>CM050521.1:50093559-51343559 GCA_027563665.1 Antrozous pallidus
TATTTTTACAGTTCCTACCATCTATAATCTTTAAGTACATTTTTTTGTTGTATAGATTAAATATTGCATAAAACTGAATTTTTATGCAGTTTTGTATACTATCTCAAAAAGATATGGATAACTCAAGTAGATCACATTTCTTTTAGCTACATAAACTGACTTGCTTAAATATCTTGAAAGTACTAGTTAAAATAAAGAGATTTATAATAGTTGCAGAAATATATATTACAGTGGCTTGATTTGGGGCATAGACCTGTCATCTCACTTTCCCATTCACTCATGCACCTGATCATGTGGTGTGCACATGTAGAGTGAAAGTTATGCCTTTTGATCTTATTAAAAAATATATGTATGTCTGAATCAATATTATACACACTATGTAACTGACTTCTTTATAATACTTCAGTTTGACATACAGTAGCTCTTTTACTGCTTTTCACATACCTTTTGCAGTTATATTGACTGATGTGTAGCTACATATAAAAACATTTGTAAGAATAGATTTGAATAACTCATTGTTGAGTCAAATTGTTTTAAAGGTATGTCATAAAATCTTTATCAGAAAATATAAATAAAAGCTATGCAGAATATTCTTAGGCATTCAAATATATCAACAACATAATATATATAGTTTAATTATAAAATGTAAAGAACAGCATCATCTAATGTTATTTTTCTTATTGACAAGCTTGTGGTATAAAATTTTTAACTAAACAGACTTATTAAGTAACAATTTCAAGGAAGAAAACTTGAAATACATTTTTACTTATCACAATCATTTAACTTTTTCCCCAATGTATTTATATTTTTATTTACTTATCATAAGCCTACAGATTTTGTAAATTTTCAGATATAAAGTCAATCCATACTCAAGTAATTTCTCTTTTGTATGCCATATATGTTACAAGTGAATTCAGCCTTGGAAGGATTAAGTATAGGAGAACTATGGACTTTTAATTTTGATTAAGAGTGCCAATAAGTCTATAGTATGATACTTTATAAAGCAGTCACTCTCAGTAGGGTACAAAACCTTAAATACATAGGGAGAGTTTGGGATGGTTACAATGAACAGGTTCATTGTGGAATTTAAAGATTGGGTGGGCTAGATTTTTTAATCTTCTCAAATGATTGGCACATTGCTTATTACTTTCAATTTGCCATTGTACATTTACATAGGTACATCATTTATTTACAACTAGAGGCCCATTGCATGAAATTCATGCATTGAGGGAGGGGAGAGCGGACATAAGCTGCAGTCTGACCTCCCTTTGCGGGAGGCAGCTGACCAATCGGGGAAGGGACCATCCCAATCGTCCCTTTGCTGCTGCTGCCTCTGGACTCCTTTTGAGGGAGGTGATCCTGTGATCAAGGGAAGGGGATGCCCCCATCATGCCTCTGTTGGCCTCGGGGTTGCCTGAGCCTCGCCTGGCTCTCGCCTGGCTCTCATTGCTTAAGCCTTAGGCCCTCGAAGTGGCAGCGACTATTGTCGCTTGCTGGAGCCCCAGGCTGGCTCTGGGCAAGTGGCAGTAGCCATCAGTGCCTTGCTGGAGCAAGGGCCAGCCCTTGACAAGTGGCAGCCACTATCGTGTCTGCAATGCTGCAAGTTCCCGCCCCCGTTATCAAAGCTGCAAGTCCCTGCCCACCTGCTGCACACCCAACCTGCTCATTGTTACTGTGTTTGCATTCTGACTAATTTGCATATTACCCTATTATTAGATAGCCTATGTGAGTCTGGACCCTTTTTTCTTTTCCATTAATACAAAATAATTTTAAAATGTTTTTATGTACAGTAAAATTTTCAGAAATGTGTCATGTAACCTTCCTTTTATTAAGGGAAGAATGTCAAGTTTTTGGAAAATGACCTAGATTTACCATTTCAAAAATCATGTTACTGAAGATAAAGCTAAGCCTCTTATTTACCTATCTACATAGCTAAATCTGTTGGCATTGACAGTCTTGGCATTTTATACATAAGAATTCAAGCATGTGACTACTTCAACATGTCTTCTGGTTAATCATTTCCAAATACTAATATTTTGAATGTTTCTTTATTTTTACACTTTAATTTTATTTTTTATGTTAAACTAGAGGCCTAGTGTATGAAATTCTTGCATGGGTAGAGTCCCTAGACCTGGCGAGTAATCAGGGCTGATCAGATTCCCCGCCTCCCCACTTCTTCCTTCCCTCACCACCTGTGTAATCTCTCACTCCCTGCCTCCCTGTCTCCTCTTTCCCTTGCTCCCTCAGCACCTCGCTGCCTCTGGTTGCCCACCATGTTCCAGGCTGTCCGCTGTTGGTCACACATCATAACGAGCAATCGAACTTCGGGTCTCCCAGTCAAAGTCCTGAGGGGATATTAGACTTTTATATTTATACTAGAGGCTCGGTGCACAAAGTTTGTGCACTGTGGGGGGGGGGAGTGTCCCTCAGCCCAGCCTGCAACCTCTCCAATCTGAGACCCATCTCACAATTTGGGACTGCTGGCTACAAACCACTTGCCTGCCTGCCTGTTTGCCCCTAACCACTTCTGCCTGCCAGCCTGATCACCCACTAACCACTCCCCTGCCAGCTTGATCAGCACCTAACTGCTCCCCTGATGGCCCAATCACCTCCAACTGTCCTCCCCTGCTGATCTGGTTGCCCCTAACTGCCCTCCCCTGTTGGCCATCTTGTGGAGGCCATCTTGTGATAATATGGGGGCAGCCATCATGTGATGACATGGGTGTAGACACCTTGTATGAGATTGTGATGGCCAATTTGCATATTACCTCTTTATTATATAGAATATAATTAGGATAACATTTTTCTTAAGTTTCATGTTTAAATATATATTCTAAGAATCTCATAATAGACTAGGAAATTTTTGTTGTAAAATATGGATGTTGCTCTTGAAAAGGCTATTTATAACAGAAGAAGGTTAGAGTGTACTTCGTGTGACATCTTTTCTATAAAATGTTTAAATTGAGGCATGATGTACATATAATAACATGTACATTTTTAAACATGTATATATCTCTATAATTAGCAGCTTGAGTCACATAGGATATTTCCAGCTTATGAATCAATATATCCTCTACAGAAATAAACTTTATTTTATTTCTATTTTTTATTTATTTTTAATCTTTATTGTTCAGTTTATTAATCACATTGTTCCCCCCTTTTTTCCCTCCTATAGCTCCCCCCCACCCAGTACCCATCCCACCCTCTGCCCTCACCTCCCCACCATTGTCCTCTCCCATAGGTGTATGATTTTTGTCCAGTCTCTTACTGCACTTCCCACACCCCTTTTATCCCCAAGAATTGCCAGTCTAGTCCCTCTCTATGCCCATAATTGTTATATTCACCAGTTTATTCTGTTCATCAGATTTTTAATTCACTTGATTTTTAGATTCACTTGTTGATAGATGTGTATTTGTTGTTCATAATTTTTATTTTTACCTTTTTCTTCTTCCTCTTCTTAATGAATATCTTTCAGCATTTCATATAATATTGGTTTGGTGGTGATGAACTCCTTCAGTTTTTTGTTATCTGCGAAGCACTTTATCTGACCTTCAATTCTGAATGATAGCTTTGCTGGATAGAGTAATCTTGGTTGTGGATTCTTGCTATTCATCACTTTGAATATTTCTTGCCAATCCTGTCTGGCCTGCATAATTTCTGTTGAGAAATCCACTGACAGTCTTATGGGTGCTCCCTTATAGGCAACTAACTGTTTTTCTCTTGCTGCTTTTAATATTCTCTCTTTATCTTTTGCTCTTGGCATTTTAATTACAATGTGTCTTGGAGTGGTCCTCTTTAGATTTCTATATTTTGGGATTCTGTGCACTTCTTGGACTTTTAAGTCAATTTCTTTCACCAGGTGGGGGAAGTTTTCTGTCACTATTTCTTCAAATAGGTTTTCATTATCTTGCTCTCTCTCTTTTTCTGGCACCCCTATAATTTGGGTGTTGGTATGTCTGAGGTTGTCCCAGAAGCCCCTTACACTATCTTCAATTTTTTGGATTCTTTTGGCTTCTTGCTTTTCCAGCTGAGTGGACTTTGCCTCTTTGTAATTCAAATATTTGACTTGATTCTTGTGGTCCTCTAGACTGCTTTTAGGTCTTTGTGTAATATATTTATTTCAGTCAGTGTATGCTTAATTTTTAGTTGGTCCTTTTTCATATCCTCGTAGGTCTTGTTCATTACCACGTAGGTCTCATTAATTTCCTTGTAGGTATTGCTCATTGGCTGGAAGGTCTCATTAAGTTCATCGGCCTTTTCTAGGAGCCTCTTGAAAAACCTTATTACTGTGGCTTTGAACTCTGTGTCCATTCGTCTTTTTTCCTCCATTTCTTTCACATCTGATTTATTTCCATTTATCTGCATTGTGGCTGCTTTCCTGAGTTGGTCGATCAGCTTTGTGTGGTAGATGTCCTCTAAGGGACAGTGGCTCAGCCTCCCCAGTTACCTGAGGTGGATACTCTTGGTGCAGCCCTTTATGGGTTGTACAGTATTGTTGAAGTTAAATCTAGATTATTGTTGTTAGAACTAGGAGGGTTTGACCTCCAGGCCAATTGACTGTGAGGGTCAGCTTTGCTCAGTTGGATAGGTGGAGTGTCTGGGCTAAGCAGGCAGCATCAGCTCTGCCCTATGCCACACCTGGGTCTCTGTGCCAGGTGGTAATTGCTGCATGCACCTCCGAGAGAAAGCCACCACAGATCTCCACCCACTGCCAGACAATTTAGCCTCTCCCCAAATGAGTCTGCACACCCGAAGTCTCACCCAGGGTTTCAAAACAATGCAGTCCAGTGGTCTCCTGAACAAGAGAGCAACTCACAAGTCCTTTCTGTGCACTCGTGTACCTCCGCTGCTCCCAAGTCTACTCACCTTCTCCACAAGTTCGCAGACTTCCACTGTGCCTGGGTTTCAGCGCATTTCCTTACTGTCCAATTTTGTGTGAGTGTGGGCTCCCCGGACCTCGCCTGGAACTGGGGAATTAGTGCAGTGGGATGCTTTTGTCTCCCTCCCAGTTCAAGAAAACTGGCCGGGTTTGCAGCCGCCCACCCTATCCGCTGGCACACGTGCACGGCTCCAAACCTCTCACTCTGCGCGCATCTTCAACACTGCCCTCCACTGCTCCTCTGAGTCACAGTGTTCTATCTTTACTTTTATTTGTGGAATTTTCACTCAGACAGCTTTCTGGTGATTCTGGATTATGATTGTTCTGTAGTTAAGTTGTAGTTTTGAAATTGCTGTGTGGGGCAGCAAGATAGGTGTTTACCTATGCCGCCATCTTGGTTCCTCCCCCAGAAATAAACATTTGTCTTAAGTCTTAACTCCATGTAACACTAATACATTAGGATTGCCAGTTTTTTTTAAGTCCAACTTATTTACTTTATTAAATCTAGTTTCTTTGTTTTAAATAAATCTTTATTGTCGAAGTATTACAATGATTTTCCTTCTTGAACTTTCTAGAAATAAACTCATAGATATTTAAAAAACATTTGGATTAATTCTTGTTTGGGCCTTTTGTGAATGAAGTTGTTATGAACATTCTTTTATCTGTCAATTGGTAAGTATATGTGCTCATTTATGTCTAATATAAACTCTTGAGTACCTACCAAGTCATAGGATACCTATGTTCAAGTTTAGTAGGCACAATCAATTTCCCAAAGTGTCTGTCTGTACTATGTTGTCAGCAGCAATATTTGAACTTTCTTTTTGTTCCAAATTTTTATCAAAACTTGCTATATTATATTTCTGTTAGGTTTTTTGCCACCTTTTGTACATGGTATGGTATCATAACAGTTTTTATTTTTATTTTCTTGATGGTACTAAATGGCTAATATATATATTTACATATTGATTATCCATTTGGATATCCTCTTTTTTTGAAGCTTCTTTTGAATCATGCACACTTGAATAAATGAATTGTTTGTCTTTAATACTGATTTTTAGGAATACCTTATATACTCTGAATATGGTCTCCTCCTATTATTTGCTCATACCTTAAACTTTTTATTTTAAAACATTTTTCTCCTTTAGCTTAGGTAGTCTGAAATTTGAAATAGGTTTATAACAATAATGGAATCAATGGACACAAGATACCAGGGGGCAGGAGGTGAGGGCATGTGCTGGGGGGATAGGGGAAGCTGGGGGAAGGTCCATGGGGGGGGGAAGGAGATATATGTACTACTATTTGTAATACTTTAAACGGTAAAATTAAATTAAAAAGAACTAAAAAAATATAATGGTGGCATCTGGAATACATTTTTAGCAATAGACAAAGCCAAAAGTCAAAGGAATGCAATATGTGGATAAAATATTATAACTTTAGCTATGTGGTTAGGTACTTGAATGCCCTTTAGCAGTTGATGTCTTCCCTTTGATATGCAACTTTAGAATTCTGATGTGCATACTGCACTGATACTTCCAAAATATGAACAAGTTTTGATATCTATCATCCAATATGATTATTTTCTAAGACTTCAATTAGCTTTTGTTATATATGATGAGAGGAGATCCTTCATTTACTTTAAATTGTATATTTATGAATTAAAACTCTTCAATAGCTACAAATTATATGGTGTTAAAGAATTGTGGGTAAATAATTCAGGAAATAAATTTATTTTCTGTTATTAGGGTCAAATGTCAGGTATCAGAGTAAATTCAAACCACTAGTTTGTAAAAAAAATAAAATTCTAATATCCTGTCTAAATCTTCCTTTTGAATATGTAAAATATTCTCAGACTGTTCCAGAAAGATAGTAGGAAGAAAAAGAGATGACATTTTATATTAGGAGTAAAATTTGTTTTATAACTTTGAAAATCAAGGGTTTTTTATTTCCTTTTCTTTTGAGATTTTTAAAGTTCCGTGATATAGTACTCTTATCACTTTTTAGCTTTTCAGTTTTTCTACTCACTCTCTATTCATGAGTATGAATGTATATGTGTGTGTGTGTGTGCCTGTGCCTATTTACCTATCTATCTACTTAGGCCATGCCCACAAAATAAATTGAAGTAAAATATAAAAATAACCAGAATCCAAATAATTATAAGGGTAAGTCTATAATTATAAGGAGTAAATATCTATTCAATAATAATATTTCTATTCTCTTGCATCCCTTTCATATTTCTGCTTTTACTTTGGTAGATTAGTCACAAGGGCAATTTTACAACTCCTCTTTCTTCCAGTCTAAGTATTTTATCTATGGAGGCTGAGCTACTATAAGCAGGGCTTTCGGTAGCTTCACACCTTAAGGATATTATGGGCTCTTTCGTTTCATCATTCTTCATTTCTAAAATTCTAAGCAATATTCTTAACCCCATTGTTGATCATCATATCTCTCCTCTTTATACCACTCTGCAGCACACCCAACATATAATCCAGTTCTTAGTTTGTGGACTGATAATCTTCTGGTAGTTATTTCTCACTGAAGAAGGAGGGTATTGTCTCAAGATGATGACTATATTCTTATAGCAGAATTTCTCTCATTTAGCTGCTATGCTTTTCCAAATATGAAGAGACTGGTCTTTTGACTGGTCTAGTGAAATATAAAACTAATTTATTCTTTTCCTTTTTTCAATGTAGTGATATGACCTTCAATAATATTCTTTTTTTATAATTTCTAGGGTAATGAAAATTGACTTGGTAAGATTCATGAATTTAAAAATGTAAGTCACTCACTAAAGACAATAGTGCTGTACAGAATATGTCAAAAATAATTTTCAAAAAATTAACTAAGTATAGAGCTTGTTGTGTTTTAACTATGGTTTCATGTTTTAATTACTTATTAAAGATGCTGATTATTCATTGTCCCAATTTTCCTGCAAATTGCCACATTCCATCAGCAAAGTTGGCATCTAAAAGTAATAAAAATAATTAAATTATCAACTTATGAAGAACATACAGGTATTATTTTTCCAAATTTTGTAAAAATATGGCCCATGATATTTTGACTGTATTTTTGTACAGATGGCCCTTGAAAAACAAGGAGGTTAGGGGCCCACAGTCAAAACTCTATATATAACTATTAATAATCTACTGTTGACCAAAACCTAATACATAAAAAGTCAATTAACACATATTTTTTGTAATATATGTATTATATACTGTATTCTTATTAGAAAGTAAGCTAGAGAAAAGAAAGTGTTTTTAAGAAAATAATAAGAAAAAGAAAATACATTTACAGTACTGTACATATTTATTGGGGGGTGGAACACAGATAAGTGCACCTGTATGGTTCAGACCCATTCAAGGGCCAAACTGTATTTTAATTATAATCAAGATATTAGTTGTCTCTTTATGTATATACAAATTGAAGTCTATTCTCTAAATTAAGAGATTTAAGAAAATAAAGTCAAAGATTTTTTTTTCTTTTTTCATCTTTTTTTCTTTTTATTTTCATTCTCTTCTTCTTTCTCTTGGCAAGAAACCAAAATATAAGTAATTAGTTGTTATAGTATTTCAATACTATTATCTTACAAGTAATATATTAATTACTTTAGTAATATTCTAGAATAAGTTATAAATGTTAAGCTACTTTAACTGAATGAATGACTTAAAAGAAATTGTTAACATGTTGCCTACATATCTTCCATATTCTGGATTTCAAATATATGTGTGCTATGCGATTGAGAAAATATTTCTAAATAGCTTAAAAGTGATTATTGCCCAGGATAAATTTGAGCTTCCAAGTAAAAATTAAAATTTGGAGAAACTTGTTTTGCCAGTGTGCACTTAATAGTTTCTCAATACTTAATGGCTTATCCGATGAGATTGGTGATGATATATAAGGAAATCTGTCAACATTCTTCTTTGCAAGAGCTGCATAACTCAGTGAACTAATATTTTCCAACTGGTCAATACATCATGTTCCCTACTCCGCCCCCCCCTTTTTTAAATATATACACTCATTCTCTCCTCAAAGAAAAAAAGACAAAAGCCCCATTCAATCATAGAATTAAGATGAAAGTCCAGGATTGTTGGGTAATTTACAGCAGACTCCACCTGATGCGATAATATCCAGTAGTCTCAAAATGAGGCTCACATATGGCTCTTCTTGAACCAGACAACTGAAGTATAACCACAAGTTGTGCTGCCTTCAACACAAGAGATATATAATGGTGATACACAGACAGGGAAATTTCAACAAGCGCTCCTACTGAGAATGGGGGGAATCACAGAAAAAGCCAAAACTGGTTACTGAAAATTCTGAAATCTTTTTGGTTTAATATTTTAAGGGCTTGCTGTGAAATGTCCCTTGTTAAGTTTGTGATTATGTACACTGAGAGTAGCTTTCTTGTTCATCATTCTCTTCCAGAGATTTTCATCTTTAAGCCACACATGAAGTGACTATCAAGTGGCATATGCTCCTTAGAGGCTGATCAGCTTACTTAGTCTTCCTTATGTCCTTAGAAGGCTTGCCCGGTGGTTATTTTAGGATATATTGTGTTTCCAGCTGGTGTCTTTGTTGTTAGAATAGTTCTCTAGAAATTTAGTAGATTTATCTATTTAATTTTAAATTCTATATTCAGTAACTGTAGTCATTACTCTTTTCATAGAATAATTCTCTAATCTGTTCCACTCCTTCGCATTCTTTACTTTTCCATTAATAATTGCGCCTATCAGGCTTTGAGATGAGCACACTTTAAGTTACACAAACCGCCCTCTCCCCTCGGCTTTTTTGTCCAATTAGAAGCTCCTACTAAGTGCCAACTTAATCCAGTCAGATCTTTAATTAGTGGTTCTCTTGACAGTTGAGGAAATTAAGAGGTTGAGTAATTTTCCCAAGAGCACACAGTTGTTAATTGATAGATTTGGACATTGAACCCTGGCAGTGGCTGAAGGTGCTTCTGGGGAAACCTGCTCTACCGCTTTCTTGACGATGGTGATCATTTATTTTTCATAAAGCAGAACAGATGTGAGCTAAGTGGCTGTGTTTACACTGGGTATAGCTAAGTATCCAGTCCATCAAGGAACTTATTCAAAACGGTTTACTTGAGATAGTCATATTGTGAATTGTTTTAGATAATTTAATAATGCTACTCCTGGATTGTAATGTGTGTTTTTAAGTGTCTTGAGTTCCAACGGACCTAAACCTGTTTTAAAAATGTTAACCCTGTATACTCCAGGGTTCTAAAAATTTACTCCAGACAGGAAAATGATTTCCTTTCACCAGATTGCCAGGAAGATCAGAGAATATGTGCTTGGTTAAGGAAAAGCGGAGGTTGTGTGAGTGTTTACAAGGTGATATGAAGATGTGTTAAAACATTAACTATTCTTAAGGAGATTCCAGCACCCTTACAAGTGAACTCTTCTATGTAAGGACTCAAGACTATGTTTCTGTTTTCCACCTGTGTATAACTGAATCCAGTATCATAGAAGAATTCATTTGAAGAACCCATTAGCAAAACTTAAGACCCAGGTATAATATAAAGCAAGTGTTTCATTTCTAATATTAAATACTGTCCTCTCCGGGGATGAATCATCCATACCAGTTTTAATACTATTCCTGGTGCTTCTTATGTAATCTTCCAGCAAAGAAAGGTCTTATTTTCTCATTTTCTAGCTTTGGTCTCTTTTAGGATATAAATAGGACATTTATGATGAATTTGTCTACACTAATGGGTGGATAAATAATAATGGCTAAATATGTGTTCTCTTCCAAGTGATCTAATTGCATTTTAATAGTCTGTTAATTTTCTTTGGTTTCTGATGTCACAACCCAAGATATTGAGGTAATATTAGTAATTTCAGACAATCTACAGGCTAATGCCATAAATAAATTAAGAAAATTAGACTTAGGGCTATCCAAATCATCTGATACAGGAAGACTTTGATCCTGTATTTATTGTCATTAGTAGCTCTCCTAGAAAGTCATCAGCTTTAGTATATTTAATAATACACACTATTTTTTAAACAAACAAATGAGACCATTTATGTATGAGAGTTTGAAATAAATTTAAAGTCATTAATTTGTGATTTACTTTGTATTTTCTTTAACCATAGTTAGGATATACAAAAATCATTGAGCAATTAACATTTGCTTTTTACCCTTCTTAATAGTACACATGCAATATTTAAAACATGCAATAAATAGGTACATGGAATGAAAAAACAGGTTTTTGGAGTGTATGTGTGTATATGAATGTGAATGTGTATGAGAGAGGGGAAGAGAGAGAAGCAGAGACAGAGAGAGAAACAGAGATTGGTTATATGTTTAAAAGGATGATCATAAAGAAATAACTTAGTCTTTTCTAAACATTTTATAGTAGAAGATGCCATTTCCTTGATAAGAACAACTGTGTTTGGAGAGCTCATTATTTTCTTTTTTCCTCCCTTAAATGTCAATGAAATGGAAATTGTTGCAGTGAGACTGACTAGTGATGGCTAACCTGGTCAAAACTGACCTTTACTTGCTTGATTCATGACATATCAGCAAGGCTTTGTCATCATTAACAGCAATGTATACAGTCAGACTCTCTAAAATAGGGCCCCAGAGCTTTATTTTATTGAAATATTATAATAACTAATTTCTCATATCTTGATTTCTTGCCAAGAGAAAGAGAAAATGAAAATAAAAAGAAAAAAATCTTTATGACTTTCTTTTCTTGAATCTCTTAAGGTAGATCAGAAATATTTGTTTTTGAAATAGTTATTTGGAAAATAAATTCATATAACAAATATTAAGCCTCTGTTATGTTTTAATAATACAAACACAGCAAAGTTGATTTTATGGTTTTATGTTCAGTAGGTCTGGTGACCAACTCTCCAGGTTGGCCAAAAACTAACCTGCTTTTAAAACTGAAAGATGTGCATCTTGAGAAACTTCTTAGTCGAAGGCAAATGAGAAGTATGATTATATGTGCATCTAACTCTTATAGAGAATAATTATAAAGAAATGACTTCAAATACTATACTTTATACCATTTTATACTTTTCATTTGTCCAGAACTGGCAGTCATTGGTTAATTTAGGTTACAGACATGTTTGGCTTGGTGTACTATTTATTGTTATGTTACAAATTGCCCCAACACTTACCATCTTAAAATGACACACATTCATTATCTCTTATTATTTGGGTCCCACATCTGGGCATAACTTAGGGCTTTTGGACTGAGGGCCTTAGTTCCTTTCTTGCAGTTGTTTGGATGCCAGCCTTAGTTCTTTACCAGTGAGCCTCTGCAAGATGGCAATTGGCTTTAAAACAGTCAACCAAAGAGTGAGTCTGTTAGCAAGCCTGAAGTCAATATTGTATGTAACCTAAGCACAGGAGTAACTTGCTGTATTTTACTTATTTAAAACAAGTCACTAGGTTCAATCCACACTCAAATGGGAGGGAATTACACAAAGATATAAATACCAGCAGGTAGGGACTAATGGAGACGATCTTATAGTCAGTCTGCCATTCTTGACTCTCAAAATATGTAAGATAAATTGATTATGTATAACTATATATTATTATATGGGATAACATTCTATATTACTATAGAATGCTAGCATTACTTCCTTCTAGTCATCATCCTGTCTCCCAAAGTTAATAATTTTTTTAAGTTCTACCACTGAGGATTACTTTCTCATCTTTTTGGCTTTCATATGAATGAACCATGCAATAAGTACTCTTTTATTTCTGGCTCCTTTTATTCAATACTAGAGGCCTGGTGCATGAAATTCATGCATGGAGGGCGAGGGGTGTCCCACAGCCCAGCTTGTACCCTCCCCAACCTGGGACCCCTCGAGGGATGTCCAACTTGCTGTTTAGGCCCAGTCCTACTGTGTTCGGGCCTAAACGGGCGGTCGGACATCCTTCTCACAATCCAGGACTGCTGGCTCCAAACTGCCGGCCAGCCTGCCTGCCTCCTTGATTTCCCCTAACCGCTTCTGCCTGCCAGCCTGATCACCCTCGAACCACTACTATGCCAGCCTAATTGATATCTAACTGTTCCCCTGCCAGACTGTTTTCCCCAACTTATCTGCTCTGCCAGCCTGGTCACCCCTAACTGCCCTCCCCTGCAGGCTTGATCGCCTCAAACTGCCCTCCCTTCCAGGCCTGGTCCCTCCCAACTGTCCTCCTCTGCTGGCCATCTTGTGGTGGCTATCTTGTGTCCACAAAGGGGCAGGATCTTTGACTACATGGGGGCAGCCCTCTTGCGTGTTGGAGTGATGATCAATCTGCATATTACTCTTTTATCAGATAGGATAGAGGCCTGGTGCATGGGTAAGGGTCAGCTAGTTTGCCCTGGATCAGGGTGGGGGTTCCCTTGGGACATGAGGCAGCCTAGGTGAGGGGCCTATGGTGGTTTGCAGGATGGCCACATCCTCCAGAGACTCAAATGGAGGCCCTGGGATCTGGGATTAATTTATGTTCTACAATTGAAACTTTGTAGCCTGGAGCAGAGCCAAACCTTCTGCTCGGGTTTCTTTTTGGGTTTCTTTTAAATTCTATAATTGAAAATTTGTAGCCTAGAGTGGAGGCCTAGGTGCTAGGGCTGCAGAAGCATGGCTTCCTCCATCATCCAGACAACCATAGCCTCTTCTCTCTCCACCTCCATGGCTACCACCATTTCTGTTGGGATTTGAGGTATTATTTAGCCAGTTTCTCATTATGGAGCATTATCCTATCTAATAAAAGAGAAACATACAAATTGACCGTATCTTTGCTACGCTACCAGCCAATAGGAACAATATGCAAATTAACCCCCAAGCAAGATGGCGTCTACCGCTGCCTAAGCCCAGCTCTGGGGCTCTGACGGGAGTCCTCATTGCAGCCCCAGGCCCAGCGGGAGGTCTGGACCCTCGCTGCCTTCCCGAAGCCTGGCCCTGGCAATCCTGGGGCTGGAGGGTTTGGCGGGGATTGAAGACACAAACACACAGGCCTAGCACCTAGCAGTCCCAAGGCCTGAGGCAGAGGTGCTTGAGTTTCTGAGGGCCATGGGTTGGGGCAGCAGAGACACAAACCCACAAGAAACCTGTGGAAATGGAGATAAACTATCATAACTTTATCTCCCTTTTCACAAGATGAGAAACTGCCCCTGGATTACTTAGTGCTGTGGCCAGCACCTTTCTACAAACACAGGGTAATGTTTTGATCACTGTCAGGAAGGTCTAGTCAGAATACCATCTCCAGGGAATAATGCTTCTGTGGCAAATAATCTAAGAGAGAAAACAAGCTTTTGTTCAGTTTATTCTGAAGGTCAGAGAACATGCCATCCCAACATATGCTATGTTGTTATATTAATGATCTTGAGCTGTAGATGCTTGAAAAACAGCAAATGCACATGGAGGATTTCACTAAAGTCTCCTAATCTCCCTAAAATCAAACCCCCCTAAGGGAGCTTAAATGTCATAGGTCCCCTTGATGGGAGAAGAGTCATCAGGCAGAGAAGACTGACTCCTATCACAGGACAGGAAAGTAGAAGTTAACATCACACCCAAACTTTGTTACAAACTATTTCCCCCCACCCCGTTCATCTTTTCTAAATATAATTTCTCTCCTCTAAGAGGCCTATATCTCCTGTCCCCTTTCCCTAGGAAGAAGGTATTTAAATCTGCATTCTAAGCCACCTTGGGGAGTTACTCATTTTTCCCTGGGATCTTCCACATATACACAAGGTACACATGTTAATGAACTTTTGTTTTTCTCTTGGCGATCTGTCTTTCATTACAAGAGCCTCCACTAAGAACTCAGAAAGGTAGAGGAAAGCTATTTTTCCTCCTCCATAATGCTATCTCAGCAAATCAAGTCCTCAGCTGAACAATGAGGTTGGCTCAAGTACCAAGAAGTCCTAGCTGCTGGGAAGGAAGCTTCTAGGGAGAAATCAACGATATTGGCAACAAAGTGGGATGGAAGGCACAGGCATGGTTGCTGGTGGGAGTTTAAAGTGGTTCAACATTTTTGGAGGATGATTTGGCAAATTCGATAGAAATGTTCAAGGTACATCCAAGAGTCTTCTTCTAGGAATCACATCTGCTGAGATAAAGCACAAGCACATAAGCCTTGCTCAGAACCCAGGATGTTACTGTGGGCTCCTCTTCCATGATAGGAAAACCTAGGAACAACCTGTATTTTTAGGACAAAAAATGGCATCTATACTAATAAAAGGGTAATATGTTAATTAGACTGAACATCTTCCGCACGACCTTCTGGATGTCCTTCCGGATGTCCTTTCCGACAAAGCCATGTTGGTGGGGCCAAGGCGGAGGAGGTTATAGGCAATCAGGCAGGCAGGGGAGAGCAGTTAGGGAGCTGGGCTGGCAGACAGGTGAGTGGTTAGGAGCCAGAGGTCCCAGATTGGAGAGAGTATAGGCCAAGCTGAGGAGACGCCCTTCCCATGCACGAATTTCATGCGCCCGGCCTCTAGTCTTCTATAATTGAAACTTTGTAGCATTGAGTAGAGTCCTAAGCTGGCAAGGACAGATGGAAAGCTTGGCTTCCTCTATTGCTGGGGAAACCCAAGCCTCTCTCCTGGTCTCAGTGGCCAGAGCCACCTTGGTTGGGGTTTATTTGCATAATTTACTCTTGATTGGCTGATGGGCATGGCTGTGAGTATGGCTTGATCAGAGATACAGTCAATTTGCATGTTACTCTTTTATTAGATAGGATTTTATCTTTGAAATTCATATACATTGCATATATATCATCAGTTTATTTTCCCCATTTTTATAGAGTTCTTACTATATGAATATCGTAATTTATTATTGTACTTTGCCTCAATTTAAGAATTAATGCTTTAATGAATCATTGTGCATAATAACCTTTTATATCTCTATTTCCTTTTCTACAAATTTTTCCCACTTTAGTCTTTCTTTTCTTCCAGTCTTCCATGGTACTCTAGACTTGACTCAAAGAAAGAGATTCATATAAACATGCCCACAAGGTGTTTCTGTTGTAGGATTTTCACTCTCTAAAATTAAAAAAAATAAACTTTTAAAATTATCTCTGCATTTTAAAAGAAGACACCTCAAGGTGAAAGTGTAATTTGGGTGAAGAGGCATCTATAATCTATAATAATCTATAATAACAAAAGCATAATGTGCTAATTAGGCCAGATGTCCTTCTGGACAAAGCTGAGACCAACAGACCCCTGTGGGCTGCAGCGGGTGGGTGAGGCCTCCCTCTGCAAGAGAAACCCAGGTCTCGGGTGCCAGCAGCCAGAGAAAGGAAAGCCTACTCTTTCCCAAATTTTGTGCGTTGGGCCTCTAGTATTGAATAAAACACACCTGACAGAACACACTCACTTCATCTAATATAATGGTAGGTTGACCTTCATGATTTTACCATCTATTTAGTTACAGTTGAAAAATAATTACTTTCACAGAATACGAATATAACTACAATTTGAGGGGGCAATGTGATATCCAATATTTTACCATATACTCTGAAGTAAGGTGTCCGTTCTCTGAGTGTATTGAGATGATATTAAGATCAAAAAGCAGAGATGCACATGTGCACCCTTGGAAAGGAGTTACTGTGCTGAACCATGGGCAGGGTAAATGGAAAAAACAAACAAAAACCAAACTACAAATTCAAGGTAGTTATTTGGAACTTGTTCTAAAAAAATTAAGCTTTTTACTAAATTCCTCCAAAGCCTATTCATAGTTAGAAGTATTACAGAAACTTGGAAATTATTCCTCTGAGAATATTAAACGTTTTCTAAGTTCTTCCATTTAATATTTGTAATTCTGAATAGGCCTATTTGCACCAAATTCAGCATTTCTTATTCATGTTTGGGGAGCTATATCCACTTTAATCTTCAAACTTAGATGCACACATGTGCTTATTTTCAGAAAAGCAATCTGAATATTCAGTTGTGGGTGTGGTAACTTTCATGTTTGCACATTTGGAATTTCCCATGTGTTGAAAGCCTTGCTTACTTTTAATTTTGGATGGTCATATCTTCCAAATAATCTCATTAGCATGATGTGTTGGGGAGCAGAGAGAGGCACTCCCCTGAAGTTATGTACCAGGAGGAAATTTCAACACTTTCACAATCTAGCTTATTTCAAATAAACAAAAAATGGAAGTGGTTTATGCATAATAAATCCCTGCTGTGCTATGCTGTGTTTTCATGACTAATTTCTTCACTAACCACAGACTCACAGCTTATGACCTTAAAACAGCAGGCATTCTTTATAAAAACATGGGCTTACTGTTAGGGTTGTGCTTTTTCTCATCCACAAACTCTCTGGTGACTTTTTAACTATCCAAACATAAGTGTTTTCAAACGACTTACGAAAAATGCAGTTATAAGATTTTTTTTGAACCATAAAGGGAATCTTTCTACTACAAAGTCAAAGCTACAATAATAGTAAAGAGTAAGTTGTTATCCTAGCAATATATTTGGTACATTTAATTTTTCTTCACAGAAATAGCAGTTCTGATAGAAACTTTGAGGTATTATTTACCCATTTCCTCATTATGGAGCAGAATGACAAACTTTCTCAACTGAGATTTCTAAGTGACTCACCTGAAGCTAATAGGAGAATTTGAGATAGATACTTGAACCTGATATTTGTTCTACCTCATATCTGTTTTATGACTAGTGTGTGTGTGTGTGTGTGTGTGTGTGTGTGTGTGTGTGTGTGTGTGTGTGTAATTTCAGGGAGGAAAGGAGAGGGATAGAGAGATAGAAACATCAGTGATGAGAGAGTCATTGATTGGCTGCCTCCTGCATGCACCCTACTGGGCATTAAGCCTGTAATCTGGGCATGTGCCCTTGACTAGAATCAAACCTGGGACCCTCCAGTAAGCAGGCTGATGCTCTATCCACTGGACCAAACAGGCCAGGGCATGACCACTATATTTTAAAACCACATACTGTACGTCTTTATGTCAGAAGCACGTCTAACGTTTTCTACTTGCTGCATTTTTTGTTAGTTCCACTAGATATCATTAATGTGCCTTGAATTTGTTTGATCTTTAGGGGGAAATAACTTTATTTCAGGTAAAATCTATTTACATAAATAACAATGGTATTCCCTTTAACACCATTAATCTTTCCTATTTAGCTTCTTTCAAGGAATTATTAACCCAATGATAGAAACAAGGTTATCAAGTTTCAAATAAATCTCTTAAAATTTGTCGTTTGTTTTTTATCTTTAAACATTCTCCATGACTCAATTACAAGATCTTCTTTCTATTCTCCAGGGTTAAAAGTCTCCTTAGGAGTCTGCTGATTGTGCAAGTGGGCAGCAGAATTTACTAGGGTACTGAATGAATATGCAAAATATAAAATTTTGTGCCCATTAAATGAGATAAAGAAAGCAAGTGGCTTGGATTTTTGCACTTTCTCATCCATTCTCTTTAACATTTATGATAATATATAGAAGTAATTTTTCCAACTTCAGGGTTCTTGGGATCTGTTTTTGCTAAAACTCCTTTCTAGGAGAATTGCATACCATCCACCTTCAGAAACTACCTCTGTAAGCATGTTATTTGTATTAGTCTTCTGTTCCTTATGCCTTGCTACTAATTGGAACAGAGTCAGACAGCAGTTTTGCCAACATATTATTTATATTTATATTTATTTTTTAGGTATATAAGATTATAATTCAACATTTGTATGTACTACATAGTGATCATCTCTGTAAGTCTAGTAGCCATCCACTGCAATTGGATTAGTTACAACTGATTCCTTTATTATAGTCACTTCATAACATTTAATCCTTATTATTCACATCCATGGTTAGTGGAAGATAAGATGATTTCTAATTTAAAGATAGAAAATTGAATCAAGATCAGTTAATGCATCCAAGGCTATAGAAGAGTTAAACTGTGAAATAGTGTGGAAATGGGTGTCAGAGAAATCTTTCAAGTCTTCGTTAATACACAAAACCCAAAGCATCCTCTTAACTACTTAGGTCAGCGATTTTGAATCTCTTTTATCTCCTGGTGCACATAGAATTACTAATATTCTATAGCACACCAAACATATATATTTTCTGCCAATATCAAAAAATAGGCATAATTTTGATTCATTCACACTGACACCTATAGTTGTGTTGGCTGATGTCATCTTTTTATTTGACAATTTAAGGGAAAAGAGGTCAGTACCCCTAAGTAGTCAGATATTGCATGTTTAAAAAATTCTTGTGTCACATCCATTGAAAATCGCTGACTTAAGCAGGCATAGAGGCTGTCTTCCAGAGTGGAAAACGAAAGAGCACAGTAACTTCAATTGATGTATTATTTTAGTTTGTTGGAAGATGAATAGTTACAGGTTTAACATAATTAAATTTTAGACATTGTTCCTATATTACTTTTACCAATTGCTATATAAATCATGTAATCTCGACAGTCTTCCATTTCTGTATGACTTACAACTTTATTTAGTGAAAACAGTTCTAGACTTATAATCAGGGAACCTGGGCTCAGTTCCAATTCTACAATTTGCTGGTTTTCTGATCTTGGACAAATGTTTTATACTATCTCTGTCTCATTTCCTTATTAGTGAAATTGAAATTTGCCTGTTTCAAAGTTTATTATGGGAATCAAAACTATGTGAAAGCCCTTAGAAAGTTAGATACTTTATTATTAATCTATAAAATATTATACTTTTCCATTGGATTTTATATTGGAACTTTTAAAAAAATCTGTGGGTTTATATTAGCTTCTGATATTTCCATCTTCTAGTGCATGTGCAGCATGCAGCTTTGGCCTGATTTCCTTCTCCAAGATTAGAAGTTCTTTGTTACTTACTTTACAAAGGTTATAGATCTCAGAATAACCATTTTGACTTAATGAGGCTTGGCTCCCAATTCTCTCTCAGAAAAAAGAATTCCCCATCAGGAAATGACTCCCAACCTCATTTTATTTTCTTCAGGAATCGCCTACCTCTTACTTTTGTTATCTCTGTCCTCTAAAAGAACTGAGTTCTAGTCCAAGCTATTTGCTTTTGGAGTTAGGTGGCTTAAATGTGTTGCTTTAACCCTTCAAACCACATATTCCTAGCTTTTAAATGTAATCACAAATAAAAGCAATTCTCACATTGTGTCAATGCATATTTGGAGTATCATATGAAATAGTGTGGAAATGGGTGTCAGAGAAATCTTTCAAGTCTTCGTTAATACACAAAACCCAAAGCATCCTCTTAACTACTTAGGTCAGCGATTTTGAATCTCTTTTATCTCCTGGTACACATAGAATTACTAATATTCTATAGCACACCAAACATATATATTTTATTTTATTATTAAACATATTAAACATATATATTTTATTATTATATATACTTATATAATAATACATCAATAATACATATTTTAGCTGTGAAGTAGGAGCAAATAATTTATTACTAACTAGAATCTACTAATTTGGGAAATTATTTACTTGTGTTTTTTTTCCCAAATAAATTACAAATTTCTTTTTCTTCCCCTGAGTGAAAGTGGTTTGCAAATATGTACAAATTATTTCATCTACATGTATGCATTGTGATTGGAAAATATTGAAAATCACTGGTTTAAAACAAATAATTTCTAAATTCTAATTCTGAAATTTTATGATTTACAATTTAAATTTTTCAATTAATTTTTTAAAAAATATTTATTTCTGATGCATCCCAGGGCAGTAAGGTATAAGTGAGATCTGAATGTTGGTTGTGATAAAGTGCGGATTAGGAGAAGAGAGAAATAATACCAACTTGTTATATGCAGGCTGGGCAAACACAGTTGTTATCAAATATGAGAGCAGAGAATGGGAAGAATAGCTCATTCTCTATAGGACACATGTTTTTCTGTTGTATAAAAGACATCAATAACCCTTGCCCTTAGTTTCCCTCCTACTTTTTCTCCTAAATCTATTGTAATTAGGGTTTCACTCTCCTCCAGCTCTTTACCCAAAATGATCATGATGAACAAATGATTTCTGTGTTGTTAAATCCAGTGGTCACTTATCTGTTCTCATAATATTTGATTTATAAATAGAATTTTATAAAATGCTTGAGGTTTTTCATTTACTTGGCTTTGGTACACAGCACTAACCTGGTTTTTTTCAATTTTCCTCTCTTCAGGTTTTTCCTTTTCATCTCTTCTTTCTAGTCACCAAACGTTTATATCAGAGAATTGAGTCCTTGGAACAACTCTTTTCCGTCATTAATCACATATTAACTCATCTCACCTAGTATCATGGCTGTAAGTCTTATCTATAAGTTTATAAATCTCAAATATTTCCTGCTGAATCTCCCTTATGTAATAGCCAACTGCCAACTTTACATTTTCATGTAAATGTCTAATAGATAACTCAAATTTATCACATCCAAAAACAAATCTCTAGTCATTCCTCACAAACTTGCTCCTAAATTTTTTCTTCATCTCAATAAATGATAACTTTATTCTTCCCTTGGTTACTTAAACCAGAATCATTGATATTGTCCTTTACTTTCTCTTTCTGGCATCAGACTTTGCATTTGAAACCATAGAAGCTCGAAGACAATGAATAGCATCTTCATACTCTTGCAAACTAAGAATCATATATCTGGTAAGGGAATCACATATCAGGCAAAACATGACATATTTAAGGAAAATTTTAAAAAGCTTATTAACTATGTATCCTACATATTTCATTTGAAAATCATTTTTAAAATTACTCTAAAATCTATAGGACTCTACGTGGAGAAGAGATTAAGAGAGAAATCTCAGCTGTGAAGTTTATCTATCTATCTACACATATAAATGATCTCTAAATATATACATATATATATAAATACAGGAAACCAGTCATTACCTCACCAATAGAGATCTAAATAGAACAAACAAGAAACCTGGTCAAACCTTAATAGATCTGTTTACTCATGGCTTAGGTGAGACATTGGTAGCTAAAGCAGATGCCTCCTTTAGTCTTATGTTAAGTATGAACTATTCACATATTGTTTAGATGACACATTGGTAATTGAAGAAGCTTCCACACTTTTAGTCTTATGTTAATTCTTGCTGGTTGATTTCACTGTTGGAATTTCCTGACCTAAATGACATGGATGTGTCACTTAGCTCTAATAAAAGGGGATAGCAAAGCCAGAGCTGGTGGTGTCCTCTCCCTAGAGGTGGGCTCATGCCTGGCCCCCATGAGTCCCAAAACTGATGCTTTTTCAGTCTCTCTTTATTTGTGTGCGGCCTTCTCCAGACGCCGAACCCTGACATGGGAACCCTGGACACGCAGGACGTGAAAAGTATTCCTATACATATATGCTCAAGAAATGCCCTTTAATCAAGAAATAGCAGGAGTTGCCTCAGAAACATTTTTTAACTAAAGCAAAAAAAATAATTGGACTTTGTTGCACATTCTATAACTTTTTCTAACCTCCTACTTCACATTTTCAGATATGTCTGCAACCAGGGCATGTGCCCTGATTGGTAATCAAACCGTGACCTCCTGATTCATAGGCTGACACTCAACCACTGAGCCACTCTGGCAAGGCTACACAATCTAATTCTTAACATCATAATTTTCTCTGAAAATATCTTATATATAAACTATATATGAATTTTATGAATGTACTCTCTCTGAGAATATCCATAGCTAAATCATCATGAAAGTCTAAATATTTGACTTGCTTTAAGCTCATTTTATAAAAACATTATTTTTTGTTTGTATTTTTCTCTTTTGTCAAAATAGCATGTCTTTTATAAGCTGTGAGTCTTTTGTACAACCCAATGTTATAAATGAAATTTCGACCTTGTATCAGGATAAGTAGGTGCTGCATACCAAGATAAACACAGATCAAAATGCAGGACTTTGAAGTGCATATTCTAGATCTGGGACCCTGAATCCTAGACAATTTATTGAAATAAATCATGTGAAAACTGGATGAGAGCATGTAGAAGATAGCGAATTTCCTGAAAATGTATTTCTATGAGAAACAGAACAAACAAGAAACCTGGTCAAACCTGGTGCCTATCCTCCCCACCCAACGGGGTAGTTGCCAGCTTTGTCACATGAAGCCTAGCGGGAGGTGGCAGTGCTTTAACTAGTTCACTTAAAAATATGGTGTATGACCATTAATGTATAATTTGGGGAATATCTGACTCAAGAATTCTTGAGAATAAAGAGAGTGAATCACTTCTATGGTTTTTGACCAGGATAGTTGCTGCAGGGTTGGAATTGGATAGTACTCTGAGTTTGTTGGAGCAAAGGATGTGTGATTTCTGTAAACCAGAAATTAGGCCAGTGCCAGTGTGAAATCTTCTTGGGTCCTGGACAATAGAATAGCTCACATACAAAGGTAGAGACCCAAGCTACAAGTAGCCAGAGGATACAAGGGCTTCCTAGGGGCTTCTGAAGGATTTACAAACATCTTTCTGAAATACAGATTTATCTGTTGGAATTTAGGGAACTGCATACAGGTGAAAGAACACCAGGAGAATTTCAGAAGAACTTTTAAAGTGCCCAACTAGAAGAACAGATGATTTTAAACATTTGCCAGGCCTGACACTAGGTTTTAATAGAATGAAGAGTGATCAGTTGAAGCAAAACTGTCTTATTCCCATTATCCTCCTCTCTCCTGTACTTGGAGGGAGGCAGAGCAGGAAGACTTAAAAGCCTAGCATTACTCCTTTCCACTGTCAGAGAATACCTAACTGCTGGCAAGGTGGAAAAGAAATCTGCTCATAATGAAGATTTATGGATTAAGTGACATCTCAGACTAGATATTTTCAATTTTTGATTTGACCTTCTCTGCATCACTAAAAGTGAATAGAGGATCCTTGATTACAAAAAAAAAAAAAAAAAAAAAAAAAAAAAAAAAAAAAAAAAGGGAAGGTCACAGGACCTGCACATATTTCACCCAATGCTATTGACAAAGTATTTATCAAATAAATATTTATCAAATAAATTTAGAAAGTAAAATGGAAGACATTTTGATTATAGTATACATCCTATATGTTATGTTTCTATGAGGTTATGCCCAAGTGTATACTTCCTGACATGTATATATATATTTCCAATTTGGCGTGGATTGGATGAGAGTCTAACAATAGGATCTAAAATAACATAAAGTCAACAGGGTAAAACCTGAAAGATGATACTTTAACTCTAGATATTTCCTAGTTTTTATATACTTATTTTAAAAATTTTACAAAATTCTGGTTAAATCTTGAAGGTCCGGTTCTAGCTCCTAGTATGTATTTACCTAATTTTTTTAGGTTAGAAAAGCACTGTTTTTATGTTTGATTTTTGCAACTAGGGAATAAAGTGTTCTAAGGATGACTGCTACTGTATGAAGTAGGTAGTAGTAAATAATAATTGCATGGAATATTTAAAGACTGTGAATTTGGAGGTTACCATCATTATTTGGTGCATTTAAAAATTGTATTTGTTCATATTTATTTTAATATATTTTAAGACACTAATCTATAACCTTTTATGTGCTTTATTAATTGTAATGTTTTAAAGTAAGTGGAAGAGCATTTTAAAAATTAAACGAATATGGATATGAGCTAAATTTTTGCCACTAAATGGCTGTTTGACTTAAAACTTCAGTTTATTCATCAGTAAAATAATTAGAAAAAATGTGAATCCTTTAGGACTGCAAACAAAGATTTTAAAACAATTTCTTATACTTAAAATTTATTTCTAATACTTCTTTCTTTATTATATAAGAAGCAAAGTAACAGAAATTACTATTCTAAAACAAGTACATTATAAATTGGGATTCCTTCCTGTGCTGTATACATAGGTGACTTGACTTTGAAAAGACTTGCTGAATATATAAAAAGGCTATTTTGTCATAATAGCAATGGAAAAAGGGTTATCTGGCATGACATAAAAAGAAAAAAGAAAATTTGTTGAGATATAAAAGAAAGTAGAATTATATTGATGAAAATGCATCTTAGCAGAAGAGCATACCTAAATCAATGTTTTTAATTATATGAAATTCTTCCATCTGGTATAATTGTAGTAAGAAAATAAATATAAAGGTGGAGTGCTTAATCTCATTTTACAGGGTTAATAATAATAATGAAGTAGAGTGAAAGAAACTATTCTTGTGTACTCACTTCTTTGCATTAGCATACAGCTGGATTCTATCTTTTATTGTGTATATTATTTAAGAATTTTATTTCTTCAAGCTTTGATCATGTAGTTTTCTTTCATCTGGTTCTATTTAGCACTTGCTACAGAAAATGTATAAAAAGTTAGATGGACATGTATATTCATAAAAAGAGTGTGGATTGTCTATAAAATATACATGCATATATTTATGTACAATTTAATTGCTATTTCTATTATCTTAATAAACATCTATCAGTATGATTTCAAAATGGTTAAAATTAAACTACTTAAACTTATAAGATAGTACTTTAATTCCAAATCTCATTTTGGTTATCACTACTAATTTACTACCATATATATTTAAGCTACTATTATATACTAGATGCTCAGTGGATAAAATTCGTGCAAGGGGTGTGTGTTCCTCAGCCCTGCCTGCACCCTCTCCAATCTGGGACCCTTCCGGGATGTCCCACTGCCAGGCCTCAGAGGCCCCCCCCCCCCCAGCACTTGCTGGACGCCTCAGCCCCGCTCCCCCAGCCCAGGCCTTAGCTCTGGTGGCGACCGCCCAGCCCTGGGGGCACCTCACTCTCAGTGGCCACGCACACTGCGGCAGCCTCCCATGCCCCACCCCCACCTCAAATGCCCCACAGCCCCACCTCATGTGCTTGCCAGCCGCCTTGGCCCCAGCTGCTGGTGAACGCCCAGCCTCGGCCTCTTTCTCCCCCCATGCTCACTGGTCATCTCATGCAGGCTCCCCCCCCTCGCAGGTTCATGGGCCGCCTTGGCCCTGCCCCCCCATGGCCTGGGCCACCTCGGCCCCGCCCCCTGCTCCTGATTGGCTTGTGGGTGTGGCTTGTGGGTATAGTGAAGGTATGGTCAATTTGCATATTACTCTTTTATTAGATAGGATATCTTTTCTGTAACTTAGTATTGATAGGGAAACAGTGTAATTATAGGTCAAGACTTCAGATTCTGCTCTACTCTGTGACTTTATGCAAGTAACTAAACCTTTCTTGACCTAGTTAATGTAACTAAAAATGTGTTTAAGTGTAGTATTTACCTCACAGGATGATTGTAAGGATTTAAAGAGATAAAACCCATAAACTGTTCAGAATGGTAGATGGAAATTAAACACTCAAAAAAAAATACATACTATTATTTTACATTTAGATTGTTTGTGTTCTCTCAAGAAATATTTGTTGTCTTTAGAATAAAATATTTTAGGATAAAGTGGATATAGATCATTGTTATCAAAACTGTATTATCAAGTAAGAAGTTGCTGAATTACAGAAATTTCCCAAATGCCTTTTTTTTTTTGTTTCAAAAGAATTTTTTTTACTATTAATCCATTGAAAGGGCATTTATTTGGGAACAAAAGTAAGGTGAATGCGAACAGAGTAGAATGCTACCTTTCTGTAATAAAACAATGGAAAATAAGATTACTCAGACATGTATTTATTTTGTGCAGATCCATGAATACACACATACAAGTACAACTTGCAGATGCACTCAAGAAGGAAAAAACAAACAATTATCGTATCTAATGAAAGAGCAGTGTGCAAATTTGACCATACCTTCGCTATGCTACCAGCCAATAAGGAGTGGGGGGCGGGGCCGAGTTGGACAAGTTGGGGGGAGGGGCCAAGCAGCACAAGGTGGGGGTGGGGCTGAGCTCTGGGGGGCGGGGCCACGGCACTCGGAAGTCAGGGGGCAGCATAAGGATGGGCAGGGCTGAGGTGTGCGGGAGGTAGGGGCTGGGGCCGTGGCATGCAAGGCTGGCAGGGGCAGGGCCAATGGGGGGTGGGACTGTGGTGTGCGTGAGGCCGGTGGGGGGGCAGGGCCGTTGTACAAGGGACGAGAGGCCACCCCGGCGCGGCATGCAGCACGTGGGACAGGAGACCGTGGGTCAGGAGGCCAGTGAGGTGTGCGGCTGCTGAGTACGGGGTGCCCCTGAGGCTGGGTGGTTGCTGGGCGGTCGCCGGGTGGTTGTCAGTGGCCGGGGCTAAGCCCAGGGCCGAATGGGCAGGGCCGAGGCGACTGGGGCAGAGCTAGCCATCAGCCCCATTGCAGGGTGATGGCTGGGTGCCCAAGGCCTAAAGCTTTGGCCAAGGTTGATGTGTGAGTAAGACGTCCCCTGAGGGCTCCAGTCTGTGTGAGAGGGCAGGTTTGGCTGAGGGATCATCCATCCCCAGTGCATGAATTTCATTCACCGGGCTCCTAGTATATGATAGTAGAAATGAAAGCAAGACTTTGAGAATATTTTCATACAATTTTTACTTTTGAACCTTGTTAATTTTACATATTTAACTTATAAAAAATTGAAAAGATAAAATGAGGCTAACATATACATTCAAGAAAGTACTTTTTTTTTTTTTCAGATAACTTTGAAATACAGGATCCAATTACCCACACAAGTGGTACATCCAAAGGAAGTTCATGTCAGATGCTAGTCCCTGCTGAGGTAAATCCCATTTTGTGTGGTCAACACCTGCACAGCAGCTTGTAACCTGTAGTTGGGGTCAGCACTCACAGCCAGCCAGCCTGAGTGCATGAATAGGCCATTAGCAGTCAAGACTTACATAACAAGAGCACTCACATAACCCGGAAAAGGAACATTCCTGGAACACACATCTAAGGTGATCAAGGAGACTGTGCCACTGGTTCCAACAGGACACTATTACATAAGGCCATCCTATCAAGACTGGGAGACATAACTGATCTAACTAATACACAGAAAAAAAACACAAAGAGGCAAAACAGCAAGATAAAGAAGAAATTGCCAATGAGAAGAAGTCCTTCAGTGGCTACAGAACAAGTAACAGATTCTGGAGATGAATATTTCTCAATGGATGATGAATGCATAGTCTACAGGTTCTAGGAAAACTTCTCAAGGCTTTCTCTGTGGGGATAATAAAATTTACTTGGATCAAGATTAGAGTTTCTAAATAGTGACTTCACTTCTAAACATGAGATATATTCAGGCCAAGATTCCTAGTATTATATAACCCTACCTCTTCCTTCTCATGATCCTATATAATAAAACCCTAATATGCTAAGTGTCCGGTCTCCCGTTCAACCAATCAAAGTGTAATATGGTAATGATATGCTAAGGCCACTGCACTGCTTGCTATGACATGCAATGACCATGAGGGGCAGACAGTTGACCTGTTGACCAGTTGTTATGACGTGTACTGACCACCAGGGGATAGACGCTCCAACCAGTAGGTTAGCTTGCTGCTGGGGTCTGGCCAATCAGGACTGAGCAAGATGGACCGAACATGCCCTGGAGCCCTCCCACAGTCCCACCCGGCCTGGCCAACCTCCCCTGTCCCTCCCAGGTCCCTATTGTGCACTGATGGGGTTCCTCAGCCTGACCTGCACCCTCTTGCAATCCGGAAGCCCTTGGGGGATATCAGAGAGTTGGTTTCAGCCCGATGGCAGAATGACTAGTTGCTATGGTACACACTTAGCACCAGCGGGCAGACACTCAATGTAGAAGCTGCCCCCTGGTGTTCAGTGCACTCTCACAGCAGGAGTGCTACTTAACCTGAAGCCAGGCTCATGGCTGGCCAGTGCAGCAGTGGTGGTGGGAGTTTCTCCCGGCTCTGCAGCAGAACTAAGGATGTCTGAATGCCATCTTAGGCCCGCATCCCCCAAGGGCTCCCTGACTGCCAGAGGGTGCAGGCAGGGCTGAGGGACTCCCCACACTAGTGTACCAATTTCATGCACCAGGCCTCTAGTTTATTTATAATCTTAGAGTCTAGAAGTTTCTTCTAAGCAAGATACAAAATCTCAGAAAACATTTTGGAGAATATTGATTAATTCACCTGCAAAGCAAATAAACTGAAAGGCCTCTGCAAAGCAAAAACCAAACCAGAGAAACAAAGCAAAACAGAAACTGCGTAAAGCTAAAGAATGACAAAAAAATCAGTTAATAGTCCACACACGAATAAAAGAGTAATATGCAAATTTGACCATACCTTTGCTACATCCACAAGCCACGCCCCCAGTCATGACCACCAGCCAATCAGGAGCAAATTATGCAAATAAATCCCAACAAATATGCCTGCCACTACTGAGAGCAAGAGGAAGGCTTGGATTTCCCCGGCAACAGAGGAAGCCAAGCTTTCCAACTGCTGTTGCCGGCCTAGGCCTCCACTCTAGGCTACAAAATTTCAAACAGAAACGACTGCCACCATGGAGCAAGCAGAAGGCTTGGCTCTGCTCCAGGCTACAAAGTTTCAATTGTAGAACATAAATTAATCCCAGATCCCAGGGCCTCAGCTTGGGTTGCTGGGGGGCGTGGCTGACCTACAAACTTCCACAGGCCCCTCGCCCAGGCCTTCCCTCGCCCCAAGGGAACCCCCACCCTGATCTGGGACACCCTTCAGGGCAAACCAGCGGGCCTCCACCCATGCACCAGGCCTCTATCCTATCTAATAAAAGAGTAATTTGCAGAATGACCATCACTCCAATGTACAAGATGGCTGCCCTCATGTGGTCAAAGATCCTGCCCCCATGTGGACACAAGATGGTCACCACAAGATGGCCACCACAAGATGGCCAGCAGGGGAAAGCCATTGGGAGTTTCCAGACCCTGCAAGGGAGGGCAGTTGGGGGTGATCAAGCCTGCAGGCGAGGGCAGTTAGGGGTGACCAGGCCGGCAGAGGAGGGAAGTTGGCGGCAAACAGGCTGGCAGGGGAGTAGTTAGACATCAATTAGGGTGGCAGGGTAGTGGTTTGGGAGTGATTAGGCTGGAAGGCAGAAGTGGTTAGTGGCAATCAGGGAGGCAGGCAGGTGAGCAGTTTGGAGCCTGCAGTCCTGGATTGTGAGAAGGATGTCTGACTGGGCAGTTGGACATCCCTTGATGGGTCCCAGATTGGAGAGGGTGCAGGCTGGGCAAATTTCATGCACCGGGTCTCTAGTCCTATATAATAAAAGACTAATATGCAAATAAACCAAAGGGCCTAATAACAGGAACAACCGAAAAACCAGTTGCTATGATGTGAAGTGATCACCAGAGGGCATGTACGGAACATGGTGGGCATTGGCTGTGGTGGGATGGAGGAGTAGGTGAGCAGGGACCCCAGACCAAGGTAGAGTGGTGGTTGCTGTCATCAGGGCAAGTCTCTGGTGGTTACTGAATATACTTTCTCCTGAGTGCTGCGGTCCTGCCTGGTGGTTGCACCTGCTGCTGATGCTGGCCCCACTTGGCACCTGCTGCTGGTGCCAGAGCCGGCACTCACCCCCACTGCAGGTACCTGGTACCAGCTCCAATTGCTTAGCGCTGTCAGTGGGTGCAAGCAGTGGCTGCCAGCCCCAATTGGCTCTGAGGGCTTCTCCAACTTGCCATGCTCCTGAGGGGAGATTGGAGCCAGCAGCCCCCTCTCACACCCACTGCTGGTGTTGGACCCGCTTGCACCCACTGTTGATGCCAGAGCTGCTGCTCACACCCACTGCCAGTGCCAGCCCTTCTTGCATCTGCAGTGGGCACTGGAGCCACCACTTGCACCCACTTATGGTGACTGGTGCCAGTCCCAATCACTCTGTGCCATTAGTGGTTGCAAGTGGCAGCTGCTGACCCTGATTGCTCCTGAGAGCTTCTCCACCTCCCCCAGCTCCTGAGGGGTGATTGCGACAGAGCTGTCACTCGCATCCACTGACAACACCTGTCCTACTTTCCCCCCTGCCTGTGTAGGCCTCAATCACTCCATGCCTTCAGTGGGTATAAGTGGAGCCAGTGCTGTCAGTGTAGCGACAGTAGCTGGAGTGGAGCTGCTGACAGATGGGACTGGGGGCCACATCAAGAGGGGCCAGGCAGGAGCGTGGAAAATGAGCTGAGATCTGTCCCTATGCCTACCACAGCCTCATGGCCCACAGTACCTTTCAAGGTGCACAGATGCATGTACTGGGCCCCTAGTTATATATAAGTTTATAGCAAAAGCAAATAATCCAATAGCATAAATGGATAATGCAACGGTAAGGCACTTTATAGAAAAAGAAATCCCAGAGACTAATCCTATATAATAAAAGAGAAACATGCAAATTTGACCGTACTTTTGCTCCTGATTGGCCATGCTACCAGCCAATCAGGAGCAGGGGCGGGGCCAAGTGGTGAGGAGATGAAACAGTGGTGGCGGAGAGCACCCAGCCCTTGGGGCCGGGTGGTCACAAGCGGCTGGGGCTGAGCTGAGCAGAGCGATGGCTAGGTGCCCAAGGCCTAAAGCCTGGGGGTGAGCATTCAGTTGGACATCCCCTAAGGGCTCCCAAGTATATAAGAGGGGGCAGGTTGGATTGAGGGACCACCCACCCACAGTGCATGAATTTCATGCACCAGGACCCTAGTACATAAATAAGGAAAAATAATAAAGTTCATTGATAACTTAATACCAATTGTAATCGTTTATAGAAAAAAATGCCATGAAAACCCTTCATTTTTACTCTTTGTTTTTGAAACATTTTTGGTTGCTTTGATTAGTCATTTTGTGCTAAATTTTTGTGCCCCTAGCTCATTTGAACACAGCTGAACTTAAAAAAAAAAAAGTTAATTTAAACATAGGATCTCATTTCTAATTAACTTAAATTGGTAAAACCATTTTTTTCGTATTCCATTAAGTAATAGCTATTGCCAAAGTGAGGAAGTGGATACTAATATCTTGTAAAAAGGTGATGTGGTTTTCAGAGAAATTGTTTTCTTAATAAGCTTGGGGTTTCAAATATATCAGTGTTCATCTATTATATGTCATCTCTCCAGTTCCAAAATGGTTCTGTTCCATTGAAGAAATTTGAAATATGTAAATGGAAATCCTTAATAAAATTTTCATTTAATTAAAAAATGCAAATTAAGCTTTATCTACCAACTTAGCATATATGCTGAAAGGTTTTATAATAAATAATAGCAAAACCATGGAAAAAATGGTCAGTCTTGTACTACTGTGGGAATGTGAGCTGGGTGTAATATTTCTGCATAAATTTTTTAAATATACATTGAATTTTATGGAACGTGAATGTTTGGTTATAGCAATATTACATCTGGAAATTTTCCCACTGGGCATATTCCCAAAATACATGCAATATTGTTTATTATAGCAAAATGCTACAAAATTTAACCAAAATGTTCAACAATAGGATATTGGTTAAGTAAATATATTGCATTTTTCATGATTAAATATTTACTAAACAGCTACTATGATTAAAGATTTGTAATGCTGAGATGAAAGTTTTTGGAATCTATTTTAAACTTAGAAAAAATAATGTACAGGGTATCATGAACAGTCATTAAGCAAAATAATGACTATTCATAATATCCTGTACATTATAATACATTCCAAGTGCTTTTATCTGCATCTTCAATCTTCTGCAGTCTAATCCAATCTGTTATCCCTGGCCTTCAATTGTCTGTTATGTAATTTGTCATTATGAGTCTAGTTTAATACAAGAATTTGGTAATGGGACTCATTTCTGTTCCTTATATTAAATACCTAATTTTAAGCCTCATAAATATTTTTTATTAAGCCACATGTAAACAAAAATAATTTTCCATTGCATACATATGTAGCACATTTGTTCTTTTTTTCATTTGTTGATAAAGTCTCTAGTAAATAACCAAGTAATTAATTCAAATTATTAATACAAAGTTGTGGTTTTCTATTCTAATTCACCAAACATGATCTATCAACATTCATAAATGACAATGCTATAGTTTCAACCCTACTGACCTGAAAAGTAGAGTTCTTTATTCCCCAAAATGTTATAACTTAAAAAAAAAAAAAGTACACTTATCTCAGTTTCTGTGGGTCAGGAATTGCAGAACAGCTTAGCTGGATGGTTCCAGTGCAGGGCTTCTCACTGAAGTTGCACCAGCTATTAGCTGAAGCTGCCTTTTTATCTCAAAACTCAATTAGGGCTTGAGAAACTTCTTTCAATCTCATTCATGTGGTTGCTGGCCAGTCTCAGGTTCTCCTGGCTATTGGGGAGGGATCTCCACTTTTCCCTACATCCTAGTATCTCTAAATGTTTTCTCCATCTTTGCAGAATTTAACCTATTGTAAAAAAAAAGAAAAAAAAAAAAAGGTTAAAAGAATTATTTTAATGGACTCCTTGTAATTTCATTTTTTTCAACTTATAAAAGTAAATCTTCCTGTTATTATTGATTTAACTGTACATACCTGACTTTCTTTCATCCCCATGTCTATTTCTCTTCCATAGTACCTGTTTAGTAAAAATAAAAACCCAGAGAGAATATTGGCAAGTGAAATATTAGCAATTACCATATGAAGCTTTGAAAGTAGGATGTCTCAAATACTCAAATATTGGCTAGGACATAAAAGTAGGAAACCTAATGACATAAAATATCAGGAAAACCAACAGTAGAAGAGGGAGAATAAAGTTAAATTTCAGGATTACAGCATTAAGAAATGGTATTGAATCAAGGGATATCTGAGTCTTTAATTAAATTGAAAGGAAAGCTTTTCATACTAAGTTACTCAGGCTGGGGGTTGGATTGGGAGTATCCCAGGGCTGGTTACTGAGTCTTCAAAAAGGGCTATTCAAAGCAATGGAATAGGAAACATGTTCATTGTCTTGATCAAGTGCTTGAACAATTTAATGCAGTGTCAGCCAAATGCTGAATTAGGGATCATTTAAACATATATAGAAGGTAAAATGTGTACTACACTGAGAGCATGAAGGAATAGTTTAAATTTTGTATATACTGCCATTTTATATGGTACATTAAAAGCATAAAAATATTTATGTTATTTTGGTAGCATCTAGAGACTTTCCTGAATGTTTTTCTGATTCATGTCAAAAGCTGTGGTTGTCATTCCTGTGACAATCGGAACCTCTTCACAGCTACTTGCAGTGAGCAATGGTGTTTAGAAGCTTCTCTACATTCTCCCATAAAATGTTAAATTCATTAACAGAAAATATTCACATATCACACTCGCCTTCTAGTAGTATATGGAATTGCCTTTTGTCTCCACAGCTGGGCTGACAGGCAGCAGCCTCTTGTATATTCTTCATTGCATTCCAACTTCAATATTACCTTTCGCCTGAGTCATATGCTGGTGTGTATAATTTTTCTAACACCAACTGCACCTGGTATGGTGGTTGAAACACATATTGACTTGTAGGAGCTGATTGTTAGATTTTCAGGAAGTTTACCAAATGGTAATTAAATAACTGGTGACTTGAAATTGGCCACAGTGAGATATTAAAGACCATCCTACCCGAGTCTCCACTTCAGCCTTTGAATTCCAGGAGTATCCTGCCATCTAACCAGATTTCTCAGCTGATTTATGCAAAAACCTTAATTTAGGGAAACTGAATTACAAGCCTCCTTTCCCACCTTTTTTGAGGAAAGTGCTTTTGTTGTACCTGTGCTTTGCTTGAAATTACCACACCATCTGTTTGAACTTTCATCCTTTCTCCCTTGTACATCACATGTGCTTACAATTGGGATACACTTCTGTGTCCTGGTTTAGTTCTGGATCCTGATTACTACCTTTCCTGAGTTATAATTCCTTCCTTTTCCCTATTCTATCTAATAAAGAGGCAATATGCAAATTGATTGTCACACCATCTCAAGATGGCAGCACCCATAGCCACAAGATGGTGGTGCCCAGTCCCCTCTGCCCCACCAGGGGGTGGCACGTGCATGGTGTGGCTGGACCCACCCTCAGCCCCAAGCCCAGGCAAGCCTCGGATATCAGCTGCCCGGCTGCCCAGAGCCGCCTGAGGCTCAGGTAACCAGGGCCAGCCAAGGCTTGTGCTCCTGGCAGTGGCAGAAGCAGAGGTGTGATGGGGCGTCACCTTCCCCTGATATCTGGGTCACCTCCCACCCCTGAGGGTTCCAGGACTGTGAGAGGGGGCAGGCTGGGCTGAAGGCCCCCCCTCCAGTGCCTGAATTTCCATGTACCAGGCCTCTAGTTTTCATATATGTGCTACCCCTTCCTACTGTATCAGCACCACTTCAGGTGGGAAGTGAGCATCTGCGGATGCTCCTGGTGGCTGGCACTGACTTTGTCCCCACGGAGAGATGTGTGGGAATTTGGCTTCCCCTTTGATGCTCCACTGGATCTTTTTTCTGCCATGGCTTTAGAAAATTCATTTTTGTAACCTGTGGAAATGAAACAGTTGAGCTCATTGCACATTCATAAATCCAGTTTTTACTGGATTTGAATTACATGGATCATTAATGGGAATGTAAAAAAGTTTCCTTGGCACTATAACAAAGCATCTATTTGAAAAGTCAGTTCGTCAACATGGCTACATGATGTCACATACTAGTAAATTGACTTAGTTTTGAAAAGAACCTGAATAAGCCATTTGTTCTCAGTTTAGATAGAGTGGTGATTGGCAACTGAATTTTTAACTGAAAACACTGAATTCCTACACTTATTTGCCTGTAATATGTTTCTCTAACAGAATTTAATGTCACCCATAAGCACATATAGTTTTAAATATATTTTATTACTAATTTAACTTCAGAAAATCTCTAATTTCTAAGTATTATAAAATGATTAAAATAATATAGTATGCAGGTATACTAAATACCTCTTTTTAAATTTATTATCTATTCCCAAAAAGCTTTCTGTCAAAAATTTAATATTCTTCTTATCAAAATATATTTTCATTTCATAAAATCAAATGTCTTTTAGAAAAAGACTTTCTTATTTATGTTGTTTTATTATCATTTCATTTAAAATTTATATTTTTTAATTTTTATTTTATTACATATATCTCTATTATTGGATTCGTAACATTTTATTTTAAAATGCGGGTATACCATAACTTATTTAAAAACATATTTTGTTGGATACTTAGGTCATTTAAATTTTTTTTCATTACAAAAAAAAAGGTTTAAAATCTTAAACATAAATATTTAGGTATATACTTTCAAAGAATGAATTTTTAAAAGTGGGATTACTAGATCAAAATTAATATGCATGTTAAATTTGGAAGATATTTTCAAAATGTCCACTGAAATGTCCTCCTGTGAAACATATAAAAATATGTATGCCAAATAGAAGATCCCCTTATGTGCTGAGTACATTCAGTTAAGGTTAATTTCCACTGAAGGTGGAGGCATGTAAGCTGAATAGATTCTTTAATAGAAAGCTACCTTACTTCTGGAAGTAGATATGCAGTCTTACCAACTATGTGGTCATGGCAGATCATTCAAAATTTCTTAGATTCACTTTCTTTGACTTTAAGATGGTCTCAGTAATTCTATTTTTGCAGTTATGATTTGATGGTTAGATATCATAACATGTATGCTGAAATTGATTGTATATATTTGTTTTCTTTAGAATGGAAATTTGTGTCTCATTTCAACATAAGTCCTATGTGTCCTTGTAATTATGTTTTATCAAGTCAATCTACAAAGCCAGCATTCTAAGAATTATCCTAGAACTTTAATTGATTCAGTTGTCAATTAATGGCACTGTATTATCTGGTTCTTTTGTGAAATGTCCAGGGTATTGAGTCATTTACTGAAGAGTGGTTTATGTGTCCTGTAAAATGCTCTCATTTTCAAGACTTATTTAAAATAAAATGTGAAGAAAAGCATAGCTGAAAGGCCATTTACCCCGAAATGTACTATGACATTACTACTGAACAAACCTTAAATTCGATTTTATGTTTAGGACTGCCTAAATATTTAGTAGTTTGGCAAAATCAATCATCAATAATTACAAAATAGTCTAGCTAGTGTTACTCCGTGGTTAAGTGTCAACCTATGAACCAGGTCACGGTTCAATTCCTGGTCAGGGCAAATGCCTGGGTTGTGAGCTCGATCCCCAGTATGGGACATGCAGGAGGCAGCCAGTCATTGATTCTCTCTCATCATTGATATTTCTATCTCTCTCTCCCTCCCTTCCTTTTTGAAATCAATAAAAATATATATTTTTTAAAAAAAGAATTACAGCCCTGACCAGTTTGGCTCAGTGGATAGAGCATCGGCCTGAAGACTGAGGGGTCCCAGGTTCTATTCTGGTCAAATGTAAATTGGTTGTGGGTACATCCCCAGTATGTGCAGGAGGCAGCTGATTGATGTTTCTCTCTCATCGATGTTTCTAACTCTCTAGCCCTCTCCCTTCCTATCTGTAAAAAATCAATAAAATATATGTTAAAAAAAAAGAATTACAAAATAAAACCCATGTCAAAGACACAAAAGGAAACCTGGCAGAGGAAAGGGAGTCCATATGATCAAAACTGGGTATTAGAAAGGACTGCATATGAATCATCCTTTTTTTAATTTAGTGTTTCGTTTTATTTTAAATTTATCTTTATTGTTGAAAGTATTACAGATGTCCCCTTTTTCTCCACCCATTGACCCCCTGAACCCCCATGCCTTCATTGCACTATAGTCTGTCCATCGATTATGGGCATGTAAATTTTTTGGTTAATCTCTTCCTGTTCCCCTTCCCTCCTTTTCTTTGAGATTCATAAGTCTGTCCCATGCTTCCATGTCTCTGGATCTATTTTGTTCAACACTTTATTTTGTTCATTAGATTTCACATATTAGTGAGATCATGTCATATTTGTCTTTTTGTGACTGGCTTATTTTATTTAGTGTAACACTCTCCAGGTCCATTAATTTAAATTCATAATTGAGTTCATGTGGACTAGGGATTAATTAATGATAATGTTAACTTTTTAAGGGTATTTCTCTAGAGAGATCTATTCAGTATAGCTACTTATAGCACCAAGAAATTCAATATCTTCAATGATATAGGTTTGTGTAATATCATAATCTTTTAATTCTTATCAAGGCATCTTTCAGTATCACAATATACTTTCAAACCATCCATAAAACATGTTTTTTAGTTTTTTAAAATAATTCTTTTTGTTTGGTATTAGAATCAAGATACATGAGGATGCATTTAGATCTAGTTTACTTTTGTTAAAACTTGTATAACTTTGAAAAATTTGAAGTTATTAAGCATTCTTAAAATCTTTTTATTGTTCCCAATTGCAGTGAATGATTGATACAAATAATTGTCTTTATCTTATAATAACTAAGTTTCAGATCATCACAGCTAAAGACTATTTGTTTTAGAGTTGTATTTGGTAATTAAATTTTATTTCTTCAGAAAATTACAATGTTTAAATGAATATATAATTAGTGACTTAGAAGTCATATTCATATCACGATAGGATACAACCTATTAAAAAGTAGATCCGTCAAAATACAAATTAATCAGTTAGTTCGTTATTACTAAATAATTAACCAAAAAAAATTCTACAGCCGAGACCGGTTTGGCTCAGTGGATAGAGCATCGGACTGTGGACTGAAGGGTCCCGGGTTCAATTCCGGCAAGGGCATGTATCTTGGCTGCGGGCACATCTCCAGTAGTGGGTGTGCAAGAGACAGCTGATCAATGTCTCTCTCTCATCGATGTTTCTGACTTCCTTCCCCTCTCCCTTTCGCTCTGTAAAAAATCAATAAAATATATTTTTTAAAAATAATAGTAAAATAAAAAAAATTCTACGTGTTTCAGGATCTTCATCTTCATATAATTCTTGAGAATCCAGAGGAATAGAAAACACCACATATTGTGGTAGAGAAATGATGCTTTATATAAAAACAGGGAACAAAAATTATTTTAAGGTTGAATGTGGATGAGATAATAAATATTTAAAACAGGGAAATGAGCCGAGACTGGTTTGGCTCAGTGGATAGAGCGTTGGACTGCGGACTGAAGGGTCCCGGGTTTGATTCCGGCAAGGGCATGCACCTTGGCTGCGGGCACATCCCTTGTAGGGGGCGTGCAAGAGGCGGCTGTTTGATGTTTCTCTCTCATGGATGTTTCTGACTTTCTATCCCTCTCCCTTCCGCTCTGTAAAAAATCAATAAAATATTTTTTTTAAACAGGGAAATGATAAGAGTAGCAGTAAAAGATGTGAAACCATCATTTTTCCAGGTGATAGCAAATCTGGTTTCCTTCTGAATTCTGATTTAGTTAGAGAGATTTTGGAGCCTGGAATGACAGACTAAGGTTAAACTTAAGTTTATAGACTTTAGAGAGTCAGTAGCTGATGAGGCAAATAATGCAATCAAAAAAACTGTAACAGACTGGATTCCCTAAAGGATTTGGACTTGGAAAGAATTGGATAGAATGGACTTAGAAGTGGAAAGACCAGTTATATGCAGAGTATTATGCCAAGCATAATACTCTAAATACATATAAAAAGTTCTAAATTTTATCAAAACTTATTTTAGTGAAATTTTAAAAGAGAAGCATTGGATTAGAATATGATACTTTTATGACCTGTAAATTGTTCATATCATATCTGTACCTAACTTTCATGCTATTCTAATATTTTCACAAAATGCTAATTTGAAACCATTCTTTGTTATTTTTTTTACAGAAAATTACTGGTATGTGTATGTAAAACGTGTTCATGGGATGGGGTATGAATAATTTTCATAGCCTGCTAGTCTTTATTTTTCTGGAATATTTTTATTATTTAAAGAATTCAGTTTAACTTACTGTTTGGAATTGCAATACTAAATTGTCTTCAGGCCATTTCACCTGCAACTTTGTGGGCTTATTTTTTTTTTTAATGCAAGATAAATATTTTAACACCTTTGCAGGCTAATGGGAATCTACTACTATGTAAAGAAAAATTACCATTTCAAGAGAAAGGAAACACTTACAAGACTAATATCTTTAGATAGTCACGAAAGGAGTGGTTGTCCTTAAATGCTTTTTTTTTTATCTTTATTGTTCAGTTTATTAATTACATTGTTTCCCCTTTTTATCCCCCTACAGCTTAAATGCTTTTTAACAATCATCAAAGTAATGTGAAGGGGTGGGGAGAAATATTTAGCAATTCTTTGTGATTACTTCTGAGGCTAATGCATTGACTGAGAGCAAGGAAAGGGGAAAGATTAACAGATGTTTGAGAGGAAAGGAGAAGTTGTAAAATAAATCACAGAGTCAGGGAGAGAACTGATTAAGGAAATTTAGTTGGTTTGCTTGTAGCAGTAAAAGCAAAATTGATGGTAAGTAGTTATTACTTTAACATTAGAATTATGCTATGAAGAAAGATTTTTGCAGGGGGGTTGAGGAGGCACATGAGAAAGTTATTAGGAAAATGAGCTGTGGAACCTAATCCATGTCTGGTGGGCTTAAGAATAAGACAGGACTGGGAACCAGTGAAAAATCTATAGATACTGGAAGGGTCAGGACAATTTTTAGCAAAATCAATCTATGACCATGAAAACGAATACCTGAAGAGGGTTGGAGATGACATCATTAGCAAGGAGGCACTCAAGAAATGGTGATAGGACAAGATTGGAAGTATTATTTTCACATATATTGAAATCATTAAGAACATATACATGACTGATTAAGAAAGATGAAAGACAAAATAATCTCTATATATAAAAAGCCAGTGACTGCAATGCTGTAACAACCGAAATTACTAGTCGCTATTATGCCCACTGTGGCTAGCGAACCGGCCCAATTGGAGGCTTGGCTGGCCAACCTCCGTGCAACTGGCCCTTCCCCCCACCAATCTGATCGGCTTGCCCCTCCTCCTGGCTGGCCCCACCTCTGATCCCCTCCACCTCAATGGGGGACAGGACAGGTTCTCCCCACAGCTGGCCCTGCCCCCAATTTGCCTGCCGGCCCCAATCAGCAGCGAGGCCTGCCGGTCAACCTCCTGTAGTCTCTTCCTCCTGTCAGGCCTGACCCCGATCAGCAGACCTCACCCATGCATGAATTCATGCACTGTGCCTCTGTTATAAAGATGTGAATGTTGTTAGGAGCTTTTAGGAGAACAAAGGGTTCTGAGAATCCCTGCTCAGTCACTCTCTGATGGCACCAAGTGAGGTCTGTGGAAGGTGGGTGGCACTCAGCATCTAGATAGAATGAGTCATATTACAATTAATTAATATGTTTATAAATATTAGACTATAGATTGATCTACATTTCATTTTTTGCTCTTTAATTTTATTTCCCTAAAAGTTATCAATAAAAATTTCTCAGCAAATTTGCTTTATAAATTTTTACATATTTTTAATTAAACAGAGAAAAAGTTTTAAACATTTCAAACAACCTAAAATCAAAAATCATTTTTCATTTTCTATTGATTGCACAAATTACACCAAACTTCAGGCAGTCAGTACCAGTAAGTGTACAAATGAACCTCTCAATAGCCAGTGTTCTGTTACTCTGAATCTGTCTTGGTACTGTAGTCTTAGTAACATATAAAATTTTAATATTTTAAGAGTCATGTGAATCCTAGTTGCATTATATTCTTCCAGATAAAGAGTTGGAAGAAATACTCTCATATAATGTTATATTTTATCATCCTTTATCAGTTATCACTTATTTTTAGTTTGCCATGGCTTTTAAGTGGCATTTCATTTAAAGTTCCATAAAGTTTCCACCATTTTTACTCTCTGTGAAGATTATAATTACACTAGTTTGTTATCTTATTTATAAAAATCTTGACAATTTCTAATGTTGGTCAAAATTTGTCGTAACTCCCAATTGGTACTCAGAAAATGAAAATTAACTATTTGGTGGTACTTCTCCCATTCCTAATAATATTCTAGGGTCAGGTAAATGACACCAGTGTAATGTGACATAACTTCTTGAAATCATCATGCTTTTGTGCTCTTACTTTGAATAAAAGCATCAACAATATATTTATCAAGCACTGTTCATTGATCTCTAAGATTATAGACAGTTTTTCAGTTGGAGTTCATTTAGAGAATCTTCTTCAGAGTGAGTTTTTTCTCATCTATTAATGATGTAAATTTGTAGAACTATAACCAGGAGTGGAATAGAGCAAATAATAGAATAAGATTCTCAAAAGCAATGTTATACAACAATTCAAGGGCAATAACAAAATAATTACGTTTTCATTTGAAGTGGAAAAGGCAGTTAAATTATGTTTCATTTTAAGTTGCTGTGACAAGGCTGTCATTTGAGAATAAAGTGTGTATTAGTATAATTATTGTATTATAAATGAAATAATATTTATTCTGAATATTTGCATTATTTTTAGGTAATTTAGATAAAGTATTAAAATTCTCTATTATATCTCCCACTCCCATACACATGAAAACAAACACATAACACAGATATCACACAGCAACAGCTGTGATATTTTCTTCCAGACTGATGTTTAGAAATAATTGGCACAGATGCCAATTTTATATTTATATTCATGTACTTTAATTCCTAGAATAGAAACATGAATGCATACTTTAGATGCCTTTCAAATTTGCATATGTTCTGTGTGTGTCATTTGGAATATGTTATCCTATATTACATTAAAGGACCTATAATTGACCTACTTACTTGCAAAATATCAAGCGCTTTGATAACTTGTCAGTATTTTTCACTTTTAAAATTGGTCTTAGTCATTTAATGGGGGATTAAGTCAGTTTTTTAGAATATTCACATTTTCTATTTAAGAAAATTTATTTAATGTTAGCAATTTCTGAAAAAAACACTAAATTTAATTAAAATGGTTATATTGCAATCTTTAATGCTGTCCAACCTTATTTGGTGGGTAAAATAATTCTATAAAGATATACCTAATGAGCTGTTGTTGTTTTTTTCCTTTTATGTGCCTGTGTGGTGTGTGTTTGTATGTGTTGGAAGGTGTGTGTGTTTGTGTGTGTGCATGCATGTGCTAACAACAAGTAATAAAAGAAAACACTTAATAAAGATATTTGATCTATTTAGTTAAAGGGTTGATAATTTGTAAAATGCTGAGTAATATATCTAAACATTCTTAAATTTTTCTTAATTCTTACAGTTATAGTTTGTGGAGGCAGGTCTAAAGCTCATGTAGAGGGAGTATTCATTTGGCTATAAAGCATAAAGAGGTACAATTAATCTTAGTCAGCTTAGAATGCTGACTTACACATTCTAAGCTGATCTCAGTCATGTTCTAGCACCACAAACTCATATTTCTTTTTCTTCAGAATAATATTTTATAACAAATTGAAACCATAAAGAGTGGGATAATTAAAAAGAGACTTTTGACATCACCTTCTGCCTAATTGTGCATTAGAGATGCAGTTTTAGAAAACCCCCACCAAAATGGGTACATTTTATTTTATTTATTTATTTTTTTTGCTTTTCTAACTTTTCAGGTATTTATTTATTTATTTTTCTTTATTGTTCAGTTTATTAATTACATTGTTTCCCCTTTTTATCCCCCTATAGCTTCCCTCCACCCTGTACCTATCCCACCCTCCACCCTCACCTCCCCCTCCCCACTGTCCTCTCCCATTGTTGCTAGATTTTTGTCCAGTCTCTTGCTGCATTTCCCACAACCCTTTTCTCCCTAAGAATTGTCAGTCCATTCCCTCTCTATGTCCATGTCTCTGTTATATTCACCAGTCCATCCTGTTCAACAGCCTATCAATTCACTTGATTTTTATGTTCATTTGTTGATAGATGTGTATTTGTTGTTCATAATTTTCATCTTTACCTTTTTCTTCTTCCTCTTCTTAAAGAATACCTTTCAGCATTTCATACAATATTGGTTTGGCAGTGATAAACTCCTTTAGCTTTTTCTTATCTGCGAAGCACTTCATCTGGCCTTCAATTCTGAATGATAGCTTTGCTGGATAGAGTAATCTTGGTTGTAGATTCTTGCTGTTCATCACTTTGAATATTTCTTGCCACTCCCGTCTGGCCTGCATCGTTTCTGTTGAGAAATCCGCTGACAGTCGTATGGGTGCTCCCTTATAGGTAACCAACTGTTTCTCTCTTGCTGCTTTTAATATTCTCTCTTTGTCTTTTGCTCTTGGCACTTTAATTATGATGTGCCTTGGTGTGGTCCTCTTAGGGTTCCTATATATTGGGGTTCGGTGCACTTCTTGGACTCCTAAGTCAATTTCTTTCACCAGGTGTGGGAAGTTTTCAGTCACTATTTCTTCAAATAGGTTTTCATTGTCTTGGCCTCTCGCTTTTTCTGGCACCCCTATAATTCGGATGTTGGTATGCTTGAGGTTGTCCCAGAGGCCCCTTACACTATCTTCAATTTTTTGGATTCTTTTGATTTCTTGCTTTTTCAGCTGAGTGGATTTTACCTCTTTGTATTTCAAATCTTTAACTTGGTTCTTGGGGTGCTCCAGGGCACTTTCAGGTCTTTGTATAATATTTTTTGTTTCAGTCAGTGTATGCTTAATTTCTGGTTGGTCCTTTTTCATATCCTTGAGAGTCTGCTTTATATCCTTGAGGGTTTCTTTCATTTCCTTGTAGGACTCATTCATTTCCACGTTGATCTTGATCATTTCCACATTGGTCTTGATCATTTCTTTGCAGCTCTCATTTATATCCTGGAGGGTGTTGTTCATTTTCTTGTAGGACTCATTCATTTCCTTTGTGGTCTTGCTTATTTCCTTATAGGCCTCGATCTTTTGTTGGAACCTCTTAAAAAACCCTATAACCGTGGTTCTAAATTCCATGTCCAGTCGTTTTTTTTCCTCCATTTCTTTCACATCTGATTTCTTTCCATGTTGTTGCATGGTGGCTGCTTCCCTGAGTTGGTCAATTAGCTTTGTGTGGTAGACGTGCTACAAGGGACAGTGGCTCAGCCTCCCAGGTTACCTGAGGTGGATATGGGCTGCACAGTCTTGCTGAAGTTAAGCTCAGTTAATCGTTGCTAGCACTTGGAGGGTTGACCTCCAGGCCAATTGTCTGTGAAGCTCAGCTGTGCTCAGGTTGGGTGGGCGGAGTCTCCGGGCCAAGCAGACAGCGTTAGCTCCTCCCTATGCGGCCCCAGGGACTCTGTGTTAGGGGCAATGGCCGCCAGCACCTCTGAGAGAGAGCCGCTGCCAAGCTCCACAGGCTGCTGGTTGCCGTGGAATTCAGACTTTCCCAAAATGAGTCTGCACGCCCAATGTCTCACCCAGGGTCGTAAAACAAAGCAGTCGGACGGTTTTCCGAATGAGAGGCAAGTCGCGGTGCGCTCTCTGCGCCATCACGCAGCCGAGCTGTTCGCACAAGCTGCCTTCTCCACAAGCCGGGAGACCCAGCAGCACCCGAGCTTCGGCGTGCACTCCCCCTGTCCAGTTTTCACCCCGTGTGATGGTGGGTTCTCTGGACTTCGCCCAGAGCTAGAGAATCAGACCAGTGGGACGCCTTTGTCTCACCGTTCGAGAAAACCGGCCGGTTTCCAGCCACCCGCCCTCTCCACGGCGCGCACTCCAAACCTCTCTCCGTGCGAATCTTTCAACGCCGTCCGCTGCCGCTCCTCCGAGTCCCAGTGTCTTATCTTCACTTTTATTTGTGGAATTTTCACTCGGCGAGCTTTCTGGTGATTCTGGAAGGTGTTTGTTCTTTCGTTAAGTTGTAGTATTAAAATTGCTGATTATGACGGCAAGATAGGTGTTTTGCCTTCTCCGCCATTTTAGTTCCTCTCCAAAATGGGTACATTTTAAATAATATTTGGCTAAATAATTGCAAATGTGGTGAAATATATTACTGGCATATTACATTTTGCTTTTTCTGAGCTGGGTGCTTCTCTTCCTAATCTCATGCAATTAAGTCACATTTCTGAGGCTTCTGAAAATAGATTAAAAGTTGGCACAAATATTAACCTCTATTTTCACCTTAGTTATTATGGCCATTCTAATAGTTATGGAGAGGAACAGTTGTAACTCTGTTTACAGATACATAGGAGACTCATAAATTTATAGGGTCTAATTAAAGAAAAAAGTCCACTCACATTGCTTCATTTCTTTATTCTAACACACATGCACACGTCTAATGGATTGTGATTTGTATATTATGTAGAAGCAAACTACATTAGAAATCTTATATTTGATTTGGGGTTGAGTATTAAGTTTACCAAATAAATCAAGTTTTTCTTATTCAATAACCAATCTTTAATTTTATTTTTCAGAGAAAGGGATATCTATCACTGTACAAATATTTTACCCACACAAGCTAGTCAGGCTTATAACTTAAACTTAACTCAGCTACAAACTTTTTAGAGACTACATTTTTTATTGCTAATTTTTTTATAGGCCTGAAGGAATGTTGTGATTGTTAAATAAAACAATGTACAAGGAAGGCAATGGCATATAATGAAATGCCAATGAATTAACAACAGCTCTTTTCTTGAAAAATAAGTTTGCTACACAATGACATTTTTGGTGGGATACTTATTATAAAAATGACATGTAGATACTACAAGCAGTTTGAGAACAGGACTACATCATTGCAAGTTGAATTATTTAAATAAATACTTACATAATGTTTATTAGTAAATATTTGTAAGATTCTCTTATTTGAAGGATAGTGAATTGCTTTTTCTTTATAGGAGAAGTAAAATTCCTGCTTGATATTATAATTATTAATTAGATTTACTATAAAAAGATAATCTAAGCTACCTTTGTGACTGACATTCTACAGGGAAAAATGGGGAATAAACAAATTATGAGTATATTGAAGGATAGAAGCTGTTTACAGAATGATATCCCAAAGTCTCAGATTGTTTAGCTATTCTAGTCTGATTTGAAAATGATCTGTAGATTTTATAGGCATACAGAATATTCCTACTGTGGTTAAATCTAGACAGGACAATTTGGTCTAATTTAAGTGATCCCTCTATATTTGGCTCTTTGTCAGAGTGAATGGATGACACAAAACAATCATGATTGACACTAGACGATGCTTCAAATTTACAGAAATATCTGGTTCACATTAATAGTCATTCAATGTTTGTATGCATAGCCTGTCTACAGGAAGCTGATTAAATAATTGAAGTACAATAAACATGGTCTCTGATATTGATATAGATTAAAATTTTTTATAATGCATTTTTATTATCTATATGTATAAAAGGCTAAGTGACTGTCCCAAAGTCCAACTGTCTGACCAGCTGGTAGGTATGATGCACACTGACCACCAGGGGGCAGATGCTCAAAGCAGGAGTTGCCAAGCTGTGGTGACTTGGCACCGGTGATTTCCAGATGATGCACCCTGGAACCAGAGAGGAGGGAGATCTTGCGGGGTCAACGCAATTCCACCTTTGGCCATGGGTTATATTATTGCTGGGGCATTGTGGTCTCTGACTCTGGTTTATTGCACATTTGCATTTGTATTCCACACCTTGTACGATAGCAACTTTGCAGAGTGCTCTCTTGCACTCTGGGACTCCTTGGGGGATCTCAGAGAGCTAGTTTCAGCCCCATCTCCACAGGCTAGCCTGAGGGATCCCACCTGCTAGAGGGATCCCCGCTCAGTCTGCAGATGTTCTTCTAGCCACAGTGCCACTCCAGGTGTGGCTTGCTGAGGTGGGACCATGGAAGGTTGGCTTCAGGGCATATTCAGCCCTTCTTGCTAAGTCCTGCCCCACCAGCCACCTCCTAATTAATTTCCTTTAAATGTGCATGAATCCATGCACCAGGTCACTAGTACTTTTATAAACTGAGGAATATAAATTAGTTTTACTGAAAAAACAACAACAACAACCTGAGATACTTTATATTGTCAGGCAGCATAGGAAGCCTAAAAATATTTGTTACATTTTAAAGACTATGTATGAAACATAATTCTCTACAGTGATATTTTAAGCCTGAAAGTCAAATTTGTCTTACCTCAAAAATAGAATGTAGCACTGAATTAGGGAATGTGAAAAGAATATCTGATAAGAAAACCAGCTACACTTAATGAAATCTTGAAAAGTGACATAACCCCACTTACTTCATCTGAGTCACTAGTTTGGACCAGCCTTCTAGGTGAAACATCTGTATTCTATCCATAGAGTTGACTTGAACCTTTGAGATTGGCTTGTGCCCTTGAGATTTATAAGTGATATGTGGAAAAATACTTCTCAAATTTCCAATTGTTAATTTACATTGAGGAATTACATTGAGAACTAATTATATCATTATAGAATATTAAGGTGTAATATTTCTCCCACAATGAGAAGGCTTAAATACTTCTCAGTTTAAATCTCTGCCTAGATTTTTGGAAACTTTATATCTACTAACAATATATGATCTTAAAGATAATCCTCTACCTCCCAGGAAGTCAATGATAGATACCAAAAACAAGCAGAAGTGTGTGTCTCCTGGACTCTAGAATAACACCCTAGAACAAGCATGTTAAACTCAAAAGCTAACATGGGCTGCAAGTTTGACATGCTTGCCCTAGAGCAGTGGTCAGCAAACTGCGGCTCACGTGGCTTGGGAGCGCATTTTGTTGCTCTGTTGACTAATGAGTTTGCCGACCACTGACCTAGACTCTCAATTCCAATAATTACAGACTTGTTGTTACTTGTGATTAAGCCTCTAGAGTCTTCAGAGTATATGAAGTGAGAGTCGACTGTGAAGCAAGGGCATAACTCTGAACTTTTCCTCCACCTTCCAGTGATTGGTTGATGGAACTAACACACACACACACACACACACACACACACACACACACACACACACAGCTGGTGTCAAAATTATTAAATAGAATCTTTAGTTTGTTTACAAATTACTAATCATTACATTGAGCATAGTTTACAATGATCGAATTATATTGTTCATCTTCAAATATTTTAAGCAAATCCCCTGAAAATGTTTAGAAGACCACTAAGAAGAGAAAATATTTTCACTGAATTCACAGTTGCAGGCTATATGTACTCAAAGGAAGTTAACTTCGGAGCCATAATTATTCAGTTTATGTCTTAAATCCATAGAAAACAGTTTATTTAAAGATAACTATGCATCCCATGGTTAACAGGTTTTTCTGATGAATCAGTTAGTTCTCAAAATATTTTCTTAGCAATATCAAAATTTAAGAGTGAAGGCAATAGTAGTATACTATATCCATTATACCTTTCATTAAAAATTATTACAAAGTTTGATCATTTGCTTTAGTTCAATGTGAAATTTTATATAACATATTCTTTATTCAAAGTTTTTATATCATAACTTATATAATGTGAAAAAATGACTCATAAGTGCTAAATGAATGTCCTCTCAGCTTGGATATATTATAAAGATCACTTTCTGAGTCTGAATTTAATAATTTAATTTTCTTTATGAAAGACCATTATTTTTATTCTGTTAGTGTACTATAAGCTCTCATTTAAGGAGAGATAATTTTAGTAAGTAAAAATAAGCTTTGCATAGTATTATAGACATCTATTTAATCAATTAAATCAGAGAAATTGTCAAAATTTGAGATTCTTCCATATTGTAAGCTTTCATCATAATATCTCTACCCTTTTTAATTATTTCACAGAAGTTAATTACTTCAACCTAGAGAATGACAACTTGTCCACAATTCTTATTCCTAGATCAGTCCACTTGATACCCATTTCTTCTCTGGATTGTTTTCTCTTGCTAATTGCAATTTATATAACCATAGAGCCAACAGACTTAGTAATTTTGTCATTTATTTTACAAATATATTCAAAACTAATAAACCTAAATAAGCAACAGTAAAGTAGGTATTAATTGTTGTGCTGCCAAACTATTATCTAAACTTGAAAAAAATTTTAGATTGGAAAGGAGGCAGAATAATGAATACTTCAGAACATCAGGAGTAAAATGGGATTTCCCTCACCCCCACCCCAGGCAAACTGCCATGCATGGTAACTATAATTATGTAGATTCAGTAAAGTGCAAAAGAATAAATCATATTTGAAATATTGAATTGGAAAATTAAATAATCACAAGTAAAATATATTGTTTAGAAGTGTTTGTTGAAGGCTAAATGAATGTTGCATTTTATACATGTTCTCACAGGTAATAAATATGAGCATTTGTGTTTTCAGATTTTTAAGGTCGAAAAATAAAATTTAGAAATTTTGGTTGTTTCAGTAGATGGTGAATATGTACAAGTAATGAAAAGTAAAGTGAGTTTTTGTAGGTTAAGGAAAGAAAATATATTATCAACATAAATTTTGAAGTCACTGATACCAGTATGTGCAGTGGCAGACACTGCTATATACTGTGGATTTAAAGATTGCATTTCATTCATTGTCTTTGAAAGGCTCACTCTAGTAAAAATAGAAATAAAACCAAGCAAATATTTAAATAAATGATAAGTTCAATAATATGCATTAACAAAACTCTAAAAGAACACATGTGAAGGGGCAATGTGTTTTTGGAAGCTGGGAAGATGTGTAAAGCTATTTGTATTCAAAGTTGAGTCTAGATAAAGAATGGGGGAAGAAAGAATGTGTGGTTGCTTCATCTCAGAAAATGAACAAAAAAAAATAAAAACTAAAAAATTGGCTGTTAGTTATGACTATAGTATAGAGTACATGTTTGAAGATAGCATAAGAGTGAATATAGCTACATAGTTCTTATGATAAAAGGTTGTATACCCAGAATTTGGTATTTTACTAACTTGAAAGTATCAAATTAGTAAAATGTCTATATATATTGAGAGAGAGAGAGAGAGAGAGAGTTATATTTCAACTTCAGAAAAATAACTCTTGCCCTGATCATGTGAATAGGTTGTTGAGGAATTATACCTGGAGTAGGATGACAGTTAGATTAATTTTTCAATAAGCCAAGCAAAAAATGATAAGGACTTGAATGAAGCCAAAATCAAGAAATATGCAGGAAAGGAACAAGAGATTAAAGAGATGCTAAGAATGTTAAGTGAATGCGAAATTGCTAAAATGATTTCCCAGAGAGGTAGTGAACATGGAGATGTTAGGCTGTGGTGGCAATTTTCAAAGGAGAAATATGGAAAGAGGATCAAGTTGAGAGGCAGATGGTAAATTCAACTTTAAAATTCTTCAGGTTGAGGGAACACCAAGATGGCAGCATAGGTAAACACCTATTGTTCTGCCCTGCGCAACGATTTAAGAACTACAACATAACAGCAGAACAGACAGCACCCAGAATCACCAGAAAGCTGGCTGAATGAAAACTCCACTAATAGGAGTAGAGGTGGGACACTGAGACTCAGGAGCAGCGGGAGCGCAGTCTTTCAGACGGAAACAGGTTAGGAGCTGTCCTGGTTGTCCCGCGTGCGCGGGCTGGGGCTGGAGCAGCAACCCCGACTGGATTTCGCCAGCGGGGAGGGCGGAGATGTCCCACTGCACGGACTCCCCAGTGCCAGGCGAGGTCTGAGGTCGGGGGACGCACCCTGGAAGCCGGGCGCAGCAGAGGCTCCTAGTCTGCGAGAAACCCGGAGGCGGCGAAAAGAAGTTTCTGGAAACTTGTCTCCTGGTCCCGGAAACCATCTATTTTAAAACTCTGGGCTAGTCTTTTGGTGTGCAGACACATTTGGGAAAAGGCAGAGTTGTCTGGCAAGGGGAAGAGACTAGCGGCTTTCTCTTGGAGGTGCCTGCAGCCATCCCCATCCAACAGAGACCCGCGCGCGTGAGCGCCGCATAGGACTGAGGCTGCCTGCGCAGCTCAGAGACTCCGCCCATCCAACCTGAACACAGTCTCCCTTCACAGCCAATTGGCCTGGAGGTCAAACCCTCCTAGGGCTAACAACAACAAGCTGGGTTTAAATTCAAAAATACTGAATACAACCCATAAAGGATTGCAGTAAGAGTACCCACCTCAGGTAACTGGGGAGGCTGAGCCACTGTCCCTTTGAGGATATCTACCACATAAAGCAGCCACCATTCAGAGATATGGAAAGAAATCAGGTGTGAAAGAAATGGAGGAGAAAAGACGACAAGACATAGAGTTCAAAACCACGGTTATAAGGCTTTTCAAGAGGCTCCTACAAAAGGCCGATCAACTTAATGAGAATTACCCGGAAATAAACAAGACCAACCAGCAAATGAATGAGAATTACAAGGAAATGAATGAGAACCTCAAGCAAATGAATGAGACCCTCAAGGAAATGAATAAGACCTCTGAGGATATGAGCCAGACCCTCATGGATTAAAAAAAAAGGACCAACTAGAAATCAAGCATACACTGACTGAAATAAAAAATATTACACAAAGTCCTAAAAGCAGTCCAGAGGGCCACAAGAACCAAGTCAAAGATTTGAAATACAAAGAAGCAAAATCCACTCAGCTAGAAAAGCAAGAAACAAAAAGAATTCAGATAATTGAAGATAGCTTAAGGGGCCTCTGGGACAACCTCAAGCATGCCAACATCCGAATTATTGGGGTCCCAGAAAAAGAGAGAGAGCAAGTTAATGAAAACCTACTTGAAGAAATAGTGACTGAAAACTTCCTCCACCAGGTGAAAGAAACTGACTTAAAAGCCCAAGAAGTACACAGAACCCCAAAATATAGGAATCTAAAGAGGACCACACCAAGACATATCACAATTAAAATGCCAAGAGCAAAAGATAAAGAGAGAATATTAAAAGCAGCAAGAGAAAAACAGTTGGTTACCTACAGGGGAGCAACCATACGAATGTCAGTGGATTTCTCAACAGAAACGATGCAGGCCAGACGCGAGTGGCAAGAAATATTCAAAATCATGAAGAGCAAGAATCTACAACCATGATTACTCTATCCAGCAAAGCTATCATTCAGAATTGAGGATCAGATAAAGTGCTTCGCAGATAAGAAAAAGCTAAAGGAGTTCATCACCACTAAACCTGTATTATATGAAATGCTGAAAGATATTCTTTAAGAAGAGGAAGAAGAAAAAGGTAAAAACATAAATTATGAACAACATATACACATCTATCAACAAATGAACATAAAAATCAAGAGAATTGATAGGCTGATGAACCGGATAAACAGATGAATATAACAGAAACATGGACATAGAGAGGGAATGGACTGATAATTCTTGGGGAGAAAAGGGGTGGGGGAAGTACAGCAAGAGATTGGACAAAAATATTGCAACAAAGGGAGATGACATAGGGGAGGGGGAGGTGAGGGTGGGATAGGTACAGGGTGGAGGGGAGATATAGGGGGGATAAAAAAAGGGGAAACAATGTAATTAATAAACTGAACAATAAAGAAAAATAAATAAATAAATAAATAAATAAATAAATAAATAAAATAAAATTCTTCAGATTGAATTTGAAGAATGTAAAAAATATTTAGGTGGAAATATCCAGTAGAAAATTAGAAATCTAGAACTCAGGAAACTTATTAGGATAAATTATTAATTAAAAAATTATGCTTTACATAAATTTGCACCCTAGTTCTTTTCTAATATTATCCATCACTAGCCAGGACTCTCTCCACTGTGATGATTTTTTCAGTTAAAAAATATTTTTCTTCTGTTTTATTTACTTGATTCTACTCTTGATCTTTTGATTTTTCAATACTTCAATATTATAACTAGTTATAGACACTAACTGTAGACTATCCTTACGAATTTCTTTTTGGGGAAAAAAAGAAACACCATAATGCAAGAAATATAAGGGAAATATTTTACTATCAGTACAACCATTTTTTTGCATTAAAGATTTAAATTTGGGTCAGTAAACATTTATGGAATGTTTTTATACATTAGGTAAAGTATTGGAGATAAAGATAATATTTATTGCTGGTCCTCAGTGTGTATACAATTTAATAGAGATTGGTAAGTAGGCTCCAAAATTGAAATTTAGATTTATCAATGTAAAAAAAAAGTGTGAAAGTATTCAAGTAAAGCAAAAAGGAATAATTGATCAACTCTATCTGTTGATAGAATTCATTTAAAAATGGTATTGACCCACTATGATTCTCATTATTTTATGCATTTATGATTATCATATTTAAACATTTAAAAACCACAACTAAAGGATAAAAACATTTTGTAGAAATGTTCCATAAATTTGTATTAAAGTCATTGACAAACTATTATGAAAAGTGAAGTTTAGTGGTTATCAACATATAATATTGATCCTTATAATTTTGTTATAGAACCTGAAAAATACATTCATTGAAATACTTGACTTAGGTTGTTTTAAAATGCCAGGTTAAATTTTATCAGCATTTTTTTTGCTTTACTAAACAGGATACTAACACACATAACAGCCATATGGCTTTTCTCTCTCATCTCAAGAATAATGGTTCCTGTGGGATTTCATTATAAAAATAAAAAGAATTGGCTACAGAGTAAACGATTTTTCAGAACCACAACTATGATACAATACAGTAAGATTTAAGGAGAAAGCAGCCAAGTATTTTTTTATATAAATACCAAAAAAAAGAAAAATTTTATTTTAAAGAATGATTCCATTTTAAATATATAAGCATTCTTTTCTTTTGAAATATAAAATAACAGGATGTGGCATACTTGTTAGTGTTTGAAAATTAATTATAAAATAGTTTTTGTGGAAACATGTAAAAATATTAACATGCCAGCTCGGGTGCTCAGTGGCTGAGCATTGGCCTATGAACCAGGAGATCACGGTTCAATTCCCAGGCAGGTCACATGCCTGGGATGCAGGCTCAGTCCCAGTAGGGGGTGTGGAGGAGGCAGCCAAGCAATGATTCTCATTATTGATGTTTCTATCTCTCCCTCTCCCTTCCTCTCTGAAATCAATCAATATATATATTTTTAAAATATATTAACATTATTTTTGGTTTTATAAAATCCAGGAAGCTAATTTTTATCTTGGTTCTACTAGAAAACTATTGAATACTGATATTGGTTACATTGTGCCTTTAATTTTATTCTCAGTAGAACCATCTATTATATCTATAAGAAGTATCATTTTTGTACCATTAATTATATAAAGGGTGACACCAAAACACAATGTTATCATAATTCACATTAGATGTGTCATAGTTCAAATAAAATTCTATATGTAGTTCTTTTAAGGAAAATACTCAATTATTAAAATAATTAGTTGTAAGTTTCAATGTTATTTAAGGTATTTTATTTTATATTTTACTGAAAAAAATGTTTAATAAAACTTCCATTTTAATGTTTTTTTATGACATCCTGCTATATTCTCTTAAAATACCAAAGTAATCTCAAGCATTTATTCTATATCTATTACATAAATAAATGCAATGTTACACACTAGAATCGTTAAAAAAATTTTTTTCAAACATGTTTTTTATTGATTTTTTTAATAGAGAGAGGCAGTGGGAGGGACAGAGAGATAGAAACATTGATGAGAGAGCAACATCAGTGATCCCCTGTCTCCTCCACAGGGGATCAAGCCTGCAACCAAGACTGCCCTGACTGGGAATCAAACTGACAGCCTCTTGGTTCCTGGGTCAGTGCTCAACTGCTGAGCTACACCAGCCAGCCTAGAATCAAATCTTAATTGATACAATGATTGCTGTGTCTGACTACTCACCATCCCAGAAAACAAACAAAAAGTAATTTTGCTTTCATATTGATGGTATAATTATTACAATTTTCATACCATTAAAACAGCTTCAATAACTCTATATAGTATTACTGGGTACTGGGTCTCTGGCAACTGATTAAATGATTTTCTAAACAGATCATATCAACTTCACAAAAATTACAGTCACAATTTTTTGTTAGTATATTAGAAAATCTGCCCCTAATCCAGTTTATGTGGATCAAATTTAATGTAGGAGAGGACCATTTAATTCTTTACAAAAGAATATATTCAAGAAGACAGAACTATTGCCAAAGAAGATTTGCATGTGAAGTATTATAAGCATTATATTTTTCCTGTGGTTTTTTTTTCATGCCATGAAGTCTCTAAAATACGGATATTAAGAGCATCTACTTCATAGGATTGGTGTTAACAGTGCCTGTTTCATAGATAGATGCTATATATGTAATAGCTATAATAATTATTGCCCCTTTCCTGTTTTTCCTCTGATAGTTCCTTGAAGCTCCAAATTTTCTCCCTATAGAGGAGAAAAGCAATTAAACACATAAAACTCATATATCCAGGTTGTATATATCTAATATGTTCCTGTAATGTTCTGAATACACTGAGTGGCCAGATTATTATGATCTCTGAACATATAATAATCTGGCCACTCAGTGTATTTGTATCTCAAATGGGTACCAAAAGCATTCTAGATTTTTGCTGGAGATCAACCACCTATTTGCCCTGAGCTTTCTATCAGCCAGTGCAAAGGGGAAAACTGATCAGGTACATGATTTATAGTATCTTTGATATCAAATAAATGAGGTACTCAAGAAAAGTACACTAAGTGGCCAGATTATTATGCATTCAGAGATCATAATAATCTGGCCACTCAGTGTATACTATGATAAAATACTTACACTCTACTGAGATTACTTAATTAATTACTAGTCCCATAAGGACATAAAATATGACCGACTTGTTTATAGTTGTGTGTCAAGCAGTTAGCACTGACCTACTACTTAGTAAATAGAGAAAAGAAAGAGGAAGGTTACTCTAGTTATTAATTCATCTGTTAAGTAATTCTACCCAATCCCTCATTTACTTAAATTCAGTTTTCTACAATCCACTTTAACTGCAAGTCCAAAGACATTGTTCTTCACCCTCAGTGAGACCAGATATGCTTCAAAATTCATTTATTCATATTCTTTCTCTGGCTCTCTCACTCTCTTTCTCTCCTCTACCTAGTGGGTAGTTACTTTTGTTTTTTGCTACCTATGGGATACATTTTTTAAAAAAAAGGTTTTCAGAATCTTTTGGATTTTGGAATTGCAACTAAAGGATTGTAAACTTCTCTTGTTAGAGTAATTAAATCATATTAGAGACACTAAACATTACTTTCCTCCAATCCAAGTAAAGTTTTCAGTTGGATTACAGGACACATATTGAAACAGGAATTTTTCAAAGAAAAAATGTTATCAGAGATAATATTTTTATAAAGTTCTTTTTGGGTTAATAAGAAAACTCTTTATATTCTATTTGACAAATATAGCAACTTAAGTTTGTACTTAATTTATTCTTCATGTACCACAGGCTGAATACTTGATTTAGTATTTTAGTAAAAAAGTCATGTTAACTGACTATCCTTCATGCCTCCCCTGCTTGAGAATAAAAATTATGTGCTCTTAGATGCAAAGGCCTCTGATTTAATAGCTTATGCTAGATCTTTTCTCTCAGTGAGTTCCTTAGTATTATTTTATGTCTTTTCTTATAAGCAGCCTGAATCACTACTAGAATTACCCTCACTTTGCTTCAAGTTTTCAGTCTCATTCTAAATTGCCCCATACAGTAAGCCACCCTTTCAGGACTCACCATAAATCATGAGCTACTTTGTCTCTACTGCTCATTCTAGGACCACAGAGCTTCTTTGGGACCACTGCCCATACATGCCACTGTGATTTGCTCTCTTGTTCTTTGTTACCAGCATCACCTCACACCCCTAGGATGCAACTCACTCTTCATTTCTTTATGGAAATGCCACAAAAGAGTTTATTGGGCCTGTTATTCTTCTGAAAATATATTACTTAGATTATTTTTATTTATTCTTTTTATATGTTTCACATAAGTACTTTGGAGTAAGAAGGGTTTTAATCACACTGAACCTGAAAATATTTTCTCCTATATGTCTTACCATAGATAGTCCAGCAGATGGAATTTCCTCTTTTATCATGAGGATTTTCCAAAAGGATTTCAGTATTAATCTGTATCCCTCACCCCACCATAGGCCCATCTTCACCTCAGTGCCTTCTTTTCCTAGGTATGGTAGACATGTTTGTACCTGTCTGAAACCTCAATTTATTTCCAGAAATATCCACTGCCTATATAAATTACTGCATTTGACACATCTTAGACATATCATAGCCATAATTTTTATATGATATAGACCCTTACTATTAACATACTAGAAGAAAGGAAGAAAGGAAGGGGAAGAGTAATAGATGAAGAATTTAGAATCACTTGTATATTATTTTTATTTTATGCTTTGCCCAGGAGTAATGCACTGTCTCTCTCTTTCCTGTCCCATGAAGAATCATTCTCTTGATGAGTAACTGCTGCTGATGGAGGCGTGGCCCATTGGTGCTTTAAAAAGCTTGGGTACTGGCTGGCTTGCCCTGATAAGAGCCCTGGATCCAGGTGGGGGATCCTCTCTGGTGCTGGGGGGGCATTGGAGAGAGGGGCCATGGTGTTCTGGTCTCTGGTCATTCTGGTCATGATGGCATTATGATCACTGGCTTTTTATATATATACTAGAGGACTGGTGCACAAAATTCATGCATGGGGGGTCCCTCAGCACAGCCTGCACCCTCTCCAATCTGGGACCCCTCGAGGGATGTCTGACTGCCCATTTAGGCCCTATCCCAGTAGGATTGGGCCTAAACAGGCAGTTGGAATCCTTCTCACAATCCAGAACTGCTAGCTCCAAAGTGCTCACCTGCCTGCCTCCCTGATTGCCCCTAACTGCTTCTGCCTGCCAGACTGATCACCCCCTAACCACTACCCTGCCAGCCTAGTTGATGTGTGCTCCCCTGCCAGCCTGTTTGCCCCCAACTTCCCTCCTCTGCTGGCCTGGTCACCCCTAACTGCCCTCCACTGCAGGCTTGATCACCCCCAACCACCCTCCCTTGCAGGCCTGGTCCTTCCCAACTGCCCTTCCCTGCTGGCCTGATGGCCCACAATTGCCCTCCCTTGCAGGGCTTGGAACCTCCCATTGTCCTCCCCTGCTGGCCATCTTGTGGTGGCCATCTTGTGTCCACATGGGGGCAAGATCTTTCCCCACATAGGGGCAGTCCTCTTGTGTATTGGAGTGATGGTCAATCTGCATATTACTCTTTTATTAGATAGGATAGAGGCCTGATGCATGGGTGGGGACCACTGGTTTGCCCCGAAGAGTGTTCTGGATCAGGGTGGGGTTTCCCTTGGGGTGAGGGGCAGCCTGGGCAAGGGGCCTATGGTGGTTTACAGGCCGACCATGCCACCCAGTGACCCAAGTAGAGGCCTTGGGATCTGGAATTAATTTATGTTCTACAATTTAAACTTCATAGCCTGCAGCGGAGCCAAGCTTCGGCTTGCTCCTTGGCGGCAGCCATTTCTGTTTGAAATTTGTAGTCTAGAGTGTATGGCTAGGCTAAGGCTGCAGAATTTTGGCTTCCTCCATCACCCCAGCAACCCTAGCCTCTAATCTCTCCAGCTCTGTGGCTACTGACATTTTTGGGGGGATTATGTATTTTCTATAATTGAAACTTTGTAGGACTGAGTGGAGGCCTAAGCCAGCAAGGGCAGGCAGAAAGCTTGGCTTCCTCCATTGCCGGGGAAACCCAAGCCTCCCTCCTGTGCTCAGTGGCGGCAACCATCTTGGTTGGGGTTTATTTGCATAATTTGCTCCTGATTGGCTGGTGGGCATGGGTGTGGGCGTGATTTGATCAGAGGTACATACTGTCAATTTACATATTACTCTTTTATTAGGTAGGATATACATTCATATATATATATATAGAGAGAGAGAGATAAAATATGATCTGTTAAAAACAGGATATATATGCATATATTTATATAGTTATATATTCTCTTTCTTATCTTTTGATTATACTATATTAAATATAAGTATATATCTAGATTAAGTTATGACATAATACCTAAGGAAATTGTTAACATTTTGTGAAAGTTAATATGAATTCTTCTAACATTCAGCAGTGCATTACACAGTATAAACACCTAATAGCTTTTTAAGTGCATTCATATTAGAATTATCCAGGAAGAAAAAAGTTAATCACTACCAGGAGAGGAAAGCACATTACTCATCTTCATGAAATTATTTTTACATAAACCAAAAGGTATTTGGTCAAAATAGTTTTTCAGGGTGGAGTTGAAATACTTTATCATTTATCAAATGCCCCACTTGAATTTTGCAGATATTGTTCTTTCAGTTACCTTATTTAATAAGGATTTCAAAATTTATGAGTAAAAGTGACAAAAGAGAGAAGATTAAAAACTATAAAATTAAAAAAATGGTACAATGCCAATAGATGAAAGAAAAAATGTTAATGTAATGGATCTCAATAATCTCTTCAATGGTTATAATTTCAAAGAAAACAAAAGTATCCTTTTAATGATTTTTTTTCTTTGAGTGACTTATTCACGTTTTCAGCCATTTTTATATGTACTAACCTGAAATTTTCGACAGCCCACTTTAAAAAGTAACTATACTTCTCTGTAACTTGATCTGTTAAACAGAAATCCCCACTCAAAAAAACAGATTAAGCCTTCATATTTAAAAATAAGCTTATTTGAACTTTGATGGTTTATTTATCAATTTATGTTGCTATATTCTTATTTCCACTGAAAAATGTTTACAATATTGAGGTATTTAGACCATTTTGATTACATCCTCCTTTGCGTAGCCTGCTCTATGTATGCAGAGTAGCTGAAATGCGACTAAATTTCTCCAGAAGATATTGTGGATTGGATTTCTCAATTCAGCTCCATTCTAGAATGCTTCTAAATATGGGCAATGCTTAAAAACACAATAAATTTAATTAAATTTTAGATATTCCTTTGTAGCTGCTATGTTTTAGGATCTTCCAAGCAGAAACTTTAGTAGAAACTTGGAAGAGATGGGAAAATTTGAGCTACAGGAGGAGACTGGTGTCTTGTATAAGCACAAAACAGGAGGCATTTTCTTCTGTGGCAGCTCAAACAGAGATTCTGATATATGATTCTTGTTGTCATATGTGCAAAATGTCATTGCCAGTGCCCATACTATTGCCACAAGAGAAGTCTTGCAGTTGTTTCCTTGACTGCCTTTATTCTGAGTTATATCTAGCCACCTTCCCACCTCTAACTGCTCTAAAGATTCCATAAACAACAAAATACCCTCATATATCTCTGCTTAAAATTGTCTGACTTGGTTTTGTCATCTACACCTTCTGATCCTAATCAAACAGTCTGCTGAAGATGTTTGGGTAACCAATCCTACTTAAATACTTTAGGAAATTGGAAAGATGCCAGTAAGATTACTCTGAAACATTGTCTAAAATGAGTTGCATCATTCCTGGGTATGTGTACAGCAGAATCCTCTCCCACTGACTCCAGAGTCTTACAGGATTATCTCTTTTATTGATCTCACCCACTAAAAAGCTTCTTTGGCTTTGTGGCCAGCTTTGGCTAAATATAGGCCTGTAGATTTTTTCAATAGTCTTTTAACTGAGAATAAATGACAGTTGAAGTCACCTGCTCTCAAGTCTATTCAGACAAAGGGTAGACTTGCCCACAGAATTATTCATTTATTAAATTTAGTGCCAATCACAAACCAAGCTTCTCTTTCTTTAACTTATTTATTTATTGATTTTAGAATGGAGAAATGGAGAGAGAGAGAGAAACTAATTTATTGTCCCACTTATTTATGCATTTATTGGTTGATTCTTGATGTGCTCTGACCAGGTCTCAAACCTGCAGTCTTAGCATATTGGGATGATGCTCCAACCAACTGAGCTGCCTGGTCAGGGAGCAAGCTTCTGATTCCAATTTGTGTTAGTTCCATATGTGGGCTTAGGTGGCTAGAGAAATTTCCTTTCTTTGGGACTTGTTTTCTGTAAGCAAGTGTCTTCTCAGTGATATTATTTTCTCTTTTTGGTCACGCAGGTAATTTTCTACAAAAGCTGAATTATGCATATTGTATAAACAAGATGATATAATATCTTTATAAAAAATTTTTGAAAATATACATCTTTGTTACTTCAGTTAACACTGTGTTTAGCTTTTAATCACCAATGTATTTTAAAAAGATTGGCAAATTATTTACAATACTAGAGGCCCGGTGCACGAAATTCATTCACTGTTAAGGTCTGGCCTGGCCTGCAATCAGGGCCATCTTCCCCGGCTGCTGGTAGCTGGCCTTACCACCCACTGCCACCCACCCCCAGCTCCCTGTTCTCCATCAGGTGATCGGAGTCTGCTAGCCAGGGGGAGGGACCTAGAGGTTGGCTGTTCCTGCCCACTTGCCAGTCCTGTCCCCACTGTGGTTGCCATCTGTGTGTGGGGTGACTGGTGAGGTGGGGGCCCTGGCTTGGTACAGCCTGTGTCCCCCACCATCCACCCCAGGTTCCCATTCACCATCAGATGATGGGAGCCTGTTGGCTGAAGGAAGGGAATGAGAGGAGGCAGTGCACCTCAGAGAGACTGGTCAAGCTGTCGTTCTGGTCATTCTGCCATTAGGGTCAAGTTACATATTACCCTTTTATTATATAGGATAAGCATGATCTTTATGAATGCTTGGCTACTCTTGATAAGAGGCATAACATACCCACTTCACCCTATATATTCAGCAATGTTCTCTTCTCTCCCTAAACCAGATTTCCAAATAGCAAACAATCCTGATTATTAGTAGATATAATCTATCAATCAACCAAATCTTATTATAACTATAAGCTTATATTTGCTAATAGTAGTAAATAAATAAAAGAATTGGCTTTCAACAAGATAATTTATATCTATAAAATTAAAAGGAAGGCTAAAACTATCCTAAAAATAATAAATTTTCTATAGAGAATTTAACTGCTATAGAGACTAGTAGGATGCCACAGCTTTCCTACCCCAGCTTTACCATATCCACTATCCCTGTATATATCATCTTCTGCACACCTTTAGCTAATATATGTTTGTAAGCCAATTCCTCTTTTGAAAGTTTTAGCTTTATTCTTCTATTTGTATCAAACACTTTGAAGAGGACAGAATACTAGAATATTACTTGGTGAATCCGTAACTCATTAGATGATACTATCCCCAACTTAATGCTTTATAACCCTGGAGAGATGTGTCTACTAATGATGTTGTGTTGGAAAATTCTCCCTGGATGAATAAGGTTAATAATAATCAGCATGATTGTGATACTCTAGCTCAGTTTCATGGAGGTTCTTGTATGACAGACTCCACTTCAATTAAAATTTAAAACCACAGCTTAATGAATTTGTGTCTTAATATTCAGAAAGAATAAATCCACACAATAGTATGTTATTTTATGTGAAATTAAGAAAATATTAAGATTATTATTTTGGAAAAACGTATTCCTAATGGAATTACAAGGCTTTTACTATTATGATGGCTGAATAAAAGGTAATTTCCATATGGCATTATCTAATCTTATAAATCTTAGAGAACAGATTGTATCAAAAGAGGCCAGCATGCATTTTTTTCCTCACTTCCAAATCTTATGAAAACACATCTAATTGGATTAATCCATGTCCCTGAAATCCCAGTTATGAGCGATAATGGGAGATGATGTTTCAGTTTGGCAGCATGTCTAAAACAGGCAGACAACACTAGAGGAGAGTAACATGGAGATTGATTGAATCAATGCACAATTTTCATCGAAGTATTATTTTATATCTTTTGGCCAAGGCTACCTCCTAAATTACATGTGTACTGCTAGACATAATGGTCATTGAGGTTATCAGTGAGACTTAGAAGCCAGAAACTAAATAATTTGCATGCTAGAAACACCTTCCTAGTGCCAAGTTCACTCAAAGAAACATCCTTTCTCCTAAGCAATGATGATATAGTACATTTTTTAATAGAAGAAAAATATGGGAATCCTGAAATGTTACATTAGAATTAAGTATACTTGTCAGACGAGGTGAACAACAATATTAAGGTAGAGGTCTAAAAATGTATTTTTTTATTGTTGACACTATTATGGATGTCCCCCATTTCCACACCCTTAAGCCCTCTCCACCTCACCCTCTCCCACCCAGACCTTCACTACATTGTTGTATGTGTCCATGGCTATGCGTATATGTTCTTTGGCTAATCTTTTTAATGCTCTAATTTAACCTTTCCCTTATTTTTATGCCAATAGGTTGTTTGATGTAACGACATAAGAAAAGCCTAAGAGTGAATACTCTGTTGAGACTAAAATCAGGAGCCTATAATTCAAGACTCTCAATTTTAATTTATTTGACAATGGAACAAAAACCTCTTAGCATATGAATGTTAAGATGTAATCAGACCTCAAACTCTTCAATATGCTTCCAAATATTTGTATTAAATAGAGAGCCTGTTTATGTTTCAGAGTAAATATCTTTCAGTAGTTGCTCACTAGAAGTAATTTATAGTTTTACACAGAATTCATTCATATTATTTAACAGGAATAAACTCTCAGTACCAAAGTTTTTCTTATTGACTAGGCACAATAAACCAATAAGTCATAAGTAGTCCATCAACAAGATTGTGTTTTATTGCTGTAAATGCACTCAGGGATATTCTTGCCATGAAAGAAAACAGAAAGCAATAAAGTACTACAAAAATCCATAAGCAATAAAATTATAACAAGATTTGGGATTTTTAAAAAGCACTAACATTGAACCACAGAGCTCCCTCAAATACAGAGCAGATTATAAACTGATTTTGAAGACAAAAATCTTAAATATTCTTAATTTAAAGAAAAGACCTACATCAGCAATTGAAGCACATATTCAGGAATAACTAAATAAAGGTACATCTGTATGTTAATAGGACATGCAAATGTGTTAAGACTATTTGTAAGCTATTTTTAATGTGCTTATTTTGAATTTTGGGAATGAATGTGAAATAATAGTAGTATATATAAAACTTACCACTTACTAATATAAAGTGCTAAATAAGTGTAATATTCTAGTATTCTACTTCTATCATGCAGTGAGCCAAATAAGATATTTTTTCTTTTACCAATATTTTATCATACAAACATGTCATTAAGGTATTGAATCACACATCAGTCTTCATTAATCTGCTAATATTTAATCATAAGATATATACTATTCATCTCCATACTGTGATTTGATGTTATTCAAATAGAAAAGTGACTTCTTTTTTTCATTTCTAAGACACTTTTGAGGTAAAGTCAAATGAGGAAGGCTTGAGAGAACAGGTATAATGATTACCCTTAGGATAAAATGCCTGCTGAGAGCTCAGGACCACCCTGGGTTAGAGGAAACTCCAGTGAGCGGATTCTTTTCTAAGGTACTAAAGGGAGATATAATAGAGGTGTGAAATGCCAAGGTACAGTGGACCAAAGAACCTGACTGAGGACACAGGATGTTTTATAGTTAGGCAAGAAGCTGCTTAGTAACTCTATGAGCAACATTTATGACATGAGTTATAAAATATATGCCCCCATTGGAATTGTATTCTACTTATGTGGCACCACTCTTATCAACTCATGAAAGATCCTTTTCAACTAGAATGAAGAAAGCATTGAGATCCTCAACTGCTTCAGTTCACAAGGCATTTTTTTTTTGGACAAATAATTGTCTTGGATAATCTAACCTCATTTACATATTAGGAACACTCACCTAAATATATACAGTTAGGATTATGTATTAGGGATAGATATTGGTCTTACTGCCTTCTAATTTAGTTCTTTCTATTGCATTATACTTGAGAGCGGGACTGCAGAGTTTAGAAAACATATTTTTTTGGGGGAAAGGTTCTCTGTCTCCATCCCATTTCCAGCATATGCTGACATTCCTACTAAAACAATTGACTGTCAGTTCAGTAATGTAAATTCATTGGTGAATTTTCTATCTTCTCATTTTTTATTTGTTTTACAAATTATTGAGTAGAATCAAAGGAAACTTTATCAAATATGTGAAAAGTATCTCATTATTACACAATGAGAATATATGTGCTTTCCATCCATTTCAAGAAAACCCTTCAAACAAATCATTACATGGGGATTTTTGCTCTATTTTTTAATTTTTTCTGTCCTATCTGGGCATCATTTAGGAATTTATTTTAAAATGTTGAAGTTGGTTCATCTAAAATTGAAATTGTTTCAAAAGATTGCAAAAGTATTGTTTGGAGTCATTTAATATTTTCAAGTAACTGGTCTATGAAATTGAGTTTGGTGCCATGTGAAATGAGGCTGAGAGGAACAACAACAAAACATGGAGGGGTGGGGCGGGGCGGGGGGGGACCTGCAGAAATTCAACTCTTGTGTAAAGGTAAGCATTCCTCTGGCCTTTTGCATGGAATCACTTTCTCGAGGACAGCATAGGAAGAGACGGAAGAGGGGAGCCAAACAGTACATGGTGGTCTTGCTGAGTTGGGCAAACAGAGACCAAGAAATCACTACTACTGAGCTGGCTAACAAAGAAAAGGAAGTTGGGCATGGATGGAGCTCCAAAATTTTGCATAAAGCTCTCCTTGAATATTTTGCTGAATAGCAGATTGTATATACATGAGGAGAGACTTCCCAAGGCCAGTCAAAACAAGTACTGGGGAAAAGTTATCAAAACAACTATATGTAACTGTAAGCTGAACAAATACCTGGGGTCACATAAAGTTTGGATATGTTAAATACTAACTTTGTAGGGTAGAGAGACCTTATTAAAAATTCAGGTCATCAAGCAGTGATTTCTAAAGTTTTCACCTAAGAACTAGGGCTAATCTGTCCTAAAGTATAAGCTATTAAAACCATAATAACCAAAGTAAAAAATAAACCACAAGTGAATTAACTGCTTTCCAAAGAAAAAAACTCAGCATTCAATTGAGGAAGACAACAAAACCCAAATATTTCACAATATAGCATGCATAACTCTGTCCAGTTACATATAATCAAAAATTGCTAGACATGCAAAGTAGTAAAATGTTATATATAATCAAGAAATAAAAAACAATAAATTAAAATAAAACCAAAAATAACCGGCCTGGTGGAATAAGAGTAGAAATTTTATAGTTATAAACAAGTATGTGTATAGATCAATACAAACATATAAGCTATTATAAATATGTTCAATTATTTGAAACAGAATATAACAAGCAAAAAATAGAAAAAGATCAGTAGAAAAATGGAAACTATATATTTAGTAAAGTAAGAATTCCAAAACTAAAATATACTTCATCTCACCCAACTGGTTTGGCTCAGTGGATAGATCATAGACTTACAGATTGAAGGGCCCCAGGTTTGATTCTGGTCAAAGGCACATTACTTAGATTGCAGGCTTGATCCCCAGTTCTGATTGGGACAGCAGGAGGCATCCAATGGGTGTGTCTCTCTCACATTGGTGTTTCTCTCTCTCTCTCTCTCTCTCTCTCTCTCTCTCTCAATATATATATATATATATATATATATATATATATATATATATATCCTTTCCACTCTAAAAAAAATCAATGGAAAAATATCCTCATGTGAGGATTAATAACTAAACAAACAGAATGGAGCATATTTGAGGGAAAAGTATGAGTTGAGTTTTTAAAGGTAATTGGTGGTTAAATAGCAGTCAAAAGCAGTTGCCTCAAGGACATTACATGAGAGCTTACTTTTCCTCAAAATGGAAATCCATGTTATAAAGTTTCTCAGTTTCATATTTACATTGAGTCTTAAGCAGATTATTGTATATTTCCTGTCCCATAGACACTTTTCAGCGTTGTCAAATATAAATGAAGACTTCTTGTCTTTCAGGCCCTCGACTTGCTGCTGAGCTAATTGGGCTACTAGTATTTCGTACCTCACCCCACTTCCCTAATACTCAGCTTCTGATCTAATTCTGTGACGAAATGCTCTGCAGACAGATATGTGCTGAGGTGACTATAGTTCTATGCACTTATTGAGAATCTTTGCTTACCAATATATTTATGAGGTTTTAGGAATATGACTGATATATTTATAAGGTAGAATTTTTAAATTAAAGCTAGAAAGGTACCCGAATGTGTATGCTAATCTTTACCAGGCTTTATTATAAAATGGCTAAGGGTCTTAGACCACCCAGAAAAAGCACCATAAGGAAGTTTGGCTCAGGTCAGCTTTAAGTACTTCATCAGATTTTGCCTTTTCACACCACACTGATTTTGACTTGGTTTGCTCTTCATTTCTATTCTTACTTTCTTGTTTGCTTTTTGAGGCTTGAGACTTTTTTCAAGATATAGTATGAACTTTCCAGGCCATCTATCTTGATAATTTGAAACTTTAATGCAGAATCAAATTCCTCTTTGGAAAAGCTCATTTTATACTAAAACCCTATAATGTTTATTTTATTGTTTATTGAGAATATGCTAGTGGGAACTTAGTAATATAATATAACTGCACTTGTACATTATTTGCAACTATTTTATGCTTTTTCTACCATGTTATAAACTAAATTTTAGTGAATAAGTATAGCAACTGTTATAGCAATAAAGCCCTCTTTTTTTTTTTTTTTTGCTTGTTTACTAGCAAATTATGGCAACTGATCTGTTATTTGTCTCCAAATACAGTTATATGCATATGATTTCAATTTAAGCATTTAGGAGGGACACAGTGGATATCACACTCTCCTTCCTGCTTATGTTTGCTGTCTAGGCAGACACTTTATATCACTGATCCTAACCTCCTCATGTCTTTATCTTACAAGCATGCTCTAAATCAAAGTAAATATTTCCAAATGTTTCTTTCATCTTTTCTTTCTCCTCTATGTTCTCTTTCACTCTTATGTTATCACTTTTGTCAATCTTATGCTTGTCACACTTTCTATGATATTAATGGGATCATTAATATTAACACAAATTATTTCTAATTATAATCTTTCACAAGGTTCAGATTCACAACTATTAAGATGGAATATCTTACCCATGCTTTTCTCTTACATGATAAGTTTAAACTGTCCAGAGCAAACATATTATTTCCTATTTCAAACTTTCTCATCATGTCTTCTGTATTTCTCAGCACAAGTATGCTCTAAATCAAATCCTGAGTCATCACTTCAAAATTAATTCTATGCGAAACTACTTTGCTTTACAATAGTATTGTACTATAGACAGAAGATATTACTATTCATTTTATAAATCACTGAGCCAAATTAACAAAATATACTTAATAAGGAGCTTGCAATATAAATTATCAGAGGTTGAAAAAAAAAAAACAAAATGGCGGCATAAGGTATACACCTGTACGTGTTGCCTCTCATAACCACAGCAAAACTACAACTAAAACACAAAACGTCTATCACCCAGAACCACAGGAAACTGGCTGAGTAGAAGTTTGACAACTAGAAGGAAAGAGAATAGAGCATTGAGACGTGCCCAAGCGTGGAAAAGCTGAGGCACGGGAGGCAGACAAATCATGTGAATGGCTGGCAGCTGGTGGCTGGGTGCACTGTTTTTTTCAACCAAAAGAGAGAAACAAGCTCCCAGTTACTCTGAACTCCAGTTTCCGGTGAGACTGTGGGGACCCCATTGAGTCAGAAAGAGGGTGGGTTTCTTGCAGAGGTATGCTCAGGAGTCATTGTTTATTGCACTGGGGTGAAGGACACAGAGACGACTGACTGACAGCCATTGCTCTTTGCCACACCCTAGCCTAGTGATTCCCTGAAACCCCACCCTGCCCAATTTACAAACCCACCCAAGCTCTGCACCGAGGCTTCTACATATAAATGGCCTGCCCTATCACAGCTTAACCTAACAAACTGCAGCTCTGATCAGACAGCTCCAAAACCTCCAAGCAAAGTGCCCCGTGGTCACCGCCGCCACTTTGGCTAAGCCCCCAGGGGCCACGTGCTCACCATTGCCACCTTGATTCCACCCCAAGGAGTAGAAGCGGCCAGCGGCGAACATGCAGCCCCTGGGGCCAGGTGGTCACAGGCAGACTGGGCTAAGGTCTGGACCAGAGCTGAGGCGCCAGGCAGTGAGTGCACAGCTCCCGGGGATGGAGCCAAGATAGTGGCTGCCACCATGGGTCCCTCAGCCTGACCTGCACCCTCTCTAATCTGGGAACCCTCAGGGGACCCCTCCAATCTGGGAGTTTCTGTCTGTCTTTGTAATCACATGAGCGAATTGTCTGAGGCCCCAACCTTTGCTTTCTCTCCATCCCCCACCCACAACAGTAACTTCTTCCACACTCACTTTGATAGACACTATATCAAAGTGTGTATGGTAGTGTGTATGCCACCAGAATTACTTTTCCCAGCATTCCTGGTGCTCTGCCGCTTGGGGCCAGAGCACCTTGCACCTCGTGTTCATTACCCAAGGTGCCCCTGGCTCTCATTTGCATGTCCCACGCGACAGGTAAACACCACACCTTAGTCACAGCCTAACTATCAGAGCAATCTACATGCGAGCCTCGTGAGTGGATCTCATGGCATGAAATTCCCCTAAGCATCTCAAGATCACCACGAAAGGTTGCGACTCAGTCAACAGTAACTGTAAGGAGGGAGGGATCTCACCAGCCCTTAAGTACCATGCTGCAGAGCTTATAGTGTGGTGCTTGTTTATGTGGCACTGTGGCCACGCCCCTATCTGCTGGCCACACCCCTGTCTGCTGGCCACAACCCCTGCTCCTGATTGGCTGGTAGTGTAGTGGAGGTACAGTCAATTTGCATGTTACTCTTTTATTAGATAGGATTTGGTTTTATGTACAGAAAAATCACCTAATACAATTAAAACATTATTTATTCCCCTAGTAATTATTTATGTCATTTTATATGGACCCATAGTTTTATGTTTACTTTGAACATTTTTTTGTCCTCTTTATACTTTGCTAAAGAGGACTGTTTTCTGAGATAAAACAGTAATTTTCAGATTATTGACCTGAAAACATATATCCAACTGCAAGGATGTATGGATGTCATTGCATTGCCCATTAATAGTCTTTATTTCTGCAAAAGTTTGAAATTTGATTGTTCAATGTTTTTCACCCACTATGAGTAAAGTGACTGGCTACACCACCAATGAAAGCATAAAGCAGCATGGTTCATTCAGGAAATAGAGGGAACTTATTTATGACTAGACGATCTGTGTAGGGAAACAGTAGAAGACAATATTAGAGAGGAACATACAGGCTTCATGATAGTCAACTCTGAAATATCTGCTAAACATTTTAGCTTTATCTACAGAACTATAGAAAGGTTTTCAACATAAGAACAACATGTTCAGATTTTCCATTTAGCTATGCCATTCTAGTAAGGAAGTAATTAAAGACTGGTCACATTTGCAGAAACACTAGTTTTATGCCCAGATTTCATGATCCCCAAAGGCCACCAGAGAGCCAAGTCCGATGCAATAGCAAAGAGCCTTTATTACAAGCTTGAGCTTGGCTCTCTGCCCCCACTAATGCAGTGGCAAGAAACAAAAGAGGGTGCGTTTCAAAAGCCCAATGATTTTATAGAGCTAGGGGTCAGGAGGTGGGGCATATTCTGATTGGTGGGTGAGGGCTGGGGCTAGTGACACAAATAACCCCCGACGCATGTGACCTGTCCTTTGCTCTTGATTGGAGCTCAGGTGCACAGTCTTTCGTGATTGGCTAATTCAAAGGGAGGGGTTGGTCTTTATGATTTCAAGATGGCAGCCCCCAGGTAAGCTTACACATCATGCAGCCAACATGGTGGCAGCCAAGTCACACAGTCCAAAGTGGCAGCTGTCTAAATTGTTCTTTGCAGTCCCACTCTGCCCTTTCACTTAGAACTTACTCTAAGAGTGACTTCTTGAGAAGAGATATATTACATTTGATGAGGCATTCTTAACACAGCGCATTTGATGATAGGGTCATTTGGACTAGGCTTGCATATAATTTATGAGAGAGAAAGAGAGAGAGAGAGAGAGAGAGAGAGAGAGAGAGAGAGAGAGAGAGAGAGAGAGGCTGACTACACCCCTTTTTCCATCTCTTGTTTCATCTCATTGATTAGAAATGCTTTTTATGACCATATCTAAAAGTATTCAAACTCACCACATTAGTTTAATATTTGTGTTTCCTATCAGTATATAAGAAATAAAAACTTGTTTTTTACTACTACATAACTTGAATGTTTTATGTTTTAAATAAATTAATTCTGAACAATTGAAACATATTTAAATATATCCGGATCAAGCTGATGATTGAGAGCATAAAAATCATAGTCAAAGCTCTTTACTAAATGGCCACAGCAAATTAGCAGCCAAATTGTATTGATCCATAAGAAGACTTAGAATCAAGGTAGTGAATTCAGGGCTAGAAAAGAAGGCAAAGATAAGGGAGGCATTGTTTAGTTGAGACAATAAAGTGATAAATTGGATGTAGAAATGAGAAGGGTCAAATTGAAAAATCCAAATAACTTCTAAGTTTCTGATTTTGTAATTAAATGGTTTAGTACCTTTTATTTTAAAAGCATTTATTAAACATCTACTGTGTCACAGATGTTGGTGATAATACGGTAAACTAGACAGGCCAAGTCCTTATCTACATAAATATTATTCTACTGATGTAGACAAATAATAATCATATGAGCAAATAAATAGGTTTTATAAATTAAAAGTTGGCAAAAGAGGAGAAGTAAAAGAAAGGAATGTAGGGAAGAGCTGTTTTCAGAAGAGAAAGAGGATGGTTCACTGAAAACATGACATCTGAGCCAAGACTTCAGAGAAGTGAGGATATGAATGAACGGTATCTCTATTTCCTTTGGCCTAATTGTATTCATATCCTGGGTTTGGAGCTGATTCCAATTTGTGTGTCTGTCTTAATATTACTTTCTTTCCTTTTCTTTTTCTTTTTCTTTCTTTTTTTTTTTTTTTCCACAATGCAATTGGGGAGCTACTTTTCATCACTCACTAAGCCAAGTTTTGAGACCAGTGCAGCTGGCAGGAGGTCCTGTGTTTTCTATTACAATGTTTCTGGTAACTTTTTTCCCCCAAACTTTGTATGCTATTCTAGGCACATTTTACCTGAATCATGAGTCCTAGAGAAAGAAAATTATTAATTGTATTCCAAGAATGTGAATCCTTGAATAAGGAATCAGGTTATCATTCATTTCTCATCTCTTTCAATTACCACCATACAGGTACACATTTAATTTTAGTCTTATATTAAGACCATGCACAGTACCAGTTTCTTCCTATGGAAGTCGTTCAGATTTTCAAAATATCTAGTAAAATCTCTGAACTTTATGAATGACTTTGGCTATGAGGGAGGAAATAGTTTTGCTCCTACTTGATTATTTAAGTAGGATAAAAAGTGATTACAGACAAATCTAAGTTTGTGTGTATTGTATGTCATTATTGAGAGTGTAAGTATGTATAGTAAACATAGATATTATTTTATTTATATATTGTATACATGAATATAGACTTAGGTAGATAGATACTTGGATAAATGGATAGATAGGGATCTTTGTTTGTTTTCTGTTACCCACACCCCACTCTTGGGCTATGACAAGTCTGTCCCATGCATCCATGCTCTGTTCATTAGATACAGACCTTTTTTAGATTTATGAAAAGTTCATTCTTTTGTATTTGTTGAAGTTTATTAGTGAGTTACTTAAAGTTAGAAGGTTTTTGGGTTTTCTTTGGTTCTGAATTCCTCCTAAAGTTTAAGTTATAGAAATATTTAATATAACTGGACTCATTAATTACATTAGATATTTGCCATTTGATGTTGGCAAAGCAAAATTAAAATCATTCATATTATGTGAAGTATATTATTTTCACTCCATTATTCTGTTATTTATTTTCCCCATCCTCTTTTCTGTGATATGCTTAAAATAACATTCACGGAGTCCTAATAATACTCTAAAGACAAGTACTTGACATATGCTTGAAGCATTTCTATTGCAGAGATAAAAACTACTCTACAAATAATTTAATTGATATAATATACTACTATGCAAGGGCAAGTTCTGCCATTCAGCTTGATTTAGCTAATTTATCTGCACTCTATGAATTTTAAATAATAAATAATGTGCTAATCAACTTTATTTCAATGGTGTGCAAACCAGAAGCAAAACAGCATTTTACCAAGGAAAGCTTTTAATCACTGTTTTTGTTATTACACAGCATGAGAAATCCTATATAATAAAGAGGTAACATACAAATTGACCATCACTCCAACACATAAGATGGCTGCCACAAGATGGCTGGCAGGGCAGGGCAATTGTAGATGATCAGGCCAGCAGGGGAAGACAGTTGGGAGGGACCAAGCCTGCAAGGAAGAACAGTTGGGGGTGATCAGGCCTGCAGGAGAGGACAAGTAGGGGCAACCAGGACTTCAGGGGAGGGAACTTGGGAGGGACCAGGGCTGCAGGGGAGGGCAATTAGGGGTTACAAGGCCTGCAGGGGAGGGACATTTGGGGGGACCAGGCTTGCAGAAGAGGGTAGTTGGGGGTGACCAGTCCTGCAGGGGAGCGCAGTTAGGAGCAATTGGGCCTGCAGGGGAGAAGTTGGGTGTCAATCAAGCTGGCAGGGGAGTAGTTAGGGGGTGATCCGAATGGCAGGAAGAAGCAGTGAGGGGCAAGCAGGCAAGTGGTTGGGAGCCAGCAGTCCTGGATTGTGAGAGTGGTCCCAGATTAGAGAGGGTGAGGCTGGGCTGAGGGATAGGCCCCCTGCCCACTTCATGAATTTTGTGCACCAGGCCTCTTTTTTATGATTCAAACTCTTTATTCACATGCAAACATGTTTCAAGCACACACACTTCTGTATATGTATATAAATTCACATATATATTTTAAAATATATACATGGAAGTAAAAGTTTGATTAAATGAAATTCTCTTATGGCAGTGTGTTATTTGACATACACTCTAATATGTGTTTATTTTTAAATTCAATAAAAAAAAAACAAAATAAAACTAAAGCAATTCATCAGATCTCCCAATCCTCCATTTCTGGCAACCACCAATATGCTTACTCTATGTATCTATGAGTCTTTATTTCCCTTAAGAAATTCCACATATAAGAAAAATTATATGGCATATATAGTATTTGTCTTTATTTCATTCAGCTTAATTGTCTGTTTGAGTGTTTAATTTTCCAATGTTGGTAATGGTGATTAAATTAATTTCACAAATTGCTAATGGGTTATAACCCAAAATTAGTAAAATAAAGGAATAAATAATGAATTGAAGAGAAGAAAAGGAAGGGGGAAAAGGAGAGAAAGAAAAGGAAAATAAGGAGAAAGAAAAACATCTCTATGAATACAAATACATGCTCCATATGCTAATGAAGATAGAAAAATATGGAGGAATATACATAAAGTTATTAACCATGATTACTCGATCAGGGTAGAAATTAAAAAGGGGATGTCTGAGGCCTCAATACAAACATTTTCACAGCTCTATTTACTGACTTGTTATAATGAGTGTTCATTAATTTGTAGTTAAATCCAATAATGGTATGCATGTGTACAGGTATACATGTACTATTTTACACACACACACACACACACACACACACACACATATATATATATATACATATATATACATATATACATATATATATACATATATATATATAGTACATATGCTTATACACACAGAGACATGCAAAAGCACAATATTTAGTTGTATGTGCAGATAGAAATTTAGAGACAGAGAGAAGAATTCTTTTCATTGAATTTCATATATTGTCATAAATTTTGCAAAAACAAATGAGAACAAAGGACTTGTTCAAAGTTTCATAAATATCTTATGGAACCACGTAACAACAACCAACTCCATGTAAAATAAAATGTTAGATCTCCCATGCAAAAATGAAAGAATCTAAGATGGATTAAGGTGATCATGGAGCATTTTACTCAATATGTGTATCACACTGATGGGAATATACACGAAGAAGGTTTGCACAATTTGCCCAAGGTCATCACTTTGTGTCAGAAAAAGGAACCTACTAATTCTCATTTCAAAGGTTTTATATTCCACCAGTGAAAAAATGATTCAGCTTTATTTGAATTACATAATAGGTCATGTTCTAATTGCACTATTGCCATCTCTGGAGCCTTTTTTATTTTATTTCAGAATTACAATTCTCAATTATTTGTGAGGTTATGTCAAGTATGTGGAATGTGGGAATTGAAAGCAACTGGTCCGTATAACAAGAGTGACTTCAATAGTTCTGAGAATTTTCAAATTTACATAAATACTTTTAGATTAAGTTAATAAATTAGGCAACTTTGTTAGATCACCATTGTGGAATCATTTATTTCAATGTCAAAACACTTTCAGCTCTTGATTTGAGTGCTCCCTTTAATGGATGGTAAATCTGCCAAGAGAGATTGGTTAAAGCATTATTAAAAATATCTGTATGTAGTTAGATATTTTAAAATATATACTATTTAGTTCTTTAAGAATACATTTATATTTTCTAAAGGACTTTATACAGCTATCTAAGCCCTGTGTGATTGAGAAAGAGAGAAAATAGGTGAGTTGTGAATTAACACTTTTTTCTTCCTTGAAAGAAAAGAAAGATGTCATGAAACCACTGTAGTAGACACAAATTCTGATCAACCCAGACAGATTCTTATTTTCTCATTTCTCTAATCTAATTTGTTCTTTATTCTTGGTAAAGTCAGAGTTCAAGGTGAATGCTCTTTCCTGTTTAAATTATATATGTTAAAGCATAAAACCTAATCATACTATATTGGTATGAGGAAAAAATCATTTTCATGTTACTTTTAGATTGTCTTGTATTTTTTTAGCAGTGTGTTCTTCAATACACTTTAATATTTAATAGTGTATTCTGCTTTAATACTTTGTGTAATATCTTTCAGATATAGGTACTTCATAAATATTTGTTACATGAATGAATTAATGATTATTACATGTTCTCCTAAATTGATTTATTTAATAAATTATGCTCTAATTTTTGCTATTCAAAAATTACTCTTGATGTTTTCAGGATTACATACTATATAATCATAATGAATATTAAGAAAAGAACTATATGTATTTAAGAAAACTAAATATAAAGGTAAAATCTAGATTTGTATGTGCAATTCCAGGTGTATGGTTATAAGGAATAAGAGCTATTGAAAATGTTTACCAGTGGGTTTTGTTACCGGATAATTAAGTTCCCTGGTTACTCCTGGGAGTAAGGTGGAGGCTCTTAGGGGCACTGCTGAAAGAAGCATTTTCAGAAGCCCCCCCAAGAGAATGGAAAGTGAGGATTTTATTTGCATGAAGTTATATTCCTTAGGTTGTAATGTCCAGTTTCCCCTAAGCCAGTCCTGAAAATGGGGCTAGCTGGGAGTTCAGCAAAACTAGAAATGAGGCCAGTGTTCAGGATTTCCATTCCATGTTGCAGCCAGATCTGGTTCAGCAAGCAGGCCAGATTAAAATACATTAGTCCATATGTGGAGCCCAACATGGCCACGTGTGATGTGGGCAGAGGGAAGTGTGCTCGTGCAATAGGAGTTACAAGTCAGGTGCCCTGGAGCCAAAAGAGAGTAGCTCCTTGTCTGGAAGTTTATATATTTAGATTTTGCACTCTTTCAGTGACCATGCCCATTCTGGCCAATTACCTGTTTCTAGGTGTGGTTGACGGGCAAGCATTTTCCCACGTCACTCAAACCAGTAGGGTATACATCTATACTGCCTTTGTCCAGTGCCTTGGATCTGCAGGGAACAGACTTAGAGAGTGTTAAATGAAGTCTTTTTGCAGCTGCATCAGTGCCATACCTGTATTAAATAATACCTAGGTTATTACAACAGCATCAGTTTGACTACCTGTTTGCATATTATCTTTGAATTCTGACCAAGTGCTTTGCATATGTTTTTTTTAATCCTTAGATAAAACTGTTAAGGGTTTTGTTTTTGCTTTTGTTTTTAACAGCTCACTAGGAGGAAGCTTGTGCAAGGTAAGCAGATGGCTAGTGTGTGACAGACCTGGAAGACAGAGGCTAAGCCTGTGTGACTCCAAAGCTTGTGTTGCTTATTATACTTTGCTTCCTGCTCATATCTTTCAGATGCATTTAGTGTTCATTCTTCTCAGAATTTTTCAGTAAATCATAGGAAAATAAAGTGGTAGTATGCTTATAAAGAAAAGAAAGAAAAAAAAAAGTACATGTAGTAGTCCCTGTCTAATTCTATTTCCAGAGGAATTTACTACAAGATAACTTGGTATAGAACTTACTTTCTGAGAAGAAAAACTTTGGTGATCCTTTAATTATGCAATTTTAAAGGACATGCTCTATTATCATTGAAGAATCACGTTATTATTTCAGTATTTTGTTTTGGGTAAGGCCAAAATTTGGGCTGTCCACTAGACAGACAAATATAGTCTTGATATGCATTTCTCACATCCACTGGTCTAGCAGAATTTTAAGAAATACGGAAAAGTAGTGAGAAATTTTGCATAGGGGCCAGAAGGACTTCAGTAGAAAGTATCTCCACCCTTTCTCTTTGAATTTTCACTTTATTGTTTTATTTCTACTGTGCTGAATTGGTTCTGCCTAATCACACTGGAAGAAAAGGAAGACCCCAAGGGGAATCCTTCTTTGAGAGAAGGACACTGTATCACTTGTCAGGGTTTTTAGCATCTGAGCATAGACTGGTGTAAGGCAGAGCTAGCTCTGATGACTTTAAAGAGTTTATGTGGGAATATCTTCCCGTCAAGCTCCCTGGCCCTAAACATGTGATTGTGCTGTGAAGAAAAGGCTATTGCCCTAATCATGTGATTGTTCTGTGAAGAAAAAGCTATTTATGTAATCAGAAATTAGGAACCCAGGTGCACTTGGGCCTGAGAACAACCATAGCTGATTGTAACACTAGCAAAAACTGTGCCTGCCCCTCTTCTGCCCTTCCAAGTCCAAGTGAACTACTCTGGACTGGGCTAGCTGTGGAGAGGAAATGATTGATGCTGCCAACCTTCTCAGAGCAAAGAAACCTGCAGGAGTCACTGGAAGTGAACTGGACCACATTCCCTCAGGGTTTCTGGAAGGCGAGCTCAGCTACTGACATGTGTTCCAGGTGAGGAGAGCCAACCTTGAACTGCTGTACTCCCTGTATTGTTGCTCTTGGTATACCTCCATTACCCCCACTGCTTCCTTGGTGGATAAAAGCAGGCACCAGACAGAGATTTTGTCCCAGGAATCGTATGCTCTTGTTGTTCTACCTAATTTGATTTAGCCTAGAAAATACAAATTCAGATATTGCAAAAAGCAGACTTTCCTCTGAATAGAATCTATTTCGCTTTGTTGCATCTTAGGTTTGTGGAGATTTCTGTAGCACATTTATACTTTCTAAATTTAGACAGTATAAATATGCAATGATAGGCTTACTGAATAAAATTGAGAAGGGTGAAATTGAGGAAAGATAAGAGGACATGTAGGTCATTGCTCATCCTCTCAAAAACCTATTTCAGAACAAGAAGAGAGAAATAAGATTCCATAATTTTTAAAATGCAAATCACCCAGTAAACAGACCCATGAATAATACAAAGATTTGCATTTTTTCAAATTGAAAATAGCTTTATAATTTTTGTGGAGGGTGGCCCCAAGCAAGACACCTTGAGCATTCCTTATCTGTTTGTGGGCTAAATCCAAGGTGTCTGGCTATCCCTTTTGTTTAGGTTTGGGATGCACTCATTGCCCTTGGGCAGGCAATTTCAGTAACAGCCAGATTATCTGTCTTATCAGTAAGGATTTACATGATTGTTTGATGGGGAAGTTGCTTTAATTAACAATGTTTTAGCTCTGACCTTCAGAGCCAATTAAGATTGTTTACCAACCTTCTGGGCTTCCTATCCATATCTTTCCTTTGGTGAGACAGGGATTGGATTCAGGCACCTTTGTATTGTGGAATATAAATAAATGCAGTTTTGTGGGCTCAGTGTGGCTGAGTCTCCACTAGAGAGAGAACAGATGCTGACCTAGCCCCAGCTTTTTATTCCTACTCCTGTGTCTTTCTCCTTTATTCTTCATTTTTCTTAATTGTCACCTCCTCCACTCAGAAACTGAACCCAGTCTCTCTCCACACTGGACTTGGGGGAGAGAGAGAGTAAAAAACATCCTCTATAAATTTTAAGTAATGATATTCAATTTTTAAATCAAAACACAAATATATAATGTTATTGCAACTATTTGAAATGTTTGTTTTAAAAATGAATAGTACAAAAGTATATAATATAAAAAGTGCAGTTTTGCCTTATTATTTTCCTAAGGCAGAAATAACCACTTCTTACTGTTTTGTGTGATTCAATCTGACCTGTTTCTATGCTACATATTTTATTCTTAAATAGATACTGTTTAAAAGATTGATCTAGCCTGGCCAGCATGGCTGAGTGATTGAGCATAGACCAGGAGGTGGATTCCCAGTCAGGGCACATGCCTGGGTTAGGGGCTCAATCACCAGTGGAGGGAATGCAGGGTCAGCTGATCAATTATTCTTTCTCATCACTGAAGTTTCTATCCCTTTCTATCTTTCCCTTCCTCTCTGAAATCATTTTTTTTTTAAAGGGAGATTTTTCTACAACTTGCATTTCGCATTTTAAAAGCATACTACTTTTCACATGCATGCATATGCTTTTTCCCAATTCTTGATAACTCAGATTCTTTAAAGTTAATTCATTTTATCCATGATTATATTTTCCACCCCAAACAATGAGATTTTAATGTTTCTTTGATCTGTGATGAATAATATTCCAGATAATCATTTTAGAATTATTTTCATCTTTATTCCCCCTTGTAACTTTTTTATGACTTCTCATAATTTGTTGGGCATATGGAAAATGCTCCATAAAATTTATTGTTTTACACTGCATGCCATTTAGGCTAACCTAGAGCCAGTTTATTGTATAGTTAAGAGCACTGGCTTGGGTGTTAAAAGTGCCTGGGTTCAGGCCCTGGTACTAAGATTTATTTGATCTTAGACTAGTCGAGTGTCACAATTTTCTCATCTGCATAAAATGGTATCTGCTCCATTTTTTTGGCCTCTTACTCTCTGAGCATTACCTTATTTCTTAACACTTCTGTCTCTTCTTTCTCTGAGAGAGCCATGGGAGCTGTAGAAAAGCATCCACTATTCCAGTTGTGTTTGAAAACCTAACTAAAGTTGTTCATGAAAGGGCTATAGAAGACTTTTGAACTCCATCACTTTCAGGGTCAAATGAAGAGCTGCCTTAGGTATGAACTTGAACTTGAAGTGCTGGGGCTTTCCTGCCCAAAGGAGGGAAATATGAACAGTGACAGATGAAAGTCAGAAGGAGCTGACAGATAAATGTCTTTCCCTTCCTCCACCCAGAACTATTTAGAAGCCCTTGATAGAGGCTGGCATGAGCTATCTGGATGGTTTTCCACATGTCTGAGCAGTCAGTTGGTTTTCTTGTGAAGCCTTAACCAGCTCAGCAATAACGACCACCAATGTATATTTACTCTTCCTCCTTTCTTGTCTTACTTTCATTTTAACTTCACTCTTGCTGCTGTGGAATTGCACCTTCCATTATGGCCTTAGCACATAAGATTTGCTTCACACCATTTTTTTAGGAGACCCAAGCTAAGTCATGTACAAACTGAGCTAATGTGAAAACTAGTACTTAAAAAATGTTTGTGATGTAGTAAATCCTGTAGTTTAAACGAAAAATGCATTGTGAAAGAAAGCAAATTATATTTTAATATAATATATAAGTAAATGGGGAACATGTGTGGATACTAAATATATTTAACTAGAGGCCCAGTGCATGAAATTTGTGGACGGGGCGCGGGAGGGAGGGGGGTCCCTCAGCCCAGCCTGCATCCTCTCCAATCTGGGACCCCTCAGGGATGTCTGATTCTACCCGAATCAGGCCTAAATGGGCAGTCTGACATCCTTCTCACAATCCAGGACTTATGGCTTCCAACTACTTGCCTGCCTGCCTTCCTGATTGCCCCTAGCCCCTTCTGCCTGCCAACCTGATAACCCCCTGGCTGCCAGGGGTTCAGAGCAGGGAGGGATGAATAGGTGGGCCACAGGTGATCTTTAGGGCAATGAAACTGTTCTGTCTGATACTACATTAATGGTACCTTTGTCAAGACCATAAGATGTTCAAAACAAAGAATGAACCCTAATGTAAACTGTAGATTTTACTTTTGTTAATAATGTGTCGATAAAGGCTCATCAATTATAATAAATGTAGCATATTAATTTAAGATGCTAATAATAAAAGAAGCTTTAATGTGGTGTGGCCAGGCCTGGAGGCAATGGTGTGGGTCCGCACCCCCTGCTGGATCCGGGGTAGCAAGCGAGACCCCCACTGCCACCCCAGGTTTCCCAAGGCCTGCCTTCAGGGTGGTGGCAGCACGGGTCCTGACCCCATGCTGTCTCTGGGGCGGGTGATCGGGACCCACGCTGCCACCCCAGGTTTGCAGAGGCCGGGCCTCAGGGCGGCAGCATGGGTCCAAACCCCCTGCTGGCTCTGGGGCTGTGATTGGACCCCTGCCGAGCCACCGGCTGCCTTGGCCTGCTGGTGCTGCGGCAGCCCCGCCACTCGCACCGCCCTTTGCCTTGCGCATACACCTCGGCCTTGCCCTCTTCTCCTTATTGGCTGGTAGCGTAGTGAAGGTATGCTCAAATTTGCATATTACTCTTTTATTAAATAGGATTTTGCTATAAGACAACATAGGAAATACATAGTTTTTACAAATTATCTTTAGTTTTTGTAAAGATAATCCTATCTAATAAAAGAGTAATATGCAAATTGACCGTACCTCCTATCAAGCCATGCCCATCAGCCAATCAGGAGCAAATTATGCAAATAAATCTCAACCAAGAATGTTGTAGCCACTGGGAGCAGAAAGGAGGTGTGGGTTTCTCCAGCAATGGAGGAAGCCAAGCTTTCCGACTCCCCTTGCCGGCCTAGGCCTCCACTCAAAGCTACAAAGTTTCAATTATAGAAGATATATCCTAACAGAAATGGTGGCGGCCACAGAACTGAAGAAAGCAAAGGCTACAGTTGCCTGGGCGATGGAAAAAACCAAGCTTCTGCAGCCTTAGCACCTAGGCTTCCACTCTAGGCTACAAAGTTTCAATTATAGAATTAAAATAAACCCAAACAGAAATGGCTGCCACAATGGAGTGAGCAGAAGGCTTGGCTCCGGTCCAGGCTACAAAGTTTCAATTGTAGAAGATAAATAAATCCCAGATCCCAGGGCCTCTGCTTGGGTCACTGAGGGGCTTGGCCAGCCTGCAAACCATCACAGGTCCCTCACCCAGGATGCCCTATGCTCCAATGGAACCCCCACCCTGATCTGTGACACTATTCAGGGCAAACCAGATGGACCCCACCCATTCACCAGGCCTCTATCCTATCTAATAAAAGAATAATTTTCAGATTGACCATCACTCCAACACACAAGAGAGCTGCCCCCATGTGGTCAAATATCCTGCCCCCATGTGGACACAAGATGGCCACCAGGGGAAGGCCATTTGGAGGTTCCAGGCCTGCAAGGGAGAACAGTTGTGGTTGATTAGGCCAGCAGGGGAGGGGAGTTGGGAGGGACCAGGCCTGCAAGGGAGGGCAGTTGGGCAATCAAGCCTGTAGGGGAGGGCAGTTAGGGGTGAACAGGCCAGCAGAGGAGGGAAGTTGTGGGCAAACAGGTTGGCAGGGGAGCAGTTAGACATCAATTAGGCTGATAGGGTAGTGGTTAGAGGGTGATCAGGCTGGCAGGCAGAAGTAATTAAGTGCAATCAGGGAGGCAGGTAATCGAGCAGTTTGGAGCCAGCAGTCCTGGATTGTGAGAAGGATGTCCGACTGCCGTTTAGGCTCAATCCTACTGGGATGGGTCCTAAACATGCAGTCAGACATCCCTCGATGGGTCCCAGATTGGAGAGGGTGCAGGCTGAGCTGAGGGAGATTCCCCCCGCCCCCATGCATGAATTTCTTGCACCGGCCTCGAGTATATTAATAATAAATCTATTAACTTTTAGGTCCAATAAGTTAAACACCTTTTAATTGTTTTCATAATAGATTTTTAAAGTCTTTTATTCACTATTAGGGGCCCCGTGCACAAAATTTGTGCACAGGGTGTGGGAAGTCCCTAAGCCCAATCTGCCCCCTCTCACATACTGTGAGCCCTCAGGGGATGTCCCACTGATAACTCACCCTTGGCATGCCCAAGGACAAAAGCCTCTGGGGGGGACCCCAGAGGGGAACCTCAGCCTGCAGTTGCCCTGTGATCCAGCTGGTCACTGGCTAGCCCTGCCCCAGCCCTGGCCCAAGCTCACCCCAAGGCTGGGGGCAGGGGGAGAAGAAAGCCTCTTGGAAGAGGCTCCCCACCCACTTTGGCCTTGGGAACCCAGCCGATCACCCTGCCATGGGCAGCAGCCATCTTGGTTGGGTGTTTGCATATCACCCCAGATTGGCTTGTGGGCATGCTTTATTGGGTGTAGTGAAGGTACCATCAATTTGCATGTTACTCTTTTATTAGATAGGATTATAACGAACCTTTACTTCTCTAATTATTTTTTTTATTTTCCCCTTAATTTCTATTATAATATATCCAGATGTAAATATATAAAAGTACCAGGGTATTAAATTCCCTAGTACTTGCTGTTATATTCTCCAGGGAACCATCATTGTGCAGCTGGAAAAAAGAACTGAACTAAAGCCTAAATTTTTTAACTCAACTCATCATTTTACCACTTGATAGATCTGTGACTTGGAACAAGGCACCTTCCTCTCTGAGAATCAGATCCATGACAAGAGCTAAAATAGATGGCTTCAAAGGACCTTCCAGCACTAGTACATTGAGTTTATTTGCAAAGTGATTTTCTGTACACACACACACACACACACACACACACCCTATATATATACAATTCCAATACATTTCTCCCGACCCCCACTTTAATTTATTCAAGTCAGCAATTACTCTGTCACAGATTTTTTTTATTATTCTTTCACTAAGAATTTATTCATTCTGTTATTCATCAAATATGTGTCAAGTAAATAAAATATTACTACATTGAAAGGTGTTGAGAATACTTAGTCTTCGCGGCTAAGGCTCTGTACTTTGTTTCTTGAAGTAGTATTCCTCATGTTTGCTCAGGGTTTTTGATGGTGATATTCAAATGTGTTCCTCACAGCAAATCTCTGGAACCACTGACCTCTGAACAACCCTTGTTCTTAGACTGGGATGCATCTAGTCTCTCCTTGTTACCGGCACTAAAACTGAGGCCTGACATCCTTGGCTGGATTCCAGACAGTCAAAGCAGCTTGAAGAAATATGATTTGTAACCACTGTAGCTGTTTCCATGCTGCCCGGAGTGTCCTACTCATCACCTTCAGGTATTGCTGATTTTCCAAGTCTTAGTGGTTTTTTACAATATGACTGGGGTGATTTTTCAAGTACAACTTTCAGTAGGACTTATTACATAGGAAAAAATGCCTATGTCCCAAGATTTATAGTGTCAGTAATTTGTCTTTTTAATATTCACGCCCACAGCTATTTTATCAAGGTGTGTCAGGGACAGATAGATGACTGGGTCATGAGATGTTTTCTCCAATTAGCACATGCTGACTTCTCACAGTGTGTTGTTCTGACAAGTAGAATGTGATAATTTCTATAATCAGGGATGCTCACAGAATTGGTATTTACATCAGACAGAGGGCCAAGAAAGACCTTAGCACTTTAAAAAACTGAAAATAATTCAGTAAGGTTGAATATCTGAAATCAACTTGAACTGAAGGTTACTGTTCAAGCAAATGGCATGTGGGGCATTGTTTGCCAAATTCCTATATAAAACTCAGTTGTTACTTTTTCCCATGGGAGTCAAGTTTAAGTTTCAGATTTTAGCTTTTTTTAAAACACAGATGCAGTAATAGTCTAAGATGATAGAATAATATAGTATTTCACAAGGTTCAGTAAATATTTTTGTGTATATGTGTATATAGCCACACATTGTGTACATGGGATTCTATTATAAAACTCTATTGCAGTGCTTATCAATAAACTTTGAAATTGCTATTCACTTTTCTGCTTTCCCCCTGAACTCCTTAAGGATATGCCAGGGCTGTATTTACTCAACATTTATTTCCAGAACAATCAATTGGTAAAATTGTTTGACAGAATCTACTAAAGCTAAATATACATTTTCTCTGACTCAGAAATGTTCTCCTAGGTCCCACTCAACAGAATTGCATACATGCTTGCATCAAGATTTACACAAAAAATGGGCCCAACTATATGATGGTCAATACATACTTTTAGTGATCTAATGAACTGATGTATATTATTCAAGGCCACATATTAACAAAAATGTTAAATATATATTTTGATTCCCATTCCAAAATCTTATATCACCTGAAAATAGTTTTGTCTGTTTTTTTACTAATAAATCATAGCTAAGTTTATTTTATATTAAATTATTTTAATGTTGAAAATTAGATGAATTTGAAAGTTATCTGTTTTAAATATTCAGTTTTAATCTGACTATATATATATATCTGCATATATAAAAGCCTAGGTGACCATTACAACCAAATGACCATTACAACCGGTTGACCAGTTGTTTTGACATGCATTGACCTCCAGGGGGCAGACACTCAATGCAGGAGCTGTCTCCTTGTGGTCAATGTGCTCCCATAGCCAACCTCCCACAGCCCTTCCTTCCCTGGACGGCCAACCTCCTGAGATCCCATCCTGGCCAGCCAACTGGCTGGTAAGAATGAAAAATAGTATAGTCACTATGAAAAACATTAAGGAGGCTCCTCAAAAAATGAAGGATAGAATTATCATCTGACCCAGCTACCCCTCTTCTGGGTATCTACCTGAATAAATCATAGAAGACTTATTCATATAGAGTCACAAACTGGAAAAAAAAAATAACCCAAGGGCCCCATCACATGTGAGTAAACAAATCAAGATATACCCTACAATGGAATTCAAAATTTCATTCAAAATCCAAAAAAAAAATAAATAGATAAACTAGTGCTATATGAAATAACACAGACTATCAACACAGTTATACTGAATGAATAAGTCAGATTAAAAAGAGGCTGCATACTGTATCATTTCATTTATATTGAATTCTAGGGAATGTGAAGTAACATACGGTAAAAGAAAGTATATCGGTGGAAGAGTGGACACAAAAAGCTGCCAGAGGGATAGATTCCAAAACGGCTTAAGGAAACTGGAAGGTAATGGGTTTTTTTCAATGTCTGATGTGGTGATAATTCCGTAGATGTATGCTGTGTCAAGCTCATCAAATGAACATTTTTATTGTGTGCCTTTTGTTATATACCAATTATACTTCAATGTAATTGTTATAACATTTTTGTCAGTAACTTAATAATTTGCTGCTCTTTTGTTATTCTAATCTGAGAGACTAAATGAACTAAAACTTTTATCTCTAGTGTTCTAAAATTTTGTTAGCATCCCAAATACTTGGGGAAAAATGTGACATTAACTGAGCATGCGTGAAGTAAGTCTGAGTCAGAACAGTACAGATGATGATAAATATATACATATTTATCCATTTATTCCCCAAATACTTCTTTTTCATTTACTATCTGCTATGAGTTAGGAGTTCCAAATGCAAACCTGGAAAAATAGCTCCTCTCCCCAAGCTGAATCTTATTGAAGAAAAATTAAACTCGCTTTCTGCTCTGGTTTGTGTAAAGTTATGATGGAAATATTGTTACAAGTGTTTATTTTGAGGGAAAGATACTGCCCAGAGCTGAACAAACACAAAATGATTTTTTAGATAATCAAAAAGAGCAAATTTTATTAACCAAGAGAATGTAGGGGAAGTTAATTAGGAGGGGGAAATGGGAAAGAAGTTTATTTAGAAATAATTATGGTGCATAAAGAAAATATGGAAAGAGCTTGGAGCTCATGAGAGCTCTAGTTTACGCTGGAAATTGGAATGGGAACTTGAGAATCTATAGAAGGGGCAGGAGCCTTTTTCCTGCCAAGGGCCATTCAGATATTTATAACAAAATTTGAGGGCCATACAAAATTATCAATTTAAAAATTAGCTTGCTGTTTGGTCAAACCTTTCATTAAGCCACCCATAATGCCTTTGCAGGGCCAGACCAAATGATTTCATGGGCCTTACAGCACAGGTGGGCCAGCTATTCCCCACTCCTCATAGAGAAAGGTAAGTGTGTGAACAATATCATCTAGGAAAGGTGTGTGGAGGGGAAAGCAGGGCTAAGGAAGATAAGGCCAACTTCTGTTACTGGTCAAAAGAAAACACAAAAGAAAACAAACAAACACACACAAAAAAGAGAGAACCAGGAAGATCAATAAAAAAAATTAAGAAATGAATGTGCAGAAAGAAAATGAGAATAAATGTAAATCATAATAAGAACTTAGCAATATTCACTACATAGCCATTATTTAAGTTTTGCTGTGGAATATTCTAATGCCATTGCTAAAGGGAAAATGGCATGCAAACATCTTTTCCTAATCCAACTTGTACCAGTCTATATATGCATTCCAATTTTAAAAAAAGAAAGTTATTTTCAGGGAGTTCCAAAATTAGCACTTAAAGCTAAATTGAATAGTTATGCCATAAAAGAAATAAGAAAAAAACGTGATTGTTCCATGCATTCATCACAATTTCTTTAACATCCTCTCATTCAAATATTAGCAACTATTTGTTTATGTATTTAAAACCTGTAACATTAGCAACATTTCCCTACTAATTTTATCTTGGTTTCTAAACATTTCCAAGTGCTAATGAATGTCTGAGATGAACTTAGCTAAAAATGCTTCCTGAATTTTACTGGTTCTTTACCAGGTGGGAAAGCCAGCTGACACCTATAAAATAAAAGTTAGAGGAAAATGGCAGTCGACTGCCAAGAAAGTTTGAGTGATCCTCAAAAGCTTTTTCAAAGAAAGTTGTGTAGGAGAATGTGAAAAACTGAAACAATAGCTAATTGTTTTTAGTAGTTTCAAAATCTTGAGCTGAGAAAAGGATTCAGAAATTATACTTTAAATCGGTATAATTAAATTTGTATCTTAACTGTTGGAGAGTATATGTCCTCTTCCAAAAAATAATAAAGAGAATGACAAGAAACTTTAAAGATGCCTCAACTTCACTTATACATTCTGAATGGAATTTTTGGACCTTTTTTTTCTTCAAAACAATATTTCTTTATAAATGGGGGGGGGGGGATTAGAGAAAAATATTCTTGAAAAAAATCTCTGTTCTCATTCATCTCAAATTTAATTACAAGGTTTGTTTTGTCCTGCAAAGAAACAAGTAACTTTAGTATAGTGTGATATTGCTGGAATTTTAATACATTAATGGTTACTGGATGATATTTATGTGTTCTGGGTTACATATACAATGACTTTAATCAGATTATATTGAATAATATGGCTAGAATAAACATTTTAACTTAACATTTTAAAATATTTATTTGGTTTCCAAAAACCAACATGTCAGGAATTCTTGCAAAAAAAAATCATTAAAGAAATTATTTTACCATTCACAAAAACAAAACCGCATATGAGAATGAAATGTTTGACATTTTGGACATAAAATTTTAGTATAAAATGATATTTGGATGAGATTAGAATAAACATTTCTATGTGGTATAAATTAAACTCTCTTTGCCACAAATATGGCTTTAAAATCAAGGTTCAGTTCTTCAAGCATCAATAAAAAGAATTTGAGATTCTACCAAGAAGAGGCTGCTCAGCTTTCCTAGAGCTTTATGAGAACCTGTCCTGTGTCTCCACAGGAAGACAAGCTAGGAAAGAGATGAAATACTGTTCATGACTATGGTTCCAATTGTTTCAGGAAACACAAAATACTGGTCTGCTAATGAGGGCATTACATATTACTTATAATTATTGTAAAACATTCATATATGAAAATAAGCATTCAAACTGTTGTCCTCAATTTCTCTCTCTCTCTCTCTCTCTCTCTCTCTCTCTCTCTCTCTCTCTCTCTCTCTCTCTCTCCCCCCCTCCTTCTCCTTCCCTCAATCTCCCTCTCCCCGCCTCTCTCTCCCTCCCTCTATCTTTCTCCCTCTCTCTTTCCCTCTCCTCCCTCTCCCTCTCTCCTCCCCTCCCCATGAGTGAGAAATACGCTATCCTTCCTTTTGCCTTACATATTTTAATATTATGTTTGATATTCAATGTGCATGATGTTTTAAGAGTATAAATTTTATCCATTCAGACAACATCAAATGGAGGGCAGCTTCAAGTTTAAAAGTGTTTTCATATGATTTTTTAATATTGCACTCATTAATTTTAAGGCAACAACATACAAACTAATTAACTAAAGCAGATATGTAACTTCCAGGGAACAATAACACATATAATTGAATATAAGCATAGTAAGTGATCAAATTCTATTATTATATAATTTTATTATAATTATTTTGATATTGAAAGTTAGTTTGCTGTCATTAGAATAAAAATTTAAGTAGTTTTCAGAAAATATTCTAGTTTAGCAATTATGCACATTTTTATCTCATTATTATTACGGTTTTAACTAGAAAGATATTAATGAAAAATTGTATTTAATTCATATGAAACCTATGGTAATATATAATTAAATTAGGACATGTTAATCTCAATAGACTCCATTGAACTACATCAAATAGTACACTATATTAGGCTAGTTGACATCACTCTGAATGATTTTTAAAAATTCAGACTTCTGAGGAGAACTAAGATGGCGGCAAAGGTAAAACACCTATTTTGCCGTGATAATCAGCAATTTTAATACTACAACTTTACGAAAGAATAAACACCTTCCAGAATCACCAGAAAGCCCGCCGAGTGAAAATTCCACAAATAAAAGTGAAGATAAGACACTATGACTTGGAGGAGCGGCGGCGGACAGCGTTGAAAGATTCGCGCAGAGAGAGGTTTGGAGTGCGCGCCGCGGAGAGGGCAGGCGGCTGAAAACCGGCCAGTTTTCTTGAATGGGGAGACAAAGACGTCCCACTGGACTGATTCTCCAGCTCTGGGCGAAGTCCAGAGAACCCACTATCACACGGGGTGAAAACTGGACAGTGGGAGGGCACGCCGAAGCTCGGGTGCTGCCGGGTCTCCCGGCTTGTGGAGAAGGCAGCTTGCTCGAACAGCTCAGCTGCTTGACGGCGCAGAGAGCACACCGCGACTTGTCTCTCATTCAGAAAACCGTCAGTCTGCTATGTTTTATGACCCTGGGTGAGACATTGCGCACGCAGACTCATTTTGGGAAAGTCTGAATTCCCCGGCAGCCAGTGGAGCTCGGCAGTGGCTCTCTCTCAGAGGTGCTGGTGGCCATTGCCCCCTGCACAGAGTCCCCGGGGCCGCATAGGGCAGAGCTAACGCTGTCTGCTTGGCCCGGAGACTCCGCCCACCCAACCTGAGCACAGCTGAGCTTCACAGACAATTGGCCTGGAGGTCAACCCCTCCAAGTGCTAACAACGATTAACTGAGCTTAACTTCAGCAAGACTGTGCAGCCCATATCCACCTCAGGTAACCGGGGAGGCTGAGCCACTATCCCTAGTAGGAAGTCTACCACACAAAGCTAATTGACCAACTCAGGGAAGCAGCCACCATGCAGCGACATGGAAAGAAATCAGATGTGAAAGAAACGGAGGAAAAAAAACGACTGGACATGGAATTCAAAACCACGGTTATAGGGTTTTTCAAGAAGCTCCAACAAAAGATTGAGGCCTATAAGGAAATAAGCAAGACCACAAAGGAAATGAATGAGTCCTATAAGAAAATGAACAAGACCCTCAATGATATAAACGAGAGCTGCAAAGAAATTATCAAGACCAACGTGGAAATGAATGAGTCCTACAAGGAAATGAAAGAGATCCTCAAGGATATAAAGGAGACTCTCAAGGATATGAAAAAGGACCAACCAGAAATTAAGCATACACTGACTGAAACAAAAAATATTATACAAAGACCTAAAAGTGCTCTGGAGCACCCCAAGAACCAAGTTAAAGATTTGAAATACAAAGAGGTAAAATCCACTCAGCTGAAAAAGCAAGAAAACAAAAGAATCCAAAAAATTGAAGATAGTGTAAGGGGCCTCTGGGACAACCTCAAGCATACCAACATCCGAATTATAGGGGTGCCAGAAAAAGCGAGAGGCCAAGACAATGAAAACCTATTTGAAGAAATAGTGACTGAAAACTTCCCACACCTGTTGAAAGAAATTGACTTAGGAGTCCAAGAAGTGCACCGAACCCCAATATATCGCAACCCTAAGAGGACCACACCAAGGCACATCATAATTAAAATGCCAAGAGCAAAAGACAAAGAGAGAATATTAAAAGCAGCAAGAGAGAAACAGTTGGTTACCTATAAGGGAGCACCCATACGATTGTCAGCGGATTTCTCAACAGAAACGATGCAGGCCAGACGGGAGTGGCAAGAAATATTCAAAGTGGTGAACAGCAAGAATCTACAACCAAGATTACTCTATCCAGCAAAGCTATCATTCAGAATTGAAGGTCAGATGAAGTGCTTCGCAGATAAGAAAAAGCTAAAGGAGTTCATCACCAGCAAACCAACATTATATGAAATGCTGAAAGATATTCTTTAAGAAGAGGAAGAAGAAAAAGATAAAGATGAAAATTATGAACAACAAATACACATCTATCAACAAATGAACATAAAAATCAAGTGAATTGATAGGCTGTTGAACAGGATAGACTGGTGAATATAACAGAGACATGGACATAGAGAGGGAATGGACTGACAATTCCTGGGGAGAAAAGGGTTGTGGGAAGTACAGCAGGAGACTGGACAAAAATCTTGCAACAATGGGAGAGGACAGTAGGGAGGGGGAGGTGAGGGTGGAGGTTGGGATAGGTACAGGGTGGAGGGGAGCTATAGGGGGATAAAAAGGGGAAACAATGTAATTAATAAACTGAACAATAAAGATAAAAAAATCAGATTTCTTATACTTTTAATTCTAAAACCAAATAACTCCCAATTTATTATAAGAATTTTTCATTATTAGCTGAGTTGTAAAGGACACAATATGTAAATTGATTCATTGCCTAGTTATATATGTTTTCAGGTGCATAGCCTATTTTTGATGTGTTAATATGATCACCTTTAATGCAATATTAATGTGTAACTGTTAATACCTGGGGAATATTTTTTATTCAACTAGGGGGATATATTATCATGAGATTAATACAAAGAAGTTGAAAATCCTATATCTCCCTTTTTTATGAATTTGACTACAGGTCCAGGGGACATAATTTGTGCACTTGGGAGCGGGGGGGTCCTTCAGTCCGGCCTGTGCCCTCTCGCAGTGCAGGAGCCCTTGGGGGATGTCCAACTGAAGACTTTGGCCCACTCCCCAAGCCTTCAGTCAGACATCCTTAGTGCTGTGCCAGAGGTGGGAGAAGCTCCTGTCACTGCCGCTATGCTTGCCAGCCATGAGCCTGGCTCAGGGCTTCTGGCTGAGCAGCGCTTTCCCTATGAGAGTGCACTGACCACCAGGGGGCAGTTCCTGCGTTGCCCATCTGCCTCCAGGTGGTGAGTGTGCATCATAGTGACCTGTTGTTCTGCCATTTGATCGATTTTCATTATTAGCCTTTTATTATATAGGATTAGAGGATTTCTGATTATTAAAATAATGTAAGTCTTTATACTTTTCTCCTATTTTTTTTAAGAAGATTTATAGGTTCAGCTCTTACGTTTTAAGTCTGTAATCCATGATGTGTTGACTTTTATGTAAGTGAGGGGTAGAGTTTCCCAACACCATTTATTGAAGAAAATGCCCTTTCCCCAATGTGTGTGCTTGGCACCTTTGTCAAAGATCAATTGACCATACACATGAAAGTTTACTTCTTGGCTCTCCATTTTGTTCCATTGGTTTACATGGTCTTTATGCTTTTTAATTACTGTGGCTTTTAAATATATTTTGAAATCAGAAAGTGTGATGCTTCCACCTTTGTTTCTTCTCAAGATTTCTTTGACTATTATCAATCATTTGTGTTTTTATGTGTATTTTAGGGTTTTTAATCTATTTCCACAAAAATAAATGCCATTTAGATTTTGATAGGGATGGCATTTAATCTGTAAATTGCTTTGGTTAGTATGGACATTTTAACAAAATTAACTCTTCCAATTCATGAATATAGGATATATTTCCATTTATTTGTGTCTTCTTTGATTTATTTCATCATTTTTTATAGCTTTCAAGGCACAAGCATTTCACATCTTGATTAACCTTATTTCTAAGTATTGTATTCTCTTTGAATGATAAATTGGATTTTTTTTTCAATTTCATTTCCAAAGTTGCAATAAACCTTACTTCTTTCTGGATTGCTTATTTAGCTTTCTAACTCACTTCTCTATTAGTAGTACTTACCATCTTTTAACATAATATACAGTCTACCTTTATTGTTGTTTCTGTCCTCCCATTAGGAAGGGATTGTGTCTGCTTTGTATCTGCTTTCCTGCTATATTTCTTATAAGAAAAAATATTTGACAACTAATATGAATTCAATAAATATGATTAACATGAGTAGCACTCAGTTATATTGAAATTGTACATTCAATATCTATTATTTAGCATATAAGATAAGCATTTCAAGCTCAAGAAAACTATCAATTCTTGCTGATTAAGAGATTGATGAAGGAGATAATTAAATAGAACCCAAATACATATGTGTACGTGTAGGGGTATTTTCTCTTTTCCACATTCAGCGTGCAAAGAGAGTGGGTCCAGTTTCTGAGTATAGGAACTGGGGATTGAGAAATAAAATAATAGAAGAGAAGACACAGAAATAGAAATAATAGCTGGGGCCAGGTGGGACATCTGTTCTCTCTGATGGAAAGACAGTGACTCTGAGCCCAGAAAGCCCTGTTTATATATATCCCCAAAATACCAGGAAGTTACCCCAAAAGTTAAGGTCAAAGGAGATTATTTGTATTCTTGAATAGGCCCAAGCATTCCTGGTGCTTGTTTGGATTTACATCTCAATGTCCCACTCCCCGACATCTGGGCAAATGTGAAGGCCAAGCTGATAACACATCAGCCTTTTTGGTGAAGTGTGTTCCCATGGCTTGGTGGTTCTGCCTGTCACCTTGAGTTCAGCTGACAATAATTAAAGAAACATCCATGTGCCTTCCCTGGGTGTCCTCCACATGTACTTAAATTAATATGTATTTTGTCATTAACTAAAAGAATAGTTTTCCATATAATAGGAAAGGGAGAACATGGATAAGATTTGAAATTTAGAGATGGAAACTTATAGACTCTCTCTCATTGTGTTTACTTTTCTCTGTGAAGAGAAAAGGCCAAGTAATTGGTTGGTGTAAGATTTAAGGAAAATGGGCAATAGTTACAACAGCGATTGTGGTCATGTGTGATCAGTGTTAATGACCAAGCTGTGAATCATATTGGGAAAATAGGAATGAAAATGATAATAGTAAACCTCCAAACTGGGTATGGAGAAGTGTAAAAGCAGGAGACATTTATATAAAAAAAGCAGTTTTAGGGTTAATAGGTGTCCTGCTAAAACCAGACAGCGAGGCTTTAGAAATGACTGATAGGGTCAGAATGAAAAGTAAATCTGAGAAGTGTATGCATTTGTGATCTCATCTGTGGGACGATTCCTGTTGATGCTCTATGGCCATTAGAAAAAGCTATAAAAGAAAGGCAATAAGCTTTGAGGAGGCAAGCATGATTTCGATAAATGGCCACTCACCAACAGATATTTATGCCTATAATGCTAGGTAGTTGTGTTGCAGGTAAAAGCAGACCTCTTTACAGTGTTATGAGAAAGGGATTTAAAAGGCACAGGTGTGGAGAGTTCAAATGTAGTAATAAAGCTTTATTGGGCGAAATCATATACCCTCAGGGATGTAGAGGGTGGGCAGGCTCTAGCAGAGCTGTCCCAAGACTCCTGATAATCCTCCATATTTTTTCTTGGTCCTCATAAGGAGTAAACTGCTATTCAAACCATCCCACCCAATTCCTGATTCTTTCCTGACTTCAGTTGGTCCCTCCTCTTAATTCCTTTCCTAGACCTACCCGGTCCATATTCCCTATCCAATATGACTCTTTTCCTAGATTTTCCCAGACTACATTTCCCATGCCTGAAAGTAGAAGCAGCTCCCCAGGCACTGTCTTAGCTTCCATTGCACATGTGCAAAAGTTCTGTAATGTCATCTAATTTCTACTGTTCTTGTGCCCAGCAGAGGAATTTCTCCTCCTCCTTCCTCTGATAATCCAGTACCAGGCTCCCTCAGAGGCTTTCCTGCCTGCTTGGAGGCTTAACTCTCCTTGGTGGTGGTCCCATAGAGTGTGTGAATGAGTGTGTAAATGGCTTCCTAGTAAGTGTAATGGAATGCTTTCTAGCATGTGATTCAGCTTCCCAATTTATTAAGTGTAATATCTGATTCAGTTCCCCAATTTATCAATAGCTGATTCCCTTTGATCTTCCACTTTATTAATAACTACCTATGCCAACACTAGGAAATAAATAAATAAAAGACATGACTTTCAATAAAAACACAAACATTTGTTTAAAAAAAAAGTAAACACACAGATAATGAAAATGTAGTAAAACAGCCTATAATAGAAGTAAGAAGAGATTACCAATTTAGCAAATGTTGGGCAAAGGATGAATAATCTCCAAAACCTGATATCCAAAGTCTTGAGAAAACAGATTAATCAATGCATGTTAAACAAGGACAAACAATTTTAATAGAATTAATAAAAAATTGCCTTAAAAGTTAAAATTAGAAACTGTTCAACACCCTATAGTTATTTAAACATATAATAATATGAATATCTTATTTATCTGCTATTCCTAATTCAACACATTAGAACACATAAATTCTGTGAAATTAATGGGGAGAACCTATTGGCAGAAGTTAAAATCCAATTTTACAGGTATTACTCTGAGGTACTTTACAACACAATAAATATATCTTTACATATATCTATGAATAATTAAAATTATGTTAATTTAAATATGCATTTATTTAAAGATTAAAATTTGTTTGCATTAAATTGAGCTCTGTTTTTGATATTAAGTAAATTCTGTGATTTTAATTGATATTTTTTCCCATAAGTTTCAACACAATGCCTAAAATGGCTTGGTAGCACTTTCTATATAAGGTGTACATGGTTAGAAAATAGTGTTAAACAGAAGGACCACTTATTCAAATATAATGAAATGTGTAAATATTTATAGACATTTTACTTTTTTATTTCAAAATGTAGACATTTATAATATTATAATAAAGAAAGTTGCTAAAAGATAGCTTTATTAACAAATTATATTCGAGACAAGCAAGCTTATAGTGGCAACTAGCAAAGTTGTTTTATTCTCTGAGAGGTGGTCTGCCAGCTTTCTTCTGTACCTGACAACCACATGCTCTTGCAGTTGCAATATGTCTTTAGGCCATGGAGCAATAGAGCTGGTATGAAATCTCTAAAACTTCACATTGGGTAATAATATATGATTTCATGGCCTGACCCAAAATAAAGTAAACTTTAGACTTATCAATGAAAGTAATATTACTAATTAAATACTTTTGAATATATATGTTTTAAATTATTAAAATGTTTTTTTTTAAGTTAGCCAAGTGTGGTAAGACATTAAAGGTAGACGTGAGGTGATTCCTCTTTCACTTGTTTTGTCATGAGTTGTTACACATGTGAAAAGAATGTGCAGTTAATCTCTGCTGATTCCTGATAGTAAGAAGGGCAATACAGATATGGCCCAGATAATTCAATTGTTTCAACCTTACTTAAGCTAGGAAGGAAAGAAGGAAGGGAGGGAAGGAGAGAGGGCAAGGAGAGAGAGAGGGGAGGAAGGGAAGGAAGAAAGAGAGGGAGGGAGGGAGGAGGAAGGAAGGAAAAAGGGGAGGGAGGGGAAAAGAAAGAGAAAGAAAGGAAATAGGCCTCTGTGATCCATCTTTAGCATAGTCAACTTTTAATGGAAAAGATTACTGAAGAAGACATAAGAACAAAGAACTGTGGATGTCAGCCAGCACCATGGCGGAAACTCCAGAGGCACTCTCCTGACGAAACGGGGAGGTAGAGACAACTAGGAAAGGCCTCAGCCGATGAAGAAGCAGAGGCCGAGGAGGGTCTTTCACAACCTAAGGAAATAAGTAGGCTGTGATCTCTACTCCTTGAGTGCCTGTACAACCGGATACCTGCTCTCCAGAGCATATTAAAAGTCTTGTTTCACCATACTTCTCTCTCTGAGTCCATTATTTACATCTGAATGGGTGAGCATTTCTCACACTAAGAACAAGCAATACTAAAGGTATTAAACTTCAAATAGTAAAGTACTGCTTTTTATGAATCTAGGCCTTTAAAAAACAGTTTTGTCACTATTTTGAATTTTCCATTCTGTGTTGGTCAAGCAGCTATGAAAACATTCCATGTGACAGGAATATCAAAAGTGATAAACTTTTAAGAGATTTAGAAAGTCAGAAATGTTGGGTTGTATTCAAGTTAAATTTTTACATTAAAGACCTTGGTATCTGATGTTTATGGTATTTGGTATGAACTGTAATTTAAATGCAAAAACCTAATATGCATATAAATGAGTTTTCTTTGATTCTGTAAACTAAAAAATATGCTCTAATAGAGAGTCCAGGTGGCATTTATGGATGTTATTTCCATGTAAATAATGATAATCCTGAGGTAAATTCCAAGGCTGGCGTGCGGTATGTGTGCTACAATGAAACCTGTCATGGAGGCAAAGGAAAGGAGTAACAGTGGTGGGACTGTTTCTCACATTAAAGTTCTATGCCTTTAATCTCCTTTCCTGTACAAGGAAAAGAAATATTTTGTTTATGTCCTACATCAACAAGTCTCAAACCAACTGAATGGTACAAAAAAGTAAACTCACTCAGATCTGGTCCAGTAAAAACAAGGCTGAGTTAAATGTTTCATGTTAAGTTTGGAAAATATTACCATCAAACTGGATGGATTCCCGAAACCCCAGGCCATTTTTTTCATCTGGCACCGTGGTCAGAAAACTGTTCCAAGTGTAGCACTCCATCCCACCGGCCCACCAAGTTTTCAGAAAACCACACTGTCTAAGTAGATTCTCATGAATGAGAGAAGAATCAGTTGTCAATGCATTTGTCGTAGGAACAGTTTCATGTTCTTACTGTAATCTCTTTACAATCTAGTATTGTGTTAAACTTACTTCTGTTTACCTGCGTGTTGTTCTCTCTTGCTTTTTTTCCCCTCTGCAAAGTTATTTAAATACTTCATATATAGTAAGCTCAGTTTTCATCTAAATATATTTAACAGTGTCTTTGTAATATGTGGCCAGACATCCCAGTTTCACTGACTTAGTACGTATAAACTGCTTTTTAGGAAACTCTTGGGTATTGCATTGGTAACTATAGTGCTGCCATGTATTTAACTACACTTTTTATTCTTTTAATTACAAAGCAGAGAAGAGATTGATTGAATAAAATGCTAAAGACAAAAAAAAAAAGTCAGCATTAAATGTTTACCAATAGTAGGTGATTGGTGAACTGTGAAATGGACCTGATAGTGAGTTTCTTAAAGGCAGGGTACATACAGTTTATCTTTGGATGAATTCTTCATCACAATGGTTTACCTATAGCAGCAGATACAACCAATTTTTCTTAAAATAAATCATATTAATAATTAAATATTAATATAGAATGTCTTTCTTAAAGGACATTTTTCTTTGTAAAACTATATTGCTAAGTTTTATGTTTCCTCATGTTATCTGTTTCAAGAATTAAGGGAATTTATTTGAATGCAAATGAAGCTATGTTGCATATCAGAAGCTTGAATTAATTTATTGCTTCTAAAATTATTTCTCCTACCTACCTATTAAATCAATGACATACAGATGTGTTCCTGTTTGTGCCAAAAATGAGAGAATGCCAACAAAGTAATTTTTAAAGTTATTAAATTCACCAAGCCCATTGATTAAGCAATTCTTAAAAATCTCAGTAGTCTTAAACCAAAATTAAAAGTTTATTTGGTCATTGTTTTAGTTTGCCATGCTGCTCTAACAAAATATCACACACTGGGTGGCTTCAACAAATATTTATTGTCTCATAGTTCTGGAGACTAGAAGTCCAAGATCAAGGAGACAGCAGAGCTGATTCCTTGTGCAGGCTATGAGAAATAATTGGTTCCATGCCTCTCTTTTAGCTTCTGGTGGTTGGCTAGCCATTGTTGTTATTCCTCAGTTTGTAGAAATATGTTCCGCATCTCTACCTTTATGTCAGATGATGTTCACCCTGTGTGTGTCTGTCTCCAAATTTCTCTTTTTTATGAAGACGTTATGTTGGATTAGCCCATTCTAATGAGGTCTTTTTAGCTGAATCACCTCTATAAAGACCTGATCTCCAAATAAGGTCACATTCTGAGATAATGTGGTTAGGACTTCAACATATGAATTTTGAAAAGACAATTTAACCCATAGCAGTCACCAAATAGTAAAAATAAAAGATATGTGACCTAGAAACCTATGTGTTGTAAAACATTTGCATTTAAAGGCCAATTTATGGTTGTCAAAGAAATGGTATGCCTGCTTGACAGAGGCAAAATATGTAGTGTATAAATGATTTGAGTGCAATGTGCCCAAATTGTATAAAATTGCAAGTATAAAATTAGTGTTCTTCTGGATGTTGCAAAAAACATTAGAAATTTTGTGAACTAACTAAAGTCTTGCTGATTCAGTAATAGTTATAGCTACAAATAAGTAAAACATGAGAAAAGTTAGTGGGCAAAAGAAAATGAAAAAGATGATTGATGATAGATGGATAGACAGACAGACTGACTGACATGGTCCATATATGTGGTTTCTAGAGGTTTCATTGTATTCTTACATTGATTTACAATTGATAAAAATTAAAGTATGTTTAACCTATATTTTTACTAACCGCATTTCTATTTTTATTAAAAGGAAATTATCATTCAAAGTGTTTGATTAAGTAACTCCATAATTATTTTTCTCTTATTATCCTTATCCTATATTTCATATTAAACTACTCTTCTCCAAAAATAATGTGCCTAAAAACCTTGGTTACATTGGTAAATAGAAATACAGAATTGTTTTTACTCTTATTTCCAAAGAAGTACAGTCCTTCCATGTAATTTGTAGAAAATAAAATTATTTTGAAAAAGGTGATAGGTATATATTTCAAAACATATATCAAAAAAGTTCTTGCCTGACCAGTGTGGCTCAGTGGTTTCGCATAGATCCAGGTAATAAGAGGTCACTGGTTAGATTCCCTGTCAGGGCACATTACAGTATTGTGGGCTGGAAGTTTATATGTGTTTTAAATGTTCCTCATCTTTTATGAACTGCTGTACCCCAGCAAGCCACAGAGCAAATTAGACATTTATAGACAAAGCAGACAGTTTAGATTAATGCTAGCATCTCAGCTTTCACTTGGTTTTTGTGTAGTCTACTCATTCATGTGAAAGCTTTTAGAAAAGCCACTAGGCTTCTTAATATCTTTGTCAGTTTTTATTATAAAAAATTTATAAAATGTGCCTTTGAAAGCAAGACTGGTATATATTGGGGGGGAGGGGGGGATGGTAGCCTATGAGCAGAAACTGTCTGGATTTGTTTGTTAAGTTTATAGACTGTACCAGTATGCCTATCACATTCAGCTTTCCAATTAGGAAACTATTTTTTTTTCTTTGATGCACAATTTGAGATACATAACAGAAAAAATATTTTATTCCCTTAGATTTCATGTATGAGTCTGAATTGTTGACTTACCAGAATTCAGTAATATTTAGAGGAGGTTTTATGCTTTGGCTGGAAGTCATCTGGGGAAGAGGAAAGCTCGAGTGATCACATGCCCCGTCTGAGAGGATATTCATCCTTATCAAATTGCCATGTGTTTCTTTCTCTACTTGGCAGTCCCACCAAGGCCTGCACTGGCATTAAAAGGCAATTATTTCTCAATCTTAGAGAACTATCAGACTTCCAGAGCCACATCACAAAGAGGCACACAAACCCCCTCCAAGCACTGTCCTTATGAGATTATTTCACAGTGCAGACTGGACTAATATTGCAGCCTGTAGGACGCCTGGCTACTGGGCATGAGGAGTTTCCAATATTCTGAAGAGCAATTTCTACAAGTGAAAAAGTGTCATCTCTACCCCTGCTCTTTAAGATCTTTAAAAAAGAACTCCTCCAAGAATATTGTCTAAGAAATTGTGTGGTTTTTAAATACTTATTGCTAAAACTCCCCCCCCCCCCCCCCGCTTATTTTGGAGCTTTAAAGTGGCATAACTGCATTGATAACAAAATATTTTACTAACCATCGGATGATATATGCTATATTTTCTAATCAAGTAATTAGAACTTCACAAATAATCTCTTAGAAATATTTTGTATGAGAGGAGTTAAATTAGAACATTAAAAATCTAAATGACTTAGTGACTAGTATCTATTTAGTGACAGACCTACATTAGAACTGAGATTTTCTGTTTAACTGTAAAGTGCATTAATTGAATTTTCTAACAATTGAGTTTATTCACCAAAAATACAAATAATTAAGAAAATATTATTCTAATTAACAAAAGTTTTTTATGTTTGTTTGTTTTGTTTTTTCCCTGCCTTTGGCATAGACATAAAAAAATGCTAGGTGCTATGGATTAAATGCTTTTCTTCACCAAAGTCATATGTCAAGACCTTAATTTCTAACATGATGGTACTAGGAGGTCAGGCCTTTGGGAAATGATCAGAGTTTGATTAGGTCATAGGGGTGGAGCCCCTTGATTGGATCAGTGCCTTTATAAGGAGTTGATCTGCCAAGTATCTTATATTCATCCATCACCTTTCCCTAATTTAAATAGCATTTATGTTATTTATCATTGATTTGCCAAACACTACAACTTTTCTATTACTATATATATATATATATATATATATATATATATATATAGTATTATATGTTACAGTTTAAGAGCTAGGGCTCAGAAGTCAATTTCCTATATTTAAAAGTTATATTTAATTGGTGACTTTGATAAACTTTTAAAACTTCTTTGTGCCTCAATTTTTTCATCAGTAAAAAAGACATTTTGTGAAAAATCAATGGGTAAAAATTTATATATAAGTGCTTGCCAAGTATGGATACTCAATAAGTGTTATAGTTGCTTATTATTGTTATTATTATTATTATGTTACTAGAGGCCCAGTGCATGAAATTCATGCACAAGGGGGTGCACATGTCCCTCAGCCCAGCCTGCAACCTCTCTAATCTGGGACCCATTGAGGGATGTAAGACCGCCATTCAGGCCCGATCCCGGTAAGATCGGGCCTAAACAGGCAGTTGGATATCCCCTCACAATCCAGGAGTGCTGGCTCACATCTGATTGCCCCTAACTACTTCTGCCTGCCAGGCTGATCACCCCTAATCCTCTCCACTGCCAGCCTGATCAATGCCTAACTGTTCCCTGGATGGCCCGATTGGCCTGACTGCCCTCCCTGCCTGCCTGATCACCCACAATTGCCCTCCCCTGTAGGACTGGTTCCCTTTACTACCCTCTCCTGAAAGCCTGGTTGCTCTGAACTGCCCTTCCCTGCTGGCCCAGTCACCCCTAACTGCCCTCCCCTGTAGGCCTGCCCCCACCAACTGCCCTCCCTTGCTGGCCTGATTGCCCACAACTTCCCTTCCCTACAAACCTGGTCTCCTACCTGTACGCCTCAGTTGGCCTGGTCACCTACAACTACCCTCCCCTGCCAGCCACCTTGTGGTGACCATCTTATGTCCATGTGGGGGCAGCTATCTTTGACCACATGGGTGTAACCATCTTGTGTTTTGGAGTGATGGTCAATCTGCATATCACTATTTTATAATGATAGGATTATTTAACTTTTGAGTTTCTCCTGTGTGCATACACATACACAAAACTAATTACCAATGCTTGTCATTTTCTTTATGGACAAACTGCCTCAGGTAGTCCTTGCTTAAATTAATTACTAGGGGCCCAGTGCACAAAATTCGTGCACTGGGCGGGGGGGGGGTCCCCTCAGCCCAGCCTGCCCCTTCTCACATGCTGGAGATGTCTTACTGATGTCTTACTGATGGCTTAGGGGATGTCTTACTGATGGCTTAGGCCCGTTCCCCATGGGGAGCAGGCCTGAGCCACAGTCTGGCCTCCCTTTGTGGGAGGCGACTGTGCTGATCAGGGTAAGGCACCAGCCCCATCACCCCACTGCTGCAGCCACTGCCAGTCACCGTAGCCACCAAGGTGTTTTCATCAACCCAGATTCCGGTCCCTTCACCATGAAAAATGACAACTTTCTTTAGGCATTTTCAAAATGTGTCTTTCATAGGATGTGACATTTCTTTATTTTTCTTTTTTTTATCCTCACCTGAGGATATGTTTCCATTGATTTTTAGAGAGTGTGGAAGAGAAAGGGAAAGACAGAGAGAAACATCAAAGTGAGAGGAACACTTTGATTGGTTACCTCCGGCATGAGCCCTGACCTGGGCCCTAGCCAGGGAGAAGCCTGCAACCTAGGTACATGCCCTTGATCAGAATATAACCCAAACCCTGCAGTTGGCAAACCTAGGCATTATCCACTGAGCAAAACTGCCTAGGGAAAGGATATGATATTTCTTAGCCCTCCAGCAGTAGACCTTTGTTTTTATCTCCAGGAGTGTGGTGGAAGAACCCTAGATTACTTTTTTGGATTCCTTTACCTAAGTTACTAAGAATATTACCAGTGGCGTACAGGGAGCTTAGCCAATGAGGGGTCAGAAAAGATGTTTCCTCTGCAGTTCATATCTATCCCCTCTGATCTTTGGCTCCACCCCTGCCAAGGCCTAAAGCCTCTGACCCCCAGTTAGCTGTGACCGCCCAGCTCTGCCCCCGGCCAAGGCCCCAAGCCTATGGCCAAGGATCCAAGGCTCGGGTCTAGGGCAGGGGACCCCCAGCTTGCTTGATTGCTCTTCTCTGAGGATGGTGTCCTGGGCGGTTGACCTCCAGCACACGCGTTCACCCTGCTGCCTCTGTTTGAGGCTCCGGCCCTGGGAGGGAACCCCCAGAGCGTAGGATCGCCCTGCTCTGCTCAGGGCCAAAGCCACAAACCTCTGTCTGATGCTCTGAGGATGGGGCCCTGGGCGGTTGACCTCCAGCAAGGGTGTGTGCCCCACCACCTGCTGCGCTGCCCAGCCCCGCCCCACCCTCCCGCCCTCCCTGGCACCTCACCGCCCTGTGTCCACCACTCCTGATGGGCTGGTAGCATAGCGAAGGTATGGTAATTTGCATGTTTCTCTTTTATTATATTAATTATGTTAGAATTAAATATATTAATATTTAAATGATTTAACAAGGTCTGGCACAGAGTAATTGTTCAGTAAAGGTTTATATTCACGGTTAACATTGCTAGTCTTTTTCCTTTTTATTGTAATCCCAAAATAAAGGTTAGATGTGCCTTTTTCTCTATTTCTTCTACCATGACCTTAGTTTAGGCTCTTGTCACTTTTTATAAGGACTGGGTCACCAGGCTCCCTACTAATATCCTTGAGCTTAATGTCTTAACTCTTAGTCTATCTCTCACACCAGATGTAGGCACCCCTATGTCATTGCAGTATTATTTAGAATAGCCAAGATATCAAAGCAGCCCAAGGGCTCATCAACAGATGAGTGGATGAATAAGATGTGATACTTATACATGATGGAATATTACTTGGCCATAAAAAAGAATGAACTTTTACCATTTGTGACAGCATGGATGGATCTAGAAGGAATTAAACTAAGGAAAGAAGCCAGACTGAGAAATACAAATGACATATAATTTCACTTATATATGGAATTTAAAGGTGAAAAAAAATGAATAAATAGAACAGAAATGGAATCAAATACAGAGAACAAACTATTGTTTGCCAGATAGGAGAATTGATAAGGGACTGGGGGAAAATATGATGAAGGGATTATAAAGTTTAAGTTTATAATTACAAAACAGTCATGGGGATATAGAGTATAGCATAGGAAATATGGTAAATAATACTATCTAACAAGAGAGTAATATGCAAATTGACCATACATTCACTATACCCACCAGCCAATCAGGAGCAAGGGGCGAGGCCAAGGCGGCCAAGAGCGTGTGAGATTGGGGGCAAGGCCAAGATGTGCATGAGGCGGCCAGTGAGCACAGAGGTGGAGGGGCCCCAGGGCCTGGCGTTAACCAGCAGCCAGGGCAAAGGTGGCTGGCAAGCATGTGAGGTTGGGGGCAGGGCCGCCAAAACTCGTGTGAGGTGAAGGGCAGGGCTGTCGAGGCGCATGCAAGGGGGACGGGGCCAAGGTGCCCGGGGATGGGTGGTCACCACCAGGGCTAAGACCTGGGCTGGAGGAGTGGGGCTGGGGCATCCGGCAAGTGCAGGGCCCCCAGGGCCAGGTGGCTGCTGGGCTGTCACTAGTGGCTGTGGCTAAGGCCAGGGCTAGGTGTGTGGGGCTGAGGCAGCGTTGGCAGAGCCAACCATTCGCCCCATTGAGGGGGCAGGTTGGGCTGAGGGATCACCCACCCCCAGTGCATGAATTTTGTGCACTGGGCCCCTAGTATTATAATAATTATGTATGGTGCCAGGTAGATACTTAAATTATTGGGGGATCACTTAATAGACTCTATAATTGCCTGGCCTCTATGTTGTACATCTGAAACTATAATAAAATAACTAGAGACCCAGTGCATGAAATTCATGCACGTGAGGGTGGGTTTTGGGGTGTCCCTCAGCCCAGCCTGCACCCTCTCCAATCTGGGACCCCTCAAGGGATGTCTGACTACCCATTTAGGCCCAATCCCAGTAGGATTGGGCCTAAACGGGCAGTTGGACATCCTTCTCACAATCCAGGACTGCTGGCTCCAAACTGCTCACCTGCCTGCCTCCCTGATTGCCCCTAACTGCTTCTGCCTGCCAGCCTAATCACCCCTAACCACTACCCTGCCAGCCCGATTGATGTCTAACTGCTCCCTGCCAGCCTGTTTGCCTCCAACTTCCCTCCTCTGCCAGCCTGGTCACACTTAACTGCCCTCCCTTGCAGGCCTGGTCCTTCCCAACTGCCCTCCCCTACAGTCCTGGAACTTCCCAATGGCCCTCCCTTGCAGGCCTAGACCCTCCCAATGGCCCTCCCCTGCTGGCCATCTTGTGGTGGCCATCTTGTGTCCACATGGGGGTAGGATGTTTGACCACATGGGGGCAGCCCTCTTGTGTGTTGGAGTGATGGTCAATCTGCATATTACTCTTTTATTAGATAGGATATTGAATGTCATAAAGAGTGTTTTCCAAATAATTATAAAAATATTTATTCAATTCTATGAAACATTCAATCTTTTGAATTGGGCTATAGAAAGAAAACAATACAAAAAGTTCCCACTCACAGAAAAATTAAATCTGCAAAGAATACAGGCTACAGACAACTAAATGAGGTTGACAATTTCAGAGAGATATAGTCACTATTAAAACAACGAAACAGAGTAACATGATAAAGAGAAAATCTAGTAATGAAGCTAATTAGAATACAGTCAGGAAATGAAATTTGAGCTAAATATTGACTGATGAGAATACATCACCAGTGCAACTACCTGTGAAAAGAAGTCACAAGAGAGAGGAACATCAGTGCCCAAAGGTCCTGGGAGTAGCTGGCCTATTTGAGGTACAAAGAGAATGTCTGTGAGCAAGAGTGATGAAGCATGGTGTGAGGTCAAGAGGTAGAAATCACTATAGATATCCGATTACTTTTGGATAATCGTATTTTTCACTTATGAGAAAAATGCTTAAAACACTATTTGAGTAACTATATGTGTTGTAAGAAAATACTTGTAGTTATTTTGAAACAAGTAACATTAGTGTTTTCTTATTAGGCTTTTATTTTTGACGTGTTTTTCTGAACTTCTGAAATTAAATAAACTTCATTTTAAATATTTTTTCTTAATCTAAATTTACTTTTCTGTGGCTAAAATGTTCTCTTTTACTTGATATTTTCTCACTGTAGTGAGAAAGCCAATTCTCTACTGTATATAACTACTTTTCAGAGGTCTCAAAAGAAGACATTATGCTTTAATACCCTGAAGATTTATTTGTAAAACTTCTAGAAGGAAAGAAGAAAAACCACAGAAAATTTTGAAGCAGGAGATGAAAAGTAAACACAGTAGTTTGTTGAAATATGGTTAGCAAATGATGAGGTCAACTGTAGAAAAAGAACTTAGAATGCTCTCTCCTGTTTGAGTTAAGAACCCATAAAGTGATAAGTCATGAAGGAACAGTTTCAGTTTTCAGTAAAATAAGTGGATTCCAAGAGAAAGGAAAATTGTGAATCTCTTCAATCATTTAATATAAAAAATACACAGACCTTTTTTGCCTCATGCTTTTTTAAAATTACAACTCAAAATTAAATGTTCTAAAACTTAGTTTTGAAAATCAGCATTAGCCCTCAATATTAGTAAATTATAGAAGATGATCACAATAGTTTAAAAATATTTCATTGATGCTCCTTTAGAAACATTATTTTTTTTATAAAATAATTTTTGTTGTTAAAAAGATAAGATGAATGATATAATTCTATTTTACATAATATGTTAGTGTTGATTTGTTTTAAATCTGTCATTTAGTTCTTTAAAAAGTAAGTCTGATATTAGTTTTTGCTAAGAAAAATTTATGGAAATTTTCTAGTCTATTTTTCTTGTTAATTTAGTATTTTTCTAGAACATATCTAGAGAAACTAGAATAGAAAACCTACATTTTCCAGACAATATATATTTTAAATCTCATGACTAATAAGGTAAACTATAGACAGTGGCTTTTTGCAGATATGAAAACTATTTTTGTATCTTTAAAATTTATATCTGACTTAGAATGTATCCTATATGTTTACATGTTGAATTGAATTAACAGGGGAGGATAATATTTTGAATACTCTATGTTTTATACTCTGGTAATTTTAATCCTGAATAATCATTCTGAAGGGCCTTAGAATTCTCTTAGCAACTGAACACTGCATATTTAGTTTTGCTCCCCTACAAAATAAAACACTGAAAATTATTTTTAATTATTGTTATGGCTGCACTTAATATTTTAAATTACTTAAGTAAATGTGGCTTAGTATTCATGTTCTCAGGCTTGCCCAGGTTCATCCATATTCATGAGCTTTATTATATGCTGTAGTAACCATATCCACTAATGCTTCACCATCTCATAAAACTCCAAAGGTAAGAATTGTCTCAGTTTGAATATCATCCTTCCTCAGAGACCCAAAATGTGTGGTTTACAATTCTTCTATTTTCTCTTCAGGAAACAATTTCTTCTCTCCCTGTGCCTGGCTTTCTCTTTAGCGAGTATTAGATCTCCTCAACCCTCTCTGGATCTTTGGAGATATATCCTAAGGGACTTCATATTGATAGGAAAACATTATGTTAAATGTATTCAAATGTTCACAGTCATGATTAAAATTGTGTGTGTGTGTTGTGTGTTTATAGGAGTTTTAATCAAGACATTAAAGAGAGAAAATTAAGTTAAAAATTTATATTCTTTTTTTATCCTTACTCAAGGATATGTTTATTGATTTTTAGAGAGAGAAAAACAGAGTGGGGAAACTTGAATGTGAGAGAGAAACATAGATCTGTTGCCTCCCCAGTTACCTCCCTTCCCCAGTCCAGGATGGAACCCACAACCTGGGTATGTGCCTTGACCAGGGATAGAACCCAAGACATTTTGGATACAGAAGGATGCTCCAACTAACTTAAAAGAATATTTTCCAGGACCAAGTGGAAAGGGGAAAAATTTGCACAGCTATCATAATATGAAGATATGAAACTATACCAGGATGTATGTTTAATAAAAATAATTTAACAAGGAATGTGGTTACTAGTTTCTAATCAATTAAAATTAAGAAGCAAATGTGATTACTCAATTTGGGTGGGGTCTATGTTTTTTATATTTGTGAGCTTTTATTGATTCGTTAAAATATTTGTTGAGACTGCCCAGTAATAAACAAACAAGCAAATAAGACAATTGTGGTTCTTATGCATAAAGGGCTTAGAGTCTAGGACTATGATAAGGCTACTATAAGGCTAGGTCAGTGGTTGGCAAACCAACAAACCATGGCTCGAGAGCCACATGCAGCTCTGTTGACAACTGAGTTTGCCAAGCAATGGGCTAGGTTAATAATATCATTTGAGAAAGTAAGGGCTTACATGTAGTTGTTTCATTTTTCAGAACCCTGTGATAACCTCAGTTCATTAGTAAAAGAATATCTCTTAAAGAAAGAGAGAGAGAGAGAGAGAGAGAGAGAGAGAGAGAGAGAGAGAGAGAGAAGAGAAGAGAAGAGAAGAGAAGAGAAGAGAAGAGAAGAGAAGAGAAGAGAAGAGAAGAGAAGAGAAGAGAAGAGAAGAGAAGAGAAGAGAAGAGAAGAGAAGAGAAGAGAAGAGAAGAAAGAGAAGAGAGGAGAGAGACTTACTTTTAAGGCAGTGCAAGTAATGAAGAAATCCTGAGTAGAAGTCTTTTGCCTTTACATGAGTTCATCGCCAAGGAGATACCCTGGATATTGCTGAAAGGGCAGGAAACACCTTTCACAAGACACTTTCTTCAGTTATAAATGGAAGGAGCTGCAAGGGATCTGAGAGAGATCACTGGAAACAGTCACTAGTATTATGACAGCCCATTTTCATTTAAATTAAATGTATCCAATCAGGTAAGTTAAGGGAGAACATTTTTTCATTCTTTAACATTCAAAATTATTTACATTTCTAATCTAAAGTTCACTGCTGAGTCACTACCTAGTGAGTCACAGTATTGGCTTCAAATTCTTGGCTTAGTGAAGGAGATTTAAAAATAAGCAACTTGTTACTAATTTCATGAAAATGCCTTTAATTTTATTATTTTAAGATTTTTTTTTCTTTCAAATTGATAAAAGACAGACTTGGGACCTGTGGCTGGTCTCTCAGTCTAACTTTACATAAGATTCTCCCTATTTACATGCTTACTTTCCTTACAACCTTTCCCCTTGGACCTTTTCTTTATAATATCAACTAAATAAGATAGGAAACTAGTTATGAAATTCAACAAGAATTCTAAATTGAATTCTTTCTCTTACCAATGATGTCTGTGCCCAATTCAAAGATGAAACAGATAAGCAGGATAAGTGTTCGGCAATTTACTTTTCAATAGTTATTTGTACGTCAGACCTTTAATCTGATCCTTTCATAAGCGGCTTTCACATTAGCATAGTTGACATTCTTATCTAAAATCCAGAAAGCCCCTGGGAGAATGAGGGCTAAGGGAAATGATTTCTCTTGAAAATGATTAAACCTCTTAAGAGTTTTATATAAATAACTCCGTTAAAAGCTCACCTATTTGATGATTTATTTAATCCTCACCCAAGGATATTTTTTGTTGATTTTAAAGTGAGAAGAAAGAAGAGAAACTTTGGTTGCTACCTGTATGAACTTCGACCAGGGATCAAACCCAAAATTGAGGTGTGTGCCCTAGAATGGAACCCTTATACGTTTGATGTAAGGAATTATGCTCCAACCAACTGAGCCACCTGGCCAGGGCATGATTGTTTTTTATCCTGACACAAAGGTGAGATTAACTTCATTTGGTTTATTTGTTTTATTTACTAGTTTACCTTTAGTTTTTTAAGTATTAAAAGTACATTTAACTTTCTGCTTTCTGAATTTATGAATGCATAGAGAAATAGAATAATGAATACATTTTCACCTAAAAGAAATTGTTTCTTGATTAGTTCTTTGCAAATATTTACTTGGGAGGAACCTCAAAAAGGGAAAGATAAAGGTAAAATCTGTTGTGCTCTATATTTCAGAGTCTTCTAATTAGATGTAATTAGTCAAAAGGCCTCCCAAATTTGTACATGCTTCCAAATATAATAAATAAAAACATTTTAGTACATTTATTAATTGAATGCATTACAATAAATGTAGGTAGCTGGAACTTACTTTAAAGGCTCCAATTAGTTATATTTAACATAAGCCTCAAAATAATAAAATAGACATTATGTAACATAGTACTTGGTAGATGCTTTAGAACTTTATTTTTAATTTTTAGAAAGGTTATAGACATTATAAACCCCCCAAAATAGGATAAAAATTAATACCATATGTTTACACTGATTAACATACCTGGCCCTGAAAAACAAAGACATATTTAAAGTTCTTCAAGCAGATCAGCAGGTCACATATTTTAAGAAGGTTATGCTTAGACCTATGGTTCTTTACTTTTCTTGAGACATAATTTCCTGAGATTTACAAGGACTATTGTTCCCCCTACTCAAGAAGATTTGACATATGTAACTATCCTATCCAATAAAAGAGTAATATGCAAATTGACCATACCTATTCTATGTCCACAAGCCATGCCCACAAGCCAATCAGGAGTGAGTGTGCAAATTAACCCCAACCACATATAGAGCAGGAAGGAGGCTTGGGTTTTCCCAGCAATGGAGGGAGCCAAGCTTTACTCACACCCTAGCCACCCCAGGCCTCCACTCAAGGTTATAAAGTTTCAATTATAGAAGATAAATAAATTCCATGAACAATGGCAACAACTATGGAGCTGAGAGAACAGGAGGCTAAGGTTGCCCCTGGCGATGGAGGAAACCAAGCTTTCCACAGCCCTGGCCTGCTGTAGCCTCTGCTTAAGACTATAAAGTTTCAATTATAGAAGATAAATAAATCCCAACAGAAATGGCTGCAGCCCTGGAGCAAGGAGGAGGCTTGGCTCTGCTCTAGGCTACAAAGTTTCAATTGTAGAAGATAAATAAATTCCAGATACCAGAGCCTCCACTTGGGTCACTGGGGGGTGTGATGGCCTGAAAACAACCATAGGCCCCTCGCCCAGGCCACCCCATGCCCCAAGTGAACCCCCACCCTGATCTGGCACACCCTCAGGGCAAACCAGCTGGACCACTCCCATGCACCAGGCCTCTATCCTATTTAATAAAGAGTAATATGCAGATTGACCATCACTCCACCACACAAGATGGCTGCCCCCATGTGGTCAAAGATCCTGCCCCCAAGATGGCCACCACAAGATAGCAGGGGAGGGCAGTTGGAAGGGACGGGCCTATAAGGGAGGGCAGTTGTGGGCAATTAGGCCATCAGGGGAGGGCAGTTGGGAGGGACCAGGCCTGCAAGGGAGGGCTATTAGGGTCAGTCAAGCCTACAGGGATGGCAGTTAGAGATAGGCAGGCTGGCAGAGGAGGGAAGTTGGGGGCGACCAGCCCTATAGGGAAGGGCAGTTGTTGGGGACCCAGGCCTGCAGGGGAGGGCAGTTAGGGGTGACCAGGCCTTCAGGGAAGGGAAGTTAGGGGAAAATAGACTGGCAGGTGAGCAGTTTGGCATCAATCAGATTGGCAGGGGAGTAGTTAGGGGGTGATCAGGCTGGCAGGCAGAAGCGGTTAGGAGCAATCAGGAAGGCAAGCAGGCGAGCAGTTGGGAGCCAGCATTCCTGGATGTTTAGAGGGATGTCTGACTGCCCATTTAGGCCCAATCCTATTGGGCAGTCAGACATCCCTCAGGGGTCCCAAATTGTAAGGGGTGCAGACTATGCTGAGATACAACCCCCACCACCCATGTATGAATTTTGGGCAAGGGGTGTCTAATATATATATAAAAGGCTAATATTCTAAGTGTCCATCTCACTGGTCATTATGACATGAACTGACCATTAGGGGGCTGACACTCAATGTAAGAACCACTGTGACAAGCACTGGCCATTTACAGAGAAACAGCACTGTGGATCTGGCACCCACAAAGCAACAGTTGGCTTCCTCCAAGTGGATCAGAGGCCCTGCCACCATACCTGGAGCAACAGCCCACCAAATTGCAGCCAATTCTGCAGAGACCCCATGGCACAAAATGCAGTCCACAGCCCAGCCCAGCCTGGAAACAGTTGTGTGGGCACCAAGTAATGACGTCATGTAGCAACACCCGGCTTCCTTTCCCCAGCAGCTAGACTCCTTGGAGTTTCTTCAGGACAGGAACGTGACTTGGCTTTAGAGCCAGGTGGAGACATTTTATATTTTAACCAAATGTCTGTGAAGCATTTTCCATGCCTCATCTCATTTGATCCTTTCAGAAGTCCTGGAGTAGGTAGATAGGAGACTTGGTGGAATCCTCTTTTCTTTGATTAGCCAGAAAACAAAGATTTAGAAAGCTTAGAAACTTGATCTGACTGAAAAGAACTAAGAAATGTTGGACCTTGAAAATGACTTCAGGTTTTCTCACTGCACAGAATATAGTCAAACACTGCTGCAGTTAAATATTTTACCCTTTGTTCTCACTGTATGATCTACAATAATAATCTGCTTCATACTGATATTTACTGCTGTGTTGCTGACAATTACCTGAAAGAGAAGTTGGGGTGCTTCACTGGGCTGGAAAAGATTTCAGTAAATCAGAAAGCAGTCCTAATTAAGCAAGTTTATTTTATCCTATCTAATAAAAGAGTAATATGCAAATTGACTGTACTTCTGATTAAGCTATACCCACTGCCATGCCAACTAGCCAATCAGGAGCAGATTATGCAAATAAACCCCAACCAAGATGGCTGCCACCACTCAGAGCAGGAGGGAGGCTTGGGTTTCCCTGGCAACAGAGGAAGCCAAGCTTTGCACCTGCCTAGGCCTCCACTCAATGCTACAAAGTTTCAATTATAGAAGATACATAATCACAACAGAAATGGTGGCAGCTACGGAGCTAGAGAGAGCAGAGGCTAGGGTTGCCAGGGCGATGGAGGAAGCCAAACTTTTGCAGCCTTAGCCTAGGCCTCCACTCTAGGCTACAAAGTTTCAAACGAATATGGCTGTTGCCATGGAGAGAGCAGAAGGCTTGGCTTCACTCCAGGCTACAAAGTTTTAATTGTAGAACATAAATTAATCCCAGATCCCAGGGCCTCCATGTGGGTTGCTGGGGGGCATTGACAGTCTGCAAACCACCATAGGCCCCTTGCTCAGGCTGCCCCACACCCCAAGGGAACCCACCCTGATCCAGGACACCTTTCAGGGCAAACCAGCCAGTCGGCACCCATGGCCTCTATCCTATCTAATAAAAGAGTAATACACAGATTGACCATCATTACAACATACAAGAGGGCTGCCCCCATGTGGTCAAAGATCCTGCCCCTATGTGGACACAAGATGGCCACCACAAGATGGCCAGCAAGGAAGGATAGTGGGAGGTTCCAGGCCTGCAAAGGAGGGCAGTTGTGGGCCATCAGGCCAGCAGGGGAAGGCAATTGGGAGGAAGCAGGCCTGCAAGGGAGGGCAGTTGGGGATGACCAGTCTGGCAGAGGAGGAAAGTTGTGGGCAAACAGGCTGACAGGGGAGCAGTTAGACATCAATTAGTCTGGCAGGGTAGTGGTTAGGGGCAATCAGGGAGGCAGGCTGGCAAGCAGTTTAGTGCTAGCAGTCCTGGATTGTGAGAAGGATGTCCGATTGCCAGTTTAGGCCCGATCCTACCAGGATCGGGCCTAAACAGGCAGACATCCCTTGAGGGGTCCCAGATTGGAGAGGGTGCAGGATGGGCTAAGGAAAAGCCCCCTCAACTCCCGTGCAAGAATTTCATTCACTGGGCCTCTAATATATATATATATGGCTAAGTTAACTCATGCATGCATGTTATGTATAAAGCTCTTGCTGGTGCCAGTTGCCCATGTGTGTTTTGATCTGTCATTCTTGATTGTGAATTGCTTGAAACTTCTATTATAGAGAAATGGCAAATAAAGACATTCAAATGTTTCTTCTAATTAATTTACTTTCAATGTGCGTGAATTCATCCACTGGGCCTCTAGTATACTTATAAAATGTTTATTAGGCCTTGTGAAACTCATGTTGTCTGATTTTGAAAGAATAGAAAATCAAAATCATATACACATAATGCTTTCTGGTATACATTTTTTTGTTTTTAGATCTAAAGACAAATGTAAATTCCTGTGTCTCTCAAAACCATGCTATTCTCTGAATGAGTTAGTTACTATTTTTGTATTAGTGAATTAACTTAATGTTTAAGAATATCTTTAGATTATATAGTAGCTTAGCTATTTTGGAAAGCAATTTGGGAGAACCACTTTTAAATGAGCAAATCTATTTTCAGAATTTTATTTTAGATAATCTGAAATGCAGATTCATATTTAAAAATGTTGACAATAAATACACTATAATATCCTAGTATGCATTTAGTGCTTCCTATATGCTGATGTTTTTCTTTTCTATGTGTTTTAACTCAATTATTCTTAACAATTACCATGTAGATACTATTTACTGTCATCCATTTTAAGTAAGTGGGGAAAAAAGCACCAGAGTTAAAGGTTTTAATAATTAACCCCATATTTGTAGTAGTAAATGACATAGTTGAGACATGAATTCAGGTCAGCCTGTAGTTATGCTTTTACTGATGTACTTTTAGCATATGTTTTATATTAATGGAAAATCAGAAGCAACCTAAATATCTAATAATAAAGGGATGTTTAAGCACCATATAACTATAGATAAAGGATACAGACCGTCCAACCTCAGAGAGAAGAGAGTCGGGGGAAGGAGGAATGTATAAGAGATCAACCAAAGGAGCTGTATGCATGCATATTAGCATAACCAATAGACATGGACCCTGGGGTGGTGGGGGCTTGTCCTGGGCTATGGGAGTGGCTGGGGTTGTGTCAATCAGAGAAAAAGGAGACATATGTAATCCTTTAAACAAAACAAAAAAGAAAAGAAAGAAAAAAATGCATTTAACCAAATAATGTAATGCCATGGGACTGCTTAGGATATATACTTAAGTGTATGAAAGCAAACTTAAAATCATTCATATTGCAAAAATATGTGTAATATGATCATAATTTTGTATGATTTTGTATGTGACTTTGACAAAGTTGCCAAGTATTAATAAAAATTGGTTTTGGATTTTTGTCACTTTATGTTTTTCCAGTCTATTAAATTTTCTATAAAAAGCATGCATTGCTCTTCTAAAACTAAACATTTTAGCTATATTTGTAATTGTTATTGAATTTACAATTCTTCACCTGTTAACCAGGACTATTTCAAAATGAAAAGGAAAAAACTTAAGTTAAAGCTTTCTGATAAAAGAGCAGAATATGCCCCCTAGTGGTCCTCGAAGTTATTAACGTCTTTGTTTCTTTTTGTGGTGAGATAATTTTCCTTAACTTGCATGTATATGAGAGTAATGGGAGGAAAATGGCCATCAGAATCCTAGGATGAAAGTCAGTGGTACCTAATTAGGATCTGAGTTGTTTAAAACACTTTGCCCAACTTTGAGAAAAAATGTTAAAATTAAGTCAATCTATTTAAATATGGATTTTCAGCAATATTTAAAATTGCAGTCATTTCTTTATATTATTTTGCCCATTTGAATTTTAAGCCCATCTTTACTTTTATGATTTTCTAGAGTGAAGCTTAGCTTTATTTTTATACAGGCTAAACTCACTGCCCTGTAGTTAAAATGCTTTATTTCTTAAACTGGTCTATACTGGATACAAAAAGTTGGCAAATATACTGATGAATAGATGCATGAAATAATATGGAAGATGATGATAAATAAAAACATATCTAAATGGTGAATAAATGCATCTGTATATTTATAAAATTACAATACCTTATTGTGAGATATTAAATTTATTATTATTATTAATGTTATTTGAAAATGAGAAGACAATCATATATGCAGGTATAAAATACATATATGCATTAACTATAAATATACACAATGTAGATTTATAAAAATGAATCATGCTATGCATAAAGCATTGTAATATATACATTTTTATATTTAAAGAGTTGTACATTATAAAAGGGTTTGAAAGAATATAAATCAAGAATTGTGGTTGTTTCTGTGGAATAAAATCAGGTAGGGGAGGAATTTATGTCTTTACAATATTAAATCTTCCCAACCAGGAAAGTAGTAGTAGTAGTAGTAGTAGTAGTAGTAGTAATACTAATAATAATAATGATAATCCTATCTAATAAAAGAGTAATATGCAAATTGACCATACCTCCAAACATGCCATGCCCACCAGCCAATCAGGAGCAGATTATGAAAATAAACCCTAACCAAGATGGCTGCCGCAACTGAGAGCAGGAGGGAGGCTTGGGTTTCCCCGGCAATGGAGGAAGCCAAGCTTTTCACCTGCCCTTGCCAGCCTAGGCCTCCACTCAATACTACAAAGTTTTAATTATAGAAGATATATCCCAACAGAAATGGCGGCAGCCATGGAACTGGAGAGAGAAGAGGTTAGGGTTGCCAGGGCGATGGAGGAAGCCAAACTTCTTCAGCCCTAGCCTAAACCTCCACTCCAGGCTACAAAGTTTAAATTGTAGAACATAAATTAATCCCAGATCCCAGGTCCTCTGCTTGGGTTGCTAGGGGGCGTGGCCGGCCTGCAAACCATAATAGGCCCCTCACCCCATGCCACAAGGGAACCCCCACCCTGATCCAGGACACCCTTCAGGGCAAACCAGCTGGTCCCCACCCATGAACCAGGCCTCTATCCTAGCTAATAAAAGAATAATGAACAGATTGACCATCACTCCAACACACAAGAGGGCTGCCCTCATGTGTTCAAAGATCCTGCCCCCATGTGGAAAAAAGATGACCACCACAAGATGGCCAGCAAGGGAGGGTAGTTGGGATGGACCAGGCCTGCAAGAGAGGGCAGTTTGAGGCAATCAAGCCTGCAGTGGAGGGCAGTTAGGGGTGACCAGGCTGGCAGAGAAGGGAAGCTGGGGCCAAACAGGCTGGCAGGGGAGCAGTTAGACATCAATTAGGCTGGCAGGGGAATGATTAGGGGGTGATCAGGCTGGTAGGCAGAAGCGGTTAGGGGCAATCAGGGAGGCAGGCAGGTGAGCAGTTTAGAGCTCGAAATCCTGGATTGTGAGAACAATATCCGACTGCTCATTTAGGCCCGATCCCTATAGGATCGGGCCTAAATGGGCAGTTGGACATCCCTCGAAGGGTCCCAGATTGGAGAGGGTGCAGGCTGCGCTGAGAGACAACCCTCCCCCGCCCCCGCATGAATTTCATGCACCAGGCCTCTAGTAATAATAATAAATGTAATTTCTTTCTCTGCTATATACCACAGTTATTAACTCCTATATCCAGTGTGCTTCCCAGTTGTTCCTGGAACTTGCCACTTTCTCTTTATCATTCTTACTATTGCCCTATTGAGTCAAGTAAAGGCAAATGCACTTACATAATTTTTTTAAACCAGATATTGATTTAAAATTATAAATTTAATTAACAATTCCTAAAATTATGAGATTTGTTTTTGGCTTCTTCATAGGATTTAAAAATCTAGAATATTTAGTCTACATTTCCACATAACAATTGGCTTCAGAATCTGAGTAAATGATACCTACTTTAGGTACAGCTCTCAGTTTTCCATAGGTCTGACTGTCCCTGTTTCACTTATTTAAGTGAACTGCCTGGACTTTGATACTGGTTGTCATAAATGTGTTTCTTCAAAGTATTATCATGGCCTCAAAACTGTTCTGGAGTTACTCCAAGGTGCCAATCCTGTTTTATTTAGCAAAGATAATTGTGCCACTTCTTGGTTTCAAGGAAGCACTTGCAAATCTGCCGCCGTTCCTTCTTCCTCACTTATTTTCCTTGTATGTGCCTTGCTTTATCCAGAGTTCCCGTTTCTGTCATTGTTCTTTCTTGTGCTCTAATTGTACAGCTTCTGTCATTCAGTAAAGTGAATTTTTACAGAGTACTAAACACATGCTAGGCTCTGTGCTGGGGGGTATGGATATAGAGTTCATAACCCAGTGGGGGAATAGAAAAAATATTATTTGTAATTAAATTGCTAGAATTGATTATAATAGAACACTTACAAAAAATATCTGTTTTTGCCTGCACAGGGGTAAGTCAATGAAGATGAGATGAAAGTATTCAAGACATAATTGTTAGAGATGGCATGTGAACTGAGGATATGATTTTCATAATGTATAGTTTGACTTTTTATTGAGGGATCCCTATTCAGGTACCTAGTAGGGTTAGCTTTAAAAAGACAATTTTAAAGGTAAGACAATTATTGGATATATCTAAATATTCATCATTTAAAAATATATAATATAAAGTATTAACATTGTTAAAGCATAAATATTATTGAAATATAATAATATTAATACCAAGTCATTATTTTCTTAAATATTGGATAAATACAACTCATCCAGTCATTTTGAAAATGCCAGAATCTTGTAATGAATGGATAATATGCTTATGAAAAGAGAAGTGTCAGGTAATAATAAAAATAAGTGTTGATAGGTATATCTGGAATTCTCAATTATTTCACATTCATCAATAAAAAATAACTGTAGAGGAGTAGTAAGTCCTAATTTATTCTACAGCTCCACCTGCTGCTGCATCTTATTATTGCATGTTGCTTTTTATAAATACTATACTATAAATGTGAAATTCCAATTTTTGGAGGGAATAAGTCTTATTGAATGTGTCATAGTAAGTTTACTAGCAATTTAGTATATAAGCTTAATTTAGATATTTTAAAATATTTTAATGTAAATAAACAGTAAATGAAGAAAGTTCGTACTCTATCAGAGCATTCTCAAATATAAAATACAATTTTAATAAATAATTCAAGATTATTATTTGTAATAGAAGACTATACAGATACACAAACACTTTTCTAAGCCAATATATACTTTTTTATTACACTTTAATTCATACTCTCCAGTTTTTAAAAAAATAGCTCAAAAATGGAAAAGGATTCTAATATTAAATGCTTTATATATTTTTAGAGAACCAATAGTAGTCTCAAAGGCAAAGAATAGGAGAAAACATGCCATGTACAGACAATTGATTTAGCAGATATGGAGAGATGTGTACATACAGTATGATTTTAGAAAGTAATTCAGGGAAACAGAAGCATGGTTTTGGTGCCAGAATGTGTTTGTGTGTGTGTGTTGGGGGGGGGGGGGGGAGAGGGGGAGTGATATAGAAAAAAAATGACAGTATCCATATGCAGAGTCCTAAATATCAAACCAAAGAGTTAGTTCACTTTTATGTGGATATAGGTGCTCATCAAAGTTTTCAGGTGGGACAACTGATTACATATATTTGTATTATTATGGTGATAGTATTTCTGGATGTAGTGAGGGATATAAAAAAGTAAGTTCTAAGATCTGAATCAGGGGAGGGAGTATTAATAGGAAAAATGAAAAAAATGTGCTGGATGTGTCCTTATACCAGAGGACATCAGAAATGATAGTATAATTGAGTTGAAATAAGTTTATTCAGAATTGCCAAAAGCAATAAGTGACTCTTAAGAAACTTGTGTTGGAGAAACCAAGATGGCAGCATAGATAAACACCTGAAATTGCTGCCTCGCACAACCACTTCAAAACTACAACTAAAAGACAAAATGGACATCATCCAAACCACAGGAAGGCTGGCTGAGTGGAAATTCTACAACTAGAAGGAAAGAGAAAAGCAATAAAAAATAAAAATAAATAAAATATAACTGTAGAGGAGTAGTAAGTCCTAATTTATTCTACAGCTCCACCTGCTGCTGCATCTTATTATTGCATGTAGCTTTTTATAAATACTATACTATAAATGTGAAATTCCAATTTTTGGAGGGAATAAGTCTTATTGAATGTGTCATGGTAAGTTTACTAGCAATTTAGTGTATAAGCTTAATTTAGATATTATAACTGAGACTCAGAGGAGGTGAGTAAGTAAAGGGCAGAGGTATGGAGGCACCTGCATGGAAAGGGCAGGCAATTGAATATGCTGTTGTCTTTTTCAATTGGGAGGGAGACACCAGCTCCCAACTGCTCCAGTTCCAGGTGAGACTCTGGGGACCCAGACTCATAATGGGGGGAAACTGGACTGATTGTCTGGCCTTGGGCAGAACTCAAGGATGGTTTTCTCTCTGAGGTGCTTTGCAGCGATTACCGCGGGACACTGAAATCTGGGAGCCTCTTAGGACAGGGCTGAGGATCAGCCATTGCTGTTTGCTCCATCCTGTTGATTCCCTGAGACCCTGACCCACCCAAGCTGTGTACAGAGGCTTTTGCATATGAATGGCCTGGCCCTTTGCAATCTACACTTACCTAATAAATTGCAGCTGGGTCAGAGAGCCCTAGAACATCCAAAAGAAGGCCCAATGCCCCATAGCAGCTTACATTGTTGCTTCACAGCTAAGGCTCATCTGGGCATCTGCATATCTCTCCATAGCTGCTGCTGGGTGTCCTCAGGCAGAGGCTAAATTTGCACCTCCTTGGAGATCCAAAAGCCAGTGTACCCAGTGGTCAGAGTGGGACCATCCAGATTACAACTCCTCAGATCCATAAAGGACACATTCAGGGGGCAGACTCAGTGAGCACCAAAGCCCCACCGAAGCTAGTTTTGCCCCATAAGGGTGTCTCCAGCACAGAAGATCTCCCATCATAGACACAGCTGATCCTCATAGCTAATTGGCCTGGAGGTCAATTCCTCCCAGTGATACCAACAACAATCAAGGATTAACTACAACAAGACTGTGGACACAGCCTACAAAAGGTGTACCAAGAGTGTCTACCTCAGGTAATTGGGGAGGCTGAGCCACTGGGTCCTATAGGACACCTAGCACACAAAGCCACTTAATCAATACAGGGAAGCAGCCAAAATGTGGAGACAAAGAAATAGGTTGCAAATCAAAGAAATGGAGGAAAGCAAATGACTGGACATAGAGTTCAGAACCATGGTTATAAGATTATTCAAGAATCCTCTAGAAACTGCCAATAAATTTAGTGACACCCTCGAAGATATGAAAAAGGACCAACTAGAAATTAAGCATACACTGTCTGGAATAAAGAATAATATACAGAAATCCAATAGCAGACTAGAGGATCACAAGAATCTAGTCAAAGATTTAAGATACAAAGAAGCAAAAAATACCCAACCAGAAAAGCAAAAGGAAAAAAAAATCCAAAAATATGAAAATAGTGTAAGGAGCCTCTGGGACAACTTCAAGCATACCAACATCCAAATTATAGGGGTGTTAGAAGAAGAGAGCAAGATATTGAAAGAAATAATGACAGAAAACTTCCCCCACCTGCTGAAAGAAAGTGCAGAGAACTCCAAATAAAAGGAATCCAAAGAGAACCACACAAAGACTCATCATAATTAAAATGCCAAGAGCAAAAGCAGCAAGAGAAAACAGTTACCTTCAAGGGAGCACCCATGCAATTTTCAGCTGATTTCTCAACAGAAACTATGCAGGCCAGAAGGAAGTGGCAAGAAATATTCAAAGTGATGAATAGCAAGAACCTATGACCAAGATTACTCTACCCAGCAAAGCTATCATTCAGAATTGGAGGTCAGATAAAGAGCTTCACAGATAAGAAAAAGCTAAAGAAGCTCATCACTGTCAAATCAGTATTATATGAAATGCTGAAAGGTATTCTTTAAGAAGAGGAAGAAGGAGAAAAAGGTAAAGATAAAAATTATGAACAACAAATACGTATCAACAAGTGAATCTAAAAATCAAGTGAATAAAAAATCTGATGAATGTAATAAACTGGTGAATATAATAGAATCAGGGGCATAGAAAGGGCGTGGACTGACAATTCTTGGGGAGAAAGGGGTATGGTAGAATGCAGGAAGAGACTGGACAAAAATTGTACACCTATGGATAAGGATGGGGGGTTGTAAGGGAAGAGGGTGGGGTGGGAACTGGGTAGAGGGGAGTTATGGGGGGAAAAGAGGAACAATTGTAATAATCTGAACAATAAAGATTTATTTAAAAAGAAAAGAAAATTTTGTTTGTGAGAAGGAACGCTATTTACATCATTAACACTGGAGGAAAGAGTAGGAAACATACATGAAATCATAAAAATATGTTTGAGTTTTGCCCGAAAGTGTAGAGCTGGCACAATTCATGAAACTAACATTTTTATTCTCACTGATAAACACTGTGAATAATCAAAAAATATATTCTACTTTTTTACTTAAAGCCCAGGACAGAAAGAAGGCAGCAGAAAAAAAGGAAAGAAGAAAGGAAGAGAATATTTAAATTATATTACTTACACGAAAGTGTTAAATTTGCAGCATAGTAAATGCTCTTGTTGTTTTATTTGTTAAATCTTTATTGTTGAAAGTATTACATATGTCCCCCATTGACCCTTTCCAGCCTGCCCCCACTCACCCACCCTCCCACTTCAGGCCTTCACCATATTATTGTCTGTGTCCATGGTTTATCCATATATGCCTACAAATTCTTTGTTGTTTTTTTTTTTTAATTATCAAATATAAATACATTTTGGTATTTAAAAGAAGAGTGTGATACTTTGGAAAGATAGTTGGAAAAGTCAAAAGTTGTGAATTTAAGGTCTGTTTTGGCTTTTTTCCCCCCTTGTGACACTTTAGAAAGAAACTTAATTGTCCCAAGTTCAATTTGCCTTTTATTCTTCCTTCTCCAAATTTATCAGACTTTGATTCTCCATGTGGTTGTGGTGAAAATCTCGCTTGTCCAGGGAAGATTTAACTCTCCAAGGTTTTTCTTCACCTTCCTTCTCCATTTTAGGGCTTCTAGACCTTCCCACTTGTCACCCCCCAAGGCGTGGCCACCAAAAGAGGCTGTGCACTTCCCAATGAAGGCAAACTCATCCCTCAGCATAGGCGCTGCTTTGCTTCTCCCACTTCACCTCAGCCAGTAATTTCTTCTCTCTCTAGTGCTCCTCTCTTTTATATCCCCTCTTCTATATTTTGTACCTATTTCCAGGTTATGGTTATGGTAAGGCCAGCACACCATATTTCCAAAAACAGAAATCTCTGATTTTCATCATAGCTGATCCAATCATTACCTAATAAGAATTTCCACTGCTGTATAAAAATTGGAGCTCTCAATATTTTCTTTTCTCTTTTACAGTGGATCAACTGATCTGAAAGCTGGTCTCCCCTACAAACGATTTACTGTGAAAATAAACTTTTCTTATTGTACACATTGGACCCTGAGCTTTCCTTTAAATTCCACATATTGATAAGGTCTTTTCCAGAGTAGTGTATGGAAATGTTTGTTTCTCCTCTCTTAGTTTTAAAATAATAACTAATAAATAATTTAAAACCAAACGTAGAATAACTTTCTTTTTCATTTATGCAGGCTACTAATGCCAGTCATAGCTTTCCTCCCGTTTTCAATTGAGCTATTTAAAGCAGCTATCAACTCTCAAAGTCTTCATTTCCACTTCTTCTCACACTTCTGCGTCTGCCCTTAGACTGTACAAGAACTCTGGCCTATCACTAATGACTCCTGTACCCTAATCCAATGGACATTGTTAATTCCTCACCTTTCTGGATCTCTTTGCTGCTTTTGGAATGGCTGATCCCTCACTCTTTAAAGCTCTCAAATCTTTAACTTACCAGGCCTTTCCCATTCCTGTGTCTCACCCTACGTTTCAAATTCAGGTTTATAGGTTGCTTCTAGCTTGATCTATTTGTATTCCAGCTGTTATATATAAAAAGGGGATATGACACCTACTTCTCATAGTTATGGAGAAAATGAAAAAGCAATGTATGTGAAGTATCTAGTGGTATGCTCAATTAAAGGGAACTCTTAATTCTTTCATTTTCTTCTGCTAACATCAGCTTTAGGGTATAATTAAACAAAGTATTATAAACTAAATTTGAGTTAGAAAATGAATTAAACACGATGTGAATATCTTGCAAATTTCATCCTGGGATAAGGAATACAAAATGTTTTATCTTAGAAGATGTATTTAGTTATTATTATTACCTGAATAGCTCGGAACTGTTTTTGAGAACATCTCTGTTTAATTAATTGTAACATTTTGAGCATCTTGAAATTGTAATGATGTGCAAAAGAAATTAAATATGACCAAGAACTCAAGCATTCAATTTTTCATAAAGTTGTTTTACACAAGCTTTGTTAAGAGAAGTCTGTGTGGTTTGCCTCCACCTGAATCTCCTTTATGCTCAAGTCCTTTCTTCTGGGCAAATGAGGATACCCAACTGTGTACAGCTAATGAAGTTGTAATATGTAAGCAATTTTTCATTAGCTTCATAGTTTTGATCAAACTTCCTTATGTGATCTAACCTCAAATAATCTCCTGCTCTAGAGTAGAAGGCTGTTAATCTTGATGGAATCACCCATAACACATTTCCTTTCTCTACCCTTCCCTGTCAGGACCGAACTACTGGCTTGTTTATATCTGTTTTCTAGAAAAGACAATCTCTTTCCATGGTTACAGCTGTCCTATTACAGCCCTTAAGGAAAAGAGAAAAAAAAACATACAAAACATTATATAAAGAAAATGAAGGAAATTAAATTTTGAGTCTGGTTAAAATGCTCTGGCATTTTTAATAATTATTATATTACATTCTAATAAAATTATGCAACAGATTAATGAGCTTGAAGGACACTTCAGTGGGTCATGATGTTCTACATTAAATTAATCTCAGAAAAGGGAGTTCAGCTCTGCCTTTTCCTTGTTGCTCTCTTCTCTCTGATCCTCAGGCCACGAGTTCTAGACACAGTGATCTCCCAGAATTTCAAATCTGTCTCATCTTTTTAGCTCAGGCAGCTCACCGGGCATTGTTTGGGTTCTTCCTTGCTGAGGTGCAGATTGGAATGCCAGACAGTGAGCTGTGGCAATTTGAGGACTGCCCTTGTTTGTTTTTCTTCCCTCAGGCATCACTGCAGTGTGCTGCCTGTTGTCCATTCTGTCACGGCAGTGATGGTATAGCATATATTTTGTTTTGGTTTCATGTGCATGTTTTTTTGTATTTTGCTTTGTTTTGTTTTAGGTTTTTTGTTTGTTTGTTTAAGGCAGATATACAAAACCAACTCCTGCTAATCCATCATGAACAGAAGTGAGCCAAGAATTGACATATTTTCACTCTACTAAGTAGACTAACATAAATGAGGATTCCAGTATAAAACAGACTATATATATGACAAGCCCTAATTATATAGAAATAATACTAATAACCAACGAAAGAAGGGAAGATAGAAGTGGTATCAGAAGACTGTTTCCTTATGCTTTATTGCAAGAATTAAACAATTAATAATACAACATGTAAAAAGAGGTTTTAAAGGTAATCAAATAATTAAATAAAATTGAAAGGTTTAGAGGAGGAAGAGAAGGAGGAAAAGTAAAGTGTATTAATAATGTTCTTATTGTTCATAATAGAGATTTAATCTATATATATATAAATTGGCATTTATTTATATAAATGCTTTATATCTTATATCTGAAATGTAGCTAGTAAATAAATATATAAACCATTCAATTATCTGAATAAATACATAAACAGGAATTATGCAATAAAAGATTTCAGGGAAAAATAGTAAAAAGAGAAGGCATTACATAAAATATGGTGCCAGAACAAAACACACATATGTTTAACATATTAGTAAATATTGAATGGTCAAAATCTTAAAATGAAGAAAAATATTTTCTTATTAGATAATAAAGGAAAATGCTGTACAATCAAAGAAGATTTCAACAAGGCCATCGGAAAACTTGTGAACCAAATCACTGGTCCAAGGAGTTCTTTGTCTTCTGGTAGTGGATCTCTCTTAGGATTCTGTTGCCTCAGTCATGGGCTGGGAATAGCCCATGGGAAGTGTGTCCTGGGCACATACACACTCATTACACATTTCAGAATACAGATACCAGGCTCTTGGTCAATTATTCTTCCACAGTTGGAGGTCTTTGAGGCCCATTCTCATGGTCACCTTAAAGGAGCATTGTATTAGAGATTTATTTTTTTAAATATATTTTATTGATTTTTTTCACAAAGTGAAAGGGAGAGGGATAGAAAGTCAGAAACATCGATGAGAAAGAAACATCTATCAGCTGCCTCTTGCACACCCCCTACTGGGGATGTGCCCGCAGCCAAGGTACATGCCCTTGATCAGAATCGAACCCCGGGACCCTTCAGTCCGCAGTCCAATGCTCTACTCACTAAGCCAAACCGGTTTCGGCTGTATTAGAGATTTAAATAAAAACAAAAGCAAAAACAAAATACCAAATACCAGGATCATGCAACTGGCTCAAATTACCTCCTGAAACTATACATGATTATATGAGAATGTGTTGATCCCTCTTCAAAACTCAAAAGTGCTTTGTGTCCTGTTTCACACTTATTTTATGCTTATTACCCATGTAAATCAATAAAGTTACTTTTATTTTGTCATTGGTCTATTAAATTATTGCAAATAAATAGCCAGTCTGGGCAGACAGGCAGAAAAGCAGGCTTTGATTTTATGGGAGTGTGGGTGGACAAAAGTAATGATTATTCCAGCTTTTTGTCATAATCTTTGATTCTCCACTAATATTACAAGAGAGAAGACAAGTTTTTTAAAAATTAATAAATACGATCATTAGAAACTGAATAAAGCAAATAATGCTAGTAAAATTTATGAAAAATCATATGCATAATTTTCTTTTGAACCAGAAATATATACTATACCATACAATGGGAAATTCAACTATTTTTCTCTTGTAATGCAAAGAAATAATGCAAATTATATTTCAAATATTGTGGATAGATCGATGTTTCTATAACAGTAATTCTAACAGACTGGCTTAGGAACACACTATTTATTGATTCTGGGAATGATGTATAATATAATTATTTGATTTCCATATCAGATATTTTAGTCAAAATAATTATTTACAAAGAATTTATAAAGCTCAACACCAGGAAGGCAAATAATCTAATTTAAAAAATGGAAAAGGACCTGAATAGACACTTTTCCAAGGAGGACATACAGATGACCAAGAGACATATGAAAAAATACTCAGTCACTAATCATTAGAGAGATGAAAATTAAAATCACAATGAAATATCACCTCACATTTGTCAGAATAGCTATCATCAATAAATCAACAGACAAGTGCTGGTGAGGATGTGGAGAAAAGGGAACTCTCATGTACTGTTGATGGGAATGCAGACCTGTGCAGCCACTGTGAAGAAGAGTATGGCGTTTCCTCAAAACACCAATGAAAAAGAATATGTGCACCCCTGTGTTCATATTTATAACAGCCAGGATCTGGAAATAGCCAAGTGCCCATTAGTAGATGAATGAATAAAGAAACAACAACAAATGTGGTACATTTATACGATGGACTATAGAATCCTTCCCCCACCCCTCACATTACTGCTATATTACTAAAGACCTAGTTAGAGAGGTTTATTTGACCCAGTACATCCTATCATGTTATCAACAAAAAAGTTACAAAGCATACTGAAAGGTAAAACCACAATTGGAAGACAGAGCAAGCATCAAACCAGACATTGCAGGAATGTTGGAATTATCCATCTGGGAAACCAAAACAACTATGATTAATATGCTAGGGGTTCTAATGGATAAAGTAGTTGGCAAGCAAGAACCAATGAACAATGCAAGCAGAGAAATAAAAATCCTAAAAGAAAAATGCTGGTGATCAGACAGACTGTAACAAAAATGAAACATGATGGGCTTGTTAGTATACCTGACACAGCTCAAGGAAGAAATGTTGAGCTGGGGGATATGTCAATAGAAATCTTCAAAGTGACAAAAAACAGAGAAAGAAAGATTAAAATATTTTTAAAATACCATAGTTACCAATGTATGTGGGACAGCTACAGATGATGTAGCATATATACAATAGGAATACAAAACAGGAGAAAAAGAGAATGGAACAGAAGAAATATTAGAAACAATAAGGACTGAAAATACCCCTGCATTAATTTCAGACACCTAACCATAGATCCAAGAAACCAGATAAATGTTAAAACAAACAAAAAACAAAATAAAGAAAACAAATAAAATTACATCTAAACCTTGTGATATCAGAGTAATAGTAGCGTGAAAGGTCTTCTTGGCTTCCCTTTGAAGTTTATTTATTTATTTATTTATTTGTTTGTTTATTTATTTTTATTTTTTTCCCTTTATTGTTCAGTTTATTAATTACATTGTTTCCCCTTTTTTATCCCCCTATATCTCCCCTCAACCCTGTACCTATCCCACCCTCCACCCTCACCTCCCCCTCCCCAATGTCTTCACCCATTGTTGCAAGATTTTTGTCCAGTCTCTTGCTGCACTTCCCACAACCCTTTTCTCCCCAAGAATTGTCAGTCCATTCCCACTATATGTCCATGTTTCTGTTATATTCACCAGTTTATCTTGTTCATCAGCTTATTAATTCACTTGATTTTTATGTTCATTTGTTGATAGATGTGTATTTGTTGTTCATAATTTATATTTTTACCTTTTTCTTCTTCCTCTTCTTAAAGAATATCTTTCAGCATTTCATATAATTCTGGTTTGGTGGTGATGAACTCCTTTAGCTTTTTCTTATCTGCGAAGCACTTTATCTGGTCCTCAATTCTGAATGATAGCTTTGCTGGATAGAGTAATCTTGGTTGTAGATTCTTGCTCTTCATTATTTTGAATATTTATTGCCACTCGCGTCTGGCCTGCATCGTTTCTGTTCAGAAATCCGCTGACAATCGGATGGGTGCTCCCCTGTAGGTAACCAACTGTTTTTCTCTTGTTGCTTTTAATATTCTCTCTTTATCTTTTGCTCTTGGCATTTTAATTATGATATGTCTTGGTGTGGTCCTCTTTAGATCCCTACATTTTGGGGTTCTGTGTACTTCTTGGGCTTTTAAGTCAGTTTCTTTCACCAGGTGGGGGAAGTTTTCAGTCACTATTTCTTCAAGTAGGTTTTCATTAACTTGCTCTCTCTCTTTTTCTGGCACCCCAATAATTCGGATGTTGGCATGCTTGAAGTTGTCCCAGAGGCCCCTTACGCTATCTTCAATTATTTGAATTCTTTTTGTTTCTTGCTTTTCCAGCTGAGTGGATTTTGCTTCTTTGTATTTCAAATCTTTGACTTGGTTCTTGTGGCCCTCTGGACTGCTTTTAGGACTTTGTGTAATATTTTTTATTTCAGTCTGTATATGCTTGATTTTTAGTTGGTCCTTTTTTTTATCCGTGAGGGTCTGGTTCATATCCTCAGAGGTCTTGTTCATTTCCTTGTAATTCTCATTCATTTGCTGGTTGGTCTTGTTTATTTCCGGGTAATTCTCATTAAGTTGATCGGCCTTTTGTAGGAGCCTCTTGAAAAGCCTTATAACCGTGGTTTTGAACTCTATGTCTTGTCGTCTTTTCTCCTCCATTTCTTTCACACCTGATTTCTTTCCATATCTCTGAATGGTGGCTGCTTTATGTGGTAGATATCCTCAAAGGGACAGTGGCTCAGTCTCCCCAGTTACCTGAGGTGGGTACTCTTACTGCAATCCTTTATGGGTTGTATTCAGTATTTTTGAATTTAAACCCAGCTTGTTGTTGTTAGCCCTAGGAGGGTTTGACCTCCAGGCCAATTGGCTGTGAAGGGAGACTGTGTTCAGGTTGGATGGGCGGAGTCTCTGAGCTGTGCAGGCAGCCTCAGTGTCAGCTACGTCCTATACAGCGCTCGCGCACGCGGGTCTCTGTTGGATGGGGATGGCTGCAGACACCTCCAAGAGAAAGCAGCTAGTCTCTTCCCCTTGCCAGACAACTCTGCCTTTCCCCAAATGTGTCTGCACACCAAAAGTCTAGCCCAGGGTTGTAAAATAGATGGTTTCCGGGACCAGGAGACAAATTTCCAGGGCGCAAGTCTCGGGTTTGTGCGACTCTTGCACGGAAACTTCTTTTCCCCGCCTCCTCCGGGTTTCTAGCAGACTAGGAGCCTCTGCCGCGCCCCACTTCCAGAATGCGTCCCCCGGACCTCGGACCTCGCCTGGCTCTGGGGAATCTGTGCAGTGGGACGTCTCCACGTACCCCGGATCTCAGACCTTGCCTGGCACTGGGGAATCCGTGTAGTGGGATGTCTCCGCCCTCCCCGTTGGAGAAATCCGGCCGGGGTTGCTGCTCCAGCCCCAGCCCGCGCGACCAGGATGGCTCCTAACCTGTTTCCGTGTGAAAGGCTGCGCTCCCACCGCTCCTGAGTCTCAGCGTCCTACCTTTACTCTTATTTGTGGAGTCTTCACTCAGCCAGCTTTCTGATGATTCTGGCTGCTGTCTGTTCTGCTGTTATGTTGTAGTTCTTAAATCGTTGATCGGGGCAGAACAATAGGTGTTTACCTATGCCGCCATCTTGGTGTTCCTCCCCCTTTGAAGTTTATAATGTAAACTTTCTTATTATGTCTTATGCATAAAAGGGTGCTTTATAAAAGTTTAAGAAAATTGTATAAATTCTACTCAATAGAATTTTTCTCACAGGATGACTTTTTTTAAAGATTCACAAAAATAAATAAGTCTAAAGCACTAAGAAATAATATTATCAATTTGTAAGTGAAGTTTCTTTTTTATTTATTTTTTTAATATATATTTTATTGATTTTTTACAGAGAGGAAGGGAGAGGGATAGAAAGTCAGAAACATCAATCAGCTAGCTGCCTCTTGCACACCCCCTACTGGGGATGTGCCCACAGCCAAGGTACATGCCCTTGACCGGAATCGAACTTGGGACCTTTCAGTCTGCAGGCTGACACTCTATCCACTGAGCCAAACTGGTTTCGGCTATATGTGAAGTTTCTTTTGCTACTAGATGGCACATGTTAGCCATGAATCTGTCTTGAACAAAGTTTGAGATTTAATGACTGGCTTTCCCAGAGTATCCAATAATACATTTCCCAATTATCTCTTTTTTCACCTTTTACAGTTTTATATTGCTATTTAAAACTAACAAACTTTTACATATTTTTCAAATATGTTGGAATCATAAACTCTATATACTAATATATAAAAGCCTAAGTTACTGTCATGACAGAACTATAAGAACGACTGGTTGCTATGATGTGCACTGACCACCAGGGGGCAGACACTCAACATAGGAGCTGTGCCCTGGTGGTCAATGTGCTCCCACAGCCGGAGAGCACAGTGGCAGGAGCCTCTCTTGCCTCAGAATAGCACTAAGGAGCAGCAAGCCAAGTGGTAAGGAGCAAGCAGCAGTAAGGAACAAGTAGGTGGGTGGTAAGGAGCTAGCAGGCGGGCAGTTAGGAGTGAAGGGTCTCACATTGCCAGAGGGTGCAGGCCAGGCTGAGGGACCACCTCCCCCTCCCCCATTCACGAATTTCGTGCATCTGGCCTGTAGTATTTTAATAATTGAATAACATCATGTGATGTTAACATAACATCATGTATCAAATAAATGGTAATGGAAGACTTGGTTTAGAGTGGTGAACACGCAGTACAATATACATATGATATGAACATGCAGTACAATATACATATGATGTATTATATAACAGTACACTTGAAACTTATATACTATTGTTAATCAGTGTCCTGGAAGCTTAGAAAAATAAAGAGCTCCACTAAAGAAGTAAAAATTGCAGAATATTCATAGCAGATTGTTTAGGAAGGAGTCAAATGGCTCACAGAAATGGCCTTCTAGAGGATATATATGCATAGGAGTAAAAAAAAAAAAAAAAAAAAAAAAAAAAAAAAAAAAAAAAAAAGAACAACCACCTTCCAACTGTTCTCCACAAGAGGGCTCAGAGAGCTCTGCCTTTTCTACATCAGTAAGGAATCCACTGGTGAGAGTGGCATCCCATTCAGAGCCTCAGTGGTAGCTGTTTTCTGTAGGCCAGAGCAGATGGTCGTGTTTCTGTTACAGAACTGAGCACTCTGATGGCCATGGAGATAATAGGATACTGAAATGAGAAAATTGACGTACTTAAGAGTCTGGAGCAAGAAGTAGTGAGCAACATGGTCAGAATAGCAGCTAAAAATGCCTGGCCCATGGAGAGTTATGGAGATGGTTTCTAGGATACATGATTCCATGTACAAGTCAGGTGGATAGCCAATTAGGGTATTTCACAATTTATATAATTAAGAAAATTCAAAGATTCATAATCCAAGACTTAGGGTATCCATTCCAATAAAAAGTTTAATCCCATGCAAGTATGCAGAGCTGAGATATTTTGAAGACTCAGAAGAGGCATCTGGATCTTTATGAGAAAGAAAAACACCCATTAATACTACAGAATGTGTATGTGGCAATACTTTCTCTAGTAGCCTTTCTCCAAGAGAAACTTAGATTATTTTCATTTATAAGTGATCAGTGTAAAAAAGGGAAATATCAAACATTTAACAACTGTTGGTTACAGGATTCAAGTTGAAATTGATTTGTTCAGTATGAAGCATTACCATGGCCTGAGACTTAGGGCTCCTGGAGGCCAGGTGAAAATAGATGAAGTGTCCACCCAGGTTGCCTTCACTGTCAGTTTACTCAGCTCACACTGTGAGCATTTCCACAGTGCCTAGTGTATAATTGGCGTGGGCATACTTGGTTGTTGGAAGAATTACATCATTAATTCCTTGGCCTGTTGCAAAAGCCGAAAGTTAATCTCCAAAACTGCTCGTCCCAAAATCCTATATAATTAAAGGCTAATATGCAAAACGACTGGTTGCTATGATGTGCACTGACCACTAGGGGGCAGATGTTCAATTCAGGAGCTGTCCCTATTGGTCAGTGTGCTCCCACAAGGGGAGCACAGCTCGACCAGAAGTCAGGTGTCATGGCTGTTGAGCACAGCAGTGGTGGCGGGAGTCTCTCCTGCCTCCTTGGTAGTGCTAAGGGTGTCCTGCTTCCCAGCCTAAGCCAGCAGTTGGACATTCCCCAAGAGCTCTGGGACTGCAAGAGGGACAGGCTGGTGAGGACCCTCCCCCTCCCCCAACTGCACGAATTTCATCCATCGGGCCTCTAGTAGTAAATATAATCTAGGACAAAAAGAATAGTATAATCTAGGACTAGATGAGATACAACAGGAATTAATGGTATCCTTGAAGATATAAAGGATAGTAATAGTTTCCGTATAAGCCCCATTTAATTCACAAGTCTTTCCTCCACAAAAATTAGATGGCTTCTTGTGGATGAGAGGAAATTATCAAACTCAACCCAAATTCAGCTTTTGAGTTAGGTATGGCAACTCTACTAGAGCAAATCAACACAGACTCAGGTAAATAGTATAAAGACATTGTTTGTTGAGTACATTATGCTTACCATTTGAAAAATGGGTTTATATTCCAGGAATGGACAATCCTAATATATAAAAACTTTAGGTCCATCACATCTACAATGACCAGGAGGCCCAACCGTTTGCCATGCTGTGCGTGCAGCAGGTGAGCAGGCTGAACTGTTGACCTCTTGGAGAAAGAGAGGTGGGGCTGCTGGTGAGGTTTGAATAGAGAAGCAGGGTGGTGATCAGACCTTAACTTCTCTCTCCTTCACCAGCAGCCAAGCCTCTCTTTCTCTCTCCCTGCTAATGAGCCCTCCCTCTATGATCAGGCTTAGAAATAGGCCCAGAGATGCTGTCTGGCATAGAAACTGACTAGTCAGAACCAAATGTGGGTCAACTGTGAGGAGCCAATGGCTGCCTAGAAGGTGGAGCTTTTGATACTGACTGACATAGAAACTGACCAATCAGAACCAAATTTGCTAGCAGAGGAGGGCAGTTGGGGATGAGATCAAGCCGGCAGGGGTGAACAGTTGGGGGCAACCAGGCCAGCAGGGAAGAGCAGTTGGTGGGGACCAGGCCTACAGGGGAGGGAAGTTGGAGGCCATCAGGTTGACAGGGGAGGGCAATTGGGGGGGGTGGCAGGATGGTAGTGGAGGGCAGTTGGGGGTGAAATCAGGCCTGCCAGGGAGGGTAGTTGGGGGCAAGATCAGGCCAGCAGGGGTGGGCAGTTGGAGAGTAGTCAGGTGTTAATCAAGCCAGCAGGGGAGCAGTTAGGGGGTAATCAGGCTGGCAGGCAGAAGCAGTTAGGGGCAGTCAGGCAGGTAGGCAGGTGAGCAGTTAGGAGCCAGCAGTCCTGGATTGCGAGATAGGGATTGAGCCTAGACCAGCAGTAAGAAATATGAAAGTCTTTGTAGGACACATGCACATCAGAGGGATGCAAGATGAACCTACAAAGATTCAGAGGCCTATACCTTAGTAATTTTTTTTAGATTTCCCTTGGTTTGGGATAACTGGGACATTGCCTCTAAAATAAAGGAAAATTGTTTCACTTTGTAATTTCCACTTATTAAAATGGAAGCACAGCCACTGGTAATAATAGTACACTAATCTATCTATTAGGTGACATTAAAATCTAACAAATTTGAATGGAGCTCAGAGCAGGAAAGGGCTCTGCAAGTCTAGGTTATAGAGTAAGCAGCCCTGTCTCCTAGACCATGTGATCTAGCAGGCATCTATAATACTAAGGACTCTGGTGAGAAAGGCATCATATAGATTTTCAGGAAAAATATGACAATAAAAGAATGATAATGTAAACCCACAGGTTTTAGCGGCAAGGCAATGCCATCTGTAGGAGAGAGCTTTACACCATTCTAAGAAACAAAAACAAAAAAAACCTAGCTGCTGGTGTGCTAGAAATAAACTATCTGACCATGGAATACTAAGTGACTATGTGGCTACAGCTGCCCTTCAAGAGCCAGGTTTTATGGGACCAATTAAAAGAAAACCTTGACTGGGAGGAGCCAACAATAATTCAGGGTAAAACGGAAGTATACCTGGAATGGTGCATGTTCGGTGCCATAGGACACAAGTTATCTGCATGACTGATGGTTCAGACCTCTGTGTCTTTCATTACTGTTGACTGACATTTCTCCCCCGGCTCACATCTATGAGCTGGAGGAGGAAAGAGGCTGTTTGTTTCACTGGGGAGCCGGCTTGGCATTTGGATACACCCAGAAAAGGGGCTTCTATTGCAGCTGGTCTGAAAACAACACCGCTATTCCAAATCTCCTTTCCCTGCTGCATATTTTAGACTCCTTTCACTCTAGGCTAGAACCTCAAATGGGTCCTCTGTTGCACCTGATTCTGCTCTCATATCTTAGGTGCTGGTTCTCAAGGCAAATTGCTTCCTGAGAACTATTTCTTTTTCAGGGAATCTGACCTAAGACACTATATGACTTGGGGTGTAAACTTGGGGAAAAAATTCAGCAAGTGCAAATTTGTTTTTGTTTTTTACTTCAGTGTTGCTACTCTATTTTTGCAGAACGCTTAAGCTATTGAGGTATGTTAGGATATTGGAATTCAATAAGAATAGAACATAGTTCATTGTTGAAAAGATATGAAGTTGTATACCACCTGGATATTTGATATTGTCTTTTGAAAAAGAGAATCAAATCCAGTTTCTGAGTAGTTTAATAAAGAATTCAGTCTTATTTAATGATATTATTTTAATTTATACATGATTTCACATGAATGATTTTTATTTTTAAATGTCTATGTCTTAATTTGATGTTAATTGTTGAGATACAATCTGAACACAATTAGAATCCTCAATTTATTTATCTGTTAGTGATCAGTCTATCATTGTAAAATTTTAAACTAAAAACAAACATCTCTACAGCAAGTAAACCTTCGCATAATTGCAACAGAAGTCAGACCTATGAAGATATATGACAGGTTACACAAAAGTATCCACTTATTTTAAAATAATAGGTACAGTTTTATTGTTAGAAGCTGTATTTGTAAAAAACCTTTTCAAATATAGCAAGTGATGTGGAGGTGTGGTGACCTTTATTCTGGGTAAAGCCAAATGTCTTCCAAATGTCTTAATTGCTCAACATCTTGACTTCACCTGTCTTACTGTTGAATAAATATTGCATTCCTGTCACTGAAGAAAAAGAAACAAATACTTGTTAAAATGTTTATACAAACTTGAATGACTGTTAACTATTGAATTTATAATTTGATCAATAAAAGTTAATAGAACGAGAAATATTTTATAATGGTAATACTTGGAAGAAGTAACTTTTATCATTAATCATTGGTTCAGCAGGTATATATACATATCAACAATTTTTGATTGTGCTTTTCTGATTCTGGTGAAAAAAAAAGATTACTGGTAGGAATACAACTGAAAGGTAGTGCAAAAAGAATCCACTCAATGAAGTCCTTTGCAAAAGGCATGACATAACATGACAGACTAGTGAGCTATACAAGTGATGTTATGCCAGAATTAATGGCATATATTTGGGGTTGTATATGTCTGAGGATAGTGAAGATCACAATTGTTTTATTAGCTAAGGATTTTGGAACTTTGGCAGTATGAAGTTGCCCCCCCGCCCCATCTCTGTTTCCTTATAGGTTAAAATTAGAATAATAATATTACCTCTTTCTTGATGGTTTCATGACAACTGCATATTAAGATTTTTTTCTTGCACAATAGGCCTAGTAGGTAGTACATATTCACATACTGCTGCCCATATTTTATGTTGTTTACATAGTAGCAGTAGAGGCAGTATTTGAAATTGTTGAAGAAAATGCAGGATAGAAACAGTGAAGCCAATTCGGAGCATTAAGCACAGCCATGACAGGCAAAAAGTGATTAATTATGGCTATTTAAGTAGCAATGGGGATTAATGGGAGATAACAGTGACATTTGAATCTACTTGGGATGGGGTTTGTGAATTTTCAGAATATAAGTTTGAAAAAAAGTACCTCAAACATTTAGGAATCATTGTGATTAAAAAAAAAATTAAATAATGAATTTTTGAATAGCAGAACAATTTATTATTACAATGCACTTGTTCTTTAAACAACAAGCATTTGTAATTTCCTTAACTTATGCATAATTTGCATAACTAAAACCTGACACTGCATTAATTAATCACTTCATAATTCTTCTCATTAGTGTTGTAAAACCTTTTAAATATGGGAACATTGGAATTGTCTTTTGTTCTTACCAGGATCAATTGCACGTCCATCATAAACTCTTGATGGCTAAAAGAAAATAATTTACAATTATTATTCTGTTCTATGTATATTTCTATATGTAGATGCTGACATTATCAATGACCTTGTAATTTTTAATAGGATTACTATTTTTCAATTCACACTCTATCAGAGTCGTTTTATATAAGAAATTTGATAACCGATTAAAATATTGTCTTGTTAATCCTATTCATGTATTAAGTAAATATTTTTATTGCATACTGAAAGCTTTCTTAAGGTTTCATAGCAATTTACTTGTTGGTTCTAAAGCTTTACTTAGGCATATTCAAATACACTGGTCAATATTACACTTTGTGCCATGGCAGCAAGAACGAATATGAAATGGTACCTTTCTATCAACTCCTGAACAATGTGTTTAGAGAAATCAAAATTAGGCCATACTCCCCTCAATACTGGGTCATTTGAGACATGGATAAAAGACCATTTCAATTGAATGATGGAAAACAATGCCTGATTGGAGTGAATGAGTAAATATTTGGAGGCAAGGAATTACATATAGTCAGGCTAGGTAATTCTTTTAAAGGTGTTATAAAAAACAGAAATGGAGTGGTTGCTAAAGAGAAAAATGGGTCAAGAGAGTAACTTGATGTGGGAACCCCTTTCATGTCCCACTTGGTTCAGGGTTCTGGTTCAGGGTTCTGGTTCTGGAGAAGGCTGTACACAAATGAAAGAAACTAAAAAAGTATTAATTTAGGAATATTGGGGGCCAGGCGGGAGCCCACCTCTAGTGGGAGGACCACACCCAGCTCTGGCTTTGCTATCCCTTTTATTAAGATTATGGAATATATCCATATCTTTTAGACATATTATAAGTCATGTCAGGCAATGTGAACGATCTAGGAGAGAGAGGGAGAGAATTTCCCCCATGAGAATACCAGAGATAGTTACTCGAAGCATAACTGAAAGGATACCATTTCTTTGATGGGAGCAGGACTTGGGAAGGTCAGGCTGTATAGCACTTATGCAATCAGGTTTGTGGAGTTGGTTCTAGAAGTCTGAGAGAATTTTAAAATCTAATTATTTTTGTTTTATGAATTGTGATGAGCTAACACAGCTCAGAAGAATTGAACATATTGGAGATTTGAGAAAGCAGGAAACTGAAATTGTCATCACTGAAAATGGTAAAGTGAATTTATTAGGGATATGTTGACAGGTGAAGATGTATCAAGCTACATTTGAAGCATAGTCATAAATCTGAAGATCAGAATGTGTAGTTGTGTCATTTTCAACAGCATCATACTTAAGTGCAGTCATAAGGCAGCTCATAGTTGGATTTAGAGTAAAGAGCAAGAGTAGGGCAAGAGAAGTTAGAAGAACTGATCAGATGTGATATTGGTGGATCATTTTGTGAAAGTTCAATATGACATGAAAAATGGCAAAAATAAAAGATAACAATTCCTATGAAAACTACTGATACCCCAAAGGGCAGCAATTTGTGAAGAAGGAAGAAAACATGATGAGGAATGAAGACAAGGAAGAAATGAAGACCAAGTCACTTATTGCATCTCTGGGCTCACAGATATTGGAGTATGTTTGGAAAAATAACTTCCATAGTAGTGTTCCTTAACAAAAAAATTATTGGTGCAAGGAGGTGAAAGGAAGAGCATGGAGAGAGAGACTGACACATATGTATTACGATATAGTGCCATATATGCTATGATGGAGTATATGTAGGTTTCTATAGATGCATCTAACTTTGAACTACATTGTGGAATTGGAGAGGGTGGCAGTGAGGATATGAGCTCAGTCCCTAAGTATTAGAATGACAAAGAAGAAGGGAAAGCTGGTCTTTGTGGACAGAAAACTTGTGAAAAGGCTTGGAGTTTATTTCAAGATTGTGCAACCTCTTTTCATTGTTCTTCATCTATAAAAAATACAAATTTTCTTCATGTGAACCCCCCATGGTTATTCTTTTTCAAAGTTTCCTCTGACTGGTCCACCTCATAAGGACCTTGATGTTCTTGGAATTCCTATTGAGATATGCATACGTCATAAATTAATATGCTACCATACGTTACTCTCTATATTTTACTTGTATCTTTTCCCAACTAGAATATGGGTTTTGACAAGTGCAGACCATGTTTTTCACTTCTTTAAATTCTTTTATTTATTTATTTTTATGGCATGCCTGGAAAATATTTTACCTATTCAAAACATTGAACCAAATACAGTTTTATGTAAAAATTAGTTCTGAAATTCAGTAAAATTTGTGCTTTGATTTTAATATTTTAACTCCAATGATATCACTGATATCATCAATGCCAACCACTTAAACTTGAAAGTTAGCTCTTTTACCCCTCAATTTTCACTTTCAACTAATATGCATAAATCCTCTCATTTGTCTTAATGAGTTATAATTCATTATAGTAATTTAGTTGCAAGTGCTTTTTTGTCTGTGTTATAAAAAATAAAAGAATAAGTATTATAATAACTATGAAATGACCTTCCCCTTTGTTCTTACCTGATGATTTCCAGGCAGCAAGTTTGGCTTTGTGCTTGGTTTTGGGTCACTATTCAAAAAATTGCTATAGCTATGAAAATATTAAAGAAATAATGAAAATATTTAATCTCTAATACAAAATACTTTTCAGTGCAAATAAATAATGGTTCAATGATATAATCTTGTAAATAGGTAAACAAGCACTAAATAATGCCTTATTTAAACAGACCTTAAATTGGCTCCTAAGATTCTCTGTCTTATAATAAATCATGATCATGTTATTAAGTACAAAGGGAATTATTTGTATTATATTAATTTTAGGTAATACTTTTTCTAGATAGAGATCATGGATCTTGATGCTGTTCTAAGACAAACATTTATAAATTTCATCTTAGATTCTTGAAAACAATTGTATTTGTCCTCATTCTTATGGTATTTATGCCTCCTCATTGTGAAAAAACAAAAAAAATAGGGATATCATTATGCAGTTGGCAATAGAATATCAGTAGTAGATCTTAATGCTCATCTGTAAATATGATTTCGTTCTATGCTAGAATAGAATTGCATGGTTAATAAGTATTGTTGAATGAATATAGAACTACTTTAGTTATCTTGATAAATAACTTAGGAATGAAATTAAACCTTTTAATGCCAATCAACATTTTAGGGCTCTAAACTTGAAATTTAGTGAAGTGCTAAGAACCTCAATCTTAAAGCCTAAAATTTTATTCTGTAAAGCATCAAGGCAATTTTTACCTTGGTACCTGCCCAGGCTCCTCCGTAGTAAGATTTGGTAGTCTCTGCTGATGTTTGTGACAGTGGGGAAACAATCTTGAACAGGAAGGAACACTACAGAAAAAGGAACAAGAAAAAGAAAAAGAAATATAAATTTTAAAAAAAGAAACTTTATTTTTCATCAAAATTAATTCCCTGCTATGACATTAGTCAAATAGCATTAAGTGTCCTTGTTAACAAACATCACAGACAGATAAATAATAAAACTTAATCTAAACAAAATGCTAATTGATATTTCTTTTGTATATGGAACTGAATATTTCTTTAAACCATTTCAATAAAATTTCCATAAGAAAATATCGGATCTTCAGGTACTCAAGACATTTCATATTACTCTGCTATTTTTATTCAGAAAAAAACAACAACAACTGAGTATCATAGATGACTTTGGGTTACCTGGGGAGAAGTTTCTAGTTGAACAAATATTGTGTGGTAGCATTTTATATGATTCCTACATGCTCCTCTCAGCATGAGCACATCAGACATCCCTTTCCATACTATCTAATAAAAGAGTAATACACAGATTGACCATCACTCCAACACACAAGAGGGCTGTCCCCATGTGGACACAAAATGGCCACCACAAGATGCCCAGCAGGGAAAGGCCACTGGGAGGTTCCAGGCCTGGAAGGGAGGGCAGTTGTGGGTGATCAGGCCAGTAGGAGAGGGCAGTTGGAAGGGACCAGGCCTGCAAGGGAGGGCAGTTGGGGGCAATCAAGCCTGCAGGGGAGGGCAGATAGGGATGACCAGGCCCGCAGATGAGGGAAGTTGGGGGCAAACAGGCTGGCAGGGTAGTGGTAAGGGGATGATCAGGCTGGCAGGCAGAAGCAGTTAGGGGCAATCAGAGAGGTGGGCAGGTGAACAGTTTGGAGCCACCAGTCATGGATTGTGAGCAGGATGTCCGACTGCCCATTTAGGCCCTACCAGGATCCTACCAGGATTGGGCCTAAATGGGCAGTCAGACATTCCTCAAGGGGTCCCAGATTGGAAAGGGTGCAGGCTGGGTGGAGGGACATCCCCCCCACCCCCTGTGCATGAATTTCGTGTACCAGGCCTCTAGTGGTATATAATTTCATATCAGAAATTGATTATAGAGAAGAGCAGGATATGGGTTTAGCACAGACTTTTAAACATACTTATTACACTTTCTTATTTTACTATATTTTTCAGATAAATGTTTTTTGTTTGTTTTGTTTTTTTAGCTTGAACCATTTGAATGGTTGCTTAGGGATAGAGCATTAGCTTTATAATCAGAAGAATGTGGTTAACATTCTGTTATCCAAACCTAAAAAGCGATGCTTTTATCTATCGCTCAGCTTTGTTGTGATTATCAGCAAGGATAACACCAGTAAAGCATAAAAGTAATAAATGATCAATGCAGTTTTCCTAATCTCTTTCTCCCCCTCCATCGTGGCCTTTTCAATGCATTCTTGATGAACTTTATGAACATTGAATGAATTCAAATAGAAGCATAATTCAAGTCTTACTCTTTGAAGAGGCACCATGCAATAGCATAGAGACACATCACAAAAAGAACTCCTGTTAGAGTTAATACTGCAGAGATCCAGTTATCAGGGCTCCAATAATATGAAATCTTTATTAAGACAGAAGTTGTAATCTGATAAATAGAACAAATATTTGTTATATATTAGTATCAGTGCTGTTGACAAAATTATGAACAATTTAGGCTGAATAGAGTGTTTTACACATTTGACTTTGCTTTTTTTATATTATTTAAATCAGATTATCATCTGATTCTTATCTGAAACATTAAAAAAACACAGATACATCAAATTACAAGGCATAATAAACGAACGCCTCTTTCTGCCACCAAAAATAAATGTCTTTCTTTAGAAGCAAATGTCTTTGTTCATGATATTGCTTCTGGCAGGAATCGCCTTTCCTGTCATGCAGAACTCTAGATGAACACTTGTCCACTTATCAGTGTTATGCTCCATTGGTGCTTTTGCAAGAGTCCTGACTGCTCGATAGAAATTACCTCATCTCCTTGTTCTTATTTCTACTGTAATATCTAATGCAGTCTATTGCAAGCATTTCCTTTAATTGTGATTCTTCTATTGGGGAAAAACTTCTGTTAAACAAAGACCATTAGTTGCTCATTTATAGAGATAGGGAATCTTTGTAGTTCTTGCCACAGAGAAGATGTCAATGAGTGTTGGCTAAATGACAGACGGAATGAATTGGCAAGTTGTTTATAGGACAAAGTATTATTTTGAAAATGGGTTGTTGCCCTTTTGAGTTCCCTATTATGAAAGCACTGAAGTTTTTTTTTTCCCCTCAGATAAATTCTCATCTAAAATGTTACCATTTAAAACGCAAGTAATATAATTTAATATAGTTCAATTTCTTTGACTAACATATTCCAGCAGATGGCAGCATAGGATAGAATACAGTTTGTGAACACGAACTCATTAGGTGTACCATTTCTTAAGGCAACATAAGACATGGAGCTAGTTCCAAGGATCAATGAAAAAGGAAGGAAATAAACCTTTGCAAATAAAGATTAATTAATAGAGGTGGTAACAGAAATAGTACTCCTTATATAATTCAGTGACGGGAATCCCGATTACTTTGTTGAATATTGGTAGTTGTTGAGATTAAGTATTATATGACTAAGCATTCTGTTTTATGCACAGCAACCTGGGCATGTCTGGGCGAAGAAAGATCAGGACATTCATGTTCCAGCAGTGTCAGTTGAAATGCTGCAGCCTTGTTTTCTTAAATAAATAATACACTTTATTTCCAAATGATAAACAGATCAAAAGGATAACAATTTGGTCATGTCATTTAATCATCTTGTATCTAACGTCACTGACTTCATTAAAGTATCTCCACCAAATACATTTGGCAAGAAAGCCACTACTCATAAACAAACAAACAAACAAACAAACAAAACACAACACAACAAAACAAAACAAAAAAGACTCCAGGCCTAACCCTATTCAGTTAACTAGCAACTTCCTTTTTCTTTCTTTCCTTTTTTTCCTTTTGCTTTCTTTCTCTCAATAAATATTTATTAAAAACATGCTACATCCTAAGAAGTATACATCAAAATAACTTTATAAAGGAAATTTAAAACTGAAAAAGGTACAAGTAACATTTATTCAACAGCCACTATGTGCTTTTTAGCTATATTATATCAGTTTCACCTAATGCAACCCGAAAAGAAAGATGTTCACTGCTTCCAATTTACACAAGAGAACTGAGGCCCAGGAGGTTCTTTCTTATGCCACCTAAAGTTCCACAGTCACTAAGGGGCAGAACTGGTGTTCACGTCCAGATTTGTGTGTTTCTAAAGACCACGTTCTTTCTAATAGACAATGCTACCTTCCCAGAAAATGAGGATAATGTGAGAATTTTGCGGGGGGAAAATTAATTCCTATATCACATTAGTGTCATTATAATTTTTTATGAGAAAAACTGTATAGATCTAATTTAAGGAATTTTTCTTTAAAAATTGTTTAGAGGTAAGAGGAAAGAATCATCTTTATTTCTTGTACTTGGTTTGCCTGACAAACAAGATGGATGGCTCAGTTCCTTCATTCTCTTTTTTCCCTCCTTTCTCATGCACACATACAAAAAATATCTAAAGTTTTTAGTTAAAAAAACAAACAAACAAACAAGAAATTCATGCAAGCATAGGCCCTCACAGCCTTGGCTTTCTTGCAGTCTTGCCCCCCTCTCCGCTGCCCTCTCCCCACTGGTCATTCTGGAAGGTCATTCTAAAAGGTCGTTCTGCTAGCTGGTCTAATAAGCATATCAGCTCTTTATTATATAGGACTAGAGGCCCAGTGCATGAAATTCGTGCATGGGGGACAGGGGGTGTCCCTCAGCCCAGCCTGCACCCTCTCCAATCTGGGACCCCTCAAGGGATGTCCGACTGTCTGTTTAGGCCCGATCCTGATAGAATCGTGCTTAAACAGGCAGTTGAACATCCTTCTCACAATCCAGGACTGCTGGCTCAAAACTGCTTGCTTGCCTGCCTCCCTGATTGCCCCTAACTGCTTCTACCTGCCAAGCTGATCACCCCTAACCACTACCCTGACAGCTTAATTGATGTCTAACTGCTCCCCTGCAAGCCTATTTGCCCCTAACTTCCCTTCTCTGCCAGCCTGGTCACCCCTAACTGCCCTCCCCTGCAGGCTTGATCGCCCCCAACTGCCCTTTCCTGCTGGCCTGATCACCCACAACTGCCCTCCCTTACAGGCCTGGAACCTCCCAACGGCCCTCCCCTGCTGGCCGTCTTGTAGTGGCCATCTTGTGTCCACATGGGGGCAGGGTCTTTGACCACATAGAGGCAGCCCTCTTGTGTGTTGGAGTGATGGTCAATTTGTGTATTGCTCTTTTACTAGATAGGATAGAGGTCTGGTGCATGGGTGGGGGGGCCAGCTGATTTGCCCTGAAAGGTGTCCCAGATCCAGGTGGGGGTTCCCTTGGAGCATGGGGTAGCCTGAACGAGGGGCCTATGGTGGTTTGCAGGCTGGCCATGCCCCCCCAGTGACCCAAGCAGAGGCCCTGGGATCTGGGATTAATTTATGTTTTACAATTGAAACTTTGTAGCCTAGAGCAGAGCCAAACCTTCTGCTTGCTCCATAGTGACAGCCATTTCTGTTTGGGTTTATTTAAATTCTATAATTGAAACATTGTGTCCTAGAGTGGAGGTGTAGGTGCTAGGGCTACAGAAGCTTGGCTTCCTCCATCACCTGTGCAATCCTAGCCTCTGCTCTCTCCAGCTCCGTGGCTGCTGCCATTTCTGTTGGGATATATCTTCTATAATTGAAACTTTGTAGCATTGAGTGGAGGCCTAGGCTGGCAAGGGCAGGTGGAAAGCTTGACTGGGGAAATCCAAGCTTCCCTCCTGCTCTCAGTAGCTGCAGCCATCTTGGTTGGGGTTTATTTGCATAATTTGCTCCTGATTGGCTGATGGGCATGACTATGGGCATGACTTGATCAGGATTATGGTCAATTTGCATATTAATCTTTTATTAGATAGGGTTCGCAACTGCGGCTCTGTTGACTAATGAGTTTGTTGACCACTGTCACATACTACTCTTTACCTCTTTGCTCACAATATGCAACAGTTGCCTAATCCTCACAGCTTCCAATTACAGAGTAACATTTAGTCCAGTCCAGTGGTCGGCAAACTCATTAGTCATAAGAGTGGGAATCCGTGGTTTGAGAGCCGCATGCGGCAGTTTACCTACCACTGGGATAGTGCATCTGTTTTTTTTTTTTTTTTAATATTTCAAAATCTAAGTCAAGTCAGACTATTACTTTTCTTCAGAAATTATGTTTAGAAAGCAATTTTTTTATTCTAGAGTTAAATATAATATTACTGACTTGTATTTAAATAGCATGTTTATTACAAGAGCTTTCATGTCTCTTGTTTCATTTGATCCTGGCAACATCTTTTGCTCTATACACACAGTTATTTTAATCTTTTTAGTAATCCAGGTACAGCACTCAGAGTAAATATTTAAATATGTATTATTTGCAAGCTTTGGCTCTCTCCAGTACATATTCTTTCAATTGCTGATTCAAAACAATTAAAAAAAAACAAATTTGGGTATTAGCATTTGATACTCTCAGCATTTGATACTCCATAGCTTACTACTTTATCATTGGATATTTTAGTTGTTTATAAAATTTTTGGGATCCCCAAAATATAAAACCATGAAGGCAAGGACATTCACTCTTGCCTTACTTCTTGCAATACTGAACTAACTTGTCTTCTCTTCCCCATTCTATCCTCCACTCTGCTGGTATACTTTTGTCCTAAAACTATTAATTTCTACTCCTCAGGGATCTAAATTGTTTTTGTATTGTCTAAAACAAAGTCTAAAATCCATATTATTGATGCTAGACCTGTTTCAATCTATGTAACATCTACCTTTCTGGGCTGGTCTCTGGCTGACCTCCTCAAAGGTTCTAGACACTCTTGGTTTTAATTCTTTCAACACCATGTATTCTCATACTTATATTCCTTAATTTCCACTATTTCTAAAGGTCTTTGCTTCTTGTTCTAGCTATCAAAGGCCTATATAAATCCAAATATCTCTTCTTGGAACTTCCCATATTCTCCAAGCCAAAATTTTTGACACATGTGTACTATCATACATTTACTCTTCCTTTATAGCACTTGTCATAATGACCTATCATTTGACTGATTTAAAATAAATCTATATGCTTTTGGTTGCTGATAAGTAATTGCATGATATAAACCTTGCCAGTCTCTTCACTTTATTTCACTCTTTTCTCTAATTCACCACATTTGATCTCAACTATTTCTCTACCTTTTTGCCAGGCTTCTTGGTTCCACTACTTACTAAGTCTGTGACTTTTGGGAAAGTTATTTAAACTCCTGGAATATCAGTTTTCTTCTTTGTACCATCAAAAAAGTAGTTAAAACTTTAATTTTGAATAAATCATTTTTATTTAATTGGTGTGACAATTTGATAGATTTGTAAATATAAATTTCATGATTAGCAAGGATTTTTTAACATATGCATATAATTGTCTTCTCATAGGAAAATTATGAAAATTTGATATAATTTTATATCCTAAAATTCCTAGAAATCCTTTTAGCTCATGTATATATTATTGTGTAGCATATTCTCTTTTTAAAAATGTATCTTCATTGTTGAAAGTATTACAGTGTCCCCTTCTTTTCCTCCACTCCATTGACTCCATTCACCCTGTTCTGGCCCCCTCTGCAGGCCTTCACTACATTATTGTCTGTGTCCATGGGTTAAAATATTCTCTTTTTATATTTAAATTTTAATTATGGGTTGAAACCTTTTTTGTTGCTTACTGGCTTGCTTAAGCAGAACCCATGAAGATAATTTTATAGTTGAACAGTTGTGCAGTTATTTCTCTCTGGAATGAACATGAGGAGTGATATAATGAATGGCTCAAGATTGACAGGACACTGGACTATGTATGTCATCAGATATTTATCTCACCATTAGGTAAATCACCAGTGAATACAAAGGAATTTCCCATCTTTTATTCGGTCATGTACTAAGCTTCTTACAACTGTTTGCAGTTAATTTGGTTTGATTTCTAGCCTTAATTACTTAACTTGTTATATCTTACAGAAAAGACAATAATAACATTCCTCCCTGTCATAAAATCTTTTATCATTGGGTATTAGGGTCACAGCAGTTGTGCAAGGTTATAACCCAGCAGAGTACAATCTCTATATTTCTGCTGACTGTCAGAATATTTCAATTAACTCTTATTGAGGAAGAATTTTTTAAAGTTTGCCAATAAGAAATTCTGATTCAAGTTTATATAATAGTTGCTTTTCATACTGTCTCAAATATTTCATCAAGTATAGACCAGGTTTTTATAGAAAATAAGTAATTTTACTAGTAAAAAATTGAAAATTTACGTGAAAATGCTGATGTTCCTCTTTTACCAAAGATATATTATAAAAGTTAATATTATCAACTACTTTTAAAAATATTAATATTATAAAGAAAACATGAAAACTTTTGTTTTCCTTAGTGAGAGCTGCAAATAAGAAATAGAGCATAGAGGAGGAAAAATAATTTTCTCTTTATTCTCCTAGGTTCTTGACTCAGAACCCTTCCCTCCCTCTCAGATACCCCCATCTCCTAGTAAAAGACAGATTAACAGGAAAACAAACAGAAGTTTAATAATACACATAGCTCTTTGAAATGGTCCAAGCTACCACCTTAAATGCCTTCTCCAGATAAGACAAAAGAAGATGTTTAGATTGGGAGAGCCAGTTATGATAGACAATCAGGAAAAACACCATAAACAAGAATAAGGTTGTTATGCAGATTTAGGTCCTTGACTATACCATAAATTTCTAGAGATTGGGCCATCCTCCTCTTTCTGGTACAGAAAAGGAGACACCAAGATTTCCGTTATAAACATAAATGTCTCTTACAAAAGGGTCATTTTTACTCCAATTTCAAAACTTTGACTTTCTCTACTATTTCTTAAAAATAATCCTTAGGTCAAATAGGTATATCTTGTAAGGGCAAATTCTGCTCCCCTTCAAGAAGTTTGCAAACCATGTCAGTCATGAAGTATACCTAATGTTTTCAAACAAACTGTTTCTGTGTTTTTAGTTAATTGATAAACATTTACAAATTAACTAATATAATGCTACTACTTACTAATCACCTCCTATGTTCTGGACACTGCATTAGGAAAGGCTTATGAAATACCTTTTAATAATCCCTATTGACACATGAGAAACTGAGGTGTGGATGTGGTAAATAACTCAGCCCAGGCTCAAGGTTACTGAATGGAAGACCCAGGATTAAAACCTACATCTGTTTTATTCCCTATGCCACTCTCTTTCTGTCTTTCGTGAAGATTGCCTACTGTCTATATAAAAACAGTTTTGTCAGAATCTATGTGAAATTATATCAGTAGCATTTCTTTCACTTTAAACTTGCATTTAAAAACTTTACTTCCTTTGCATTAGAAGGCCATGTCAGACTATGTGAATGAATGAGTATGGGCATTAAGTTAGTATTTAAAAATTAACTTGTTTAACCTTCTGTTATGATATTACTCCTAGAGCTTCTTATTCATTCTCATATCTGAGAACCTCATTAAACTAGTACATATTATAGAAAATAAATGCCAAAAGAGAAAAAAATGTGAAAAATTGATTTAAAAATATAAAGTTTAAAGTATAAAGACAGAAATTTAAAGTTATTAAGTGCCTACCCATGATTTTATTAGATTGAAAGACAGAACCAATTAGCAAAAATACATTATTAGGAATGCTAAATAAACAAGTAAACAAATAAATAAATAAATGTGTTTCTTAAGTTTTTTAAATCAATTTGCCTCACTTTTATTACCCAATTATTTCTTATGAAGGCATTGTGACCTACTTTATATTTTATAAAATAAATAGATTATTTGTTTCTAGCTTATAAATAACTTCTTAAAATAAATCCACTCTACTAAGAAAGTTATATTCTATCTTAAAATGAGGTAGCATTAAATCTGAGGACCAATTTGGTGGCTGATGGGATGGCAGGCTGCAAGATAGTGTGGAAGTGAGAGTGAAAGGAGAGTGTGTGGACATGCAGGTAGTGTCTGTATTTGTGAGTGAGGGACAGCTATATTCCACAGGACTGTTAGGTACTGATGGACCAGGCTCCCCTGGCCAGGCAGCCTCTACTGCTGCTGAAATATCTCCTGGAGCATCCAGCTTTGGCACAGAGACCACACCACCTTGAAAGGGAGAGTGGCTGTGATCAGAAGCCTAGCCTTACCTTCACCTGGGGAGAACTTGGATACCTCCTAGGACTCTACAACCACATTATCCAGGGACCAGCTGCATTAGCTGTAAACCCAGGAAGACTAAGATGCCAGCCTTCCCAACCACAGGCACCTAAAAAGTGTTTCTGGGGATACAAAGTGGTCCCGAATATGTGGATGGGCCCTGTGCGTTCTCAGAGAGCAGGTAGAAGGAACAACTGAATCGAACAACATCCACCCAGAATTGGTGAATTAAACAGATGTACGTAAAGGTCAGAGATTGCCAAGAGAGAACTCTGCCTCCTCAGATTCAGCTGGGTGTTTGGTGTTTGCATTTTTTGGATTAGCTGTTGGCTTTTTGGTGTTTTCTCCCATATACATATATATATTTTTTTCTTTTTTTAAATTGATTTTTCACAGAGGAAAGGAGAGGGATAGAAAGTCAGAAACATCAATGAGAGAGAAACATCGATCATTTGCCTCTTGCACACCCCCTACTGGGGATGTGCCCACAACCAAGGTACATGCCCTTGATCAGAATCAAACCTGGGACCTTTCAGTCCGCAGGCGGATGCTCTATCCACTGAGCCAAACCAGTTTTGGCCATATACATATATTTTTCCCCTTATTTTTTCTTCTCTTTCTTTTCTCTTTTACATTTTTTCCTTTTCTCAATTCATTTTGTACTCTTTTTTCTCTCTCCTAGTTCTCTTTTCTCTGGTGGTCACCTTTATGTGGGGTTATTGGTATTGTGAATATGTTTGTGTTTGGTGCCCTGTGTGTTGTGTTTTGTCTAGTTGTATTGTGTGTTTTTAAGTCAATGTAGTAGAGAGAGAACTACATAATCAGACACCCTGAGAAGAGCAAACATGGGAAGACAAAGAAACAGCACCCATATGAAAGAAAAGGAATTACCGGAAAAGGAAGTAAACAACGTGGAGGCAAACAATATGTCAGAGAAAAAGGTAGGAAAAAATATCCAAGCAGAGAAGCAACTGGAAAAAAAAAAAACCTTAAAAAATAGAAGGAGAGCCTAAGGGAATCTTGAGTTAACACAAAACAAAATAACATCCACATAATAGGGTGTCAGAAGGAGAGGAAACTGAGCAAGAAATGGAAAACCTGTTTGATGAAATAATAACAGAAAACTTCACTGATATTGGGAAAAATAAAAAACTCACACAAGTCCAAGAAGCTCACAGAGTCCCAAACAAGATGAACCCAAAAAGACCGACACCAAGACACATTATAATTAAATTGGAAAACACCAATGACAAAGTAAGAATATTAAAGGCTGCCAGAGACAAACAGAAAGTTACCTACAAGGGATCTCCCATCAAACTGTCAACTAATTTCTCAACAAAAACACATCAGCCCAGAAGGGAATGGAATGAAATATACAAAATCCTGCAAAGGAAGAGTGTTAATCCAAAAACCAGAAAGGCTGTCAATCAAAGTTGAGGGTGAAATCAGGAGCTTCATAGACCAAAAAAAGGACTAAGGGAGTTTATTACCACCAAACCAGCAATGCAAGTAATGCTAAAGGGACTGCTATAAAAAGAAGAAATAGGAAGGGAAGAAGGAACATAGCCATAAAGAATAAAAATTACTACAGACAAGTACTTATCAATAATAAATTTAAATGCAAATGGATTAAATGCCCCAATAAAAATACAGGGTAGCTGAGTGGATAAGAAAACATGACCCATGTATCTGCTGTCTACAGGAGACCCACCTCAGAACAAAGGACTCACACAGACTGATGGTGAAGGGATGGAAAAGGTTTTTCAGGTGACTGGAAAAAAAAAAGCTGGGGTAGCAATACTTATACCTGACAAATTAGATCTCAAAGTGAAGGCCGTAACAAGAGATAAGGAAAGCCACTTCATAATACTAAAGGGAGCAATTCAACAAGAAGATATAGCAACTCTGTTAAACATATATGCACCAAATACAGAAGCACCCAAATACATAAAAAAACTTCTGGAGGATATCAAGGAAGAGATTGAAAGTGATACAATCATAGTAGGGGACTTTAATACCTCACTAACACCATTGGATAAATCCTCTAAACAAAAAATCAGAAAAGAAACATCAATTTTAAAAAGCATAGGAAAGGAATTAATCCCTAAATAGAAACTTTTTGAAAGAGGACATACAGAAGGCTGAGAGACATATGAAAACATGCTCAAAGTCACTAATCCTCCAAGAGATGCAGATCAAAACAGCAATGAGATACCTTCTCATATCTGTCAGAATGGTTATCATCAACAAACCAGCAAACAGCAAGTGCTGGAGAGGATGTGGAGAAAAAGAAAGCCTCGTCAGAATGCAGACAGGTACAGCCACTGTGGAGGACAATATGAAGTTTTCTCAAAAATTTAAAGATGGAACTCCCATTTGACCCAGTGGTCCCACTTCTAGGACTATATCCCAAGAAACCAGAAACACCAATCAGAAAGGATATATGCACCCCTATGTTCATAGCAGCACAATTTGCAATAGCTAGGATTTGAAAACAGCCTAAGTACCCATTAGCAGATGAGTGGATTTAAAATATGCTACATCTGTCGAGACTGGTTTGACTCAGTGGATAGAGCATCGGACTGCGGACTGAAGGGTACTGGGTTCGATTCCGGCAAGGGCATGTACCTTGGCTGCGGGCAAATCCCCAGTAGGGGGCATGCAAGAGGCAGCTGATAGATCTCTCTCTCTCATCGATGTTTCTGACTTTCTATCCCTCTCCCTTCTTCTCTGTAAAAAATAAATAAAATATATTAAAAAATAAATAAAACAAAACAAAACAAAATAAAATAAAATAAAATAAAATAAAAATGTGCTACATCTGCACAATGGAATATTATGCTGTGGTAAAAAATAAGGAACTTTTATCATTTGCAACAACATGGACAGAACTGGAAAGCATTATCCTAAGTGAAATAAGCCAGTCAGAGAAAGATAAATATCACATGATCTCATTCATATGTGAATATAATCCTATATAATAAAGAGGTAATATGCAAATTAAACCCTCACACCCTCACAAGATGGCTGCCTAAATCCAGGCCAGCAGGTAGCTTTGTTAGGGACTACCAAACAACTGACCAGCAGGCTGTGTGGGAAGACCAAGTTGGCATAGGGAGGGGCAGTTAGGGTGACCAGGAAGGCAGGGAGGTGAGTGATTAGGAGCCAGTGGTCCAGCATTGTGAGAGGGTTGTCTGACTCCCAGAGAATGGGCCTAAATCAGCAATCGGACATCCATCCCCAAGAGGTCCAGGATTGGAGAGGGTGCAGGCTGGCCTAAGTGGACCCCCCCTCCATGCACAAATTTTGTGCACCAGGCCTCTAGTGATCAATGTAATTTGATGAACAAGAATAGATCCAGAGACAAATGGCAGGGGAGGGGAGGCTTTAGAAAGCAACCAAAGGACTTATATGCATGCATATTAGCATAACCAATAGACATAGACACTGGGGCAGTGGGAGCTTGTCTGGGGTGGGAATTCTGAGGGGGGGAGGGGTCAAGTGGGGAAAAAGGAGACATATGTAAAACTTTATACAATAAATAAATACATAAATAATAAATCTATTGACAATCTAGTTAAAAGTGCAGATATATGAAATATCATATGGCAGAAAATTGATAAGCAACATGAAGCTGAGTGTTGTTTTATACTTGTACTTTGGACAAGCATTTTTTTAAAGTTTGCTTTACTGTTCTTGTATAAGGAAACTCATATGTATCAGACAATTATATAAACTGCAGCACACCCCACAACTTTTGAGTACATCCATATGGGAATTTTAGCATACATGACCAAACAGAATCTTGTCTATTTACTAAGGGGAGGGGAGTGTTTATTTATGAGTTTTATTTCCTAAAGCATATAGCCTCCAGTCAAGAAACTAATATAAATAATTTTATTTTATAGGCACAGCCCATGGACACAGACAATAGGGTGGTGGAGGCCTAGAGTGAGGACAGGCCATAAAGTTTCAATGGGAGAAAAAAGGGGAGATATGTAATACTTTCAACAATGAAGATTTTTAAAAATAATAATTTTCTTTTTAATTATGTAAGATACTATTTTCCTTAAAAGTAAACCCTAGCTCTTTTGTTGAGTAGCTCAGGAAACCTTATAATACAGAATGGTCTAATTTGCTTAAGCAGTGGTAGGCAGAGTTATGCCATGCTGGATTTTCTTGCCTTTACTATGCCTTTTTAAATATAGTTGACCTTTGTACAACATGGAGTTATGGGTATTGACCCTTACCCTGTGCAGTTGAAAATCCATGTATAGCTTGCCTTCCCCAAAACTTACCTACAAATAACCCTACTGTTATCTAGAAGTCTTACCAATAACACAAAGAGATCAGTAAATATTTTGTATGTTACAGGTATATATACCCTATTACAGTAAAATAAGCTAGAGAAAAGAAAATGTTATTAAGAAAGTCATAAAGAAGAGAAAATTCTTTGTTTGTATTTTTTTTTTTTTTTGAGTATCCATTTATCAGTGGATCTACACAAACCTGAACTACTGGGTCAACTATAGTTATTTCCATAAGACTTTTGGTACTCTTACTCTGTGTCTGCTTTCTATTGGAAGTTAGATCAACAAAAGATCAAGAAATTGATGAACTTAACATATGAGTTTCACTATTTATTCACAGAGCCAGTTTCCTTCTAAGGTATATAAACATAACATAAAATACATGGAAATAAATGCCCAAACAATTGTATACACTGAGTGGCCAGATTATTATGATCTCTGAATTCATAATACTCTGGCCACTCAGTATGTGTGTGTGTGTGTGTGTGTGTGTGTGTGTGTGTGTGTGTATTATAGGCCTAGTGCATGAATTTGTGCATGGGTGGGGTCGAGCCAGCCTGGCCAGGAGTAGGGGACATGAGCAGTTGGCCGGCCTGCCTGCTGGTCAAACTTCTGTTCGAGGGGACAATTAGTATAGAGGCTCGATCCATGGAATTTGTGCATGGGGTTGGGGGAGGGGGGTTGTCCCTCAGCCCAGCCTGTACCCTCTCCACTCTGGGACCCCTTGAGGGATGTCCAACAGCCCATTTAGGCCATCCTTCTCACAATCCAGGACTGCTGGCTCCCAACTGCTCGCCTGCCTGCCTTCCTGATTGCCCTTAATTGCTTCTGCCTGCCAGCCTGATCACCCCCTAACCACTCCCCTGAAAGCCTGATTGATGTCTAACTGCTCCCCTGCAAGCCTGTTTGCCCCCAACTTCCCTCCTTTGTGGGCCTGGTCTTCCCTAACTGCCCTCCCCTGCAGGCTTAATTGCCCCCAACTGCCCTCCCTTGCAGGCCTGGTCCCTCCCAAATTCCCTCTCCTGCTGGCCATCTTGTGATGGCCATCTTGTGTCCAAATGGGGGCAGGATCTTTGACCACATGGGGCAGCCATCTTGTATGTTGGAGTGATGATCAATCTTCATATTACTCTTTTATTAGATAGGATAGAAGCCTGGTGCATGGGTGGGGGTCAGCTGGTTTGCCCTGAAGGGTGTTCTGGATCAGGGTTGGGGTTCTCTTGGGGTGAGGGGCAGCCTGGGTGAGAGGCCTGTGGAGGTTTTCAGGCCAGCCATGCCCCCCAGCGACCCAAGTGGAGGCCCTGGGATCTGGGATTAATTTAAGTTCTACAATTGAAACTTTGTAGCCTGGAGCAGAGCCAAGCCTTCTGCTAGCTCTGTGGCAGAAGCCACTTCTGTTGGGACATTTACCTTCTATAATTGAAACATTGTATCCTGGAGTGGAGTCTAGACCAGTCATAGCTGCAGAAGCTTGGCTTCCTCCATCGACCAGGCAATCCTAGCCTCTGGTATTTCTGTTGGGATTATGTATCTTTTATAATTGAAACTTTGTAGCATTGAGTGGAGGCCTAGGCTGGCCAGGGCAGGCAGAAATCTTGGCTTCCTCTGTTGCTGGGGAAACCCAAGACTCCCTCCTGCTCTCAGTGGCCGCAGCCATCTTGGTTGGAGTTTATTTGCATAATTTGCTTCTGATTGGCTTGTGGGCAGGGCTGTGGGCATGGCTTGATGAGTGGTATGGTCAATTTGCATATTACTCTTTTATTAGATAGGATATACACTGAGTGGCCAGATTATTATGCATTTAGAGATCATAATAATCTGGCCACTCATGTCAAGATAAAGTGCAAGTGACTTTCATGGACACTCTGACCGACTAAGGTGTGTGGCTACAATGCTATATTATTCTTTGAAAGGAGGGGTGAGAAAGTAAAGTAAATGCTCTTTCATTTTTTTAGTGGCCAAACTTTTGCTTATCATATATAAGTTTTGCTAATCTCTCTTAAATCTCTTTTTTTTATACACTTGAAATTTGTTCTATCTTTCCAAGTCTGTTAAAGAATAAGGTGGGCAGGTTCAGTAGTGTGCTGTTGAACTAACTCTCAAAAGAAAAACATAAAAATAAATAAAAAATCCTATAGCATTTACTAATTTTCATAGGATTAGTACTCTCACTATGATTGAATTCAAACTACTACAGGCTTAACAATCAGCCTACAAAACATCTGAATATTTAATATAGATTTTCCTTAGCTTAATTATCCAGCTCCAGCAAACCACTGTTCTAAATGTTCAGCTGAACAAAAAGTTCCATGCACATATTATTGCAAATTATCTTGTGACATTCATGCTAGTAAATGCTTGCCCTTTGATGAGTCAAATTCAGCCATAGGAAAGTAATATGCCTTTGCAATGACCATAAAAATGTAGAAAATATCATTAAAAAGATATAACCCCTTGTCTCTCAGCATGTTTCTAAGCAGCCAGAGGATCCATAAGATTAGTCTCTGAAATTGAGATTAAGTGAAAGACACTACACAATTCAAATTTTGTCATTCTATATATCTAGTGCCTCATTTTTCATTGATGGACTAAAAACCTTTTAATTGTACTAATATGCATCATCAAACATAGATGGGTGACCAGGATGAATCAATGAAAAGATTAGACAGTTATTTGAAGAGAGTTTCTCCTTTGTACTCTTTTATCTATGTACTGTTTATATTGAAATCAAAGTAAAAACATAGTTATAAATTAGTATGATTTAAGGTTTCTATTATCTTCTATATTTTGAAAATGGATATTAATTCTGAGGCTTTTATTATGGACTCAATTTGCTGAATGCAGATAGTTTCAGGAATTTTGATTCATAATTCTTTAGGGATTTCATTTGCAGGAAATGGTGTCTAGCCAGTTACCTCATTGTCTCTTCAGCCAATCTTCACTTAAACTGGAGGAGTTCAGTTCAGTTCAGTTCATGAAAGATGACCATTTCTTCTCTACCTGCCCTGAGAGGGATCTCTGAATAGGCAGGTAGAGGTTCAAAGACCAAGGTTAATTTGGAGACAATTTACAACCATTCTGTTTATTTTAGTCGAAGGCTGATTTATTATTAACTTCTTGACTAAATCATTCTACATTAAAGATAAAGATTTTTTTCTATTTTCCTTTCTAAGCCTCAAGCTATTAGTTTACTTATGGTAATATATATAAAAACCTTCCAAGTGTTATTTAAGAAATAATTATGTAAAATATTCTCTATAGTTATTTTTGTGGCTTCTATTACTTTGTTTACTTCATAATAAAAATATACTTTGCTCATGAAAATATTTTTTACTAATTCAGAAGCAGTAATAAACCTTCACTTTTAGTCAGGATTTCTTAACCCGGGATCAGAGATAGATTTTACTAGCCTCTAATGTTGAATATAAAAGTGTATGCACATATACATGTGTACATCGTCTGGAGAGAGAGAGAGAGACCATACCTTTCATCAGATTCTGCAACAGTTCATAAATCCCTCTTCCCCCAATTAAGAACTATCACATACCTTTTATATTACATATGGCATTGGTTCTTTTACTTATCAAGTACCATATTTGGCACTATAAAGTATGCATAGGTCTTTATTGAATGCCTTTACTAGATTACAATTTATGGCATGCCCTGTATATTTTTTTAATGTGAAAAAATCTACATTTGTAGTAAATTTCATGCTGATGATGTCTCCTGTAATATTTATTATATGATTGAGTTTATTTGTAATAACTGAGTATTTTATCCATAGGACATATTTTTTTATAACTCATAGATATACATTGCGAGTAATCTGGCTTTAAAAATATTGTGTTGTAATGGGGTTTTAAGTTATATTTAGAAGCAGAAAAATCCTGGCAGTAGATTCTAACCACTTAAAAATATTTTTTAAGTTTTTATATATCATTCAATATTCTAAATGTAAAGATCTACCTAATAATAATAATAAAACCTACACTCTAATAATAATGGCTAATCCTAAAATAAATTAACTTCCTCACAATATATTGTAATACACAAATTTTAAACATAATAAATAGTGAATTTTATGTTTGCATAAATTTTTTAAGATATATATATATATTTAATACATTTTATTGATTTTTTACAGAGAGGAAAGAAGAGAGATAGAAAGTCAGAAACATCGATGAGAGAGAAACATAAATCAGCTGCCTCTTGCACACCCCCTACTAGGGATGTGCCCACAGCCAAGGTACATGCTCTTGACTGGAATCGAACCTGGGACCCTTCAGTCTGCAGGCCAACGCTCTATCCACTGAGCCAAACCGGTTTCGGCATGTTTGTATAAATTTCAAATCTAGCACTTCATCTCCACATAATCTACCACTGCCTTATTTTAGGGTGCCTATGTCTCTTTTCTGAATTAAATGATTGTTAGAAATAATATGAATTTCTTTCTGCCAGGCACTTGGGAACATTATCAATCCTATATCATTTTACTCCAACTTATTGTTATCTTTGCACCCAGAATATTCAAATTGTACTATGATGATTTTTGTATAGCTAATGTAATACTTCTTGACTGTGAAGTCAAGCAATGGGAGGAATTTTCTATAACTTACTTAACAAATAGCTGTTTTAATTGAGATATATTTCATTGTGTTAGCTTGATTATTTGGAGAACATCATAACAATGTTAGTGAGGACCTGGATATGGATACCTACTTGACTGTTTAAAAACCACCTATTCAAAATCAAACAGCATTTTCCACATAATACGGTCCTATAACATCATTCATTTTCCCTTTATTCCCTATATTCCCATATTCGTGTGTCATTCTTTTATGCTGCAAAATTGTTACAATTTCCGATCTTCAGTAATCATCCCAAATCTCATCTTTACATTCAAGACATTCCATGCACATATATATTTTACATATCTACCATGAGCTTCATTTTTCCTGACATAAATCTAGCCTCCAGCTTCACTGTCTTATCAGCATTTCACAGAATGTATTATACTCTTCCCAGGGGTAATCCTTTGCCTTCTTTCTGCAAAGATTGACTTCTCTTTATATAAAAATATCTGTGTTTAAAGAACTACATTATTATTTTTTCTCATCTATTTACAGAGAACTTACTGCCTGTCTCAACACACATTTCCCTTATTTTAAACCTCAAGGTGAAATAACAGATGCACTACCATTGGGATTACCTAATATTTAAAAAAATTGTTTTAAGTATATATCCTGTCTTCCATGGAGACTGTAAGTTTGTCAGGGAAACAAGCTTGTCCAGTATTTTTGTAAGCCTTATATGGTGCTTTGTGCATAACAAAACCTACATGAGTATTCATTTAAATGAAGTACCCTATGAAGAGAATTAACCAGATTATTAGAAATCTAAGTTAAATACTAACAAAAGAGTCTCTAAAAATGATTAACAATGATATATTTACCTTGACTCAAAATTAATAACTAACAGCCTCAATATGTTCTCCTTATTCTGATGATGGGAATTCTAATGTATTAAACCAACTGTTTCACACATCTCTTTCATTGCCAAAATATAAGGATAACTCCTATGAGAGTTCCCAAATACCTTCTATGTTTATGACTAATTCAAACTACTTTAGAATTATATTTCATCACTAAGTACTTACTGTAGTTGTAGTTGTTTCAGTGGAAGTAGTTGGCTGTGTTGTGGTCCAGGGAAACACATGAACTATGACTGTTGTAGTGGCTGACAGCTGACTAGCTTTATTCCCACCTAATTCATCAGTAACTTCAATAAGTAGCTGGAAACTCAGAGGGTTCTGAATCCCTTGAAATACATCATACTGGGAATTTTGAGTGATGGTCAGAGAAGGAGGATCAACACCTAGTCTCCAAAGTGTGAATTGATTTTTTGTATTTCCTGAGAATAATGAGGTAATAAAATAGAAATAAAACAATATTATATATTGTTATTTCTATTATCTTAAATTCTTATTTAAAAATAAGTTTTATAGTAGTTTTTATCATTATAATATATCTCACATGGTTATCTTTTAAATAGCATAGAAGTCACTTATTTGAAATCATGTATTACCTCTTACAATTGAATAGCTCAGCTGTTCCTGTGGAGAATCTTTGTCTGAACAGTTGAGCTGAACAAAAGGAATCCTGATGCTGGAATAAATCTGAGTTTCCAAATGTGGTGGATTGCATATAGGAGGCTCATCATTCATATTCTATAACACAAGAATAGTAGCTAGTTCATATTCTGTCTTTAAAATATTACCCTATCTATTCAATTAATTGTTTAAATTTTATTACTCATTGTTTTCACCTTTACAATATTGTTCAAACATCCTATCTAATAAAAGAGTAATATGCAAATTTGACCATACCTTCACCACACCCACAAGCCATGCCCACAGCCATGCCCACCAGCCAATCAGGAGCAAATTATGCAAATAAACCCCAAGCAAGATGGCTGCCACCACTGAGAGCAGGAGGAAGGCTTGGGTTTCCCCAGCCACAGAGGAAGCCAAGCTATCTGCCTCCCTAGGCCTCCATTCAATGTTACAAAGTTTCAATTATAAAAGATAAAGAAATGGCAGCAGCCACTGAGCTGGAGAGAACAGAGGCCTGGGTTTCCCTGGCAATGGAGGAAGCCAAGCTTTTAGTCTGCCGTTGCCGGCCTAGGCCTCCACTCTAGGCTACAAAGTTTCAAACAGAAATGGCTGCCACCCAGGAGCGAGCAGAAGACTTGGCTCCGCTCCAGGCTACAAAGTTTCAATTGTAGACATAGATTAATCCCAGATCCCAAGGCTTCTGCTTGGGTCGCTGCAGGGCATGGCTGGCCTGCAAACTTCCACAGGCCCCTCACCCAAGTTACCCCTCACCCTAAGAGAACCCCCACCCTGATCTGGGACACTCTTCAGGGCAAACCAGTTGGCCCCCACCCATGCACCAGGCCTCTATCCTATCTAATAAAAGAGTAATTTGCAGATTGGCTATCACTCTAACACACAAGAGGGCTGCCTCCATGTGGTCAAAGATCCTGCCCCCATGTGGACACAAGATGGCCACCACAAGATGGCAAGCAGGGGAGGGTGGTTGGACGTTCCAGGCCCTGCAAGGGAGGGCAATTGTGGGGGATCAGGCCAGCAGGGGAGGGCAGTTGGGGGTGATCAGGCCAGTAGGGGAGGGCAGTTAGGGGTAACCAGGTCAGCAGAGGAGGGAAGTTTGGGGCAAATAGGCTGGCAGGGAAGCAGCTAAATATCAATTAGGCTGTCAGGGTAGTGGTTAGGAGGTGATTAGGCTGGCAGGCAGAAGCACTTAGGGGCAATCATGGAGGTAGGCAGATGAGCAGTTTGGAGCCAGCAGTCCTGGATTGTGAGACGGATTTCCGATTGCCCGTTTAGGCCTGATCCTACCAGGATCAGGCATAGACAGGCACTCGGACATACCTCGAGCGGTCCTAGATTGGAGAGGGTGCAAGCTAGGCTAAGGGACATCTCCCGCCCCCCGACCATGCACAAATTTTGTGCACCGGTCCTCTAGTACTTTTATAATGCATGTTAATTATTTTACATTTAAAAGTTATACTTTAGTGTTTCATCATATAAACTTTGTTGTTTGAGGATATCCAGGAATATATTTCATGTTCCATTGTTAATTTTATGAATGTGGAATTATTATTATTTTTTTTGGCATTGCCCAAACACCCCTAAGTGGCCTTTATTTCACAAAACTATTTCTAATACCACTTTTACTACGATACTATTTAAATAAAAAAATTTACAAAATCACAAATTGTGTGCCTTAAAAAGTTACTTCTTCTGTGAGGCTGTACACTTCAAACAGAATTAGTTCCAAAATCTGAGTAGGTGGGTCATACATATACCAGAGCTGCTCTTGTGTGGCCTGGCCTGACAAGGCTGATTTCTATGCCCAAGAATATATTTTCCATTGATTTTTTTTTTCAGAGAGTGGAAGAGACAGAGGCACATGGAAGAGACAGGGGGAGAGAAAAGTGGGGGAGAGAGAAACATTGATGTGTGAATGAGACAGATTGGTTGCCTTCTGCATGCTCCCCAACCGGGCCAGGGATGGAACCTAAAATCCAAGTACCTGGCCTTGACCTGAAATCAAACCTGTGACCTTTTGATGCACAGGCCAATGTTCTAACCAATTAACAGCACTGCCCAGGGCAAAGTTGTAGTGCTCCTGGCCAATGCTTGTTTTCCAGGGTCCTGGCAGGCCTGCCTCACCTCTGCCCCTGTTCCCCCCACCAGCATCTGTCCTCACTGCTCCTGGCTGGCTGGGCTGAGGAGAACCTTCCTCTGTGTCAGGGGCCACAGGGTTTCCATCTTCCTCTGAAATGTTCTAGTTTCTTGATGAGTTACCTGGAATTGCTATGGCCATCTCTGCACCGGTCTGAGGAGCCACTGATGGAGCAGTGAGGAAAGAATGGTTCTCTAATGAAATACTGGATCAACCCCTTTATCATGACTTCCTGCCATTGGAGACAGACTCTCCTGGCCAAGTATGGTGTGTGCAGGAGGCAGTTAGCTAAATGATGTGAAAATGTCCCGATCAGGACCTGTATTCTGGGAAGCGAAATCCTAGCTAAATGGGGAGAAGGTGGTCAGGGTCTCTGTACCTAGAGCTCTGAGGCTGGCTGTGGAGTTCAGGCTGGGACACGGTCCCCACAGAGCATGGGGCAACCACACCTGCTTGGTGGCAATTCAGATGTTTACTTGCTTCCGGCTACTCCCAAGATGGGAAAGGAAAGTGAGCTTGTTATTCTACTTATCACTAACCCTACTTCCTGTTTGAGATTTAGACAAGTAATAGACTTCTGTTCCTTCAATCAAGTCTTTTTATCCCCAGTGAGTATTCTGAGAGAAGGTCCCAGAAGGGGGACATCCAGAGCAGTGAATGTAGGGCTTGAGGTACAAAAGTACACTTGGCACTTAGTGGCTGGGTGACCCTGGACAATGTTATTACTTCATCCCTGAACCTCAGCTTCCTCATCTATAAGATGGTGATAAAAACAGCACCTATTGTATAATTAAAATTAAATATGTCAATGCAAGTAAAACATATTAGTATGTGTTTGGCACATACCAAGTCTTCAACAAACAGCAGATATTTATTTATACACGGTGATGTCTTCAATCAGGGATGGAGGACTAGAACAGAAAATAGTGGATTTTGGCCACTCACAAGTTCTCTCAGCTCCTGAACGTGTGCTGCCCCCACCTAGGCCAACCATCACATCCAGAGTCTTCCCTAACCTTCACAGGAGCCCAAGTGGAGACACTGGTCAGAGGCTCTCCTCTAAGTAACTGAATAACAAAAGCAGTTTTGCCTTGGCAGACAAGACGGTACAGTTTAATCTTCAAAAATGATGGAATTAGAAGCATTCCTGTCGATACAGAAGACTTTGTTTGAGGCGGCCGAAGCCGAGACCAGCGTGCCTGCCATACTTCTAGCTCAGGGCCCGCACATAGTCCTGCTGCAGGCTCTGTTGCAGGCTGCTGGCTGCCATCCCGTCCAGTGCCATGCTGGGCCTCCTGGCCATGTCCCCTGAATGAAGGGGACAGATTTTTTAAAAAATATATTTTATTGATTTTTTACAGAGCAGAAGGAAGAGGGATAGAAAGTCAGAAACATCGATGAGAGAGAAACATCGATCAGCTGCCTCTTGCACGCCCCCTACTGGGGATGTGCCCGCAGCCAAGGTACATGCTCTTGCAGGAATCGAACCCCGGACCCTTCAGTCCGCAGTCCCGATGCTCTATCCACTGAGCCAAACCGGTGTTGGCAAAGGGGACAGATTTTTAAAGCCGCCCATAAGTTTGAGAAATTTCAGCTTCTGAACCAGCAGTATCCCACTGGCCAAACTGAGTTCCTGTCCACGTCTGAGTTCCAGATGCTTCCATTTTCTCAGACTCAGAATCAATTTCTTCCTGCAAGGCCTTTCGCCTCACCTGGTCTATGTGTGCCTCCTCCATGTTGCCTTTCTTCTCCAGCACCACCTCTAAGTCTGTCAGGCTCCTCCCTCCAAAGTTCTGCTACTTTGCTCTCCTTCCTCCTCCTCTTCTTCTTCCTCTTCAGAGCTGGCTCCTCAGTGCCTGGCTCCTCGGCCCTTTTAGCAGGCTTCATTTTCTTCCTCGCAGGAGCCTTGAGGCTGTCTCCTACTGGGATATATTCTGAAGCCTCAACTTCGACTGGCTTCTTCGCACATCTTTTCCTAAGGCTGCTCTCCATGGAGGGCTTGGGGTGGCCAGGGGGAGTGTCTTCCTTCTGGTGGGTTTTCTTTCTCTTCTTCTTGTTTATGTTGTGTTCCCTGGGGCCCCCCGGCTTCCTTTTCTATGCCTGTTCCTGGTCATCCTTTCCCACTGAGCACGTGTGCAGGGCATCCTGGGTCTTTTTCTCCTTGTGTTTTTTGAGCTTTCTTCCAACTCTGGTCACTTCCTTGACCTGTCTGGGGTCCAGGGAAGTCTTTTCCCTCACACCAGGAGACAAGGCCAGAGGCCATCAGGACTTCCTCTTCCTTTTCTTCTCCCCATTGAGGAACTCGGATGGACCAAGAGCCTGTATCCTGGGGCTGGGAGACTTCTCTGTCTGCGTTGCACGGAATGTGGTCTCAGGTTCTAGGTGCTCCTCACAAACAGTGGTGTGCTCCTTCTTTTTCTTCTTCTTCTTCTTCTTCTTCACTAGAGAGGTCTTGGGTGCCTGCCCTTGGATCACATGGGCATCCATTCTTCGTGGATGACATGGCTGTGGTAGGACAGACCTCAGTGTAATAACTGTTACTGTTCAAAACCAAGTACTGAGTTTCTGGTTCTTTAACCACCATCTTCTTGTTTTTCTCTGGAAGCCGAAGGCCCAGATCTCCTCTATGGTTCTTGGTAATCATTCCTGCAGGCCACTCCATTCTGCTGCCAGAACACACTCCACCCTAATTTTTAACAAATGTTTATTTCCTACACAATATTGCTGAGACATCATGAAATTGTTTGATTTTAAAATTAGATTGAAAACTAAATGTTATATACACTAAACAATTTCTTTAAATCTAGAATATATATGTCATAAAGTCTCCTCTTGAAAAAACTCCTCACAAAAAGTACTCTTTACCAATTTTACTCTTGGATAGTTTTCTTGTAAGATTCAGGGCAGGACTGCGGCATGTGGGAGCAAAAAATTTTCAGGACCCACCAGAGACTTCCTTTGATGACAGGTCCAGCACCTCACCTTGGTCTGGCACCCCCACTCACCTGCTCCACCATCCTACCATGGTGATGCTGCCATGTTCCGCATGTCATTGCAACCAGTTGTTCGATTGTTCTGCCATTCAATCTATTTGCATATTAGGATTTTATATATATAGGTATGCATAGCTCATGGACACAGATAATAGTTTGATGAAGGACTGGGATGGGCGGGTGTGGGGTAAATAGGGGTCAATAAGGGAAAATGGGCAACATCTGTAATACTTACAAAAATAAAAAGAAGTTAACCTAATTCTAAAATTTATATAAACAGTTACATTTAGTGCTTATTAAACTTTAGTATGATTTCACAAGGCTTTGAAAGAATAAGAGCATGGTCAATTTTATAAGACTAAAATCTCTAACAATTCATTATTTTTTAAAAGAAAAATAAATAAATAACTGCTTTCATTATAGTTATAGAGAATATCATATTAATGGTTTTTTAATTAACTCATGCCCTAACATTTGATTATTTCCCTTGTATCCACAGAGTGCTTTTTCTTTTTTTTTTTTTTTTTTTTTTTTTTTTAATTATTTTTTATTGATTTTTTGCAGTATAATAGTAGTACATGTTTTCCTTTCCCCCTCCCCCTTATCCTCCCCCCAGCCTCCCCCACCCCCCAGCACATATCCCCAGCTTCCCCCCTCCCCGTCCCAGTGTCTTTCATTCATTGGTTATGTTCATATGCATGCATACAAGTCCTTCCGTTGATCTCCCCCCGCATCTGCCTCCCATCCACCCAAGCCTCCCCCAGTAGCTTGACAGCCTGTTCAAGGCCATCCTGCCTCTATATCAATCACTCTCCCCTGTTTCTTTTCTTCAAAAATATCTTGCCTCTGCATACTAGAAATAAATGTATAAGAACAAAAAGTGTTTCATTCTCGGTTTCAATGTCCAACTTTTCTGAGTCCCAGTTTCAGTGTCAAATAATTCATTATGTGTATAAGTCAGCAATGGTATCCAGATGGTGGACATATCGTGTCAATGCATGATCCATCCTCTCTGGTTTGGTCCTGGGCTGCCTGCAGACATGCACAGCTGCTGACTGCTAGTATGGCAAGGTGTCGTCAGTGTCCCCCATCTCTGGACCGTCCTCATGGCTGGAACAGATCCATCAGTTCCTCACCGTCGCAGGAATCCACATGGTCTTGGAGTTGTTCTCTGAAAACACACAAACACATTCTCGACCAAAAGTTAACAAAGGGATCCTCTATGCAAAATAGACTTGGGATTCTTTTTAATTTTTGCCTAAATGATTTTCCTTTGGCTTATTTTGACACCATGTGTGTTTTTTCATGGGTGTCCTGCTATTGTTTTTACAAATGGAATTTACTTTACTGGAGTAAGAATTTTCTAGATGTATTTTACTTACTCAATATTTTTTTTTGTCCCTTTCATGATATTACCCCGCTGTCCCCTCCCCTTTTTTGACTAATGGGGACTTTTGGAAATTTTCTATTGCAGTCTTGATAATTTTAAATTTTAATTTTTGTACACAAAGTGACTGCTTTAGGTTCTTTGGATGTTAGGCAATTTTACAGAGAGATGAACTACTGATAGATTTTTCAGTTAATGTTTTAGGAAAAGCTTTTTGTCCAGTACACTATAATTTTCTTGAGTATTCTCGTATTTCACTTGGCCAATTTAAATTAATCTGAAAACTTGATTACTATTTTCCTGTCAATTTTAATACTCAAGCAGAAATCTTAGTTTACCCTGTGAATACTAGTGGAAAGGAATATTTGCAATTTTGAGTAGGTCCCGAGCATTCCTGGTAATAGACTGAATTTAGATATAGAGCAGCTATTGCTGGCCGAGTCTCTGTCTGCCACCTGGGTCCCCGTATGAGTTGTGTGTGGGAGGCGAAGCAGCCGTGGGGGTAGGAGACCTCCCTTAGGAGGGTTGAGAATTCAAACCCCTGCAAGGTTTGTGGATGAGGGTCTGTGCCCCTCCTCTGTTGACCTTTTAGTTCTCTCCTGTTGGCCCCTCTGCGACTGTGCCTGTCTTAGGTTGTTCCTTCCCTGAGGAATCTTACCCATCTCTGGCTAACCAGCCATCCTCCGGGGCCAAACAGGGTGATGTGAGGTTCAGTTCTGTCTCCTTTGTAGTCTATGCCCCCCTGTGGCCTCCACGTCCAGTACCTGCCTTGGGGTCCCCTAGCCTGCTGGCGGGGTCCCGGTACTGATCACATATCTCGGGGGACCCAGGTTTCTTCTCCAGAGAGGGACCAGCTCACACCATTGGTCGAGATACAGATCCATGGTGCCAGCTGCCCAAAGGAATCAGCCACACCTCGAACTGAAAACTCTGGCATCAGCTGTGTGTATTTGGATAGTAACAAGAAGGTCCCTCTTGGCAGAAAGGGCAAGAAGGGCCAATATAGAATGCTCGGATGCCTTCCCAGTGCCTTAATTCCTTCTGAAAGGGATTAATTTCTTTCCTATTCTTTTTTAAGTTGCTGCCCAACATTCAAAGAATTAGTTTGTAAGTTTATTTGGGATAATTGTATAATATGCTGTTGTCAAATATCAAATATTATAATGACATTGTAGAATAATATCATGTAAGGGTATTATGGTGTCATGGGAGGTTAAGCAGGGCCTAGCCTAAGGACTGGTCTCCATAGGATATGACAAGCTCTAGGCCATGTCAATTCAATGTCAGATTAGCTGCCATTTTTTTATAATTTTATATAAACTTTGTCAGGGATGTAAAAACACAAATCACTTACCTCAGTTCAAGAGTTCAAGTATATTGACTTTTCCACTTACTCTCACCACCTGCCACTTACCCTGAGGTTTGACATTCTGATGGACTTTTCTCAGTCTCTGGATCTATTCTTGTTCATCAGTCTATGTCATTGATTGTATTCCTCAAATGAGTGAGATCATGTGATATTTGTCTTTCTCTGCCTGGCTAATTTCACTTAGCATAATGCTCTCCAAATCCATCCATGTTGTTACAAATGGTAGGAGCTCCTTCTTTTTTTCCGCGGCGTAGTATTCCATTGTGTAAATGTACCATAGTTTTTTGATCCACTCATCTGCTGATGGGCACTTCGGCTGTTTCCAAATCTTAGCTATGGTAAATTGTGCTGCTATGAACATAGGGGTACATATATCCTTTCTAATTCGCCTTTCTAATTTCTTGGGGTATATTCCTAGAAGTGGGATCACTGGGTCGAATGGGAGCTCCATTTTTAGTTTTTTGAGGAATCTCCATACTGTTCTCCACAGTGGCTGTACTAGTCTACAATCCCACCAGCAGTGCACAAGAGTTCCTTTTTCTCCGCATCCTCGCCAGCACTTGTCGTTTGTTGATTTGTTGATGTAAGCCATTCTGATAGGTGTGAGATGGTACCGCATAGTCGTTTTGATTTGCATCTCTCGGATAATTAGTGACTTTGAGCAAGTTTTCATGTGTCTCTGGGCCTTCCTTTTGTCTTCTTTCGTGAAGATTCTATTTAGGTCTGTTGCCCATTTTTTTGTTGGCTCATTTGTCCTCCTTTTATTGAGTTGCGTGAGTTGCCTGTAGATGCTTGAGATTAAACCTTTATCACTAATAACATTTGCAAATATGTTCTCCCATACAGTGGGTTTTCTTGTTGTTTTGTTGATGGTTTCTTTAGCTGTGCAAAAGCTTTTGATTTTGATGTAGTCCCATTTGTTTATTTTCTCTTTAGCTTCCATTGCCCTCGGAGCAGTATCATCAAAGAAGTTCTTTTGGCATATGTCTGAGATTTTTCTTCCTGTAGATTCCTCTAATATTTTTATGGTTTCCTGTCTTACGTTTAAGTCCTGTATCCATTTTGAGTTTATTTTTGTGTATGGTGTAAGTTGGTGCTCTAGTTTCATTTTTTTGCATGTATCTGTCCAATTTTCCCAACACCATTTATTGAAGAGACTGTCTTGACTCCATTTTATGTTCCTGCCTCCTTTGTCAAATATTAATTGAGCATAGTGGATTGGATTGATATCCGGATTCTCTATTCTATTCCATTGATCTATATGTCTGTTCTTGTGCCAGTACCAGGCTGTTTTAAGAACAGTAGCCTTGTAATACAGCTTGAAATCTGGTATGGAAATCCCACCGACTTTGTGCTTCTTTCTCAGGATTGCTGTGGCTATTTGGGGCCTTTTTTTGTTCCAGATGAATTTTTGGAGAGTTCTTTCTAGGTCTGTGAAATATGCCATTGGTATTTTAATGGGGAGTGCATTAAATTTATAGATTGCTTTGGGTAGTATGGACATTTTAATTATGTTGATTCTCCCAATCCATGAACATGGAGCATGCTGTTTAGTCTCCATGTGTTCGATTTCTTTGGATTGTTTCTATTGTAGTTTATTTCCAGCTTTATGCCACTGTGATCTGAGAATATACTTGATATGATTTCTATCTTCTTGAATTTGGAGAGACTTTGCCTATGACCCAATACATGGTCTATCTTTGAGAATGACCCATGGGTACTTGAAAAGAATGTATATTCTGTGTCTTTGGGGTGAAATGATCTGAACATGTCAATTAATTCCATCTGGTCCAGTGAGTCATTGAGAATTGATGTTTCTTTACTGATTTTTTGTTTAGAGGATCTGTCCAATGGTGATAATGGGGTATTAAAGTCTCCTACTATGATTGTATTGCTGTCTATCTCTCCCTTGATGTCCTCTAGGAGTTTTTGTATATATTTGGGTGCTCCTGTATTGGGTGCGTATATGTTTACAAGAGTTATTTCTTCTTGTTGAATTGCTCCCTTTAGTATTATGAAGTGGCCTTCTTTATCTCTTGTTATGTCCTTCACTTTGAGATCTAATTTGTCAGATATAAGTATGGCTACCCCAGCTTTTTTTTCATTTCCATTCGCCTGAATAACTTTTTTCCAACCTTTCATCCTCAGTCTGTGTGCGTCTTTTTTTCGGAGGTGGGTTTCTTGTAGATAGCAGATACATGGGTTGTGTTTTCTTATCCAGTCTATTACCCTATGTCTTTTGATTGGAGCATTTAAACCGTTTACATTTAAAGTTATTATTGATAGGTGCTTATATGTTGCCATTTTTGTTCTTTGCCCCTGTGTTCCTTCTTCGCTTCCTATTTCTTTTTACAGCAGATCCTTTAGCATTTCTTGCATTGCTGGTTTGGTGGTGACGAATTCCCTTAGTCCTTTTTTATCTGTGAAGCTCATGATTTGACCTTCCATTTTGATTGAGAGCCTTGCTGGGTACAGTATTCTAGGATTCAGACCCTTCCTTTGCATGACTTTGTAGATTTCATTCCACTGCCTTCTGGCCTGATAGGTTTCTGTTGAGAGATCACTTGTTAGTCTGATGGGTGTTCCTTTGTAGGTGACTTTCTGTCTCTCTCTGGCAGCTTTTAAGATTCTTACTTTGTCATTGGTGTTTGCCAATTTAATTATAATGTGCCTTGGCGTAGGTCTTTTGGGGTTTATTTTGCTTGGGACTCTGTGAGCTTCTTGGATTTGTGTGGGTTTTTCCTTTCCTATACCAGGAAAGTTTTCTGTCATTATTTCTTCCAACAGGTTTTCTATTCCTTGCTCAGTTTCCTGTCCTTCTGGAAGCCCAGTTATACGGATGTTGTTTTGTTTCATGTTGTCCCATAGTTCTCTTAGGCTCTCCTCCTGCTTTTTAATTTTTTTTTCTAGAAGGTGCTCTACTTGGGTATTTTTTCCTACCTGGTCTTCTAGCTCACTGATGTGATCCTCTGCTTCTTCTAGTCTACTCTTAATACTTTCTATTGAGTTCTTTACTTCAGCAATGTCATTTTTCATTTCTTCTTGGCTCCTCTTCATTTCTTCGTGGCTCCTCTTCATTTCTTCATGGCTCTTCATCATTTCTTCCTGGGTCTTCCTCATTTCCTCTTGGGTCTTACTCATATTATCAAATTTTGTCTTCCATTCTTTTCAGCCACCTTATGACCATTTCTCTGAATTCTTTCTCTGACAGGTTGTTAACTTCCATTTCGTTTACCTCCTTTTCTGGCGAGCCTTGCTTTTCTTTCATATGTGGGCTATTTCTTTGTCTTCCCATGGTCTCTCTTCTCTGTGTATGTGGTTATGTAGTTCTCACTCTCCTGCGTTGATTTAAAGGCACAAAATACAACACAACCAGGTGCAACGCACCAGGCACTGAACCGGAATGTAGTCAAAGTAATTGTAATTCCAAATAAAGGTGACCACCAGAGAAAGGCAAATTTGGTGATAGGTGGGAAAAAAGAAAGAGAACCTCCTCCAGACCCACACAGACACTCACACACCCACACTCACACAAAAAAGAAAGAGACCCCCCCCCACACATACACTCACAAAAAAGAAAGACAGGAATGCCAAAATGATAATGGGAAAAGGGGGAGAAGAAAAAAAGAAATATAAGGAGTAAATTATAAATGTGGGGTGAAAACTCCTATAGGATAGCCCCTAATCCGAACCAAAACCTGCAACAAGTACTTGGAGATTGATACAAATTACATACAACTACTAATATCAAGAGAGGTGAGGGAACACAGAAGCAAAAATCTATCTCAAAAACAATGCAGATGAGTACAACAAAACAAGAAACAACACCAAAAATAAAAATACCCCCCCCCCTATAAGACAAACCAAAATAACAGAATAAGCAAATCAATCTCATAAACCTGCTTAAAAAATCAATATAATCAACAGTCAAGTAAACAACAACAACAGGACAGGGCTAAAAACACTTTAAGATAGTGAAGTCAGAGAAGCTAGAGGTATATATGCACTTGGATTAGGTGATTAGAGATTAGATATATCAGTGGGGTGAAATTTTAACAGGGGGTAAGGGGAAAGAATTAGGTAAATCTAAAGTGGGAAAAGTGTAAGGGAAACAAGGCACTAAATAGGGAAAGGTTAGCCAGAGAGTGGTGGTATAAAGGTGAAGTTGAGGTAGAGTAAAAGATACTAAAGTGTAGATGAAAATAGACTGTATTCCCAAGGTCGAAGAGAAGATATAATCAATTCCCTGTCACATAAGAGTCAATTTGTGATTTGGCCCCTGGGTGGCAGTGTTTCTAGATTGACTTCTGGGTCTATTGGTCCTCTTTATCCTGAACTAAACAATACTGCCTCTCTAATGGTGACTGCTGTTTTAGCAGCCAGAACCCTCCCAAAATCTTCCAGGCTTCCCCCCTCTGTCAGGTCCAAACTGATTGCGCTCCAGGGATCAACTCTGCCACCAGCTCCAAGGGCCCTCTCCCACGTTCACCAGCTTCAACAGCCACAGATTCTATTTCAGGTGCAGATCTCCAGGTTTTGAGTTCCAAGGTGCAGATCTCCCAGACTGCCAGCCCCCTCAGTTTCGCGCCCAAAGTACCCCCAGGGAAATCTGACCTTTCCGAGCTGGAGTTTAGCGCTCCCTGGGCTCTGCGCGCCTCCGCGTCACCTGGGCGCCGGTGCTCCGGGAGCCCCAGAGGTGCAGCCGGTACCGCGTACGGCAGCTGTATGTTTTCCCGTTCCTCTCCTTCAAGATGTGGTGATCCGCCTCCGCGCCTCCTCGCGCAGTTGGCTCAGGGAGAGAACCCAGCAGTACTGGGGCCGCTCAGGCTAGGGAGGCCAGCCCAGCAGTCCTCTATCTTCTCCTGGAGCACAGCTGTCCCCCTAGTCGCCGACAAATGCTCCCTGCGCGACTCTCAGCTGCTCCCTCCCTCTACCCTGTGAGCAGATTCAGATCGAATCCCTCCGTTCCGCCGCCATTTTTTTTCTCCGGGAAGGGGATCCAGAGTGCTTTTTCTTTTCTTAATTATTAAACAATTTTATTTGTGGCTTCATAAATTCAAACTATACCTGCAACATATATATACATACGTATATATACATAATTATGTAAATAATCATGTATATATACATAATTATGTGTATATATATATATGTGTGTGTGTGTGTGTGTGTGTGTGTGTGTGTGTGTGTGTGTGTGTTGATTTTATCAGAGAACACAGAGCTCCACTCGGTAATACCTAGTATTGTCATGTGCAATAATAAAATGTGTTAATAAAATTTTATATTATCCTTAAGATCCACATTAGGAAGGTTAAATTCTTTTCATTATAGTCCTTACTAACCTAACATGAGAGTCCTTCAGGGAAACATATTATTTGGATCAAGTGATTTATGCAGTGAGACTGCTCAGTTATGCTGTAGATACTTTCATGCAAACTATACATAGTATCATCATTGCAGGTATAGTTTGCATTTATGAAAACAAGATTAAAATTGTTTAATAATTAAGAAAAGAAAGAAACACTATATGGCTGTAAAGATAAGAATCAAAGGTTCAGGGTATGAGTTAATTAACTGAGTTGAAACTACTCAAGAATTTTCTTGTATTTTCCTTTAAAAAAGAAAAATCCATTTCAGCCAGGATGGTGTGGCCCAGTGGTTGAGCATTGACCTATGAACTAGGAGGTCATGGTTTGATTCTCCATCTGGGAACATGCCTAGGTTTCAGGCTCCATTTCCCAGTCAGGGGTGTGCAGGAGGCAGTCAATCAATGATCCTCTTTCATCATTGATATTTATATCTCTCTAACCTTCTCCCTTCCACTTTGAAAAAAAAAAAAGTAATCCATGCCATAACTTTAATGAAGAATTAGCAAACCTAAAAAGAATAAAGCATCACTAAAAATGATAGGATATAAGGATGAATAGTTTTCAGATAGTAACTGTCTAAAAACTCTTTCTGTGAACAAGGTAGCTTCCAAATTAAAATCTTGATCTTATTTTCCAGAGCTGCAATTTTTAAACATCTTTTTAACATCTTTATTATGTTTTTGAACTCAAAGAACATATTGAAAGGAGGAATTTTTCTTTCTCCAACATTGTTCAGACCAGATTTTAAGCTAGTCTTTGCACTGAGCACAAGGAGAACCTGCCAAGCGTGAATCAACAGCTCCTATTTCTGGGGTGCTGTTCCTATGGCTTGGCATTTAATATATTATAACAATCTTGCATGTCATAATAGAATTAATTTTGGCAAAAGAACATCATTATCCTGATTCACTGAATCTTCGATTATAGGGTAACACAGCACATTCACTTCTCTAAATGTTCCCAATTAAAATATTAAAGTATAATTCTTGGATTATGAAAATTTGCTCAATATATACAATGTCCACAGAAGAGAAAAAATAAGTTTTAGATGTTCATACATTTTAAGAGTGTAGAATGATTAAACTACTAAACTGTTAGTAGATAAATAAAAAGTTTTTCACTAAGGAAAAAGGGGTAAGTATGTTTTACCTTTTTCAACTTGCAACACAAAAACTTAAATAATAAGACAAACTAACATAATTCATAACACTATTGCTCATACTCTAGAATTTATTACATATGCTAAATTTCAATAAATAAAAATAAACAGCCAATTTATCTAGAAAGTATTTTCAAACCTGTTCCCCCAACAAAAGACAAGTAAAATAAAATTATCTTTAAATAATAAGAAAATTTTATCCTTAATTTTCCTATTTATTAATTAATAAAATATTATTCTCAATATAGGTATTATCATTTTAATATCTATTATTTTTATTTTATATTCTAGAGATAGGATAGATTTTATTTAAGTATAGGACATGGATCAATTATTAAAATATAAAGAAATATAAACACTTAGAAGATTTGGGTAGTTTTAATTTCCTTAATATATATTATTGTTAAATAACAATTTTAAATGGAAGAAGCCACATTGAGACTGGTAGAAGGCCAGAGGTGAGAGATAGCTGGCGAGGAATATTCCTCAGCTCAGCCTGCAACCTTTCCAATCCGGGACTGCTCATCTGCCTGCCTCCCTGACTGCCCTTACTGTTTTTGCCTGCCAGCCTGATCAACCCCTAACCACTACCTTGCCAGCCTAATTGATGTCTAACTCCTCCCCTGCCAGCCTGTTTGCACCCAACTTCTCTCCTCTGCCAGCCTGGTCACCCCTAACTGCCCTCCCTTGCAAGCTTTATCACCCCCAACTGCCCTCCCTTGCAGGCCTGGAACCTCCCAAAGGCCCTCCCCTGCTGGCCATCTTGTGGTGGCAATCTTGTGTCCATATGGGGGCAGGATCTTTGACCACATAGGGGCAGCCCTTTTGTGTGTTAGAGTGATAGTCAATCTGTGTATTACTCTTTTATTAGATAGGATAGAGACTTGGTGCATGGGTGGGGCCTGGCTGGTTTGCCTTGAAAGGTGTCCCGGTTCAGGATGGGGGTTCCCTTGGAGGGTGGGGCAACCTGGACGAGGGGCCTGTGGTGGTTTGCAGGCTGGCCATGCCCCCCCCCCCCCCGCCACCATGATCCAAGGGGAGTCCCTGGGATTAATTTATGTCCTAAAATTGAAACTTTATAGCCTGGAGCAGAGTCAAGCCTTCTGCTCCCTCTGTGGTGACAGCCATTTTTGTTTGGGTGTATTTAAATTCTATAATTAAAACTTTTAGCCTAGAGTGGAGGCCTAGGCGCTAGTGCTGCAGAAGTTTGGTGTTCTCCATCTCCCTGGCAACCCTAGTCTCTGCTTTCTCCAGTTCTGTGGCTGCCGCCATTTCTGTTGGGATTACGTATCTTCTATAATTGCAACTTTGTAGCATTGAGTGGAGGCTTAGGCTGGCAAGGGCAGGTGAAAAGCTTGGCCTCCTCCATTGCTGGGAAACCCAACTCTCCCTCCTACTCTCAGTGGCCGTAGCCATCTTGGTTGGGGTTTATTTGCTCCTGATTGGCTGGTGGGAGTGGCTTGTGGGTGTATCAGAGGTATAGTCAATTTGCATATTACTCTTTTATTAGATAGGATATATATATATAAAATTCTAGTCTGTATTTTAAAGATATGGGACAAGTAAGTATAGGAGATGCTTTTGTACTAAAGCAGGATAAGGGCCTTCTCTTATTTCTCAAAACAAAGATGACATTAAGCTTATTATAACTATATGTGAGGTTAGCTCTATATCTCTGGAAAAGAACATAAACTAGGACTTGGAGAGAGGATGAATATGCCAGAAACAGAAACTATCTGAGGTAGAGGGGCATACTACATAGCTCAAACCAACCAATTCTCAAGCTACTAAACTGAATAATAATTGTATAATTTTGTTGTTGTTTAAAGTAGTGTGCTATTTTATAAATTAAAAAAATCAAATTTAAATGTAATTGCTATGGTTTTGTATGTAACTCTATAGATTTTTCTAGTAAAATGACCTGTATACACTTAATCAATATTTTTCTAGAAATTGTATAACAATAATAAGATATGTCATTAGGACCTAATCACAAGAAGCTAACATTCTAGCTATGAGATTCAATGTTGATGTATTTAAATTACAGAAAATAAGTATGCTAAATCATGAGGGACTGTTACAGTCTTTCAAAAGACAGGGTGATAATATTTAGAAAAGAATTTTTACAGAAAGTAGTGAAAGAATGTACTATAGACATTAATCACAGGTCAGAGAAAAAATAATGGGTTTTCTCTTTTTTATGAATGATCAGATTAATAACCCTTTCCATAGTTTTTATTTGATTTTGATTTTATTAAAAATAAATATAGTTCAGTGTTGGCCAATGCAGAATTCAAATTATATCATAAAATTTAAATGTGAGAATTAAATTAGAAGTCATCTAGTTGGGAGTTCTTAGATTGTTTATTTTGGAATTACCTGAAAATCTTAAAAATTAAAGATAGTTTCCATCTCCAGAGATACTGATTTCATATGTCTATAATGAGTTCCAAGAAAGTCTACTTTGAGCAGGCTACTCATGGGATTATGATGTGCACAATGTAAGAGACTATGATTCATAAAATTGTTAAATAAATCCTAGAACACATAGTTGAAGATTTGATGGGATATTCTCAGTCATCACAGTAGGGTTCTAGTTTAAAAACATAGCTACAAATCCCTAAGACTTTTCCTTTCCTAAATTAGATTTTATATTTTATGTTATTCCCCATTTATTGTTTATGTGCACTCTGTATTTGTCTATTATCAAGTGACACGACTTTCAATATAAACTATAATTGGTGAGTACTTTGTGACTTTATTTTTCTAGTGCTATTTTAATGGATGGCATAATTTACTACTTACTGTAAAAACTATTTTATTTTCTACATACTAAAAAGTAGTTTCTGGAATATGCATTGAATATCTCATTATATAGGTACAAGTCAAGTGTGAATGTTGGACATTAATAATCTAGATCAAGAAAAGCTATATTAGCATTACTACTATTTATCTGCCTATTTTCATTTAGGATAAGTAAAATTTCAATAGAGTCCTGAAATGAATGATTTGTTATCCCCATAAATGTATAACTTGAATTTGGCTTCTAGTTCTTACTAAATTTATGCAAACTAATGTTTTACCTACATGGCAAAATATTTAGGTAGCAATTAAAAATTATCTGGAACATGCATGGAAATAATAGCATATTGCTAAGTACTGTGAGTCATTCTTTTTGACTGCCATGTTGTCATTTGCCCACTGTTCACTTATCTTCAAGATCCTGAGTATTATTTTGTATGATTAACTTGAAGGTATTAATTATATTATTAAAAATGACTATTAAAAGCAGACCATGGAAGAACAATGATAAAGGTATGGATGAAGGATTAAAAAAGTGCCCCAGTTGGTTAACTTGGTATCAATTTTATAAAATAAACTAGTGGCCTGGTATGCGAAATTCATGCATGGGGGCCGGAAGGATATACCTCTCTTATCTGGGACAACCTTGGGGAAAGTCCTAAACCAGCACAACTGCCCCCCTGCCAGCCTGATCGCCCCCAAATACCCCCCTGCCAACCTGCTTGCCCCCAACTGGCCCCCCTACTGGCCTGATCACTCCTAAATGCCTATGTCTTGGCTCTCTACCACCATGGCTTTGTCCAGAAGGACATCCAGAAGGTCTCCTGGTCTAATTAGCATATTACCCTTTTATTAGTATAGATGAAAAGGTCCTTCCAAATTTCCAGAAAAAAAATGATAGTAACATCTTCTGCTACAAATTGCCTAAAATGCTGAATTTGTGGAGTTGAGTTTATAGGGGAAAAAAAAAAAACTATAGTTGTCACCAATAAAGTGGAAACTGAAAAGCAGACCCATAACAAGGATCATCAGATATGCACATGGACAAAATAGTAAGAAGCTTGACATAAACATTTGCAGAGGGAGATGGGAGAATAGGCCTTGAGATTGTCTGAGGGAAGGAGTTAAAACTAATAAGTCTATATAGAATCAGAATTCATGAAAACTGGTAATTTCACTGAAAGTAAGACACATGCATTCTGTCCACAGCAAGAAAAATTTTCTCACCCTATGACTTCAGAAAGAAGAAAAAAAAATTTTTTTTAAGTGACATATACTAAATAAACACTATGTTCTGGTATTTGTTCTAGTATGGCATTTGAATTCATCTTACTTTCAAACTAACGGGTTTGAAAAGGTTTATATAAAGTTTGATCCAGAATACATGAGAGTCATTGAATACAGAACTTAAATAAAGGTAAATCAGTTCTAGGGGAATATTTTAGAAGCCAATGGATTTAATTAAAGACAAAAATTCCTGAAAAAAGTTAAGATCACAATAAAAATTTGTAAAACATAAATCTAAGTAATCTTCCAGGAAGTGATAGTATTATCTATAAGAGACAATAAAAGTTAGTATGCTTAGATTTACTGAAGTAAACATCTTAAATATTATAAATCACCAGGTAAGTGTAAGGTTGATTTCATTTTCTGTTTCATTTGGAAATAATAGTAAAGACCATATAAAAACATCATGTAAAGTAAAGGATTATGTTTATGTCAACTGTAGTTTATAATCTCACCATGAAACTATACTCTGCCTTACTAATTACAAACAAATACAATAAAAATAAATAAATTTCCAAATACAGATAACTCTTACTCCTATATATTGGGTATCTCCTTACAACTTAAAGTAAATTTGCTACCATCTTATAGTTTTTTTTAAAGGAAACAAACAACAAAAAAAACTAACCCAAAATACCATATAATACAGGAAACCAAAGAAAATAATTATATACTCTTCTTTTTATCAAAAGTGGCTTATTTTTTGCAAATAACAAAACAAGATAGCACTCTGTAAAAGGTTTGCTAAGAGAACAAGAAGTGGTACTTGAGTTATTAGTCAAATCTTCCCTCTTAATGCAATCTTTTTTTTTATTAGTACAAAAGAATGGACTGAACTGTACCCTTTAACTGGCATAGTGGAATTCAAAAGTTATTCTTTTATTATGTTTTTCTTTTACTTTATGGGATCAATTTTCCATATGGTATTTGTAGTTCTTACAAGAAAGTTGTAGTTTGGCTTTCTCTCTTGGAAAAAAAAAACACATGTTATTGAATTCTTGGAATAGGATTGAACATCCTCTGTCTCAGAGGATGCTGGGAAGGCCATTTTTATGTTATCTCTGGGGTTTCCACACACACAGCCTCAAGCCAGAGACTGGACTTTAATTACTTTAACTTAGGAGAGCTTTCCAGTTGTGGGTGGGCATAGATATAATTTTCCCTTTGTCTCTTTTTTCACACAGTTTCTTTGAGCCAAAATAATACAAAAAAGTAATAATAATGGTTCCCACTCATATTTTCATCATGCCGTTAAGATTTGCTTTATTGTAAAAAGAAAAATAAAGTAGTTTGGATTAAACAACAATTTTGAAAGATAGAATAAATCTCATATTTAGGCTCAAACAAATAACAAAAATAAAAACCCAAACCCCTCAGGCTTTATTTCTGCATTTGCTTCTTTTAGCCAAAGGAGAAAAAGTGAAAACTCAGAAAGAAAAGCTCATGTAAGGGTATGTGCATCCAACATTGTTGTCATCCTAACTAATGTTCAGAATCTCATGAGAAATCTTGGTTTCCATAGTGAATGAAAGAGCATGTCTGACACGCTGCACTTATACAAGATGGTATGAATGTTGACAGACTATAAAGAAAATAAAATGGCACTGAAGCCAACATAAGAGGATCTGCTAAAATGATCTGGAATATCCTTTGTTATGGCCTGGCAAGTGTCCTATGATCAAATAGTGTAAATATAGTAGTACCACTGGGGATTATCCAGTGTTAACTTGTTCAAATCTTTTCCTTGCCCTTTAAATTTCCAATATCCATCTCTTCTTTCTTAGATATAACTACATCTACATTGATGAAATAATCAAAGGTATTCAAGATTAAGTCACTTAATTTTTAGCCTCTACACTAATTTGCCTATTTTGTATAAAATATGTTACATGTTTATCATAATTTACCTCTTATGAAGTATAATTTCATAAGAAAACTTCACAATAGCCTTAGAAGTTAGATGAGAAAGAAAACTTTGTGACTATTTGATGAATAAGGAAACAGAGATGCAGTCTAGTAAGTCATCAGAAAGGCCTCCAGGCACAGGATTCTTTGCCTGCAGCATATACAATCTGGAGTCAGAATTTTGGGTTTAAGCCCTATCTTCCATCCCAGGTTCATGGGCAAGAAATCTTTCAGGTTTTTTTTTGTTTTTTTTTTACTTATTGAGTAAGAACTTAAAAATCCTGTATTTTAGACTTTTGTGAGAATTAAAAGATACATTAAAGACAGAGCATTTAAAATATCACCTGTATTATCTTTAATAAATGTTAGGTATTGTTATTATTTCATGAGAAATTGTTTTCTTTCATGCTTTTTAGCACTAACACCCCTACTTGTATGCTCTTTCTCTTTCTATTCTATAACTATCTTCCCCCATTTAGTCAGTCACTCTCCCCTTTCTCTACCTTGGATCTCTTTATTTCTGTCTGCCAACACAGTCAATATATTTTTCATATACTCAAGAAAGCAATCCTTGTTATTGTCTTAAGTATCATCTTTTTCTCTCTCCATCCCCTATTTTTCTTTTTTTTAAAGAACCACAAATCTCGTAATTTGTAAACTAGATATGATCTTGTAGTTTCTCACTCTTGTTTATCACATTAGGCACATACAGCTCAGAGAAGCCAGCGTCTGAGCAAGGAAGGAAACAAGGCACGTACCCGAAGGAGACCAAATCCCTGAAACCTATCAGGACCCCAAAGGAAAGGTGCTGTTTCTCGCTCCCCACTTTTCCTGCCCCCATTTCTACACTTCAACTAACTCACCAATGCCCTACAACTCTTCTAAAAATTAAGACTGGCTCACTTTCTTCAGCAGGTAAAACTCACAATTTCCTTTTATTTCTCTTCCTTCCAATACAATACTCAATATTGAGTTTCATATTTTAATTATCCTTTTAAAATGAATTCCTTTTTTTAAAAAAATATTTCTTATTATTTAAAAGAGATGCTCTACCCAATTCATTTTAGCCTTATTTTCTCACTGAACTTCTACCTTTGGTGACTGAATTCTCTCAATGGGCTTCAATCATAATATCATTGCAAATTATCTTCGAAATGACTTCCTCGATTTAACCTACATTTTTTGAACCTAAACAATGAGACAGGTCCTGTGCCATACACTTGGTATGGAAAGAAAAGAAAAGATCTGGTCATTCCTATGCCTCAGAGAACTAACAGACTGGCAAGCTGCTACTTAACAGCTGAACTCTGCACTTCTGCCCAAACAGGTATGAGGAGAGAAAAATAATAACAACACAAAACAACCCCCCTCCAAAAAACAAACAACAAACAAACAAACAAACCCAAAAACCCCTCTGACTTATTGAGATTGCCAGTTGCATGGTGTAAATATTTTTCAAATGCTCTGGACATAGCTGACTTCAAACTCCTGGAAAGATGGTTATTCAATGGAAAGTTGGGGAGACACACTAATAATGAGCTGTTGCAATGTAGAGCTGTCTCTAGCATAGCAGTAAAGCTATGGACTTAAAACCTAAAAACCCAAATAATAAGTACTTACAAAATACATATGAGCTGTATTCAAATGTGACTTCTTTCACAGTATTTACAAAGAGTTAGGGTTAACTTCCCCATGATAGATCATAAATTCCCACAACACTTATGCTATACTAGAGGCCTGGTGCACGGAATTCATGCACTCAGCGGGGGGGGTCCCCCTCAGCCCAGATTGCGAGAGGATGCAGGCCAAGGGAGGTGACCTGCTGGGGAGGGATCATAGGAGGGTTCCAGGGCATGTCCAGCCCATCTTGCTCAGTCCTGATTGGCCAGACCCCAACAGCAAGCTAACCAACCAGTTGGAACATCTGCCCCCTGGTGGTCAGTGCATGTCAGAGCAACTGGTCAACCAGTCGACTATCCTCGCTGATCAGTACACATCATAGCAAGCAGTTGAGCAACCTTAGCATATAATTAGCATATTACACTTTCATTGGTTGAACAGATGACTGGATGACCAGACACTTAGCATGTTAGGCTTTTATTATATAGGATTTGTATTTTTCTCATTCTTTTAGGAAAAAACAATGAACAACTAAGTTTTAAAAAATACCATTGTTACTACAACTATTATTTGGAAGTAAGTCACCCCTTGATCTGTGAGGGATTTTTAGAAATAATAAGCCATGTGATTTAGAGAAGTGTAGCTTTATAACAAAATTGAATAATAAGTACAGAGTTCCCTTATAATTCCTTCATCAGCACATACAAAACACCCCCTCACTATCAATATCATGTGGTATGTTGTAACAATTGATGCACCTACACTGACACATCAATATTACCCTATAGTCCATAGTTTACATTACAGAACATTCTTCGTGTTGCATAATCTGTGGGTTTCGGCAAAGGTGTGATTATAAGCACCTACCATAGTAGTATCATAAAGAATACTTTTCCAACCCTAAAATCCTCTGTAGTTTACCTATTCATTACTCCCTTCTCCATAATCTTGGAAAACCACTGATAATTTTTCTGCACTTATAATGGGAATAATAGTTTATAGCAGTCCCCAAATTCCATTTCCAGAATGTCATATAGTTGGAATTACATAGTATGTAGCCTTTCCAAGTTTGCTTCTATCACTTAGTAATATGCATTCAAGGTTTCTCCATGTCTTTTCATGGCTCCATAGCTCACTTATTTTTAGTATTTTACATTTAGATCTGTGATCTATTTTGAGTTCATTTTCATCTATTTTGAATAATGTCTCTGTCTAGATTCACTTCTTTGCACGTATATGCCCAGTTATTGCAGCACCATTTGTTGAAAGGAATATCTTTGCTCTATTGTCAAAGATTAACTGACCTATTTATGTAGATCTATTCCTGAGATCACTATTTTGTTACATTGATCAATGTAGCTCTAATTTCACAACTTCCATGCTCTCTTATTTACTGTGGCTTTATCATAAATCTTCATGCCAGATACTGTCAGTCCCTGAAAATGCTTAGCATGGAAGATTATTATGCTAGTTAACCTAAGTATTTTTAACCTTGATATAAACTTTATTAAAATCACTTTATCGAGCTGAAACCAGTTTGGCTTAGTGGATAGAGCATCGGACTGCGGACTGAAAGGTCCCAGATTCCATTATGGTCAAGGACCTGTACCTTGGCTGCGGGCACATCCCCAGTAGGGGGTGTGCAAGAGGCAGCTGATTTATGTTTCTCTCTCATTGATGTTTCTGACTTTCTATCCCTCTCCCTTCCCCTATGTAAAAAAAAAAATCAATAAAATATATTTTAAAAATAAATAAAATAACTTTATTGATATCCTTAAAATAACTTTCTGGGATTTTGATTGGATTACACTGAATCTATAAATCAAGTTGGGCAGAACTAACTCTTAACAATATTGAGTCTTCTCACCAAAGCATTCTTATTTATAAGTTTTAGTTCAAATATTTACAAGAACAAAATCCTTAAAATTAATCACCAGGATACCAGGGATACCGTAATAGATATATTTTTAAAATGTATTAGTAGTAAAAGTATATGTCAAAGATATTAGATTGTTCACTAGTATTTGTATAATTTAAGCCACACTATTATACTTAAATTTATTATTTTAACCTCAATTATATATTACTTGTTCGTTATTTTTCAATGCACAATCTAAGAAACATAACTTTTCACAATATGCCATAGGGACTGAATTTTGGAACTACTGTAAACCATTATTTCCATTGCCCTCAGAGGTTCATGTGCATGTTAGCCTACTAAATACACTGAGAATCTGAGTAGAGGATATAAAAATTTGATTCTATTATTGATTCTTTATTCTCCTATCTACTTATCTATCATCTGTTTATTTACATTTCAGTTTAGTTCTAAATTAATTATGTTACTGAATTCTGGTCACATTTTTAAAATAACTTTTACCAAGTATGTCTATTATAATATCATATGGATTTACTGTCACTAGGTAAATCCATATGATATTATATGTTAGGGTGAATTTCAGTCTTTGTGAATGGAACCATTCAGTGAAAGTTAGTTTGAACTTAGAAGTCTTAGTAGCAACAAAAACAATGAGAAACACTGAAATGTACTTTGTATTTATATCCCTGGTTCTTGGAGTTTGATTCATCTCCCAAACTTCTGAAGTGACTACAACCATTAGCATATGTTACTTGGGAGGAAACTGAGGCCCCCAGAATTGAGTGCTTCTCATAAGGTATACAGTCAGTGTTGGCAAAGTGTTGCTTTCTAATAGGTTAATCTACTGCTAGAATCCATGTTTAAAACTACTATTTTAAACTTTCTTTCAAAAATAGAAATTGAGTAAGATGGCACGTGTATTTATTATGGGTTGAATTGTTCACCCCTCAAAAGGTATATAAAGCCAGGCCAGTGTGGCTCAGTGGTTGAGCGTCGATAGTTTGATTCCTAGACAGAGCACATGCCTGGGTTGTGGGCTCGATCCCAATGTAGGGCATACAGGAGGTAGCCGATCACTGATTCTTTCTCATCATTGATGTTTCTGTCTCTCTAAAGTCAATAAAAATATATTTTAAAAAGATATGTTCAAGTTCTATCCCTTGATATCTGTATATATATAGTCTTTTAGATGGAGTTAACTGTTCAACCATCCGACCTGTAGCTATGATGTGCACTAACCACCAAGGGGCAGACATTTAATGCAGGAGTGGAAACCACAGGCATGGAAACATGGAACAGACTGACAAATATCAGAGGGAAGGGGAGAGGAGGGAGGGTGGGAAGAAATTAACCAGAGATCTTATATGCATACTAGTGGCCTGGTGCATGAAATTCATGCACATTTAAAGGGAATTAATTAGAGGAAATATTTTAATATTGCTATTTGTCCTTTATAATAGAAGTGTCAGAGTTGAAAGAAAATTAGTAAAATGTATATGAAAACCTCCCTCCTGTAAGAGTCTGGGGCGCACCACGGGACCTAGACTCAAGTCCATGCCCACCCATGGCCTCAAAATTGCACAATGCCTAGACCCTGCCAGCCTTCCCCCCATCAAGCCCCACAGGGCTGGGGGCACACAGCCTCAGGTCCCTCGTCAAGCCCTGCCAGGCAAGCACTGCTGAGTCGGGGGTGCAGCCTAGGTCCCCCATCAAACCCCATCAAACCCCACTGGGCGAGAGGCACAGCCTCAGGTCCCCCCAGCCTGGTGCTGGGGGGGGAGGGGCGCAGGGCCTTGGGTCCCCCAGCCCTAGCGTGAAGGTGCAAAAACCAATTGCATATTAGCTCTTTATTATATAGGATTAGAGGCCTAGTGCTTGGCCTGCATCCTCTCACAATCCAGGATCCCTCTGAGGATCGTGGAGAACCAGTTTCAGCCCTGTCACCAGAGGCCAGGTCAGGGGACCCCACTGGTGCATGAATCCATGCACCGGGCTTCCAGTATTATAGGAAGAGGAGAATAGATACAGAGAAGAGATAAGTTAAAATAATACCATATGATGACAACGGTAGGGATTATAATAATTCATCTGCAAGCTAAGGAATGCCAAGATATGCTGGAGCCAGAAGAAGCTAAGAGAAAGGTATATAGCAGATTATACCCCAGACATTCAGGAAAGCCTTGAGCTTCTAGCTTCTTGACTGAGAAAACAAATTTTGTTGCTTTCAGCCACCCAGTCTATGGTACTTTGTTATGACAGTCTTTGAAAACTAACAGAGAATATATATATGCTGCCGAAGCAAGCACTAACAGAGAATATTAAATTCAGTACTTAAAGCTAACAGGACATACAAAATTTTCATAGTTGCAGACAAGCTTGCATTGATACAGAACATGTCACATCCCTGAAACTGCAATATAATTTAACATAATTAAAACTATTTTCAAGTTTTAATTGAATACTATAACATATTAACTTTCATTCAAAAATGTATATTTTCATGTTTTTATTTTAAAATATATATGCTTGTTATGAATTTTGCTCAAATTCAAATTAAATATTTTGCATTTCTGGTTCACAATATATTGAAAGGAATAATTCCTGTGATTTACTTCTTTTTTACTTGCCAAAGTAATTACTCAGAGATCTTTAATTGTTAAGATGAAAAATATCATGTTATATAGTTCATTTTTATGTCTTTTATGGTTTTTGCTTAAAATGATCATCAAATTCATTCTCTCTCTAGCTCTCATAATTGTGTTTTCCTAGAAATGCACTGGTTTCTTATAATCATCATATATAATAATCTTGTATAAAATTGAGTCACTACTCTCAGGACAACTGTAGTTCAGTACAAATAAAAGATGAGACCAGATCAGAGAAATGTTAATCTTAAGAAGTGGATCACACAAATCACTTAATATTGGAATAAAAATGTCAATGTAGATAATAATTTAAATGATTGCACATATTTAATCTCAATTTTTGTGATTTTCAAAACACATTATCATGGTTTATTCTTGTTAAAATGTAATATTGTTTGCTTAAATAAGTAATTATGAAATTTTATCAAATAACCTCTAAGCTTTTAAAAAATTGTATCCTTTGCTAATACTGGGAAAATTATCAAGCAGCTAGAAATGCATATAATTTTAAAGAAAACTAGCTGGGAAAATTTATATTGATGACTTTTCCAATAAAAAGTTTTTCATATAAATGTTTACATATTCATAACTTAAATAAAAACATGAGAGCATGCAAGTAGTACATCTTGATGTTATAAAAAGATTGTTGCTTATTCTCAAAGCCATAGGGATATAAAGATGGAAAGAAATTTGGGAGAATTCCAACTATTTGGGAGAGTCCAACTGTTACCCACAAAAAATTCTGTATCAGGCACAATTGACTAGACAGTTTGCATTAACAATTAAAATGTAAAATATGATTGATTTAATATGGAACAAGGTTAATTTTTGCCTATATAATAATCAGACATGTTCAGTGGGTCTTCTTGGGAGCTCTTTTTCAAGCAGTGACTTTCATGTTATAGTGTCCTCACCTTTGAAAAATGGCCTTTGAAAATCACGTTGCAAAGGGAAAGAGGACAGTTGTGGGGATTTTATGGCCAGACCTAGAAAAGCCCTTCCGCCCACTTCCCTGTTACAGGGGCCCAATCTCACTGGACAGTAGCCAGATAATGTGGTCTTCCTGAGAACCCAGAAAATAACTCAGCATCTGGTCAGCACCAAGCAATGTATCTGCCATTACCGCAACTTCAAAGCTACACATTTGGGGAACCATTTGTAATCACAATGCTTTTCACTTTAATAAGGCCAAGTTTCTTTGGTATAAAACGAGAGGAGACAAACAGGTTTTTCTTAAGTTTTTCCAACACCAAAATGCTCATACTCAATTTCAATTAGTACTTAGGCCCCAATGTATTTTTTTCCTACTCAGAGTTGTTATTGAATTTAGAGTCACATATATATTCAGTAAAATAATTAAGGAAGTCTTATGTGTAATAAATTTAAAAGGATACATGAAAAAGAATCCTGCCTTCAAGAATTTAATGACTTGATTAGATTTTTAAAAAATGTTTTTTTATAATGGAAGCAAGCAAAATTTAAGTGACAAAGGTCTAAAAAACATTGGAACACTACAAAAAGAAAAATTAATTTTAAATTTAGTGTTCACTAAAACTATGCTGGATGAGATATTTAATTTTAAATATCAACTTGACTGGATCATGAGATGCCCAGATATCTCCTTAAACATTATTTCTGAGTATATCTGAGAGGGCATTTTCTGGATGAGATTAGTATTTGGTTAGACTAAATTAAACAGATTTTCCTCTCTGAAACGGGTCAACATCATCTAATATGCTTAATGTGACTTTCATCTTATAGTGTCTTCACCTTTGAAAAATGGCTTAAGTCCTGAATAGAACAAAAAGTGGAAGAAGGAAAGATGTGATCTTTTGCTTGACTCATGAGCTAGAACATTGTTCTCTTGCCCTCAGGCTGCGATTGGTGCTCATAGTTTTCAGGCTTTCAGAATCAGGCAGTAACTATATATCCCAAGTTACCAGGGACAGATCATGGGACTTTGCAGCCTCTATGACTTCATAAGTCAATCTATAATAATAAAAGCGCAATTTCCTAATTAGACCAGATGTCCTTCTGGATGTCCTTCCTTCCAGACATCCTTCCGACCTTCTGGATAAAGCTGGGGGTGCAAGCAAAGCCCGGATCCCGGGTGCCTGCTGTCATCTTGAGGGAAGCCTGAGTCCAGGAAAGCCAATGCTGGCAACCAGGGGAAGGAAGTCCTACTCTTGTAACAATTCTGTACATGGGTGGGGTCCCTTGGGGTGGCCTGTGGGGATCAGGCCCCAGCTCACTCCCCCAGGCTCACAGACCCAGATCATGCAGCTCCCCCTGGAACCCCACTGTGGCCTGGTGCTGCCTCCTCACCTGCTCCACCATTAAGCCTGTGAGGTGATCAATCGAGGTCAGGCCCCCTGTTCAGCTCCCTCAGTGCCTGGGAGCTGGGTGGCAGCCTATTAACCCCCCCACCCCGCCCACCGCTGGATCTGCAGGGCAATCAGGCCCCTGCTCATACTGCCTTGGCCTGGCACCTCCCTGTCACATGCTCCACCATCCCACCATGGTCCTGCTCTTATCAGGGCCTATCAGAACAAGCAGTGTCTCCACTGCCAGCACTGTGTCACCAACGCCCACCATGTTCAACGCTACCTCCTGGTGGTCTGTGCACATCATAGTGAGCAGTCAAACTCCAGGTCAAACAATTTGTATACTAGGCCTTTATATATTACTAGAGACCCATTGCAGGAAGATTCCTGCAAGAATAGAGCTTCCTGCAGCCTGAACAAAGCTCCCGCCCTTCTCTGCTGCCTCGCTCCCTTATCCACTACCTTGCTTTCTCCCATCTCCTCTGCCTCGCTCCCTCCCTTCTCCCCCACCCTGCTTGCTTACTTCTCTGCAGCTTTGCTCCCTTCTGCAGTGTTTGGCTTCCTTCTACACCATCTCCTGTGCACAGATATGCAAATTAACCACCATTTTGGTTGGGTTAATTTGTATACTCACTCTGATTGGCTATAGGCATGGCTTGTGGGTGTAGTGAAGGTACAGTCAATTTGCATATTGCTCTTTTGTTAGATAGGATATATATATCTTTATATAGAAACATAGAAAGATAATATTTAAAAAAAAAAAAAAAGCCGAGACCGGTTTGGCTCAGTGGATAGAGCGTCGGACTGTGGACTGAAGGGTCCTGGGTTCGATTCCGGCAAAGGCATGTACCTTGGCTGCGGGCACATCTCCAGTACGGGGCGTGCAAGAGGCAGCTGATCGATGTCTCTCTCTCATCGATGTTTCTAACTTTCTATCCCTCTCCCTTCCGCTCTGTAAAAATCAATAAAATATATTTAAAAAGAAAAAAAAAGAAACATAGAAAGATAAATAGATGGAAAGATACATAGATAAATATTTCTCTGAAGACCTGTAACATAGATTTTTTTCTTTTTCTTCCTTCAGCTTACATTATTTAATTTTTTTCTCAAAATGTGATCTCACACATTTTATAAATAAAAATCTGGTGTAGGTTAGTTCTTTATTCTATATTTTAAGATTCTTTATGCCATATTTAGTACTTTAAAATTAATTTACAGTTTCAAATTTATAATATAAATAATTTGAGAAGTATTGTCTTTTAAAAATATACAAGTTTAGTGACTTGTATTTTATTCCATAATCTGCTAAAAATAACATTTGAAGTTCTTATCAGTCATGTTTAAATGGTTTCTGGCCTTTGATGATTAAATGTTAGAAATCTAATTTTAGTCAAGTACTCATATGTACTGATAAACTCAATAGAACAAATTTCCATTTTTTTCCAGTTATGGAAAACACTCATATGGTGCTTACTATGAGTCAATCAGTGCATTAGAAATACTTTCAAAAATCTCATCTCTACCTTCTAGGGTAGGCACTATTATTATTATCTATATTCTATATAGATAAAATCCTAAGCAACTGGCCAACAGCAGACTGACTGGTAGCTATGACACTCACTGACCACCAAGGGGCAGACGGTCAACACAGGAGTGGAAACCACAGACATGGAAACATGGAACAGACTTATGAGTATCAGAGGAAAGGGAAGAGAGGGAAGGGTGGGAGGAGATTAACCAAAGATCTTACATTCATACTAGAGGCCCAGTGCATGGATTTGTGCACCAGTGGGGTCCCTTGGGCTGGCTTGCGGGGATTGGGCCGAAACCGACTCTCTGACATCCCACAAGGAGTCCCAGATTGTGAGAGGGCACAGGCAAGGCTGAAGGCCTCTGGTCATTTTATAATGAAGAAACAATAAAAGAGAGATTCAATAACTTGATCCAGGTCATAAACACGGTAAGCCATAAAGTGGAGATTCAAGTCCAGGCCATCTGGCTAAAGAAGCTGTACTCTTAGACACCATTCAGTGTTTTAAAAGATATCTGGCAATGCCATTATCTCTAAATACATGTGGATATAGTTACCAGCTCTTATCGTTAATAGGCATCCAGGTTAAACACATGTATAGATCCAATATCTATTTTGTTGTCACAGAAATCTCTCCAACTCTTGGCCTTTCAGATGTTTTTTTTTTCTGTACTTTTTAATACCTCCCCACTGAAAAGCCAAGTTAGTAAAATTTGCCCACCATTTTGTTTATTTATAAAATCAGATACACTTAAGGTGGCCATTACTATAGTGTTACATCTTCCTTTTTTTTAAGTGTGGTAGACATTTTTTTTCCTTTTTAAAAAATAATTGAAAATATTGCATATGTCCCCTTGTTTCTCCCATTGACCCCTTCTAGCCCTATCCTACCCTCTACACTAGGCTTTCACCCTATTGTCTGTGTCCATGGATTATGCATATATTGAACAGAAATTAGTTCTAAGAGTTTGAGTACTCTTATAATCACTTTTAAGGAAAGGAAAACATTGCTTTATAAGTAATTGGCTCTATTAATATTTTATTGCTAAAAATGGCTAGTATATTTCATGTTATAGATATAAAATAAGCATCTGGCTATGGGAGAGCCCCTGTTTCTACTTTGAAAATAAAGGGACTGTGTTTGCTAATAATTTCTTCAATAGAATCACTGAAAAGACAGTGATGATTTAGGAACTATCCTCTGAGGAAATGTAGCATGTTCTTTGCAGGAGGCAAAACAGTTTTCAATTTTGTATGCAAATTCTTGTCAGCAAGTACAGGATGGTGTAATAGATGATGTATGATCAAACTCAGAAATTTGTTTTATTATATTTTTTACATCAGTAAAGAAATTTCTGTGGTATTTGTTGTTGTTGTTTGTTTTGTTTTGTTTTTTGAGGTCCAGGTAGTGACGTTATTGGTAAATATTGACTTACTTTCTTGAGTATTACAGCTGCAAAAAGTTTTGTCTCTAATAAAAACATTTGTTTTAGTTATTTGCCTTGTCACAGGATAGGCCTCTTTCTAAGCTCACACAAGGCACATTACTAACAGCTAACTGAGACCACTCAGGTCATATCCAGTTAAAAGGGCAAGTTTTTCTATCCTTTTAAAAACTCATTTCAGATATGATCCAGATCATAAATTACCATTTGATAAGAAAATCTTTTGAAACTTCTTTGATGCAGCTAGTCTAAACGCCATTTGTCAATTTTTAATGAATATGTTTCTCTTGTTTCTTAAGCACCACATGAGGCTCTTTGTCACATAACAATGCAACTTGATTGGATTCTTGTAATAAAAACTTCTCAGCCAACACATTACTAAATGAGCTCCAGCTTCTTTCACTACAATAAAACAGTGCCTTTCTAAACATCAGGACCACATCTAATGTTGACTACTGTGCACTTTGTTAAAATGTTCAGAATGCCCAGATGATTTGAGACCAAATGCCATGCAGGCATTGTAGTCACTAAATCATAACCATTTCCATTCGACAAATGATCCATTAACAATGTAGTTTTTTTCCCATATGTTCCTTCTACAAAATGCCAATACTAGAGTTATTATGCTGATTTAGTAAACATTACATAATATGTTAATAATTAACACCTAAATGACAACAACTAGCAGCTTACTGATATAAAACAAAACCATGGTATTATCACATCATCCTTTGTATACGAGTCAGATAAAGACTCCACAACACAGGTAAGTAAACCATTCCAGGCTGTGGAATCATTTCACAAAGCTATGCTAGGCTGTGCATCACACTCAGGGCCCAAACCATCTCCCTCCAGTCATTTCAGCCTACACAGCCAGTGAACTGGACATGAAATAATTGTGCGTTGGTGAATTTTGTACTCTGCATGTTGTGGCCTTCTTCAAAGTGAAAACATATTCCCCCAACTCTTGCTTGAAATACTTATTATCCAACAAACAAATTTGTTTTCATGATGCAGTTTATTATCATAACCTAAGAGTTATCTTAGAAGCCCAAGAAGAAAATTATTCCAGAAAGAAGAACTATAGATAATTAATCAATGGACAATGATGAATTTAAATTTAGCAATAGCTAATGATGCCTATAAATTCATCTCCCTAAAATATTTTGAAATACATTTTGAAATTAGTTTATCTTGAAGGGTATAGCAGATTGGAATACATGCTTTTGAGTTCATTAGTTAGTATACGTTTATTAGTTATTCTAACTTATTTATGTGAGAATTTATCATAAACCTCCAATTTTATATCTTAGATCCTAGACTTTGTAGTATTTTTCACTGATCTAGCTGCATATCTATTATATACTAGGAATATGTATTTTAATATTACAGTTTATAACATTTTGTTTGTCTATTAGAGCAAAGTGCTTTTTGTCTTAGCTTGGACTTTCACAACAAAATACTATAGGCTGGGTTGCTTAAACAATATAAATTATTTTTTCAAAGTTCTAGAGGCTGGAATGTCTAAGAGCAGAAAGTTCAGAATGTTTTTATTTCTGGTGACAGCTCTGATCCTGGTCTGCAGATCTCTGTCTTCTTGCTGTTTTCTCACATGGTGGAAAAGAGAGAGGTCTCTGCTGTCTCTTTCTACTAGAAAACTAATCCCGTCAATCAGATTCTCATCCCCATGACCTCTCTCATCTTAATTTCCTTTAAAAAGGTCTATCTTCAAATACCACCACACTGGGAATCAGGTCTTGAACATAGGGATCTTGGTAGGACACAAACATCCAGTCTATAACAGTATTCATCCTTTATTTTGTAAAATATATCAATTTTTCTTGTTTGTTCACCTTTCCAGATAAAATTTAGATGCATTCATCTACTTCCAACTTAAGTAGTATTGTTCTATTGTGTTTATTTTTTATATGAGCTTCAATCTTTATTGGTACAAAGTGTAGCATAAAAATAGTTTTATCATACTTTGAAATTTTGTTCTTATTTTATTTTTCTGAATAAAATATTTTTATGCCTTTCACCTAAATTTTGGTTGGAAGTATCTATTGGGGAAAGGTATTTGAGTTAAGCAATAATATTTTAGTCAACAGGTAAGCCACCTGCTTTATGGTGGGAAATGTATAATCTTTTACCAAGTCCCAAGAAATCAAATATTCATTCCTGAATAATCCCTTCTAGCCCCAAAGGAGATAGAAATGTTAGTGCTTTTAAGACTGAAGAACAAATATATTTTGTCTTATATCTATCTGAATGTAGGGTAGAAATGGAAATGATCTGTTATAGAAATTCAAACACAAAAGATATCTACTAAAACTTATAACTTAGGGTGCACTTGGGGTGTATTATTGAAGGCTTGCTTAAAGACAGCAGGTTCGTTAGCTTATGACATCCTCTGAGTCATTATTGAAACCACTCAAGTCACTTCATTAAATTTCTCTCCACAAAGATTTTTGGCCTGGTTCATTGTGTTTTCCAGACATAATGAGTCTATATTGGGCATTGTAACACTGAGTCATGGGCCCTGTTAAGTATTTTAGTTCACCAAAAACACATATGAAAGTGTTCATCATGTCGGAGTACTCACAGACTCTAAATACTGCTTTAGGTTTTATATCATTTTTACTAGAAGTCATTGTCTGCCTCATTCGATCCACTGTTGAGATTCTTATTGCTCTCAAGTAGCAAGAAGGAGCACAGAGTTAAAAGATAAAGAAAAGTTAACATTATACTTATAAAGGGGAGTATTTTTATATCTCTTTCAACAAAGGTAATGTACAGAATTATATTGATGTAAGTCTTAAGTACACCAAGTCAAATATATTTTTACTTTGAATATTTAAAAAAGTATTTATGTTGCCCAGCTGGTGTGACTCAGTGGTTGAACATTGACCTATGAAGGTCATGGTTCAATCTTGGTCAGGGCACAGGCCCAGGTTGTGGGCTCTATCTATAAATAAAAATAGATGTATATTTTTTAAAAAGTATTTATGTTACCAGTTATTGCCTCTGTACTTGATGTTTGTGAATGTCTGTGACTGATCTCTCAGAGACTTGATTAATTAAAATATTAAAATATTTTTAAATGAAAACCAGAGAGGCAGGGAACAACTAAATGAGCAGAGAAACAGCTTTAGTTTCAGTGTAATTTCCTAAACTCTGGAATATATGTTTGTTTGGTTATGGAAGTACATGTAACAACAAAATGAGCCTTACAACAACTTCTTAAATACAACTTCAGTTTTCAGGCACTCTTAACCTAAGTTCAGATTTATGAACCGATTAAAGTCAGAACTCACACTGATATGTTACAGTTACAATGTTTTTGAACCCAATACGTTACTCTCTGAGTTAGGTCCATGCTGAGGGCACTTAACTTGAATCATTCACAATTGTCCCTGCCTTTATTTCCCAAGAATATGCTTCCTAAGGGATGAGAGCATTATAGGCAGTGACTCAGTCTTACCAGAACATTGACGGTCACCTGAGCAGTTCCACTTCTCTGTCTGAGGGGGTCGGGAACAGCGTCATTGTCCAAATCCGTAATTCTCACAACTATCTTGTATTGTGATTCAGTTTCTCTGTCTAGTGGACCCAATAGCTTTATCATTCCTGAAACAGAAAGGAAAAGAAAACTCTTATCCCAGGATTGTGAAATATTTTCAATTTACGCTAAATTATAAACTATGTAAATGAAATAATCACTAAAATAACAAATGGAAATGAACTAATGCAAATCAACTTTGGTTATATATTTATATATAATATATATGCATGTAATTCATCAGCAAATGATGGCGGATCTTAATCTGTACACCAACCTAGTCACCTTTTATACAGTCTTACATATATGGCAGAAATACGTGTGCATGGACTTGCCGAAGCTCCATTTGGCAAAGCACAAAGCTGCAGTGCTTTTTCTGCAGTCACTAAGAAATGATGGATACAGCTGACAAACCAATGTGAGCTTTCCGTAGTTTAAGAGAAAATTACTTTCTAAGAGGTTTCAATAATCATAGTTTCTCAATAAAATAAATCCCAAATAAGTATACAAGCTCATTATTTTATTATCAATCAATATCATCATTTTTTCAGTACCTGTGTCTGGTTCAATGTAAAATTTGGGAGGTGATCCCAGGTTGCCTCCAACAATGGTATATTTTACATTATTAAATGGCCAGTCTGCATCTGTAAATGTAATTTTTCCAACTAGGAAATCAACTGGGCTGTTTTCAAATATATTGAAGGTAAATGTTGATATAGTTCCAATTGGATTCAATTCATTTATGCGAATCACCCTTATGATGATTGTAATAATTGCTAGGGAGGAAAAAGTACATATAAATGTAGCTGAAGTAATTATGTATCTTCTATAATTCTTCTTTTTTCTTTGCCTTTTCAATTAACATCAACACTATACATTAAATTCTAAGTGTATAAATTATACACATATACCAATATGTTAAGTACTTTTATTAAATGATTATCTTTTCAATTACTGAGCATTTGAAAACAAGTTTTGGATAAAAACACTCTATTAACTGAGTTTGAATACCCAGCAACTCAACTGCCTTTTATAATGTGTTTATATGTAAATACTACTGTTCTTAATTACAAGTCACAGTTTCCAATAGCGTACATTGTTTGTTAATTGAAAAATGATTAAAATACCTCCACATGACAATGTAATAAAGAAATATAAAGGGACTGCAATTTATTATAATAGGAATATTTATATTTTTTCTAATGTAAAACAAATTCAATCCTCAGAAATATTTTAAACAATAAATATTTCAGAAAAGTTAAACTTTGACATTGTCTTAAAAGAGCTGCAATAAGATTTAGACATCATTCTCTCACTCATGTCTTAGTTCCTATTTGGGCTTTCTTTTTTCTTTTTTTTTTAAATATATTCTATTGATTTTTTACAGAGCGGAAGGGAGAGGGATAGAAAAAGTCAGAAACCAATGAGAGACATCAATCAGCTGCCTCTTGCACGCCCCCTACTGGGGATGTGCCCACAGCCAAGGTACATCCCCTTGCCGGAATCGAACCTGGGACCCTTCAGTCCCCAGTCCAACACTCTATCCACTGAGCCAAACTGGTCTTGGCTGGGCTTTCTTTTTTAAAATAGTAGTACATATGCATTAAATAAGTCAATAACAGAGAAATAATTTAAAACTTTGTTATAACATCAGAATATTTACAAGTATAATAAACTTTCCAATAACTAATTTTTAAAATTATTTGTTATATATAACTTAAAATATCTTGATATTGTAAATTAATAACTTCTTACTTGATAATACAGGGTTTCCTGTATCAGACACTCTCACAAACAATGTATATTTGAAGTGCATTCCTGCAAAAATAGCATTATCATAATCTAGATGTGTAGGCCCAATCTGTAAATAAAATATTACATTAATTATTATTGTTCCTACTTAAACATGTATGTGAATTTAAAACTGAGATATTTAAAGCTGTAGTAAAAATATAGTGAAAATGATATGTCATCTAACAGTACTCTTCAATAGGGATATATTTAATAGTAATGTAAGACTCATGTAATTTTAACTTTTCTATCAGTGATATTGCACAGCAACATCCTAAAAGAAAAAAAATTACAAAATAATCCTATATAATAAAAGAGAAACATGCAAATTTGACCGTACCTTCGGTACCCTACCAGCCAATCAGGAGCATGTGCCCGGGTCGAGACGCACGAGCGCCCAGCCCCGGGGGGTGGAGTACAAGCAGCAGCAGCGGTGGAAGGCAGAACTCACCACAACTGCATCTAACTGAAGTCGCCAGCATTGCTAATCTTTTATGTGTAGCTTTGGCTGTATGCCAGCAAAAATGGAAGACAACAGCCGAGGGAAGCCCTGGGTCCGAGCTTCAGCATCCCAGCTGTGGAAACTAACAACAGGTAGGAGGAAGTCCCACCCCCACAGAATCTGTCAAAATCAGCCATTGGTCACACTGCTGAAAGGCCTGGCTGTTAAGACTCTCATTCTCCTCTATCTCAGAATGTGGCAATAGAGAGGTGGGACTATGTCCAAAGAAAAACTGTTGATACAACAGAGCTCTGTAGCAGAAAGGTGCTGAAGTTATCGACAGAAAATGTCTGAACAGCGACGTGCACCTGATCTTAAAAGAAGGCGATGCCTGTGACAGAATGTATCTGAAGAGCAGCTATTGGAAAAACGTCGCTCTGAAGCTGAAAAACATTGGCATCTTTGACAGAAAATATCTAAAGACCAACATGTCTTTGAAATTAAAAGAAGGTGGTGGTGAAGACAGAATATGTCTGAAGAACAGTCATCAACAAGTACTACCAATAGTGGTTGGAAATGACTTCTCAGCGAAAATGGAGTACCTGAGGATGCAATTCTTGAACATAATTGTGGTGAAATGGCTGTTAGATGTGAATTTTGCCTATCACTAAATTTCTCTGATGAAAAACCATCTGATGGGAAATTTACTCAATGTTGTAGCAAAGGGAAAGTCTGTCCAAATGATATATATTTTCCATATATATATATATTTACCTGCCATATTTAAAAAGATTAATGACAAATGAAAATTCTGACAGTAAAAATTTCATGGAAAACATTTGATCTATAAATAATTCATTTACTTTTGCTTCCATGGGTGCAAATGTTGCATTGCCATCAGGGTATGGGTCATACTGTTTCAGAATACATGGACAAGTTTATCACCATACTGGAATTTTACAACCTTCTGATAGTGTTTTTCGGAAGTTTGCTCAACTCTATATTTTGGATACAGCCGAAGCTACGTGTAAAAGATTAGCAATGCCAGCAAACCAGGCCTGCTCAGAAAGACTCATGATCAACATCAACAACCTCATGCATGAAATAAGTGAATTAACAAAATCGTACAAGATGCTACATGAGGTAGAAAAGGAAGCCCAATCTGAAGCAGCAGCAAAAGGTATAGCTTCCACAGAAGTAACTATGACAATTAAATACAATCATAACAGTGACCCAGGTAGATATAATTCTCCCCATGTAACCGAGGTTGCTTTTTATTCAGAAACGAAGATGGAGAACCTCCTTTTGAAAGGGGCTTGCTCATTCATTATAAACCAGATCGCAATAATCCAAGTGCCACTAAAATGAAACAAATCAGTATCCTGTTTCCTACATTAAATGCAATGACATATCCTATTCTTTTTCCACATGGTGAAAAAGGTTGGGGAACGGATATTGCATTAAGACTCAGAGACAAGAGTATACTCAACAATAATACTAGACAAAATGTAAGGATACGAGTCACACAAATATAGTATTATGGATTTCATCTCTCTGTGAGGGACATGTTCAATCCTATTTTAAATGCAGGAAAATTAACTCAACAGTTTATTGTGGATTCATATTAAAAATGGAGGCCAATCAGATAAATTTCATTAAAGCAAACCAATCTAAGTTGAGAGTTGAAAAATATAGTGGTTTGATGGAATATCTCAAATCTAGATTTGAAAATGAGAATTTAACCATTGGTAAAATGATAATACTTCCATCATCTTTTGAGGGTAGTCCCAGAAATACGCAGCAGCGATACCAGGATGTTATGGCAATTGTAATGAAGTATGGCAAGCCTGATTTATTTATAACTATGACATGCAACCCCAAATGGGCAAATATTACAAACAATTTACAACGCTGACAAAAAGTTGAAAACAGACCTGACTTGGTAGCCAGGGTTTTTAATATTAAGCTGAATGCTCTTTTAAATGATGTATGTAAATTCCATTTATTTGGCAAAGTAATAGCTAAGATTCATGTCATTGAATTTCAGAAATGTGGAATGCCTCACTCTCACATATTATTGATATTAGGCAGTGAGTCCAAATTACGTTCAGAATATGACATGGACCATATAGGTAAGGTAGAAATTCCAGATGAGGACCAGTGTCCTCAACTTTTTCAAATTGTAAAAATTATTTATTTATTAATGAAATTATGTATTATTTTCATATACATTGTACTCATTACCTTTTATCTCCCACACTTTTATTATAGAGAAAGGGCAAATAGCACTATTAAAATATTTCCTCTAATCAATACCCTTTTAGTGTACATGAATTTCGTGCACTGGGCCACTAGTACATTATATAAATAGATGCCTAAAAGCATTTGACAAAAATACATTCATTTGTGATAAAAATTCTCAGTGAACTTCCCTATCTTCATAAAGAACATTTAAAAATATATATATTTATCCAAAACTATGATAATATTTCTGCATATCCTGGGACTTTGTAATTATCACTTCATACTGTAGAAGTATACTGTTGGCAGGACTAGGATTACATAGTTGATCTGCATTTGTCCACACTGACTCATTTGCCATAGATTGCCTTCTCCTACTCCATACATTTTCTTTATAAATACATGTTCTGGTGTGTATTTAAGATTTTAAAAACTAGTTGTCATGTATTTATTTGCATTTTTAAAAAATGAGTTAGTATTAGCAGGAATAATCTCTCAGAAGCAAGCTTTAACTTGCAAGTTTAGAAACTATTCAAATACAGAATTTGAGATCCACTCTGTGAGAAAGGTCAAAGTATCCCATATTTTTGCTCTTTCACTTTCCTCTCCTGGGAGGGATTGCTGGGCAGGCATGATGCATTCAGGATCTTTCATAATGTTAAAGAAAAAGGGCGATGTTAAGAATCTCCCCCTTCACAACTCATGCATAATCACACAATCCTCTGGGTGGCCATAGCTGAAATAGGTCTGAGGCCATCCAAGAGATGGAAGGAATGTAATTGCGTGCTATGTCTCTAGTTTCTCTGAGGTTCTTTGTGTGCTTTATCCACATTCACATCAATTATTTTCCTTAAGAAACAGCTAGCACCTATTAGGCAGGGAAGTTTTGTGTAGCAACTAAGCGATGAGGTGGTTCAGAAAAGCATAGGTGAATAGCATTGTTTTCTTAAGATTCTACAATGTTTCAAGAATTATAAAAATTGGGGTCTGGCCTGGACCGGTTTGGCTCAGTGGATAGAGCGTCGGACCGCGGACTGAAAGGTCCTGGGTTCGATTCCGGCAAGGGCATGTACCTTGGCTACGGGCACATCCCCAGGAGGGGGCGTGCAAGAGGCAGCTGATCGATGTTTCTCTCTCATCGATGTTTCTGACTTTCTATCCCTCTCCCTTCCGCTCTGTAAAAAATCAATAAAAATATATTATAAAAAAAAAATTGGGGTCTGTAAATGAGTTGTCAAATGGGAATAAATAGTTTCTGCATAAATAAATTATGATATTAGTAGAATACTAGAGGCTCGGTGCATGAAATTCATGCACGTGGGGAAGGGGGGTGTGCCTCAGCCCAGCCTACATCCTCTCCAATATGGGACCCCTAGAGGGATGTCTGACTGTCCATTTAGGTCCGATTCTACTGAGATCAGGCCTAAATGGGTAGTCGGACATCCCTCACACAATCCAGGACTGCTGGCTCCCAACTGCTCACCTGCCTGCCTTCGTGATTGCCCCTAACCTCTTCTGCCTGCCAGCCTGATCACCCCCTAACCACTCCCCTGCCAGCCTGATCAATGCTTAACTGCTCCCCTGCCAACCTGTTTGCTCTTAACTATCCTTCCCTGCAGGCCTGGTGACCCCCAACTTCCTTCCTCTGCTGGCCTGGTCACCCCTAACTGCCCTCTCCTGCAGGCTTGATCACACCCAACTCACCTCCCTTGCAGACCTGGTCCCTCCCAATTGCCCTTCCCTGCTGGCCATCTTGTGGCAACTATCTTGTGTCCACATGGGGGCAGTAATCTTTGACCACATGGGGCAGCCATCTTGTGTGTTGGAGTGACAGGCAATTTTCATGTTACTATTTTATTAGATAGGATTAGCAAGTACTTTTCAACCCTATAATTCTATAATCTATATTCTAAGTATATATAAGTAGAGGTGGCATGATAACACAGATGGCACTGTATCAGGTATCAGAGGAAAAGATAATAGGCAGTGTTACTATTAATGTATGCCTCCTCTCAACCTATTTATATTAAAATAATATTATATGTTTATTTCTAGTATGCAGAGGCAAGATTTGTTAAAGAAAAGGAATGGGAAAAATAGATACAGAGGCAAAGAAGCATTTAACAGACTGTCAAAGTACAGCGGGAAGGCAGAAGAGGTTGGGGGGGGGTGCTGAAAGAGATTAACCAAAGAATTTGTATGCATGCATATAAGCATAACCAATGGATACAAGACACTGGGCGGGGGCAGGTGAGGGCATGTACTGGGGAGTAGGGAAGGCCAGAGGGAAGTCAATGGAGGGGGAAAAAGAGACATATACTATTTGTAATACTTTAAACAATTTTTTTAAAAATATGAAAAAATAGAAATGAATTGAACATTGAAAAGAACTACAATACACAGAGACATACACAAATTTCTATATATGTCAGAGAAGATAGTGCAGGCCACTGTAGAAATAAAACTGTGAGAATTGGTATTACAAATGATGAAAAAAATTAATTGAATTCCTACTTCACTCCAAATCACAAAACTAGTTCCCTGGTGTTTAGAAACCTTAAATATGAAAGAAAGGTCATTTGCTAAAATATTTTCAGGAATATTAGTATCTATACTAATAGAAGGGTAATATACTAATTATACTGGACATCTTCCAGATGATCTTCTAGATAAAGCCATGGTAGTGGGGCTGAGGCAGAGGTGATTAGAGTTGGTCAGGCTGGCAGGGGAGAGCAGTTAGAGGGGTCAGGCTGGCAGGGGAGAGCAGTTAAGGGTATCAGGCCAGCAGGCAGGTGAGCGGTTAGAAGCCAGCAGTCCTGGATTGTGAGAGGGCTATCCGACTACCAGCATTCAATCATCTCCCGAGGGTCCTGGATTGGAGAGGGTGCAGGCCAGGCTGAGGGATATCCTCCCTCCTGTGCACGAAATTTGTGCACCAGACCTCTAGTATAAGATATTTTTCAGAATATCTTATATAATAAAAGGGTAATATGCAAATAGAGTGAACAGCAGAACAATTGAACAACCAATCAAAGTGTAATATGCTAGTGATATGCTAAGGCTCCTCAGCTGCTCACTATGACATGCACTGACTACCATGGGGCAGACAGTCAACTGGTTGACCAGTTGCTATGACGTGCACTGACCATCAGGGGGCAGATTCTCCAACCAGTAGGTTACCTTGCTGCTGGAGTCTGGCTGATTTTGACAAAGCAAAATGGGCCAGACATGCCCTAGAGCCCTCCCATGATCCCTCTCCAGCCCAATCATGCAGCAGCGGGGTCCCTTAGCCTTGCCTGCTCCCTCATGCAATCTGGAACCCATCGGGGGATGTTGGAGAGCCGTTTCAGCCTGATCCCACAGACCATTCCCCTTGGGAGGGCAAAAGCTTTTCCTGATCGGGACTGATTTGCACAAGCCTGCAGCATGAGACTGGGCATGGGAACAGCAGGTAGGAGCTATAGGCGATGTTAGATGGTGGGTTTCAGCCCAATCCCTGCAGGCCACACAGAGGGCCCCCACCTGTGCATGAATTTGTACACCAGGCCTCTAGTATAAATATATCATACAAATCAATAATGAAAATATGTAAAGCAATAATTTGTTAATATCTATCTATGATTTTTACACGAAGGCAACACAATTATTTCATGGTGTGTGTGTCTTTTTTTTTCTTACACAATTGCTTAATGTATGAAAAGATGTGGCAGCCTTATTACTAATCAGGCAAAATCATGTTAAATGTGTAAGAGCACCAGATATTATGATAACGATACTGATCAAGAGCAAAGCTTACACATTGCTGGTGAGAGTGGAAAGTGAGGCAACAATTTAGTACTACAGTCACCACAATACAGGTAGGAGTTATGCTGAACAAAACAACATGAGATTAAATCAGACATAAGAGAAAATGAAGCACTCAAGAGATGCCCTGAACAGGAGAAGAATGAGGCCACTGTCAGAGCAACACAGCATACTGTTTTACCGTGAATGTTTTTCTGCTAAGTAGAAAAATATATCCTGGAAAATAATGATAAAAAGTGTAGTATAGTAAATATATAAACTAGTATTATTTTCATTTATTGTCATCAAGTATCATGTACTGCAAGCTATACTTTTATAGGACTGACACTGCAGTAGGTTGTTTATACTGCATTTTCTTGTGATATTAAGATGTCTATGCTGTCACCAGGTGATGGGGATTTTTCAGCTCTGTTAAAATACTATATGTTCACTGTCATACATGTGGTCTATCATAAACTAAAATGCTGTTAGGAGGTACATTATTGAATCCTATGTAGATGACCATTTACCTACACTATGACAGGCAGTTCAGGTCTTAACTATAAACCCTAGAGAAGGTATTGCATATAGGCAGCAAGAGAAATGCTGAAGAATGTTCACTGTACTCTAAAGCAAAACTCAGAAGGAAATCCACATCTCTATCTATGTGAGTGAAAATAGTTATAGTCACACAAGGGAATATTAAGACATATAATGAAACTGTACAGCTACTAAGTAGGTAGGTAGGTAGATAGATAGATAGATAGATAGATAGATAGATAGATTCACCATAACTCTTAGAGATATAACATAAATGAAAAAAAATTAATAGGAGACTGAATAAGATATGATACCAGTTTTTTAAAGCTTCAGAGCTAAGCAAACAAACAATGTTATTCAGAAATATACACATAGATGATAAACCTATAAAATTCCCCAAACAATGACAAATGCAAATTCAGGATATTGGTTGTTTTTGAAGGACAAGCAGTAGGGATGAAAAAGTATAGAACACAGCTATTAGGATGTTCTAGTTCTAAAGAGAGGTGATGTGCTCAGGGGTTTATTTTATTGCTTTGTGTCATAACTGCAAATATATTATCTTGTAAATATCAAATATTACATCATGAAATAGTAATTAAAATTAATTGACTAGCCCTAGCTGGTTTGGCTCAGTTGATAGAGCGTTGGCCTGCAGACCAAAGGATCCCAGGTTCAATTCTGGTCAAGGGCACATGCCCAGGGTTGCAAGCTTGATCCCCCCCAATAGGGAGCATGCAGGAGGCAGCCAGTCAATGATTCTCTCTCATCATTGATGTTTTTATCTCTCTCTTTCCCTTTCCATTCCTCTCTGCAATCAATCAAAATATATTTTTTAAAATTAACTAATAAAAATATATTAGGGTGATGTCTCAGGTCAAGGCTCATAAAAGTGAAATGATCTAATAAAACATATGATTAGCAATGTTAACATAAAGAACCATTCGTTTTTATTATATTATTAAAAAGTTAAACATCTATGAAATGGTTTGGATTCATTATATAGCAATTAGTTGTGCAACACTAAAATTACATGTCTATCATGGGTAGTCTGGTGAAGGTCACTCCTCAATATTTTAAGATATATTCAGAGTTGATATGTGCTGGTCTATTAGAGCTTTATTCATTATTTTAACATAAACTCTTGGTGATTATTATAAATTTCAGTTTTGAATGACTGCTAAATCTTCTTTTTTCTCCCTTTAAAATATACATGCAAATGTATGGCCATCTAAGAACAAATAAATTTTACTTTTTAAAAACTAATATTTTAATTATACCATTTAAAACTCAAACATTGTTGGAAAGCCATATAAATATATGTTCTATGTTCTTTTAATAAAGGCTTTATTCACTAAGCACTAAAATTGTGTCACTAGCTTCTCTAGCTTGGCTGCTGTAGCAAAATAAGAATGTAACCATTTTAATAACCTTTTCAGCATTATTTGTTGTTGTTAATCCTCACTCAAGGACATCTTTTTCATCAATTATTTAGAGAGAATGGAAGGGAGGCAGAGAGAAAAGAGAGGCAATGACATCAATTGGTTGCCTCCCACATGGACCCCATCAAGGACAATGGATTGAACCTGCAACTGAGGTACATGTCCTTGACTGGAATCAAACCCATGACTTTTCAGTCCATGGGGCAACTCTCCCAAACTTTCAGCTTTTAAGAAAAATACAATTATTCTCATTTCATTATATATATACTAGAGGCCCAGTGCATAAAATTCGTGCATGGGAAGCAGGGGATGTCCCTCAGTCCAGCCTGTACCCTCTCCAATCTGGGAACCCTCGAGGGATGTCTGACTGCCCATTTAAGCCCGTTCCCAGTAGGATCAGGCCTAAATGGACAGTTGGACATCCTTCTCACAATTCAGGACTGCTGGCTCCAAACTGCTCACCTTCCTGCCTCCCTGATTGCCCCTAACTGCTTTTGCCTGCCAGCCTGATCACCTGCTAACCACTACCCTGCCAGCCTAATTGATATCTAACTCCTCCCCTGCCAGCCTATTTGCACCCAACTTCCCTCCTTTGCCAGCCTGGTCACCCCTAACTGCCCTCCCCTGCAAGCTTGATCACCTCTAACTGCCCTCCCTTACAGGCCTGGTACCTCCCAACTTCCCTCCCCTGCTGGCCTGATCACCCACAACTGCCCTCTCTTACAGGCCTGAAACTTCCCAATGATCCTCCCTTGCTGGCCATCTTGTGGTGACCATCTTGTGTCCACATGGGGGCAGCCTTCTTGTGGGTGGGAGTGATGATCAATCTGCAAATTACTCTATTATTAGATAGGAGAGAGACCTGGTACATGGGTGGGGGTCAGCTGGTTTGCCCTGAAGAGTGTCCTGGATCAGGGTGGGGGTTCCCTTGGTGTGGGGCAGTCTGGGCGAGGGGCCTGTGGTGGTTTGCAGGCTGGTCATGCCCCCCCCATTGCCCAAGCAGAGGCCCTGGGATCTGTGATTAATTGATGTTTTACAATTGAAACTTTATAGCCTGGAGTGGAGCCAAGCCTTCTGCTCGGTCCATGGCGGCAGCCATTTCTGTTGGGACATTTATCTTCTATAATTGAAACATGGTAGCCTGGAGTGGAGGCCTAGCCCAACCAGAGCTTCAGAAAGTTGGCTTCCTCTATCACCCGGGCAACCCTTGCCTCTGTTCTCTCCAGCTCCATGGCTGCCACCATTTCTGTTTGGATTATGTATCTTTTATAATTGAAACTTGGTAGCATTAAGTGAAGGCCTAGGCCAGCAATGACAGGCAGAAAGCTTGGCTTCCTCCATTGCCAGGGAATCTCAAGCCTCCCTCCTGCTCTCAGAGGCTGTAGCCATCTTGGTTGGTGTTTATTTGCATATTTTGCTCCTGATTGGCTGGTGGGCATGGCTGTGGGCATGGATTGATTGGAGGTACGGTCAATTTGCATATTACTCTTTTATTAGATAGGATTTTAAAATATGCCCAGCTGGCATTGCTCAGTGATTGAGCATAGACCTAACAACCAGGAGGTCACGGTTCAGTTCCTGGACAGAGCACATGCCCAGTTCTGCAGGGGAGCTGTGCTGAAGGCAGTTATCAATAATTCTCTCTTTCGATGTTTCTTTCTCTCCCTTTCCTTCCTTTCTGAAATCAATAAAAATGTATTAAAAATAAAGAAAGGTTGGTTGTATCATATATCAGTAATTTTGAAGGAGGTCAGAGTTCCATAATTTACAGAAATAGTTAAGAAAAGTCATCCTAACTATCTCTGTAAGTCATTCAATTCTGCCCAATTGTGTGGCAGAATGAACAGTTTTTGTCAAAATTAGAACTGGTCCAACATAATTTGTTCTTGTTGCTGTTTGTTTGTATATTTTGTGTGCTTTTTAAATTCTTATTGAAAGTTGCTTGGATAAGGAGGAATCAAAAAAAAGTTATAGTGTCACAATTCTTATTTTCTTAATTTAAAATATTTTTGATATTTTATTATTTCTATCAGGATATAAATTAATATACAGTTTATGAGGAAATGTAGGATTCTGGTCAGATTAATAATAAATTTCAGTGGCAAAGAATTGTGAAAATGGTATGCATTTGGGAGTAATTTGTTAATAAATCCTGTCAAGTCATAAAATTATTTCACAATCTAATATTGTTGACTTACTACTCATTAATTTAGTCATTGATTAATATAATTTTAACAAGTACTGAATGGGTGCCAATCATGAGTTTAAGAACAGATTTTTTTTTCTTTTCCTGTCTAAATGGGAAGACAGCGATATCGTAAGTATTATGGGAAAGAAATACAAAACTCTGTGAGAACCCAAAGAGAAGCACCTGACCCAGATAAGAGGGAGAAGAAATATCAGGAATGCCTTGCTATAAGAAGTGAAGTCTAAAATGAAGGCTGTGCAAAGTGTATGGATAATGAAGGCAAAAAGAGCTGGGGTGCATTTTCTAGCAGCAAGTACAGTGTAAACAGTTCAAAGCCAGAGCCGAAAGAAAGCACAGTATTTTAAGGCTGTGAAAGTGGTCTGTGCACCTTGATCACAGAGCGAGAGGCTGTGAATAGTAAGGGTGTTAAGGGTTTACATGAAATGCAACTTGGGGCTTGGGTAGTAGTCCAGTTGCAAGGGATGGTGTCAAATCAAGGCTCAACAACAGTTTATTACATATCTATGTCTTTACTTATCCAGACCATGTCTGTTGTCTTAGTCAGTTGGATAAATAAGCAGTTTTTTTTTCATAATAATTCCTAGATGTATTAGCCATGAATAATAGCCATGAGTCCTGGTTGAACACAGTGCCTAATCCAATTCTTCCTACTCTATTTAAAAATATGACCAAACAACTTTGGTCTCAAAAATTACTAACAATAAAATTCAGATTTACTGAATTGGTAAGAGAATTAAGCTATTGTATGTTCCAAGATGCAGGAATAAAATATGCATGTTTATTATGTTTTACGTATTATATAACATGCTTATTAATGGTAATTAACAGTAATTGCAACACATACAAAAAATAACAAGTACTTCCTCACAGAAATATTTGTTCTAGGAAATTTATAATCTTCCTAGTTCAGTTCCCAGGATCAAAATTGCATTCCAGCATTTATCCCAAAATAAGCTATTTTGTTGGCAATTTAAGGTTCAGTTAAAAATACAGGAACAAATTCTGCCATTAGCTATTTGAACTACTGTACTTCATTAAGAATTCTATTATAATATTTTTTTATCTAAGGTTAATCACAGGGCCACAGTCAGAGAGCAAATTGAAAATACTTACTTTCAGTTCATTGTTCATGAGAGTAAAAGTTTCATTTGCAAAATTATCTAAAATCAAATGATAAGTAATATTGTTATTGGGAACAGTTCCATCTTCATCTGAACAAGTTAGAGAGACTAAAAGAGTTTCAACTGGGATGTTTTCAGGAAGTTCAACTCTGTAATGAGTCAAATATGAGAAAAAATTTGGTGAAGCATGTTAATGTAGATATATACAGATAATAAAATTTCATTTTAAAACTATATTTTAAATAACCACTTCTTCCAATAATAAAATTACCATGTTGTTTAAAAGTTTGTGAAAGATAAGAAAATGTTTGGCATTCTTGCTAAGGCCTAAGGAAAATGACCTGCTATTATATTCGTTTAATAAGCAGCAAATTTAGTAAGAAACACACATATAAAAAGTGGCAGCTTGCACCTCAAATTCATAATTTTCTATCTATAAATCTTAAAAACGAAAGTGACCTCAAATTTCTCCATACTTTTGATTTTAGGCAGGTGATTACTGGATTGAAATTCTGAATGCTAACAAGATGGTAACTGTGATTTTGTTCTGGGAGAATACTGCTTTCAGATTTGTTCGAGGTAAAGAAGGGAAACTGAGATTGGAGATATTCAGGTAAAAGAAGCACAGGACTGATGGTTCATTGTCACAATTTAAATTACTCACAAGTCCATTTTCCTTACCTGTGCTTTTCACCTATCTTTTCAGCTATTCTAGTTTTAAAGTAGTGGTTTTTCTTGTGTCCTTGAATGTAGTTGTATAACATCACTTAGGTAATATCCAGAACAGTTCCCTTCAGAGGTTACCTTTGCCTTTTATCTCCTCACTATAACTTCTCTACAAGTCTTCTTTTGAATAATCGTTTTCAAAAACCTACATATTTAACATGTTTTTTAAAAATATATTTTATTGATTTTTTTTTACAGAGAGGAGGAGAGAGGGATAGAAAGTCAGAAACATGGATGAGAGAGAAACATCCATCAGCTGCCTCTTGCACACCCCCTACTTGTGATGTGCCCGCAGCCAAGGTAGATGCCCTTGCCTGTAATCGAACCTGGGACCTTTCAGTCCACAGGCTGACACCTTATCCACTGAGCCAAACTGGTTTCGGCGATATGTTTTTGTTTGGATTACTTTCTGGGATTTCAGTCCCTCAGAAATGAATTTTCACACTGGCAAGTAAAGAGCACTGAACAAAAATGAAACTTTAAAAAAATTCTCTGGTTGATAGGGAGTTCCTTAAATTTATATTACACTGGAATTAACGAATTGAATTCATCTCCACACAGCTTAAGCTACAGTTATCCTACTGCGGAGTGTCTGCTATAGCTATTTACCAGTTAGCAGTGACTGTTAACTTTTACCAATATTCGTTTGCCTCTCTCTATATCCTAGTCTCCCTACAACTTTCACAGGTGGCTTTGGAGCTGAGGGGAGAGGAGGATGTCCTGGCAAATGAAGAGTAGTTGGAAAGGCTGTGTGCATCATCCTAGGCAAGGTGAATTAACATTTATGGCACCATCCACATGCTCTCACTCTCTCTGATCTCTTCATGTGGTTGAAAGCAAATGGCAGCAATATGGCAAACCAGAGGATCCAATAAACGAGGCCTCCTCAGTCACAGCAAAGAGGCATGCCACTCAGGAGAGCCAACCCAACTTCAGTGTTCTTTGCATAAGGGACAGAGAAATGCTTATTGGGTTTAGTCACTGATTTTGTTGTTATGGAACTAATGTTAAGTTTTTTGTCCAAAATATGTATTGTCTTAAAATAATATTTCTAATTTTAATTACTTACAATACCTTAGGTTTGAAAAATAGTGTAATAAAATGTAAATTGTCTTATTTGTTAACAGACTTCTAACATGCCTCCAATAAGAATCTGTAGACTACTTGCTAGAATAGAAAGTAAGAGCACTTCACAGTTAGGTTGGCTACAGAATTACTGTTTATTATTTCTATCTTTGTATTTTTTATTAAAACATATCTCTGACAAAAGTTTACAAACTAAAAGTCAATTTTTGAAGTACAACAGAGCAATGGCAGTGTTTCTATATGTGGATTTTGGATTATGTAACTACAAAGTGATCAAACACGTGCCTGGAATAATACTAGTAAAATATTATTTTAAGTAAGAATTAAGCTGTTCAAGAGCAGACCACCAAAACACTTTAATAGCCTTGTTTAAAACACGGTCTCTGCCATGTAAGTGAAAATTCTAATTAAGCTGGAGCTGCCATTGCTCAATTTGCAGGACTATTAAAGTTCTCTCCATACAGATGATTTTAACTCATATTGGCTTGATGATATAAAGCACATATGTCTATGGTTTTCTTCAAGTATGTACTATTACATACACTGTTGGAATGAAATATATAATCAAAATACCAAAAAAGAACACTAATGATCAGAAAATTAGTGTTTCAGGATTTAGTTTACTATTAATTAACTATAAACTTTATATGAAAATGAAATCTTAGAGATTTGATACTCCATTTATATAATACTAATAACATAACATGAGTGCATTTTCAAATCTCTATATAATTATAAAAGAAACACCAAGGCATGTGGCTTTGAAGTAAACTTTAAATTAATGTCAATAAAACTTTAAAAATGAATTTTAACTTTGTCATATTTTATACATATATATATATTTAAATGCCATCATTATTTAACCACCCTGAAAAAAAGGCGTACCAAAATTATAATTTGAAGTATATTCTAATTTTTATTACTATAAATTTTTGAGACAAAAAAGGAAGATACAATTGTATCAGGGAGGAAAAAAATAGAGAGGCTGCAAATTGTTTAAAATACTATATAATAAAGAGGTAATATGCAAATTGGCCATTACTCCAACACACAATATGGCCACCCCCATGTGGTCAAAGATCGCTGCCCCTATGTAGAAACAAGATTGCTACCACAAGATGGCCAGCAGGGGAGAACAGTTAGAGGGACCTGGCCTATAGGGGAGGGCAGTTTGGGGGGACCTAGGCCTTCAGGGGAGGGCAGTTGGGAGTGACCAGACCTGCAGGGGAGGACAGTTAGGGGTGACTAGGCCTGCAGAGGAGGATAGTTAAGGGCAATCAGACCAGTGGGGGGGGGGCATTTAGGGGTGACCAAGTGGGCCAGCAGGAGAGCAGTTAGGCATCGATCAAGCTGGCAGGCAAAGTGGTTAGGGGCAATCAGGCAAGTAGGCAGGTGAGCGGTTGGGAGCCAGCATTCCTGGATAGTGAGAGAGATGTGTAATCGGGCCTAAATGGGCAATAGGACATTCCTCAAGGGGTTCCAGATTGTAGAGGGTGCAGGCTGGGCTCCCCCAACCCTGTGCACAAATTTCGTGCACCAGGCCTCTAATATAGTAATAAAGAAATAAAAGTCTTATTCTTCATTCCAGAAATGGTATGTTGGTTACCCATTTATTTTTCTCTTTTTCTTTCTATGTCAAAATATGAAGGTCAAATTTTAAATAATAACTTACATGTAAATATCCTGAATGCACTGAGGTGGATTGTCATTAACATCTTGTAGAATCACTGTGAGTGTTCCAGTTGTGGAATGCACACGTTCATTGTCATAAGCTCTAAAATATAATACCCAGGAATGTGGGATGGTTGTGTCTTCATAATCCAAAGGATAGGAGATTGTGACTTCTCCTAAATCTAAAAGATAGACCAATGCAACTCTGTTCAACATTCATTAGATGAATATATTAGCAATTTAAATAATGACATGGATAAATAGTTCTAGAGATAAATTATAAAGGACAAATCACATTTCTGACCTGTGAAGCTCATAATTGAGGATCTGTAGGAAATGGTTAACAATGTGGAATAGTGAAGCCTCCTACACTTGTACATCAGAAACTATTTCGTGGGAGGGCTATGGTGGATGAGATGAAACCTAGGCCAAGGGTTGAAAAATGAGTACAGAAAATCAGAGAAGATTGGGTTGGAGAGAGGTTGCAAGGAGGCAACCTCTTCTCTTTTGGCAAAGGGAAGCCAAAAGAGAGAAATAAATAGGCTCCATACGCCAGATAGGTGAAACAGCCACATGGAAAGGAAAAAATACATACAAGAACAGATGATCTTTATGAAAATAGTAAATTGCTTAACTGAAGCCTGGGTAAGAGATGTTGATTGCAATAATGATGAAAAGAAATAATTTTAATTCACATGTAGCAGGTAGATTTGATAAACATATTCTGGCTGATTAGACATGTGTAATTGGGGTGGGGTAACAAAAGTGGAGTGAAGGCAATTAAATTCTTTATATATTTACTATAGTATTCCATATACTTCTAAAATCATGGTATTTTAAAGATATAGTTTATTGCAATTGAAAAACAAATTATATACTCCTATTATGATGGGGCATATTCTTTCCTGGCTAAAACAATATAAAGATTTACATATACAAATATGAGAGAATAACACAATAAAACCCCATGTACATATCACTAAATTCAAGGATTACAGTTAATGGCAAATTTTCATTTATAGGATTATATACTTTATCCCCTACCTGAATTATTTTGAAGAATATCACAAATACTGTATTTCTTTATTTGTAAATATTATCTATTCTTATTAATTAACTAGTGGCCCAGTGCCTGAAATTCATGCATGGGGGGAGGTGTCCCTCTGCCCGGCTTGCACCCACTCTCCAATTTGGGACCCCTCTTATTAATTAATTTATTTATGTAATCCTCACCCAAGGATATTTTTCCATTGATTTTCAGAGAGAGTGGAAGAGAGAGGGCAAGACAGAGAAAGACATCAATGTGAGAGAAACACATCCATTGATTAGCTCCTGGATGTGCTGACCAGGGTCTGGGCTGGGGAGAATCCTAAAACCAAGGTATGTGCCCTTGACCAGAATCAAACCTGGGACCCTTCAGTCCTCAAGCCTATGTTCTATTCACTGAGCCAAACCTGCTAGGGCTGTATTATCTATTCTTTTTAATAATATTTTTTATTGATTTCAGAGAGGCAGAAAGAGGGAGAGAGTGATAGAAAAATCAGTGATGAGAGAGAATCATTGATCATCTGCCTCCTTCAAGCCCCTCCTCACTGGGGATCTAGCCCACACCCCAGGCATATGCCTTGACTGGAAATCCAACCATGGCCTCCTGGTTCAAGGTTGATGCTCAACCACTGAACCAGTACAGCAGGGCAGTATTATCTGTTCTTACAGGCAAAGGATTCTTCTTTTAAAATATAACAATGTTATATTTGCATACTCAAAACATCACATTAATTCCTTAGCATCATCCAATAATGATCAAATTTTCTGGTTTGTCTTATTAGGTTTTGTTGCTTTTCCAATTACCATCTAAGGAAAATCCATACTTTATAATTGTTTGATACCTCTTAAGTCTCTTTAATCCATAAGGTTCTCCAAAATTTTAAAAATTTTGTTACATACCCTGGTGGTCTTTATTTGATGAATTAAGTAGTAACACACATGCACACTTGCCCCCTCGATCTATCTTGAAAATTATTACATAATAATATGGAGAGGTGCCTCATTTTTTGGTAGGTACATATTGTTTCATTGCCTAGGTATATCAAAGTTTATACAACCAATACCCTATGGGTATTTTCTATAGTTATTAAATAGTGTTGCAATAAAAGTCATATGCATATGTCTTTTTATATTTTTGCCAGTGTGTATGAGATGTTTTCTAAAGTGGGATTAGAATCCAAATATAAATTCATATGCAATTTTCATATATTCTGCTAAATATTTCTCTATAAGGGTTTAGTATTTTTCACTTCGTTGGTGGTACATGAGTCTATTTTCTCTCTGCCTCACCAACAGGAGATAATTATCAAACACAAACTTTGCTAATATGACAGGTTAAAACCGTCTTTCTACTTACATTTCATTTGCCAACAGACACTCATTTCCCTCTTTGCCCTAGAGCCATCCCCAACTTTTCTGCCTCAGTTTCCTTTGCTCATTTTTCCAACACTCAGCCTGGGCTTCACTATTCACCTTCACCCCCACCCACTATGACCCTCCTATAAAATATTTCCTAATCTGTGCAAGTCAATGTGCATCTAAACCATTTGGAAATTATGGACATCAGATCAGAAATTTATTCTCAAGTGTTTCAGAAAAATTTTCCCACATGTTTGTCATTATTTAAAAAAGTGATATTTCATTTTCAATTTTATTATTAGCAAGATTGAGAACTTTTTTAATATGATTGAGAGTAATTTTCAGGTCCTCTAAACTGTTGATTCCCATCTTTAAGCCATTTTCATATACAATTGTTACTTTTATTTCTTCTAATGTGCAGATATTTCCCAATTTCTTATTTATATTTTTACTTTACTTATGGTGACTTTGCTATAAAGTTGTCATGATGATGATGATGGTGATGATGATGATATAATGGTTATATGACATTCATTCATTTGTAATCATGTGGTTTCTGGATTGTAAACTGTAGTTATAAAAGTTTTTCCCATTCCCAGGTTTGCAAAGAAATTCATTCATATAGGGTGGGGCAAAAGTAGGTTTACACTTGTTCGTGTAGAAAATAATACAATAATTAAAAAATAATAATACAAAATAAACTGTTTTTAATACTCACAGCTATAAATCTACTTTTGCCCACCCTGTATTTTCTTCTATTATCTGTATATTCCATTTTGTAAAAACTATCTTATCTATTCAACTTTTTTGATATACAGTATAAAAATGCTTTATTTTTCCTAATGCTATCCAGTAACTATAAAATTTATTGAAATGTCATTTTTTCCCTGCACTTTTACTAAATAATACATTTCCATGATCATTTAGGACTTTTATCAAGATTTCATATTCTGTTCACTACATGTAAATGTTTAATCATGTGTCAGCATCACACTGTTTGCAATTCAGAGGCATTGTAATATGTGAGCTTGGCCTCATTGCTCTTCTGTTCCAATTTGTTTTCTTACTGTAAATGCTGTTTTTCTTCTTTAGCTCCAGGGAGTAAAGGGTTCAGATAAGGAACTATATGCAAAAAATATCAATAAAATAAAGTCTGACATTTTTATTAAGTTGCTTTTAAAATAATTTTATTGTATCTATTCTAGAGGCCCTGTGCATGAAATTCATGCACAGGTAGGGTCCCTAGGCCTGGCTGGTGATCAGGGCTGATTTCTGGGGTGACCAGCAGAGTGATTGGGGGTGCCCACTGCCTGGCCAGATGCTTGCCAGTCTGCCTCGCCTCCTGCTGCCACTTACTGCCACTGCTGGTCGCCTCCCTCTGCAGGGTGACTGATGGGGCAATCAGGGGGGGGGCCCCTGGCACCTGCCTTGGCTGGCCTGGAGTCTGTGGGCTGGGCACAGCTCCTGCATTGAGTATCTATCCTCTGGTGGTCAGTGAACATCATAGCGAATGGTCATTCTGCTGTCCGTTTGATTTGCATATTAGGCTTTTATTATATAGGATTTGTAGAACATTTAGCCTTTATGTACAATACATTCTCTTTGTAAACATTATTTATTTTTAGTTCTATAGTGAATATATATTTAACTCTCTGCATTATTTCTTATGCTGATACCCCTCCAGTTATTTGGGTTGTCTGGAGTGCATTCTCTAGTGAATTCTCAGGCAGAGGAACAATATATCCTGAGTATTTTCATGTTCCTAACATTTTTATCTGTTTTCTTTACCTATAAGGTCATTTTCTGTGTATAAATTTCTCAAATCACTTTTTATGTCCCTGAGTTACCTGAATATGTTACTTTAGTAACTTGTGGGAAAAGTTTACAATTTGATTATCAGTCTTTTCTAAATGAGTTAACCTTTTGCCTAGGTGCTCAAATAGTTTTAATATCTAATAGTTTACTAGAATATGATTCAAATTCAGCCATTCTGTATTGATTTTCCAGAATCCTAATTTACCTTTTCCAATACATAGCCTCAAATCTTTTTTTAATATTAGGAACACTTTCTTCTGTCACACTTTTAGTATTTTTTATGTTCCATTACTTTTGTTTGCTTATTCAGGAATATTTAGAATATGATTTAAGGTATTGCCTCTTCTCTGCCTACCTTCTATATCTATCATCTTTTTTCTATGCACTTGTATTTTTTGTCTTTATAATTATTACATTTTGTAAATAATCACATCCATGGGAAAGTTTTTTTTCTGAACCATATGAAAGACCTGATGTTCATCATCTCTAAATACTTTAAGATATATTTCCTAAGAGCATTATCCAATGTTACCACAATAAAAACTACAACATCTAGAAGTTCCCATCAAAGACTTAATGCTGAAACCCTCTTTCAGGTGTTACCAGTTATCACGGTGATATTTTTACATGAAAAGATCCAGTTCAGAATCACTCATTGTCACGTCTGCTTAGTCTCCTTAAATTACAAAAGTTCTTCCATCTTCCCCTAAGTTTCATGACCATTTTGAAGATTAAAGGCTCGTAATTTTGGAGAATTTTCCCAAATCAGATGTGCTTGATGTCTTCTCACAGTAAATTTGGGTTATGTAGTTTCTATTAAATACCACAGAAATTATACTGTGTTCTTATTGCATAATATCAGTTTTTCTTGCAATGAGAATGTCTGTCCACTTTAATTTCTTTATTAAGATAGTGCTTCCCAATATTCTCCACTTCAAAGTTGCTATGTTACTTTTTGCAATTAATAAGTATTTTGTGGTGAGGTATTTTGAAAATATGTAAACATCATGTTCCCACCAAACTGACAATTTATGTGTGTATTTATATCTCCATGGATTCTTGGTGATCCATTTTACATAGTGGGTTATAATCTGCAACTATTGATATTCATTTTGATCAAATTGCCCTTCATTGGCTAGAGAAAGCCAATACGAGCTGATTTCTGTTTTTTCCCCGCGTATCCTTGTCAACCTTTGAGCATGTTCTTGCTTTCTGTCACAAGATATTTCAAGATTCTCTCGTATTTTAACTCCTATCACCTAAAAGAAAAATTTTTTCCCTTAAGGAGTTCTTATATTGTGAAATGGTATTTAGAAGTCAGTATCTGCACATTAGGTATGTTCATTCCTATTCTGGTATCATCCTTCAGACGTAGCTACAGAAATTCATTTGTGTGTCTGTGTGTGTGCCTATGCAATTATACCAAAAATAATTAATTGAAGAACCCTTTTGGCAAAATTTTCATGCACTGAACGGGGGTCCCTCAGCACAGCTGGCCCCTCTCACAGTCTGGGAGCCCTCGAGAGTGGGAGGTGACTGGGCAATCAGAGGAAGGCAATGCCCCCATCACACTTTTGTTGCTGCCCCTGCTGGCAGTGTAAGCCTTGTCCGGCCCTGGTTACCTAAACCTCAGGCAGCCCTGGCACCTGAGCAGCCACCATCTGAGGCTTGCCTGAACCTCAGGCCAGCCCTGGGCAGCTTGGGGGCTGAAGGGACTGGGGGACTCTGGAGGCAGGCACATGGAATGGCTGAACTTGCCTGGGCTGAGGGGACTGGGCGCTGCCATCTTGTGGTTGTGGGCACTGTCATTTTTGAGGGGATGGCAGTAAATTAGCATATTCCCTCCTTATTGGCTGTGAGGGTGTGATGGCCAATTAGCATATCCCCTCTCTATTAGATAAAATTATGTGCATGTATGTGCATGCATGCCCATGTGTGTGCACATATACCTTCCTCTATGCATACATATAATCAAAAACTTAAGTTCACTTTAACATCTTTGATTTTAATTCACCCTTATATTCATTCCAGTTTTTTTCATTTTCTATCGTTGTAACTCACATATCTGATAGAAGAAACTAGTATTTATTTATCTTTAAAATAGTTGTTTTATGAATTCCCCCAATATGTAACTAATCTTCTATCTGCTGCCACTCCCCTCTCCTCATGATGGGCTTGGACACCCTTCTCCTTTGTTTAAGCTCTGAATTGTCATAGGGCCTGCCCTCCAGAGATCATCTTCCTCATCTCTCTGATTCTGCTCCCTAATGGGAGCTCTTTCTACTGATATATACAGTGTGTGTTTAACACTGCTCTTTTCGTGTATGAAAATGTACCTCACCTTTCTTCCCTTCCTGTGTTTTATTCCTTGGTTGTTAGAGGCATGGACTCCTAATTCTTGGTCATGTAGAATGTATTGGTAATTAGAGTTGCAAATATCATAATTGAATACAGGTTCTGCCATGCAGATTAGCTGCATGGGACTTGAGTAAATTAAGATTCCTCCCCAAGCATCACATATTAGGTGAGGATTAGTATAATGAAAATCAAATGAAGTTCTTATGTTTACAGAGCACTTAGGAGAATGTCTGATACAGAATAAATATTCAGTTCATTTGAATAGTACTAGGGTTTCCATGAGAAAATCCACTTCTCAGAAAAAAACCCCACAAAACTATAGTACACAATACCATCCCAGGGAATCCTGCTGTGGGTCTGAGTTGTTTGGGGGTCCCCTGGATCTGACAGATTGTGCAGACTATTTCCATTCTTCTGAGAAGGAAGGAATGATCATTGTTTATTGCATATAAAATATGCTAAATAAGTTCCTAAATATTTTAAAGATTCTTTTATCCTAGTAGAATGATCACCAGGCTTATTTTAACTAATAAAAAACACACTTTATATTATACATTATGAAATGACTAGCAATAAAAAATTATACCTTCACTTATTGAAAATTCTTTTTGTGTACCTATAAATTCATAATGGACTGAGTCTCCTATGTCTCTATCAGTTGCTGTCAATTTGACTAGCTTTGTTCCAACAGGCAGATTTTCATAAATATTTATAGGTGCATCTGGTATGTATCTGTGGGACAAAAGGATTTTTTTATCACTTAGTGTAAACAAATGTCTCTTTTCATCTATGTCACACAACATATATTTTACATTTTGTGATATACATTTTTAACAGTTTCAAGATCCTGGTTTTAAAAATATACTATACATTTTTAAAAATTGCTGTGTATACTAAAGTAAGTTTATGTATTTATAAAATGAAATCAAACTTTCCTTCTGTCTCTATGCCTTCTCCTGACTGTTACATTATATTTTAATTCAGATAACAAAATAGTACAAACATTTTTGCAATCACTATTTTATTTGAGATATGTTTGGAAATATTTCTATATCAACGAGTATTTATTGCCCAAATTATTTTTGATGGCTACATTGATTTTGCAATAGGACTTTATCAATGTGAATTTTCTGCAACATTTTACTTGTTATAGATAAACAGCAGGAAAATAGAAAGTTTTGAATCCTTATTCCATCCAAAACAGGACACTCTTCTGTGGATTCAAGAACAAAATATAAATGGCCGTAACTTGTACTCTATGTAAAATAACTAATAGTATAAGTCTCATAGAGGTTTACTTCTAGGTCAGTTGGAATGTTTGCAAGAATATTGGCAATGGAAATAATACCCAAATAACACCGATATATACCCCATATAAAAAAAGTTTTAAGGGTTAAATCTTAGCATTTAAATGTTTGCATTGCCCATTGCTTACCCAAAAATAGGGCTCTCATCATTAACATTTCTGATATTTATAGTGATGGTGCCTGTGCACGACTCCAGAGACAGGTTCCCTCTATTTCTCACAGCCACTTCAAACTGGAAATGCTAAAGTAAATAGAGAAGACAGAATATTTTTGATGCTAAAAATATGCAATTCCTCTTTACACTAAAAAATGCTTTAAAAATAACATTGAAAAAAACCTTTAAAAAGTTGCAAGTATAAGAATGTAGATCCAGTCCCAAAACATCTTAGGGTCATTTGTTGTGAGGAATATGTTCTATACTCTGTTATTAATGCTACCTACCAATGGTTATGGAGTTTCGACCATATTTTTAAACATTGGTTTGGTATACTATGTTTAAGGCAATATAGTCAATTTAAATTTCTTGACATACATAACCAAAAGAGGAACTTATGTTTTACTGGTTAGGAAGAAATATTATGTAAAGCTAGACAACTATCTTACTTTTGAAAATATTTGAAAAATTATGATACTTTAGAAACCTCAAAAAAGTAGTAAAACATTTTAAAAGTTTATATTCTAATGTGTAAAAAAATAAGAAATGTTGCCTAATGTAATAGCTAATCAGTTTGAAGTTAAGAATGATTTTAATTTTTCTTTTATTAAATTTAATTCTATTAGAGGCCTGGTGCATGAATTCGTGCATGGGATCAGGACAGCTTGGCCAGGGGGAAGGGACATGGGCGGTTGGCTGCCTGCCTGATGGTCGAACTCCTGGTTGAGGGGACAATTTGCATATTAGCTTTTTATTATATAGTATATACATTGAATGACCAGATTATCATGCATTCAGAGATCATAATAATTTGGCCACTCAATGTATACTATGTGTTTAAGCTTCGAAGTGCCTTTAATTATATGAGATTACACCTTATTGATACTTCTATTTCAGAAATATTTTAAATAAATGATAATAAACTGAAATTACAAGGAATATTTAACTAAAATGTGACTTAACTACTAATTCTGGGAGGAAGAGGGATGTATAAACTGCTTTAAAGGCAAGAAAAAAAGAATGGTTTAAAATGTAAAGCTTAGACTGTCTAGTGTTGCTTGGTGGTTGAGCATGGACCCATGAACTAAGAGGTCACTAGTTTGATTCCTGGTCAGGGCACACGTCTAGATTGTGGGCTCCATCCCCATTGTTATGCAGGAGGCAGCAAATCAATGATATCTCTCTTTCATTAATGTCTCTATCTCTCTATCCATCTCACTTCTCTCTCTCTGAAAATCAATGAAAACATATCTAAATGAAAAGTTTATTCTCAAATGTGTCAATATTTCCCTTCCTTGATACCGTCTTAAGAAATTGGGGTTCCCTATAACAGTGTAGCTATTCTGAATTAGCCACTTAGCCATGTTTTCATTCATTCTCAGTATATCCATTCAAGAACCAAACACTGATATTTAAAATGAGCAGCACACATTTTCTACATGGCCTGCTCAGACATGACAGCAGAGGACAAAAGCATGAGGGAGGATAGTAGCCGCTTCTCAGAAGAGATGACAAGCAAACAGTGGCAAGGTAGCCTAGCAGTGAATAACCCATATTAAAGTTAGGCTGCTTTTGTTGGAATCATGATTCATGTATTTGCCAGATGGATAATCTTGGGTAAGTTATTCATTCAGATTAGTGTATTCATTTGTAGAATGGACATAATAATTGTTCTACTTCACAGGTTTTCATAAAAATTAAGTAAGTTATGTGTACCACCTAGCTCATATTCAACATAATATGTTTTGTTTCCTTAGAAAAAATAATAAGATGAAAATAAATGAGAGATGTCTTAGAAATCAGGTCAAGGTTGCCAACACAGTACTTGGCATATAGCAATTGAATAAAATGGTTTTGAACCAAAGGACCTATATTGATTCTCAATATTTTAAGTCTTAACAAAGAACAGGAATCTCTGAAATCAGTAAAGTTGATGCTTTCAGTCAAGCAATATTTTTGAACACTTACTATTTGATGCCCTGTGCAGTCCCCAAGAAGCAAAAACTAAATTAGAAATAACTTTAACATGTATAAAACCACATTCTAATAAGAAAATGACTGGCATATAAACCAAATTTTATCCAATGAAGGCTTGCTTTTGGATCAGTTTGGTGGAATGGAGTCAGATAATTTGCCATAATCCTTTTTGAATATGACTGGAATAAAATTATTGGGTAGGAGAGGAGAGAGAGGCTCACTTGGTTAAAAATTAGCCCATCCATGAAATTAACACGTAAACTTTCCTGAGGCCAGTGATGTCCCAGCAGTGGTCGGCAAACTCATTAGTCAACAGAGCCAAATATCAACAGTACAACTATTGAAATTTATTTTCAGAGACAAATTTTTTAAATTTAAACTTCTTCTAACGCCACTCCTTCAAAATAGACTCACCCAGGCTGTGGTATTTATGGAAGAGCCACACTCAAGGGGCCAAAGAACCACATGTGGCTCATGAGTCACAGTTTGCTGACCACTGCACAAGGGAGTCCTGGTACAATAAAAAGGTAAACCTCTATGGAGGCACAATTGCTCAACATTGTTCAATATGTAAGTATGTAAAGCTTTTTAAAGGATGAACTTGTGTAATAAAAGTGTAATTTTACTTATTTACTCAGAACATTGCCTCGGTTCTATGCTTTTTAATATGGAGACAATCTCTCCTCCAACTTTTATACAAACCTAAATAAGCAAACACAAAAACGGAAATAATATTTAAATAAATTCCAATGGATAAAAGTGAAATGAATCAAATAAACTTCTAAATTTACTTTCTTAATGTGAATTTCTGCTTAATCTATGGGAGTATAAATGCCATTACATAAATTTGGCATGTTTATTTCAATTTAAATAAGTTTTAAAAATTATTTTTAAATATTGAAAATTATTTATAATTAAAGATATCATTTTAATGTTACAATTTATATTTATTCTCACCTTAGGATTTGTTTCATAGTCCAAAAGAGGTTTTGTTGTTTTAGATATGACACCATTATATGAATCGAAAGCAAAGTAGGCAGTGGCATTAACTGAAGAATTTAATACTAAAAACTTTAAAATACACACACAAAAAAATTGGTTAATTCATTAATGAAGAAACATGAATTTTTAAACTGAGTTTTTTATGCAATTATATGTCAAAACCTAACTATACAAATATTGTGTCAAGACAATGCCCATAAAATAGACGCTAAACTTTCTTTAAAGCCCAGACTTCAAAAGCAATCTGAAAATTCTTTCATAATTTTTAGTTATATTTTTCCAAGGATTTTTATACTTAAGTATTAGAACATTTTTGATAAATAGCTATCATTTGGTTTGTAATTGGTACTTTCCAGTGTTTCATTTGTGGTTTTCTAACATATAAAAAAGCCATTTCCCCTTGTACACTCAGGAAGTGTACCTAAAAGAGACATATGTACTGAGTTACTTGGAAGAATCCATTTGATTTAATCTCTGCATTGATTTTCTCCATGATACAATTAAATATTGTTTTAGAGACAGCTTATTTTTTAAGAGAATCAGCATGTTCCTCTTTATTGTTATCACCCATGATTATAACTGGGCTCAGGTTCAAGATGAATATTAAAGATTATGAAAGGAATTTAGTAAATACATTATATATTTTAAATTCACATCCAGAGAAAATTTTAAAACCTAGGAGACATGATATCCAATGCCATTTCCCCCCAAAAAAATCACAACCATCTTGATGGGCATATTAACTGATTTTCCTATGTCTATAAGTGAACAAGCAAAGTTGGCATATGTTAGACTCAGGTCCATGAAATGTTCTCATGGAAAAATCTTTTTCTTTTTTTCTCCCCTTATTATTTCTTTATTATTATAGCTTTGGATTTGTTTAAAATTATTTTTATAAGTCTTTGTTTAATTTTTATTTCCTAATGATTTCAAAAATAAAACCCAGATACTGTAATTTTAGTTATAGAAAATATACATTTACACACATAATAACTTATAATTACATACACACTTATCCTTGACACATATGCATATATCATGACCTAAACTCCCACACACCTAAACACACATATCCCAAATCCTGACCCCCATCCTTTCCCACGCATTCACACACCCATGTACATGGAGCTTCTGAACCGGGTAAAACAGGAATTATCCTCTCCTGTGTTGTCTTCTGTCCTCAATATAAATTTCACAAAGCAAAAACAAGAAAAGAAACTGGGAGTGCTGATCAATGCCTAATTATAATCAGGTCACTAGAAAAATTGTATACAGATTAAATTCTCCAATTCCCCTAAATGTTCATTTCAACCCATATCCAAGCGATGCTAATGAGCCATTTGTTAAAAGTACGGACAAAGGGAAATAAAGAAAAACTTTAGGTTGCTTTAATAAGATTTAGACTGAGGATTACACAATTTAGGGCAGAATATTCCAGTGTATTAGTATGATTTCTAATATATTATAGTCAAGAAATCAGTTTTTCTTATAATATAACAATACTAGAAGCCCAGTGCATGAAATTCATGCACCGATATGGTTCTGAGCAGCTGCTGTGGGCCTTCCTTCGTTCTGCACCACCCTCTGGTGGTCAGAGCATGTCATAGTGAGCGATCGAACTCCTGGTAGGTTGAACTCCTGAGGGGACACTTTGCATATTAGGCTTTTATAGATATAGATAAGCCATACATATACCATAAAATTTTCTGAGAAAATCTAGTGTGATAAATTATCTTGTATTTCTCCTTGTTTACCCACTCATAATCTGAAACTATTTTGTCATCCATTACTTATTAAATTGCTATTGTTAATTAATTATTGCTAAAACCAGAAATAATATGAAGATAGAACCTACTGTGTTCAAATTATGTGTATAATAAAGAAAATATTCCTGATCTGGGATGAAAAAAGGGAATAAAACATGAAATTATATTCTTTCAGCTATGTAAATATCATCAGATAAATGCAAATGAATATAAGCTTTGTTTTTTCATGTGCTTTTGGATCATTTTAGAAAGTTTATTTCTTTTATTTTAAAATCTTATCATTTTAAGTTTTAAGTTTCTTCTTTCATATCAATGACTACCACAAGATATTAAGAATAATTCAAAGCCTGATGATATAATTTTTTACTCATTGAAAATTTGAGCACTCCTTTTTTATTCAAAGTTGGAAAAAAATAGATGACAAAAAAAACACATACTTCAACTTCTTGTCCTGGATCTGGATCTCTTGCAAGAATCATGTATATAAAAGCAAACCCGGGGACATTTTCAGGAACAGACACTGAAACACCTGCACAATTATATATAAACCACAAACAATAATTTATTTTACTTTATTTATATACTAGTGGCTTAGTGCATGAAATTTGTGCATGGGGGGTAGGGGGGTGTCCCTCAGCCCAGCCTGCACCCTCTCCAATCTGGGATACTCAGAGAATGTATGACTACTGGTTTAGGCATGATCCCACTGGAGTCCTTTCCAAACCAGCAATTGGACATCCCTCTCATAATGTAGGACTGCTGGCTCCTAACTGCTTGCCTGCCTGCCTGCCTGCCTGATTGCTCCTAATCACCCTTAACCACCTCTGCCTGCTGGCCTGATAGCCCTCTAACTGCCCTTCCCTGCCAGCCTGATCGCCCCCCAACTGCCCTCCTCACCAGCCTGTTTGCCCCCTAACTGCTTGCTCCCCTGCAGGCCTGATCACCCCTAACTGCCTCTGCCTCAGCTTCCACTAATGTGGCTTTGTCTGGAAGGAAGTCAGACATCTGGAAGATGTCCGGTGGACCTGGTCTAATTAGCACATTGCCCTTTTATTAGTATAGATTCTTTTAATGTGGAACCTGAGAACATTATTTATCTTCTAATACTATTACATTTAAATCCCACTGGACTTTGTTTTACTTTGAGTGAATCTTTTATTCATGCATAATGATCATCATGCATGTGTCACTCAGGAAATATTGGTTCACCAGGTTGAGGAAATCTCTTAGCTCTTGACATGTTTTCAGTTGAAGTTTTCTATTTTTTTTCCCCAAACTTTTGTAAGTCCTACAGTCATAGAAGTGTAATGTTGAAAGTAACTTTGGTGATGTACTAATTAAATCCCTCTCTTTTGCTGACCTTGGAATAGAAAGGTTAAGTTGTTTATTCTATCCACCCAGTGACTAAGTTAGGACTTGAACTTGGTCTCCAAAATCTGAATCCAAAAATCTACTTGGAGTTCAAATTAGAGTAGGAACAATATTTTTTTACATATTCTCTTTCACCTTGAATCAGGTCTCTTTACTTCTACCAAAGAATGGAAAAGTAAATATACCTGATATTGCAAAATAATCTTTTTTAACTAACTACAAGTTATTTTTCTAGCATAGCTAATAATTTTTTAAATATTATTTTGTTTATTTCACTTATTTTACCAAACACTTACTTTCCTAAAAATAGTTTTTGTAACATTTTAAATACATTTTTAATTGACTTAATTTCCAAACACCCTATGAGAAATTTCAACATTGCCTTATATTCACCCTTTATAAGACAAACTTTAAATAATCCATAGTAATTCAGTTTGTATTTTACTTTTCCAGATATCTAAAGAATCAATAACATTAGACTATATATACACTGAATTATAATTAAAACTAGTAGCATCTGAGGGAGGTCTCCTACCCCAATAGCTATTTTGCTTCTCATGCCCAGCTCAGATCGGGACCCAACTAACAGACAAAGACTTGGCCGACAGCATCTGCTCTATATCTAAATTCAGCCAAGTACCAGTAATGTGCAGGGCCTACTCCAGAATGTGAATAATCCTTTCCACTAATATTTACAAGGTAAACTAAGATTGTTGGTTTGACAGTAAAATAGTAATCAAGTTTTCAGATTAATTTAAATTGGTTAATTGAAATAAGTGAATATTCAAGAAAATTTAATTGTACTGAACAAAAAGCTCTTCCTAAAGTATTAACTAAAATTCTCTTGGTAGTTCATCTCGTGGTAAAAGTTATTAATATGCAATGAACCTAAAGCAGTCATATTTTTGTGCAAATCATTATTATTTAAAGTTATCAAGACTGCATTATAACATTTATAAAAGCCTCCATTAATCAAAAAAGGGTGATATTAGGGTAATATCATGTAAGAAAAAATATCCTGTAAGTAACTTAAATCTAGAAGTTTTTTTTACTTTACAAAAATTAATTTTCAGAGAATCAAGATGGCGGCGTAGGTAAAACACCTATCTTGCCGTCATACTCAACAATTTTAATACTACAACTTAACGAAAGAACAAACACCTTCCAGAATCACCAAAAAGCTCGCCGAGTGAAAATTCCACAAATAAAAGTGAAGATAAGACACTGTGACTCGGAGGAGCGGCAGCGGACAGCGTTGAAAGATTCGCGCGCAGAGAGAGGTTTGGAGTGCGCGCCGCAGAGAGGGCGGGTGGCTGAAAACCGGCCAGTTTTCTCAAACGGGGAGACAAAGACGTCCCACTGGACTGAATCTCCAGATCTGGCGAAGTCCAGGGAACCCACTATCATACAGGGTGAAAACTGGACAGTGGGAAGACACGCCTAAGCTCCGGCGCTGCAGGGCTCTCCCGGCTTGTGGAGAAGGCAGCTTGCTCGAACAGCTCGGCTGTGTGACTGCGCAGAGAGCACTCTGTGACTTGCTTTCTCGTTCGGAAAACCGTCAGTCTGCTTTGTTTTACGACCCTGGGTGAGACATTGGGAGTGTAGATTCATTTGGGGACAGTCTGAATTCCCCAGCAGCCGGTGGAGCTCCACAGCGGCTCTCTCTCAGAGGTGCTGGCAGCCATTGCCCCCAGCACAGAGTCCCTGAGGCCGCAGAGGGCGGAGCTAACGCTGTCTGCTTGGCCCGGAGACTCCGCCCATCCAACCTGAGCACAACTGAGCTTCACAGACAATTGGCCTGGAGGTCAACCCCTCCAAGTGCTAACAACGATTAACTGAGCTTAACTTCAGCAAGACTGTGCAGCCCATATCCACCTCAGGTAACCAGGGAGGCTTAGCCACTGTCCCTAGTAGGAAGTCTATCACACAAAGCTAATTGACCAACTCAGGGAAGCAGCCACCATGCAGCGACATGGAAAGAAATCAGATGTGAAAGAAATGGAGGAAAAAAAACGACTGGACATGGAATTCAAAACCATGGTTATAGGGTTTTTCAAGAGGCTCCAACAAAAGGTCGAGGCCTATAAGGAAATAAGCAAGACCACAAAGGAAATGAATGAGTCCTACAAGGAAATGAACAAGACCCTCAAGGATATGAACGAGACCTGCAAGGAAATGATCAAGACCAATGTGGAAATGAAGGAGACTCTCAAGGATATAAAGGAGACTCTCAAGGATATGAAAAAGGACCAACCAAAAATTAAGCATACACTGACTGAAATAAAAAATATTATACAAAGACCTAAAAGTGCTCTGGAGCACCCCAAGAACCAAGTTAAAGATTTGAAATACAAAGAAGCAAAATCCACTCAGCTGAAAAAGCAAGTAACCAAAAGAATCCAAAAAATTGAAGATAGTGTAAGGGGCCTCTGGGACAACCTCAAGCATACCAACATCTGAATTATAGGGGTGCCAGAAAAAGCGAGAGGCCAAGACAATGAAAACCTATTTGAAGAAATAGTGACCGAAAACTTCCCACACCTGGTGAAAGAAATTGACTTAAGAGTCCAAGAAGCGCACCGAACCCCAATATATAGGAACCCTAAGAGGACCACACCAAGGCACATTATAATTAAAATGCCAAGAGCAAAAGACAAAGACAGAATATTAAAAGCAGCAAGAGAGAAAGAGTTGGTTACCTATAAGGGAGCACCCATACGATTGTCAGCGGATTTCTCAACAGAAACGATGCAGGCCAGACGGGAGTGGCAAGAAATATTCAAAGTGATGAACAGCAGGAATCTACAACCAAGACTACTCTATCCAGCAAAGCTATCATTCAGAATTGAAGGCCAGATAAAGTGCTTTGCAGATAAGAAAAAGCTAAAGGAGTTTATCACCACCAAACAAATATTATATGAAATGCTGAAAGATAATCTTTAAGAAGAGGAAGAAAAAGATAAAAGTGCAAACTAGGAACAACAAATACACATCTATCAACAAATGAATGTAAAAATCAAGTGAATTAATAAGCTGATGAACAGGATAAACTGTTGAATGTAACAGAATCACGGACATAGAGAGGGAATGGACTGACAACTCTTGGGGAGAAAGGGGGTGTGGGAAGTGCATCAAGAGACTGGACAAAAATCATGCAACTATGGGAGAGGACAGTGGAGGGTTGTGAGGGCGGAGGGTGGGATGGGTACCAGGTGGAGGGAAACTATAGGGGGAAAAAAAAGGGAACAATGAAATTAATAAACTTAACAATAAAGATTTTAAAAAAAAGAAACAAACAAACAAAAAGAAACATATTCTTCAAGCCAAAAAAAAATAATTTTCATTTGTAATGCTAATAACAAGTCAACCATGAAAAACACACATGGTGTCAAAATAAGCCAAAGGAAAGTCATTTGGGCAAAAATAAAAAGGATCCCAAGTCAATTTTATAGAAAAGATTTATTAACTTTTGGTCAAGAATATGTTTGTATATTTTCAGAAAACAACTCCAAGACCATGTGGATTCCTCCAACAGAGAGGAATTGACAGGTCTGCTCCAACCATGAAAACAAGAGGAGAAACAGTCCATAGATGGAAGATGCCGACTGCACATTGCCAGCAGTCAGCAACTGTGCATCGCTGCAGGTTGCCTACGACCAAACCAGAGAGGGTCAGACCTGCATTCCCACCATTTGTCCATCATCCAGATGTCATTGCTGACATGTACACATAAGGAATTGTTTGACATTGAAACTGGGACTCAAACATTTATTTTTTAACATACGTTTATTTCTAATCTGCACAGGCAAGATTTTTTAAAGAAAATAAATGGGGAAAAATAAATACAGAGGCAAAGAAGCATTGAACAGACTGTCAAACTACAGAGGGAAGGCAGAGGAGGTTGGTGAGGGGCTGAAAGAGATCAACTGAAGGACTTGTATGCATGCATATAAGCATAACCAATGGATATAAGACACTGTGGGGGAAAGGTGAGGGCATGTACTGAGGGGTAGAGGAGGCTAAGGGGAGGGGAGGTCAATGGGGGGAAAAAGGAGACATATGTACTACATCTGTAATACTTTAAACAATTAAAAAAAACTAGAAGCAAACCTTCAGAAGATAGTCTTTTAACTGAAGTTATTCAGTTTTCCCAGGAAAATATCAGTCTATGCCTAGAGCAGTGGTTGGCAAACTGTGGCTCATGAGCCATATGCGGCTCTTTGACCCCTTGAGTGTGGCTCTTCCACAAAATACCACTTGCGGGTGTGCATGTACAGTGCAATTGAAACTTCGTGGCCCATGCACAGCAGTCGCTTCTCGGCTCTCAACAGAAATTTCAATCGTTGTGCTGTTGATATTTGGCTGTGTTGACTAATGAGTTTGCTGACCACTGGCCTCGAGCACTCTCACTTCTTGTGGCAAGTTTAAAAACTGCCTGGGTATTTCTACTTCCATATATTTGTTAAATACTTAAACAGAGTATTTTTTCTTTGCTATAAACGACTTTTACTGGGTGCCTACTATAATTAAGGTACATGTGTGTACTTGGGTATGCACACACACATGTATTTTAGATTATGAATCAATTGAGAATATAGCAAATTAATTATAATGTAAAATAGAGGCCTCCAACATTGTAACTTTGGGATGTACTGGCTTGGCCACTTAAGGAATCCTTTAGTGATGAAATAGGATGCAATGAGTGAATTGTATTTCAAGATCTATTTTGTAAGGTCTTAAATCTTGTATTAGTACAGGTAAAAGTCAATAGGCATTATTTCCTTTCCATCATAAGTCTATATTAAAATTATACTACTGCAATTTGGTGTGCTTATGTATTATTTTCCTAATATTATAGAGAATTGAAGAGCTTCTAAATATACAGTTCATCACTCTAGTTTCTGATGTAACTATCTTCTGACACTTTGGAGAGATAAATGAATTTTTTGCTTTTATATAATTTTATGAAAGTTTTTAAATAAATATTTTGGTTTAAAATAATTACAGTCCTTTTTCCTAATGATTAAAATCTCATTAATCTCAGTTTCTTATACCTATGCTCATCTACTTATTTTGAACCAAATAATAATCATAATATTATTACAGACAAAGATATCATAAATAACTAAACTTTACATCTTGAATTATACTTGTATAGCTATCTACCTAAATAAAAATATAATATAGTAATTAAATATGAGTATAAATAAAGTTACTGATAGGTATCACATATTTCTTAATATAGCTTATAAGGAAAATATTAAGGGCAATGTTTCAAAATTTGAGACCAAGTATATCACTTAAACTTTTGTGGCTTCAGTTGTCAAATGACTGGGTTATTGAATAATGTAAAATGCTTAGAACAATATTTCATTTAACCAGGGAAATAGGTGTTATTATCTAGTTCTCCCTTATAGTTCCCCTACACTATTAATGATCTTTAACTTTTGCAAAATTAATATTCTTTTTAATGCTCACTTGGTATTTGTATCACAGAGATGTTACTGAGGCCCATGAATAATAATTTAAATTTGAACAGTCTTCCTCTACCTCTTATTGTCATGCTATATTTCTCTTTATAGTAGTTTTTAAAAAATTATACTCATTTTAGAAAAAAAAGACCAAAAACAATTATTGCTATTAATAGCCATTTTAAGAGAGTCGAAATAACAATCTCAATTTCATATTGCTATGTTTAAATTTGGGGTTATTGAGTAGAATGGGATATTGTGTATACGCGTGTGTGTGTTTGAGCACATGTATACATGTGTGTTTTAAAACTTAAAATTGTGATATTTCTTGAAAATGGAGAAGAATGATGCTGGTGGTGAGAAATAGATAGAGAGCAGCAATGGACAGGAATCAGGAAGAGAAAAACTATTTTAATGAAATTTGCCTTGTCCTTTTGCTCTCAATTTCATTTTCCTCATTGTCTCCCAGTTAGCTGGGTAGTTTCTCACAATAGAAAGAGCAACAGGGTTGAAAGGAATCAAAATAGAGAAGGTAGGAAGAATAGATAAGCAAGCAAGAAAAATTAGAAATAAATGAAGGGCGGGGGTGGAAAATCTAATTAGTAAACCAGTATAAATGATGAGACCAAGTTGACACAACCAAATTTAAATCAAACCAACTTGTATTTTCTGAGAGTCTGCTATGTGCAAAGTCTCGAGTACATTCAAATGTTTGAAAATTTTTAGTTTTAGAAGGTCTTCATGAAATCATGAACACAAGAGTGAAGTCAGTGAGCAGTATATGAGATTATGATTTGTATGGCTCTAATGAGAATAAGAGCATACTTTATTATTTTACTCACCTGGGTATAATGATTCCAAGTAATATGTTAGGATTTTTTATGGGTAAAATTTAAAAAATGAAATACAATTGACAAAATTTTATTTTATGCCATACTTCTCAGGAACATCTATTTTACTTATACTGAATAATGATACCTCCATATATTATTTTAAATATATATTCTGATTTATATAATTAAAATCCTATTGAAAGCAAAAACTCTTTTGGGAGCAAGACTATCAGATGAAATAACTATATACTATTAGGAATAATTTTTTTCTTTTAGAAGTATATCTGTCACTTTATGTACTTTTCTTTTATGAAAATAAAGAAAAAGAAATGCTTAAACTATAAGAAACAAACTATAATTCCAAGTGTTTTTTGAAAATTTTCTCACACTCTCATTGTTTTATGAATGTTATCCAAAAATTGATTTGTAATATACCTGCTGCTGTTAAAAAACTTGAGTCACAGATAATTGGATCATCTACATTCTCCACAAAAACTGTAAACATATAGGTACTGGTATTATTTCCATGATCTCTGGCCTCAACTTCCAAAGAGTAGGTTTTAGTGTTATTTTGGTTGTCAAGATTCAAAGGCTGAAGAAGAGTGATAATGCCTGTAACTAATGAAAAGAAATAAAATGAAAAAAATTACCAAATTCAAATAGTTAAGCATATGTTAATGTATTCCTATAGATGGTGCTTTAATTGATTTAATGATACACATTTTTAGTGAATAAGAAAAGTGATGTTTAGCAATTCTGATGATACACATTTTAGTGAATAAGAAAAGTGGTGTTTGCCACTAAAAGTATTTATTTAAAAATGCCCACTTGCTTTATACTTATCTTAAAATCATAATTAAATCTCATAGTGGTATCATCATATTTTCCTCCCATCTCTCAATTGTCATGTTTGAATCTACCAAGCATAGGTAGTATCTCTACTTTGAAAATTCTAGGCACAAACCACTGTATAATAATCACAATAATTTTAGTGTTTTTGAGGCTGAGAAAAAAACTAGCCAAACCATATTAAATTTTTAATCATGTATTACTTCTGCCATCCAATTTAATCTTATTGCATACAAAAATGAAAAAATGAGCTCAGAGGTCAAACTTAGGAACTTTTGTGAAAACAGAGTTGACAATTTATTCCTGACAACACCAAGGAAGATGCTTGGTTGACTAGGAGAGTGAAAAGCTAGCAGCAGCCTTTTGAATTCTTACAAATGTTTTTGCTGGCCCATTCCCTGATCATTGGTGTGGAGTAGCGGCAGCTGCGTCTATCTATAACTGTCTACCCTCTTCTGGATCCTCTTTCCGCTTATCTGTCTCTTAGAGTAGGTGTGTGTGCTCAATCTTGTGATAAAAGGCCCTAGCTTCTACTCACACCACCAAGGGCAGAGGCAGCAAGAACTGACAGATATTTTAGTCCATCCTCCTGGAGTCCAGCACATGCTGATGTGCTGCAGTCTACCCTTAATGCCCCCACTTTATAGCCCGCTTCCTTCCTGACTTCCTCATTGTGGACTTCAAGCTCCAGTACCACATACAGAGAAATAGCCTCTCGGCTATTTAACCAGCTTTCCCAGTTCTGTTCCTGGTGTTTTTTGTTTCCCTATGGTTGAACTGAACTGGGAAAGCTGGGTAAACAGCCTCTGAAAGGCTGAGTGTAATATTGGATTTTGAAATCCACAATGAGGAAGTCAGAAAGGAAGGGGGCTATAAAGTGGGGAAATTATGAGTAGACCGGAGCACATCCAATATCTAAAATATAATGATTAAGGAAAAGTCCCAAAGTGCACAAATGAAATTAAGGAGACAGGTGTGACTTAATGGTCCTATTGTCTACCAGAACTTCACAGAATAGCAACTATGATAGGCCGCATATTTTTGGTATGTTCCCATCTCCAACTTAATTTAATTTCAGGGTAGTTTTATCAGGCCAATATCTAAACTAAATGCAGAAATTGGATAGTGAATGTTGAATAAAAGTGGGGTCAAAGTGGGCATTTAAAACTTACAAGGGTCCAAGCTGAACATGTCCTGCTGAGTTTTAAAGGAATAAGTAATGCTGCTATCTTCATCTAGATCTGTTGCTTTTACTCTTGCTATTATTTCTCCAATAGGTTTATCTTCGGCCACATTAATTATATTTAAAGGAAATGGCCTAAAGGAAAAATGTGATGATGAAAAATGTTGACAATGCAAACTTGTATGCATATATAGGCTTAGGTACGATAATCTGAATAATCTTTGATTTGTGATGCTATCACCTTTATCTTGTCAAGAAGTTAAGAATTCCAAAAGTATTTAAATGTTAATAAAACCCATTTTTGGCACCAACTTACTTAATTTTTGCATAAGCATTACTTTTTAATCATCCAGTCTCTGGTATCATGCCAGAGATATTGTGGCAAAAAGATGAAACAGATTGAAATACTGCACCTCTGTTATTTGAAGTATCAAATGTATGGAATAGTTGGCAACTGAACATAAGGGACTAAATATAGTCATTCTCACCTTGGTATCCAGTGTGATGAAATGCTGTCCAAAGGATAACTTATAAAAGCAAATGATCAGAATATTTCTTATAAATGTATTGCTCATTTTTTTAAATCTTAAAGTTACTCATCAATGTCCAGAACATTTCTGAAACTATTTTTTTTCTTATTTAACCTACCATTCAAGCATCAGTCATTTATTGATAGCCTACAGTGTATCATTCCACTTTATACACAGAGGACTAAGCCTGCTCTTGCTCTGTAGGACCTGACTGATTGTGAAGAACACAGATAACAAAGAAATATAAGGCTGTATGATAAATAACATAATTTTGTACAAAGTTAAGCAGAATAAAAGACTAAACATGTGGTTGAAAGAGATATTCAAGGGAGTTTTCAAAGGAATGTGGTCAAAAAGGAGGTGAGTGGCTGATGCTATTCCTCTGAGCAGTCTTATTGACCACCTCAATCCATTGTGGATTCTCCTCCAGTGTGGTTTCTTCTTTAAACCATAATATAACTCACAATACTTATATTTTTGATTGCTTAAATAATTTCCTTCTCAGTTTCATTGTCATTTAACATACTATGTCTCTTAAGAGATAAAAATAATATCTGAGGGCAATATTTTAGTGATTTGGGTATTGTTTTTAATATCTAGCATTAAATTCTACTAAGTAAAAGCAAAAACATTAATTCTTATTAAAGAAGTGAAGGCAACAGAAAAATGTTCAAAGAAGTTGGTGGTACCTTAACTGAAAATGTAGGTTGAGAGTTAGGGTAACTATCCCCAGAAATAAAGGAGAAACTAAGCCCCATATTTGCTTCTAATTTAAGTTAAAGAGACTTTGAGGACTCAAATAATGAATTATTCTCCTTCACCCATAGAGATATAACTTAGTGATGGAAGAGAAGAAATTTGAATACTATTTTTCTTTTTCTCTTTAACAGTTTAAGAAATATTTTATTATTCTTAGATTATAGTCTTATATTTGCTACATTTTGAAGTATAAATAACATACCCCAGCTATTTATAATCTGCAAATGTTTTCCAATGCCAAAATTGTACCTCAAAGTATGATAGTAAAGTAGTTTAAATTAAATATTTCATTACTTTAAATTAATGTATTTGTTAAAAAGCAATGTAAGAAGGTTACACCTTTGGAGGAAATATAAAAGGAAAAAATACACACAAAAATCCTTTCTCAATATTATAATATTGGTCATTTTTATATTTTTACAGTATTTTCTAGTGTATATTTTACTATCTATAAGTATATGTTTCAATCATCTATATATAATCACTGATTTTTATATAACAATGTAAAATATTTCTATGTAACTACATAATCTTTATTATTTTTATGTTATAACATATGTAGAAAGTTTAGTTATTTTCTTATGATTCTACTTTAAAGTTAATATGCTTACTCAAATTGAGGCTTCTCATCATTTATGTTTCTGATTTTTATAATTAGTGTCCCTTGGCAAAACAGACCTGTTATATCTGTTGCTCTCAATGCAAGCTGGAAAACCTGGAAAAGAATTTTCAAAACTTTCTTAGTTAAATATAGATTAGTTGTATATATAAAAGAGGCTTCATTTTACATGCTATTAAATTTCACTCAAAGGTCTATGTAACTCGGCTAAATATACATTAAATTGAACAAAAAAGACAATGAGTGAAATCCAGATTCAATCATAAACCCAAAGGGAAATGCCTTGAAACTATTTAAAGAAGGCTGTTTGATGTTAATTTCTAGAAACAAGAAAATGAGTTACTTTTCCAGATCAAGAACAGAGGTAATTTCTGAAGAGTTGAGGATGTCATCAAATCTCAAATATTTCCCTCAGTATTCTGTCTCACATCTTACCCTTTAAGTATAATTTATTCATATATATCATCAAGTGTCCTTTAGAAGAAAAAAACAACACTGCTGAGGCTGTAAGATATTCACTAAAACCTTTTAAAGCAAACTTTTAATAATCATTTACATTGTACAAAAAGAACTTGAGTACAGTAAGGGGCTGATAATGATTGTACCAAAGTCTCTTGGATGGTGCTAGCATATCAAATGCCATAAAATGAATTGGTTAGCTATGTAGTAGAAAAATGAAGTGGATCTTAAAGGTTTAGAAAGTCCTTGGTCGTCTATGTATCATGGCAAGTAGGGGAAGTAAGACAGGAAATGGCCAGGAATATGGAGTTAGACTGCTTAATATGTGGCTCATATGCATAACCTCCATTTTCCACCTAATTTTAACCTCATATTGTAGTCAATCACACAAATTGCCTAAAGATAATGTGTTATTCTCCACCATCCTGTAACATTCAATACACCCAAATTGAAACTATTGGCTTTCTTCCACCATTTTTTGTTTTAGTTTAGGAAGTTGAGATCTTCAGTTATTATTAATGCTTCTTTCTCCTAAATATCTGGTCAGCAGCATATTCTCTATTTTTTTCTGTCAATACTTATATTTCCCTCTTATGGCTATTTTCTCAATTACCCCATTGAAATAATATATGTGGAGAATTTCTAAAAATGACAATGTTTTAGTGCTACTGCTACTAACAATGTATCCCTTTACTTCTCAGATCTAACACCTCATTTCTATGTGGATAAATTATCTTCAGCTACTATCTTTTCAGTCAGTCTGTCCTATTTACATAGTCTTCATTATCCCACTCAGAAAAATCTTCACAACAATGCTTTCCTTAAATTGCATTTCTGGTGGAAATACCAGAAATTGTTCTTCTTTTTTACCACATCAGTTTCAAATTCATTTATAAGATTTATACCCAATCTTATCTTGGCTACCTATATGCATTGCCAACTTAAGTGGGGCAGGATATGAATGCTCAAATAGTTTCAATATTAAAATTTTAAAGTTTCAAGTTTATTTCATTTATTTGATGTTCAGAAAGATTTAAATTTTATTGATTTATTGATTTAGTTTTCCTGATTAGAAAGCTACTTAATTTGTTTCTTTAAACTTATTTAGATAGATCTAAAAAGTTAAGATGTGATCTCTGTTTTTAATAACCACAGCTTTAATCTAGACTTTTGATGAACTGCACTAATTCTCATAAAAGAATCACAAAAATATTATTTTCTCATTAAAATGATAATTTTTTTAATTTTTCAGGCAGAGGTCAACATTGAAAAAAAATCTGTCACTCTGTGTAAAATAATGAATAAATATAATAATTACTTGATATCCAGCATCAAAATCCAAGGTATCGTTGCCTCTCAAGCTAACAATACCACTTACAGAATCCACTCCAAAACAATTTGCTCCTTTTTTTGGTCCAGATAACTGTGTCTCAATGGTGTACTAGAAAATTAAAATATTTATTAGTCACATCAAAATAAATGGGAAGATATTTGGAAGATCATTAGGATATAATAATAAAGCAAATATGTAGATAGTTTTCTATTTTCACACTAATTATTCTTTTTCTATGATCTATTTTGTATTAAAACCACCCACATATACTGATGAAATAAGAGTTGTTTAGTATATTAATGCAAACTTTTAAAATAAACTTTTATAGAGTTGCACAGATTTTTCTAAGAAAAACATTTTTAAATGCATAATTTTAGGAAACAGAATAGGACTTATAATAATATAAACCAATTATAAATATTAATGTAGTTGACTATGAAGTTTTAAATTCATCACACCTTTTTCAGTATTATTTGTATAAACCTCACCCTAATGTATGTTTATTGACTTGAGAGAAAGAGAGAGGAAGAAAGAGAAACATTGATGTGAGAGAGAAACATTCATCATTTGCTTCCTCCATGGACCCTGACTTGGGATTAAATCTGCAACCTGACTGGGGATGGAACCTGCAACCTCTTTAGTGTACAGAACAATGTTCGAGCTATTATTTGCCATTAACTCTGGGAAGAAGTGAGAGTAAATATATATTCACACAAGTGTCTGAAAAATGTAGTTTGTAATGAGATAAAATTTCATTAATGAAAACTTCATTTATATCTGCATATTTTAAAAATATGATAAAGCTATAACCTTTAACAATGTTATTAGTTCTCAAAAACCCTAATTTTTTAAAGTAATAACTGTTAAGTTCTTATTGCTGCAAATGACAGAATTGGTAGTAACTATTTTCAACTGGACTGTAGGTTATTTTTTAAATCTATTGGAAAGACTTACCTAATAGAAAGGGTCTCATATTTCTTAAAAATTTAGTATGAATTTGATATTGGCTGGTCTACCAACAAAATATTTTTGAGCAGGGATTTTTAATACTTTGACTGATAACAGCCACATCTCACTGAAGGTTAACTGTAGAAGTCAAGGGTAAGAAGGATTAAGTGACTTCCCAAGGATCCCATTGCTAGTTACTAGAAAAGACATTATTTGACCCAAGTCACCTGACAGCTCCATTACTTCACCCTGATTCAGTACTCCATTACTTCATACTGTGAGTTACTAAATTAAAAGTAGTAAACTCAATACATGTCTAAAAAGAACAGCTGCAGAGCCAAGCATGCTGACTTTTGTAGTGCAATGTACCACTAAATTCTCCAGATAGAGCTTTATAGGTTTATTTTATTTTGCCAAATCTCTAAAAGACTTTAAAACCAGGAATCAATTATGAGAAAAGCAAATCTAGTACAGTTAGCAATTAGGATACTGAAACATCAAAAAAATATAATCACATTCACATGTGTCATTGAAATAGCTAGAGAAGTGAAACAGTTCTCAAGAGCTTCCAAAAGTCAAAGCCCAGTTTCAGCTCAGCATTGATGTCTTTCAACCAGCTGCCCACCGCCATTGGAAGTCATATAAATTTCTTGAACACATCAGAAAATATTTTCCAGCCCTAACCAGTTTGGCTCAGTCGATAGAGTGTCGGCCTGCGGACTGAAGAGTCCCAGGTTTGATTCTGGTCAAGGCATGTACCTTGATTGTGGGCACATCCCCAATAGGGGGTGTGCAGGAGGCAGCTAATTGATGTTACTTTCTCATGGATGTTTCTAACTCTCCCTCTTCCTTCCTCTCTGTAAAAAAAATCAATAAAATATAATAAAAAAGAAAATATCTTCTATAAATGCTATTTCTAACACAAATATTTCATTATAGTGGTTATCAACTTCATTATACTCTCTCTAATGATCAAGCTAAATATATTAACTTCTTTTGGAAAATATATCCAAAGCATAGAGCTGAATGCCAAGACAATGTATACATCTCCTACAATATCCGCATTTACCATCAATCTATCACCATGGGAAGAGTCCTCATCTGTGGCTGTCACTTTGTAAATGGGCTGAAATAATGGGTAGTCCTCATCAATTTCTAGGGTAGCTGTGAAGCCAAAATTAACATGTTACATAAAAAATTAAAGCATATGATGCAATACTAATTTTAGATTGTATGGTGGGTTTCAGATAATACTTTAAAATTAAATATTTTTTTCTTATATGTATAGTTTTTCCTTTTGCTTCCTATCATCTTTTCTGCACCTACAAAGTGCTTTTTCTTACTTCCTTGATCTGTCTATGGCAACTATAGCTTGAAGAAGAAAAGCATGAAATATATGCTGACAGACTGTCCTATGGGGAGCCAGTAGGGGAGCCTCACAAAAGATTCTGTGCCACAGTTTCTATACCTTATCAGCAATGCATGGAGGGACTTTTTCTTAGAAATATATTTGCAGACAACTCTCACATCCCTTCTTTTCATAGTCTTGGCCACAGGTGAAAAACCCAAACTACATATAAAATGGGTGGATAGACTAAGAAAGACTCAGGGTGATTGTTTAATTTGTTTTTTCTTGTGGTGTGTGTGTGTGTATGTGTGTGTTATTACAGTTCATATAGTAGTCATCTGAGAGTTTAACTCGAATTGATTAATAATACATTTTAAGATTTTTGATTTCTTGCATATACTTGAAGACCAAATTTATCCTATATAATTAAAGCCTAATATGCTAAGTATCTGGTTGTCCGGTTGTCAATTCAACCAATCAAAGCATAATATGCTAATGTATGCTATGGCTGCTCAACTGCTTGCTATGACATGCACTGACCACTAGGAGGCAGACACTCCAACCAGTAGGTTAGCTTGCTGCTGAATCCAGCCAATTGGGACTGCTATCTGGGCCAGACATGCCCTCACAGTCCCTTCTGGGCTAGCCAACTTCTCGAATCCCTTCCTGACCCTGATCATGTACTGGTGGGGTCCCTTGGCCTGGCCTGTGCCCTCTTCCAATCTGGGACTCCTCGGGGGATGTCAGAGAGATGATTTTTGTCTGGTTCTGCTCAATGCACTCCCACAGAGGGTGCGCTGGTCAGCCAGAAGCTGGGCTCATGGCTGGCGAGCACAATGGCGGTGGTGGGAGCCTCTCCTCTCTTCATGGCCATGCTAAGGATGTCCGACTGCCTGCTTAGGCCCACTGCTCAAGGGGAGCGGACCTAAGTCTCTGTTGGACATCCCCTGAGTGCCTCTCCCCCACCCCGAGTGCAAGAATTCCATGCATCAGGTCTCTAGTATATTATAACAAATTTAAATTTTAACAAGTTGCCCAACTATATTTAATTGATTTGTTTCCTAATGCAATTGCATTTACCATGGGTTACCAAGAGATTTGGAGATAGGTGAAGAAATAAAATAATAAAGATAATGGTAGCTGCCTAGAAACATGTATCTAAATAATTTCTCAAAGGGCATACAGAAAAAAAGAAGAAATAGAATTCCACAAAAGCCTGCCCTCAGTGTAACTTGAAGATAGAATGTGACCAAACTTTATAATAAAATTAAGTTTTTTTAAAGAAAAGAAACAATTTTTAACAAATCCTGGCAAATAATGTCTCAAGTTTCCATCCTACCATGAGACCTTGTGTTATTCAAAGGCTAATACATAAAAGCTGTTGAGAAAAGAATAAGGGAAAGCAAACTACAAGCCTAAGAGTGCTGCCAGAAAGAATAAGTCAAAGTGTAAAAAAAAAAACAACACCAAAAACAAGAATCAAAACTTCTGTTATGTTTAAAGTACCATGCATGCAAGATACATAAGTTAAAAAATAAATTTCATATCTTCCAATTTTGTTTTATTAAAGGCAAAGACATCCTATCTAATAAAAGAGTAATATGCAAATTGACTGTCACTCCAAGACACAAGATGGCTGCCCCCATGTGGACACAAGATGGCCACCACAAGATGGCTGGCAGGGGAAGACATTTGGAGGTATTTGGGGGTGACCAAGCTGGCAGAGGAGGGCAGTTGGGGGGACCAGGCCTACAGGGAAAGATACTTGGGGGTACCCTGGTCTGCAGGGGTGGGCAGTTGGAGGTGACCAGGCCAGCAGGGGAGGACAGTTAGGGGTGACCAGGCTTGCAGGGGAGGATAGTTAGGTGTGACCAGACTGACAGGAGGGCAGTTAGGGGCAATTGGGCTGATGGAAGAGCAGTTAGACATCAGTCAGGCCGGCAGTGGAGTGGTTAGGGGTGATCAAGCTAGGAGGCAAAAGCAGTTAGGGGCAATCAGGCAGGCGAGTGGTTGGGAGCCAGCAGTTCTGGATTGTGAGAGGGAGGTCCGACCGCCCATTTAAATGAGTGGTCGGACATTCCTCAAAGAGTCCCAGATTGAAGAGGGTGCAAGTTGGGCTGAGGGACACCCCTCCCCACCCACACACACACACACAGTGCATGAATTTCATGCATCAGGCCTCTAGTAATTAAAATAAAAATGATTTTAAGATAAATGTTTTTAAAGAAAAAAATAAATCAAGTACAATATGTGTTAGAAATACACTGGCATCTATAACTTGTATTTGACTCAAATAATATGAAAATTGAGTTTAAATTGTTTCATTGTTTAACATTTAAATGTCAGATTTTGTGATACTTTTGTATAAGCCCTAGCTATTGAATGCACAGAAAATTAATAGAGAAGTAAGTGGATAGGACCTTCGGTGCTCTTAAGCAAGTCTGTTCTGTTTATTTAACTTTCTACAACAGTTATTTCAAACCTTGCTCTTTTGCCCCAAATCTCTTACTCTGTCCCTTCTATCTTACTTCCCATAGGAGATCTCTCTTTTTCCTACACAGAATATATAAATAGGAACTTAGACTAGTGATAGTTAATCTTTTCCCATAAAATCTACAAGCCCACTAATAATACTGTTGTAATAATCTGGTTATTTTTTAACAGGAAAGAAATAAAGGGAAGACTAAATAATATAGCCCTGCCTTTATACAGCTTTGCTAACTTAATACTCCCCAAATCTGTTCCCAGCTGATCAAAGGGAGAAAGGATTGGACAAAGGCAGTTTAGATGAATGCCTATCAAGGTCTGTGTTACTTGGGTAGTGCTTACCTGGCTGTCAATCACATCTGGGAGCGAGTCAGGGCCAGAATAGGTGTGGCCACTGCAAGAGCTTGAAAACTAAATATTTAAAAGGAAAAGAAGTACCTGACCTCAAGAAAATTTTAACTATGGCCTTGTCTATATCCTGCTCTTTAAGGCGGGAGTTTTGTATATTTCTTCACCTTCCCTTAAGTCATTAGTTCACTCTGCTGGAAGTTCTGCCCCCACTACAAACACTGAAACTTCACGAAGTCATCAAAGGCCTTTTCCATACTTAGTGTCCATCTTAACTTTTCTTTGGTGTTTACACAGTTGACTATTGCTTTTTCTCTTGGCACAAAAAGATCATTGCAAATCTAAAGGATTTGTTCTAAAACTTCTGAGTACCTCTAAAAATATTGCCTGGGAAAATAAAACTTGGCAAGGTTCCTAGACATCCATTAAGTCTTCAAATCAGACAAAATCCTCATGATTGCTTTTCAAATAGTTTTTTAAAATACATTTTTATTAATTTCAGAGAGGAAGGGAGAAGGAGAGAGAGCTAGAAACAGCAATGATGAGAATCATTGATCATCTGCCTCCTGCAGACCCCCCACTAGGAATTGAGCCCGCAACCCAGGCATGTGCCCTTGACTGGAATGGCTGATGCTCTATTCACTGAGCTAAACCAGCTAGGACTGCTTTTCAAATCAACAATTTAATAATCTTGTGTCTCTGTTATCCACCAACCTATTCTGGCCTCCCTGAGTGCACACTTTTACCACCTTGTGTCCTGGACAAGATGACACTGGGAATGGAAAACAAGGACTTAAGGGTCCTCAGTATGATACAGAAGTGGGCTTGGAGCTCAGAAGAGCTTGGGGAAGTAGCTCAAAGTATTGCCCCTTGATCAAGAGAAAAAGACAACAATAACAACTATGCAGGTATTCTAGTTACTTATACACATTGATAGCCAATATCATTATTGAACAAGTGTACATATGTCTGTGTGCTTTAAAAAAATAACTGTACATGATTATCAAAGATCATTGCCTTTAACAGTGAATATTGGAAAAAATAATACTTTTGCATAATAAACATTACATTTCTATTTGTAATCAGTGTCCCATTTTGAGAAAATGAATGTGATATTTTAGCATAGTATAATAGAAATGCATGTAGAAAAATCCTAGTTTATTTTTATAATCAATTTAAAAGATACTTAATATGGCAGTTAAATTAAATTAATAATTGGTTTGAGTTTATATGGTCCAAATTTCAAAATGATTTTTAAGTTCTTTTATATATAGTTTAAAAAAATGTTATTGATGACTTTTTCAAATCAAAGGATAATAATGAATTCTTTCAAATACTATATTTGAATACCAATGATAAAGAAAATTTATTTCAGCCCTAGTTGGTTTAGCTCAATGGATAGAGCGTCAGCCCGCTGACTGAATGGTTCCAGGTTCGATTCCAGGTCAGGGCACATGCCTGGGTTGCAGGCTTAATCCCAAGTAGGGGATGTGCAAGAGGCAGCCAATCAATGATTCTCTCTCATCATTAATGTTTCTATCTTTTCCTCTCCCTTCCTCTCTAAAATCAATAAAACATGTATATATATATATATATTTTTTTTTTTTTTAAAGAAAATTTATTTCAGGCACACACTCAAATAACCTGGGACCCTCACTTCACTTGCACTTTTCCAGAGATTAGAAAGTACCATCTGAAAAGAGAAAACTTAAAGCTTCATGAAATCTTGAATTTTCTAAATATAAAAATAAAAGGATAAAGATTGATATATTAATGTTTATATGATAGCTGAAATTGATAAATGCTTGATTAATTGACTCCACCTAAACTTAGATACCAACTCTCTCTTACTTTCCTCATCATGTATCTTCAGCCACCCAGTCAACTGTATTCTCCCCATTTGTTTGTAACATTACCCCAAAGTCTTCCTTTAAATCAAGTACACCAGACAAAACTCTTTTAATGCAATATATTTTTGCCACTGCTTTCTCTCCATTTTACATGCAAATTTTCTAAAAAATGGTTTTTATTTTCACAATCTCAATCCTAAGTCTGCCTCTTTCTGGCTTCTACTCCTATAAAACCAATAAAATAGTTCTCAGTAGACTCATTAGTTATCACTATCACCATATCACTAACTAGATGCAATGAACATTTTAATACCTCATTTTACTTGATTATAGAATTCAAGTCTACTAACCACTGGCACTCGCTTTCAACACTCTTCCTTTGCCATTCAGGATATAACTCTTTTTTTCCCCCACCACCAGTTCAACTGTTCCTTAATCTCCTTGGCAGGCTGAGTTTCTTCCTGAAATCATTGAGGGTAGGAGTTCCTCAAGGTTTGGCCCTATGCCCTCCTTTCTTCTAATTCTCTCCTCACTAGCTGAATAATCTCATCCAAATCCATGGTTTCAATTACAAAACATAACCCCAGGCAAGACCTCTGAGCTCAACTGCTTACTTCAATCTCTCCTTTGAATAACAAAGACATATCTATCAAACACAAGATGTTCAAAAATGGACTCATAATTTTTTTCTCCAAATTTGGTCTATTTGTAGATAGCTTAACTGAGTATCTCCAAACCACTTATATAAGTCAGAAATCTCTATTTTCTGCTTTTCCTTATATTCATTTAATAGTAGGTTCATTTACTATTTAAGTATTTCTGTACTATTCTTTTATCTTCATCTCCATAATTTCCTAGGTCAAATTATACTTTTCCTTGCCTGAATAACTGAAAGAACCTGACAATTACTCTTCCTTTCCCTATTCCACTCCCTATTCATGAGTCTTCAAACTACCATCCATGAACCAAATCTAGATTGCTACCTTTTTCTATACAGTATTTAACCTAAACATGGGTTTTATATTTATAAATGGTAAAAAAAAAAAAATCAAAAGAAAGAAGAATATTTTGTGAGATTAAATTTAAATGAAATTTAAATTTCAGTGTTTATAAAGTGTATCAGAAAACATACATATGTAAACCCACTTGTTAATATATTGTCTATTTCTGCATTCTTAGTATGGTGGCAGTTTAGTAATAGAGATAGAGACCATGTGCAGTGCTTTTGTTATTTCACGTAAAGCAAATTGCATTAATCCAGTCATAACAGCATTGTGAGTAGTTATTACTTACTGGAGGCCTGGTGCACAAAATTTATGCACGGGGGTGGGTGTCCCTCAGCCCAGCCTGCACCCTCTCCAATCTGGGACTCCTCAAGAGATGTCCAACTGCCTGTTTAGGCCCAACTCTACTGGGATCGGGCCTAAACGGGCAGTTGGACATCCCTCTCACAATCCACGACTGCTGGTTCCCAACAGCTTGCTTGTCTGACTTCCTGATTGCCCCTAACTGCTTCTGCCTGCCAGCCTGATCACCCCTAACCACTCCCCTGCCAGCCTATTTTCCCCTAACTGCTCTCCCAGAGCAGGCCTAGTCACCCCAACTGCCTTCCCTAGCAGGCCTGGTCATGCCTGACTGCCCTCCTCTAAGTGCTTGCGTCCCCCTCAACTGTCCTTCCCTGCATGCCCAGTCTTCCCCAACTTCCCTCTTCTGCTGTCCTAGTCACCCCTAACTGCCCTCTTCTGCAAGCTTGATCTTCCCCAACTGCCCTCCCCTGTTGGCCATCTTGTGGTGGCCATCTTGTGTCCACATGAGAGCAGCCATCTTGTGTGTTGGAGTGATGGTCAATTTGCATATTATTCTTTTATTAGATAGGATTAGATAGGATAGAGGCCTGGTGCACGGGTGGGGGCCAACTGGTTTGTCCAAGGGTGTCCTGGATCAGGATGGGGGTTCCCTTGGGATATGGGACAGCCTGGGTGAGGGGCTTGTGGTGGTTTGCAGGCTGGCCACGCCCCCTAGCAAACCAAGCAGAGGCCCTGGTATCTGGAATTTATTTATCTTCTAAGGCAGTCCAGGACTTGGCTTCCTCCATCGCTGAGGGCAACTCAAGCCTCCTGCTCCTTCCAGCTCCATAGCTGCCACCATTTTTGTTGGGATTTATTTATCTTCTATAATTAAAACTTTGTAGCCTTGAGTGGAGGTCTGGAGTGGCCAGGGTGTGTGGAAAGCTTGGCTTCCTCGATTGCTGGTGAACCTAAGCCTCCTGCTCTTTCTGTGGCTACACCCATCTTGGTTGGGTTAATTTGCATACTCACTCCTAATTGGCTGGTGTGCGTGGTTTGTTAGTGTAGCAGAGGTACAGTCAATTTGCATATTACTCTTTTATTAGATAGGATTGCCAGGCCTACCTATCATGCATGTCATTATGTATTACCATGCCTACCTATCATGGCTTAACCAAAAAAGAAATGTGAATTTTGAATGCTGCACTTTTAAAGCATGATTGAGTATGGATTACTCAATATTAAATTATGTGGCAAAGCATTGTGTTTTCAATAAAAAGTCACTGTGTCATAAAAGAACATGATGAACATAAGAATTATAAAACTGAGAACTCATCACAATATTTCCTTTTGGCAGAAGAACAATGGTCAGGGGGGAAAAATTAATGATGAATAATTTTATTCACAAAAATAAATTTAAATTAAGCTACAACAAAAATAAGATTCTAAGTGGCTCATTTCTTAGCCAACAAGAAAAACTATTTACTGATATCTCTATTACAAAATTATAACCAGTTGTTACCATTACTATATTTTTAAAATTTCGTCAAAAAATTATATAAACTTTTCTCCTGAATTGCTATATAAGTACTGCATAAACAATACCTTTTAATCTTCAAAACTCAAAATATTTGCTATCTGGCTCTTTACAAAATCTTTTGACACCTCCTCTAAATTTGTTTCCTTCAAATCTTATTCTACTCTCAATCAGATGAAGCAATTGAAAATACTTAACTGCTTGAAATATTTAAAGGATTACCACTCCCTTAGGGCAAAGACCAACATTCTTAAAATACTATTATCTTTCAACAATTATTTTGAATTATATTATTTACATAGTGCTTCCTCCTTTGCAATCATGGTAGAAGTTCCAATTTTCTTACATTTTATACTATCTCTAGGCATTTGTACATACAGTTCCTTCAACACGAAACACTGTTCCCCCTCTTCTAGCTTATTTACTAAGATAAGAGTTTGGGCCTAAAATATTGTCAGTTCTTTAGAGGAAGTTTCCCTTATGTCATTGACTTGGTCAACCCCATACACAAACACACATATTACTTACTTTTATAATATGAAAATACACTTTTAACATCAAGGGTATTAAAGTCAATTATTCTTTGTGACATTTTCCTAAGTAAATATTTAAATTTATGTACTAAGTTGTCAAAGCCTTTTATTTTTCTCTCTACTGCCCCACATATTTTACAATAGAAGAATCTATATTGCTGTTTTTAATTTATTTGCTCTCTAATCTCTTAACTGCAGAATGAGAATTTCTATCTGGCAAATATGTTTTTCTTCCAAAAAGTTCTATAGAAATATATGTTTTCTTATATACATGAATAGCTGCACATATTTTGGTATATTTATATAAACACATATTGCAGTATATACATACTAAAAATTAATAAAGATTCCAACTAGAGACATGTGCCTGGCCTCATTCATTATAGATAGCTGTTAAAAGTAAATTATAAAAAAAAATGATATATCATACCTGTGCCTGAAAAAAACTGGGGGTCAGCAGTACAGTCTGGGGGTTCCGGAACGTTAATGATATTAATGGTCAAAACATGTCTCACAAGTCCTCCAGTATCAACTATCAATAGAAACCTTCTAGGATCAGTTTCATAATTAAAAATTTTGGTAGAAGTGATTATCCCAGAACCTAGTAAGCAGATAATTAATGAATTATAATTCACATAAATATATAGAAACATTTTTTGAGTCTTGAAAGATTTTAGTTGCCCATTTTTATTTTTTGCTACCTCACCAGAGTATATTTAAAATATGAAAATAAATAACAGACACTAATAGTTGATTTAATTTTAATGTGTTTAAACCAATTTTAAGTAAATTGTATTTTGTTTAAACATTTTCATTAAAAACCATTTCCAAAGATTAGAAACTATAAGTGACAAACATCATAATGTGATCACAATACATGTCTACTTTTTATCAACAGTAAAAAAATAAGTTGTTTGTTTATATCCAAATTCATTAGTTATTGAGTTTACCTGAAATCATATAATAGGTTTAGTATAATTTTGAGCAGACATCTTACTACAAAGATGTCTTTATTATCAAAAGAGGCATGGTGCCTCTAAAAAGGCACTTTTATATGTTTTTTACTGTACAATCAGACAATTCCCTGCTGGGCTAGCCTAAGACCTGGATGTAAGACAATTAACTCTTTTAAGTAAAGACATGAAAAGAAAGTATAGGTAAAAGGGAGAATAACACAGATACTAATAAAAATAATTATTTTATTGTGCAGTTAAAATTGTGGGAATTTTTAAATACAGTCATCAATTTCTAACAAAAATCTTTTAAAATTAATGAAATATTAAAGTTCAGAGTCACAAAAGCTATCTTATTAGAGGGAGCTAAGATTATCCTCAATTCTGGGAAAATCACTCTTCTCTATAGGCAACTCTGAAAAACATTTACTAACCAGTCTTAGCTAATGGATTCAATATAGACAAAAATTTTCTCTGTATGAATACGATTTGCTTTAACATTTTGGAACATTTTTAAAAAGAATATTGAATTAATGCCCAGCTAGTGTGACTAAGTGGCTGAGCATCAACTCCTGAACAGCTTAACTCCTGTCACATGCCCTGGTTGCTAGCTCAAACCCAGTGGAGATGTTCAGGAGACAGCTGATGGATGATTCTCTCTCACTGCTGTTTTTTTCTCTTTCTCCCTCTGCCTTCCTCTCTGAAATAAATTAAAAATCATTGAAAAATAAATTAAAGGTGCAGGAGTTCTTGTCTCAGCAATCTGGAGAAAGGAGCTGCTGTGCAGATTCAATAAGGAGTCCAACCACGAAAAATAGTTTTGAAAGGCATTGGGGCTCAGAGGAGCTTCAGCTATAGCAGCTAAAGACTATCCCTTGATTCAGGATCCAGTGCTATTTTATTAACACAAATTGTCCTAAGGCAAAGTGGAGATAATATACTTCAAAGGGTAGGGATTACAGAAGCATTGTCAGATTGGGGAATAGCCTCTAGCTCTTCAGGTGTTTGGCCAACAGGAGACAATAACATGCAGAGTAAGATACCCTGAGCTGTCTGGCAGCAAAGGATTATCCTATTCAGGTTTGGGGGAGATACTTTTAACCATTCCAACAGGTAAACTACATATGTGGCTCAGCCCTTGTTGAGCCCCGCCCCTTCCAAGCTTCACCAACCTTTTGATGAAACTCATAACTATATGTTGGAATTGGTTCCCCTGGCAAAAGGTTTAAAAATTATAATGAATGATTCATCAAGCAAACTTGTAACAAGAAATGAACAAACCAACGTTGAACTTCTTTCTGACTGAAGTAGAGCTCGTATATTCCTTCCCAAATAGGACAATAAACAATCTCAAAGTGTAGTATTGGATCAAACCTAGAGGGAATATTAATAGGTTCAACCACTGGGTGGTTATTATAATGTTTCCTAATAGGTCCCCTCTAGTTAGATTAATGGGACTAAAACTTCATTGATTAGTTCTATGAGTCTCCCTTGACCCCTTTATCCAAGCAAGATAATTTTAGCCCTCATCTTTGGTGTCAAGGATACAAGGGAAGAAGAGTCCCAGTGTTAAGTCTTGTCAATGTATTAAATAACTTGTGGTTTGATAGAATCAGTTTGATTCATGTGGGGCTAGGGGCTAGAATTTGATAGACAGATTTCAGAAGTTGTCATGCACTTTCCTTTGAAATAGATGTGAAAACATTTGGAATTCAGCCTTATCAGTGAACTGAAGCAAAACTAGAAAAACCAAGCAGAAAAATAATTAATCCAATTCACAGAATTATAAAAAAATAATATCATCATTCTAAGCAGTTATATTTTGTAATGGTTTGTTATGAAGCTTCAAAAAACTGATATGGGGGGCATGTAGATTTGAGGAGTTGGGAGAAGAATTAGAAACACAATCAATAATCTTGTAATGTAGGAACATGCACACAGCTACATAATCACAACGTAAAACAATTGAAGCAGGCATAGTCATTTTGTTTAAGAGATTCAACTAGAGGGGGAAAATTGCTAAAGTGATTTAAAAATACTAAGAAGGACATTTTACCTAATGTTGGAAGGAGGATGGGTGCTAAAATTACTTCCCAGAGGGAATTATTTCTGACTAATACTTGATAATGTGAAGGAGTTGGTCAGGTGGAGAGGAACAAAGAGAAAAAAAAAAAAGACATGATTTTTGCAGAGGCCCACAAAGAGATTTTAGGTGAGTAGGATATTTGAAATGAGATTGGAGAAAATTTTAAACAGCCAAGTTGACAAATTAAAAATACATATAACTAGATAAATTTTAAGCATTACTAGAAAGTATATTGGGCCAAGTGCAATTTAGATTTAATATATTGGTTTATGTGATTTCTCTAACAAAACTCATCAACCCAGGTATAATAGACAACATCAACTATTTGATCTATTTCATGTTGGAGTTTTACTAGGTAACATTTATAGAACAACAAGCAAATTATCTGAGGATATTCTCAAAGAAGAGTTGAAAGATAGGTCATAATACTGGATAGAGAAGAAAAGACAAGAAGTCAATGATAGAAAAAAAAAAACCATCAATGAATTTGTGGCCTTCGTGATATGGACAAAACAGCATAGTAGGGAAAAATGAAATAAAAAAGCTGAAGAAAGTATAGGAGTGAGAGGTCTGAGATTAATAGTAGAAAAAAAGAATTGTTCTAGGTACTGATGGGGTTCTGGTTGCAGCCATGAGAGTGTGTGGATGAAAGTAGATTTTAAAGTCACAGGGATTTAGGGAGAGGAATTGACACCAGGTAAGGTAGAGGGATTGAATATGCCAGACGGGCCATTGTGTGAATACTGAAGTAACCTAAGAAATGATGGCAGAACTGAGATAGGGAAAACACTATAGATAATATATTCAAGTCCCCAAGGCTAGCTGGGAGTGATTGGCATGTTTTGTAAGGAACCAAATATCTTCAAAATGAGTAAGGAGATCAGAGTAATGGTCAGGTATCAGCTTGGGGAGTCAGAAGAATTTTGACTTCCAACAAACTAACTGATTCAGAGATATGAGATGTGGGAAGCCAGACATTGCCTCACCAATAGAGATGTAAATAGAACAAACAGGAAACCACCGGGTCAAAGCTTAATGGATCTGTTTACCCATTGTTTAGGTGAGACTTAGTTCCCCCTCCTCTAGTCTTATGTTAAGTATAAACTGTTTACCCATTGTTTAGGTGAGACTTTAGTTCCTCCTCCTCTAGTTTTATGTTAAGTATGAACTGTTTACTCATTGTTTAGGTGAGCCTTTAGTTCCCCCTCCTCTAGTCTTATGTTAAGTATGAACTGTTTACCCATTGTTTAGGTGAGACTTTAGTTCCCCTTCCTCTAGTCTTATGTTAAGTATGAACTGTTTACCCTTTGTTTAGGTGAGACTTTAGTTGCCCCTCTTTTAGTCTTATGTTAAGTATGAACTATTCACATATTGTTTAGGTGACACATTGATAATTGTGAAAGCTTCCCCACCTTTTGTCTTATGTTAATTTTTGCTGGTTGATGAACATATCACTTGGCCCTAATAAAAGGGGATAGGAAAGCCAGAGCTGGTGGCATCCTCCCCCTTGAGGTGGACTCCTGCCTGGCCCCCCTTATTCCCAAGAAATTTATGCTTTTCTAGTCTCTTCATTTGTGTCCGGCTTTCTCCAGACACGGAACCTTGGCAGGACATGCGGGACGTGAAATGGATTCCACAATGAGATGTGTGGGTGAATGAGTAACATCAGCTTGAGGCATGCTGTGGTTATTCTACAACACATTTTAATTAAAGTAAGAGGTAGAGAAATGCCACAAGAGAGGTTTGCTTATTTATGTATGTGTTTGCCACATAGTGGGGATTTCATAGACTATAATTGAAAGATATAAGAATGCAACAAGAATGTGAGATTAGGTTATGGGAGAGGAAGCTTGGAATAGTATAAAGATGAGAAGAGACAAGAGGATAAATATATATTTGCAGGATCTTTAATCTTAGGCAATTATCAAGGATAAGAAATAGATCAGAAAGAGGGAATTTAAGTGGATACAAATTCTTCATATAATTAGATTCAGACATTTTCACATTATTAAGGAAGCTGTGTGCAAAGAGAATGGGGGATTCTTCTGGGATTTGGGCCAGTGTCTGTGGTATCACTCCCAGCAGACCTCAAATAGAAAAAAAAAATCTTAGGTCCAAAAATCAGCAATGAGAGAGCCTGAGGAGGTGGACATTATTGCTGTCTGATCACAAGGAATCAGAAACTCTCCCATCAAAGGAAGGTTTCCAGTATCTTGACCCTTCTTGTGAGGTAACAGGGTGTAGGGTTGCTTAGATATTTGGAATTTTGAGATTTAGGGTATAGTCCTAGTCACTGAGAGGAAAGGCAGCAAGTGAGATAACTGAGCTTGGATTTGACTTCTAAGGAAAGGGATTGGGTTTATTCTGAGGGTGGGACTATGCTGAACCACAAGCCAAGTGTTCAAGTGAAGCAACACTGGGCAGAAAATGAGACAAAATACTGTCTATTCTTGTTTGCAAAGCCATTTTGTTTAATCTGCAAAAAATATGTTGGACAATATTTTAACATTTCCTAAGCATAACACACACAGCAATATATACACACTATGATGGCTATCTGAAACATGGAGAAAGTTATTCTATTTTAGGTCTTAGCTTAGAATGAACATCTAATTATATATACCCATAGAAATCATAATCTGACCAGAAAGTACCCAGGTAAGAAAATAGGTGGACTCTATTTCAGAGGATTTCAGAAACACATTTGTGCTTGTAACTGGATTTGGTTGGATTATTTATTGTTAAAACAAAGTTTTTTGAATTTCAGTTTTAACTGAAATATGCTATTGTTTTTTTCCCTTTAAACCAACTGAGGCCCTGCTGTGCAAACCACCTGGTTAGACAGGGTGCTGTGGGGAAAACACATTCCCTGTTTGAACTAATTTATTCTTCCTTTGCACAAAAATTTTAATGCCCTTGACCAGTTTCATGAATTGTGTATTTTAACTTATTCATCATTTGAGTCAAATTGTTTTGCATACTCACATAAGCTATATTTTTATGTAAATTCATTGCATTATGCTTATTATTTTATGATGTTAGTACAAAAGTATATATTCTGGATCATCTTTCCTATTATTGAAAAAAATTTATTTTGCTGAAGAGGGTGACTCTCAAGCCAAATTCATGCACAATAATTTTTCTTTTTTCAAGTAATATTTGTAGCAATGTTGGAATATTAGGAATGTGGAGTAAGGTAGTAATGGGAAGCTCTTTAGAAATTGTTTATATAACTACCTGCAATAGATTTTAACCCAGAAATACAATATAATGTTTAGTTTTAATTAATTTAAATATTTTTTAAAGTCTGAATATTAAAAGTAATAAGGCTAAAATTAAAATGTCAAAATGTATTTACTTGCATTGATGATAAAGTCCTTTGTTTTATTCAGAAAATGGTAGGCATCCGCTTTTCCAACAACGTCCTTATCATAAGCTCGACTTAGTTGAGTACCAGGAAGCATGTTTTCAGGCAAATTTATTGGGTTAATTAATAGCTGAATTTCTGCTGCAGTGTATGAAAGTACTGAGGAAATAACACAGAGAGATTTTTAAGTAAAACCAAGTTAAAATATAAAAATGAACAGCTTTATTAATAATTATTCCCTATTTTATCCTTATAAGTTGCATTTATAGGTATTTGTGATTTTGAAAAAAAATTTTTTTTCATCTAAAACCAAGTCCATATTTTTCCTTTAACACATATTTCAATATTTTTGTGTGTTGTACAGAACAAATTTGAAAGAAAGAACAAATTGAGATCTCAGATTTCCTACATCTTTATTTCATTCCTTCATGAACAACTTCTATGTAAAATGGTTATTTCAGTTAAAAGCCAGTTTCATTAATTTCTTCCTTTATTGATCATTTCAGTCAAATTGTTTTGCATGCTCACATAAGTTATATTCTTCATTTAAAAGTTTGTTATAATTTAAAATGCTAGCCGAAAGAAATCAGTGAAACCTACTTTCTGCATTTATTTACTTATTTTCATTGCTTTTCTTTTTAATAGAAAGAAAAGAGGCTCTGTTTTTGGTTAAGTTGTGACTCACTGTAAATTGTGTTATGCTGTACCTCTAAAGCAAAAAGCAGAAATAGGCATATCCTATAACTCACTCCCATAGTATGTAGTTTGGCTGAAAGGAAATATAAATTACATTAAAAGGCCTAATATTTAAAAATAGCCCTACATTAATAAATCATATTTGATATGGCATTTTGCTATAAATGAAGATTTTTTTATATAGCAAATCACTTTAAGAAGACCCCAAAGGAAAAACAAAACACCAAAAGTAAAATTCTGTTTGAAATAATACAAGATTAAGTAATAAGCTTTTGTTCTATATTTATGTGTCCTCATAAAGAAACTGAGAATGAGAGAATAATATTCCATGAGTAAAAAAAATATCTCAACAGGAATTCAAATTCCTTAATTACAGGTAAACTTAAGTTTCTTAAAAGCAACGGAAACATCAAAAGTTAAACAAACCTGTGCATATTAGTAAAATCTTGAAGGTGTTCATATCTACATCAGCTTTCCTAATGTCCATGGCAATGTCTACAAACAGATGCATGGCTTTGGCTATATATACAGAAATGTAATCTTTACTATAATTAAGCCATCAGGTCAACAAATTGTTACTCAACATTGAACCCAATCATTTTATTCTGTTTAGTGAGTGATTGTACACATAGGTCATATTTCAGTTTCTGTGTCTGTTTCCCATATTTATCAGGTGAGAGGATTATCAGCAAAGCCAATATTATATAACATCAATTTACATTATAAGTATTTAGAGTTGAGTAGGGTGTCCTTTGGAGAACTTTTGGCAAGTAATCCAGGTGATTTGTTCTTTACTAGTAATCCTTGTTTACCTAACAAAAGGTTTTGTAATAGGATAAGGAATTATTTTTAACATGAGACTCCATAAGTATTTGCAAATCCTAAAATAATTCATTCAACACATATTTCTTTATTTTTCCCTCCCTCCCTCCCTCCTTCCCTTCCTTCCTTCCGTCCTCCTTCCTCCTTCCTCTCTCCCTCCCTCCCTAGCTTCCTCCCTTTCTCTCTCTCTCTCTCTCTCTCTCTCTCTCTCTCTCTCTCTCTCTCTCTCTCTCTCCCTCTTTCTTTCTTTCCTTCCTTCCGCATGGGAGAGGGCTTCAGGGTGGTTAAAAGAATGGCAAGTAGTTTCAGGGAGAGACTCAGGTAAAAACCAGGCCCCAGGGGAATGCAGAGAGGCCCCTCAATGGCCTCTGTGCTCCAAAAGCTCCTGGTTGAGCTTGAGGGCAAATCTTTCAAAGAGCTACTGGCCCAGCACAGCCTCGAGGCTGGCCAGCCTGCAGATGTTAGTCAGGTGTCACCCATCTTCTCAATGAGTTTCACCCCCTCCCCCCGGAAATGGTTCTCTAGGAAGTCACAGAGCTGAGGGTCTTCGTGGGGAGAACCCAGGGAGCAGCTTCACAAGGACCTGGTTCAGGTCCCTCTCCAAGGCCAGGGTGGTTCCTATGGTGTCCTGAGTTTTGCTCACTAAACGTGGGAGGCTTCAGCACTTCCTGGGCGAGAATGCGGCCACCGTGCTGGTTTTGCAGCTTTAAGAGATGCTCAGCGCTCTTATATTTCTCTGCCAACTTGTGATAGAAGTTGTCCGCACCCTCCAGAGCCACATCCTCGATGGAGATGGAAATAGAACTCCAGAGAGAGGTAGGTGTGGGAGGCCTGCAGTGCAGGCTGGCCAGGGGTTTGACCTCAGCCTCTACCTTATTGGAATAATTCTGACGAATTTCGTAGCTCATGGTTGCTCAGTAATAAGGAGTGAAAGTAGAAGAAAAAAAAAGATGGTGTGTTGGCTATTCTTGGAAGTGTTTCTGAAGGTGGCAACTGGATAAGAGACAGGAGAGTGGCCTGATGCTGCAAGAAGGGGCATCCCTAAATCTGTTCTGTCCAAACACTGTTGATGCAAGAGACAGGTCTGGGACGACCGAGGGCACTGTCAGTAAACACATATTTCTGAGTGTCACTAACTATGCATTCACTACTTAGTGAAGACTAACGAGATTCAGGGGTGTGCACAAGGAATTCTTAGGTAGCTCATAACCTAGCAAAGATAATGAATAGATTTTAAAAAACAATACCAGTTGTCTAAATATACCACGGCTTTTTAATCCCTTCATATATTGATGGCCGCTTGGGCTGTTTCCAGATCATAGCTATTGTAATTAACACTGCTATGAACATAGGGGTGTATATATTCTTTCTGATTGGTGTTTTAGGATTCTTAGGACATATTCCTAGAACCAAAGACCTTATATGCTTATATGCATAGCCCACGGACACAGACAATAGTTGGTGGGATCCCTGGGGAGGAGTAGGGGCTGGGTGGAAGGAGGCAAAGGGAGATAAATGGAGAACATGTATAAGACTGTCAACAGTAAATATTTAAAAAATTTACACAAGCATAGCAGGTGATAGTTTTCAGTAAAATCTTATGAAAGTTAAAGAGAAGAAAAAACACACTTTCAAAAAGGGGAAAGAGAAAAGTGCAAGGAGGTACTTTTATAAAATGAAGTTGAAAGCACAAAGTCTTCTGATAATAGCAATGTATTAGTAAAATGGTTTTAGTGTTGTCTTCCAATATATGTCTATTTACATATTTACTAGAGGCCCAGTGCATGAAATGCATGCACTCCTGGGTTGGGATAGTCCCTCAGCCAGGCCTGCATCCTCTCACAGTCCTGGAGCCCTCAAGGGATATCTGACAATGGCTTAGGTGGGGAGTGATTCTAAGCTGTTATTGAACATCTTTAGCACTGCCACTGTCTCTGTGCTCACCAGCCATGAGCCCAACTTGTGGCTGAGTGGTACTTCACTGTGGGAGCACACTGACCACCAGAGGGCATTCCTGCATTGAGCGTCTATCCCCTGGTGGTCAGTGCACATCATAGTGACTGGTTGTTCCACTGTTTGGTCGATTTGCATATTAGCCTTTTATTATATTAGATAAATTATTTATATGTAACACAGAATATTATATGTGCTCACAAAATATAAATTAAAATCAATTTAAAATAATTATATAAAGATGGAAAATATATCACATATATATAAAAAAGAATTTTCATTATTCTCTATCTCTTACAAAATTGATTCTTAAAGATCCATTTCCTCATTCCAACCCACAAAGCAGTCATATTGATAACCAGTTTCCATTTCTGCCTTAAACTTTATTATTGCTGCAATAACTTGCCTATGAATAACTCAAGTAAATGTATTTCACATATGATGCTATTTTTGTAGGCTAATTTTTGAATTATTTATTTTTAATTCTGGTCAAACAGCCATTTTATCAGAGATTATGTTAATATATTTCCCCCCAATATTTTACTTAGAATAGTTATCTTTCTTGAGAGCATTGTTCTTCTTTTCTCTTTTTTATTTTTCAATTACAGTTGACGTTCAACATTATATTAGTTTCAGGTGTTCAGCATAACTATTAGACATTTATATAATTTAGAAAGTGATTCCACTGATAGGTCTGGTACACACCTGGCATGGTATCATTGACTGTATTATTTAGTAAACTCTCTAGTGGTTCCAAAAAAAAGCAATTTTTATTTTTTTTGTTGTTTTTACAGCAGAATCTAACAAGTACCATAAACTAAGGTATGTTGGAAACCTGTGCTTTCATCCAACTATTGTGTATACCTCTCTCACTAAGTGATTAATTCTAATAACTGTTTCTTTAAATCTTTAACATCTTCCCAAAAGTTTGATATCAAAACAACTTAGTTCACTTTGTCTATCATTTCACATAAGCGCTTTTAGTTATTTTTACTTTAGTTACTTTTTACTTTATGATTATTATTAACTCAATCATATGTGGTTATGTATCTGTACTATGCATTTATTGCTAATTGGTAAAGTTTTGTCAGGTTCCATTTGTACCTCTAATTTGCAACACTGCTAGAATTATTGCATAATTTTGACCTCATATTCTAGATACAAAATTTTAACCATTTGCTAACTATGATGTCTTTAAGCTACCATGAGCTAATATTTCTTAGGTTGAAATTCATCATTTATATAGTACACATAAATGAATACTGCAAACTTTTTTTCTGAATAATATTGAAATTTTTTGGCAATTTCTTGGTATATTAGATCGATGTTTAGCTTCAACTACTAGCAGTAGGCATGCAGGTCTAATGTCATTTCTTGCCCTTCCCCCATATTTTCTCCATTGTTTTTGTATTTAATTTATTTTGTAGAGATATTTAGTTAAACAAGATGATATAAAACATAAATTCATTTCATCTACATTTACATGAAGTGCAAATGAGATCAATATGCTGGACATAAACAAGCGTGGGAGAAGGCCTTAGTCTGTACAATGGAATTCCCCCCTGCTCTCCATGTGGCACATAACTCTTTGATATGAGGACCTAGTAAGAATGCCATTGCATAAATGTGAAAGCTTAGTTTCTCTTTTGCATATGAGATTTTAAAAATAAGGGTAAATAGAAGTTCTAAAAGTATTTTCTTCCAGCACTACAGTAGATTGCTTTCCAAATTCCTTCATATATGAGAATCACATTTTGGAAAAAAATTACTTTAATTTACTTGATTTGTATAATATATTCTATCTGTAAATATTTGCTCATTTGTCCATTAATTTATATATAATATGCAATAATGGAAGAGGAAAAGGAGAGAATGAGACATTAGTAAAGAGGTCAGTATAAGCAAAAGTAGGATAGTAGGAAAAATTTTAATGAAATACATAGAAGTCTCATTGTTTGCTTCTGAATAAGGCTGTGACATCTATCTATCCTAATAAAAGGGTAATATGTTAATTAGACTGGGAGATTTTCCAGGAGACTTTCTGGACAAAGCCATGGTTGTGGGGTTGAGGCAGTTAGGGGTGATCAGATCAACAGGGGAGGACAGTTGGGACAAGCAGGCCAGCAGTGGGGGGGCAGTTGGAGGCAATCAGGCTGGCAGGGTGGGGCAGTTGTGGCAATCAGGCTGGCAGGGGGGAAGTTTGGGACAATCTGGCTAGCGAAGGTGGAGTAGTTGGGGGCAATTAGGCCATCAGGAAAGGGCAGTTAGGGGTGATCAGGCGGGAAGAAGAGGCAGTTGAGGTTGATCAAGATGGCAGGCAGAGTGGTTAGGGGCAATCAGGCAGGCAGGCAGTTGAGGGTTTAGGAGCAAGTGGTCCCAGATTGTGATCCGGCCTAAACCCGATCTGGACAGCTGGACATTCCCTAAGGGATCCCTGATTGGAGAGGATGCAGGCCTTGCTGAGGGACACCCCACATACACACACCTCCCCATTCACGAGTTTCATGCACTGGGCCACTAATTTATATATATGTATATTATAAACAGTCATATATCTGTATGTAAGGTCAGGTAGTCTTTGCTTTACATGGCATTGCAGAACTGGAAGGATGCTGTGCAAGATGAAATCATGCAAATATATCTTAATAAACAGTAACAATAATACAGTTGTTCCAGTACTTTAAACTTTTTTGCCAAATATGATAAACTCTCCTATCACAGATAGGGAATTTTAAAAAGAGTAAATGAATATTTATTTGATATAAGATAGTTTAAGTGAGAATTAACCATTTGTTTGCCATAAGCATCTAAAGACCCAAGTGGTGGGCCTTTTTTTAAATTAAATTCAAAGAATTGGGGCAGTTAACTGGCTAAAGTGTTTTTTTTTTTTTATTTCTTTGTAAAAAGACTTATTATGTGGTCTGAACAGTGCTTGCCTTCTTCTCATCAAATAACTTAAGATAAAGAGTAAAGAACTTAGCAAATTGTCCTATTTCTTTCTAAGTTTAGATCAGCTTCCCATATGTTATCTTTGCACTTCTGGTGTTTTTAAATGTCTTTGAGATTAATGTGAAGTTTTTTCTGTTTTGTTTTGTTTTTACAATGTCCCACTTCCTCTGGGGTATCTTTATTCTTTTTGATCACAGAACTTCCTTCCTTTATGTTGTTAAGTCACCTTTATTAAGTTTCTCTGACTGCTTATCTAGAGTTCTATAAATTTCGGCAGTCAACATTCCCACAATCAGCTATTAACTCCATTTATGCTCAATTGAAACCTGCAATATCATTTGCATAGTATAGTAAATGCTTCCAGCATACAGCATCATATTATACACAACCTCTTTTTTCCTAGATGCTCTTATAATTTCAAATGCATGCTTTATATCACATTTCATCCAGTTCAGCTAAGAAAATTGCATGATATTAGTTGTGTGAATAACCTGTCTAAAAATCCATCTTAGGGTATAAGCTTTACAAGTTGAAATGTTTCCTTGACCTATTGACTGGAGTAAAAGTTTTATTTGCTGGTAAAAATAATTTCACATCTGCATTCAACATTTCTAAGAAAATCATAATGATGTGAAGCATTATCCATCAGTCAAAGTGCTTTAAAATAGTAAATATTTTGTCTACAGTATCTCTCTATCACTGAGAACAAGTGTATTTATAATTCAATAGTAACAGTGCTAGAAAAATACGTTGACTGAGACCTTTAGCAGTGGTATCAAAATCTACCAAGGAGTAAGAGTTTTCTCTAATTTGATCAAAAATCAATTCCACAGAGACTTATTCATCACATAATGAAATTTGCAAACTTTTACATGGCTCTGGCAGTAGAACAGAACTTGGGGAAGTTCTAGGAAATGTTTGCATTTCCAGTCTGCAGTGGGATTCCAGACACATAAAATGGAAATGGTTTGTTAGGCTTCCTCACATATCTTCCAACACAGGTTTCTTGTGAATGAGATGCTGGGAGACAATCTGCCATGGGCTTCTTACATTTCTCTGGGTCTCCAACTAAGGATCTGACCACCTTTGTTCTAGGCTATGTTTTCAAGGATTTTTGCATAGGAAATCATCTGGAAGATAGAAGTAGTATCTCTCTCTAAAACAAGGGATGGTTCGTTTCCTGTCCAATATAATAGAAATATAGTCGTCCTGGAAGGCAATGATCAAATAGACTTAATGCTGCTATAAAAGAGTCAAGTTTTCTTAACTCCAATGCATGTGCAGACACGGCATGTCCTCTGCTTTATTCTTTGGGACTGGAGACTTAAAGAACCTGTATGAATGCTGACCAGCTTCTGCAATTCCCCTGAGTAACAATGTCCTTTGTTTTTTACCTGTCTATCATGCTGCCTCTGTAAGCAAGAGAAAAATTCATACCCCTCACAAGTTTTTCTCATGAAAAAACTCAGTATATCCTTCCAGTCACTAACACAGGTCTCAAATTTCAAAATTTGTAGAAGAGAAAATATCAGATATGCTTTAATGGGAAAATACTGCAGACACAAATATGAGCCAGACTTTCAGAGAAGTGGTATAACAAAGCACTTGCAATCAAAAGTACCTAATTCCAATAAGAGCTGCTTTAGCTATTATTTAACCTTCATGTATATCATTTTCCTCAATTATATTATGTAGGAAGTTATGACTACCTCAAAGTTGATTTGAAGACTATATGAGGTAATGCATTAAAGGAACGAGCATTCTACAGGCTATATGAGAAGCAGGCAACAAATATTTTATATTGCTTTAGAGCTACTTAGGATACCTCATTAAATAACCCCAAATCTAGAATGGAATGTTATATACCCTCATATCATACACCCCATAGGATTGCTATTTAAATATTTTCAGAAGTAACCTATCCTGTTCTGAGTTTTGTTCTACATCAATACTAGCAATAAGGTTTCTATGTAATGTTATAAAGCTTTCCCTGATGAATTAAATAATCTTTATACATATTTGCAGAGATCTCATGACTAGTTGGTAACTAGAAAGTTGTCTGAATGGGGCAATCCATTCTCTATGTCCATCATCAAATAATACTAATTTGTCAGTTTTCTACTAACATATCCTGCTGACAAATGAGAGTCCAGAACAACTTATTATTTCACACCTTACTCATTTCTACTTTCCTTCTCTTATACCTTTGAAGTAAAGACTTCTTCATATTCTTTTCTGTATCTCTATTTTTACAGATATGCTTCTGTGCCCAGAAATACCTCTCTCTTATTTCTTCCTTGTGAAATCTTACTTATTATTCAGGAATCAGATCAAATATCACTTCCTTAGTGTTGCCATTCATGACTTCCCCAGGATGGCTGGTCACCACTCTTCTATCATCCAAAAGCGTTCTGTAAACACCCACGATTGTGGAACTTATGATGTGAGATGTAGAGATTTGCTTACATAAGAGTTTCCCTATTGTCCAACTTATGCTTCCAGGGCTTAGGATAATGGAAGGCTTAGTATTCATTTGCCTCTGAATGAATAAATGAATGAACAAAAGACTCTGTGTTTACTATGATAATCTGGATTAAATTCTATCTGAAAACTTACTTCCTTGGAGTTTTAAGGATGTGTATTCTCATAGAATCTTATATTAAATCCCAAAACTTTCTGGCAGGCACATCGTGTTAAACACACTTGACCTAACCATTCTCCCTGCCTGCAACATTCTCTGACTAGAAGTTCATATATCCTGAAGTATCATCTCTTTCAAGTTTTTGCTTACTTTTCACTTTCTTACTGAAAGTGCAACATCTAATTTAAATAAGAACTCCACATTCTCCCCTTTTCCTGTCTAATTTTTTCCATGGTAGTTATCATCCTTTAACATGCCATGCAATTGTTTATATTATAATAGCTGTTGTTGATTTTCACTCACTGATGTGTAAACTATATGAGGACAGAGATATATTTTGTTTTCTTGAAGGAGGCATCTCCAATAACTGAAATAATATCATGCTGAATGACTTTTGAGACTAATAGCTATAAAGGAGAAACTTTGACAAAGCCTTTCCATTGCATTCTTTCTCAATGCAGCATCCTACAAAAACTAATTCAGAGAAAAGTATAAGGATTTAGTTTATGATATTAAAATAGATTTTGGAATGCTTCCAATATAGATTTCACTGTTCCTTCCAAAACCTGGATGGGTAGATAGTTGGATAGATGGATAGATAGATAGATAGATAGATAGATAGATAGATAGATAGATAGGTTTATATATTTTTTTCCTCAGTGATCATCTGTTAGCTACTTCTAGAATATAGTTTAATATATAAACTAAGTATAGTTATTTAAAGCATCCTTGATAGTCAAGAATTAAGATAAGCAGTGGAAGGTTATGCTAAAAACAAGCAATTAATTTGTATGTTCCGGCTAAGCAGGGGAGAACAGAGGAGACTGGGGGATGGAAAGAAAACTGCTGGCTGTTAATAATCCTGTGAGTCACTGGTTGCATGTCTGAAAACTACAGATCTTTCATGAGTAACTCAAGCTCTTTTGAACCAAAGGCTTACGAAACCCTTGGAGGAAATGGACATTTATAATCAGTCTTATAACTGGCACAAACCTATAAATACACCAATTTTATCATTTCAGATATCAAACTAACAGATATAAATATATGTTAACAATGTAACAATTTCTTTTCCTCGGTTGATATGTTTATTATATTAAGGCTAAAAGATCATGCAGGTAATAGCTTATTATTTGGTTGAATAGTGGGTTTTTAATTATTTTATTTTTACTCCAAAATCTCCCAAAGCACTTCAAAGACCCTAAATCTTTTTAAATTCTAATTTACCTTATATAGAAAAGGTATATGGCTAAAAGGCACTCCCTTTGTTTTGTTTTGTTTTGTTTTCCTCAATAAAGTGTTTATGTTGACAAATGGAAAATAAAGGGAAGAAAATCAAGGGCAAACAGTTTTCTTTTTTTGCTTTTTAAAAAATGTTCTTTGGAAAGCTTCATTGTTTATGCAGTTTGGAGAAATAGGCAGGCCTTAAATTAAAATTATTGACCAGTATATGGGTCACACCCAATCAATTTGTCACAAAATGAACACTGGAAAAGATTTTGCTAAGTTTTAAATACCCCTTTAAAAAATCAAAGTTAATTACACTAGTTCCTCAGCTTTCTACATTGTGATAAAATAATTCATTAATACACTGAATTATATCAACTAAGCATATGAATACAATCTTGGTTATTTTGATGTTATGTAAATAGATGATGAATTTAATAGGAGAATGTGAGGCAAAGGGGTATTCTTTGGAGTTGGAGAAGACATAAGTATCATTTCTAGTGTTTTCTTTGCACATAAGAAAACCAAGATTATGAGTGGATACGGTTGACATTTTATTCCTTTTTCAAATACTCCATTTACAAACATTGTTTGATGCTGGAGAGAACTGGAAGGCTGCTTTCCATTTAAGAGTTCTGTTATTAATATATTCTGGAAATCTCTCACTATTATTCTCTTTAATATAAAAATAACATTTTCCTCAAATATTTTTAATATAATTGTTTTTTAAATTATTTTTACTTAAGTATACTGGCATACAAGAATATATTGGTTACATTAATTTCAGGCGAACAATACAGTGATTTGACATTTTTATACCTTGCAATGTAACACCCCACTAAATCCAGTAATTATCTGTCACTGTGCTAAATTATCACAATATATATTGACTATGTTTTTTCTTTCCCTTTTAACCCATACTCCACCTCCTCCTTTCTGAAAACCATCCCTTTGGTCTATGTTTCTATGAGTCTGTTTCTATTTTGTTTGTTCAAATCTCCATGTTTTGTTATTTTAGATTTCACATATACGTGAAAACATGTGGTATTTGTCTTTCTCTGCCTGAATTATTTCTCTTAGCATACTACCCTCTAGATCCAACTAGGATTGTTGCAGATGGCAATATTTCACTTTTTGTTGTTGCATAATATTTCATTTTATATATAAACCTCATCTAATCAATTCATGTATTAATGACAGCTACGTTGCTTTCATATCTTGGCTATTGTAAGTAATTCTGCAGTGTACATAAGGGTGCATGTATCTTTAAAGAAGTGTTATCATTTTTTATTTTATAAATACCCAGAAGTTAAATTGCTGCTTCATATAGTATATCTACTTTTTGTTTTTGGGGGGAATCTCCATGTTATTTCCCATTGGGATTGCAACAGCTTGCATCCCACTTACAGGGCTCAAGGAAAACTGAAAAGTACAAACATAAATGGAAGAATATACTGTGCTCATGAATTGGAAGGATTAAAATTATTAAGTCTGGCTGGTATAGAGCTCAGTGCTTGAGCATCACCCATGCACCAAGCAGTCACTGGTTCAATTCCTGGTCAGGGCACATGCCCCGGTTGAGGGGTCAATCCCCAGAAGGAAGCGGCCAATCAATGTTGTTGTTTCTCTTTCATTGATGTTTGTATCTCTCTTTCCCTCTACCATCCTCTGACTCTAAAAATCAATAAAAAACAGATTTAAAAAAATACTATGACCACACTACCCAAAGCACTCTATAGAGTCAATGCAATGAATGCCAATCAAAATGCCAATGTCATTCTTCTCATAACTATAACAAATAATCCTAAAATTTATATATAGCCAAAAAAGACCTTGAGGTTGCCAAAGCAATCTTGAGAAAGAAAAGCAAAGTTGTAGATGTCATTCTCCCTAATATCAAACTATATTACAAAGCTATAATAATCAAAACAGCATGATATTGGCACAAAAAGAGACACGTCGATCAATGGAACAGACAAGCGAGTCCAGAAATAAATCCTTGCTTATATAATGAACTAATGTATGAGAAAGGAGGTAAAAATATACAATGGAGTAATGGCAGTCTCTTCAACAACAACAACAACAACAAAAATGAAACTGGACTATTCTCTACATTCAAAAAAATATAAAGAAACAAAGAAATAAACAAAAAAACAAAGAAAGATACTGTACTACTTTCTACACTGTATATAAAAATAAACTCAAAATAGGTTAAACACTTAAATGTAAGGCCTGAAAGAATAAATTCCTATAAGAAAACATAGGAAGTAAATTATTTTACATCAGTCTGAGTAATATTTTTGATATGTCCGCTACAGCAATAAAAACAAAAGCAAAAATAAATGAGACTTCAATCAAACTAAAAAGCTTCTGTGCAGTGAAGCAAACCTCCAACAAAATAAAAAAGCAATCTACTGAATGGAAGAATATTCTCAAGTGATATATCTAATAAGGGGCTTATGTCCAAAATATATGAGAAACACTTACAATGCAATACAAAAAATAACTATCTCATTTAAAATTGGGCAGAGGACACAAAAAGACATTTCTCCAAAGAAGAGACAGCTGGCCAACAGACATATGAACTGATGATCCACATCACTAATCATCAGGGAAATGCAAATCAAAACCACAATGAGATACCACCTCATACCAGTCAGAATGGCTATTCTCAAAAAGTCAACAAATAACATGTGTTGGCAAACGTGAGGAGAAAATGGAACCTTTTAATATAATTATTATACATGGCATACATATGACATGTATGATATTTTTTGGCTCATAGAGTTATTATGTTTGTTCAACTTCATCATCCCCAATTTTTTTCTGGAGATACATTAAACAAGCCTCATTGCAATTCTTTTTATTGTTTTATGAATTTGAAAGGGAACCATTTTTTAAATTATTCAATTATTCTATTGTCTAGGTTAAACATTACTAAACCTGTAACTTTTTTTCGGTGATGTAATCTCAGGAGTTCTACAAAATGTAGTTATCATTTCAAAGGAACATCTATAAATGTCTGCAATGCAGTGTCTTCAGGTCTACTCAAAACCTGCAAGATATTGGTTCCAAGTAGAATACAATTATCTTGAGATGTTCATTATACTTACATAACAATGGTAAGATGGCAATGGTATTTCATTCCCTACTAACTTTGGTTTATAGTCTTTGATAGTAGAGAACAAAATGTCTGCCAATAATTGTATTCAACCTTGGCCAGGTGGCTCAGTTGGTTGGAGTATCATCTTGTATGTCAAAACAATGCTGGTTCCATTCCGGGTCCAGACACATACCGCGAGTGCAGGTGTCATCCCTGGTTGGGGTGCATACAGGAAGCTCCTGATTGATGTTTCCCTCTCTCTCCCTTCCTTTCTCTCTCAAATCTCAAATCAATAAACATATCCTTGGGTGAGGATAAAAATATAATAATAATTGTTGTATTCAGAGAGACTTAGATTTGAATATAAACTGCATATTTCAAAGCCTACAAAATATCCCATAGTTTCTATAATATTATTTTAGGAAGTGCTGACTTCATATAAGCCTCATTTGTCTTTTCTGTAAATAAGGTTGTATTAAGTATGGGTATTTAGTACATGGAATAAACTTTAATAGTGGTATTAGCTGAAAATTATCATCATAATTTTATTTTCATCATTAACATTATGGAGTGTTCTAAGAAGCTACATGTCTGTTAAAAAATTTACCACATATTTTTAAAGGAAATTATCTGGAAATTGTAATTTTGAAATATTCCCTTTCTTTTTAAGTAATGATAATTTTAAGCTGTGAAGTCTTTTCCTTGAAGTCAGGGAAATACACACTTCTGATATATAGGAGATATATTTAATCACACTCAGTGTTTTCTACTTGGGACGTCACACATATTAAAATGGCCTGGTCACCTTCTCTTTAAATAGCATTAATGTTACTTAATCCTCATTCTTTCAGACTTAAATCTAAAATAATAGCTCTACCAGTTATTTTTTTTACCCTCTTGAGAAAAAAGTATCTAAAACAGAATAAAACATAATAAATACAATTTATATTTGCTATCTGGATTATCAAATTTCCATATCACAAATAAAGTTTTGTGATCAAATATTTGTCATATCATGTAGCGCACCCATCAAATGCAATTACTTTGTGTTTGAAATGACTGACATTTATTTTAATACCAAGCAGTCTATGGTATATTTATTTCTCCTTCTAAGATTTTTATCAAAAGTTTTCCCCACCACCCTGTACCTTTTTATGTAGTTGGATATATTCTTGATATAAAATATACTCATATATGCTGCTTTGGAGAAAAATATATCTTTTCTTTGAAATACTATAGACATGGGCCCAGTATAATCAGTGTTAGTGATTTTTCTGATTTATCATTTTTCAGATACTATTCATGAAAACACATATATGTTTGGAACATGCATACTATTAAATACTTCAGTGATTCATGATAAAATGAGTATCCTCTGGTTCGCCTGGGATAATCCATGTTTGTACTTGCTATCCTATCATAATTACCAACTATCCTTTCACTCTCAAATCATGGCCATTTTAGAGGATAAATTATACAGTTTCTCTTATTGAGAATCTCAGTCCACTTAAAAATTTTAGCATATTGATATACTACTAAAAACTCAGCTCAAACAAGATAATTTTAGTTAGGTTATACTCCAGATAACAATATATATGATTTCACAGCTAATCATTTTTGAAACATTCATTTATTCCTATACTGATTTTTTTTAAAAAGAGGAAAATGCCATATTAATTTTAATACACATTCAGGGAAGCTGCCATCAGATTCATTAAATAATTTGTTCACTCAACAAACAGTTAATGAGTAACGTGAGCATAGATTAGTGGTGCTGTGACAGTTGTCACATTATACAAGAATGATTATTATGGATTCTATAATTCTAAATTGTAATTGAGAATAGTCAAATACACATATGTAATATGTTAACAAATATAGATATAATAATATGACTCATGTTCCTATTTATGAATAAATGTTCCATCAGATATTTTTTATATTCTCACTGGTCTAATCTTTTGGTTTCTACCACTCCCAACAGCATCCGGTTCAAATCATATGGAATTTTTCAGGTTTCCCAACTGTACTCTGCTGTTTTAAACTACCTAAGCTTTCTATATATCATGTTTTTCATGTCTTTTCTCTCTGGCAAGTTTGCAGTTATAATTAAATACCATCCTTATATAGAGTTAATTATGCCTTCCATTATTAATGCACTTATCAAAAACATTTTAATTGCTTGTTAGTATGTCTCTTCAATATCAAATTGAAAGCAGGGATAATTTATTTTTATTTTTGTACTGTATGCATTGAACATAATAAGGAATTCATTGAATGATAGGAAAATGAATGAATGTATGGAATACATGAATGAATGAGTAATTAATATTATAGGTATGGGCCCAGTACAATCAGTTTAGTGAATGAAACACTAAATGTATAATGGTTAATAAATGAGTAACACAAATAACTATGAAGAATGTCTCTATTTCCATTCATAAAAATAAATGAGAGGCCCATTGGACATACCTATTGTTTAGAAAAAGGTGAGTAACAGACCAATAATTAAAAATCTGAATACTGCATATAAAAATACACATTTCTAATTTCCCTTGGAAAGTCATAAGATTTGGCAAAACATAGTATGTGTTCCTACATAATGACTGTTGACTCATTTTAGATAGTAGCTGCCCCCTTTAGTTTGTCACATACAGTCCTTGTCCCTATAGTCTTTTCTACAGAATTCTCTCATTCACTACTAGTACATGAATTTGATCCTGGGATTCAGTGAGTTTTATTAGAGCGTTAACTTGGGATTTTTTTAAGTTGCACACCATTATTCTTAGTAAAAGGGAGTAATAGACATTTTAGGGAGGAGAGAAAAGAGAGAAATATGTGAAGATAAAGCACACGTAGTAAAAATGAAAAGAATATAGAGGATGCTAAAAGAAGTAACATAATGCAGTGCTTAAGAGCCAGAACCTTGGATTCAGAAATCTGGCCTGTAATTCTGCTCCGTGGGGTGAATTACTTAACTTTTCAGAGGTTAGGTTTCTTCATCGGAAAAATAGGAATGGTAATACTTATATTATTTCAGATATGCCTTTTAGATTTGTTGTAAGGATTAAATATGACAACTTATATGAAGGCTCACTTAAGCGTAAATGATTTAGTCATGCATAGACATGTGCAGACATTTACAAGGCTTAGATAAGCACCTGAGCCCTATGGAAAGAGGTGGTGTCTAATGAGGGTCTCTGAGAGATAAGAGGAAACAAGTGGAAATGCTTGTGAAGAGTGGTGGAATATGCCATCCTAAATATGCCACTTTAGCATATTTTGAGCTACAGACACTTGAAAAACAGCAGATGCAAGAAGAGCACTCTGATCTCCCCTTTTGTTTCTGAAAACAGGATATAAATCTCTTATGTAAAAGATTCCCTCCCTATACCAGGAGAAAAGAAACCTTCTTATCACCAGAGATGGGGAATTGAGGACAAGAGAAAGCTATACAAATAGTCCATGTTAAAATTACTTTTATATTCCTTTGGTCTTTCCATATATTTTAGTTTTTTTATCTTAATTGCATTTTTTCAACTTAGTATATAATGTATAAGTATGCAGTTCGATCAACTGTTTGGATCTCCATTTTCCTATAGAATCTCCCACATACATATAAAAATGGGTATGCTTTTCCAGTGTTAATCTGTCTCACATCCACTTAATCCCCAGGTCCAGGCAAAGACTCTAGGAGGTTAGAGGTAAAGTTTTGCCTCCCTTCCACCTGGATAAACTTCTAACAACTTTTTACCCATTTTGTGACAGAATACTGTGTAAATATGATATCCCATAGGTCTATGCTGTCTTGTTTTCAAATGTGCACAGAATGTTTAGACAGCAGAATTCAGTGGTTGATCCATCAAAAAAATGCAGGTAGATGTAATAGGAAGTGGTACATAATAAATGTACATAGTGGTACTCAGCAGCCTGCCTAGCAGATAAAAGGTGGTGTGGTATTTGTGTTTTCAGGAGTAGCTATGAGACATTTTTAGAAGCATACTTCAGGGTTAATTCATAAGTAGTCAATATCCTATGTGAAAGGAGAGGTACAGTCTAGTGACAATATATCCTATCTAATAAAAGAGTAATATGCAAATTGACCATACCTCTGCTACACCCACAAGCAAGCCCACAAGACACATCCACAAGCCAATCAGGAGAAAATATACAAATAAACCCAACCAAGATGGCTGTAGCCACTGAGAGGAGGAGGAAGGCTTGGGTTTCCCCAGCAGTGGAGGAAGACAAGTTTTCTACCTGCCCTTGCCAGCCTAGGCCTCCACTCAATGCTACAAAATTTCAATTATAGAAGATATATAAATTCCAACAGAAATGATAGCAGCCATGGAGCTAGAGAGAGCAGGAGGCTAGGATTGTCCCCAGCAATTGAGGAAGCCAAGCTTCTGCAGCCCTGGCCATCATAGGCCTCCACTCCAGTCTACAAAGTTTCAATTATAGAAGGTAAATAAATCATCACAAAAGAAATGGCTGCTGCCACAGAGCAAGCGGAAGGCTTAGCTCTGCTCCAGGCTACAAAGTTTCAATTGTAGAAGATAAATAAATCCCAGATACCAGGGCCTCCTCTTGGAATACTGGGGGTGTGTGGCCAGCCTGCAAACCACTATACGCTCCTCGCCCAGGCCACTCCACTTCCCAAGGGAACACCCACTCTAAACCAGAGCACCCTTCTGAGCAAACCAGCCAGCCCCACCCATGCACAAGGCCTCTGTCCTATCTAATAAAAGAGTAATATGCAGATTGACCATCACTAAAACCCACAAACTAACTGCCCCTATGTGGACACAAGATGGCCAGTAGGAGAGGGCAGTTGGGAGGGACCAGGCCAGCAAGGGAGGGCAGTTGTGGGTGATCAGGCCTGCAAGGGAGGGCAGTTGGGAGTGACCAGGCCTACAAGGGAGGGCAGTTGGGGCAATCAAGCCTGTAGGGGAGGGCAGTTAGGAGTGACCAGGCCTACAGGGAAGAGCACTTGGAGGGAACCAGGCCTGCTGGGAAGGGCAGTTAGAGGTGACCAGGCCTGCAGGGGAGGGCTATTGGGAGGGACCAGGCCTCCAGGGGAGGGCAGTTGGGAGGAACCAGGCCTGCAAGGAGGGCAGTTCGGAGTGATCATGCCTGCAGGGGAGGGCAGTTATGGGTGACCAGGCCAGCAGAGGAGGGAATTTGGGGGCAAACAGGCTGGCAGGGGAGCAGTTAGACATCAATCAGGCTGGCAGGGGAGTGATTAGGGGGTGATCAGGCTGGCAGACAGAAGTGGTTAGGGGCAATCAGGAAGGCAGGGAGGTGAGCAGTTGGGAGCCAGCTGTCCTGAATTGTGAGAGGGATGTCCCACTGCTCATTTAGGACTGATCCCACTAGGATCAGTCCTAAATGGGCAATCGGACATTCCTCGATGGTTCCCAGATTAAAGAGGGTGCAGGCTGGACTGAGGGACATGCCCTCCCCCTGTGCACAAATTTTGTGCCCCTGGCCTCTAGTGTGTGTGTGTGTGTGTGTGTGTGTGTGTGTGTGTATATATATATATATATATATATATATATATATATATATAAAAGCCTAATATGCACATTGTCCCCTTGGAGGTTTGACCAGGAGACTGGGAGTTCAATCGCTCACTATGACATTTGCTGACCACCAGGAGGTGGCATGGAAGGAAGGAAGGCCCATCCAGCAGCTGGCAACCAGGGAAGGGAGGCCCTGTTGAGCAGCCAGAAGGCCCCGACCAACCCTGATTGCTGGCCAGGGACCCTCCCATCCACAAATTTTGTGCACCGGGCCTCTAGTTTATTATAAAATAGTTATGACCTTGTTCTGACATTTACATTATGTGTATAATGACATAACATATTGTGTTCTAATTGTTGAAAAACTTTCTATTTAACTCCACTCCTGAGTGTAGCAGAGATAACTCTGCATTTATCAAAACCCATATCCTATTTCTCCTGGTACACGGCTGGAGTACCAGAGTCTTCCTTTTACTAGCTGTGGCCAATGAGACCTGGAAAGAAGTACAGTACATAATTCTAAGCCTAGCACATAAAAATCTCCAGTATGAGCCTGTTAACTCTGTCTGATGAGCAGATACAGAATAACCTTCGGTAGTCTTGGAGCCCTGCTGATTGAGAGAGCCACATGATTGGAAATAAACTGGGTCCCTGAAAGACAATATGGGAAGCTGCCCACCAACCAAAAAACATCAGCGTTGGGCTTCAATGAAAGAGAAACTTCCATTGTGTTAAGGCACTGACATTGTGGGGTTACTCGCACTAAGAAATAAACTTAGTTAACCAAATGCTGTAGTCTGAAATTATAACTCTTCACATCTTTTCAGTTGATTATTCTTTGGAGTCAATGTAAATAAGAAAAACAACAAAACAAAACTAGCAGAAACCAAAAACCACAAGCAGTCTTTGTTCACAAGTAGTTATTTGATCTGTCCCACAACCATCATTATTTCAGTCTTTGCATTGTCTACCTGAAAACTATCAAAATCACTATCTGTCATATTCTGTTCCTTGTCTGGAAGAAAGTAGACATGTTCAAACTTCCATGGTCACTCCAGCAGCATTGTTAGAAATCACTGAACACTCACAAATCTGTACTTTCTTTCCTAAAAAAGAGTGCTGACCTCAAATGAAAATAGTTTTTAGGCTAGCTACATATATATGGGTGACCATGTGTGGCATGAAATAGATTTTCCAGCTTGCGTTTATTTGGCAATGGCTTAAAAGTACAACCAGATGTTTTTATGGAGAACAGCTCTTTTAGCCACAAGTGTTTCCAATTTAAATACGTTTGTTTTGACTCTACTTTGCTACAGATGGAAAACATCCATTTTTTTTTCTTTCCAGTGGGGATAGACAGTGAACGTTGGCAAATCTCATAGAAAATGATTACCAGTGTAGACAAAACTTCAGTGAAAGCTGTGTTTCAATAAGGACAATCTTTAAAAGACAATTTTGCATTGTAAATAGGTTGGCTCTTTATGACAAAATTTTTCCCTTCTAATTTGTACCATAGGTTTTAAACATCTGTATGTATTTGATTCTAGGGAACTACCTTACTTTTAAGCAATAAGTCAGGTGGATGTATTTAGAATGACAGCATAGCTTCTGGATGTTGCATCAATAGCTACTACATATAGATATTTAAGAATTTCTTATCAAAATGTATGTTATGTAGACGCTCTTTATCAAATTTCCTTGCAATTGGTAGGTTGAGAAAAATAACAGGAATTTTAAATACCATATAAAAATAACAGAAAAAAAGATTTTCTTAATTCTTCAAAAGCAAACTAATGCGTGTGTAACAATATAAAAGATCTTGGCAAGAGTATAGATTTGTTTTAAGAAACTAGGAGTTTTAATTCATAAAATATGTTATTGACATAACCAAATTACTCTTAACATTTGCTATTATAGTTTAACTGTATGATTTGTAAGGAGTTTCTTGAAAGACCCAAATAAGATTTATTTTTTTCCCTATCTTAGGTATTTAAATGAGTTGGAAAAAAATTTAAACACTGTTTTGAGCAGCAAAGTTGTAATTATTATTTTTCCTCTGAAAGAGTGTAATCACTAGCAGCTAGAATATAATACTTCCATAGACTGAGCACTATGACATACAAATGTTATTTTAAAAATATAAAACTTTTAAAAAGGAAGTAAAAAAATGCTAAAGTAAATATTAATGTTTATGTTAGTCATTAAATTAATGCAAGAACCATTGTTTGTTTCCCCCACTAGTCTTCCCACTTTCAAGTGTCTTTATTTAATATGTCACTCTTTGTCTAAAATATTCATATTTATGTTATTCATATTTTATTTCCAGATAACATTGGTATTTACATGCTATGTATATATTTTGTTCTATTCTTCTGTCATTGAATCCCTAATGAAATTTCAGCAGCATCAAACAAAGGTCATGTTCCTAATACCTATTCATTCTACGTATATACACTGAGTGGCCAGTGTATGTTAACTACTTAGGTTTTTGCCAACTAATATATGATCATTTTGGCATTAATTATAGTCATTAGTTATTGTTAACATATTAGTTATTAGTTTGGCACTGTTGGTCTCCTAGTGCCTATTTTTGGGGAATAAACTGAGTTTTCCTATATTCCAGTTAAGGAAAAGAACACTGAGATCTTGGCCCTATTCCAAAACCTGTTCAGTGGCTTTCCCGATTTGATATGACTGGGGAAAAACTTATTTCTTCAAATCACAGAGCTGGATGGGGCCCTGACATTCAAATGTGGAATAGTCATAGATTATTTGAATGACCCACTGGAATTGGCTATTGGCTGAGAAAATTAAAAGGCACTTTTTTTTAGTAGCAGAGTTTCAGGTATTATCTGGTGTTATTTAGAAAAAAAAAGCAATATTTGTTCATGCATATTTTAATAACAATATTTTGTTTTATTTGTAAATTACAGCGATGAATACAAAATATAACCCTTTCCCTATTACTTCAATTGTATGATCAGAATTTTGATGGGAGAATAACAGAGAAGAATATATCTGTGTTTCTCTAAAACTAAATAGGTAATTTTCTGTTTGATTATTTCTTTCACCCTTTGGTTGTTCATGAGTATGCTGTTTAATTTCCACGTATTTGTGAATTTTTAAACTTTCCTTCTGTTATTGATTTCTAGTCGCAGACCATTATTTCTGGATATGATATCAGTCTTCTTATATTGGCTAAGAAAAATTTTGTGAACTATCATATTATCTATCCTGGAGAATATTCCATGTGAACCAGAGAGAGAATCTTTATTCTGCTGCTGGTGATAGAATGTTTTATGTATGTTAGATTTATTTGGTCTAATGTACAGATCAACCTCAAGGGTTTCTTGTTGATCTGTCTGGATAATTTATCTACCCATTGTTGAAAGTAGTTATTGTTGATTTTATCTCTCTTTAGATTTGTTAGTATTTGCTTAATATTTAGGTGCCATGATGTTGAGTGCAGTACACTTATAATTGTTTTACTTTCTTGACAAATTAACCCTTATATCATTGTATAATGACCTTCTTTGTCTCTCATTAATGATCTTGTGTCCCAAAATTAAATATGTCTCCTGTGGCAGCATATAGTTGGTTTTTTTTGTTGTTTTTTTATTTTTATTCATCCAAGGTCTTCATGTTGTTGTTTTTTAATTGCAGAATTTAACCCATTTACATTTAGAGTAAATATTTATCTATTTATGTATATGGACTTACTAATGTTATCCTGTTGTTTTCTGTTTTTTTGTTTGTTTGTTTTTGTAGGGGGGAGTTGTAGTTTTTTTTTTTCTATCTCCCACTAATATGCCTTTCTTTGTAAATTGATATTTTCTGTACTGATATAATCTTATTTTCTTCTGTTTATTTCTTTTAAATCTACTACAGGTTTTAGCTGTGTGGTGATCATGAGGCTTAAATAAAACATCCTATAGATGTGTATTTACAATAATAACTACTTAACTTCAATCAGATAAAAAAGTTTACCCTTTTACTCCTCAACCCTTTTGTGTTTTTGATGTCACAATATAGCGGTTTTTATATTGTGTTTTTATTAACAAATTATTGTAGCTATTGTTATTTTTTATATTCTTGGGACTTGTGAATGTAAAGTTGTTCTCCTGTGAATCAATATTTTTCTTAGAATGTTTTCTTTTCCTATTTCATATGCACCTAAGAACAAGTTGAGATAAATTTTAGTATTTCTGAATCTATTAGTATAATTTTCACTTATTCTCATTTCAGTCCTTTCAAATAAGAAATTCAAGGACATCCAAATGATATTTTATAGTTACAAATGTAGTTACATTTCGTGATTATTTGAATTATTAAACAATCTCCAAAGTACACAGATGTTGAAAATCAATGTACCATGATCTATGAAAATGAAAATAACTTAATTTTAGGAATTTCAATAAGAGTACATTTGTGATATCATTTTTATACTAAATTTAGAAATCTGTTGCTAAAATATACAGTAAAAATAGATTATGATGAACTTGTAAACAATGGTTTCCTTTCATAAACGATTTCATGGACCTATGGGAAATTACTGGGCTCTACATCTGATGGTGACTAATGCTGAGCAATCAAATCAGAAGATGTTGAGTCAGTAACATTGAGTAACTTTAAAGAAATTAAAACCTCCTACAGCAACTCAGTGTTAGTCAATAAAAACCTGGATCCCATAAAATCAAAACATTTGTCTTTGAAATTTATTTAACAAACCTCTATCTAAATTAATTGAAATATATGAAAAATTAAAGTCCCTATTACTTTCACCAAAAAGAATTATTTAAAAGTTGATATATCAGAAGCCATAAACTAGAAAATGCAGTGGTCCCTAAAATACATGAGATCCAAACAAAGACTCAAAAGCATAATTGAGAACTTGGTAAACCATAGACTCTCACTTTATGACAAATTTCCTTAGTCATTAATTTATACCTATACTTTGGCAAATTTGGAGAAAATAAGGATAATTTAGTAAAGCTATCAGTCAGTTATTAGTGATTTTGACATATTCATTATATTATATTATCTTAAATTCTCTACCTCTAAAGAGAAATCATGGGAGCTTATTTCCTTGAAATGTAGATTTGGCCCAGGTTCTTTTTAACCTCATTTATTCTGCTTTCTCCTCTACAACACTTTACCCTATTACCTACTTCCAGAAACTGCAAAAATAACAATCATTTAAAAAATATATTCTCAAGTTAATATATGTGACACTCTATTTTTATTTTGTTTCTATGTTGGTAAGAATTAGTCAACCATAAATATATATCAATTGATAATATCAGAATTTTAAGAAAAATAGAAAGCTAGTTAGTAATCTATAATTATATATTGTTTTATACTGAAAACCATAAAATAGCAACAGTAGGCAAAAGTTAATGTAGGTAGTATTCTCCCTATATAAAAATAGTCCAAATGACTCAGGATTCCAAAAGAAGATGTTATCAAGGTGCTTGTTCTTTGTAACAGCCTCAAAAGTCACATAGCATTTCTTCTGCCATAAGACTATTGGTCACAGCAGTCATAGCCCACTCAGTTTCAAAAGGAAGGAACATAGACTCAACTTCTTTATAGGAGAAATGTCAAAGAATTTGCTGCCATCTTTTACAAATATGCCAGTATGTCTTCTGACTATAGTTATTAAATACCTCTCAAAAGCAAATGCATTCATTCCCTTTCAAGAGCCTCCAAAAGTCTTATCTAGTGACCACATAGTTCATGGTCAAGAATGCTGTCACTTAAATCAGGTGGAGATAGAGATGAAGCTCCCCAGGGTGAAGTCTTTAGTTACAGCTCCTCTTGATCTGCCCTGCCTCCTGTCACCATCACCATACCAACATTCAGTTGTGATGAAGAAGAACCGTCTTATATAAAAACTGATGTTTGAAAGTTTAATTCTGCTCTTTGACTTCTATAAATGCTTGCTTGCTTAAATAATAAGGGAAATAAGACTACTCCCATTTCAGAGAGGCAATAAACCTTCCCCAGACGAAGTTGTCAGCGCTGGCACCAGGCAAAGCCTTTGGTTAATGTCTCAAAGCCCCAGCACATAGGGCTCTTGAAGAACTTGCAAAGGGGGCCGGAAACACCTCAGATTTGGGAGACAAAGAAGGTAAAAACATAAATAGGGAAAGTTACTCCAGGTTGGGGCCCAGAATTTGAGAGACATTTTCCTCTGGGTCTGCAAATAATAATAATAATAATAATAATAATAATAATAACAACAACAACAACAACAACAACAACAAAAATAAATAAATGTAACTCCATCTCTCTAAGTGTTGCTTGGTCCTTCTCTGGTTTTCTGTTACAGTGAGACAGCATAGGCAGAGTAGTCAGAAATCTCCAGAGAAACAGGATTAAAAGGAGATAGAGATGGTAGAGCGGAGAGAGAGAGACAGAGGAAGCAATTATGAAGGCAGAGAAGTCTCATAATCTGTCATCTGCAACCTGAAAAAACAGGAAAATAGTGGTATAATTTAATCTAAGTCTGAAAGCCAGATAATGGGGGAGAGAATAGGGGGGCAATAGTGTAATGTCCTGGTTTGAGGGGAAAAAAACAACCCCCCCCCAAAACACACACACACACACACACACACACACACACCAAATAGAAGTAGGAGTAGCATTGTTCAAAGGCAGGAGAAGATGGATATTTTCAGCTAAAGTAGAGAGAGTGAATTCACCCTTTCTCCAATGGTTTGTTCTATTTATTTAAATCCTTACCCCAGGACAGAGAGAGAGAGAGAGAGAGAGAGAGAGAGAGAGAGAGAGAGAGAGAGAGAGAGAGAGAGAGAGAGAGAACAGTTACCTTCTATTCCTACCCAGTCAGACCTAGAACCAAATCAGCAACCTTTTGGTGCACGGGACTTCACACAGCAATCTGAGCCACTCAGGCTAGCCAGGTTTTTGTTCTTTTCAGATCCTAAACAGATTATTTGATGCCCAAGGGCTTTGGTAATAGTACTCTCTTTACTCACTCCACTAATTCAAATGTTAATCTCTTTCCCTGGCCTGTGTTGTTCAGTTGGTAGAGCATCACTGTTCCATGTACCAAAAGGTCACCAGTTCCATTCCTGGTCAGGCTATATCCCTAGTGAGAGGCAGCCAATTGATGCTTCTAATTTTCCCTTCCTCTTTCTCTAAAAAATAAAATAAATAAAAAATCAATAAGAAAATTTTTAAAAAGACAATTTTCAAATGCTAATCTCTTCCAAAGGCACTCTTACAGACCCACTCACAAATAACGTTTTACTAGCTATCTGAATATCTCTTGACCCAGTCTGGTTAGCATGTAAAATTAACTATAACAATATCTGAACAGACACATATTCGAAAGTAGATTTTAAAATAGATCTCAAAAATTCTCATCGCAAGAAAAAAAGTAATTATGTGCGGTGATGGCTGCTAACTAAACTTATTGTGGTGATTATTTTGAAGTGTACATATACTGAATCTGTATGTTGCTCATTTGAAAGTGACATGTTATATGTTAATTATATCTCAGTTTTTAAAAAGTAGAGAAAATACCACTTTTTATTTTATTTTACAGTGTATCTATCCCTTTCAGTGCAGCTGGTATAATTCCTTTAAAAACACTGTCTTTTTAAATGCATAATTTGCAATTCAATTCATTAAACAAAGGCAATGACTACAAATATTTTCTACTTAAGCCTTTCACTACCTTAAGTTCCATAACTTTGAGCCTGTTATGTGACAACCCAAAGTTTTTTAGAAATTCTTTGACTTAACAGTATATGCAAGACCTACCCCTAAAATCCTTTGAAGGCCTTTTGTCTTTCTGAAAAATCTATGAGAAAGTTCCTTAAGCATTTTGGGACCTCAGCAAAGAATTTTTCTCTCAAACCTTGGCTTTGTTTTTCCCATGAGGCCATGCTTTCTTGGCAGGGTTCTGGATTTGATTTTTTTCTTGCTTTCTCTTTTACATTGAGATTCATTTGCAGACTAAAAAGACAATCAAAGATAAACGTCCTCTTCCCTTAAGTTTCCAATACCGTTTCCTTAATTCCTTTCAACCGTTCATAGATAGGCTCTTCAAGGATTGGAAGGCTTCCATATATTTTATCCCCAAACCAGTATGTCATAGTGGGCTTTTTGTTTGTTTGTTTGTTTGTATGTAACTTTCCAGATTTGGGTTCTACTCCCAAATTATCTTCTGGTTTTCTATTTTTTAATAGTATCATTACTGGTGAAAGTAGAGTTCTTGGAGTGCCTCTAGAAAAAGAATTCCCTGAGGCCCCCACAAGAGGAAGGGGTTTTGTGGAAAGCTTTATTGATAGTGCACAATTAAGGGGGTTGCCTTCTAAGGTCCCCTCTCTGACCAACCTATCATGGAAAAAATCTAAACGTGTATTCAGCAGAGCTAAAATAAAGGCCACTCCTCATAGTTTCTGTTCCATATTAAAATACAATTCAGTTCAGCATCCTGTGTGTGGAGTGTTTGTGGACATGGCTATTGAGAGAGAACACATGAATGAATGGGCCAGTGTGGATCATGGAACAAGGGAGAGAAAGTTCCTTTGTCTGAAGTTTTAGCCAGGAGCTTCTTCAAACTAACCATTTAACTTTCCAGTATTTCATGTGCTTCTTGGATGAGTTCCACCCAGTAGCCAATCCACTGTTCCCCAGGTTAGACTGACAGGCAACCACTTCCCCTGTGCCACCCAACTTCTATTGTGCATGTGCCTGTCCCTGCCTTTACTCCTCAATAAAGTAGTACCAGATGGGGGAAGGGAGGAATGTTAATCCCTTGGAGGAACAATGCTATATGTAGCTGTAGCTTTCTGGTGAAGTTTCCCAGGTGATCATGGTTATAATGTCTGACTTCCCTTTATTTTATTTTACTTATTAATACTAAATAGCTATTTATGATGACAACAGTATCACTAAATCTTAATGGCAAAAACACCTCTTCATTTTGCTCATTTGATTTTGCTCATATCTGGACTTAATGGGTCAGATATCCCAGACAAGGGTGAACTCACGGTTCTTGGGGTACCACTGAAATTAGCATTTTCAGAACCCTCACCCCCCCCCCCAGAGAATGGGATGTGAAAAAAAGCTTTATTTGAGTGAAGTTACATTTTTCAGGTTCCGAAAGCTAGTCCTGAAAGAGGGGCAGCTGGGAATTCAGCAAAGCCAGAAGCAGGGCCACTGTCCAGAGCTTCTGTTCCATGTTGCATTCAGGTGTGGTTTAGCATTCAGGCCAAATTTAAGCCCATTACTCTGTACTGCAGTCCCACATGGCCATGAGCCACATGTGTGCAGGGAAGCTGGGCCTCCTGCAACAGGAGTCTCAAGAGGGCCTAGCATCATACATATGTGTGTGTGTGTGGGGTGTGTGTGTGTGTGTGTGTGTGTGTGTGTGTGTGTGTGTGAGAGAGAGAGAGAGAGAGAGAGAGAGAGAGAGAGAGAGAGAGAGAGAGAGAAAGAGAGATAGAAAGGGAATTTTCATTGTTTGGACGTTTTAAATATTCAGGTTTGCTGTGGCCATGCCCATACTGGCCAACAATTTGTTTCCAAGTGTGATTGATGGAGAGAGAGGTAGGAACCTTCCCACCTCACTCAGACCTTACTGAGCATGCATCTATCTGGTCTTCCCTTTTCTCTTTTCCTATTAAATAATAGCCAGGCTATTATAACAGCATCAGTTCTCTGGGTCAAGACAATTTTAAGGCAATCACAAAATGTTAAAGAAAAAAATTGGAGGATTTATCTATGGCATATTATATATTATTGGAGGCCTGGTGCATGAAATTCATGCATGGGGGGGGGGTATCCCTCCACCCAGCCTGCACCCTCTCCAATCTGGAACCCCTCTAGGAATGTCCAACTGCCCGTTTAGGCTTGATCCCAATAGGATCGGGCCTAATCGGGCAGTCGAACATACCTCTCACAATCCAGGACTGCTGGCTCCCAACTGCTTGCTGTCTGCCTTCCTGATTGCCCCTAACTGCTTCTGCCTGCCAGCCTGATCACCCCCTAACCACTCTCGTGCCAGCCTGATTGGTGCCTAACTTGGTGCTCCTCTCCAGCCTGTTTGCTACCCTACCTAACTACCCTACCCTGCAGGCCTGGGTCCCCTCCAAATGCCCTTCCTTGCAGGCCTGGTTGTTGTTCCCAACTTCCCTCCTCTACCAGCCTTGTCACCTATAACTGCCCTCCCCTGCAGGCTTGTTTGCCCCTAACTGCCCTCCCTTGTAGGCCTGGTCCCTCCCAAGTGCCCTCCCCTGCTGGCCATCTTGTGGTGGCTATCTTTGACTAAATGGGAGCAGGATCTTTGACTACATGGGGGCAGCCATCTTGTGTGTTGGAGTTGTGGTCAATCTGCATATTACTCTTTTATTAGATAGGATAGAGGCCTGGTGCATGGGTGGGAGCCAGCTGGTTTGCCCTAAAGAGTGTCCAAGATCAGGGTGGGGTTCCCTTGGGGTGTGGGTTGAACTGGGTGAGGGGCCTGTGGTGGTTTGCAAGCCAGCCATGCCCCCCAGTGACCCAAGCAGAGTCCCTGGTATCTGGATTTTATTTATCTTCTACAATTGAAACTTTGTAGCCTGGAGTAGAACCAAGCCTCCTGCTAGCTCTGTGACCCCAGCTATTTCCCTTGGGATTTATGTATCTTCTATAATTGAAACTTTATAGCCTTAAGCAGAGGCCAAGGCAGGCCAGAACTATGAAAAGCTTGGCTTCCTCCATTGCCAGGGGCAACCCTAACCTCTTTTCTCCAGCTCCGTGGCTGCTGCCTTTTATGTTGGGATTCTATAATTGAAACTTTGTAGCATTGACTGGAGGCCTGGGTCCACCAGCGTGTGTGCAGAAAGCTTGGCTTCCTCCATTGCTGGGGAAAACCAAGCCTCCCATCTGCTCTCTGTGGCTGCAGCCATCTTGGTTGGGGGTTAATTTGCATATCACTGATTGACTGATGGGCGTGGCTTGTGGGTATAGCAGAGGTATGGTCAATTTGCATAATACTCTTTTATTAGATAGGATTGTAAAGCCACAATGATAAAATGTTGTTTGATTGTTATAACTAGAGGCTCGGTACCCAAAATTTGTGCATGGTAGGGAGGCTCTGACTGCTGGTTCAACACATTATGCAAAGGAACTTGGCTTTGGCAGCATGGCGGTACATAATAGCATTCAATGTCTTTAGTAATGTCTGATAGCTTTTCTGAGAATTCAATGTCAAATCAAATAGATCAATCAACACCGCTTCTGACATCCTTCAGTAACTGTACAAAGCTCTTCAAAGAAGACTTTTGTGCCTCCCCCCAAAGTCACCTGTAAAGAAATATTAGCATAAATAAGAATGCAAAATTAGATCAATCTTATAGTTACAACAGTGGGGGAAGAATAAAAAGAATCATATTGATCTAAAAATGTGACCAAAATTCTAACTCTAGACCAGTGGTCAGCAAATTCATTCATTAGTCAACAGAGCCAAATATCAACAGTACAATGATTGAAATTTCTTTTGAGAGCCAAACTTTTTAAACTTAAACTTCTTATAACACGATTTCTTCAAGATAGATTCACCCAGGCCATGCTATTTTGTGGAAGAGCCATACTCAAGGGGCCAAAGAGCCACATGTGGCTTGTGAGCCGAAGTTTGCTGACCACTGCTCTAGACCCCCAGGAAAGTCAGAAAATTGTCATAAGAGAATTATGACAATTAAAGCAAAGCTATTTCTTAATTCATTTTTCTTTTTTAAAAAATATATTTTATTGATTTTTTACAGAGTGGAAGGGAGAGGGATAGAAAGTCAGAAACATTGATGAGAGAGAAACATCGATCAGCTGCCTCTTGCACGCCCCCTACTGGGGATGTGCCCGCAGCCAAGGTACATGCCCTTGCCGGAATTGAACCCGGGACCTTTCAGTCCACAGTCCGACGCTCTATCCACTGAGCCAAACTGGTTTCCACTTAATTCATTTTTCAAAAGGATATGTACATCTATCCAGAAAGGCAACAGTTCCTCTCTTTTTATTTTTATACTAGAGGCCCAGTGCACAAAATTTGTGAATGGGGGTTGAGGGAGGTGTTCCTCAGCCTGCACTCTCTCCAATCTGGGACCCCTAGAGTGATTTCTGACTGCCCAGGGTCAGCCAGAAGCGCAGGCAAGCCTTGGATGGTGACTGCCCAGCTGCCGAGGGCTGGCCCAAGGTGCAGGCAAGCCTTGGATGTCAGCTGCCCAGCTGCCCAGGGTTGGCCTGAGGCACAAGCAAGCCTCAGATGGCAGCTGTCCAATTTATGACTGAGGTGCAAGCAAGCCTCATATAGTGGCATCCCAGCCACCCAGGGCCGGCCTGAGGTTCAGGCAAGCATTGGATGTAGGCTGCCCAGGGGCAGCCTGAGGCACAGGCAAGCCTCAAATGGTGGCTTCCCAGCCACCCAGGGCTGCTCAAGGCTCAGGTAACCAGGGCCAGCCAAGGTTTGTGCTGCTGGCAGTGGCAGCAGCAGAGGTGTGATGGGGGCATCTCCTTCTCCTTATCTCTGGTCACCTCCCGCCCCTGAGGGCTCCTGGACTGTAAGAGGGGGCAGGTCCGGCTGAGGGACCCCTCCTTTCCACAGAATGAATTTTCATGCACTGGACCTCTAGTGTTTTTAATAAACAACATAAATATCTATTAATAATATAATAGTTTAAAAAATTAGGTATATTCATATAATGAAATACCATACCAGCATAGTGGTTCTCAAAGGATATTTAGGAAAACCCTAGTGGTCTCTCAGGGTCTTTTAAATGGTCTACAAACACAAAAACTTTTTATAATAATACTAAGACATTATTTGCTGGCTTCATTTCTATTTCCTTACTAGAGGCCTGGTGCATGAATTTGTGCATGGTGGGGGTCCCTTGGCCTGCCCCTGTCCATGGCCAGCTGTGGGGAGGGACCATGGGAGGTTGAATGGCCACCGGAGGTTGGCTGTGGAGTGCACAGACCACCAGGGGGCAGCTCCTGAGTTGAGCCTCTTCCCTTTGGTGGTCAGTGCACATCATAGCTACTGGTTGACAAGTTGTTTGCTTAGGATTATATATATATATATATATATATATATATATATATATATATATATATATATGTATATATATATGTTTAGAGTTTGAATCTACTCATATTAAGTTCAGGTACAGGTGAAATTAATTTAAGGAAACAGAAATAAGCAATTTGTTGTATCTAGAGGTAGAAGTGGGAGAGGTATAAGGGTTAACATTAGTACAGTTTCAGTTCCACATTCTAATGTACCTTTAAGAAATTACCACTTGTAGAACTTTTTTCTAGTGTCAAAAATATACACACCTGAAAAAGATAGTAAAACAAATTTGCCTTTCTAACTATGTACTTCTGTGCAACTGTATTTCCTTCAAAGCAATTAACCAAGCAACATATAGCAAAAGATTAAATGCAGAAATTACTATAAAAAATCCAACTCTTCTATTAACACCAATATTAAAGAGTTTGAAAAATGTATGTAGTGTTAATCTTCTTACATTTTTGTTTCAAAAATATAATTTGTTTTTATAAAAATGCATTATTTTAGCATAATTATTTATGATTGCTATATTAAATTGATAATTATTTTTATTTTTTATTTATTTTTTAATTTTTTAAAACATATTTTATTGATTTTTCACAGAGAGGAAGGGAGAGGGATAGAAAGTCAGAAACATCGATGAGAGAGAAACATCGATCAGCTGCCTCTTGCACGCCCCCTACTGAGGATGTGCCCGCAGCCACAGTACATGCCCTTGACCGGAATCAAACCTAGGACCTTTCAGTCCGAAGGCCGACGCTCTATCCACTGAGCCAAACCGGCTTCGGCTGATAAATATTTTTAAATAATTCAATTTTAATTTTAACACTTTAATGGACATATGTGTCTATTTTGTGATGAACTATTGTTCTGTATACTGGTGACATGTATACTTTTATGTGCCTATTTATATTTTAATAAAATGTTTATTAAGATGTAAACATTATTTAATTGAGGTAATGATGATATGTTTTACGGGAGGATTTTTCTAGCTGTTTTCCCATTAAAATATCACTCATTTTTAGATTATAATTTTAAAAAGTGTTTGATTATAATTCTCAGGAAATAAATAGAACCTTTACTTCTAAGATTAGAAATATCAACTTCATTTCCTCTTTTTATCATTTAATCAGAAGTGAAGATTAGAAAGTATTATTAAAACTCTCATGATTTTTCATGAGGTAATTATTTGACTCTATTTAACCATTCTATTATCTGAATTAATAAAATAAAACAATCAAGTAGGTGTGTGTGGTTTTTCCAAACTAAATTTTAGGCTTGTGGAACAACGTGATCTCCCTCACAATTACTAGCAGTCCAGATATCATTTTAGTACAGTAGAAGATTACCAATGGGACGTACAAAAATATCTTTTGATTTTCCCCCGCTCTAGGTAGGGGTGTGGTGGGAGAAATCAATGGCAAGAAAGGAGAATATATGTGATACTTTCAACAATAAAGATTAAAAAAATTTAAAAAAAGATATCAAGGACAATGAGCTGAGGTCTTTGAGAAAAAGGAAAAATGGATTGTTACTGGGAATGCAGAACAGATATTTATCTTCTATATACAGAAACTGTGTATTTTCATTAATGCTCCCAATAAAGCCATGAAATAGTATTTTTTCCCCCATTGGAATTTAACATCGTGTAACTATCAATGATAGGGCAGGAAGAAAATGGAAGTTTGCTGCTAAAGTTGGTGGTCTTCCAACTCATCAAAAATGTATCAGAGTAATCAGGGATGATTTAAAGATGGTGAATCTCTAATTGTGGCACAGTTATTATATGTAGTCTAGAATTACAGGCTTAAAGAGGTAGAATGAGGTCAATTTTTCTTAAAGAAAAATATTCAATGTCAGCCAACTTCGGGGATCTTTGGTGGCCCCAAATGATTCATAGACTAAAATATATGAAAACCAGAATTCTAGAAGGTATTTTCTTTGCCAAAATTCTGTCTACTTTTATATATAATCACATTTCAGCAAATTTATCTTTTGTATGAACTAATTCTCTCTGGATGTAAGTGACTCTTCACTTGAGTCTCCTGGTTTGGACAATACTTATTAAGGATCATAAAACATTTCATTATTAATTTGTAGAAACTTGAACAGTAGATTTAAGAAATAGCAATAGAAAATAAAAAAAATAAGAAAGTTTTTCTTTTATACTTTCAACATTCTCTTAGATCTCAGTATTATTTTTCACTTAACAGCAATTTCAAAAGTCTGACTCTTGGTCAGTTCCCTAGAGAAAATGGTAAACCAATAAAAACAGAGACAGTACAATCCTTTTTGGCATGAAAACATAACTTATTTGAACATATCAGGAAGCATCATTAAAATATAGTGACATACAACATAAATGGAAATGTGATATACTATAGAGTTATAGATTAAAGAGTGTATCTTCTCCTAATATACATGTCAATCTAACAAGAAGATTGTCTAAAGCTCTCTGGTATCTCTCAGGCCAGGGGTCATCCTGGGAAGATATAGTGCAGATGATGTACAGATATCCAAATAGATGACTACAAATACATAAAGGGAGTTATGTCTATGGACTGCAGGAGATAATGTTTCAATTAGACAATTATAGTTTTAGCTCAGTGGAATGTCACAGTCCAGATATAAAAATATCTCAGCTGAAGTAGTCATTTATGAAATACTTAACCCTTCATTTTGTATATATACATATATATATATGAAAAATGCCACTTACTGTACTCCATTTCACAGAACTTCAAGTAATAGGAAATTAACAAGGTCATCTTATTAATATCTATGCAATAGGTAAACCCTCAAACCAAATGATTCCTATCAAAATCATTAATAGTCATATTATGTTAATTTTGTGCTCTACTTCAAATTTGTAAATGTGAAAATATATCTTAATCTTTGGAAAGTAGTGTTTTTAAATATTAGAAGGCATCAGTTTCACTTTACTTTGAATTTTACAGTATCATCTCCCACAAAGCAAATGATATACTATTAAAATATCTAAAATCAATGAAGAACAATGAATAAGAATAAGGACAATTATCATATCACATTAAAAAATCTAAGTCTGAAAATGCTTCAATTATGTATTTTTCCTGATAGATATATAAAACATGTTTGTTCAATTAAAGATGTAATCCTTTTTAAGAGATCATTACCTACTTCATTACTAAATGGCTGTTTAGCGAAAGAAAAATGAGTAAGGTACCAATTTTATATGAGGGAAATTACAGTAACATGGGGAAATGAAGAGGCAAAATTAATTTAAATCTACTATGGTAATTTAGTCAAGAAAGACTTGTATTGAGGAAATTATTTAATTAAATCTTTTAAAAAAATTAGAAATCTCTTTCCTAAGGAAATAATACAAGAGCCGAATTTAAATGAATTGTGTGTTCTAAGCAACCTAGAAATGAAAGGAAATCCTTTCCATGGAGAGGAAACAGTAGGAGAAAAGGCACAGCGGTAGGAAATGACATAGGAGTACATGCACTCCTGTGTGTGTGTTCGTGTGTGTGTGTGTGTGTGTGTGTGTGTGTGTGTGTGTGTGTGTGTGTGATGAGTGTGAGTGCCTATGTGAAAAAGAGGAAGACAGTTCAAATAATGAGTAAAGTGTGAGGAAAGGCATGACAGAGGATGTACCTTGAGCAGCTTGTTAAGTGGTTAATGTGTTGATATTGTTAGATGTGGGATTTTGTTTTTTTATATTTATTGTTGAGAGTATTACAGCTATCTTCCCTTTTCCCCCCATTATCCCCTTCCACCCAGTTCCCACCCTGCCCAGGCCTTCAACACCTTATTGTCTGTGTCCCTGGGCAATACATATATGCATATAAATTCTTTGGTAATCTCTTCCCATTTCCCCTCCCTCTTCCCTCTGAGATTCCTGTCCATTCCATGTTTCCATGCCTCTGGTTCTATTCATCAGTTTATTTTGTTCATTGGATTTCATATATAAGTGAGATTATGCGGTATTTGGCATTCTCTGACGGGTTTATTTCACTTAGCATAATAATCTCCACGAACATTCATGCTTTGGGAAAAGTTGAGTTCCTTCTTTAATATGGCAATGTAATATTTCATTGGGTAAATAATTAGACCACAACTTTCTTATTCACTCATCTACTAATGGGCACTTGGACTGTTTCCAGATCTTAGCTATTGTAAGTAATGCTGCTATGAGCAAATGGTGCATAGATCCTTTCTGGTCGGTGTTTCAGATTCTTAGAACAAATTTACCAATGATACATTGGATAAGAGGTTAATATCATACAACTTGATAAAAGGAAGACAAACAATCCAATTTAAAAATGGGCAGAGAAGCTGAATAGACACTTCTCAAACAGGACATACAAATGGCCAAGAGTCATATGAAAAAACATGTTCAATGTCACTAACTATCAGAGAAGAGCAAGTTAAAATGACACTAAGGCATCACCTCACACTGGCCAGAACGGCTACCATCAATAAATCAATAGACGACAAATGCTGGTGAGGTTTTGGAGGGAAAAAACCGTAGTATGGTGCTGGAGAGAATGCAGTCTGGTGCAACCACTATGGAAAACAGTGTGGAGTTTCCTCAAAAAAATTAAAAATGGAACTGCCATTTGATCCAGTAATCCCACTTCTAGGAATATATCCTTAGAATCAAATGTATTTTAAACTCAGTGACTTAAGTGTGCTGCAGTGTTGAGGAGTACAATGCAATGCACAAATTACTTGAGATGCTGATACAATTACTCAAGTGATAGGTAATGAAGATCTAAGATAAATCAATACCAAGATAAATGGAACAAAATGAGATTGCGTTTTAATCATGTCGAGATGAAAGGGTGAGGCTACTTCATTAGATGGAAAATGCAGAAAGAATACTGGATATATGATTGAGCCCTAGCTGGTTTAACTCAGTGGATAGTGTTACCCTGCAGACTGTGTTTGATTCCTGTGTTTGATTCCGGTCATGGGCACATGCCCGGGTTGTGAGCTCAGTCCCCAGAAGGGGGAATGCAGGAGGCAGCTGATTGGTACTCTCTCATCATTGATGTTTATATTTCTCACTCTACCTTTCTCTCTGAAATCAATAAAAATATTTTAAAAAGGATTACTGGATATATGATTGAGAGGAATGAAAGAGCAGTGAGTGATGATTTGAGTTACATGTGAGACATGCAAATATTTATTCACTAGTTAAGATACATAAATATTATTCTAGAAATCAGAACAGAGGTCATATCAAGAAATAAATAACTGACATAAAAATTGGCATTGGGTTGTTAGTTAAAATCTTGAGTATAAGGAAGATAGACCGAAGAAGAAAAAAACAAAAAAAAACCCCACTCTTTAAGAAGTTCTAAGTCCACACCAAAATAGAAAATACTTGTGGTTTTTAAAATAAAAGAAGAAATATGGAAAAATGTTGTCAAAAAGCTGAAGAAGTTGGCTGGCATGGCTCAATGGTTGAGTGTTGACCTATAACCAGGAGGTCAAAGTTTGATTGCTGGCCAGGGCACATCATGCCCAGGTTGTGATTCAAACCCCAGTATGGGGCATGGAAGAGGTAGCCAATCAATGATTCTCTCTCATCATTGATGTGTCTATTTCTCTCTCCCTCTCCCTTCCTCTCTGAAATCAATAAAAAAAATTGTTATTTATATATATATATATATATATATATATATATATATATATATAGCTGAGGATATAGAGTTGAACCATTAAATTTGATGTAATAGAAGTCATTGATAGAGAGGGAGAGAGAGGGGAGGGGGAGAGAGAGGGAGAGAGAAATTCAGCAAAGAAGTGAGTAATAACCTAGTAATTATGCCAATTATGTAAAACAAGTTAAACTCAGAAAGACATCCGGGAATTAGGAAGGAGTTGGTGACCCTAGCTAAGAGAGTTTCTCTGTAATGAGAATCTGACTGGTTTAGATGGAGAGGGAAACAGATGGCTAGAAATTCTAGGGAGCCTATTTCTGATCAAGCCCACAGATTCAAGCTTGATCATATGTGTTTTAAATTCATAAGCATGAGTGTGAATGGGCAGAGTACCTGAATAGACACTTCTCCAAAGAGGACATACAAATGGCCAAGAGACATATGAAAAAACGTTCAACATCACTAGTCATTAGAGAGATGCAAATGAAAACAACAATGATGTATCACCTCATACCTGCCAAGGTTTAAATCTCAATCCTGCCTCTTGAAAGCTGTAAATGTCAAAAATTTATTCAACATCTCTGTGCCTCCCCCCAATCTGTATAATTGATTCAATAATAGTACATAAATCATACAGTATTGTTCTGATGGAGAAATGAGTTCTTGTGTAAGAGATGCTTAGGAATGAGTTAATGCATCTGAGGCACACAGAGTTAGTACTTAGTAAACTTAAAAATAGAATACACTCTGATAACATATTTTTATAAAAACTCACTATTAAAAGAAACACAACAACAAAGAAGAACATCTCTATAATTTTAAAACTACTTATTGGAGAAGAAGGCAGACATAAAAACTCTACAATATCTTTAAAAAATGGGGAAGTATTTGTTTACCATAAAGTAAAACAGACTGCAAAAAAATTAATTATATTATGTACTTTGATTTTATACAAAAAGTTTAATTTTACCTTTGAAATAATCTTCCCTTCAAATAGCCTTTATAATATTTCTTATGCATTCTTTATTTTAGCATTATCAGTTTAAAATTATGTACCATACATTATGTTTTACAACTTAGTTTTACCTAAGCTTAAAATATTAAAATTTTTCTAAGTTAAAAAAGTAATTAAGCTAAAAAATTGTACTTTGATTTTATTTGCTTTCCAGTTTAATCAAAATGTTATGTTTCACTTATTTATCCTTTTACATCACGAAGTGTTGAAAATTTTTTTAATGTTGTGGTTTTCTTGGACATGGCATTACCATGAAACCGCAATGTTTTAAGTGTGAAAGCATTAGAGTTTCAAGTTTGATTTGGCTTGAATACTTTTCTTTGGCAAATCTTCAGTCTCAAAAATATACATGCCTATTCGTGGTTTCTTATGGTTTTGAGACTCTTTGGGAGGAAAGGAATTAACTTAGTATGGTTAAAAATATCTCTGTGGGAGTGCTGGCAGGTAGAAAGGGAACCAGACAAGGAAGACTGGGTACATGAAGGATTCTCAATAGATGGGCCGGGGGTGGAGGTGGGTGGGGGGAATCATTCTATTAATTATGTTAAACATAGTGCCCATATTTAGTACAGATCCTACTTGAAAAAATTGTGTTTGATATTTATTTTGGGTAAATTTGCCTTGTATTTTAATCCCAGCCATTTGGTTTTCTATTTTTGGAACTTGGTGAGCTGTCTTTACCTTAGAAATGTATCATCTCTTCTGAGAAATCCTCAGTGGCCCCACCCAATCCATGAGCTCAATTTCTCCAAATACATTACCATCAACTCTCTCATATCCGTGTCTTTTTTTTTTTTATGATTTAGGGTACTTCAGGATCGCCTTTGTTCTTTTAATATAATAATTCAACAAAAACAATTGGGTAGTTAATATGTGTTATACATTATATGTGCTGGTGAAAGAAAGATGAAGAAAATCTGTTCAAAAGATTCCAGTATGGGACATTCAACTTAGTGAGCAATCAAGTCAATGATTATTGAAAATAATTACAATCACATCTTTTAAATGAGATATGATAAGAATAATTCATAAAATTTAAAGTTGTCTATAATCACTCAGTGAAACTAAATTTCTGAAGTGAAAGAACAGTAAGGGTGAAGATCTTGTGAAAAATAGGTATGTACAGAGCTGTAAAAAGGCCAGTAAAAGGCTGGAGTTACAGCTGACTGGTAGACAGGGTGTTGGGATGTTATGTGAGATAAATATGAAGATGAAAGCAAGAGTTATATAATGCAAACTTAATATATATTAAGATATTTATTGGGAGCTTCCTAGGTACTATTATTTAAATATACTTACTTTTCACAGCAGTTCTGTGTAAATACAGCTTTATCCCCATTATATAGAAAAAGAAACCTGGCACAGAGGATTAAATAACTTGCCCAAAATTACATAGTAAACAGAAGAACTATGATTTGAAGTAACTCCAGAGGCTGTTTTATTAGCCAGGGAGTTTTACTATCTCACTCGATGGACTGCTGGGTGATACTAAGGATTTAATATTATTTTAAATTATATTATTCTAAATGCATTTTAAAATAGCATAAACAACGCTAAACTTTTAAGGAGAGAAAGGAACAACATGATCATTTTGTATTTCATTGGGGATTGAAATCAAGGAATTTATTGCATTTAGTAAAGTTTTCTGTTGGTGTAATAATTCTGGCTTAGACTTGGATAACGGCACCACAGATATTGGAGAGTGGAGAGAACTCAAGAGTTACTCATGATATAGAATTCAAAATGGTTGGCTGTTGGTTAGGTTTGGGTGAGGGAGATATATGAAAGACAGCTAGGTTACTATCATAAACAATTTTGACTGCTAGAGTATGGAAAATGCACGCCATAAACCCCAAAAAGGTAAATATACTGACATATGCATTGTGGAACTAATGTAGATATTGTTTATATGCTTTGTGGAACTAATAACCACATAAAGCAAATGCAAGGGACACTCAAGGATTCAGGGATCTCAAGTTAAGAAATTCTGCCCTTCCTGGCCTGTGTGGCTTAGTTGGTTGGAACATTATTCCTATAACCAGAAGGTTGGGATTTGATCTCCAATAGTGGTGAGTGCAGAAGATAACAATTCAATGTCTTTCTTTCTCTGTCTCTCTCCAACTCTCTAAATATCAATTAAAAAATAACTTCTGCCTTATTTATCCTCTGTATCATATTAGAAATTAGCTCTCTTGCTAGTGGAGCTAAAATTCAATGCTCAGTTAGTTCACCAGAAATTTGATCATATAGTGTTGAATGTGAGTTGAAATCTGGATCCACAATCGTAGAAAACAACTACTGTGAGCAGAGTGAACCCTAAAACAAAAATCCAAAGAGCAAATTCCATATCTGAGCCACAAGCAAAACTTAGAAGTCATAGCTTTTTTATCCACTCATCTACTGTTGAGCACTTGGATCTGGCAATTGGTATCATGCTAAGCAAACTAAGCCAATCAGAAAAAGACAAATACCATATGATCATACTTATATGTAGAATCTAATGAACAAAATAAACTGACAAACACAATAGAACCAGAGCATAGATACAGAAACAGTCTGACAGAGGTCAAAGGGGAAAGGGATGGGAGGACTGGATGAAAGAAGGTGGAGAGAGTAGTCAAAGAATATACATGCACAGTCCATGAATATATACAACAGAGTGGTGAAGGCCAGGGGAGGGCTGGCAGGGGCTGGGTGGAGGTGGGCAAAAGGAGAAAATGAGACATCCATAATAGTGTCAACAATAAAAAAAACTTTAGTGATAAAATAGCCACAAAATAAAATAAAACTATTAAAATACCCAGAAAATATTATTACAAATGAATTTAAATGAGAAAAGTGACAGTTACAACTTTATATGTTTCTCAAAATCCTGATAAGTTTTATTTTTTACTTTAAATTATTATTTTTTCAATTACAGTTGACATACACTATTATATTAGTTTCAGATATACAACCCACTAATAAGACATCATATAATTTAATAAGTGATCACTCCATAAACCTTAGTACCCATCTGATACCATATATTGTTACTATATAGTATCATTGACTCTATTCCTTATGCTGTACTTTACATTTCTTACAAGCAACTCTATAACTATTCTGTAACCATCCATTTGGACTTCTTAATCTCTTACCTTTTCCACCCATCTTCCTAACACATTTTTCTTCATTATCAAAGAATACAACAAATGTGATTTATAAAATAAAATTACCAGATTTCAGTGACATTTAGAAAAAATTAGAAGTAAAATGCTTTGATTCTAAAAGTTGTGTAATTGTTGTAGCAGATACCCATGAAAGCCCGTAGCTAGATTATCATGGGGTTTTCACAGTTCTTTTTTATAGGAAACATATATTTATCCTTGTAGTATGAATTTATAATCACTTTATAAAATTTCTCTAAAAAATTAGTAAAAGTCTTCTATTTCTATTGTGACTGTCCTATTTCACTAAACTGTAAGTTCCAATTGGCAGACAGTTGCCTGTTTTGTTCAGTTCTGTATCTCCAACATTTAGAAGAGTTTTCAACCTCCAAGTACCATTGTAGTCCCTCAATAATACTTGTTAAAATATTTACAAGTGTTATGCTGTCTTTGTGTTGGATATAAGCTAACAAAATAGCACCTGCCTCAGTCACATTTAACTATACATTTGGTAGTTTTCAGAGAAAGAGACATGAATGAATGCTTTTTTTGTCTTATTCATCCAGTGGTTATAGAGTTGCTTGCAAGAAACAAATTCTGTAGCGGAGAATAGTAATCATGAAATGAATATAATATTAAGAAATAGCCATTAGAAGGATTTAAAAAATTGCAAAGGCAGGTGGGACTTAAGGGGTTAGGTTGTTGAGACAGGAAAACATTAAAATAAGCCCCAAGTTCTTCACTGATTTTCAACCCAAGACATTTGCATATAGGTAATTTACACAAGCCGATCAGTAGTTTAGCACTTAGGGAAGCCTGAGGAGAGGAGAGAGGCAAAAATGGAGTTGATAAGTACAAACTAGTTGTATAAATTATAGTAACTACAAATGACATATGAAAGATTTAGCTCATAGACAAAACAAATCAACAGGGGAAGAAGCATAGAATTCTGAACTGCTTTTTTTCTGGAGGTAATTCCTAATCCCTATGTTGTATATGATAAATGGCCAGGAAGCCAAGCCTCACGATTCAGAGGCTAAAACGCTTAAGCAAAACTTTTGCAGTAACATAGTGCTGGAGTAACACTGGCACTTAGAGCTTATTAAGAGGGAAGATACCTGAAACACAACCCTGGCCTTCAGCTGAGACTTATGAACCATCTCTTCCACAGAGTGTATGCGAGAGAATTCCAAAGGAAGACAATGATCGCAACATAATAGTGAGCGAAGATGTGGTTAGTATAATGTAGCCTAAGTGCCTGAAGGTTAGCTTTTTCTATTGTAACATAAGTGCCTGATATTAAGTTTTTGATTGCTGAGGCATACATTTCAAAGATCTATACCTCAAATAAAAATATTTCCAGCTATAAAACTAGAAAATGAGCCAGGCTGCTCCAACCATGGAGTTTTTCTTTTAGGAAACCCTGAGTGACCTAAATAGCTAACTGCATGACCAAACCTGCTTTTCCCTTCTCATGCTTTAATTCTTGTTCTGTTTTAAATTCACAAAGAGTGGATGCATGAAATCATTAAGACCTTAGGACAGTTCGTGTCTGGCCAGTATAGAGCAGAACCTCAGGCGCGCGCTTTCTCTCTCTCTCTCTTCCCCCTCCCCTCTGTTCATCTCTCATTTTCTCTTTCTCCCTGTGACTTCACAGTGTGGCCCTGGGAATGCTGTGAAATCTGAAATCTGCAGGACTTATGAGTAATAAAACTTGTTTTCTTAAAGTTCCCTGATAGTTGTTGTTGAGGTGCATCTTGTAACCATAATGAGAACCACAAGGGCTGGTCCAGCCACAACATTGTCTCCCACTAGGGAAATGTCTGTGGGAGCTGGCCACAGTAGTATGGCCTACAAAAGTACCCCAGGCATTCCTAGGCCATGGCTGAGACCAACATAAAACATAAAACATAAACAAAACTCAGCTTCAAAAACATATTAGCTTGATAAATGGAGGCAGCCATTTTAAAGCTACCTAACAAATCAAAGAGAGACATGAAAGTAGCCATGTAGTTTATATAATGTAAGAAATTACTCAGATGAGGCAGAGCTTTCCTGATGACAAAACCAGAATTGAATTTGCTGTAAGTATTCTAATAAAGAAGATATAGCTTAAAATAATGCACACAGTTGAAAAAGAAAGTTCAACTGTGTAAATTTGAAGATTGAATTGACTTTATTAAATGATTCATGAATTGGACAGCATCCCATCTTGCAACTAATAGGATGCTCCAGGGACTGTACAGAATGGAAGTTTTTTGTTATTATTTGTGTGTTTTGTTTTGTTTTTGTTTTTTAAAGGAAGAAGTATGGGGAGAGTGAGCAATTAACAAAAGGAAAAAAAAGCATTATATATTCTTTTGGAGGAAAGGAAATGGGTTTTTACCATGTATATTGCTCCTTTTTTATGGGAAGAGGTGGCTGGGGAAGATCTAGAGGCCCAAGTAACAGATTACCTGCTGGTGCTTAACCAGAGAATTCCAGACAGGTTGATTAAGACTGCATTTCTGGGAGAGGTTAAAACTGCAGTTAGATTAGGCATTAAATCTAGGTTTGCTATCCTGAGCTTTGAGCATAAGCAATGCCATTTGGGGCCTATAATTTTCTCTTTAACAACATTGTTGTGAAAATCCTTGGAGTGATGAGATTTATTCCCTACAATATTTTTCAATCTAAACAAATACTATTAAATAAGAAACATTTTAGAGAAAGATTTTCCAAGGAGAAAATGCACCTAATAAGATCTAAGCAGACTGTCCTCTGGTCACCTAGAGTGTAAATTAACCCAGGGACAGACTTGTAACCACACAGAAACTTCATCTCTTTAATATGAGATTTTCTCTTTTCTTTTAACTCAAACTGGCCTCATCCTGCAACATGACTCACCTACCTCCCTACATCTTTGCACATCCACTCCCCAATCATTAAGCCCTCAGGACAATTTGTTTCCGGTCAGTATATAACAGTCTTAGAAACAAAGTCTTGGGTATGTTGACAACAGAAATTGACTTTTAGCCTGGTATTTGTTTTAGCTCTACACCCAGAAAAGCAGAATGGACCATCAATAGGCAGAATGATACCAAAGCTGACATACCAGAAGCAATGATCAACTATATCCTAGAACCAACCAATCAATAGAATATGACCATAATTCCCTTAGTTGTCTCGATTCATTTTTTCCTCTCTGTATAATCCATCCCTTAGAAACCATCAGGGAGTCAGGTCTTAGAGGAAGAGCTCAGCTGTGACTCTGGGTTTGTCTCCATCTCCTTAACTAATAAACCTCTACTTTTTTTTGCTGCAAAATCTTGTTTGTGCAGATTTAGAAAAGCATATTGTTAGGCACATGCTCCATTATGCTTTGCTTGGGGCTCTTGCCCCTCCCTGGAATGTTTGGTATATTCTTGCCCTTCCCAGCGATTTTCTAGTTATTTTCAGTGTAGGTTACATGATTAATAGCCTTCAGTTTCCAGTGAACCATCTCACCCAGTTTCCAGTAGACCGCCTACCTGGCCCCCACCTGCATCTGGTCCAACTGGTTACTCTGACTGACCTTTACAAGGGACACAAATATCCCACTCCCTTTCTCTGCCCTGCTGGTTCCATTTTTGGTCTCAACCCTTCTGTTAGCAGATATAATAATGAATTTACTAGTATAATTCTTTACCCCTTTTGGCCTCAGGCACTCTTCCTTTGGCAACCGTAACATTTATGGACTGCAGATATCAGCCACTATTCAATTCCTTTTGGTAAACATTAAAATTATTAATTTAATTTAATTTAAACATTAAATTAAAGAACTCAATTATACTTCCAAGTACCTTTGTAGAGCTATTCAATTTTTTGATCAAGTCTGGAGACTTTTTAGCTTTGGCAAGCAGTTGATCTGGATTAAGGGCAAATCATCTATACATATAAAACCCTAATATGCAAATAGACCAAATAGTGGAACAACTGACCAACCAGTAGCTATGACATGCACTGACCACCAGGAGGCATGTGTGGAACATGGCAGGTGTTGGCAGCAGGTGGCAGAGCACAGAACATGGTGGGCATTAGCCATGGCGGGATGGTAGGGCAGGTGAGCCAGGGCACCAGAACAAGGCAGGGTGCTAGTTGCTGTCATTGTGGTGAGCCTCTGTTGGTTACTGAAAATTCTTTGCACCCACTGTCACTGCTGGAGCTGCTGCTTGCACATGCTGCTGGCACCAGTCGCTGGCCCCAATCACTTGGTACCATCAGCGGGAGTGATGGTGGTGGGAGTGGGGCTGCCAGAGACAGGGGACAATAGGCTGTGGAAGGAGGGACCAGGCAGGTGTTTGGAGGATGGGGCAAGACCTGCCCCTATGCCTAAAACAACCTCCTGGCCCACAGTTCCTTTCAAAGTGCACAAATTCGTGCACTGGGCCCCTAGTATTTTATGTAATTACTAGAGGCCCAGTGCATGAAATTCAAGCATGGGGAGAGTGTCCCCTCAGCCCAGCTCACACCCTCTCCAATCTGGGACCCCTCAGGGGATGTCTGCTGGTTTATTTGGCCTAAACCTGCAATTGGACATCCCTCTTACAATCTGGGAGCACTGGCTCCTAACTGCTCACCCAACTGCTTTCCTGGTTGCCCCTAACTGCCCCCCTGCTGGTCTGCTCACCCCCAATTGCCCCCACCCGCCACCTAGTCACCCACAACTGCCTCCCCAATGGTCTTGGTTGCCTCCAGCTGCCCTCCCTGCCAACCTGGTCACCCCACACAGCCTGCTGTTCAGTCCTTTGGTCATCCTTCACTTACCCCCCTGCCAGCCTTGTCACCTCATGCAGCCTGTGTTCAATCATCTGTCTGGTTGCTTTGGTCATGACGGCCCTTGGCTTTTTATATATTAGGATGAAATAGCAGTGCATGATGGGCCAAAGTGTTAAAATAATAGTACATAATTAATGATTTACCTACACTACAATGCTAAGAATTTCGATGTATTAAGAGGTAGTAGCAGTTTCAATCCTATAAAATGGCACAGTTATCAGATTTAGTGTGAAATGTAATTTATTCAGTAAATCTTAATTTTTCCTTTTGTAGGGATACAGAACACATATCCCCCAAATGTGTCACATTAGTAAATATATTATTTTGAGTTGGAGAGAATCAAGACCTTTTAGGTTTACAAGAAACTTTTACTTCTCCCTCAAAGAATTGAAATTAGGGGTCTTGCCTATAATAAGCATTATAACCAAAAATAATTTTTTATGACCTATTTGCAAAGCAGGATAAACTTCTAATTACTGAACATCTGCTCTTCTTATCATCCTACACTGACTCTTTGGAATTCCAAGGCACCTTACCTCAACCTTAGTTCAGAATGCCATATATACCTCATTTTAACTTCCTGTTCCTGAACTTCTCCAATGGATTCCCATTCATATGTATGTAATTAAATTTGATTTCTTTACGTTGTTAACCAGCCTCATGCAGCTTTAATTATGAGGCCAACCTGGAAACCTTGAAGACAGAAGAAAGTACATTTTCTTTACTAATAGCTGAAATACACATTTTCTTTTCTATGACATTTTTTCTTCTTTTTCAGGGTTTTCACTTAGTTGGGTAATTACATATTTCTCCACTGCAGATTCCTTCTTGGGAATTTCTTTCAGCAGTCCATATTGGATTTAATACCATTATTCATTAGCTGAGCAATCTTGGGAAGTTTACTTTATTTCTGTTTCCTTATCTATAAAATAGAGGCGGGATTAGAGTTTCCTTGTTAGGTTAGTATGGTATATTAAATTAATTAATATTTGCACATTACTTAAAACATTGTTTAACATACACAAAGTTTCACAAAAACGGTTGGGTTAAATAAATGCAAACTTCAATATATCTGTTTTAAAAAATGAATAGTGAAATTATCTGCTTACTTATAATGAATAAATTTTAATATGACTTCAGCTGGTGAGTGGCACTTTTGGAAGACTGGATGAGGTCAGGGAGGATGGGAGAAGCCAGAGTACTTCTTACCCTCTCTTTGTTCTCTGTAGATGCTGTCAGTAACTGCTGCTCTCTGTGACCTGGTTCCTACCAGACAAGCCTGCAGTAGGTCTAGCTCCTATCAGGAACCTTTAATCCTAATGTCCCATGAAGGCAGCCTCATCACCAGGTCCCTTCAGCTGCAGATGGCAGCTACTTCCTGCTGTTGTTAATTTCTGTGTTGCCTCATTGTCCCTTATTTGGTCTCTCCCCTAACTTATCACCTGTATAAACAATGTCTTCTATTAAATTCACTTTCATTAAAACATTTTCTGTTTTCCTGGTTAGATCCTGACAGTTATTTTGCTGAATTTTATGTATTTACATAAAAGTTGTCTTAAATCCTTTTAGAATAACAAACTCAGAGACTGGATATATGGGGGGAGGTGGGGAGGGAAGACAAAGGGACAAAGGGAGACAGAGACAAGAGTTGGAGGGAGGGAGGGAGGAAGAGAGAGAAAGAGAGAGAGAGAGAGAGAGAGAGAAAGAGAGAGAGAGAGAGACTATAAATAGTCTAACTTTATAACAATGTAGATTTCTAAGGTATAATGGCTTTCAAAGTTGCATTTTTCAGACTGCAATTCATTCAGGTTTCTAAATTCAGTTTTGCATTCTTCATATTCTTTATGACTGTTGGGAGAGAATGTTAAGGAATCTCACTTATAAAGAGAAACAACAGGTTTTTCTGCATGACTCTGAAAGTTATTGAAATCTTTTAGCACTTTCCATTTCTCATTTGATTTTATTTAAAGCATTCTTTAGGTTTGCCTAAAATAATATTTCTTACATGCTATTACACTTTTAGTTGATTCAAAAATTATGTGCAAAATCTCATTTTTCAAAGAAAGACACACTTGTTTTCTTTTTAATGTCCTTAATATTAATCACTCCTAGAAGTTCTTGATATTAACATTTGGGGAGTATAGTGGAGATATTATAAATCTGTTTAACCTTACAACAACATAACAGCTGTCTTATGCCATATGTGTTCCAGATATTTTTTCCAGGGTCCTTTAATGAGACATGCTTGTATTATTATATACATGCAATTTTAACGTTGGTTAGGAATTTTCATTTTTTACTTTTTAAAAAACATTCTTTTCTGATATGCCATATGTCAAGAAAAGACATATGATGCATGTGAGTTGTAACTCTTCAGTAGCAAATGTAAGTCCCCAGGAGACCTTGGGTTTCCTTTTGTTAAATATTTATGTGACATTCACATCACAAACTAAACTCTCAGCAGGCAGTACTGATTTCTTCCTCCAGACAAATCTTTGTATCATAAATATATTGACAAAGGCAGCTTCTCTTCTTTTTGCCAAATATTAATTATTAAAATAAAAATCAACAATTAATACTAATTATAATTTTAAACTTTTGAGACAGGCTCTCACCTCCCTTAAAATCAAAGCTAAAGTTTCACATACTGGTAACTATGATACTGCTAATTATATTGGTATGTATTACATTGTGCCATTTATTTTTCATAATGCATTTATTTATTTCTTTCATCTTAATTGACTTATGATGCACATACTTCACTGTCTTCCAATAATATTTTGGGAAGAATAAAGTTATATTTACAGGAAAAGATAAAAAATTATGAAGTTTAAAAATAAATTTAAGACCACAGATATAGAAATTGTCAAAACTTAGATAAACTGATTACCAAAATTAAGTAATAAGTAAGGGCTATACATTTTCTGAAGATCAAGGCAAAACAAGGCAAACAAATATATCACTCACAAAATGCACTAATTATAGGTATCTGGTTTAAAGGACTAAGGGAAAGTAGAGCAATCCATTAGGTTAGCTAAAACTTCTGACATTATATTTTCTTAAAATGCACTTGTAATTCACTTGCAGGTTTCCTTTCCCAAAATCTCTATTTTTTTGTGTGAAGGGATTTGCATGTATTTAATACCTTCTGAGAGTGTTATTATTCAAAGTAGAATATTAAAAATTAAATCCATTAAATTTTTTTTTGTATGTCACAATTTAACAAGGAGATTTACTTATAAAGCTTAGTCTTGGTGACATTAAATTTTGAAAACTCCTCTTTAAGAAATTATTTTGGCTTTTTTTTCCTTGCATAATGTAATTGCCCTCTAGTCAGATTTCAATTGCCTCCACTAACTAATCCTACTTAATCCAAGTGTGCTATTCCCACATAGTTCTCTGTTATCACTATTACTTGGGGTTGAAAAAAATCATAACTATGAATGGTTGTGACAAGGGAAATATTTCATAATTTTAAAGTAGACATAAACTCTTATTCAAAGATTGTAGTCTCTCACAGAACAAAGATAAGGCAAATTGTTATCTTGAATCGTTATAGAAACAAGAAGAAGATTGGTTAGTATGAATTTACCCAAGAAACCACAGAAATAGAACTTAGTTGTTGACATGCACAAGGCAGAATCCTTACATTTCAAATTTAACTCTAATTCTAAAGTAAACTTTGAAGTTAAAGATAAAATGTATATCTTCAAGCCAAAGGTGAAAGAATTAGAAAGTACTACAGGAACTTGGAAGTCAAACATGGTGACTTAACATTCTCTGAAAAGACAGAGGAAGGAGTCATTGGTACTGAGATTCACACAAGCACATTTTCAGGCAAGTAGGCTTATTTTATCAATTGATCTTAATATGATTTAGTCAAAATATATACATATATTAATTTATTTATAAAGGAAAATAAACTTTGCTCAACTGTGGTAATATTCTCTTTTGCTTTGATAAAGAAAAAAAAGAAGGAAGGATGAATGAGAGTGAAGGAAGAAGGGAAAGAAGGAGAAAGGAAAGAAGAAGGAAGGAAGGAAGAAAGGAAGGAAGGAAGGAAGGAAGGAAGGAAGGAAGGAAGGAAGGAAGGAAGGAAGGAAAGAAGGAAGGAAGGAAGGAAGGAAGGAGGGAGGGAGGGAAGGAGGGAAGGAGGGAAGGAAGGAGGGAGGGAAGGAAGGAAGGAGGGAAGGAAGGAAGGAGGGAGGGAAGGAAGGAGGGAAGGAAGGAAGGAGGGAAGGAAGGAGAGAAGAGAAAAACAAAGAGTTATGTCAGTAAAACAACTTGAACACACATTATATTTTATTATATATCAGCCTATTATGTGCACAGGGGACAAAATGTACTAAAACATCCCAAGGGAGAAGAATTAAAGAAAAAAATACAGAGCCAATTTGTGTCTGCAATACTTTATCAGAGAAGTCAGAGCAGTGAGCTATAGGAGCAAAATGGGTGACAATTTTCAAATTTAAAATATACACTTCTGCTCGGCCAGCATGTTTCAGTGGTTGAGTGTTGACTTATGAACCTGGAGGTCACAGTTTGATTCCCAGTCAGGGCACAAGCCGGGGTTGTGAGCTCCATCCCCAGAGTGGATGTGCAGGAGGCAGCTGATCGATGATTCTTTCTCATCATTGATGTTTCTATCTCTCTCTCCCTCTCCCTTTCTCTCTGATACCAGTAAAAGTATATTTAAAAAAATAAAATGTACACTTCTATTCCCTTACAATGCAGAAATCTTTGTTTATTTGCTTCCTTCTTCACTGTTAAGATTTATCTTTTCCTTTTCTTCCATGTATTTATCTTTCTGCAGTCATATCTAAAAGGGAACAAGAATTCTACTCTTAAGTTGCCTTCTTCCAGTAGAAGCCAAGATCTACTCTTAGGAACTTTCTGGAGAAACTCCCAGTTGCTGGGACAAAAGTTGAAACCCAGCAAATGAATTTACCAATTGTTACAACAATAAAATATAGATGTTTCTAAGCTTAAGAACCTGCACTACAAATTAACACCGCTTCCTTCGTCATATTAATTGCCTGGACTGGACACTATTTCAATAACTGCCTCAGTTCTAAAGCCAAAATAGCTCAATTTATAAAACTGCCTTACATTTATACAAGATAAATGTGCAATACAGTTACTTTTGCATTTGATTGAAAGTTACATCGAATTATAAGCCATTTTTCAGAGGAAATTTTACTTTTAGATTTATTTTTCGAAAAATCAAACAGCTGCTTTTAGTTTAAATAGTTTACTCTTGCTAAAAGCGATGGCAGTCCAGAAACATTTTTTTATCAAGGTTTATCTCCACTTGTTAAGTTTAGATAAGAGACTGCCAGATTTTCTGCTTCAAAAGAGATAAGAACAAATGTAACTGCAGACACTGCTCATTTATCACTAGCATGGATGGTTTTACAGAACAAAGTAAAAATGCTCTATCTCGGCTTAGAAAGAGGATACATTTGAATTAGCCCAAGGAGGAAACATCAGATATTTAATTTCAAAAGATAGTCGCACCATTTTTGTACAAGAGGAGAGAATAATTTAAAACTAATACAACAATGAAATTTTAAAGATAAAGTTGATAAATTAGTTTTGAACTTCTAGACTCACATGTTTTCAAGAGTTTTTGAAGAAGAATTGAACATTTTAAAGTACTCATCTTTATTCTAATGCTCAGGGTTAAAACATAGTGATTTTTTTTTTATCCAAAAAGATTATACCAACATAGTATATTTTTTATTCATCCATCAACATTTCTATTCACTTAAACAAATAAATTGAGAATTATTATTATAAACAAAATCATTATTTGGTAATTATTGGTTAGCTAGTATGAGTCCAGGCATAACACTAAGCATAGAGGATTAAAAAAAAAAGTGTAAAAATCTCAGAGGTTGAAGATACTTTTAAAAATGCAAGCAAGCAGAATGTCCTATGATATGGATGATGGGAGAATGATGAGTGAACATTTATGGAAAAGGGAAGATTCATGGAAAGGAGGATAATGGACTTATGATTTAACTAATAATTAGATTATGCCAAATGGAGAATGAGAAAGGGAAAGACATTCTATTTAAGGGGCATAAGCAAATGGACTAAATCATAAAAGGATATTAGAAGTTTGGGCACAGAAATGTAGTATGACTTGATTATAAATCATCAGGTGCTGAAATGGTCTGGTAAAAAACAATGTCAGAGATATAGATTTGGGCCGGGTAATGAAGAAAATGCAACTGAAGCTTTGGCAAAATTCTTAGGGTATTCCTGTCCTGGCAAATAAGGCACTGTGACTAAAATATATTTGGGTAACCAAGGGGAAAAAAAGAGGCAGACAAAGAGACTGAAGGTTACATGTATAACAAATTAAGAAGGTTTTACACATGATAACAGGCCAAAAAGTTTATATTTAATTTCAGTCAATGAAGGGCCACTGGCTCTAAGGGGGGAAATAACTTGAGATCTGTCATTTGGGAAGCTGCCGTGATGCTGTATAGTGTAAGAATGGGAAAGGAACTGAATTACACAGTCCGGGGTCATGTTAATTTTGTTTTCCCATCATTCTTCTCCTTTTTAGTCAAATCACTTATTCTTTTCTGATCCTGGGAGCAAAAAACATTCTAGCCTACCTTGGCTGGATTAATTCAAATAGCCTTTATTCTTGGCTGCAGTAAAAGGATCAGACATGGGTTTTTATGCCTAGCAGAAGAAATTAGAGGTTTTCTCTGGTTTGATTTTTTCAGCTGCTGCTGAAGACGAATTTACTTTCATTGTAAACACAAAATGTCTTGCAACCTTAGAACCAGCCTTGTGGGAATAGCTGCCTGATATTGCAGATTAGAGTTGAAGAGAGGAACAGAGAAATTGATTCCTGATAAACTACCCCTTCCCATATCTAATCCTCTCTGAAACAGCACGATCCCATCCCTAAATTTTGTTTATGTGAGTATAGTATAAAAATGGCACCAACTCTTCTTAATACAACTGGTTAATGAGACACTGCAATACCTAGAGTTCAAGCCTGAAACACTGTGGGATGCATAAGACAGACATTCAAAACCATTTCAATGGATAATGCACAAAACTTGTTATACAATTGGATATGGTTTGTGAAAAAGAGGCATTATCCTATATAATAAAGAGGGAATATGCTAATTGACCATTACTCCATCACAAAGATAGCTGTACCCACAGATGATGCCAAGTTCCCTTAATGAGCAATCAGCAGGGACCTGAGGCTACATCCTCCCCTGCCCCCATGGTGCTTGACAGGGGACCTCAGGCCACGCCCCCCACCCAGCAAGGCTTCACAGGGGACCTCAGGCTGCACACCCCACCCTGGCATCAGGTTGGGGGACCTCAGGCTGCAGCCCCTGTCCTGACACCAGGCCAGGGGACCTAAGGCTATGCCCCCTGCCCAGCAGGGCTTGGCAAGGGTGGGACTGGCCGAGTCTGGACCTAACCCAATGAGGGGAGAGGGTAGGCTAGCCGGGTCTGGATCTCATGAGATTTTGAGGTTCATGTGGGTGAGTGGGGACTTGACTCTGGGTCCCATGGTGCACCCCAGACTCTGACAGGAGGAAGGTTTTCATATAGATTTTACTAATATTCTTTCATCTCTGACACTTCTATTATAGAGAAAGGGCAAATAGCAATATTAAATTATTTCCTCTAATTAATCCCCTTTTAATGTGCACAAATTTCGTGCACCAGGGTCACTAGTTTAAAATGATACTGAGATTTCAATTTAAAAAAATTGGGTGATTTGTCAAATAATAGGATTATAGGATTTATCATGCACCTCTTTGCCCTTTTGGACTTTATATTCTGTTGAGAGAAGAGAGACAATCAACAAGTTAGATTTTAAGTATGTTGGATGATCATAGGTGGCATAGGGAACTAAAGCAGGGAAAGATAAATGGAAGAGTCAGAAGGCTAGAAATGCAGTTTTTAACAGGATGGTCTAGAGAAGCTCACTGAGAGCTTTGCACTTTGACAAAGACTTAAAGGAAGTAAGTTATGAAATAACTCAAGTATTTCTATGCAGAGGAGAAAGTGACAGCTGGATGGCTCAGCTAAGCTTTCATCCACTCAGCTGCTTACCTTGAGGAAAAGAACAAAACAATGGTGTGGGATCACGAGAGGATATAGCCCCATTCCCCCTTTCAGTCAGTTGAACTGTGTCGCTTGGCCAGCAGCCACAAGGAGCAGAGCAGCGCATACCTGCACATGTCCTTGTGTCTTCACACATCCTTGACAGCCAGCAAGTCTCACCGGACTCTTTGTTTGTCAGTGGCCTGCACACAAGCTGTTCCAATCAGGTCCCTCTTCCATCCCTTCTGCTAGATAGACCCTGGCCCACCATCAGTCATCCCTATGTGTAAGTATTAAAGGCTATGTTTTTCCCTCTGGTCCCCCTGTGTGTTTTTCAAACTATCAAAGAACAGCAAGGCACTCCCAGGACTGGAGCTCTTATGTTACAAATGTTATGTCTTAGATTTTTGATAGGTGAATAGAGGACCTTTGAATAATTAACTCCAATCCATGCTAGACTGTGTTTAAGGGATTAGCTTTCCAAACTGACTCCCTTGTGTTTTCACGATCTATGCATCTACCACACTTAATTCATCACTAAAATAAAGGCTATGCTTAATAAATATTATGCTTAAATATAGCAATTGTTTTATAGTAATCATTTTATAATAAAAGATAGGAAGTTTAAATATCATAATGCAATTAACTATTTTGTTAGAGTTCTCTCACTGAAATGTCATCTTACTTTTAGTAAAATATTGAGTTTCAGTTTATAGAAATCAATACTTCATTGGAAAAGAATTTTGTGATAGTATAAATATGCATTGAACAAGTGAAATTGCTCATAAGTGGAAAACAATTTCCAAATTTAGGCTATCATTGAAATTAATTTCTTATATATCTCACTGGAAGACTTTGTTTCTAAAATTATAACAAGAGGGTGCTTTTAAAAATGAATCAAAGGTACTCAAACATCAGCAAAATCCTGTAAAAAAGACACTAGCATGGCTTTCCAATGTTGTCTTTACCAGAACTGGAAAATTGTAAGTGGAGAAGGTTTAGCTATAATGAAGTTATAGACAATTCTGGTGCCTTTAAAAAAAATCCAGGGAAGTTTGGGTCTGCTTTTGCCCAACAAAGATCATAGTAAAGTCTGGCAGCATCTTTTTTCTTTTTTATTGTCCTATAATGAAAAGAGATAGTTATCCTGCATTCTCACTTTTTTTTCAGTCTGAAGTAGAATAAGCTATAGAAATGGTAAGGTTTATGCTATAATTAATATCATCCACAAGGTACAAATATCTACTCCCATAAAGATGACAATTTAAGCTGATTGATATTCTCTTTGTAGATTTAGTAATTTCGTATTTGTGGTCAAAATTGGTATATAACTTTAAGTAAATATTCCATGATATTTATTTACCTCTCATTTCTTGAGCACTGGCTATTTGCTAGTCAATGGGGTAAAGCTAGACCGTGCTAAAGGCAAACAGAAGTCTCAAACACACACCTTATTTTCCAAAAGTTTGTTCTAGTGGAAATGAAAACATACCTGCACTAAGATAGGTTATGATATTATGATATATACTTTGGTGAAGGCATGTCCAAATTGCTTTAGTAGCTTATATTAGAAAGTGATTATTCTCTCTGAGAAAGTCTAGGAGGGCTTCCCAGAGGTGGTGAAGATTTAATGGGATGTGAAATTTGAACATAAGTTCAACATTTGTAGAAGTGAGTCGGGGCAGCATGTGAGAAAGCATATGCAAAGCTGTGAAACAATATGTCATAACTGGTGAGTGAAAACTAGTTCTGATGATGGTTTGTATTGAGAAGCAGGTGACAAACTCGTTTGAATGACCTTTAAACATTATTGATAATTTCAAACTAAATCCTTTAGAGAATTGGAAGCCATTGGAAGTTTTAAAGTAGGAATATCACATTTTATTTTTAGAGATAAATTGTGGAGAAATGTAAAATAAACACTATTCATTATAAAACTTAAATAGGTGATATTAAATGATTTAATGGAAAGAATAAAGGCTATGTATTTTACAGACATGTTCAAATACTATCATGACCATTTATTTTCTTTACTTTTTAAACTTTGGACCCATTTTATTTTTCTTCTGTAAAGTGGCAATCATGTATCTAACTTACATGATTACTGAACAAAATTCACACAGCATCAAGTACATGATAGGCATTTAATAAATATTTTACCACCAATGGCTGTTATTCACAGGATTGTTGTGAAATTAAAAAATAATTTATTTGTTTGAAGTTCCTAGTGTAAACCTTGGCACAGATGAAGCACAATGTTTCATTTCCGTTTCTCTTTATTTTTAAACTGAAATAAGTATTTTTTATGGTTATTTTCGCAAGAAAAAATAACAAATAAGAACTTACTTTGAAAATGCCATTAGAAAATCTTTGGAATTTAGCAGTGTAATTTTTTTAGAAAGTTATAATAACAAAGTGATATACAGTCATCCAAAAAAAATTTTTCAAATGAAATGTTAACCTACTAGTGTATATGTAACTATAATATATAGTTATTTTAGATATGGGAGAGAGAAATGCTCTATAAATGTGATCACAATGTGTACAAAAAATAGAAAATATCTGTAGGCTGATCACAATTTAGAAAAAAAAACTGTTCTGTTATTATATAAATAGAATAGTATTTGAAAGGTATATGCCAAACTGTTAATATCATTTCTGTGATGATGTGTTACTTTCAGTTTTACTTTATATTGTTATAGTGTTCTGTATTTGCATTTTTCATAGACTTGTATTGCATTTATATTATAAATACAAAACTTGGTAATTCACACACACACACACACACACACACACACACACATATACACACACACACACTCAGCAAGCTAATGATTTGTTTTATACTAAGATAATATACCAAAGATAGCATATAGGACAAAACACTAATTCCTTTTACACAGGAGCCCAGCTCACAAAAATGCAAAGGGGAAGTGGCAGCTTTACCTTAATGAAGATAAAGCTGACATTGAGAAAGTCCAGGGGAGGGTAATTGAAGAGACATGCAGAGGTATGCCTCCACTCGTTTATGGTTACTAACTACACACACTGCTGCCATGCATGGATGGCAGAGGGAATCTGTGAGCTTACAATTAAGTAAATAAAGATAAATCTTCCCCTTTATGCTACACAGAATTAGAAGCAAAATAGGTCAGGGACTGAAGTGATAAATAGCATAAAATTAAACTTTAGCATATGGTACCTGTAGCCACATAGGATGTGCTTTCAGAGATTTCGGCTAGAGTTAAGAAACTTTGTGACGTTTTTAAAGATAAATTGAAGGTATAATATTATGAAATGGATTAATGTGGAGTCCAAAAGACTCTCATTTTGAGTTGCACCAAAAGAAATGCTGGCAATGTTAGGGGGGAAAATGCTATTTTTCATGTAGATGAGAACTCATATTTTCTCTTTCAAAAACACTTTATGAACATTTTGCATTTGTATATATTATGTTTTCTGATCAGATAATCCCAGGGAACATTTGGAAAATCACAAACTAAAATTACCTGCAAATTCAAGATATTATGTTTAATTTATCTTTTACCTCAATTGAATCTTGTCTGTCTATGATCAGCTATAGCACATTCTACCTGCCAGACCTTATAGCCCCTATTTTTGCCTGTATAAAATGTGGGTGTGTGCTTATACTATGGAGTAATAAAAATTATTAAAAAGTAGCAAGAGTAATTTAAATCACTCCTTAGTCACTAGTTTAGTGGAGAGAGAGAGAGAGAGAGAGAGAGAGAGAGAGAGAGAGAGAGAGAGAATCTCACAAGCAAAAGCATTTTACATGTAACAACAGCAATGTAACATTTTAATAGCAGCAAAATATATATATGAGTTTGTACCATATATTTTAAAGCTGTATATTTAGGGTTTTTTCAGTATATCCTATATAATAAAGAGCTAATATGCTAATTAGACTGAATAGCAGAACAATAGTCCGGATGACCTTCCAGATGAAGCCAAGGCAGCAATAGGGAGGTTGGAGGGGTTGGGGGGAGGGCCGCGAGGGCTGAGGCAGCCGGGGCTGTGAGGGCCTACCCTTGCTTGAGGCCTCTAGTAAGTATTATAAAATTCTAATGATTTACACATTTGCATGCTTTTTTTGTCCCCCTGAATATGTAATAGGCTAGATGATTTAGCTTTCTGGCCTTGCTCTCAAGAATCAATAGTCATGCCCATGCTACCACTGCCAAGTCTAAGTACTGGGCTTCAGCCATGACAAACTGCCAGCAAGAAGAGAAGGATTCAGTCATATTTGTGACCAAAGAAGACCATGAAACTTCAGGCATTGCAGAGCTGGTGGCTGAGGACCCCAATGACCCATTCGGAAGCATAGATTGACCCTGCCAAATGGAGACATAAACTGGAACTGTTCATGCCTTGGGGGAATGGCCAGTAGTCCCTGTGGGGAACCATTCATTCAAGTCCTCTTTTCCTGCTTCAACTACAGCATGGAGGATGTCTAGGGATCAGATTGTGTAGACTAGTTCCGGGCCATGCAGCAATGCATGCAGAAGTATCAGGATCTCTATTCTCAATACAATGAGGAGGGGGGGAGGGGAAGCCAGCAGAACATTTAGAAGAGACAGAGCTCTCGCCGAGGCCACAACCCAAAGAAGAGGAATGTCAAGCTAATGAAGGCCATGCTGCTGCACTGGGCTCCAGGCCTTCCCCCTCACAGTGATAGGAACCTTTTGCAAAATGCCTCTTGGTCACTCTTCAAGAAAGTGTCTTTCCTCTATTGTTCTGTGCACTGTGATGTACAAAATAACGTATTTCAGTGATCAGGGGTCTTGGTCTCTTGACATATACAAAGGAAATTAAATGGGGTTATGAGTGTGTATCACATAATTCTATCAGTGACTGCAGCTGCTACTTTTGAAGTCCCTTCTGAGGTGACCTGAATTTTGCCACTTTGAAATCATGTGATGCATATTCTCAGCGCCCGACAATCATTATCTAGGAGTGCCCCTTATGAGTGAGCTGATTTATTCTGATTCATTATCTCCCTTTTAGATTTTATAACCCGTTTGGGAAATTAAATAGAAATAAAATCATCTTCCTTTAAAAATTCTGGAATACGGTCATTCCTAATACAAGAGGCCAAATAATCAGATTCTTATTTCTCAAAAACCATCTTGACCTTGAGTATATGAGGAGGTCCTACACTTCATTTCTGATGTATTTAGGTTTCCATTTTTTACATGGAGTTCCAGGTTTTCTTTTAAGAAAGTAGAACTTTGGACCCTCTGAGTCACAATTCCTTTGTAAATGAAGAAAAAGCTAGGTTTTACTGTTCTTCTTATTCTAAAAGCCCTGGTTTGGGGCTGTGTTCACACTGACTCTGTCTCAGTGTGTTCAGATATACCATTCTTAAGAGATGGGACCTGCTTATTACCAAAGCAGCAGCCAAGAAAGAAATATAAAATAACTGGTCAATTAAAAGGAAAACATGGTTTGGAGAAAAAAAAAGAATAGATAGTAATATGTGTAATAAGTATGTCCCTGAAACTAGTCACCCTGGTCCAAACAGAGTTGCCTATGGGCCTGAAGTCCCTTCTACAATCATGACTGGCTGTGGTCCAGACTGAGGCTTTTCCCATTAGGCTGAGTAAGCAGAGAACCCCACGTTCACAATAAATGGAAACCCCTAATAATGGCCTAGAAAACTCTGCATGTCTGAGCTGGCTCCTGTGTACCTCTAAACTTCATCTTCCACTGCTCTCCAAACTCTCCGCCACACGCTCGTACTTCAAGCCATTGCATGTCCTTTATTCCCCACAGAGCATGGCTTTTTGTTCTCTTGTATATTTTCTGTCTCTACCCAAATATGATCTTCATGAAGAAAGAGGTCTTTCCTGACCAGAAATCCAATTCCTTATGATTTATCTCCCTATTCTTTATCTTCTATAACCATTGTTTTTGTGTTTTTAATATAAAATGTGTTTACTTGATTACTGCCTGTATCATCCACTGATGCATTCCCAGTGCTTAGCAAAGTACCTGACACATAGCATTTGTTCAGTGAATATGTGTAGGTTAAACTAATTAACAAATGGAATTGAGCAGTTTCATGTTCTTGAATGAGTGCTTTATTGTCTTCTGTAAGGAATTTCCATAATTATCAACATGCAGAAAATACATTAACTTAAACACCAGGAAGGCAGAACATACAAATACAACAATACACTAGCATATTTGTTAAAATATTTTTTAATTATTTCATCTTGATAGTGTAAAAGAATGAGAATGAAGTGCATGTTATGTTAGAGCAAAATGAAAAAAATCTATGAGCAAGAGCACAAATTGATGCTATCACTTAAGACCTATCACTATGGCTAATTCCTGACATTCTGTTAATTTGCATAAAATAGAAAATATGCAGATTATTGTGAAGATTAAATCAGAAGTCTTTATTCATTTTTTAGTCTAGTATCTGTCATATAGGTGGCACTCAATGTTAGTTATTTTATATTATCTTTAGTAAGTATGCTTTGAATTTTAGATATATAACATTATTTGGAAGTAGATTGCCTAATCATAAATATTTTCCAAATGAAATGTATATTCAATAATGAAAAAGTAAGCATTGAATTAGATATATACTTTAACCAAGAATTTGGTCATTGTAAAATAAAACTTTCTTCCTTATAAGTAAGAAATTTCTATAGACTATCAAGCGTTAGTGGTATTTTTTGATGTCCTACATTTTTATCATAAGAATATAAATATGTTTAATTTAAATTGAAATATCACTACAGCATGCATAAAATAAACTCCAAATTCTTTCCTGTATGAAATATAACTATTTCATAATTTTTAGTATATATTCAAATCACATGAGTGTTACCTGAAATACTCATGGCAAGATGTTAAGAACAATTTTATCTTCTGAACTTAACAAGGGATTTTTAGATATTTTTCTTGTCTTTAAAAAAAAACACAAACCTATCTGATCATACATTTTCTTCCTACAAAATTGGTTATAATAAAACTACACATAATATACACATATACTCCAAACCATTTTGTGTTCAATTTCTAGAAACACATTTTAAAATATAATTGTCATTTTCCTGCTTAAAATTCTTTAATTATTTTCCATTGCCTACATATATCTTTGTTAACTGTCCTTGACTATTCCACTCATCCATAACTTCTTTTTTGTTTGCCCACTATATCCTGACTACATCACACTCTCCTTTCTGGGAATAGGCTAAGCTCTTTTCTTTTTAAAATTATTTATATCTGCTATTTTTTTTTTCTGCCTGAAATTATCTCTCCATGCACCACTTTTTGCCTGACTAATGCCTACTTCATCTTTCAGTTTAAATGTCACCAAATGTCCCCCACCCACTCTCCTGACCCAGTTACAGAATTCAAAGTATGAGGCACCAGTTAAACTATTTACACGCGCGCACACACACACACACAATCTGCTAGAAGCCTGGTGCATGAAAATTCATACACTGCACGGGGGTGTCCCTCAGCCCAGCCTGCCCCCTCTCACAGTCTAGGAGCCCTCAGGGGTGGGAGGTGACTGGGCGATTAGGGGAAGGCGACTCCCACATTATACCTCTGCTGCTGCCACTGCCGGCAGCACAAGCCTCAGGCAGCCCTGGTTACCTGAGCCTCAAGCGGCCCTGGGCATCTGAGCAGCCATTATCCAAGGCTTGCCTGCACCTTGGGCCAGCCATGGGTGGCTGGGGGGATAAGAAGACTGGGGGACTCCAGAGGTATGCACACACAGTGGCTGGACCCACCTGGGGGCAGGCCTGGCCATGCTGCATTCCTGCTTCCCTAGCCGGGCTGAGGGGACTAGCACTGCCATCTTTGAGGACATGGCAGTCAATTAGCATATTCCCTCTTTATTAAATAGGATATGTGTGTGTGTGTATGCACTTATCTATAGTTTCTCCTACTAGCTCCTTGAAAACTTGGGCTAAGTCTAACTTCTTCGCACATTTATCTTCATTACTGGGTAAATACTACATGATAAATATTTGCTTAATGAATCCAATAGTAATTATCTGCTCCCAGATTTATTTTTAATTCAATTCCAAAATACAATTACTTTATAATGTCTATTATTTTGTTTACTATTAAAATAGTAATATCTCTGAATTCTTTTGGTGGTAATGTTGGTAGTGTTGTTTCTACTGGCTTCTGTCATACATAAGCTTTACCATGATAGTGCTAGGTCCTGGGAACACAATAGTGAATATATAAACTTCTTGCCTGCCCTCATTATAAATACAGACAAATCTGGGAGGCAAGAACCTCAAAGTGTTCACTGAGAATCCAAATAGCTTCTGGAGGGTATCACAAGATTTTACTCAGCTTTTTGGCTCATCTTCCCTTAACCTTCTAATATTGTTATAGTCTTAAAATCCTGCCAATTTGAATATTAGTTATTCTGTTTTATGAACACTTTTACCATTGTACTGTTAGCAATTTGACTAAGTTTAGATTTACTTTCTTTTATTTTTCCTGTTTTTTGTTCATTTTCCCAAGTTTCTAACCTTTAAATCCTGCCCCTTCTTCCTTACATTCCCAAGAATCGTATGACACTTTTAGTAGATTCAGAGACATATTTATTATCAAGGGGACAATGTAACTTTTCAAATGATAAGAACACCAGCAACTTTTAGAGATAAAATTATATAAAGGTTTCTTTTGCTAGCATAAGATTAATAAATTATAAATTTTTTATTATCATAAGTTTTTAATTATATTTGAAGATTATCTAATAATAGATAATGTTTATCCAATGCTTTCTACTTGCTAGGCTCTGTTTTATCTCATTTAATCAGCATTATAATGTTATATAGGCAGGTTTCATCTATTTTAGAGAAAAGGAAGTGTTCAAAGAACTTGTACTAACACACTGAGGGGAAGATTTTCAATATTATTTGTGTTTGACCCTTTAATTCCTGTTTAATGAATACTTAATTTAATACTTTCCAGAAGAAAATAGAAAAAAAATAGAGGAACTCACTTAAACAAACAAACAAACAAAAAACACACAGAAACACTGCCATCATCTGGGCAGGATGTGAGTAAGAAGCTATTCAGAAATCAGATTTCTTTTCAGGCAGGCCTTGCCCAAAGAGCGTCACCTAAAGGAGCATGGCCTCCTCACCTTCAAATAGAAATGGCTCATTCGAGTTGCTTGTAATGTTAAATACTGTAGAGTTGAAGGTTATTAGAGTAAAGGACTAGTTTAACAAGAGAGGTTTCTTTATGTTTGTTGGGATAGTGATATAGCTTTTGATAAAGAAAAACAACACACTTATGAGATAGAAATAGAAAGAACTGCAGAGAAACATATAGTGGTAAGAATTTAAAGGGGCCGGAATGAGAAAAACAAAGACGCTCAGATTTTATTCTAAAATAAACATAAAAAAGCAGTAATGTTATTTTCTCTTTATTATAGACTAGAGGCCCAGTGCACGGAATTTGTGCATGGGGTGTGTGTCTCACAGCCCAGCCTGCACCCTCTCCAATCTGGGATCCATCTCTCAATCCAGGACTTCTGGCTCCCAACTGCTCACCTGCCTGCCTGCCTGATTGCCCCTAACCACTTCTGCTTACCAACCTGATCACCCCCTAACCACTCCCTGGCCAGCCTTATTATTGCCTAACTGCTCACCTGTTGGCCAGATTGCCCCTAACTGCCCTCCCCTGCTGGCCTGGTTGCCTCCAACTGCCCTCCCCTGCTGGTCTGGTCACCCCTAAATGCCCTGATCAACCCTAACTGCCCTCACTTGCCATCCTGGTTGCCCTTAACTGCCCTCCCCTGAAGGCCTGGTCACCTCTAACTGCCTTCCTCTGCAGATCTAGTCACCCCTAACTGCCCTTCCCTGCCATCCTGGTTGCCCCCAACTGCTCTCCTTTGCAAGTATGGTCACCCCCAACTGCTCTTCCCTGCAGGCCTGATCACCCATAACTGCCCTCCCCTGCCAGCCATCTTGTGGTGGCCATCTTGTGTCCACATGGGGGTGGCCATCTTTGACCACATGGGGTCAAAGTGATGGTCAATTTGCATATTACCTATTTATTATGTATGATACCAGAGGGTGTTTTATGAAAAAGGTGAACACCTACAAATGAAATTATAATCTCTTATACAAGGTCACTGCAGTCCTGTCCTGGTAAAAAAAAACAACTTGATTTACTTTTTTTTTTTTGGGGGGCATTGTATCACATGGAGTAATAGACTTTACCAGCTGCAAAGACATACTAAAAGTCACCTCATCAATTTACAGAGAAAAAAGAGAAAAGTGTAATGACTTGTCCAAGGATACACAGATAGGAACAGAGCCAGTCCCAGAAACAAACCCTACTCCTTTTAAAATAAAAAAAATCTGGGTTTTATTATTTACTTGTCTTTAAACTGAGATCATAAACATAAAGTATGTAATAATGAAATTTAGTCTAAGCCTAAAAAGAACTGCAATATTTTAAAACAATTTAAAGCAGAACCTTAAAATGCCACCCAAGCAAAAATGAGTTCTAGTCTACTTGACAGTGTAAAGGCACCAGGACAAAGGCCTGGCCAGGACGGCCGGTGGATGTGATCTGGCTTTCTTCTCAAGTCCAGTTTGTGACCTGACTCTGTCTTGGACTGGGAAGTAGTCTTCCCAGTCAGAAGAACAAGCTGGGGGATTTTTTTTTTTTGCAGACGTGGAATTGAAATGCAGAAGAGCACACACTAGCGTAACATGGAATGATGAGTGTAGGGCTATCCTTTCCAACTCTGGGGAAATAACCCTGCCAGGGCTAACCAAGTTCCTCACCTAGACAGGTGATTTAATTTTTAAATCAGCATTAAAAGATTGACTCTGTTGGCAGATTTGAATTGCTTTTAGTTCCTCAAATAGGGCCAGGGGTGTTCTATGGTTGTGCAATCTGTGAGGAGATGAGTTTGAAACTCTAGCTCTAAGTTTCCCAAATCCCTGGTTATACATTGGGATTAAAAACTTATTAAATGTACTTACAGTTCACAATGTTATGTCTTGGCCACCTTAATTCAGCAGTTTGAATCTTCAAATTCTTCTATCCACCTTAAATATTATGAGCATTCTCAGACTGTCCATATATCTAAAACATAACATAGTCCACCTTAGTCCAATGGCTCTATCTTGAAGGTATGCAATTTCTTTCCTTCATCCAGCAGTCCTGATAGGGAAAGAGGTAGGGTTGGCAAATGTGGTCTTCTGATCATCTGGAGTTTATTATTTTATCACATGGTCAATGATGTACAGTGGCATAAGTTGGACCCTCCCTTTTTTTGTAATAGCAATGACAACCTGAAAATGTTGACTTTAATAACCTCACAATAATGTGGCATGCATTTTAGTCAGTTAATTTTTTGTTACCCTTCATATGGTTATGCTTCCAGTTGATTTTATCTGGAGTCCAAAATGATCCCCTGAGGTTTTCTCAGGAAGACAAACCCCTATGCCTGTCTCCACCTACATCTCCAATTAGTACTTCAAATAGTATCTTCCCAACCCAGAACATGTTGCTTCCGCCTCACATGGGTTTTCCTCTATTTTCTATTCCAATTGAGGCAGTAACATCTGCAAAACCACCAAACCTAGAGCCCTGGCTCATCTGTTCTTCTCCCATTTCCTAAGCTTAGATCGCAGGGTCTGCTGATTTTGCCACCAAGTTATGCCTGAAATGGCCATTCTTCCTTTTCATCTCCTTTTCTTGGTTGAAGCCTTCATTCTTTCCATTCACAGTTTCAGTGTTCTCAAAAGCTAACTCTAAAGTGATTCTGCCTTAACCCTTTCTCTTCTGTGCTGTTAGAGTGAACCATAGAAAAGGCACATATGAAAAGGGCAGCCTGTGCCTACATTCCTCCTCTGGCTCTCCATCTGACCACAAACTTCTTAGTGACCCCAGAGCTCCCTCAGTTCCTCTTCCCTCCTTATTAACTCAGCTTCTGGCAAAGAGATACTACAGTAGCTGCTTGAAAGACCTGTGACTTGTTTTGTCTTATGGTTAATTTTATGTTTCCTTTGTTTCTTGCCTCAATCACTTCGACATGGAGTTCTGTCTTCCTGAAATAGTTCTGCCTACCATCTCCATTTGTTGAATTCTATTGAAGTTTTGCATTTGACTCTAGGTGTAGGCTCCTCTTTGTCTTTGTCCCAAACAGCTGGCTGGCTGGCTCCCCCTTTCTTGTTTAGACCTGCCAGCCCTCGTTGTTTGGGCGGAAACCACTGCTCTAGATCTGTTCCATCTGTTTTCAGATGGGTATCCTTAAAAAACCTATTTCCCCGGACGGCAACAGCATCTCAGCACTGCAGCTCTTAACTGGGCCTGAACAAAGGTCACATGTAAGACCCTCACGACATGGTTCATGCACTCAACCCCTCTTCCTTGGAACTTCAGCTTCCACATCAAATGTGCTCGGAACTGCAGGGGGAACAGGTGTGTTTCTAAGCTTTTTGCTTTTCCTTCCATGAAGTGGAACTCAGAAGACTGTACACATGTGTCTTGGCTTTTATTTAGATTTCTTAGCTAACCAGCAGTAGTTCGGATCACGCTAATATCTCTACTCCAGTTCCGAATATCATCATAAGACATTAAGGGAATCTATATTTTTGTGGTTTTATTATAGTTTGCAAGGTTGAGTATTCGGATAGTGAATATTTTGTTTATTAATATAAAAGAAAGTCCCATAGGTGAAGGATTATCAGTTATAATTAGATTTAGCTGCAAATGACAAAAACTGAAAATGATAACTTTATATCTGTTTCATATAAAAGCCATCTGGAAGTAGAAGTCCAGTGTTGGCATGGGTAAATTCAGGAAATCATCAGGGACTCAGACTCTGTTGGTGTTATTGCGATGTTAGTCTCAGCGCTCAGCTCAATTTTGTGTCCAAAATGACTGCTCAAGGTTCTATCATCAAATCTGAGTTCCAGGAAAGGGGAAGGGAAAAAGAAAAGGCACTCTCCCTTTAAGAACACTTCCCAGGAGTTCCTTGGCCATAACTTAGCCTAATACAGCTGAAAGGGTAAATAACAAGGATATATGAAATCTTAGGCTCCATGTGTCCATCTGAATATTGGGGATTCTGTTACAAAGGAAGAAGTGAAGAATGGATTTAGGGGAATAACTAGCAAACTCTATACTAGAGATTTACTTTTATAAAGAAAACCTTTACACCTTCTTTTTGTATTTCTTCCCAGCTATAGTACCTGCCCCGCTCCCCTGCTCCCAGAACAAGGGATTTGTTCAAAGACCTCCGAGTCTGAAACCTCAAATAGTACAGAATCCTACTATGGTTTTGGCTATATATACATGCACTTTGAGGCATGACGACAAAACTCGCACAAATTTCTTTTTCATCCTTCATAATTTTTCAGATAGAAAATTCATTCTTACTGTAAATCTCAGCAATCTTAGCATACATTTTTTTCTTTCTTTATTAAATCAATAAATTTCACTTTTTTACTTAGAGGAAACATTTTACAGCTTCTCTTTGGCATAACTTAATGATCAGCATCGCTGCTTTTGTGTTTGGGGTGATTATTAAGTAAAACAAGTGTTACTTGAGCACAGGCACCGCAATGCCATAGCTGCTGATCTGATCATTGGGATGGCCCCTGGGTGACTAATGAGTAGAGAAGCATATACAGAGTGGATATGCTGCTCAAAGAGATGATTCACATCCCATTGGGGTGGAGCAGGATTGAGCAAGATTTCACCACGCTACTCAGAATGTCACACAATTTAAAACTGATAAGTTGTTTATTTCTGGATTTTTTCTTCAATATTTTCAGGACACATTTGACTACGGGCAACTGAAATAGTGAAAAGTGAACCCGTGGCTAAGGGGGACTCGTGTATTCAGAATTGTCCCTAATTTTGAAGGGGATATCGAGGATATTGCTCTCTTCCATCTATAGTAGGCTTAGATGGGAAGTAACAAGATAATATTAGGTTAATACTGACTTAGAGGATATAATTTCCTAAAACACCCAGTGATAACAGGATTTCCTTTAAATGACAGGGCCAGGCTATATAAAAGGACTATTTGGTATTTGTAAGGGGTTCAAATTAGCATTTCCAGTATCTGGAGTAAGAATGTGAATATTTGCTAATATCTTCCAAATTATCCTATATTCATTTTGTACCATTTTCCTTTTATTATAATCCTGAAATTTTAATTTTTAATACCAAGTGGGACAAAAGTATGTTTGTAGTTGTTTGTATGAATAATAATACAATAATAAATAAATAACACAACTATAAAATTACTTTGCCCTACCCTATACAAATGGTTGTGACTAAGAAGGAAAGAGGCTAATAAATAATACTTTAGATCTTTTTTGTTGATTTTACGTCTGGTGTCATGTAAACAACTCCAGAAAACTTTCCCAAATTTTCTCCAGGGTTATTTTTTCGTGTTTTTTTTTTCTTCCTCTTTTCTATTTTTTTCTTTATAATCTTTACTTGTCTTTTTCCCCCATGATATGAGATGTCAAGCAGATGGTACACATATGTCAAGAAAAACATGGCTCAACTCTTAAATGTCCAAATTTTACTCAAATTGAGTATAAAGGAATAAATCATGTAAAAAGAAAATTGATCTGGGAAAATTTCACCAAATGGAAAGATGGCTAGGAGTTTTTTGTAGAGGAGAAAAATTATTGTAAGTTATAAAAGACCATAAAAATCTAAAACTATGTAGTTTCTACTGCTTCCCATTCAGAAAATAAATAGGTAAATCAAGTTTTCCTGGACTGCACTTAGCAGAACTTTAATGCTAAAGGGGCAAATATTGTTTCCACAATTTTAAGGGGATTCTATAGCACAGTAAATTTGAAGAATATGCCATACCATGCCCCCTCATGGAGCTTCAAAATACATGTGAATATCCAAGGCCCTTGACAATTCTGCCACAAAGCAACCCAGGTAAAGCATCTCAGCATTTCTAAAATTTATTCAAGCCCTGGACATTTTGTTCTTCTCAGCACAACTTTTGAAAAAATACATATTTTTAGTTGATTTCCAGAGAGAAATGGAGAGGGAGAGAAAGACAGAAGCTGCAATGATGAGAGAGTCATGGGTCAGCTGCCTCCTGCACACCCCACACTAGGGATTGAGCCAGAACACTGGGCATGTGCCCTTGATGGGAATCAAACCTGGGACTAGTCAGTCTGCAGGCCAATGCTCGGTCCACTGAGCCAAACCGGCTAGGGCCTCAGCACAACTTTTAAGTGTTCTTTATACTTCTCTGTAAGAGACTGTTTGGGTAAAGCTTTCCCAAGTCATTGAAAAAATACTTCCTATCTTAAGAAATGTCCGTAGGAAGGGACTTGATGTGTTTTCTTACTCATTTATATATTCTATAGCCTTCAGAATTATGAAGTTCTGCCTGGTACCTAAACTGTCTGGCTCAAGTATCAGTCTTTTTTCCCCCCTATTATTCTTAACCAGAAGGACTTGAGAACTTGCTCTCATAATGGCTCTTGGAACAACCAATTAAAAATATTAAATCATTAGTGCACCTTGTCTTCAGTACATTAAAGGTCCTTAGTCACTTTTGTCATTCCATAATGTCAAATTTTTACTTATATTATTTATTTTTATAGGATATAAAGTCATTGTTTCAGAGTATAGTCATATATTCTAAACTATCACTGTTTTGCATTTTAGCCACTTAAAACTCAGTGGTCTGAAAACTGGATATTTGTAAAGCTTTAAAAACCTGTGAAAAAAATAATGTAAAAATCCATCTGCCTTTTCTCTACTCCATTTTATTGCCACATGTTACCCAAGTTAACTTCTCTCAGTTTAGAAAAGTCACCAAATAAAAACGTTTTGCTAATTGAGTAACAATGTTGTGAAACTTCTCAATGCACAGCAGATGGCATATTTGCACATAAGTAGGGAGTGGACTATTGTTGACTCAGAATTTTTTGCCATAATTGATATGATTTTTCCCCTCAGTGTTCTGACATCAACACTTAATGCAAGAAACTCAGATGAGAAATGTTCACCAATGTAATCAAAACTGTATTAGGTTGTGGGAAGTAAAAACCTGTATCTATTAACAAACTAGAATCTAGTTTTCCATTTTTAATAACCACATTTACAAATATATATGTATTATATTTTTAGATTTGATGCTTTCTCTTTTCTAGCTGTATCTTCTAGTATTTGAAATATGATAAACCATTTAAAATATTCTCATTTATTATTTCAAATATAAATAATACAATTAAATCCAAAACCCTAAAATTCTTAGTCCTCAATGAGAGTTGTCTAATTTCTACTAATATTATAAATCTCTAGGTTATACTGATACACTTTCAAAAAGATGATAGATTATTGAATAATTATAAAATATATAGGTTATTATTATGTGTGAAGCACTGTGCAAAATAGAGAATATATAGCCCTAATCAATTTGGCTCAGTGGAGAGAGCATTAGCTTGCAGACTCAAGGGTCCCAGTTTTGATTCTGGTCAAGAGCAAGTACCTTAGTTGTGGTCACATCCCCAGTAGGGGGTGTGCAGGAGGCAGCTGATCGATGTTTCTAACTCTCTATGCCTCTCCCTGCCTCTCTGTAAAAAAAATCAATAAAATATATTTTAAAAAGAATATATGAATATTAATAGCAAGACAAAGCTGTTGTCTCCAAAGAGTTTAAATGGATTGGAGGTAGATTGCATATTAAACAGAAAGAAAAAAATGAACTTCATGTAGTTATAGGAAGACTAATATAACAAGTGACCAGGAAGCTTTAGCAAATCCAGCAGTAGGCTGGGGAGGGGATGATTTCTACATGAGGATGCTGAAGATGGATTCACAGAGGAAATTACATGACAATTGAAGGTTTTGAAGAGTTAAGAAAAGCTTAATGTTCATAGGACTGTTGGATGCAGCCATGATGTCTAAATGTGAAGTAATGGTCCAAATGATGAAATAAAGTGATGAGTATTCAGGAGTATTTGGGAGAGATGAGAGTCCAAAGCTAGTCAGAGTTAGATAAAGTTAGATTGACATTTTTTTTAGACCTTTGTAAAGCATATATCCTATGTAATAAAAGAGTAATATGCGAATTGACCATACCTCTGCTACACCACAAATCATACCCACAAGCCATGCCCACAAGACAATTGGGAGCAAATATGCAAATAACCCCAAACAAGATGGCTTCAGCCACTGAGAGCAGGAGGGAGGCTTGAGTTTCCCCGGCAGTGGAGGAAGCCAAGCTTTCTGCCTACACTTGCTGACTTAGGCCTCCACTCAATGCTATGAAGTTTCAATTATAGAAGATACATAAATCCCAACAGAAAAGGAGGCAGCCATGGAGCTGGAGAGAGGAGGAGGCTAAGGTTTCTCTGGCCATGGAGGAAGCCAAGCTTCTGTAGCTCTGGCTGACCTATGCCTCCACTCCAGGCTACAAAATTTCAATTATGGAAGACAACCCCAAAAGAAATGGCTGTTATCATGGAGTGAGCAGAAGGCTTGGCTTTGCTCCAGGCTACAAAGTTTCAATTGTAGAACATAAATAAATCCCAGATACCAGGGCCTCCGTTTGGGTCACTGGGGGGCGTGGCTTGCCTGCAAACCACCATAGGCCCCTTTTCCAGGCCACTCCACACCCCAAGGGAACCCCCATCCTGATATAAGACACCCTTCAGGGCAAATCAGCTGGCCATCACCCATGCACCAGGCCTCTATCCTATCTGATAAAAGAGTAATATGCAGATTGACTGTCACTCTAACACACAAGAGGGCTGTCCCCATGTGGTCAAAGATCCTGCCCCCATGTGGGCACACAATGGCCACCACAAAATGGCCATCAGGGAAGGACAGTTGGGAGGGACCAGGCCTGCAAGGGAGGGCAGTTAGGAGTTACCTGGCTGGCAGAGGAGGGAAGTTGGGGGCAAACAGGCTGGCAGGGGAGCACTTAGACATCAATCAGGCTGGCAGGGGAGTGGTTAGGGGGTGATAAGACTGGCAGGCTGGTATAGACAAGCAGGGAGGCAGGCAGGTGAGCAGTTGGGAACCAGCAGTCCTGGATTGTGAGAAGGATGGCCGACTGTCCATTTAGGCCTGGATCAGGCAGTCAGACATCTCTTGAGGGGTCCCAGATTGGAGAGGGTGCAGGCTGGGCTGAGGTACATTCACCCCACTGTGCATGAATTTCATGCACTGGGCCTCTAGTATACTTATAATGTATCATCTCACACTTCTTTTTAAATACATAAAAGTATTAAGTGTTTTTCATTTGCTCAGTATTTTCTGTCTTGCTTAGATGTATTTTATGCAAAATATTCTTGAACTTTGTCCAATTTAGTGCAAATATTATTTTTATCTTGAAGTTACTTCTAAATTTCAGCTTTCCTAAACAATACATGCAATGAAGATATTTGTAAATATAAGGTGCAAAAGAAAAATAAACTGTCTAGAATAAGACTTTTATTCCGAATTTTACATGAAAGAGTTATAATTTGGTAAAATTATATACACTGTATTGATTAAGCATGGTGTCTGTGTAGGAAAATAATAGATAGAATAATGATAAAAATTCTGTACTAAGACACTGAGAAAATGCCAACCAACGTGACTCTTTTTGGGATATTAACAAATGGTGAGTATTTAAAGTATAATAATTTTTAAGAGTGAATAAATATTAAAAAGCTACCAACAATATTTTCCAAGTTTTATTTGTCAGATTTGTGATATTTCCACTGCTTGAGAATCTGTCCAATGCTATCTATTAAAGAAACTAACACCAGAAATTAATAAGTGCATATATTCTGTTTGCATTAAAATCATGAAGAAGATAAAATATTTTATTGTGGACTCTAGAAACCGATACATTGATCCTGACATGAGTATCTATAGCAGAAAAAAATAGAGCAATCCTTTTGGGAAGAGGCAGAATAGCATAACTTTAAATAACTAATGGTGTTACAGAGCTCTTTTTGGTTTGATCAATTGATAATTAGTCCTTTCAATCTTGCTTGCAATTTGAATTAAATAAACCCATTTGGTTCATATTTATTCTGAGGTTAATACCTATTTTGAAGATGTACTCCAAATTATTTAACTGAATCATCTATATTATCTTCATAATAGCGATATAGTAAGGACATGTAGATGAACATTCATTATAATATATATATATATATATATATATATATATATATATATATATATATATATATATTACAGGCCTGGTGCACAAAATTCATGCACTGAGGTGGGGGATGTCACTTAGCCCAGCCTGCACCCTCTCCAATCTAGGACCCCTCGAGGGACATCTGACCCTCAACATCCTAGTAGGATCAGGCCTAAACGGGCAATCGGACATCCTTCTCACAATCCAGGACTGCTGGCTCCCAACTGCTCACCTGCCTGCCTCCCTGATTACCCCTAACCACTCCTGCCTGCCAGCCCGATCATCCACTAACCACTACCTTGCCAGCCTTATTGATGTCTAACTGCTCCCCTGCCAGCCTGTTTGCCCCCAACTTCCCTCCTCTGCTGGCCTGGTCACCCCCAACTGCCCTCCCTTGCAGGCCTGGTCCCTCCCAACTGCCCTCACCTGCTGGCCTGATTGCTCACAACTGCCCTCCCTTGCAGGACCTGGAAGCTCCCAACGGTCCTCCCCTGCTGGCCATCTTGTGGTGGCCATTTGTGTCCATATGGGGACAGAATCTTTGACCATATGTGGGCAGCCATCTTGTGTGTTGGAGTGATGGTCATTCTGCAAATTACTCTTTTATTAGATAGGATAGAGGCTTGATGCATGGGTGGGGGCAAGCTGGTTTGCCCTGAAGAATGTCCCAGATCAGCATGGGGGTTCCCTTGGGGCGAGGGGTGGCCCGGGCAAGGAGCCTGTGGGGATTTGCAGGCTGGCCTCGTCCCCCAGCAACCCAAGCAGAGGCCTTGGTATCTGGGATTAATTTATGTCTACAATTGAAACTTTGTAGCCTGGAGCAGAGTCAAGCCTTCTGCTCCTTCCGGGATGGCAGCCATTTCTGTTTGAAACTTTGTAACTTGGAGTGGAGGCCTATGTCAGCAACAGCAGGCTGAAAGTTTGGCTTCTTCCATTGCCAGGGAAACCCTAGCCTTTGTTTTCTCCAGCTCAGTGGCTGCCACCATTTCTGTATCTTTTATAATTGAAATGTTGTTACATTGAGTGGAGGCCTAGGCTCGCCACGGCAGGCAGAAAGCTGGTTTCCTCTGTTGCTGGAGAAACTCAAGCCTTCCTCCTGCTCTCAGTGTCGGCAGCCATTTTGGTTGGGGTTTATTTGCATAATCTGCTCTTGATTGGCTGGTGGGCATGGCTGGTGAGCATGGCTTGTGAGTGTGGTGAAGGTATGGTCAAATTTGCATATTACTCTTTTATTATATAGGATATATATATTTATATATATATTTGTTTATATATATAAACAAATTATATTGTAGCACCATTCTAACAAATATGAAGGGTAACTAATTATTTCACAGTGGAAGAAATTGAAGTTCACAGAAATTAATGGTTTACTAAAGACTACTGTTATTGCCATGGATATATGTTGAAGTAAAATAATAACTTTTGTCTTAGTTCTATAAAAAGGTTTTATGACATTTCTTTTTTTGAATTTATCTTTATTATTGAAAGTATTACAGATGTGCCCTTTTATTTGCATGTTATTTCTGTCAGTAAAATGATTGTCATTTATTGCATTCAGCACTAGAGCAGATTCAAATATGTTCATATACTAGTATATTATAATAAGAGAAGGGAGGCATTTTGGTAAAATATTTTATTATCATTAAGAATAATATTAATATAATCATGGTTATAAAAATAACTTTATTAACTACAGACACATCATATACAAGTCATAACCACAGTGTTCCCTTTTTGGGTAAGCATCCTGCTATACCACTGAATAGGCAGCTTATCAATTTCCTATTTACACACAACATAAACAGTCATAACATCCACAGTATTCCATTTTCAGTTTCCTAAAGACAGAAACTTTTTGTGCAAATGGAAGTTATCTACTTAAAATCACACTGTCAAGATTTATAAGGTCCAGAGAGCTTTAATGGACAGAATAATTTCTTTTTTTGTACTAGTAAATTCTTAGTTCAGACCTTAGTTGAACTTTAAAAGATAACCTATTTTGGGGCTTTATTGTGAAAAGTAATTTGTTCACACTATGTGTTTTCATTCAAATTATTTTTGTTTTTCAAATCAGTTTGTCTATGAATATGAGATATAATTACTTTAAAGTAGTCATCAATTTTTGAATCTTAATGAATGACCACTTTAATGTTTTTTAGTATTAGTGATTATTAAAATTGTTTACACCCTGATCCCCACAATGAAAAACCAGTATTTAAAAAAAAATGTCTTGAAACAATGAGAAAATGCCTGACAGTAATTTTTAACTTCTTGACAGTGTTTTTTTTTTTCTTCAAGAGAATGTTGTGTCTATAACATTCACTTTGTACAGTACCATTGGTACCAACAAGAAATATTCACAGGAATAAGTGAAATACAATTTTGCTATCACATACAATTATTGTTATTTTTCTTGCTTTCCAGTGTCTCATATTTCCCACAGTTTGAAACACTGAGATAGCAAGCAAGAGCCTGTTGATACTAGAGATTGATTCAATAGAAACCATTTTACTGAGGACCTGCCCACAGCACACAGGTAAAAGTCATTACATATTTTACAATAAAATTAAAGAAGCATACAAAAGGATTATCATCCCTTCTGCACAGCAGAGACATTATGACGCATATTTTAATTTTACATTACTAGTCCTGGTAGACATCAGAAAATGTCCATAATTATAACAATGTATGACCATTATTCAAACAGCCAAAACAAAAATAGCAATGAAAACTTCTCATTTGAAAGATAGTTTGGTCCATGGCTCAAAATGAAATGAATTTTGTGATAAATTGGATTTTTCATGTTTGTAGTATATTAAGAAAAGAATGCCCAGGTAATAGTATCCTTCACAAGATAAAAATAAATGATTATACTCTGTCCTACCACCTAAAATAACACAGATTTTGTTCATTTTGCTTTTATTGTCAATTCCTCCCGTTTCACTCTTTTACAAAGAAAACATCCCAAGGGGAGAACTTCTTTGTACACCATGTCTGATGGTTTATTGATGATGCTGTTTTTACCCTTTAATAAAATCCTTGGCCTTAATAAAGATCATTCAAGAGCAACTGGAGAAGTGTGAATGCTGGATTTGAACCATTCAAATCATTATTTTTAAAGATCTTCTATAAGGGAAGATTTTGTAAAAATTCAGAACCTATCCTATTACTCTTTTTCTGATTTCCTGACAATATATGATATTCAGCTAATCACAACAAATACACTAATATGATAATTTAGTCATTATAACACAGAATACAAAATTTGAATGACTATTTCCCATGGTGTTAGGAAATATCTATGTAAAATGAAGTTTAAATCAAATAAAGATATCTTGATAAAATAGCTCATTTATCAGATTCATTTTTTAAAAAAATGAACACAAAGAGTTTGGACAAGTCAATTTTTTTCTTTTATTTTACATTTTTCCTTTTTTTGAGTAAAGTTTTATTAGGCTAAAAGACTCCCAGGTAAAAAAAAAGTATTTCATTTATTTCTTCAAAATATACTTTAATGAATGATTTGAAATGGTGTTTGTGAATCTTTGAAGACAAGAAAAGTTTCCCCTGGAATAATTTTTAAAAATACTTTTAAACTTCAATTGCATATTCATCTAATATTTTAAAAAATACTATAGGAAAATAAATCTAAAAATATCTTACATAAAAAAGTGGCCCTAAATTTGGAAGAAAGGAATGACACTAATATACATATCATTCTCTTCCTTTTAAGAATTATAAACTACATAAAATACTAGGATGATCAATATATGTAGCCATCCAGATTAGGTGTTATTTAACTTTGTGGTTCATGAACACACCTTCAATGCCAACCCTAGAGGTCATTTACAGATTATATATCAGGATGAGCTTGTCATTTCTATTTTGCACCTTTTCTTAATATTTCTATAGGTCTTTACATTTGTTTTTGTTTTTTTCTTAAGGAAAAACTTTAAGTATTCTTTCAGAATATTTAAGGGTTACATTAGATACACGACAATTTGGACTCTAGTGCACCCAGGGTTGTGTATATGGGTACAAGTTCTCATAAAAATTATGTGTACTAGTGTTACAGGATACACAGCAAGGAGGAACAAATGAAATATAATGTATGGCATATGAAAGGTAATATAAAAATATTGAGTTACAATTTAAAAAAAACACAAGGTATAAATTATTTTTGTGAGGTTAAAATAATGTTTAACTTATGGTGCATTCATTCTTAAGAAACTAACCTTGGAAAGCAGTGTAGACAGATTAATTGATCTTTTATCATCCAGCAATTATACCTTTGCATTTTTTAATCCATTCAAGTATCTTCAGGAGATATGTTACTGCACTTGCATGTACCTTAATTCACTTCAACATTTACAACATAACACTCACAAACAAAACAACAGAAAACACCCATAAATATTAATGAGTATCTAACAAACATGACACTCAAGTGTCTTAAGATTGTTTTAAGTGACATTTTAATTCCATGTTCTCTGAATCCTCACATAAAAGAAAGTTGTATTGATGGAAACTGCAGGCATAATTACATGAGCTATGACTGTGGTACCCTATACGTTAATATAACTTTATGTATCCATTTTGCATAATATGCTACTCGGACAAAAATGCCAGGACGATTTGCAATGGCACATCCACGACCAGGAACAATGACACCAAGAACCATTCTCATTTTATGTTGTTCGCAAACAAGTGGGCCACCATAATCCCCCTAGGAAAAAGACATGTGACAATAACAACAACAAAGTATTACTTTAGAAATAAAAATGATGCACTAACATTTTCTATATAGATTTGTATCTCAAAGGTACATATATACAAAAAAGAGGATAACTTTAATTAAAATTTATGTACTAAACCCTTGATTATATTTCTATCGAGACTGAGATAAGTACAAAAATTCAAAGTGTTCTATAATGTGTGGCATTCATTTGAGAATGACATATTTTCCATTTTTGAAAGTGGATTTTTCTCTTTTGAATGCATACTAATACATAGCCACTGATAGCTATTTAAGAAGGTAGATTTTATATTTATTTTTACTTTCTTCTGATATTTAAAATATGTTCAATACAGAATATTTGGAAAATGTAGATAAATGTAAATACCCCAAAAAACCCCACCTGTAATTATAAATGTTTAATAATTAAATTGCATTAAATTCTACTTCTAAAGCTTTTTTTTTCCTACCTCCAATCCTGTCTCTAAAATGATATTAACAAGTGAAGCAAAAACATTTACTTGACAAAAATAACTCTATTTAATGTTCAGATATTGCTTTTCCAGGCATAAAGAAGGAATGTTTTTGTACTTACTATTGGCATTAGTAATTATACATAGTTAAATTTATATTTTATACCCCTCATGTGGAAGGCAGCCTGTGAATTTATGGCATTTTTTTGTATGGTAACCCTGTTATATCATCAAATATAGATAGGTGATAGATAGATGAATAGATTGTTTTGTGTATATTTTTTTCTTTACATACATGGGGTGGACAAAATTAGGCTTATAGTTGTTTGTATGGAAAATAATACAATAATGAATATATAAGAATACAAGAATAAAACTGTATTTGCCATACTCATAACTATAAGCCTACTTTTGCCTCCACCCTATATGTACACATATTGTTATATATAATCATTACAAATGTGCTTCATCACCTTCATGAACTATGTAGCTTCCTACAATTGTGATAAATGTCTTTCAGCATCCTGGTATGAAGAAGAGTGTTGGAAACTATCTTAATTCTCTCACAACAGTGATGTGATGAGATAGAACTAAACTACTGCAAACTTTAGTTCTGTGATAGAGATGGAAAGAAAAGAGCTATCAACATTCTTTGATGGGAAAAATTAAAGTAAGGGTGAAGTAGAATATAAAACAGTAAAAAGTAGTTTATTCTGAGACTTCATACGAATCATGCCACATGAGTCCATACATTTGATTTTAAAATAAAATCACCAGTAAAATGCTTTATTGTCAAAGCAATTTATATTGGGTAACTTTTACTAAATGTGATGCTACAAACATTTGGGAAATTTCTTTTTTAAGTGTTTAGATTTCCGTGGTTTCAGTGATTTATTAGCTTGTTTAAAAAATATTCTAGAGGATAAATCTATTTTTGAGAAATGGTAGAATCAATTTGAAGTTAAGTCTTGTCCCTATAATAAAAATAACAAGTATGTGATAATGTGATGAAAACTCCAATGCTAAAGTTAGGAATCTAAGAAGTGCAGATGATAAACCTGATTACAGGCTATTCATGAAGACCAGTTGCCAAAGCAGTTTTAGTAATGTAAGTACAGCTAGGATAAGTGCATAGCTTCTTAAATGATAGCAAAGATTGGGTCTAGCTCAAACTTCATGTTCACAGGGCTCTTGTGGCGGGGAGAAGAAAGGAGGGAAGGAAGGAAAGAAAGAAGGAAGGAAGGAAGGGAGGAAGGGAGGGAGGGAGGGAGGGAGTATTCCTTATCCTTGTTCATTCCTTCTCTTTTTCATTTGTTATAATGAACAGAGTAATACTGACTCACTGGAAAAGCAGGGAATTTAAAAGTGGTTATAAATATATAATCTGTTTCTAACCATAACATCTTAAGCAGTTCTAAAATATCCTTAACTAAGTAAATGCTTTCTTTTCAGGAATAAGTCTCAGAGCAATGTATTTAACACAAGCATTTCTATACATATTAATGCTCCATACTTAGGCCATTTCCTACATGTCAAAAGACATTTCACTAATACTGAACTCATTCTATGCTTTGCTACAATTCCACAGCTCCCAGGCTTGAGGAGTCTATCTCTTACATTCAAAAATACATCTAAAGTAACAGTTTAACAGCTTGTGTATGTAAAACAGGGATAGGAACACTGCCAAGATGAAAGAACAGTTGCCTAACAAATTATAATGACCAAGCTCTTACAGTCATAGACTTTGACCTTTTGGTTTTTAAAATAGAATTTGTTAATACACACACACACACACACACACACACACACACACACACGCACACGCACGCGCACGCACACACATACTGACTTAACAGAAAACACATTTAAAAGTTAAAAACTAGACAGGTATTTCTTTTAAAATATATATTTTTTTATTGATTTCAGAGAGGGGCAGGGAGAGACAGAAACATCAATGATGAGAGAGAATCATTGATCAGCTGCCTCCTGCAAGCCCCCTACTTGGAATCAAGCCTGCAACCTGGGCATGAGCCCTGAATGGGAAATGAACCCTAACCTCCCGGTTCAAAGGTGGACTCTCAACTACTGAGCCACACTGATTGGGTTACACAGATATTTCTTAATAAAATTATTAATATAGTTCATTTAGGGAGATTAGATAAATTTAGAAAAACATTAGAACAATTAAAGGTATATCAGACTCCTATTGGATGCTTCTCATTACAATAGCTTCTTTTAGAGTTTCTGGCTCTGTTAGTTTATTGGGGCTTTTTGTTTGTGTTTTGGATTTTTTTGTGTGTGTTTTGTTTTTAGAGACAAATGCCATCATAGTTTGTTGCTAATGAAACATGGATTGTATAATTGTTTAGTTCAAATAGAAAGTACAAAGATAATACTGGGTTATCTTTCCCAATTCCTCTCTCTTGGAACATGTTGGTATACAAGGATTTTCGTTTGGAAAACTATAGACAAAAATAAACATGAGAAACTTTGCTACTAATCACTTATGCCTTATTTAAAAAGCTCCCTTTTTACCTCGCATGGTCCCGTTGCAATATTTTCAGCTCCAGCACATATTTCAGATTCATTCAGAGTCACTTTCCCTTGATGGTATTGGCTGCATTTCTCATTTCCCACAATAAAGAGATGTGCTACTCGTAGTAGACCATCAGAGTTGATCACTAGAGTGGTGAAAAAATGTATAGTTAATGAGCACAGAGTAAGGTGAAAAAAATAAGAAACAAACAAGAATTTTTTAATAAAATAAACATGGTATTGCCTTATCTTGTGAAAAATAACTTACATCCAGTGTAGCCCCAGCCGTAAACACTGCAAGTGGTTTTTTCAGGAATTATGCATCCATAATTGGGTAAATCAATTGTACTAACAAAATTATCCAGGATAGCAGGTCTGAAAAGACAAAATATAATGGGAGCATTTGTGATTGGATTCAGTACAAATTAACAGATTTAAATGTAGTTATAATATTTAATATGTTTAGAGAGAATAAAAAGTCATGTTTCTTAACATAGAATACAGAAAAGGGGAATTCTTAATATATAATTTAGAAATCTGTAGTAGATGGTAGGTAAATTAGTTATACACACATACATATACACTCATATATAACACATGACTTACATTTTTATAACAAATCTACATGAGAGTGGATGAATAACCACATAGAGGAAAGAGCTGTAACAATTTCAGCCTAGGTGAAAAACGCAAAATCTCCTATAGGAACTAACCTAGAAAGCTTTAGTAATACCAGATCTGACCCTTCAGGTCCGTATACCACCTGGGAAACATTGAGGACCTGTTTGCGTTTCTCATCTCCTCTTCCATGGACATCATGAATTCCAAGCCAAACCTCATAGTCTTTCAAATCTTTGTTTCTAAGTAAAAAACAAAGAAGGTAAAATATAATTTTTAATTGTGTAAGATTATTCATATATATTATTTTAGCTTATAAGCACAGAAAATCACCTAAATTTAAAATATCATTCAAAATATAATAAAGAGCAACATACTTATTATGCAAAGTTCTGATGACTAAAAGAAATAGCTTATAAACTGATGAACATCTAAATGGCTGTTTCAAAAATTTTGATTATGTTTTGCTAGAGAGAAATTTTTTTTTTTTAGGCAACTTTACTCCAAAGTTTTCTTTTACTTCAGCAGTGTGTATGTTTGGTTTCTTAATGGGGGTTGAAGATTTATATTAACAAAATCGGAGTGACCTTGATGAGAATCAGGAATTCAGCTTACAATTGCTGCCTCCTATATTTTCCTTAGACTAAGTTTCACTGGAAATTATCCCCAGAATGCTTTGGAGGCTATCTCTCCATAAGAAAGCAGAAATGAGGATTGGGAGAAAGTTTTTGATAATTCACTAAATTCAATAATAAAGAGAAACAAAAACAGAAAAAGAATTTCTATTTAGAAATATAGAGTGCAAGAAGTTGTGATTAAATTATTTGCATAATCCTAGCAATTTTTCACTTAAATTAGAGTAATGCCAATTGTGGGAAATGGTGAATAGAAGCAGTACCCAGTAAGTAAATATAATTAAATCAAAGAAAGTTTTGTTAGCTAAATCTTAAAAAATAAAAATAAAATAGTGTTTTCACCCCATGCTGGTGAATGTCCGTTAAATACACATACTAAGTCTAAAAGTTAAGTGGAAGCCATGCAGATTTTTAACTGCTCAAAACAAATAATTGGTTTTAGAAACAATTTACCGAGAAGGGAAACACTGCCTTGCGGTAAGAATCCAACTTTCCTTTATCAATGATCCTCCACAGATATGTTTATTTCTATAAGAAAGAGGAAAGAGAAACAAGTAACATCTGTGCAAGGTTGGCTGCCAATTAACTCAAAATCTATGACTATATTTGTTAAAAATAAATGCATTTGAGAGAAAAATGTAGAAATTAACCCAACTAGAATAAAATGAGTAATCCTTTTTATCAGAAAGTTGATGTTTGGTGACTGCAGTGTTAGCATTTTTTTCATAATGTGATTACAATTTTATGAAATCAACTTTATTTTTGTATTTGGAACCCTGTCACTACATACCAAGATCCATTCCTTGTGAGAGAAAATATGTGCTACACATATAGGATAATTAGAACAAACAAAAATATGAACCATAAAAACAACATAGACCTATTCAGTGTTTAATTATGAAAAATGCAAATTTAAGTTTTTATTTAAACTCTAAAAGACATGTGGTGGCAGCAATATATAAAATTTGGACACTAATTCCTTCATTCATTATCATTATTTAGCTCTGATATGTTTACTTAAAATATAACTGAGTTTGCATACATGTGTTTGCTCAGTTTAAGACCAGCAACATATCATTAAAACAAGTTTGCAAGACATATCATCTGAAAAATTTAAGATTTGTGGAGAATAATAAATACTAGTACATTTATTTGATGATATCCAAAATCTAAATCCATTGTTTTTGGCAGAGAAATTTTTAAAAAGTACAACTTTTCACAATTTACATTTCCAAAGTGTACAGATGTTCAGTGCTTGTGAGAATAATAGCAAAAGATTCCCAGATTAAGACCATGGTTATTTATAGCCTGTACCACACAGGAGGATAAGAGTATATATCTAATTTTAATTTCTGTTCCTCTCAGTATGTGTTTTGGAAGAATAACTAAACAGCTGTTGTTACTAAAGAATTTGTATTAAAAAAGATATTTTTCCCCTAAAAGTTTATATACTCTGATCTAATGAAAAAAAGTTTTATCTACTTCTCCACAGAAACTTCCAAAAGAGTATCCTTGTATATTGTATTGATAATGATAAATTCATATGCACATATCTCTTTTATATGGAGTTATGAGATTTGCAAAGAATAACTAATTATGTTAGAGATGTGGATTTTTGAAACACGTTCTATAATAAATAGAATGAAACAACCCCCATAAATTTTGCAGCCTTCATTAAATCTTCATCTTGTACAATTAGCTTAAAAATTCTGGTAGGGAGGAGAACCAAGATGGCGGCATAGGTAAAACACCTATCTTGCCATCATGCTCAGCAATTTTAATACTACAACTTAACGAAAGAACAAACACTTTCCAGAATCACCAGAAAGCTGGCCGAGTGAATATTCCACAAACAAAAGTGAAGATAAGACACTGTGACTCGGAGGAGCGGCGGCAGACAGCTTGAAAGATTCGCATGGAGAGAGGTTTGGAGCGCACCAGTGGAGAGGGCAGGCGACTGAAAACCGGCCAGTTTTCTCGAACGGGGAGACAAAGACGTCCCACTAGACTGATTCTCCAGCTCTGGGCGAAGTCCAGGGAACCCACTATCATACAGGGTGAAAACTGGACAGTGGGAGGGCACGCCGAAGCTCGGGTGCTGCCGGGTCTGCCGGCTTGTGGAGAAGGCAGCTTGTGTGTGACCTTGGGAACAGCTCAGTTGCGTGACCACGCAGAGAGTGCTCTGCGACTTGCCCTCTGATTCGGAAAACCGCCAGTCTGCTTTGTTTTATGACCCTGGGTGAGACATTGGGTGTGCAGACTCATTTGGGGAGAGTCTGAATTCCCCGGCAGCTGGTGGAGCTCGGCAGTGGCTCTCTCTCAGAGGTGCTGGTGGCCATTGCCCCCGGCACAGAGTCCCTGGGGCCACATAGGGTGGAGCTAACGCCGTCTGCTTGGCCCGGAGACTCCGCGCATCCAACCTGAGCACAGCTGAGCTTCACAGACAATTGGCCTGGAGGTCAAACCCTCCAAGTGCTAATAATGATTAACCTGAGCTTAACTTCAGCAAGACTGTGTAACCCATTTCCATCTCAGGTAACTGGGGAGGCTAAGCCACTGTCCCTAGTAGGAAGTCTACCACACAAAGCTAATTGACCAAATCAGGGAAGCAGCCACCATGCAGAGACATGGAAAGAAATCAGATGTGAAAGAAATGGAGGAAAAAAAAAGACTGGGCATGGAATTCAAAACCACGGTTATAGGGCTTCTCAAGAGGCTCCAACAAAAGGTCGAGGCCTATAAGGAAATAAGCGAGATTGCAAAGGAAATGATCAAGACCAATGTGGAAATGAATGAGTCCTACAAGGAAATGAAAGAGACCCTCAAGGATATAAAGGAGACTCTCAAGGATATGAAAAAGGACCAACCAGAAATTAAGCATACACTGACTGAAATAAAAAATATTATACAAAGACCTAAAAGTGCTCTGGAGCACCCCAAGAACCAAGTTAAAGATTTGAAATACAAAGAGGTGAAATCCACTCAGCTGAAAAAGCAAGAAACCAAAAGAATGCAAAAAATTGAAGATAGTGTAAGGGGCCTTTGGGACAACCTCAAGCATACCAACATCCGAATTATAGGGGTGCCAGAAAAAGAGAGAGAGCAAGACAATGAAAACCTATTTGAAGAAATAGTGACCAAAAACTTCCCACACCTGGTGAAAGAAATTGACTTAGGAGTCCAAGAAGCGCACCGAACCCCAATATATAGGAACCCTAAGAGGACCACACCAAGGCACATCATAATTAAAATGCCAAGAGCAAAAGACAAAGACAGAATATTAAAAGCAGCAAGAGAGAAACAGTTGGTTACCTATAAGGGAGCACCCATACGATTGTCAGCGGATTTCTCAATGGAAACGATGCAGGCCAGACGGCAGTGGCAAGAAATATTCAAAGTGATGAACAGCAAGAATCTACAACCAAGATTACTCTATCCAGCAAAGCTATCATTCAGAATTGAAGGCCAGATGAAGTGCTTCACAGATAAAAAAAAGCTAAAGGAGTTCATCACCACCAAACCAATATTATATGAAATGCTGAAAGATATTTTTTAAGAAGAGGAAGAAGAAAAAGATAACAGTTTAAATTAGGAACAACAAATACACATCTATCAACAAATGAATCTAAAAATCAAGTGAATTAATAAGCTTATGAACAGGATATACTGGTGAATGTAACAGAATCATGGACATAGAGAGGGAATGGACTGACAAGTCTTGGGGAGAAAGGGGCTGTCGGAAGTGCAGCAAGAGACTGGACAAAAATCATGCAACTATGGGAGAGGACAGTGGAGGGGGTGAAGGTGGAGGGTGGGATGGGTACCAGGTAGAGGGGAACTATAGGGGGAAAAAAAGGGAACAATGTAATTAATAAACTGAACAATAAAGATTAAAAAAAAATTCTGGTAGGTTTCACAACTATTTCAGTACTACACACCTAGGACAGCTACCCTACAATTATCATCACACAAAATTATAAAAGTTGGTCATTTATTCCTCAAAAGAAAGACATATTGAAAGATAACTTTAGCCAGGACCGGTTTGGCTCAGTGGATAGAGCGTCGGACTGCGGACTGAAGGGTCCCGGGTTCGATTCCAGTCAAGGGCATGTACCTTGGCTGTGGGCACATCCCCAGTAGGGGGCGTGCAAGAGGCAGCTGATCGATGTCTCTCTCTCATCGATGTTTCTGACTTTCTATCCCTCTCCCTTCTGCTCTGTAAAAAATCAATAAAATATATTTTAAAAAAAAAAGAAAGATAACTTTAGACCATCTTCTACCTGGTACATATCAATGCTAAAAATTGGCTTATTCATAAAAGAACTTCAATTTCAAGTTGTTTCTATTCTACTTTAATATCACTGTGACTTAATTGTAGTAAAATACATGTTTTCTTTCTCTACTCTAGGAGACTATAGTTAAAGGAACAGAGAGGGTTTCCCCAAACAAGATATATTTGAGTTGGTATTTAAAGAATGAGAAGGATTTTCCAAACACAAAATATGGAGGAAGAAAGCTACAACATGTAGTGGGAAGAACAGCACAAAGGTTTGGAGGGGAAATATAATGTGTCTTAAAAACAATAGAAAATGTAGTTAAAATTCAGGTTCATTGTAGAGTGATGAGGCTCTACAAAGATATTTTAACATTATGATTACCATATGACATAATACATGTAGTATACAGAAAGTTTTAAGATCATATTTTAAGTTAATTCTCATGTTCAATATAAAACTCTTACAACAGAATTACTAACCTTAATTTTTGTATAGCAGTATATTTTGCATAGTGATTTCATATAGAACACGCCACTCATTCTTTAATGCATTGGGAAATAGATATGCCAAGAATTACTTTTAATCTACACTAAATATTACAATAGCAGAAATACTCAACCATCACTATTGTTTTGTTTTAATATTTATGCTTAGTCCTCATATCTTTATTTTTATTGATTTCAAAGAAGAAGGGAAGGGGAAAGAGAGATAGAAACATCAATGATGAGAGAGAATCATTGATTGGCTGCCTCCTGCATGTCCACTATTGGCTATTGAGCCCACAATCTGGGCATGTGCCCTTGACCAGAATCGAACCTGGGACCCTTCATTCTGCAGGCCGACATTCTATCCACTGAGCTAAACTGGCTAGGGCCATCACTATTGTTTATTAATATTGTTCTTAATGGTAAATATTCTAGAATTTAACGTTATTGTCAGTCTCATTAGTATGACAAGGAAAATTCAAAAATTTAAGAGAAATATATGGAGTTAAGGGAGGAAACATATGTACTACTATTTGCAATACTTTAAACAATAAAAAATTATTAAAAATTTGTGATATAATTATGAATAGGTATGTTAGAAAATAAAGTCACAATATCCTGGGCTGGGAAATTAATAGCATATGCATTATAACTAGTCTGGTGATATCAAGGTATAAGTAAATTATTTATGTTTTGCTTAATCGGAATTGAAGTGCCACTTGTAATTAGGGACAATGCCAACACATATGAGACTTGTGTGAATATTTAAAAGGGTGCTGTACATATAAATGATGGAATACTACTCAGCTATAAGAAAGGATGAGATAGCACCATTTGAGAACAGTGTGCTAAGTGAAATAAGTCAGTCATAAAAAGCTAAGGGCTATATTATTTTACTCATATGTGGCATATAAAACTGAAACTGGTGAACACAAATAGTAGTGAGTGGGGATAGAAAAAGGGTGGGGACAGAAAGGGGTCCTAATATATGGTGACAGGAAGAGATTTGACTTTGTGTGGTGGGCACATGGTACAATATACAGATCTTATAACATAGAAACCCACACCTGAAATCTATATGTTCATGTTGACCAATGTCACCCCAATCAATTTAATAAAAATAAATAAATAAAAGGTACTCTCTGACGAGGAAAAAATTGCAAAATATAGGGCTGTTTGGCAAGCAGAATTTCATCAATCCTCTCTTGAGCCCCCCTCATATGAATGCCCATGTGGAGGGCACAATCTGTGTGACCACATATGGCCATATTGCTGGGAATACACCTTCTGCAAATAAGCCAAATGCATATGATTTGTGTCATTAATAATTACCTGTATTTCAAACTAACCATCCATCCTACATTTGTTCGTGTTGGAATTCCATTTACAACTCGTAATTGTTTTGTTTTGGCGCAAGATATTACAGGATCTAAAAAGAGAACCAAACATAACTTCTATATATGATATATATATATATATATATATAAATGTTTTTAATTTAAAAAATTAATGTTGACATTACTTCAGGAGTCCTCCTTTCCCCATTTGCCCACCTTCACTCTACCCTGCCTCCACCTTCCTTGGCCCTTACAAATGGTTGTCCATGTCCATGGGTATGTACATATATTCTTTAGCTGTTTCCTTCACTTTTTTTTATCCAGTTATCCTCACCCCATCCCCCTTAACATATTAACCAAACATTTTTTAATACTGTGCCACTCGGCAAAGGTACCTAAGCAAATGTAACTATTATAATACTGTCAGAAGAACATTTGATGGTGAAAATGTTTTATGACTATAGTTCCAAATTAGGCCCAAAATGTTTGTAATCCTCATCTTAGATGAGTAACACAGATAAACTAATCAACTCAAGGTCAACAGAATTGCCACGAGAGCGACAGTGGCTTTTCTCACCCAGCACTAAGAAAGTAGAGTTCTCCATGTCTATTAGTGATTGTATTCCCCTACCAACTTCAACATAAAATTTAACTATGTCATTGATGGTAATTTCTAAATGCCAACGCAAATCAATAGCCTGAATGCAGCAAACAAACAGAAACTATTTTGGGTTTATTATTTCTGAAATAGTAAAGTGAGAACACAGAGTAATTCTAAAATAGGTTATCAATACTGTAATTATTGATACTGTATCCAAATGACATAATTACTATATTCAAATCATTATATTCAAATGACAATACAGAAGTCTCTGAAGTAAGCTTTTTCCTGACCCTCCAACTAGTAAACTAGTAGCCTTATCCTATCAACTAGTCTAAAAATGACCTCTACAAGCTTCTTCAGTCTGAACAAAGCAGGTGGCCTTTTAAATCAAAACACTTGAGTGATTTCCTTTAACCCCCAAAATATGTGAAAATTAAAACTAGTGGCTCTCCACAGATGTTCTTAAATTAAGGTTTAACTGAACCTCTTAGGCTGTGTCATCTTTGGCCTACTAGAGCATGCAAAGAGCTTTAAAAATCGAGCTGGATAGACATGCTGCATAATTTCCCAACCATTTGGTTCCATTCCTTCTGATTTTTGCATCTTTATTAACTTAAAAAGAGGGTAAAGGTCCATAAGTACATTTTGGCCAGAATTAAAAGATATATAAATGCTTTTACAAGGTTAAATATAACTTCTTAAAATGTCTGATACAGAATGGAATTTTGATATTTAGTATGCAGTTACCTTTTGTAAACCCATACATGTATACATCAAAAAATTAGTAAAAATAGACTAAGTTTATTTTTTATAATGGAAGTTAATATAGTGTTAAAGTATTTTCTTATGAAGAAAGTAATGACTCATTTCTGACACATAGAGATACAAATATACAAAATATTACTTACGGTCTAAGTTGACTATTGTAGGTGTGGTATCACCTTCACCTGTAAAAATAAGTGTGTACATATATACATAATTCATACATATATATTTATGTAATATAAAACCAAAGTTATATACTGAAATTGAAATATTGATTCATTGGATAATTTACTAAAATTATTGACATTTTGTTCAAAGACAAAATGTAATAGTACTCTTTTGAGTAATTATGTGTCATTTTTACTAGACAATAGTGAAGGTGTGTGCCTACTAGTAGGGAGTGATGTGGGGAAAGCCCTATTTTATGACTGTGGAGGGTGTCTGCTGGCATCAAGGTGCTGCCTCACTACCAAGATCCCCAACATTGTACACAAGGACCATTTCATTTAATTGCACTAATAGGTATTATTGTTTGCTTGTGCCATTCATATCAATAAATTATGTTTTTACTGTAATGTGGCCATTTTTATTTTTTCTGATAATTATTTTTAAAAATATATATTTGATTTGATTTTTTTTACAGAGAGGAAGGGAGAGGAATAGAGAGTTAGAAACATCAATGAGGGAGAAACATTGATCATCTGCCTCCTGCACACCTCCTACTGGGGATGTGCCCGCAACCAAGGTACATGCCCTTGACCGGATTTGAACCTGGAATCCTTCAGTCCTCAGGTTGATGCTCTATCCACTGAGCCAAACTGGTTAGGGCAGGAAATTATTATTATTTTAAATACAGTTGAGGATAATTGAAATTTCACTTGCTTCAAAGAACTTTAAGAATCCCAGAAGGTAGAAATCAACATCATCAATGGGAAAAAAGAATAACAATGTAAACTTTTTTCTTAAAATATTTCAAAATTGTTTTTTCCAGATGATAGTAAAAAATGTAGAAAGAAGAGAACATTAAAAACTGTAAATTAATTCTAACTAAAATTTCATAACTTACTCTTTTTTATAACTTCCTTACTGAGGCTTAATTGCTACAAAGAGAAAGGCTTAGAAGATGCTAGGATTTGAGAGTACTCATGCAATAACAAATGAGGCACAATTCATTTCCTGAAGTTTAAAGTCCCACTGTTCAAAATTGATGGCATAGAGTTTAGTCAAGCAATGTTTAGATCCGGATGGCTGTTAACTCCTGGAAATGCTCTGAGCTCAAATAAACTGACAACAAAAGAATAATGGCATATGGGTTCCTTTGTAATAGATGCAGATTTGATTGTTATTTATAGTGAATCTCAAGAGATTCTACTTAAGCTCATTTACCAGGTCCAGATATTTTAAATGAATAAGGGTAAAGAAAAACATAAATTTCATTATTACTTTCCCTTTAGCTTATCCTGAGGGAGGATTTTGTCTAAGAGTCAGTTGAGGTCAAGGTTTTAGTTTATAGTACAAATAAGGGGTGAGGCTGACAGTGGGTCATTAAAACATCAAGGACATTAGTTTTTCCACTCAAGTCAGTACTTAAAAATTCTAAAATAAAAAACTATATATTTATTTCTTATGTTGTCCTGATGAGAAAGACTATTTATTCTATCCTTAATTGTATATCAAGTTTTCTATTTCTAAGTATCATAGTATTTAGTTCATTATTGTACCTTACTAAAATATTTAAAATTTAAAAGTGTATACACATAGTAAATTGTGGACTTTAATAGTAATTAATTAATGTTATTGATATTAACATTAATTAATCATTGATAATATATACATATATAATTTCCTATAAGCAAATATTTCTCCCACTTTAGAATTAGCTGAAATGCCACTTAAAGTCAGATTTCTGGAGATTCTGAATTGAAGGCTAGATTATGAACTTTTAAAAAGCATTCCAGTTTCCTCTGTTGTACACTTTCAGCAAAACCCTGAAAAACTGCTCTGTAGGCCTTTTCTATTTTACCATCAAATACTATTCTCAATTTTCACCTTTTACTTCTTTCCTACTATCTCCACCATAGTACTCAAATATGAAAAAAAAATGTGTATGGATTGATTCAACTTATATTTTGAAGAAGAAAAACATGCCAATAATAAAAGTTGTAATTATGTATTGTGTGTTTATGTGGCCTCAGATTCAAACCATGAACTATTATTGAAAACAAAAAAACCCCTTTTAATATATTCTTAAATTTTTGAGTCAGGTTCAAAATTTTATGAACATCACATATTTCTCCAGGCAGATATTGATGCTCCCATTCTCATTATTTATTTTAATATGAATATATATATTTTAAAAATAATTATATTTGCAATTATTTACATATCTCCTTTCTACAATGAAAACTATGTAAAGGTAAGAAACATTGTTTATATTGTTGTATAACTAGTGTGTTATATAGGGCTTGGCACATAATAGTAGCTCAATTTTAAATTGTTAAAAATAAATAAATAAATAAATAAATAAATAAATAAATAAATACAAACTTAAATGTAGTAACTTGTCCAAGGCACTTATAGTGGTGGGGTTGGAATTCTTACCCAGAGGTCAGAGATAAAGCTCTAAATCACTACTCTCTAGTTGTTGAAAACTAAGATTTTTCTCTAAACTATATTATGTTTGTGTACACATAAATATCTAAACATTTCTCCAGTCTTGTTTTTGCATATTTGATGTTAAAAATATATGTTAAGTATAATTTTGTAAGCTAATAAAACCTTTATATGTTTTGTACCACAATTACATAGTGCAAAAATGATTTATATAGTCTCTGCAGTTAAATAAATAAGACCTCAAATCTTCTAAAGATAAATTATATTAGCCTTTCAACAGTGGTAAAATGTAAATAAATCCTGGCTATAAATATTAGTTAGAAAGCTGACAGTGTAAAAATATTTATTAAAATTAATGTTTAGAATAAATTGAAATAAAATGAGTTATCTGCAATAGCATTTAATCAAATACTAGCAACACCTTGAAGTCTTTCAATAGCACACAACTTTTAGTTTTAAAATGTTAGTTGGAAATACGTTTTCAAAAATTTTAAATTATTAGAGCCTTGTGTCCATTAGGTTTGTAATCCAAAGCACAGTTCCCTGAGATTCTATCAGAGCATTTTACTTTATGTGTTAAATCTAAGCTACCAGAAGTTTTACATATCTGGAATTTTGTAGGAAAAGCATTATAACCTGTTTTAAAAGCCAGACCATTGACTTTTTTCCTTCTCCCTAGATTGGTGGTTGGCAAACTGCGGCTTGAGAGGCACATGCAACTCTTTGGCCCCTTGAGTTTTTAGCAAAGGACAGTTTAGGACTACCCTAATTAAGTTAATAACAATGTACCTACCTATATAGTTTAAAGTTTAAAAAATTTTGGTTCTCAAAAGAAATTTCAATTGTTGTACTGTTGATATTTGGCTCTGTTGACTAATCAGTTTGCTGAACACTGCCCTCGATCATTGGATAGTCTAGTAGCCTTTATTAGTCTTTTCTTGTTTAATATATTTTTATTGATTTCAGAGAGAAAGGGCGAGGGGAGAGAGATAGAAACATTAATGAGAAAGAAATCATTGATTGGCTGCCTCCTCAATGCCCCCTACTAGGATTGAGACTGCAATCCAGGCATATGCCCTGGTCAGGAATTAAACCGGTGACCTGGTTCATAGGTCAATGCTCAATCACTGAGCCATGCCGGTTGGACATCCTTATTCTTAATCACAGAACCTTCACAAAAATTTTCCATGAGGTAAAAGTAATATTTAGACAAATTAATTCCTTTAACTTTTTAAAAAAATGTCTGTGCCAAAGAAGGTTTGTTTGATTGTTTTAGCATTAAAACTTGAAAGACATCTTCTATAAAAGAACATTTGTAGGACCTACGAAAACCCTAATGTGGGGAAAACAGAACACCAGAGAAACACTATTTATTTTTCAGGATTTGTTTTCTTTTCTTTTTTTTTTTTTAATATGTTTTATTGATTTTTTACAGAGCAGAAGGGAGAGGGATAGAAAGTCAGAAACATCGGTCAGCTGCCTCTTGCACGCCCCCTACTGGGGATGTGCCCGCAGCCAAGGTACATGCCCTTGACCGGAATCGAACCTGGGACCCTTCAGTCCGCAGTCCGACGCTCTACCCACTGAGCCAAACCGGTCTCAGCGAGGATTTGTTTTCTTTATTTTTCTCCTGAGTTATCTTTTTCTTACTGATATATAGGAGCTCTTTTATGGGAAGTATATCAGACATATATTTTACATGGTCTCTTCTTGGGATGGTTAGTGGGTTGGGAGCCTTTGCTGAAAGCTCTGGTACATTCAAGGGCTGAACAGATGGCACTGATGATGAGAATGGGGAGTTCTTCTTAGAGAAGTCATATTAGAGCCATGACCAATGATTGTTTCTGGATTAAATTTGAGAATCTTCTGAGGAAGGAAAATCTTCTTTGAAAAGGTCAGCAGAATGATCCAGTGGGCATGGCTCTCTGGTTGAGCATTGACTTAGGAACCAGGAGGTCAGTTTGATTCCTGATTGGAATCCATGCCCAGTCCTCAGTGTGGGAGGGGTTGGAGGCAGCCAATCAATGATTCTTTCTTCTCTCTCATCATTTGATGTTTCTATCTCTCTCTCTCTCCTTTCAAGCAGAATGTCTCCTTGTCTAGATGAAAGATGAAGAAAGGCTGTGTGTGTGTGTGTGTGTGTGTGTGTGTGTGTGTGTGTGTGTATACATTCTCATTAAGGGATCAAATGCATCCCTCCTATATTATTATTTTCACCTCTGATTAAGATATTAATTTAGAGAAGATGCAGTGTATTTAAAATATTTCACCTGAAAAAGATCATTAAATATACTTACAACGAGAAATAGGGCAATAATCCCAAGGAATCAGAGGATTTCCTGTGTAACACCAGGGACCATGGGCATCATCATCAGGATTCCGACAGTAATTCTTATTTAGCTTGCTAGCATCTGGTTCCCAGAAGATATGCCTGCATAAACAAAATACTCTGAACATCACAAGATGCTCATTTTGTCCAAGAAAAACAAAATGTCAAGGAGAAGATAAAACCCGAGCACATAACTTTCATTATAGATATGGCACAAGCTTCATCTCATGTGAATTTTAATTATTTTGTTTGATATTTATTTTGTTATTTCTACAGTTTGGAAGCATATTCTTTAGCTCAGAAATATGAAATAGGGCTGCATAATTAGCATAGCTAAATAATGAAAGATTTTATGACTTTATTTCTATTTAATAATTGCAGTGGTAATGCAATAATATACCTGTGCATGGAAATGGAGAAACACTGGCAAAAAAAAGAGCAGATGATAAAGAACATCAATTCATCAATATTATAAAATAAATAGACAACATAATCCATTGCAAAGTACTCTTTTGTTTCAGTGACATATGAAACATCTCTTGCAAAATAATTATGCCAAAATATAAGAAACATTGAAAAATTAATAATAAAATAGTTAAATTATAAAGTATCATTGGTCATAGAGTTACAAAATGTGACTTCTTGACAGATACCTGAGTAACACTTTGGCATTTCATATTTTACAGCTCCACTAAATTTATTACAAAATAAAAGAAAAAATACAGTATATAAGACCATACCTGCTTATATAACACTAGAGGCCCGATGCACAAAATTCATGCGTGAATAGGCCCTCGCAGCCCTGGCTGCCTCAGCTTCGTCTGGAAGGCTGTTCATAAGTTCACCCAGATGGTCATTCCACTGTTCTACTGTTCGGTCAATTTGCATATTTGCTTTTCTTATTATAGATTGATATTTATATGTACCTCAGTAATATTAGTGAAGTAAAATTCTACATGGCCATACTAATCAAGTCATAAAACTATACCTCTAACTGCATTTGTTTTGGATTATTAATTACTACCATCTTTACTATAATTAATATGTAATTTTGAAAATTGGGAAGAGCTTTGGACATAGAAACTTAAGATCATCTTTCTAAACTTAATTTTATTTTCTGGAGCAATAACAACAGCAAACACATATAATAGAATGTGCCAGATTTACATATATAACCTAAGTGCCACCATGCAACTTAATCATTCATCAATTTCCTTCAAATTATTTCCAAATGACTTAACTATTTCCAAAAGTAATCTTAAGCTTAGTAAACTAATAGTTATAACCATTGCAATACCTAAGTAAATGCCACATCTTTCCAGTAATATGCTGCTAAATATTTAGCAACTGGAACTCTGAAGTGTGTAGGGAGGGAGTCTTTATAGGTTTTCCCTGCTGATTTTGTGGTGTAAATATTAGCATCATAAAAACATTGACCTTCTAATGAGAAATCAGTAAAGGCAGAGTTAGTGCAATTGTCTTTCACAGGTCTCTCCATAAGAGCTAGATCAACCCCTTTTTATTTCCAAAAATTAGTTTTAAAATAGCAGGGTTAAGAGCATTTAATTTTAATCATGCTGATTCCTGCCTAAAATTCATTAATGAATCCCTTTAATGCTTAAGATAAAATCCAAACTTCTTTAAACAGCTTACAGGGCTCTATATAGTCTTGCCACTGGGAAATTCTTTGTCTATGGACAGTGGTCAAGTTACATCGTTACAACCTTACCAAAATTCTTTCTGATTTTCAAACAATTCAATCTTGAGGCTTTTGAACAAGCTAAACCTTCTGCCTAATGCATGCTTTTCCCCATATTTCATTTCACCAATTCCTACTTATCTCATGTCACAGCTAATGTCCCTTCCTCTAAGAAGTCTTCCTGATGATCAAAGGTTTGAGTGGCACTTCTTTGCATTCCCACAGCATAAAATAAGCTCTTTTCATAATTTTTACAATATATTAGTATTTTCTGTTTTCTGGCGTTACATACTAGAATGTGCGATCTATGAGGACAGAATTCTGCTTATGTTTGAAGTCCTAGAGCTACTGTATCCAATACAGTGGCTATTAGCTACATGTGGCTACTGAGAAATTGATGTCTGGCTAATCCAAATTGAATGGTGCTATGATTGTAAATATACATCAGATCTTGAAACTTTTACATTTTAGTATAAAAATGTAAAAGATCTCATTAATAATTTTATATTGAATACATATTAAAATGAAAAAACTTTAGATATATTTGATTAATAATAAAACTATATTAATAAAAACAATTCTGCCTGTTTATTTTTACTTCTTTAAATGTCTATTAGAAAACTTAAAAGTACATGTGCAGCTTACATATGTGGAATGCATATTTATGTTAGAGCACTACTTTAGAATTATCACTATTTGTGAAGTAAATTAATTGAAATACTATCATCTACTGGTGAGTATATTTTGGAAGAGAATAAAGGCTTTAAAGTTAAAGTGCAGCTGGAGGCAAAATGACTCAATTTCTCTAACTCCTAAAATTCTTATTCATACATATAGAATGGTCAAGTGGGAGATAACTCATATAAAGCAACCATGCATATAGTCTGGGATATTTTATGTCACAACTATGGCTCTCTTTTGTAATTTCAAACACACTAACACTGTAGCTAGGTTTGAGTGGAAGATAACTTATTTTTCAGTGAATATGTCCAATGTCAAAACCTCTACTTCTCTGAACTATATGGAACTTTTTCCAATTACATTCCTTTTATTTTAGGAACATTTTATATGTCAAAATAAGGTTATATAAGGAAACCTGTCTTTCTAAGTTTTTACTAGTTAATTGGATTTTAAAGTATGCATGTAGATGAAAATGGTAACATTCAATTTTTATGAATGTTAACAATAATTAATTATGAGAACATAATATAATGAACTACATGAAACATATTTATCACTTAATTATGCATTGTCTTATCCAGTAATGTAAATTATTTTTTCAATATGACCATATCCTCCATAAAGATGGAGTTAAAATGTATATCCACTTTTTGTTAGTGTTCCCCATCGCACTTATCACAAAGCAGAACATACAGTAAGTGCTCAATAAGTATGTACTGATTTAAATTTCTTATTTAAAAGTTTGTTGCTTAGAGATAAAATATTAAATTAAGTTGTATGAATAATCAATCTAATGTTTTTGTTAGCTTATGATGATATATAAATAATGGAAAGAAATAACAATGTGGATGCCAGAATATCTATTACTGTTATCATTATATACTATATATATATATATATATATATATTGTAAGAAAGAAATTTACACACCGGTGTAAATCTTCCATGTTCTTATCCCACATTGAGCATGTTAGTCCAGATCGTGTTTTGGATAAATTGCCCATATAATTTTTGCCATTTCCACGATAACAATCTAAATATATGGAAAAAAATAGTAAATGCTAGGGAATACAGATAGAACAAATTTTTTTATAAAATATAAATTCATAAAAGTCAACATAAAAATTAAATCACTCTAAAATCTGTACAAACTAAAGTACTTTATTTTAAGCCAAATTTCTTTTTCATTAAAATGAGATTTTATGCAGTAAATTGCACATTTTCTAAAAATCAAAGAAAAAATTAGATGGGTAGCTTTTAAGGACACTTAAAGTAGGAATTTTTAGAATGACATTTTCTGCAGAAAAGAATGACATAATGAACACTTACATACTCATCACATTTGTTGTGATTTAATTTTATCTTTCATGTGATTGGCATTCTGATTCACCCAAGCCAGCTGTGTTTTGTTTGTTTTTAATATGTTGGTTTGTTTTTTTAAATTGATTTTAGAGAGAGGAAGGATGAGAGATAGAGAGACAGATGAGAGAAACATCACCATATGTTAGAGAGCACCGCCAACTGCACACCCCTTACTAGGGATTGAGCCTGCAACCCACAACCTGGGTATGTGCCCTGATTGGGAATCAAACCAGGAAGAGAACCAGTGACCTCTTGGTTCAGGAGTCTGTGCTCAACCAGTTAGCCACACCATCCAGGCCAAGCCATTTGTTTTGCAAATGATCTTTAATTTCATCTTTTATTTTCTCATGAATAAAATCAAGTTAAAGACAGGAATGTGGAATAGGTGATATTTTGTTCTTTTCAGAGCTCTTACCATTATTACTGGTGAGTTTGATATCTTCTTTAAGTGGTGTAAAAGAAAAACTTTTTATATAACAATTAAAAACAAAAAATGTTGAGACCGTTGAGATTGAGTAAATATTCTACTGTCCAGTAATAGCCACTTAGTGGCTTAGGCATACTTTGGTTAATTTTGCATGAATTAGTACTATGCTGGTTTTAAAATGTATTTTTTTAAATTTCCCACACTTTTTTATTTATTAGTCATCATTTTCTTGTAAATAAATATTTTCTTCTCCCCTGCTCCTTCCATTTAGGTATTATTACTGCCAGTAATAGCAGTGGTAGTGGTAGCAATACTATTTTCAGTAGTAGGAGTGATGTAAATGTGGACTTATGAATTCTCTTAAGTGCAATTCACATAATCTAATAAACTGTGTTTTAGCAACATTTGTAAAGCATGTATATAAGCATAACCAATGGATACAAGACACTGGGGTGGGGCAGGTAAGGGCATGTACTGGGGGATAAGGGAGGCCGGGAGGAGGTCAATGGGGGAAAAAGAAACATATGTATTACTATTTGTAATACTTTAAAAAACAAAAAATAAAAATAGAAAAATAAAGTGTAATTTAAGATTTTATTTTTTAATCTAAGTTATTTAATATCCAATTAAAAGAGCATTTATACATATGCTAATTCAGGTATTGCAAGATTTGAGAAGAAATTTCTAACTTATCAATCTATATGTGAAATTTATATTTGCTGGTATATGGAGAGGATAACAGCATCATTCTTGTGAGTGTGTGTGTGTGTGTGTGTGTGTGTGTGTGTGTGTGTGCATGAATCCTATTAGCTTGGCAATATTAAACAATAGCATAACAGTGTTAAAATTTCACAGCTGTATGTTGAATTGTCTATTAAGTATGACTTCATTTTTAAATTGCCCCACAGAGCCTGTGCTTTGTTGTAATGTATCTGTACAATACATTATTAAAGAAAATGCAATAATTGTTAAAGTATTAATAAAAAAGATAAAGCATGGAATAATGGAAAGATCATTTTAGGGAGAGTTATATTCAGTCACAGCTGTGCTCATTTGAGTATTTAGGTAAGTTATCTAATTCTATAAAACTAATTTCTTTGTCTATTAATTTGTGCACTTATTAGATAAGCAATAACATTGACTTAACTTTTAAAATACAAAACTCTCATTTTATATTACTTGATCTTTTAGTAAGTAATATATATGTACTGCATACAGAAGTGTCTTAATATATACCAGAAGCTTATAAAGTAATTGTTCTTTTTTGCCTCTATGATCACAAATTATCAGTAATAGTTAAATGAACAAGATAGAGATAAAACATCCAGCTGATGCCAAGACACCCTTAATCATTGGTTTTAACTTTATTTCCAAATGACCTTTAAAATCTGCCAAAGAACAGTGAAACGGACTGAAAAGGGACTCATCATCCCCTCTTCTCTCTGTAACTGTGTTCAGAGTTGTTCGTGAAAAATGTCACTGAGAAGGAGGTTAAAGGATGGATGAGTATGTATACAACAATAAATCATATGAATGAATGAAAGGAAGCTTAAAATTTGGCTTGGACTTTTTAGGATGATTTAGAACTGACCATGGCCATCATAATTAAATTTATATGAAAAAATAATTATTAAAAAATTAGAGCTCTCAATTTACTATATACTAATACATGTGCATAACCCAACATTATTAATAATCTTTTACAATTATTTCTTTCAAAAATATATTTCAATCTGATTTTTCTCTACTACTCCTCCTGAAACAATTACCTTCAATGACATCTATGTTTTCAAGTAAGATGGTGACTTATCTCAAACCTCATTGTTACATACCATCTCCCCTGCTAACACCCAGGTCCCCATAACTCTTATCTCCCAAATTACAGAAACAATCACTCAACTGATTCCCCTGTTTGGCCCCTTGTCAGAAGTTCTGGTTATTTCCCATAATGCAGCCAGAGTCATCTAGCTAAAACTTAAGTCAGACAAGTCATTTAATTTCTCTTATCAGAACCCTACAACAGAGTTCCTTCCCTTTCAGAATAAAAGTGTAAATCCTTCCAAATCCTACTAGGTCTATGTGATTTTAGCCAATTGCTCTATAACCTTATCTTCTGTAACTCTCTTGTTCAGTCTCTACCAGCCACAATTATGTGCTTTCTCTTTAAACATTTTTTTCAAGCACTCTTCCATCTCATGCCATTTTCAATCGTTGATTTCTTTATATCTAGAATGCCCTTTATATACATCTGGCACATGTGCTCCCTGACTTTTTTCAGGTCTTCTTAATATGTAAGATCTCCCCAAACAATTCTATATTTATGAAAGCCTAAGTGACTGTTAGGACCTATTGAATGAGCTAGTCACTATGATGCGTGATGACTACAAGGGGGCAGACACTCAATGCAGGAGCTACCCTATGGTGGTCAGTGCACTCCTACAGCCAATCTCCCACAGCTGGGCAATCTCCCACAGTCCTTCCCCCTTGTAGGCTTCGATGGGCCCCACTGGCTGGCCAAGGCCATGTAACTCCACCCATGCATGAATCTGTGCACAAGGCCTCAAGTTAAAATATAAAGTAGCAAAACTCCTCTCTTCTAACTGGAACACTTTTCTCTCTAGCACTTACCACAAACTAGCTTATTATCCTGACCTCGTTTTTACTTTGTTTGTTTTCTATTTACCAGAATTTAGTTTCAACGGGTCAAAGAATTTTGTTTTGTTTCCTAGTATACCTCCAGTGCCTAGAACTGGTATATAGGCAAATAAGTAAATAAACATTGAGCAAATGATTATGAAAAAGAAATCCAATTTTGGACTCTGGGACTTTGTTTGCTTTTCAGTAAAAGCAGTGCAATGAGAAGTAGGCTTTCTGCTGTAAATTGTGAGCTCCGTTTAGGCAGTTCCCCTGAATTTAATCATGTGTATATTGCAAAATGTCAACTATTACCTTGTCCTCTTGACACGTCACATTTTGGAATTTGGGAGCAGTAGCCAACTCGGATGTTTGGATCAGTGGTAAAACACCAGGGTGACTCAGCCCCATCTGGATTTCGGCAATAATTTTCTCTTAGGTCTCTATTGAGAATAAGCAAGTTAATGTAAAATGCACTACTACACCACTAGACCCCCCCAGATTGTGTGCACATCAATAAGTAAGAGTTCTAAGTTTTAATTTTAGGATAGTTAGAATAATTTGGAATTCAGTATATACAATGGACACTGCCCCATTACTGAAAACATGCTCTCAGATGTCAGATTCTTTTCCTCCCACCAGCCTGGAGTCCCAGACAAACACACCTGCTTCACAAAAGAGAGAACATCATTCTTCTCACTCATTGTCAATACTAGAACTCTCAACTGTTACACATTTGAAAACGAAACTCTTATTTATTGTCTTTATGGCTCATATATAATGTAGAAACAACATGCAGCTATCTGCAGAATAAAGGCTATTATTAATAGTCATTAATTACTTTCACTTAAAATGAAAGTTTTGCCTAATCAAACATTTGCCATACAAAAACATCATACCTATTTATTCTTTGAATTCTGTCTTTTCTTGACTCATTTAACTTGCTACATATATTTATTTTAATTCCACATTACTTATTTCTTCACTTAGAGATGTTACCTAAATCTTTATAAATATTTTTGTAAAATAAAGACATAAGTAGAACATAGAAACTATAGAAGTCGTCAATATAGTATATGTACATCCTTTATTTTACCAGTAACTTATAAGTATACAGAGTTCTCAATAAAGAAAAATTCTATGCAAGTATTCTCTGTGTATAAAAATACTTTAATGTAAAACCTTAATATAAAGTTCATTTCAAATAAAATACTGAATTTTTGGCTTGCTTTCCTAAACACGCTCTCTAATTTGAAGCAAGTTTGCACTGTCTTTTCTTAGGTCTGTGAATAATAATTGAACAAAATTAATATTTAATCTATTGAAACCACATTATTTACATCACTTAGGTCCAATTAGAAGTACTGCCCTGGCTGGGGTGGCGTGGTTGGTTGAATGTTGTCCTGTGTACTGAACTGGAGTTCCATTCCCAGTCATGCCACGTACCAAGTTGAGGGTTTCTTTCCCCATTTGGGGCACATTTAAGAGGCAACCAATCAAGTTTTCTCTCTCACATTTATATTTCTCTCTTTTCCTCTCTCTTTCTAAAATCAATAAAGACATGTGTTTTTTAAAAAGAACTATAATTTTATTGTTACCAAAATAAATTACTAGAAATGGAGAAGTTCTTAAGGAAGAGGCTTGTGTTTGATTACAAAATCAACAATAATTTATCTAGGAAAAATAGATCCTGTCACAAACTTTGTTACTGGAGGTTATAATAAAAGTGATTGCCAATAGTTAAGACGCCAGTGCAACAAGTTTTCATAGTTATAACCCCTATTCAAGCCTTTAGCCTACTTATAAAATGATGAAATTATTAACTGGAAAGGTAAAGAAAATCTGTTATTTCTTTCAAACAATTTATACTTATGTTTCAAAAAATGTATGTCAGTACAAAATATGTACATTCAAATTTACATAAAATTTATTCAGTTTTCTAATTTTAGATAAATAATTTCTTAGTTAAATTTAGGGAAAGATTATTAGAGTTCTAAGGCTAACAAAAGTATTACTTTAGGCCTACTTTAAAAACTGTACCTAATTGCTAGTGAGGTTGAACATCTTTTCATATATATGTTGGCCGTTTGTATGTCTTCTTGGGAGAGGTGTCTGTTCACTGGAAACCTAGGTTATCCTGTTAACCAATGTCACCTCAATAAATTTAATTAAAAATAAAATTATTTAACACACACACAAATCTGTATCTAGAAGCACCTCATTAATCTAGATTAAGCAAGCATTAGAGTCAAGGCATGCCCAAATATTTTTCCTATGATCTTTCCTTTCACTTGAAGAAAGAATTGTGTACAATTCCTAAAACAAATTAATTATTATATGATTTATGTAGATTCATCAGTGGCACTATGGTTGACTTATAGTTTTAAAATTTTCATTTGTAGAGAGTCTCAGTATTGCAGCAAATGGTGTTTAATGCAATCACTGACACCTGACTCTGGCACACTATTCTCTGCTATACCACAAATATTTTTAATATATTTTATTGATTTTTTACAGAGAGGAAGGGAGAGGGATAGAAAGTCAGAAACATCGATGCGAGAGAGACATCGATCAGCTGCCTCTTGCACACCCACTACGGGGGATGTGCCCGCAGCCAAGGTACATGCCCCTGACCAGAATCGAACCCAGGACCTTTCAATCCGCAGACCGATGCTCTATCCACTGAGCCAAAACCGGTTTTGGTTACACCACATATATTAAATGCATCAATGTTCTGAGAAAAATGTTGAGTCAGATTTTGTCTGTTTTATAACAAAGCTCAATATTTTTTTTGCATGTGGGTTTGGTTATCTTGACCAAATAAATAATTTAAGAAAGGATAACTTATATTCTGATAAATAACAACTTTTGATAATTTTTAATTGTGAAATGTGTGAATTACATTATTATTCTTTTCTTACAAATGAATTTAATTGGGTATTCACACATACATGATTTCTTATTTGAGTATTACCAGTCCTAGAAGTTAACAGAAAGTTTGATTGGGACTGACAGTGTCTTTTCTATCTCTCTTAACTAATCTTTTCTCATATTCTTTACTTTCTTTACTTTGATATTTATTTCTGAGGTCTGAAACACGTAGTTCAGGAATAAAAAGTATACTGCTGTGAAAAAAAATGGTAGAAAGTAAACACAGAATAACAACTATAAATTTGTTATTATAAAATAATGAAAAAACTCATAAGCGATGAATATTAATCATCTAAGTAAATATATTAAATTAACTTAAAAAGAAAAACATGAAATATCTCCCTTCTCCAGTGGATTGGCTGACTAGTGCTCAAAATTCTCCATCTTGAAATGCTAAGCTCTCTTATTAAAATCCAATTACATAAAGCCAATATATGTTATTTATAGGTGCCATTTCAGCAAGGCACTATGAATGACACGTGTGTTATAAATTTCAAAAGCAATCATTTTATGTCCCCCATAACAACGTGGACCATTTAAAAACACATGGCATTGTGGCTATGCCTGTCCAACAAGTCAAGTGGTGAAAAAAAGCAGCCACCGAGAAGGCACATACAACCAAATAATTGACATTCAAGGGAAGTTTCTTTGGCTAAATTCACCTAAACAAATGTTTTACGTCCCCCATTTTTAAAAAGCAAATCTAGAAACAACATAAAAACTTCATTTAACATTTAAAAGATAAGTTTGTTTCAAGACCAAAAATTCATCAGTTTACAATATTAGCTGAAAATAAGGTATTCCTCTTTTTCTAGGAGAAAAAGTATGTAATCTCACCTAAAGTAAATATGAAAATTTTAAAAGGCACTAGTTTAAAATTTGACTGTTACTATTACCATTTATTGCTTTGTTAAATAGATCTGCAGGAGCAAAGCTATGGCCCTATCAGTGAATAGATTGTTGGCTTGCAGACCAAAGGGTCCCGGGTTTGATTATGGTCAAGGGCATGTACCTCGGTTGCAGGCTCCTCTAAGGACAGGGCCCTCCTTAGAGCTTGTGTAGGAGGCAACCAATATGTTTTTCTCACATGAGTGTTCTCTGTCTGTCTTTCCCTCTCTTTTCTATTTTCCCTAAAAAATCAATGGAAAAATATCCTTGGGTAAAGATTAACCAAAAAGAAAAGAAAAGAAAAGAACAGAACTGTGATTAGAAACCTGTATATGTTCTTCCCAAAGCATGGTACATAAACCATCTGATTTGGAATTACTTAGAATGCTTGGTAAAAATGTATATTTGACCTAAGGAATCAAAATCTCTGAGTAGATTAACCTGCATTTTGATTATCCCTAGCACAATAAAGTTTAAGGATCACTAACACAGAAATTAATGAAAAGTAACCACTCTACCTCATTTTCCCAGAGCTTACTGCACATTTATAAGCTTTGCCTAATTGACTCACTTGCACTTGAAATTTTCAGGAGTTATGTCGTGCTGGTGAGGATACTGGGAATCCCATCGCTGACATGGAATCCCATTCCAAATGGTATTGACAGTTCCCCGATAACCTTCTCCTTGACCTTGAATGCATTCAGTTGTTTCCATAGGGACACTGGTGTCATTCATAGTACTGTGAGCTATTGATTAAAAGAAATACAAATTAATAAAATATTTCAAACTATCATCCTTCTGAGTGTTCATTTCCATTGGTATTACACAGATATTTTGTCACATACATTTTTGTAATAATAGAGTGGAATAAATATTAAATGTATCATTATTACCATCCCCACTCAACTTAAAGGAGCAAGTTGACATGGTGGACCCAACTTGAAATTTTTCTCCATATATATTTAAAAACAAAATATTTTAGCTTGGCTTCATCTAGACCAGTTTAAAAAAGCATTAACTGGTAATTCTTAAATTTCCTGGACCTATCTACTCATGTTTTAACATTAGATATAAAGTTTCTCTATTTATTAATGTTTAAGTATCCTATAAATGTTTTCTAAATCACTTTTCTTTGGAAATTGAAAAACTTCTATGAACAATATAGTGATCAAGTAGGAAAATGAAAAAATACTTTGCTCTAAGTTTGACCATTAAAAAAAAAATTAAGCTCTAACTGGTTTGGCTCAGTGAATAGAACATCAGGCTGTGGACTGAAAGGTCCTAGGTTCGATTCCAGTAAAAGGCATGTACTTTGGTTGTGGGCACATTCCCAGTAGGGGGTGTGTAGGACGCAGCTGATTGGTGTTTCTCTCTCATCAATGTTTCTAACTACCTATCCCTCTCCCTTCCTCTCTGTAAAAAATCAAACAAATATATATATATTTTTTTAAGAAAAGAAAAATTAATGTTAGTCTAGAGATTAAAGTTATAAAAAAGTTTATCATTATGGCTATCTCCTTTCCAATTTTCCTTTCAAATGTCAAATTAGGTTGTTCTTGAAAAGTTCTTCAAGGCATTTATTTCCATATGTCACTATACCATATGTTAAATGTATATTTGTGAAATAACTATACAATTATTTCTAAAGCTAATTTGCTTAAATATGTACAAAGTTGGTAATGGTATTAATCTTGGTTTTTCTCTAATATTATAAATATATTTGAAGCTGATATGCTAACTTTTTCTTTTTAATAAACTTGTTGGCATATAAAAAAACAAATTAGTTTGTTCTAGCTCTTTTCTTAGTCCAACTTTAATTCTTACCATATTTTATGAAGAGCATGAAAATTTCGTAAGAAGTAAAAAAAAAAAATACAAAATTAAATTTTTACCACAACTTGGATATTCTTTTTGTGTTTACTGTTACTCAAACAAAATATAACTCAAAATATTCTGGAGCAACCAAAATTCATAAGCCTTCTCAAAACATACATGAAAATGTTTATGGTTCAAAAGAAATTCAATGTAAACTCATCAGTTACCTTTGCAATTCCAATGGCATTCAAGATACTACTGGATAAAACTCAATTTGACATCTTCCTAGACAGTTTAAGATTTGAATAAATGTCTTTGATTTATCTAATCTGGAATCAGATATATCAGATTTCCAAAGAAGAGGTCAAAATTAGATATGACTTCAGAGGCCAAAGATGTCTATAAAAGTATTCCTTATTTAATAGAGCAAAAATTTTAATGGCTTTTTACTTTTATTTAACTTTATATTTTTCTTACAAATAATTACTATCTCATGTGGCAAAATGCTTTATTTCATTAAGTTCCATGGAAATTACATAGAATTTGAAGTTATTCTATGAAACTTTGTGAAAAAAGGAGGACAATTAATTAATGACAATCCCAAAGACTATAATATGTTGTATATACAGATTTCTACAAATTTGCCTTTTATTAACATCAGCTCATTTTTTAATGTTTTAATTCTCATGTGCCTACTTTAAGAAAAAAATAAGTGCCTCAGAATTATCCTAAGTTAAAAGGAAATTCAAATTGAGAGGAGGAAGTGGCTGAAAATTGACCCATAGACTGCTCATAGTTGATAGCCTAAAGAATGTTTATATATGTATTATAAGAATAAAATTTATTGTGCAGACGAAATAACTTGTATAGAAAAAGTTGGCTCTAATTAGCCAAGTCCTCTATGATTTTAATGTTACTTAAAGTCTTTTTAAAGAAATAACAAATAAGATGGATTTTATAGATCCTGAGGAACTATAAAACAAATGCCACTAAGCAGCTATATTTCTGATGATTTGAGTTTACTGTTAAATTATGTGAGGAGACTGTGGGGGAGTCTTTAAAGAATGATAACTCTAAAACACATAAAAGACCAAGCTCGTATTGACATATTTCATATATAACTACAAAACTATATGTGACTAGAGGCCTGGTGCACAAAATTTGTGCATGGGAGGGAGTGTCCCTCAGCCTGGCCTGCATCCTCTCACAATCCAGAACCACTTGCTCCTAACCATTCATCTGCCTGCCTGATTGGTCCTAATCCCTCTAACTTCCTGCTTGATCACCCTAACCACCTGCCTGCCTGCACTTGCTTGGGTACAGGGCCAGTCCTTTGAGAGGCCGTCTGCCTTCCTGATCATCCCTAACCACTAGCCTGCCTACCTGATTGCCCCTAACCACTCTGCCTGCCTGATTTCCCCTAACCACCTCTACTTTGCCCTCACCACCATGGCTTTGTCCAGAAGGATGTCCGGATGGTCCTCCAGAATACATCTGGTCTAATTTGCATATTACTGTTTTAATAGTATAGATGAGAAAGAAGACCAAAAAAAAAAAAATGTCCCCAGGAATCCATAAATTGGTTCGCTTATCATCTTAAGTAGAAAAGTTTGCATTCCCTCACTTCTTGGACAAAAACTCCTGGGTAGCAAAATTGTGACCTTGGTCAGAACTCAGAGTCCTAATTATGGGAGAAACAGAGTTAGAGCAGTCAAAGCAAAAACACTTTTATTAATCTTTCCACAAATCTCTTTTATTTTCTTACATATTTATATATATTGTTTTGTTTGACTGAAATTATGGCTCTTTATTTTCACATGGAAGTCATTAGCTTTTGTTTAATGAAAAAAAAAAGAACTGCCCCCCAACTCTGACACACACATACACACACACACACACATACACACACAAAAACAAACAAACAAACAAACAAACACACACACACACATCTTGACTTAAAGGAAACCCTTCTGTTACCAGGAGCATGGTTAAATGATTCATATTTTTAAAAGGGAAATACAGTACAGAATTCTTTAAAGAGCAGTTTTTAAAGAAGTTTGGGGGGCAAGAAGCTTTAAAGCTATTTGGGGGGGCTTATTTCCCAGACTCAAGTATTACTCTGGCACTGTGAACATATAATAGCAAAACTTAATCTTAATGAGGCCCCATCAATCACCTTCAGCTAGATATGGGCCCAACACATCTTACTAGGAACCTAGACTGAGTCTGAACCAATCAGAGATTAACATGCTCCTCTTCTCCTTGTACAACGGTATCAGTTGCCAGATATCAACCTAAACAATTAATAAAAGGGAATATGATATTCAGAGATGGTGAGGGATTTAGCCATTATTTGATGGAATTTCTAAAAGTGGCCGCAGATTCAGAGGGCTGTTTCCTCTACTACTTACTATATGTGAATATAGCCTCCCATTGTATAATTACGCCTGTGTGGAGATGAGAGAGAAAGATTTTATGCCTAGCGTGTTAATGTAAGATTAAATATAAAGTGGCACTTCTAGAGAGTATTGTATTTTCCAAGTAATTTTTCATAAGCACCTTTTACGAACTGACACTATTGTAGAAATGACCTAGAATCCTGAAAAGGTGAAACAACACATAGAGCTTTAAACAATTTCAATTACACTGCTCTCTGTAAAAGGGAGATAATGAACATAAACAAATATTATCATAGTTCATTAGGAAATTAATACTGGGAAAATTAAAAGAGTAAGCAATCATATGATCATCAGAAAATATTAAAAGAATGCTAATAGATAAAAGCAAGTAGAAAATAACAATTTTCCTAATTTGAAGGTAAATATATAACCTCAAACACTTGATGCCTTTACTTATTCTTGTGTTTTTAATTCAGTGGAAATATTACCTATGATTTTAACTACAAACTAACACTATTTAGATAGCATTTTACTTTAACTAAAAAGTACCTTCTGAAGTTAGTGCATCTGTATTTATCCCATTTGACATTCAGCTGCTAGAAGTAACCACATAGACAAAACTACATAATTCTGGTGGCAATGTATAAGAATAAATAACAAAGGCCAAAAAGACAAATTAGTGCAAGATAATTAGTTTTCATCAGTCACTAACTCATGCAGCTGCCTAATAAATATTACCTAATGAGGACTATGATGAATGATTTGTCCATAGACCATTTAATGTGATATAAATGTTTGATCTTTGCTGCCTACATACATACTTACTATTTGAACGAGATGATTTATTCCTAACTGCAATAAAATATACTTCTTCAGCTGTCCTACTGTATAAATATCAAAACCTGGTTCAAAAACAAAACAAATGTATTATGCCAATTACTTTGGAAAGGGCTATTAAATGTTAGAAAAGGTTTTCCTGTAGACCAATGGTCAGCAAACTCATTAGTCAACAGAGCCAAATATCAACAGTACAATGACTGAAATTTCTTTTGAGAGCCAAAATTTTTAAACTTCTTCTAATACCACTTCTTCAAAATAGACTCACCCAGGCCATATTATTTTGTGGAAGAGCCACACTCAAGAGGCCAAAGAGCCACATGTGGCTCACGAGCTGCAGTTTGCCAACCATGGCTTTAGACTTAATAATTTGACATGGCACTTAAATTAAGGAATGGATTTGAAGAGTGTCTGGAAGCCAAGTGAAGTGTTAAATAAGCACAGAAATATCTTCATATATTAGCGGAAACTGACGAAGTCTAGCCAAAGTAACATGTTCTTTAAATACTGCATTCCTATGTACACAAATATTTTTGCAAGTAATGTCTACCAAACTCATACTGAAACTAGCCAGAACTCTTCTGAGAGTTCCTCACAAATAAAACATTTGCCAAAGGCATCATTAGTGATCACCCTTTAGAGCAGATGCAAAGATATTTATATGATCCTTGGTGGCCTGAGAGAAAGAATGCTTTCTTTTGATGATTGACATGAAATTTTCTGTTTAGAAATGCTTTAAGGAAAACATTTGCTAATTAAATGCTTTACTGTCATATTAGAATACAATCAAATACAATGGGTACTTCTTGGAATGTTAATTTCACTTTGCTGGTGTGGATTGCTAGTGGGGAACTTTAAAGTTTAGGAGAATGGCCAAAACCGGTTTGGCTCAGTGGATAGAGTGTCGGACTGTGGACTGAAGGGTCCTGGGTTTGATTCTGGTCAGGGGCATATACCTTGGCTGCGGGCACATCCCCAGTAGGGGGCGTGCAAGAGGCAGCTGATCGATGTTTCTCATTGATGTTTCTGACTTTCTATCCCTCTCCCTTTTACTCTGTAAAAAATCAATAAAATATATTTTTTTAAAAATAATAAAGTTTAGGAGAATGGACATTAATTGTGATGCAATATGTGGAACAAATATATGCTTCTCCTCTCCCCCCAAACCTCCCCCAAAAAACAACAACATCAACAGTAGAACAAGATGACTAATAAATTTGATCCATTTTCTCTGTGAAAGGGTAGCCAAATCTATGCAGAGAGACCACATGGCCTTGATGGACGTCCATGGCAACTGAAGAATTCTAATGCACTCATGTTACAGAGAGCCACTCCCACGATGCTATAAGACTTACATAGACAATAAGTAAAGCCCTATATTTACATTTCCCCTGCATATCCCAAAACTTGGTTTTCCCAGGGGTGATAAGCTATTGCTGTTCTTTTGATTATAGTGAAGAACAAGTTGCTTCACAGGCCCTTAGACCAATACCTGCTTATTCTTCCCACTAGTTCAATCCACCCACTTCTTACTCGCAGCTATTGAAGAGCAACTGAAATGCAGGCTGTACTCTATGATGGTCCCTGGAGATTCAGAACAGTGTGTAAAGTTACTTGCCTGTCAACAGACTTGTATTCTTTGGGGCCACAAAAGACAGGACCAGGCTCAATGTAAATTTAAAGAGTTTCTCATTTTAAAATTGACGTGGGAAAGTAGTATAAAGACCTCCAAAGTGCAAACCTCAAATTGCTTGCACGTTTGCTTTCCATGTGAACCTACAATTCCTAACTGAAACTTTTCCCTGGACTTTATCCAAGCCTTTTCTGGTATAAAATGCTCAAGAGACAAGACTTTCATGAAAGTTCTTCAATTCTTTACTCTTATTCCTTAGTAGATGACTTGGAAAAAAAACCTGGAAGTATAAGATCTTTCCCTTGAGAATGGTATTGATAGTGTTGTTTTTTTCCTGACTCAGACTACAGTATGAAGATTTCATTCCTATGAATCTCTGTCTGGCATTAGATGGATTAATAAAATTCAGAGAAATAACCAGCTTTTTTTAAGAAAGAAAATAATTTCAGTGTGTTTGAATGTAATTTTAGGAAATTATTTTCTCAACATACAAACATACTGAATTTTTAAAGGTAGATATTCTCTTAAAATGAAACCAGTGTATATTAGTTACTAGGAGGAAGGGTTCTTTTCATTAATGACCAATGGCAACATAACTGTATGAGGCTGCTCAGGCTGCCATAACAAAATACCACAGACTGGGTAGCTTATCTAATTGATGTGTATTTTCTCACAATTCTAGAGGCTGGTAAGTCCAAGACCAAGGTGCCAATTTGGTTCCTGAATTGCATATGGCTACCTTCCCCTCATATGAAGTGAGAGAGTAAAAGAGATCCATCTTCTTCTACTAATAAACCCATTTTACTTTATTTAACCTTAATTACATCTAAACGCCCTATCTCCAAATACAGATACAGTAGGGGTGAAGATTTCAATATATGAATTTTTGCTGGGGAGGTATGGAATTCAATCTATAACAACATTTTTTAAAGAAATATTATTTATTTATTTTACAGAAAGGAAGGGAGAAAGATAGAAAGTCAGAAACATCGATGAGAGAGAAACATCGATCAGCTGCCTCTTGCACACCCCCTACTGGGGATGTCCCCACAGCCAAGGTACATGCCCCTGACCGGAATCAAACCCGGGATCTTTCAGTCCGCAGGCTGACACTCTATCCACTGAGCCAAACCGGTTCCAGCTATAACAACATTTTTAATAGAAATCCTAGCTATCAAAGATCTGCCTAATTCAGAATTCTGATGTGGGAAGTTTTTCAACAGATATAAAGTTTCAGTTATGCAAGATGAGTAAATTCTAGAAATCTACTGTACAACATGGTACCTATAGTTAACAATACTGTATGCTAAAAAAAATGTTGGGAAAGATCTCACTTTAAGTGTTTTTACGACAATAAATAAATAAATAAATAAATAAATAAATAAATAAATAAATAAATGGCAGGGGATGACAGAAGGAAACTCTTGAAGGTGATGGATATGTTTATTACCTTGATTCGTATATGGATGTGTTTAAACCCATCAAATTGTAACATTAAATATGTGAAGCTTTTTATATCAGTTACAACTGAATGAAGTTGTTAACAAATAAAATGTTTTGGACACTTACATATCTAGAAGTTTAAAAGCAGGGAAAAGAAATAGAAAGAAAATAATAAGGCAACTCGTGAAAAGCCTCGTCTCTTTTGTCCGAAAGGTAAAGACTATCAAGACAACCAGCAACAAAGGGACAAAAATTAGGCCAAGGAAATAAGAAACCTAAAAAGGAGTTGATGAGGTGATGGGAAGAAGGTACAAAGCAAATTTTTCTGGTAGACAATGTCTGACAGAAGGTAAGCTTTCAGATGAAAATCAAGAAGCATAGAAGAAATTTCGAGAAACAAAAAGAAAATTAAAACTGTCACTTAGTAGGAAAGTACCATTCATTACATAACAATTATTTGTGGAACTACTACCACGTGCAAGACAAAGTACTAAGCACTGTGGGTACAAAAAGAGATATTGTCCTTGCTCTGTTGGAGGTTGCAAATCTTGGTAGTGCTGTTAACTAAAAAATTTCAAAAATAAGTATAAAAACTGGACTCTAAGAAGTACATAGAAAGTCAGGCTGATGGTGCTATAAATATATAATAAAGGATTTTACCAACTCAGGGACATTGAATGAAGAAATGAAAACTGAGTTGAACTTTGAACTCGTGAAGGAAGAGAAAATTGTTCAAGACAGAGAAAATGGCAGAGGTGAGGGAACTATTATGGCCATATAGGAAATAATGAGGTATAAAAAGTAAACTATTCTGGATAGAACAGAGAGTATGGAGAGATATGTGGCAGTATATGAGGTTAGAGCTAGCAAGAAGTCTGTTAACAATTGATTTATGTAATGAGAGCTCCTGAGTGACATTAACAACATTTTTTCAATTGCCAGAGCACTGTTCAAAAAATACATATATAGTGCCAACAAATATTATTTCTTCCTTTAAAACAGTGAAAAACTGTTTATCAGAATATAAAGTTATTATAGGGAAAAACATAAGAAAATCAGTACTTCATTTAGGCACTATATAGCCTTCAAATCTTATATGTTTGCAGTGTTTTAACATTTCATATCCCTGGCAATCTGTTAAACATGATATTGCTAGAATATGCGGGGCTGCTGTCATTGGATAAACAATCCGTCCTGAGGAAAGCTGTGTGAAGGAAGACTGAGAAGGCCTGACCTGGACCAACCACCCTGGCATACAATGGTAAGGTGACAGGCAAAGCTCACTCTTCACTTTCAGTGATACACTGATAGTAGGATTAGAAGGTTGGGAGCAAAGTGACAACAAATGTGTGGTTCATTCAGTTTTCTAACAAATAAAAGTAACTGACCAGTATTCAAATCCTTAGCTCGGAAAGGTGAATATCCTAATGTCAACTTTCACTTCACTAGTTCATGCTTACACTCAGAAATTGCAGTTTTATCATAGGTCTTGGTCTGTTCGATTCACTTCCACATCCTGAGAATCTAAAAAGCACTTGACATATCTGATCTACTCAGTAAATGCTTATTAAATAAACCTTATAGAAAAGAGACAGACAACCTCTTGGTGTTCTCCATGTACTCCCTGGAATGCTGGTATGTTCAAGGCTTTTACTACCACTAGCAATTACTTATGACTGTATGAGCTTCAGAGAAAACTGAGAAAACTGAACTTAGATGTGCTATGAGCACACACATCAATCATTATAAGCAAAATTAAACTTAACTTTCTCCTCAAAATTTTAACTTTCTCAAATATTCATCATCTACCTATTAATGCAGGATATATTTTAGAGATTTCTCTATCCCTATATTATTTCCCACTACTGGACATTATACCTATTTAATATTGCTCACATCCTTCCTCACCCTCTTATTTTCACAACTTACTGCCTTAGTTCACATTCTCTTTATTTCTAACTAGAGGCCCAGTGCACGAAGTTCATGCATGAGTGGGTGGGGGGTGAGGGATCAGTGTCCTTCAGCCCAGCCTGCACCTCTTCAGACTGGGACCCCTTGAGGGATATCCAACTGCCCAGTGGGATCAGGCTTAAATGGGTAGTCGCACATCCCTGTCACAATTCAGGACTGCTGGTTCCCAACTGCCTTCCTGATTGCCCCTAACCACTTTTGCCTGCCAGCCTGATCACCCTCTAACACCTCCCCTGCCAGCCTGATTGATGTCTAACTGCTCCCCTGACAGCCTGTTTCCCCTAACTGTCCTCCCCTGCAGGCCAGGTCAACCCCTAATTGCCATCCCCTGCAGGCCTCCTCACCCCTAACTGCCCTCCCTACAGGCCTGGTCCCCCCCTCAACTGCTCTGCCCTGCAGGTCTGGGTCCCCCCCAGCTGCCCTTCCCTGAATGTTTGATTGCCCCTAACTGCCCTTCCTTGCAGGCCTGGTCCCTCCCAATTGCCCTCCCCTGCTGGCCATCTTGTAGTGGCCATCTTGTGTCCACATGGGGGCAGGATCTCTGACCACATGGAGGCAGCCATCTTGTGTGTTGGAGTGATGGTCAATCTGCATATTACTCTTTTATTAAATAGGATTGGCCTGTTAAAATCAGAGCATATAAGACCCACCTGCCTCCTTCCTCAGCCCTCTTCACATCAAATACATGGAACGTATAGTAATTCTTCAATATTAGTGGTCTTCCAATGATTTTTATTTTTCTCCTGTTACTAAAGGAATTTTGAAAAATTATTCCTATTTCCTCTTATGCTTTTAAGTTGACCTCTATATTTTTTATGGTAAGTTTAAATAGTTACAAAGTATGTGATTTCTAATACACCTATTGACATTTTTTTAGACAAAAAATTTTCATATAATTTTTAAATGGATTTCATAGGCTGTAAATACCACAGAGATTTGATACCTACCTGTTTCTTATTAAAATATGCATCAAGTTCTTTTTCTTCTTAAATAATCTTTCCATTCCACTTTACCCTGAAATGTTATTCTAATGCAATTCTTTTTCTTTTATGTTGGAGAGTCTTTTATTCCTTGCCCCGTTATACTTTTCTAAAATATTTTAATATATTAAAATTGAGATTTTTAATTTTTTTGTGACCACAAGATTCTAAGAGATACACACATTCACTACACACACACATACATATATGTGTGTGTGTGTGTGTGTGTATATAATGGATAGAGACCACACCCTATATAATAAAAGGCTAATATGCAAATCAACTGAATAGCAGAGCAACTGGTTGCTATGACATGCACTGACCACCAGGGGGCAGACCCTCACTGCAGGAGCTGTCCCGTGGCGGTTGCAAAGCAGGGGTGGTGGGGAGCGGGCCTAAGCATCCCCACAGGGCTCCCGGACTATGAGAGGGTGTAGGCCCAATTGAGAGACCCTCCCCCTGAGTGCACAAATTTCATGCACTGAGTCTCTAATATTATGTAATGTAACAAGAGTTTAAAAGTTTCCATTAAACTTTATAGAGAATAAGTGCCATAATCAATTATATTTTTTTCTTTAAACATATTGAAAACTCAGAATGAATTCAAGCAATTGAGACTAAGAGATAACCAGAAAACTCAACCAAGAATCAAATAATACAAATAAAATGTGATAATCAATATCATCTTACAACCAGTGCATGTGAACCTGTGTGTGGTATATAGAATGCAATTATGGCCCCCAAGGTTCCAGTCCACTGATGTACACACTGTATAACTGAATGTGTGTGTGAACATTATGGAACCACTCCTGTGATTAACTTATTAGCTTATGTTAGCTTCATAAAAATGAAGTGAATTTGCAGATACAGTTAAAGTCCCTCACCAAAATCTACTTTAAGTTAATTAAAGAAAGACTACCTTACATGAGCCTTTTCTAATCAAGCAAGCTCTTTAAAAGAGGGTATCATGATAAGAAGCTTAAAGAAACAGAAAGCTATTCTGTTGGCTTTTAAGAGGTAAACTGACTTATTGTGGAGAGGATCATATAGTAAGAAACAGCAGGCATTCTTTTTGAGCTGAAGATTTCAGCACTATAACCACAAGAAACTGAATTCTGCCAATAACTGGTGAACTTGGAAGAGAACCCTGAGTCTTAGATGAGACTGTAGTTCTGGCAGACATCTGGATCACGGCTTTGTGACATCCAATATCAAGAACCCGCCTAAGTCACACCTGCACTAATGACCAACAGAATCTATGAGATAATAAATATGTATTGTTTTAAGCCATGAGATTATTTTTGCAATTTCGTTATGCAGCAGTAGAAAACTAATACACAATTGAAATTTGATTTTGCATTATAGGCTTTACCAAACTAATACCAAATTCTTGATTCTTGCATTATAAGCTTTATTATATATTGAAGCCAAAATATTATGAAAGGATATTTATAAGACATTATCTCATACTTTGCAGAATTCCAAATGTCAACTTTTATTCATTTTATGTAATTTTATAAACTATCAGCTTCCCTGTAATAAATTATTTCTAAAATATTTCCAAAGCTCAGAAGAATATTTTAATCTTCACGTTAGGTTTGACTCACTTTTACCATTTTCTTAAAACTAACATCCTATAAATACCATCCTCTGTTTAACAAAGCCATCAGAATCATAGCATGCTACTTGCATAATTAGTCAATTTTTCCTATGACATAAAAGAAAGAACATCTATCTAATAGTTAGGAAGTGTTAAATTCATTCCATTTCACTCCTCTCCTGATGTCCTTTAAAAATAACCAAAGATTGGTTGGGAAAACATGTGGATATTTTAGGAGTGTGGGGGGGTATCAGTTGAAGGGTGAATGTGCAGGTGAGTATGCTTGGGTGTATGCCTAATACACACAAAAAATGGAAGATACAATTTATAAGAGTGCCTAAAACACACAAAAAATGGAAGGAAAACAATTGTTTTGTTGTATCTAAAATGGTCTAGAATGATGGAAAGAGTAACAAGATGTTAAAAGTCAACAAGTGGAACTAATTCAATCTATACAGAGAAACACTGTCACATAATTTGTCTTTTATTTTAAAGGACCTAACAAATGATTCAATTTCCTTGGAACATTGTGTTCACATTGAGAGCCTTCCAGATTCTGCAGTTACTACACGTGCCAGACATGGCCCCTTTCTATGGGCTTTGATTTGTCCAAAACACTTTCTTTTATTAGCAGGTCTAAGAGAAGAGAGATTTACCTTGGCAGTATCATATTGTGGATAACACCGAATTAGGTTTGTTCAAAGGACTATCCCCATCCACTTTATAATATCAAGTCAATTATATAATTATTACGCCTTACTAAATCTATGCCATTCTACTGGTCTTAAAGCCTTTTAGGATTCAGCTATAAAAATAAAACCCATCTATACTCATAGAAATAAAAGCATATCTATATGTAATTATTATCCATTGTATTATCTCAGAAAAGAGTAAAAACGATGTGAGTGAACCATGAAGGAGAGGACCAAATATATAGACATCACAAAGCAAGTGAGAAAAGTAACTGTTTACCATAAATTCAGAGAGTGGGAGTGGGTGAAGGACAGTATGTAGAAAGGAATTGTGGGACTATTAAAAGAGGTTGAAAGAGAATGCAGGTGGTATACAAGGACAACCTTGGGGACCAGCTCCTAGAGATTAAAGATTTATTATTCATCACTGCAGCTTCTGTCACTCCCCAGAGGTTCGCAGTGAGCTGACAGCCAATGTAACATCTGGGGAGGAAAGGATAGAGGATTGGAAGGTAAGAGTCTAAGGTCCTAGCTTTTACAGCCTAACAACATTATGACACTGCATATAATCTCTAATCTTTTTCTCCTTCTGTGGATTTTTTTTTTCTTTAATGGCATGAGAATGCTTAGGCCTTTTGATAAGTACAAATGTTGTGTGTGTATGTATGTGTGCAGTTGCGTATTTCTCTCTTTCAAAATAATGGATTGGGTAGGATGATGTAACACATTTTTTAAATATTAAAACCTACACATATTAAAGCATCAAGTAAAATAGTTGTTAAGCTGTCTCACTAATAATCACCTGCTTCGATTCAATCTGTGGGAGGAAAAGGAAGCAATAAATTTGACCCTAACTTACCACACATTTTAATTGCACAGTACTCCCAACGGGTGTCAGGGTCAAGAGTATAGCACCATGGCCTCGGCTTGCCATCAGGATTGCGGCAATAATTATCATCAAAGCCCTTGTCGGGATATCTGCAAACCACACCAACAAAAGTGTCACGTAAATCTACCTAAAAACACCTCCCAGCCCCCAGCTCACAAAATAACTTTTGATTCAGCTCAGATATGCTAGCTGAGGGTAAAAAAAATTCTATGTTTTGCCTTACAAGGACTGCTAATCATGGACTGTTGAATCTATTAACTTACATATTCCACCCAGAATAGAGTACGGTCACCTTTACTAATAAGTTAAGTTTGGGTACCTGTCTACCATTTGAGGTCCAAAACCTAAACCTCTTTTCATAAAGCCCAATTAACAACAAATTACATAAACACGACCTAGTGTAAAACACTCATTACAAAAAATAGGTCTTCCATGGCAAGCTTTAAGTTTAAAAGGTAGGTTTCAAGAGCTGTTACTAATGATAGGTCAATTCTGGAACCAGAACCTTTCTAGGTCATGCCCTCACCTCCCCTGGAGCAAGAGACAAATTCCATCACACCCTTTTCTCTCTACCCTCCTCCCTTTCAATTAACTGGGGCCTGCAGTGGTGACGTGATTTTAATTGCTACCATGTCCTTTCTACTCTCACTTGAAGGACTAGAGATGCACTGAAAAATAAAGCAGAGTATTCATCTCATTTAGAACAGTAAATAAAAATATAAAGAAGAAAAAACACCTTTCTAAAAATACATTTCTAAACAGAGATAGGGATAAAGCTTTTTCTGGAATTATTATCTGTATTTTTATTCTTTATAATAAAAACAAGACCTTAATTTTCCCAACTAAAGTGTTTCACATGAAATGAATGGGCCAACGTAGATATTTCTTTTAACCATTTAAGTTCGAAACCTATTTCTGAGGAGAAAGTAGACTTGGTTACCTGACTTCCCCAGATGGACAGTTTCAAAATACAGCAGGATAAAGCAGCCAACGGATCATTTGCTTTATCTCTCATTCCCTTCCCCTGGACAGGACCTCTGTCATGTTGTTACACTTGGGAGCCCATGTTACCTAACTCACTGAAGATGTGGCTATAGAACAGTGGCTCTCAACTTTTCTAAGGCCGCAACACTTTAATACAGTTTCTCATGTTGTGGTGATCTTATTTTTGTTGCTACTTCATAACTCTAATTTTGCTACTGTTTTGAAACGTAATGTAAATATCTGTGTTTTCCGATGGTTTTAGGAGACCCTGCTAGCGATTCTAAGCCTGTGGATTGTGACAGGTTGAAAACCACTGCTGTAGAGCCTAAGACCATCGGAAAACACAGATATTTACATTACGATTCATAACAGTAGCAAAACTACAGTTATGAAGTAGCAATGAAAATATTTTATGGTTGGGGTCACCACAACATGAGGAACTGTATTAAAGGGCCATGGCATTAGAAAGGTTGAGAACCACTGCTCTAGAAGGAGACTGGCTTGTATTTAGCAGTAATGCCTCCTCCCACAACTCAGGTTGGGCATAGAGGTCACACTGAGTGGGCATCTGTCTTTTTTCTGCTGAAAGAGAAAGCTTCTGTCTGTCAGTGCTTCCCTTCCACACTCCCTGGGTGCTCCTCAAGACCATCCTGATTTCTGGGAATCGGAACCTAGTCAGCCAAGACCAACTGGAGGTGTACACAGCACTCACACACCTCAATGTAAATCCCTTCACCCAGGACTTTACAGAAAACATTGGATAAAGAGAATTTCCATTTCAGTTTGTCAGGAAGCACATAACCACTTGAGAAAAGAATCACTGGTAACATGGTTGGCGGTATTTTACCTTTCTGGCATGAATTTGTGCCGATGTGGCGTCTGATGATCCCAGCGCTGACAAATCTTGCCTGATTCTGTATGATCCATAGGACCTCGATAACTTTCCCCATTGCAGGTCATGCATTCTACTAATAAAATTAAAGCATGGCGTATTAATTGCTTCTGACAGAAAAATCAAAAACACCACTGTTCCATTTAAAGAACAGTAAATCATCTGTCTCACAGAGATTTCTAGAAAACTTACATATCATTTTAACTTTAAATTATGGCCTATTGTCCACAAAGAGCGACATAAAATACTCCTTAAAGAACTTTTCAAATAGCTTAAATGATATTTTTGTACTTAGTGTCATACAGATTTACCACAGGGCCAGGAAATTACCTTTCTAATTTTTCAATAACTGTCCAGAGGTACTTAGAAACAGGAAATATAGATAGAGCCTTGGGGTTTTCCTCTTGGTTTGTCTAAACTGCAAGGGATCTCAGTAGTTATACAGTCAGTAAAATAAAGCCCTTCTCTCAGCCGAACCTCCAATTACATGCACAGGAAATGAGTATACACCTTACTCCTATGGTCAATGCCCAAATCGGGATGAGACAGGTGGTAGAGATCAGCTTGGAATAGAAATCTGCTACTATTCAAAGACTATTTTAAAAGAAGAAAGCATAGCTCCTTTCTGTTAGCAAATATCTATGTTGAATAATGGGGCAGGCTTTATTCTTATCTATCTAAGTAGCAAGTTTGTAGATAATAATAAGTTTGACCTACTATTGAACTCCTTGTACTCACTGTTTTTACAATGTATAAGTGGACCTAGTTATGCAGAATCTTACTGATGATTCTATGTGGTTAATTAATAGTTCTCTTCTGGCTGGCTTCTTCTGTCACTGAAAACCCTGAATCACATCAACTATCTGAAAAAGATACTTCTCAAATGGACAGGTTGATTTGTAGTCCAGCAGGCAACCTGTGGAATAAATCATTGCTTGGCTTTCCTACGGATCAGGCAAACTTCCCCAAACACATCATTTGTATCTTGTGATTACTGATCATCTAACTTTAGCTGGAAGCGAGCAAAGATGTCAATGTTTAGTTTTATCTACCACGATCTAGCCTAATTAGCATTTGTAATAATTTGGAGTACAATATCAGAAAAATCACTTTGAACCTTTGATTTGTATAATCTAATAGGACATTAACTATTAACTCTCCGAAACATGAGATAGTTTGGCTTGATCCATCTACTTTTCATGTAGTTTCATCTGTGGACTAAGACACGAAACCAATTCAGCTTCTTCTCATTTGGTCTTGAGATTCTCAGACTACAGTCCGTGAGCATGTGCACTGTACATTTCAGGGGCCCAAGAGCATATTGATAAAGGTTCTCTGTTTGGGCAAGTTCACTTCACTTCAACATTGAAATACTCAACATAGGTTATGCCTTATCACATAAGAGCTTTCCATTTGAATGCGGTACAGATTGACTTAGTTCCCTTTCATAAAAGGATGCAAGACTTGATATCTTCACAGAAAATGATGTGACATTTATCATTGTTGTTTTCTCTTTTGTAATGAATAAAATGGAATAAAAAACTGAATGCAATTAAATGAGAAAACAGAATAAGTACTACGGTCAGACAAGAGATAAGGGTCCACCTACACAATTTCTAACCTTATATAGTACTCAATGAATTAAAATATATCTATTTTGTCGCCTTCAGCAAATGCAGTTTATAAGAGTATATATACCCTTGCACATTTTTCTAGAAAACTATATTATGGGGATTATTATAAAACATTTTTCCTGGGGACTTTAGGATTTTTTATTTTCTTATGACCACTTTCTAGAATGAGTGTGGTAGACCAGTACTTCTCCAAACTTGAATGTGCATAAAAAGTCATTTTGAGATCTTGTTAATGGGAAAGTTCTTATAAAGGCTTCTGAGGGTGGGGATACTCCCAGTGGATGCTGATGCTTCTGGTACTTGGATCTCATGGTGAGTAGCAAGTTTGTAGATAATTTGTTCTATTCTAAAAGTTCTAAGTGTTTGTCAGTAGTAGCTTTTTAGAAGAGAGTGGATTTTACCTGGTCCCTGAAGGATGGGTGACAGTTAAATAAGCTAAAAAGGGGAAAAATACCATAAAATGGTATAAAATCATCAATTAGCATGCTATGTTTATAGTAAAGTGAAGAGATAACTATGGATGCAGTTGCAGACTTAGTGAGATTTTTTTAAATGATAAAAGTTAACAAGAATAATGTTAGATTTTTGTAGTCAATGAATGTGTTATGGAGATAGATGTGAGATGCTAAATATATTATTGTTACATATTCTTTGATTATTCAGTACTTTTAATGTATAAGAAATCATCTGATCTATGTAGGGAGGAAAGAATTCACAAAATCTTAAAAGACTTACCTAAAACAGAAAATGACAAACTTGTGCTTGGAACACAGTTCTTCTGACCCATAGTCTAGTGTTCTTTCCATTCCCCCTCATTGCTTTTATGTCCTACATATTTCAATGTGTTCCCTATACATTCTAATTAGTCATACTTTAAGGTAGACTGATAGCAATGATTTTAGAAAGTTAACCTCCCGGGCTTTTTCAACATTGTCCCAATTACCTTTTGCTCTCCTGTTTATAACGGTGGTTGTCCTCCTGTTGGATTTCCACCTATTGGGGCATTTGGAAAAGGAGGCCCTGGGAAAGCAAGTAGATTGGCCATCTTTGCCAAGCTTGGTTCTTTTACCACTGCATCAAACTATCAGGTTATTCTTAAAAATTACCTCAAGAAAGCCAAACTTTAAGCTCATAGTCACTTTTCAAACTTCCAGAATTCTAAGACACTTCTAAGTTTTTGTAGCTCAAAGTTAAGCAGTACAGGTAGAACATGTAGAAACTAGGTCTACCTACTTAAAAAACCAGGTGGAAACAATCTATTTAACAAGAGGGTGAGGATTGCCCTCTGCTCTATTTTTTTTTCCTTTCTTTATTGTGGTAGTGTATTATTTAACCCTTTTAACAAATTCTTTTCTTACTAATCCAGATCACAAAAATGCAAACTAAATAAATATTTCTATTCATAAGTATAATGTTTTTCTCTAAATATAGTTTTGACCTAAGTAGTAGTAGAAAGCTATAAAATCACACATACTTGTAACATAAGCAGGATTGACTTAACATCTTTCTTACCATATTAACTTAGTAACTCAAAAAATATTGCGTTCCATTTTTCTCAATCCTAAAACCACAGTGATCTGAGTTTATGGACTAAAAGAGAGATTTCAAAAGTATTTCTCAGCAAACTCCATGCTGGTGATTATTTCAGAAAAACTGAATGTTTAAAATATGGATAGTCTCACAAATCCACATTTATAGATAATAGTTTTATTTAAATCTTTGTTTTTTAAAGTCTTTCTCCATGCAGAGTATGGGTTTAACACACAGTATTATTTGAGATATTATGTGTGAGACATTAAAAAATAATGGTTATGGCTTAAAATGTATTTACTCAGATATCTGACAATCATTAAAAAGACATCTGTTCCAATGACTAGTGTTGGCTTTATTTTAAATCCCAAGCAAATGTTAAAACAAGAAATTAGATTTTTACAAAGCTCAGTTTTCCACAATCTTTGAATCAAAGATTGGTATTTCTACTAACATGCTTAATATATGTCAAAGTTTTAAATTATAAGAAAATAATATTAACCATCAGATATATGTTGTTTATGAACCAAACTTTCTGAAAAATTTCAGATGAGTATTTAGTCAAAAGTTTGTTACAAATATTTCAAAATATATATACTGTTCTAGATGTATTTTCTAAAAGAACAGTTTGAAGTTTGACTTGAGGCATTTTTCTTGCTTAATTGTAAATATCCCAAACTATTTGCTTATTACTACCTCACCCATAATAATGTAACCTTTGGAAATTGCCATTTATAAATTAATGTACATAAATGAAAATGGCTCACTGATTATATTAGTATTCTGGATTTTGAGGTTTCCCCCTTATATATATATCTTAATATAAATGAACATCATTTGTACATTATTTTGAGTATTTTTTACTTCTTTTATAAAGAGCTGACATTCTTTATTAATGTATTGATAGTACTTCTTATTTTAGATCCTCTTTACTAAAATCCCACTAAAACATTGTTCATTGTAAAATGAATTTAAACATCACAATTCAACTCAGTTCATACTCTCTGAGATATGTTTACCCTATAGGGCAGGTAGGTGTTGGTTTACTTCTCTCACAGGAGGGTTTTTCTACTATTGTCAGATTTCTAATTGTTTCCAGAAAAAGCATATCTGCAATCTTTAGTGCCATTTTAACCATCAGCATCATGCACCATTGTATTAATGAGCAATGCCCTTTTCCAAGGGAGCTGTAATGACCGAAGATGACTAGAGGATGTTAGAGATAAATAATCTAATGATATAAGAGTAACTGGAAAGAGGACGTTTACAATGACTTATTTTTCTAGCATGTTTGTTCTAAATTAACAGATCTATGCCAGTGTATTTTGATAAAGGTTTCTCTTATAAACCAGTGGTTGAAAAGTTACATTCTCATACAGACTAGGCAGGTAACATAAGTGCTAACCTGTTTACAGATTTGGCCATGTTACCTATCCTTGAAAACATGTTCCAAGGTCAAACAAAATCAATTGCAAGACTCCTTGCAATGATTTTCAACCTCAGAAAATGGTGATAATGGAGAGTTGCCCAAAATCAAGTCATTTTCTTCCAGGTGTAAATTTAAGGCAAACATTAATGACAGACTTATTCATACAAAACAGACTTGTTCACCATGTTATCACAGATCAGTTTATTATTTTTAAAAGAAAAGAAAACAATGATGAAGAAATTATAGTGAACAGTATACGATATGGAATGAATGAAAAGTAAGGATTTACAAACAGAGATAGAACTGTCTCTGGCACATGAAGTCAATTTTAAATTAACTAACAACAGAAAACAAATCCACCTTCTCTGTGACATTTAACTAACAATGATTTTTTATGTGATACTATCAACCTGATATTAGATTGATATTTATGGAAGAAATGTCTTTTAAAAAATTGGTTCATTAACAAATAGGTAGATAACTTAATATAAAAATTGGACAGTATTTCAGCAGATCCCCCCATACCCCTAAGAACTTTGAAATCCTACTAAATTTCTATCAGAATGAAATCCATATTTCATTTGGATTTTCAGAATTTTAAGTTCTGACAGAACAGCTATTCGGTAGCCAGATAACTAAGAAAAATAAACTGCATACAATGCTGAAATGGTTACTCTTCCTTCTCATCAGTCATTCAGTTTTCCATTGCAAAAGTAAGGACAGTGCCCTCTTATGCTGTGAGAGGAGGTAAAAACATAGACATGGATTTAGGGCGCCTGTCTTCAAGGCAGCCTTGATCTCTTCAGATACTATTCTGATCAGCGTTCCAGTCTATGCATTAGATTTGGTTCTGGTCACACTTGCACCAAAACGCACACAATTCCAGTGACCCTCTCCCATATACCCTTCAGGGTTCATATACCCTTGCTGCACCACTACTGTGGAAGCAGGAGTGTGATGAATAGAAATTAGCTCTACTCATAAAGAGCTAGGTTTCACTTGGTTCCTTTCAGATGATGTATGGAAACACACTTTGAGGCATGGGAGCTCCACACAGTTAATGAAAAAGTCCAAACTTAATACTCTCCCCAGAATGATGTCTCAGGCTCTATTAAACTCACAAACTGATAACTCACTTCCTTATTCTGCATTCATCTGCTGATGATCAGGTTTTAAAACTGTGCATAAAATGCTCAATTAATTCTCTATGGTTGTGTTTGAATAAACAACGTATTCATTGCGATTTGGTTTGTTTTTGTTAAACTTTCACGCGAGCTGCAGATCTACACAAAGCAGGAGCAGAGGGCCCCACACGGCATTCAGGTTCATTTACCTTCTGAACACTGAGGAATGTCACAGACTTCGTAGCGTACCTCTGGATTACTTGTGAAACACCACGGTCCCCCTTCTTCCCCTCGAGGATTTCGACAGTAGTTTTCCTGTAGGTCTTTACCCCGATAGCTCGAAGGCAAAAAGCTAGTTTTAAAATGATAATCATTACAGTATAAGCACATGCAACTTTACTTTTGGCCCATTAAATTTGCTAATTAGTGGGTATGTTTACCCTGAAAGTAGAAAAACATTTATTTTAACTCAGACCTTCACATACAGGGTGGGGCAAAAGTAGGTTTACAGTTTGTGAGACTGCAGAATGCAGAGTTTATTCTTGTATTATCATTTATTAATTATGTGTTGCTTTCCATATGAACAACTGTAAACCTACACTGCCCCATTCTTTATATTAACTTTAATTGTTATTTCCATCCATTCTTAAAATCCTTAAATTTTATAAAAACACTTATCTAACAATTCACATGTTCAACATTCACGTCTGGATTTTCCAAGAGCCAAACATTTAAGAACCTAGTGAACATTGTTTGTACCACAATTTCAAAGCTTCATTCAAAGGCAGCAAGTAATTGAGCAAGGTCACTAAGGAGAGAACTGAAGAAACACTGCAATTGACCTTGAAATCTCACAGTTACACTGCTTATCCCACATAATTGCTTGTTTATTTGTTGCTTTCATTATGAAGAATGTTTCTCCTATTTTCTGAACAACTGAGAAACAGCTTGATGAAGTAACAGGAACAAAGGGTCTAGAATCAAATTAAACCTGGACTCAAATTTCAGCTCTCTCACTTAGTAACTGGAGACCCAGCACGTAATTTGGCTTCTTGGCCTATTAGCTTACCTGTACAATGAATATAACCATAACTTATAATACAGTAACTGTGTTACCATATCTTACACAGTATATGGTTGTTTTGAGAAGTAAGGGATAACAGAGTAATTGACAATAAATGCTACCTATTATTAAGCACATTCCACTTAGTAGTCTTTACTTTGTGGAAGTAAAAGTTTAGCTTTAGAGAATATTTTTGTTCTACACACACACACACACAAATAAATATATACATACATATACCTTTCCAGTGGATTTTTAAAGCAAAAAAGAAGCTGTGAAGAAATAGTGAATGAATCAATAAACAACTTAGTAGGAAAAAATAAAGTAGAAAGGGCGATAAAGTGTAAATCAAACTTAAAAGTGGCTTAAAAAAGAATAAACTTGTCCCACTAGAGTTAACAAAATGAGAAATGAAGAGAAAAGATGTGCTTCTTTTCACAGTTCTTTATCAATTCATATCGAATTCCTCTTTAAAACATGCAGGATAAAAAGAATACCAGGTCATCTCTTCTCTTCATTCTTTGGCATATATGGCTTTTTACTGGTTTTTCTTTGTGCTTTGTGGTGTTAGCAGGCTTTTCTTTAGCAGCCTATATCTGACCAGGGTGGGAAGCCTAGTCTTGCTCTTTCCACTTATTGTTTTTAATATATTTTATTGATTTTTTTACAGAGAGGAAGGGAGAGGGATAGAAAGTTAGAAATATCAATGAGAGAGAAAAATTGATCAGCTGCCTCTAGCACACTCCCTACTGGGGATGTGCCCGCAACCAAGGTACATGCCCTTGATCAGAATCGAACCTGGGACCCTTGAGTCCACAAGCCAATGCTCTATCCACGGAGCCAAAGCAGCTAGGACTCTTTTCAGTTATTTGTGTTCATTCAACAAAAGTTTATGAAAACCTGTTACACCAAAACCTTATGCCACTCAACGGGATTTGTAATAAACTTTTATTTACATATATAGTATTGTTTCTTTGTTCTTGTTGGCAAGGCTCTAAGAGAGATAAGTAAAGAAATATTTAAAATTGAGTTATATTTAAAGGTACTTTGAAATATAAATTAGATCTTCTGCTGCTAGTCACTTTTCCTTTTCTTTTAATATAAATGGTGTTCATAGGAAACTTGATCTATTCCATCATCTGCTTCACTAATGAATACTGGGTGGCCAATGAAAGATAGAGGTGTAGATATCAGGTCACCTGAATTTCTGGTTAAGTTTCTATACTAATTTCATCATCTATCATCGTCTTCCCATTAAGCCACTTGTAAAATATTTTAATTTAGGGAGTCAACAACAAACCATTCCTCTAGAAAGAGACATTTATATATTTCTTTTTCCATTTCCCATGAAGTTAATCTTTAGTTAACACTTAAAAGTATTAAGCATTCATGTTGATATTCCAATAAGCTGATAATCGATGATACTTAAGTTTTGTTCCTACTGAATTTTTTTAAAGTTTGACTAATGTACAAGATCTTCTTAGCCCTAAACTCAAGGAAATGTTTGTTAGAAAAATAGCTGATTGGACTAGAAAGCCTGTTCCCAGGGAGATCTATTTCACATTTACTCCTCTAGCGGAGAATCACAATCATAGAGAAATTGGGTTGAAATAAGACCTCTACTGGGTCAGTCCAGTGCACTCTCCTTAAATAAGGCTGGATTGATTTCAAATGCTATTCCTTTGTTCATGAAAAGCATAGATTTATGTGTTTAAATAAGATAATTTCTGTACTGTTCTCTGAATGACACCATCCACATACTTATGAGAGGATAAAACCAATTATTTGTTTGTTTTTTAAATATAAGGACAATTCTCTACTTCACAGATATCTGTGTATAATTAAAAGTAAATATTATCTCCCTTATATGTGGAAGATAATGAACAAAATAAGCTGACCAACAAAGTAGAAACAGAGGCATGGATACAAGGGACAGACTGAAAGCTATCAGAGGGAAAGGAGGAGGGAGAGGCTGGATGAAAGAAGGTGAAGGGATTAACCAAAGAACATATATGCAGAGAGAGAAACCAAATGGCGGCATAGGTAAACACCTAAACTGCTGTCTCGCAAAACAATTTCAAAACTACAACTAAAAGACAAAATGGACATCATCCAGAACCACAGGAAGGCTGGCTGAGTGGAAATTCTACAACTAGAAGGAAAGAGAAAAGCACACCAAGACTCAGAGGAGCTGCAGGAGGCAGAGATACCGAGATGTGCTCACGTGGAGAGGACTGGCAACTGAATGTGTGGCTGGCTTTCTCAAGCGGGAGGGAGACAAAAGCTCCTGACTATGCTGAACTCCAGTTCCAGGTGAGACTCTGGGGACCCAGACTCATACATAGTGAAACTGGACTGTCAGGAAAAAGAAAAGCACACTGAGACTAAGCAACTGTGGAAGGCAAAGGTACCAAGGTGCAGGTTTGGAGAAGGCAGGCAATTGAGTACATGGCTGGCTTTCTCAAGAGGGAGGAAGACAAAAGTTCTCAACTGCACTGAACTCCAGTTCCAGGCGAGACTCTGGGGACCCAGACTCATTCAGGGAGAAACTGGACTATCTGGCAGTGAGTAGAAGTGAGGACAACTTTCAGAGGTGCTTGCAGCGATTACCATGGGACACTAAGACACAGGGGCCTATTAGGGCAGGGCTGATGGGAAACCAATACTGTCTGCTCTGCCCTTCGACTCCACCCCATCCAAACTGAGCACAGAGGCTTTTGCAAGTCTTGTCTCATAAGGATGTCTCCAGCACAGAAGATCTCCCAGCATAGACAGAGCTGATCCTCACAGCCAATTGTCCTGGAGGTCAATTCCTCCCAGTGATACCAACAACAATCAAGGCTTAACTACAACAAGACTGTTCAAACAGCCCACAAAGGGGTGCACCAAGAGTGCCTACCTCAGGTAACTGGGAAGGCTGAGCCTCTGGGCCCAATAGGACACCTAGCACACAAAGACATTCTATCAACTCAGGGAAGCAGCCAAAATGCAGAAACAAAGAAACATATCACAAATGAAAGAAATGGAGAAAAGCAAATGACAGGATATAGAATTCCAAACCATGGTTATAAGGTTTTTTAAGAATTTTCTAGAAAAGGCTGATAAATTTAATGAGACCCTTGAGGATATGAAAAAAAAGACCAATGAGAAATTAAGCATACACTGACTAAAATAAAAAAATATTATATAGAAATCTAACAGCAGACTATAGAATCACAAGAATCAAGTTAAAGATTTGAAATACAAAGAAGCAAAAACACCCAACTGGAAAAGCAAAAAGAAAAAAGAATCCAAAAATATGAAGATAGTATAAGGAGCCTCTGGGACAACTTCAAGTGTACCAACATCAAAATTATGGGGGTGCCAGAAGAAGAGAGAGAGCAAGATACTGAAAATCTATTTGAAGAAATAATCACAGAAAACTTCCCCCACCTAGTGAAAGAAATAGATTTACAAGTACAGGAAGCACAGAGAACGCCAAACAAAAGGAATCCAAAGAGGACCACACCAAGACACATCATAACTAAAATACCAAGAGCAAAAGACAAAGAGAGAATATTAAAAGCAGCAAGAGAAAAACAGTAATTACCTACAAGAGAGTGTCCATAAAATTGTCAGCTGATTTCTCAACAGAAACTATGCAGGCAAGACAGGATTGGCAAGAAATATTCAAAGTGATGTAGCAAGAACCTACAACCAAGATTACTCTACCCAGCAAAGCTATCATTCAAATTGAAGGTCAGATAAAGAGCTTCACAGATAAGAAAAAACTAAAGGAGTTCATCACCACCAAACCAGTATTATATTAAATGCTGAAAGGCATTCTTTAAGAAGAGGAAGAAGAAGAAAAAGATAAAAATAAAAATTATAAACAACAAATACATATCTATCAACAAGTGAATCTAAAAGTCAAGTGAATAAAAAAAACCAATGAATAGAATAAACTGGTGAATATAATAGAATCGGGGGAATAGAAAGGGAGTGAACTGACAATTCTCGGGGGAAAGAGATGTGGGGGTGCTAAAAGAGACTGGACAAAAATCATACACCTATGGATGAGGACCATGGGAGAGAGGGGGATAAGAGCAGAGGGTGGGGTGGGAACTGGGAGGAGGGGAGCTATGGGGGAAAAAAGAGGAACAATTGTAATAATCTGAACAATAAATATTTATTAATTTTTTTAAAAGAACATATATGCATAACCCATGGACACAGACAACCATATGGTGATGGCCAGAGGGAAGGGGGAATGGAGGTTGGGTGAAGGTGGACAAAGGAGGGATAATGGGGACATCTGTCATAGTGTCAACAATAACAATAAAGTTAGAAAATAAATTTAAAATTAAAAAATCAATAATTTGGAAAAATAGTTGTTTTCTGTTACTAAAATACTGGAAAGCTGAACAGTTTGGACACTTATTAGCTGGTGTTAATTAGGCTGAGATCACAAGTTTGATTCCAATATGGAGCAACAAACTCTTTTTCTTTCTATGTGGGCCAATTAACTCATCTTTGTTTACTGAAGTAAAATCATCATTCATAATTACATCCTCCAAAAAATTAATGGAATGGGATAAAAAGTGGATTCATTGAGGCAAAGTTATCTTCACTATTGCAAAAACAAGTGTTAGCAGGTGTCCGACTGATCTGCTATGTGTATGATGCCCTGGGCTTGTTAAAAGCAGGACTCAGATTCTGGCCATCCCCCTTACTAGATGCGAATGACCTTGAAAAGTTACTAAGGCTCTTTATACTTCAGCTTCTTCCTATATAAAACAGAATTAACAAAACCATCCACTATGTGTTTCTTGGAAAGATTAAAAGAAATAAACCTGGTATACTGCTCAGCAAAGTAACTGGCACATGGTAATTTAAATCTTCTAATGCATTTAATAATCCAGGAGAGCTGTTTTTCAACTACTTTAATTCAGTTAAAATTATTTGTAAAATAAACCCTGAAAACTGGCTAAATTTAGTTCTCTAGTGGGTAGTAGATATCTATGTTTCTCCTCCATTATGATTCAAACTTTCAAACTTGTCTTTAAATAGCATTCATTTAATAAGGAATGCAATTTTAAGTATAGATATTTAATTCTCAAAGAATGAGAAGGTTGTGTTTTGTTTGTTTTCAGTCATTAGACAGTAGGTAAAATGGAAAAGGTGATCAGAGGCATGAGTTTTTATCAGATGTTTTCATTTTTTACAGTACTTTGGAATCATCTGGTGAGCTTTTTTTTTTAAATGATGGTGGATGGGTTATTTCCCCCCAAGAAATGTTGATTTGATTGGTCTATGCCTATACCTGCCTGGCAGGATTTGTTATGGGCTTCTATCAGGTGATGTTAATGTGCCGCGGAAGTTGAGAACCCCCATGGTTAAAGAACATTTGGCCTGGCCACTGGGTAAGGTCAGAATGTGATTTATACAACCTCTCCACCTCCAGCTGCACAATGTGGAACCTTCTTGAAGGCAAAGGGAGGGAGGAAATCTTTTAAAATTATGTTTCAATTACTTTTTCACAAACACTAGGATCTATAAATTAAAATTTTGAGGTAAGATGACATTAGGCCACATCTGAATGATAAATTTGTTCATCTTTGGCTAAGTAACAGTCATGGATTCACATAATCCTTAGCTTAATATAATTCAGCAAGGTTGTCTATATTATTATAGAACTGTAGAATTATTCTGAAGGATTAAAATGAGATTTATAACACACATAATCAAAAAGAGAGGTTTATCTTCTCTTCTTCATGCTGTTCTTACCTGTGCTCATGGGGTATCATGGAATTCCAGGGCTGGCATTTGATGCCACTCTTAGTGATAGATACCGTTCCCTTGTAGCTTCCTCCTTTACCAATGATGCAGTTTCTAATATAGTCTAAAGAAAGCAGAGAAAAATGCTGTAACTATGAGTAACATGGTATATATCTAAAAGTAAAATAAACTTCCATTCAAACCTTTAAGTAATTAACACTTATAAAATACTGTTTTTCAAATCATATTGAAATGTCTTACCAAAAGCTTCTACTAATATTATAAAAATAATACATTTCAGAATAATCCAAAACAACAACAAAAAGACTATTGAGAAGTTTTAATTTTGTGAGCATATACTTGGTTAACTGAAGATATTAGTCTATATATTTAACATAGTCTCTACATTCTACTGGCCAGACAATCTTAATTGGGCAGAATGATTTGCTCAATTATGTAGACCATGTTAAGAAAATATTAAAAATGAAAATCAATGGATTTATAAAACCTATATTGAATTCAGAAAGTTACTTTAAGATAATAGAAGTAACTAATTTGTCTTTCAGTAAAATGGTGAAGATTTTGTATATACAGGTGTGTGTATGTATGTGTGTGAGAGAGAGAATTATATTATTTTTATTTTTCCATATTTTTGATAATATTTCCTCTGCTAAATCACAAGGCAATCAAATTAAAACATGCAGAATATTTCTGTCAAACAATATCAACTACAATAGAGTTGTTAGTTGAAGATGGTCTTATACTAGAGTATGAATTATATTTAGGATTTGTAGAATTATTGAGGTGAACAGATATCATCTTATTTTCTACCATGAACCAATCTTAATTTAAGACATATACCACATTATAAGAAAATATCTGTGTATATTATCAAATACCCAAATTAGTAAGACAATAAGATTAAAGAAAACATTAAAATTAAAATCAATGCTATTATCATATATACAATCATAACTATTTCTTGTGATGAGAGATTTATCTTCTCAAATTTATATTTATTTAATATTCTTCAATTATTTAATATAATTCTGCTTTTTACAAAGTAAATGCCTTATGAATATAATACCAGAATACTAAAATAGACAAAGTAACAAAAAAATGTGGTCTAATTCTTCTTTAGAATTTTTTTTAGCCTGGCCAGTATGCTCAAAGGTTAAGTGTCAACCTATCAATCAGGATATCAAACTTCAATTCCCAGTCTGGGCATATGCCTGGATTGTAGGCTTCATCCCCAGTGAGGGATGTGCAGGAGGCAGCCAATCAATGATTCTCTCTCATTATTGATGTTTCTATCTTTCTCTCCCTTCTTTTCTGAAATCAATAAATATATATATTTAAAATGTTTTAAAGAACATAATAATTAGAAATAGATCCAACTAATACATCCAACTATTTTTTCAATATCTTCACATTTTTCACTATTAGCAGTCATCACTATAACAGATAAATTTGTTAAAATTTAAAATACTGTAGTAATCCCCAAATTTGCTGTAATGTAAGAGATCTTAAACTAATAGCTTAAGGTGGCACTTTCCAAAATGACATGGAGAATACCAGTTCTAGGAGAGGCTCCTAGAAGTAAACAGAGAAGATATAATCTAATTATGGGGAGTTTGGAAAATGATCTCTGTAATCAAAAGTGTCATTCTATTGTCAATTCTCTGGTATCATCTGTCTTAATAGATGAATTAACTGTATAATAAATCCATTATATAACAAAACATCCATGGGAATGAGAACTGTGGTAGTAATTTACATATTTTATATTTCATTTCATTATGAATATTTAGAAATTGGCCAGTTACCTTTGTTTTCATAGAGGTCAAATTCGTGGCCAAATTGTTTTTTCACTCCAGTTGACATGCTATTGAAAGGGAACCAGAGGCATCGTTTTCTTGCTTTATCAAAAACAAAGGCCCTGAAAAAAATATCTGAATGAAAAGAAGGAATACTACTATTTATACAGTTTTTAAAGATTGGGCACATGGTTTAACCAAGGAGGGCAATATAAAGTCTTTCTAAACTAACATTATAAATGCAAAAATCTCTTAACCATAAACAGTAAAATATTTGATAACATTTTCTACATAAGAACCAATGTTAGCATTCTGAAGTGTTTTCTTCCCATTAAGAAATGGTTTTAAAATTCCTTACTATGCTACTTTGATGCCACCATGTACAAGCCTTTATTAGTTAGTATTCTGATAACTTAAATAATATCAATAAGGGGAAAACTTATATAAAAAAGACATGAAATTTTAGAAAATATTTTACTTATTATTTTATATTTTATTCACTACATTTTATTCTTTACCCATAACTTCAAAACATATTCACAAACTTCGTGCTTTGTATTTTTAAATATCTACCTATAAAAACATTTTATAGCTGACATAGTAATTAAAAGCAAATCATAAAAGTATTATTTTTGTAGATGTGGCAGAATAACTTGATAAGATAAAAATTGGGTAATAATAGCTTTGAATTTTTGTCTGGTAGACTATAAGCTTATGCCATACATGTTAAATTCCCTATTTCCTTATGGTAGTGTTAGAGTGGAGAGTGTTAAATGATCTTGAAACCATAGTGATTAGATAAATAACATATATAAAATAAACAAACAGCTAAAAATAAATCAATAGCTTCCTACTTTACTTTAAAATAAAAATGTACCACACATATATAAACTACTTTTCTATCCATGACATGAGATAACCTTGCAGGAGCCCCACTGGGAATGTGCAAGATTAGCCTCTGTGACTACAAGTGTGGTTACATCTGGAAAGTGAGGGACAGGGTTTCCAGCTCTCTGATTTCTTTCACTTTTTTTTCTCTCCTCCCATTACTATGCCATATTTTTTCAGAAAACTGTTTTCTTCAATCATTTTACACTTCATATGGGCTGGATCCTGGCTGTCAAATTTAAGTTTGACTTTAAGAGTCTTTATATTAGCCTTATTTTAATTATCATCTTCATTTCAAGAATTTATTTTGTCTAGTTTCCTAGTTGGTCGTGGCAGAAGGGCAATTCCAGTAAGAGTAACTCAGTCATGGCTAGAAAAGGAAAGCCTCCTGTTTTCTTCTCTTGAGCCAATTGATGAATAGCAATTTTCTGAAGAGCTTAGAATCAGGCACTCTGGTTATCTTTCCTACTCAGCAAAGGACAATGTCAATCTCTATACAACCATTTTTTTTATTCCTTCTCAAGAGAAAAGAGTGTTTGACAATGTTCCACCTCATGCCCACTCAATTACAGATGCTTTCACATAGCTTTGTTGGTATTTTCCAAACATTTTCCTATATTTTCCCTTGTATGCCAGTGATTCTAGACCACATGACAAGTTGGCAAAAATACCATTTAATTCATTAAGAACCTAATTTCAGAGTATCACAATTATATGTATATAATTTTGAATAACTAATGTATTTAGTGGTTGCAAACACATATTATAAAACACACATACTGCGACAGATAAATGAGAAGAATTCAATTTCTAGGCAAGAAAACTTGGGCTGTGCATGGGTTTTATTACATGTGATTTTCTGTACAGGTTGCCATAAATTTGGAGACTAAATTTAACTCAGCCAGAATATGGTAGGAAAATATGAAACCTCATATACATGAGGTATGTAAAGGTATATTAATCAGGTCACATGTGTCCTCCAATGAACCAAATTCATTTTCGTTTCTACTAAATAAAACAAAGGAAAAGGTTTTTTGTTTTGTTTTGGGTTGGTTTTAATAGGCAGAAGGCTGATTAATGTGAAAATTTAAAGGTAGCAATACTTTCCTTACTTGTGGACCTAGGAGAGTGTATTGTCGGATTCAGAGTTAAAAACCAACAATGATTTTGGTTCTCTAATTCTCTATGGCCTGTCTTTTCAACCTCAAGAGGGGAAAATACAGTAAATCCAACCTCCTCAGTTGCCAGAACATCTCCATAAATCTACACAGCTGAGATGTTGATTGAGAGTGGTTTTCTCTAATTTATTTTTAACCAACTCAAGGCTTTTATCAGAAAGCCAGGGAAAAGAAGCAGAATCATCATAGGAAAATACTTGCGAAGTCAATCCCCCACTACTCTTGCCAAGAAATATCTCCCTGAAAGAGGCAGTTTGGTTATAAAATACTTCCAGAGGAGCTGTAAATGGATAGGAAGGAGATAGTCTCTCCTCCCCCTAAATCTATTGAAGTTATTCTCTGACCATGTACTTTCCCCTCAGGCCCATAACATTCATTTCTCTGAGAAAGGCAAGATGAAATTCAGACCACTTGCCATGACATTACTAAATCTGTGTTCCCATTATGTGTCATGACCCAAATGTTATAGAGCAGAATTTAAAATTTACAGGGTGTCATGTTAAATCCTTTAACATGTGGGATGAAATAGGGAATGAAAGGGAGGAAAGTAAGTGAGAGGAGAAATGTTTATGGAGAAGAACTAGGAAACACATTTTCCTTGGGCAGTTAGGATGAAATTGTCACCTTCATGGCCCAAAATTCCAAATTATATCCTCTGGGATTACTGGCAACGAAGTAAGGAATTCTCTGCGATCACACAGGGACTTCACAAGTAAGAAAACTCACTCTGAGTTCCCGCATGCCTCCATCACTTTTCATCTAAAATGTCATCATCACTACCCTGGCCTAACCAGTCTCTGTTGCTGAGACCAATCCCTCTAGTTTTTAATCCTATTCTCTCAACACCTTTTATTTAAATCCATAAAGACAATGACATAAGTTATAGTAAATTTTGGCTACTGCTCAACCTATATTCTGAAAATTTCTTCACTCCTCTTGAAAGAAAAAAAAATGTTTACTCTGAATAGAATATTTTAAATGTTTTTTAAAACATTGAAAAGTGAGATAAAAGTAAATCTAATTACCTTTCAGTTCCTAAAGTTCAATTGTTTATAAGATGAGAAAATGTAAATTCCATAACCAAAGCCACTCTGGATTCTAAAAGATATCACTTTATATGTACTTCCTTACTCATATTTCCATCAACAGAGAGCTCAGTCTTCTGCTGTAATGTGTTTAACACTAAACCCAAGCTTATATTCTAAGGGCAAATTACATTAAATACAAAAACAAAACAAAACAAAAAACATGATGATAATAAGTACATATTGTATTTAGAAAATTATCCTAAGAACAAAATGAAGTAACTTACTTGCAAGTAAATGGAAGTCCTTTATTCCTAATACATCTATTAGCACATTGGTCTGCAGTATTCATTTTTTTTGTTTTTATCTTCAGTAATGGGTCTTCTTTAAATAGAGTAGTCTTTGCTGACTTCTTGAATTCATGAAGTGTGTTTCTTTTTTTCTTCTGTCCTTCTATTAATAATAATTTAAAAAAACACATAAGGAATATGCTTTTGAGGCTAATGTAAAAAAAAAGTCCTTACAGATCATCCGTAAGATTAATGATTTTATCTGACAACATACTAGACCTCCAGGAGTTGGGGATAGAGTGAGGTGGGCAATGATACTCTCAGATAGTTAAGAGAAAAAAAGAATATTGTAATCAGTGAAGAATAAATAACTTGTCATGTAGAGTCACTTCACTCATCTACATTCTTTCAAATTAAGGATGTTTTTCAAAATTAGGGCAGAGTTCACTCTAAAGATATAAATAACATGATATTCTCCAAACAGTATGAAAGCAAGGGCCAGGGCATATCATATCATGCTCTATAATTAAATTTGTCATTTCCTTCCATAAGTGGTCTGTATGTAAGTTATAGTATTAATTAGACAAGCCAAATCAATAACAGATAAGAAACTTCTCACTAAAATTGGGGTAGTGGACACATTTTTCTGACTTGCTCTTTAAAGTACTTCATACTATTCGTATTTTAGCTCTTCTCATTTCCTACATAAGTGTCTTCTGTGCTTGGGGGCACTAGTTCTTAGTATCACTGAACTGTTTGTCTTGAAATCAATCCAAATGCTGCAAATCAAATGCACGTAAAGCTTCATCCTTTAATGTAACAACATCATTTTTCTTCATGAAAGTACTCGACAAGGCACCTAGATAGCATGAATTCTCCTATTAAAAACCTGAGAACAAAACTAAAACATCCTAAAAGATATAATCTATTGAATAACATTAGAGTATCATGAACTTGCTTCTTTATTCTCAATTTGCCTAAAGTTGTCTGGTTTGTAATGATGATCACCATCTTCACCATGAGGATGAAAATGTCTAAGAGACTGCAGCTATTGCATAATAAGGATAGACATGATTGTGCCCTTCTTTGCCTGTCCATCCTTTTGAACACCCTATAAGAAAGGCAGCAATAATATAATCATTTTAAAGATATAGATACCAAGACACTGGGAAAAATTTACCACTTAGAAGATCTGACTCAAAACCCAGCTGCCTAGCTTCAGAACCCCCACTTTTAAACATTTATGATGCCGTCTTTTCTCTTAACATTGCTAAGAAAGAATGTGAGAATATGGCTTGTAAATATTTCATGAGGATTTAGATTAGAGCTATCAGTAGAGAAGTAACTTGGACAGTAGAACAGACAATGCATTCCTGGCTTTTATATGTGGTGAAATGTGTCAAGAAGAGAGAGTGAAAATTTTTGTCTAAAAAGTTTGGAACTATGGCTAGTAGAGTGAGGTACCAAGAATGGCATTGCACTCTTAAGTTTGCCAGCAACCACTGGCTCCGGTTGGCTTACTGAGAGGACAGATGCTACTCGTTAATGTCTTTCCTAACCTGAAGTTCACAATAAATAGGAGAAAACATGAAGTCTTCTAAATGTCTAATTCTCTATAAAATTCCAGAACACAGGGCCCAAAAGAATGGTATTAATTTCTGTAGCAATGCTTTCATTTTTTAACCTTTCTTTGCCTTACAAGATTAAATGGCGATGGCACAACAGGTATAATTTAAAAGACATTTTAAGATAGAAATTCAATCAACCAAATAATCTATCAACATGTTTTTTATTGAGTGTGGACCAAATGCCTTGCATAACGTTGGCAGACAGATGATAATTCTGGCATTCTCATGGATTTGCCAGATGACTTTGTTTAATTACCTGAAATGCTAATATCCCACTTACTCAATCTAAGAAAAATAAAAAATGGTATAACAGTTGAACTAAAAGAAGCTATTTAAACTATAATAATTAAGTAAATATTTGGAAACCAATTTAGATAAATAATGTTATTAATATGCAAAGTTTTAGTTTTGCTTTTGGAATTTTATTCTTTAATTTCTGGCATAAGAGTGAAACTTATTCTCCCAAGCAAAAAAAAAATAGTACAATTCTTTTCAAATTTCGGTTTATAATACAGGGCCATGTTAATGGAAGATAAGTTTCTTCATTAAGAGGTTCTCCTTCATTTGACCTTAGTGCACTATTTCCCAGGTGCTATGTAATGTTTCACAGCATAATAATCTGACTTCTTACACAAATAGAAATATTTCTTAGAAACAAATGTAGTTAATAGATGCAGATCATCTACTTTAAAAATTGTCCACCAAAATGGAAGGAATATATATATATATATATATCAAATGAATTCTGTTAACTAAAAATATTGAATTAATAATGACCTCATGTATTAGGTATTTATTATACACAACTAAGTGTGAGAGAAATTTGAAAAGAATATGATAAATATTAAATTCAGATATGTATTTTACTAATTATTTAAAAATATAGAATCCCTGTCCAATGGTATGCTTCTTTTCTTGATACCATGTAATATGAAAGCAAGCATTGAAGACTACTGTGAGAAAAAAAGTCTCTGTGGTTTTGCTGGGTGTGTTTAATTCTACAGCTCCTCAGTTGTCCTATTGAAATGTGTTAATGTGTGGCTGTACCCCATAAAATAGTCTACTCTTGCTTGCTGATTAATTTTTCCATCACTACATCTCATCTAAAGATCAAAAAGCATTCTAAAAAGCAAATAAATCCATGATTTTCCTTTAGTAGATAACAAATAGGAGTGAAAGGCTTGTCTGGGCTATAAAGCTAATGAGAGGCGATCAGAACCAGATACCAGGATTCCCATTCCACTATTCATTTGTCATGACTTAGAAGCTTTCCCTTATAATTCAGTCATTTCTACTTGGATCAGTAACTAAGGACTCAAAAATGTGAAGTTCAAGCTAATGGTACATCATGTAATCCATACACCTATAAAGCTAATTTCTTCTTCAATAAAAGAAAAATTCAAAACAGAAGTCATTAAAAAGCAGCATCCAAAAACAAAATCATCTTCCATATGTAGTAACAACTGATGTTTATTTTACTGAAAACAATTAAAAGACAAGTTTAATTTGGGAAGAAACTCAAAAATATTTTTGGATCAGATTTTGCCCTACTAATTTTGTGCATGGCTGTTAGTTGAAGTTTATAAACAAAATAGTGAAATGAAATCAAAGGCTGAGAGATCACTCCAACTTTGTCATGTTTTCTGAACTTTAAATTGTAACTACTCTTTCCTCTTCTCCCAGTCTGGGAAACATTCTAGAAGCTATGTTTCCTGAAGAATCTAGAGTCCCTATTTTAGAACTGAAATCATTAGGATTGTAGTGAAAACCTTCAAACAGAGAGTAGGGTCAAATGTATCAAGGTGCTTGAAGAAAGACACATTTCTCCCCCTGGTCCCCGGGCCTCACACTCATTTCTCTCAGTACCTCATATATTTTCTTCTCTGTGTGGACTAACCATTGACTTCAAAGGAAAATCATGCCAGGAAAGGATTTGCAGGGTGTGGAAAGATGCAGGAATCTGGCTCTACATATTCTGAGAAATCTACCCACATGATTAGTGGTTAACAGCTTGAAGTGGCAAGATGTTAAGATGAAAGTATACAAATAATTAATGGGAGGGAATGGTTGTGACAGGAGACTTTAAACTCCTCAAAAACAAGAATCATAAATTCTGGACCAGCATTTCATTGCTATTATCTAGGACTTGGAAATCACCCCTTTTGCAGAGAAGTAACAGCATCACAAATAAAGATGTCAAGAAGAAAGGCATCCTGTCAGACTTAAATCAAATGTTGCTATTTGAGAAGCAGCACAGTGATCTCTTCCAAAGAGATTTGCAGAATGAAGCAATGTTCAGTATGAGATTAGGGGTTTCCCTAGATATTTCCCTTCTCTTCATTCCATTTCATTTCATTCCATAGAAGCTCCTTCTGGTCTCTTCCTCTGCTGTTTCTGTGTACCACTCTCCATCCACACAGCAACCAAAACAACTGCACTGAGATGCAGTCTGTCAGGTACCTTGTCAACTGGAAAACTTGCAGCAGTTGCCCATAGTTTTTCTTATATTTCCTAGCAAAATGGACTCTTAAAGGCAGTTTCAATTAATTTCACAATTATTGGCTTCAGTATGCATATTTTTTAATCCCATATGTTTCATTCACATAGATTTGGATAAGACACTCAGCTCTATCCCTTCACTAAGATAACTAAGGTCCTTAACCTCAGTTTTCTCATGTTGGATGAGTCCAACAATGCCAATCTTATTAGAAATAAATAAGTTTCACTTTTAGAGCCCAATAATGTAGGTTTCTTTCTCATTTGTTCATCTTTATATAATCCCCCACATTAGATGCTCATTTAATGCTTCAGCTGTTACAAGGGAGTGGATATTTGTTTCCAATGTAATTAGGAATAGATAGAGGGTATTTCTCTGTGCAACAACTTGTATAAACATGGCTTCAATTCACTGCATTGAATATTTCTTTTTAAAACTTTTCAGTAAAATATCTCCATAATGCATTCTGCTCAGAGCTGGTTGTCACGTTATATAGTACCCAATTCTTACCTAACCTTGCATGATTTTACAATATGTACAATAAAATAAATCTTACAGTATCACTGAAGCAAATAATAACAACAAAAATTCTAAATGTTCAACATTAGATGATATTGAAAAGCACAAACTCTCTTTCTGAGGGCTATCCATGTTTTCCATTTTGAAGAATGTTATTTAAAAAAAAAGGACAACTATCAAAATAAACTTGCCACCCAAACAAAGGCAGACACTCTTCTGATGACAATTTGAGCATTATACACTTCAGGAATTATTCACAGCATATCTGTAATTCCCAATTGGCCTCTCCTTGCCTGCCAGCACACTCTTGGGCTGCGTTTTCTCTACACTCAGGAAACGCAGTCATTTCAACATTAGCCAAAGTGAAATATAATTACGAATGTATATCTCCTGCCAAAACTTCATGATGCATGCCAAAAGCAAGTAGACATTGTCTACGGCTGATCTACTGTTTGGGTTTTCCACACTGTGTTCCCCTTGCGTTCGCACAGATGACTTCAGGTAACCATAGTCTATTTCAGACTTTATCAACACTTCAATCTTGAAAAATGAAAGCCCTCAAAATATCAGCCATGATTTCAATTTACACTTAAATTCCCCTAATCCAGCCATGTCTTACAGGAATCTGTTTTAACATGACACAGCTCAAGCATGATAACCTGGTGATTGCACTAACCTCTTTCTCACCTCTTCAGAAGTCTAACCTACCTGTTTGCAAACGGGCTTTTCTAACACCGTGTTGTTTTCCAAAAGGACCAATTCATAAAAGAGAAGAAAGCCAGGTGGACTGAATGATTTCTTATCACCTAGCACATCCTTGATGTTTTCAAATCTTCTATTACACCGAGAGCTAGAGCAGAGGTCTGACGAACTTCATGTTTAACTGATCTTAAAAGTACAGCCAGTTTTCTGTTTTAGATTATAAAAAGGCCATGTCTACCAGCTGGGCATTTGTTCCATTCTTTTATTCCCCTGTGCCCACCCATGATGCTCACTACTTTCTCCCATTGGCATCCCAGCCACTGCAATGGTAATACAACTAAATGCAGATGTTTCCTCTTGCCCTGAAAACTTCCCAATGCAGCAAATGACATTTCTCAACTTCCAGGCAGTAGAAACTCCCAAGCAACTCCTTCCCAACCTGTAAATTCAGGACAGAAAAGGACCCATAGAGAGAAGCGCTGCAGCTTTAATCAAAGTTACACAATTTTTTTTCTGCCTTCCTTGCTCTGCAGTTTCAAAAAGACAGGCATCCATACCCAGAAAAAAAAAATGAGATCTTAGAAGGGAGGCTTTCTCTTTCATTTTCATAACAGGCATATACTCAGAGTTTAATCTGCCTTTCTCCAAATATAAACCTGCATAAAGCCATAATTTGGCTCTGAGTGTTTACAGAGTGATGTGGGATGGTCATGGAAAAGTATCCTCTGGAAAAAAAGAATCCCTGCTGCACTGACCATCACTCTCCCCTCTTCACACCAGACCTTCTGATCAACTTTAAACTTGTGCGAACCATCCAAGTTCCAGCCAGTGTTAGCGCTTCATCCCTACCCCCAAGTCCACAACTAAGAAGCTCAGTGAGAAGGGGCTGGGTCACTAGGCGGTGAGGGTGGGGTGGGGAGACACACTGAGGGGATGTTAATTATCATTTTAAATGCTTTGCAAATAGATCAAAAGAAAGGGCATTGAGAAGTTAAAAAAAAAAAACATACCACATACTGAGCTAAGAAAGGATGCTGGGGATTGGGGGAAGAGAGAGTGCTAGGAAAAGACTAGGTTAGCAAGAGATAGGGAAAATAATGATAACAACGAGGAAGAAGAGAAAACTAACCTGCATAGGGGATGGCGATGGGCAGCAGCAGGAGATGGAGGAGGACATGCTGCAGCAGCAGGACTGGCAGGAGTTTGGTCACCCACATGGCGCTGGGCGCTGGCGGGTCCCACTGGAGGAGATGCCCGGGTGGAAGGATCCTGTTCCGACTCAGTGCCTAAAAGAGCCGGTCGGCTCTGAGCGGCTTTTTATTGCAATGAGCTCAATTTGTTGTGTGATTAACTGGAAAGATCTAGGTCTGAACTCCCTCTTACGGTAAGAAACTGTTTAACAACAGCCCTGGACTCTCTCCCACCCCCTCCTCTCCTCACCCTCCCCCCCACTCCCCAACAACACCAAACAGATCCCAGCTCCCCGCGCCCCCCCCCCCCCTCCACTCTCCAACTCTGCTTAGGAAAGAAACTTACAAAGAAAAGGTCACCTGGCCTGGGGCCAGCTTCAATTTGGAAGCCCGAGCTCCAGATCCCAGTGCTCCTATCCCAGCAGGGAAGGGAGGAGCACGGCTCAGCCCAATAACTACATCGAGGCACAGACAGAGAACCAGTTCCCTCCCTTTCAACAGAAAATACATGTGTGTACATATATATCTCTTTGGGAAAAGAGGAAGGGGAAGCAGAAGAAAGCAAAGAGCTGCTTTTTAGTCCAATGTGCCTTCGCTCTGAGCTGTCCAGTTCCACTGCTAGAGCGACCTAGGTATTCCAAACGCTGTCACAGGTGCCCAGGGGGTGAGAGGCAGGCTGAGAGGAGGAGGCAGAGTGCAGGCAGGACCAGCCCAGGTAGAAAGAAGGTAGGTGAGAAAAGGCTGTGGGAAAATATGGTCACAAAATAAACAAGCAAACAAAAGCAGCCTTACTGCCAGGTGGGAAAATTATCCCTGTCCAAGGGATTCAGAGCTGGCAGTTTTTGTGTTTTTTTTTTTCCAGAAGTTGTGCTAAGCGCCCCCAAGTCCCTGAAAGATCAGGCAGAGGGTGGAAAAACCAGGACTACAGGCATTATTAGAGGAGAAGGACCTACCTGGCTGACTGGCAAGGGGAGAAGAGCAACACGTGCAGAGGTGAACACGCCTTTTGAGGGGAGGAATGGGAAGGGATGGGGTTTAGGGTACTCAGTGGGCGCTGATTGGTGGCTTAATGTATGGTCCATATAAGTTACATAGTCACTCAGGTACTTAGGGACAAGAGCTAAGGGTATCTGGCAGGTGCTGATTGGTGGTTCAATGTATAGACCATATAAGGTGCCTAGTTAGGTACTCCGATATGTCCAGGCCTCAGGTGCAGGTTGCGTCATACTCCCCCCACCAGTTTGGGGAAGTACCTATCAGTCACCACAAATACACCCAAAGTGCATCAGGGAAACTTGTCTTATCTGGGGTCTGATAATATCTGGTCATGCTCTCAAAATGTCTAAGGGACTGGGATTATCCACAGCCTGTCTTTGATGGATAAATGTAGAATGGACTATGTGTGTGTCCTTGTACACATGTGAACACATACACACTCACACACACATATGTCTATATGATGTGTGCACCTTTAAAGAATTTCTCTGGAAATCTCTTAAACTGTTTCAATACAGCAGTGTTGAATGGACCTCTCTTTTAAGCTCCATCCCCCTGCATTCACCCACCAACCTCCAAAAATTTAAATGGAGGGATGAAGAGCATGGGGAAATGGGGGGGGGGGGGGGGCTGGATGAAAGGGAGGGTACATGACTCATTTCTGTAGATTCTTTGTGAAATCATTCCCCAAACTTTGCATTTATTGAGAGGATTTGTCTTTACACTACTCTGATTACTTTGGGCAAGCACTTGCTTTATTTTTAATGGATTTGGGGGAATAGTTGCCACATGTGTCTCTGAGATGAACACAAGTGGGAAGCAGTGTCTCTGTGGACAGAGGAAGGGAAGGTGGGCATAATGTGAGAATGACTCTGAATCAGTGTGTGGAAATACTGGGCAAAATTAAAGCCATCCACAGAACAGCCTTATCTCCACCTACAGGTCTGATTTCTCCTCCTCTTGCTCTACCCATCCTCGCATCCAGAAATAAACAAACAAACAAACAAAAACTCACATACCACATGATTGCTGGATGGGTAGAGAAGTGAGGGCTTAAGACAACCACTTTGAAGAATCTACTTTATAACACCTTTTTATTGTTAACTTTTCTCTTTGATCATTTTCTCAAACCAATCAAACTTAAAAGTCATTTGTCTCCACTCCCCGGTATCCCAAGTATCCATTTCACTTTCCTTTGACTTTCTATTACAGTTTTTGGAAAATGTCAATTTGGCCTGATTATTTGTATAAACACAACAAGAACAGCAATTGGTCATATAGGATCTTTTAATTCTGCCTCTCTGGACTGTCATTATTGAGCTTCAATATGCCTTTCAGGCCAAAGTAGCTGAACTTCCTAGCTGTTGTCAGGTTTTCCTGCAATATCTATAGATTTAGGTGAATTTCTCAAGTTCTCGAGGTCCCCAAAGATGTCTTTAGGTTCCTTTCTTGTCATCTCTCAGGAAAACAACTTTCATTCCTTACCTGGAAAGACTACTATGAATCATAGGATGAAGCAATGTACCAGGCCATCTCTCCAAGGGGTTCGTAATGGCTTCAAAGTCAATCTTCATTTCTTAAGGATTTCTGGTGACATTCAGAGTTCAGGCATGTCTCTGTCAGACATGCCTGACATGCCTAACATTCCAGCCAAACTCTTGGTTAATAAAACCACAATTGGAAACTGGTCTTATTGAACATGCAAAGAAATGTATTGCCATGACTCACTCATTAATAATTGCCAGGTTCTGGAAGGATCAGGTAGAGAGAAAAATAATTTCCCAAATTGCTTTTATAAAATAAGTCTTTTTATATCTGGAAAGCAACAGGAAAATCCTTGTCCATTTAACAATGTAAAAATGAACCAGAATCAAATGTTTACTTTGCTCTTTAAATTGATTCACTTAATAAATTTATTATTCAGCTTACTTATATAATTTTCTTTTACGATTTTTTTTCACAAACCTTCTATAATTTCACAAACCTTTTTGCAACTTTCACAACCCCTCTTACCCATTCAGAATAAAAAAAAAACAGCTTTGGAAAAACTTATTTCATTTTCCTTCATTTATACCTTATACCTGCTATAAAAAAACCATACACATTCTTTCAACCTACAAGTAAAAAGTAAGCAATTAGCATTTTTTATATTGGCAAATATATTTCGCAACTTTTAAAATCATAAGTTCATCCATTGGCAAACACACTCATATTTTAAGAGATATATTTCTAACAAAGTTTAAGATATTTATTAACAGCTCCCATTTATTTTCTAGCTTTTTGTAATAAAAGTATATGAACTTAATACCTGTCTAGCAATCAATATTTAACAGCTAAAATAAATTCATTTGGTATGCTTAAATGGCTAAAGTTTTTTTTTCTTTCAGTAAGAATTACTTCCCAGACACTTACATTTTATGAGATGGTTCAGATAGGAGTTCTTGAAGAAAACCAAATATTTCCCCTTCAAAGGTACAGAGGAATAAATGTAGGCTCCTCCTAGAACTTTGGTTTCATAAGGCCAATGATCTATAAGCCTTTTGAGCAGAATAGTGGAGGTTAGAGGAAGGTAAGAAGATTTAGTGGGCTTTGATGTTCTGGAGCCATACCTCTAGCCCTGTGAAGATTTTATTTGTAAAACAAGGAAGTCATTTTTTAACACCTCAAGAATCGGGTTGCTACTCAAATGTTGGTGAAAACTGACAAGTTTGTTCACCCATCTTTGGAATATTTTTTGTTGTTGTTTTTTCATTAGGTATATTTTCTTTCAGGCTCTGTAGCAATTAGAGAGAGATCTAGTTTACCAGTGGCACATAGCTGAGGGTGATTTCAAAGAGCCATAAAAGTTTACATGTATTAAAAAGGAGATATATGTACTAATATATGTAATACTTTAAACAATAAAAATATTTTTAAAAAGCAACAAAGAAAAGAAAAGTCATATTGATCTAAAAAGGCCTCATCCTCTGTGTACTTACCTTGGGACTGGCAAAATGGGTCAGTGTAAGAGTGGGGATTATAACCCAAACCACTATTTTTTAATATATTTTATTGATTTTGTACAGAGAGGAAGGGAGAGGGATAGAAAGTCAGAAACATCGATAGAGAAACATTGATCAGCTGCCTTCTGCACTCCTCCCACTGGGGATGTGCCTGCAACCTAGGCACATGCCCTTGACCGGAATCAAATCTGAGACCCTTCGGTCCGCAGGCTGACGCTCCATCCACTGAGCCAAACCGATTTCAGCCCCACAATTCTTTTGACATTATTTCTGTAAATGCTGACTCAGAATAGTATAGAGCTTTTAGATAAACAGCATGTTTGTATAGAATAATTAGGAACTAACTTCAGGAGATACAGACTCCAGCCTTCAGTCATCCCAGTTCTGGGAGATTTGCTGACATTCAAACATAGAACTAGGATGGCATAGAGACAAGATGATGAAGACCAGGATGATGTAACCAAACCACCACTTGGCCAGTTTTGAGATCCTTATCCGAATGGACAATGCTGGCCTGCACACAGAGAAGTTTTCAACCCCTTCCCATTACATGTTCTACTTTCCTCTCCCTTCTTATAAAAACCTGTGCCTGCACTGAGATGTTGAAGTGGGCTTTGTGACTAGAGTCTTCCATCTCCTTGTTACTGCCACTAGAATAAATCTCTCATTTTTCACCAGCATCTGCTTCATGAGTTTGGTTTTTGTGGCAGCAGGCAGCTGAGCATGGGTCCAGTTACAGGTGTAGCTGTGAGATAGTATTAAAATTAATGGTGCCATTACTGGCCACACCTCTGCATTGCCCACTTTATAGTGGGGCCATGCTATGTTATACCTGGGACTTTCAATCCTGGCGACCTTATGAAGCTGGTCTGTTGTCTTTGCTCTGCTCATCTGTCTAACTGCTTATCATAACATTAAATACTATAAATGCTCAAACCTACATATTTAACATTATAATATTCCACTTTTGGCAGGTTATTTGATTTCTCTATTTTAAAATGATAGCTAAAATGCATAAAGCTTTTAGTTTATGCTAAAAATTGTGCAAAGTACTCTTTAAATGATTGTCTTGTTTAATCCTTACAAAAAAAACTTATATTAAGAAAGAATGATTATAATTTCTATTTATTTATTTATGTATTTATTTATTTATTATTGTCTAAAGTTTTACATATGTCTCCTTTTCCCCCAATTGACCACCCCACCCCCCAGCCATTCCCACTTCGGGCAAGCCCCCAATGCCCTGTGTCTGTGTACATTAGTTATGCTAATATACATGCATACAAGTCCTTTGGTTGCTCTCTAACGCCCCCCCCCCTGCCCGTTTTCTGGATCTATTGTTGTTCATCAAATTATATTGATAATTATATTCCACACTAGAGGCTCATGCACAAAATTTGTGCACTTGGACAGGGGGGTAGTCCCTCAGCCTGGCCTGCACCCTCTCATAGTCCAGGAGCCCTTAAAGGATGTCCAACTGATGGACATCCTTAGTACTTCCTTGGAGGCAGGAGAGACTCTTTCCACTGCCATTGCACTCACCAGCTGTGAGCCTGGCTTTTAGCTGAGTGGTGCTCCTCCTGAGGGAGATTGACCATCATGGGGAAGCTCTAGCATTGAGGATCTGCCTCCTGTTGGTCTGTGCACATTATAGTGACTGGTCATTCTGCATTGTGGTCAATTATCATATTAGCCTTTTATTACATACTACGGGCCCGGTGCACAAAATTCGTGCACTGGGGGTGGGTGGTCCCTCAACCCAACCTGCCCCCTCTCACATACTGAGAGCCCTCAGGGGATGTCCAACTGATGGCTCACCCCCAGCCTGCCCAAGGCATCACCCTGCTCAGCTCAGCCCTGGGGGCTGGGTGCTCCCTGCTGCCATCACCACTGCTGCTGCTGTTGTTGCCACCGCTTCCCCACACAGCACATTGGGCTGGGTGCTCGCAGCCGCCACCATCACCATTTCATCTCCACCCTGGGGCCCAGCACTCGTGCCACTTGGCCCCGCCCCTGCTCCTGATTGGCTGGTAGCATAGCAAATCAGGAGCAAAGGTACAGTCAAATTTGCATGTTTCTCTTTTATAGTATAGGACTAGAGGCTCGGTGTACGAAATTTGTGCATGGGGGCAGGGGATATCCCTTAGCCCAGCCTGCACCCTCTAATCTGGGACTCCTCAAGGGATGTCTGATTGCCCCTTTAGGCCCGATCCTAGTAGGCCTAGTAGGATCGGGCCTAAAGGGGCAATCAGATATCTTTCTCACAATACAGGACTGCTGGCTCCAAACTGCTCACCTGCCTGTCTCCCTGATTGCCCCTAACCGCTTCTGCCTGCCAGCCTGATCACCCCCTAAACACTACCCTGCCAGCCTAAATGATGTCTAACTGCTCCCCTGCCAGCCTGTTTTCCCCCAACTTCCCTCCTCTGCCAGCCTGGTCACACCTATCTGCCCTTCCCTGCAGGCTTGATCACCCCCAACTGCCCTCCCTTGCAGGGCCTGGAAGCTTCCAATGGCTCTGCCCTGCTGGCCATCTTGTGGTGGCCATCTTGTGTCCACATTGGGGCAGCCATCTTTGACCACATGGGGGCAGCCATCTTGTGTGTTGGAGTGATGGTCAATCTGCAAATTACTCTTTTATTAGATAGGATAGAGGCCTGGTGCATGGGTGGGGGCCAGCTGGCTTGCCCCGAAAGATGTCCCAGATCAAGGTGGGGGTTCTCTTGGGGCGAGGGGCAGCCTGGGCAGGGGCCTGTGGCATTTGCAGGCTGGCCACAGCCCCCAGCAACCCAAGCAGAGGCCCGGTATCTGGGATTAATCTATGTCTACAATTGAAACTTTGTAGCCTGGAATAGAGTCAAGCCTTCTGCTTGCTCTGGGGTGGCAGCCATTTCTGTTTGAAACATTGTAGCCTAGAGTAGAGGCCTAGACCTGCAATGGCAGGCTGAAACCTTGGCTTTTTTTATTTCCAGGGAAACCCAAACCTCTGTTCTCTCCAGTTCAGTGGCTGCTGCCATTTCTTTATCTTTTATAATTGAAACATTGTAACATTGAGTGGAGGCCTAGGACCACACCTGCAGGCAGAAAGCTTGGCTTCCTCTGTTGGCAGGGAAACCAAGCCTTCTTCCTGCTTTAGGTGGAGGCAGCCATCTTGGTTGGAGTTTATTTGCATAATCTGCTCCTGATTGGCTAGTGGGTGTGGCTGGTGGGTGTGGTGAAGGTACGGTCAAATTTGCATATTACTCTTTTATTAGATGGGGTAATGATATATGTGAAATCATGTGATATCTTTCCCTGAATTGCTTATTTTTCTTAGTATAATGCTCTCCAGTTCCATCCATGCTGTTGCAAATGGTAAAAGTTCCTTCTTTTTTATAGCAACATAGTATTCCATTGTTTTGATGTACCACCATATTTTAATTCACTCATATGCTGATGGACATGTAGGCTGTTTCCAAATCTTAGCTATTGTAGATTGTGCTGCTATGAACATAGGGTTGCATATATCCTTTCTGATTGGTATTTCTGGTTTTTTGGGATATAGGCCTAGAAGTGGGATCACTGGGTCAATTGGGAGTTCCATTTTTAACTTTTTTTTGTTGTTGTTCTTATACCTTTCTTTCTTTTTTTTATTTTTATTTATTTATTTATTTATTTTAAATCTTTATTGTTCAGTTTATTAATTACATTGTTCCCTTTTTTTCCCCCTATAGTTCCCCTCCACCTGGTACCCATCCCACCCTCTGCCCTCACCCTCCTCCACTGTCCTCTCCCATAGTTGCATGATTTTTGTCCAGTCTCTTGCTGCACTTCCGACAGCCCCTTTCTCCCCAAGAATTGTCAGTCCATTCCCTCTCTATGTCTGTGATTCTGTTACATTCGCCACTTTATCCAGTTCATCAGCTTATTAATTCATTTGATTTTTAGATTCATTTGTTGATAGATGTGTATTTGGTGTTCATAATTTACACTTTTATCTTTTCCTTCTTCCTCTTCTTAAAGAATATCTTTCAGCATTTCATATAATATTGGTTTGGTGGTGATGAACTCCTTTAGCTGTTTCTTATCTGCGAAGCACTTCATCTGGCCTTCAATTCTGAATGATAGCTTTGCTGGATAGAGTAATCTTGGTTGTAGATTCTTGCTATTCATCACTTTGAATATTTCTTGCCACTCCCGTCTGGCCTGCATCGTTTCTATTGAGAAATCCGCTGACAATCGTATGGGTGCTCCCTTATAGGTAACCAACTGTTTCTCTCTTGCTGCTTTTAATATTATCTCTTTGTCTTTTGCTCTTGGCATTTTAATTATGATGTGCCTCGGTGTGGTCCTCTTTAGGTTCCTATATACTGGGGTTCAGTGCACTTCTTTAACTCTTAAGTCAATTTCTTTCACCAGGTGTAGGAAGTTTTCGGTCACTATTTCTTCAAATAGGTTTTCATTGTCTTGCTCTCTCTCTTTTTCTGGCAACCCTATAATTCAGATGTTGGTATGTTTGAGGTTGTCCCAGAGGCCCCTTACACTATCTTCAATTTTTTGGATTCTTTTGGTTTCTTGCTTTTTCAGCTGAGTGGATTTTACCTCTTTGTATTTCAAATCTTTAACTTGGTTCTTGGGGTGCTCCAGAGCACTTTTAGGTCTTTGTATAATATTTTTATTCCAGTCAGTGTATGCTTAATTTCTGGTTGGTCCTTTTTCATATCCTTGAGAGTCTCCTTTATATCCTTGAGAGTCTTCTTCATTTCCACGTTGGTCTTGATCATTTCCTTGCAGGTCTCATTCATTTCCTTGTAGGACTCATTCATTTCCTTTGCAGTCTCGCTTATTTCCTTATAGGCCTCGACCTTTTGTTGGAGCCTCTTGAGAAGCCCTATAACTGTAGTTTTGAATTCCATGTCCAGTCGTTTTTTTTCCCTCCATTTCTTTCACATCTGATTTCTTTCCATGTCTCTGCATGGTGGCTGCTTCCCTGAGTTGGTCAATTAGCTTTGTGTGGTAGACTTCCTACTAGGGACAGTGGCTCAACCTCCCCAGTTACCTGAGGTGGATATGGGTTGCATAGTCTTGCTGAAGTTAAGCTCAGTTAATCGTTGTTAGCACTCGGAGGGGTTGACCTCCAGGCCAATTGTCTGTGAAGCTCAGCTGTGCTCAGGTTGGATGGGCGGAGTCTCCGGGCCAAGCAGACAGCGTTAGCTCCACCCTATGCGGCCCCAGGGACTCTGTGCGGGGGGCAATGGCTGCCAGCACCTCTGAGAGAGAGCCGCTGTGGAGCTCCACCAGCTGCCGGGGAATTCAAACTCTCCCCAAATGAGTCTGCATGCCCAATGTCTCACCCAGGGTCGTAAAACAAAGCAGACTGACGGTTTTCCGAATCAGAGGGCAAGTCGCAGAGCACTCTCTGCGTGGTCACGCAGCCGAGCTGTTCACTCAAGCTGCCTTCTCCACAAGCCGGCAGACCCGGCAGCACCCCAGCTTCGGCGTGCCCTCCCACTGTCCAGTTTTCACCCCGTATCATAGTGGGTTCCCTGGACTTCGCCCAAAGCTGGAGAATCAGTCCAGTGGGACGTCTTTGTCTCCCCGTTCGAGAAAACTGGCCGGTTTTCAGCCACCCACCCTCTCTCCACACGAATCTTTCAAGGCTGTCCGCCACTGCTCCTCCGAGTCTCAGTGTCTTATCTTCACTTTTATTTGTGGAATTTTCACTCAGTGGGGTTTCTGGTGATCCTGGAAGGTGTTTGTTCTGTCGTTAAGATGTAGTATTAAAATTGTTGAGTATGACGGCAGGATAGGTGTTTTACCTATGCCACCATCTTGGTTCTCCTCCCATTTTTAACTTTTTGAGAAAACTCCATACTGTCTTCCACAGTGGCTGCACCAGTCTGCATTCCCAACAGTGCATGAGAGTCCTTTTTCTCCACATCCTTGCCAGCACTTGTCATTTGTTGATATGTTGATGATAGCCATTCTGACAGGCGTGAGATGGTATGTCATTGTTTTGATTTGCATCTCTCAGATGATTAGTGACTTTGAGCAGATTTTCATGTCACTCACCCTTTTGTATGTCCTCTTTCAAAAAGTGTCTAATTATATCCTTTGCCCATTTTAAAATTAAATTATTCATCTTCCTTTTGTTAAGTTGTATATGTTCTCTGTAAATTTTGGAGATTAAACCCTTATCAGAAATATCATTGGCAAATATGTTCCTCCCATGCAGTGGACTTTTTTGTTGTTTTATTGATTTTTTTTTTGCTGTGCAGAAGTTTTTTATTTTGATGTAGTCCAATTTGTTTAATTTTTCCTTAGTCTCCATTGCCCTAAGAGCTATGTCTGTAAAGATATTGCTACGACATATTTGCTGCCTATAGAGTCTTGTAGGATTTTTATGGTTTCCTGTCTTACATGTACATCCTTTAGCATTTTGAGTTTGTTTTGGGGTATGGTGTAACTTGGTGATCTAATTTCATTTTTTGCATGTATCTGACCAAATTTCCAAACACCATTTATTGAAGAGACATCTTAACTCCATTGTATGCTCTTGCCTCCTTTGTAAAATACTAATTGAGCATAATGGTTTGGGTTGATTTCTGGGTTCTCTATTCTGTTCTGTTGGTCTATATGTCTATTCTTGTGACAGTATAAGGCAGTTTTGAGAACTATGGCTTGGTAATATAGCTTGATATCTGGTCTTGTGATCACTCCAAATGTGTTCTTCTTTCTCAATATTGTTGTGGCTATTTGGGGTCTTTTTTATTCCAGATGGATTTTTGGAGAATTTGTAATAGATCTTTGAAATATGCCATTGGTATTTTAATGGGGACTGTATTGAATCTGTAGATTGCTTTGGGTAGTATGGATATTTTAATGATGTTGATTCTACCAATCCATGAACATGGTATGTTCTTCCATTTGTTTATGTCTTTCCCTATCTCTTTTTTTCAGTGTCCTGTAATTTACTGAGAATAGGTCTTTTATTTCCTTAGGTAAGTCCTAGGTATCTTAATTTTTTTTTTTGGTGTTTAATTTTTTGGGGGTGCTTAATTTTTTTTTTAATTTCTTTCTGTGAGTTCATTATTGGTGTATAAAAAGGCCATAAATTTTTGCATGTTAATTTTGTATCCTGCTATATTGCCAAACTCATTTATTAGGTCTGGAAGTTTTTTGATTGAGTCTTTCGAGTTTTCTATGTATAGCATCATGTTATCTGTTATAAAGGACAGTGTTACATCTTTTCCAATTTGAATGCCTTTTATTTCTCCTTCTTGTCTGATTACTATGGCTAGCATTTCCAGTACTATACCAAACAGGAAAGGTGAAAGTGGGCATCTATGTCTTGATCCCATTCTTGGGGGAAATGAGTTTAGTTTTTAGTTTTTTTCCCATTAAGTATGATGTTGGCTGTAGGTTTGTCATAAGGCTTTTATTATGTTGAGGTATGTTTCCTCTATTACCATTTTGCTGAGAGTTTTATCATGAAAGGGTGTTGGATTTTGTCAAATGCTTTTTCTGCATCAATTGATGTGATTATGTGATTTTTGTCTCTGTTTGTTATGTAATGTATCACATTTATTGATTTGCAGATATTGTACCATCCTTGCATCTGTGGAATAAATCCCACATGGTCATGATGTATGATCTTTCTAATGTAATGCTGAATCTGATTTGCTAGAATTTTCTTGAGGATTTTAGCATCTATGTACATCAAGGGTATTGGCCTGTAGTTCTCTTTTTGTGTGCGGTGTCTTTATCTGGTTTTGGAATTAGGTTAATACTGGCTTCATAGAAAAAGCTTGGAAGTATGCCTTCTCCTTGATTTTTTTTTTGTGAATAGTCTGAGGAGGATAGGTTTTAGTTCTTCTTTGAATGCTTGGTAGAACTCCCCTGTAAAGCTATCTGGGCCAGGGTTTTGCTTGCTGGGAGATTTTTTTTTTATCACTGCTTCAATTTCTAAGGTAGTTATTGGCCTGTTTAGGTTTTTCTACTCTTCCTGACTGACTTTTGGGTATTTTTTCTGACCTTGTCTTCTAGATCACTGATGTGGTCCTCCACTTCTTCTAGTCTACTGTTGTTGCTTTCTATTGAATTATTTATTGCAGTGATGTCATTTTTCATTTCTTCTTGGTTCTTCTTCATTTCCTCTTGGTTCTTACACATATTGTTTAATTTGTCTTCAAACCTTTTCAGCATCCTTATGACCATTGCCCTGAATTCTTTCTGTGACATGTTGCTTTCCTCCATTTCATTTACTTCCTTTTCTGGTGATTTCTCCTCTTCTCTGGTATGTGGGCTGTTTCTTTGTCTCCCCATGATCGCTCCTCCACTGTGCCTGGTTTTATAGCTCTCTCTCTCCTGTGTTGTTGTTCTCTAGGAGATATCTGACCTTTCCATCCATGGATTACCTCACCAACTGTGTTTAATGCACCAATTCCAGGTGAGTGTTGTTCAATTCAGCTGTTCCTTCTATCTGCTCTGTGAGAGAGTGCAGGGCCTGTCTGAGTATTCTATGCTGCTTTTTCTCCCCCTGGACAGACATTTTAGGCACCCATGGTCAGGGAGGCTGGAATCTCAGTGTTCGTGGGTTCGCAACTCAGGCAGCTGGTCCACAGGAGCTGTGGTTGTAGAGTCCTTGAGGTATCCGCAGTCTTCCTGGTTGAAGGTAAGGCTGCACTTCTGATCACAGTCAGTCTCCCCTTCAAGATGGTGTGGTCTCTGTGGAAGAGCTATCTTCTCTGGGAGATATTTCAGCAGCAGTAGAGGCTGATGAGCCAGGGGAGCCTGATCTGCCAGTATCCAACAGTCCTGTGGAAGATACTAATAGCTGTACCTCTCTCACAAATACAGACACTCCCCACATGTCCATGCATTCTCCTTTCATTCTCTCACTCACACACTCTCTTGCAGCCTGCTGTCCCATCAGCAGCCATCTTGGATCTCCTCTCCATTTATTATAACTTGTTTATAATTTCCATTTATAATTTAAAGTTAAATTATTTCTATTTTTTAAGTTTTATGTACTTTTCTCTTTTTATTTAATTTATTGCGGTAACACTGTCTAATTATACAGGTTTCAGGTGCACAGTGCTATAGCACATCATTGATCCAGTGTATTGTGTGTTCTCCATCTCAAGTCTGGTGGCCATCCATCACCATTTACCCCCCCGCCCCCACCTAATAACTTCCTTCACCTCTTCCCATCCCTACTCCAGCAATCATCACACTGTTGTCCATGTCCTTAAGTTTTCTTCTCTTTTTCTTTTTTTGCTCTGCCTGAGTTCACAAAGGAATAAAGATTCAAATGGGAGATTTAAATTTATGGTCATGCCTCATAAATTTCTATAAACCTCATGAGAAGAACCACATGTCCTTTATTCAGTATTATAGTCACCAAAATTAACCTAAGACAGAACATATAGATGCTCAGTAATAATTTATAAAATAAATCAATATATCAGTAATTTTAAATTTTTCAAAACTATAATTACATATATATATATATATATATCAATGGAAAAATTATTAATTACACTAACATTTTTCTTTGTGTTAGTAACACATTCTCTTTGTTTTTTCTAAGTTATAATAATGATGTTTTTTCATCCTGTGCTATTACTTTTATAATCCCTAGGTGTTAAACTGTTCATTTAATTCTCCAAAAATGTGTCTAAAATTTTTATTGGTAAAACAGAAAATTTTTCAAGAAGGGTACTTTTAAAAAAAAATACTCACCAAAGGATGTTTATTGATTTCAGAGAGAGGAAGGAAGAGTAAAAACATCAATGTGAGAGAGACATCTGCACACACCCTAACTGGGGATTGAATCCACAACCCTTGTATGTGCTCTTACTGGGAATTAATCCAGCAACCTTTTGATGTATAGGACAATGCTTCAACCAGGGCAAAGCATACTTTAAATATTAGAATTTGTGTAATTAGTTAAATACAGGATAAATACAAATTACCTATATAATTTTTTAAATCTGTCGTAAGATTGAGGTCTCTATTGTCCCATGGAAATAAGATTGATTGAATGGAAAAATGTACATAATTGTACTTTTTTAAAAGGTTGCACTTGACTCAAAAAATGTTTTTGTCTTCAAAAGCCTCACGTTTCTCAAGTGCAATTGATATTTGCAGGTATTCACGAAAGGAGGAAGCTGATGTACTTGTGCTCTGAAGACCACTAATGTATACAGTGCTCTTATAATAGTCATTTCATTTTTTAAGTGATTGGCCTTTTGTGATGCCATTCTGTTTGCTGCTACTACTCCTGGTCTCAATTCTTATTAAGGCAGCTAATTAATCCCTGTACCTCAATTACCTTACCACTAAAGTGGGATACTCTGTGCTACCCATTTCCAATGTACAATTATCTCACTTACCCAATTCACCACCCCCCAATTCACAATTTTATTATTATTGTTTTTAATTTATAGATAGGGAAAGTGAAACATATTTATTTATTTGTTTGTTTATTTATTGCTGAAAAAGCTTTATTGCTTCCATTTTGGTCCAATGCATGGGAGAGGGCTTCAGGGTGGTTAAAAGAATGGCAAGTAGTTTCTGGGAAAGGCTCAGGTAAAAGCCAGACCCCAGGAGAATGCAGACTGGCCCCTCAAAGGCCTCTGGGCTCCTAAGTCTCCTGGTCATGCTTGAGAGTCAGCCTTTTGAAGAGATACTTGTCCAGCCCAGCCTAGGCTGGAGGCCATCAGCTTGGGGAAGTGAGTCAGGTGTCATGTATCTTCTTGATTACTTTCACCTCCTCACCCCAGGAGTGGTTCTCCAGGAAGTCACAGAGCTGAGGATCTGTCCAGGCAGAACCCAGGGCCTGCAGCTCCACAAGGGCCTGGTTCAGGATCCTCTCCAAGGCCACAGCAGTTTTCATGGCGTCCTGAGTTTTGCTGACTCACCTTGAGGGGGCTTCAGCACATCCTGGAAGAGCATTCGATCACTGCACTGGTTTGAATCTTTAACAGACCCTCGGGGCGCTTTTGCTTCTTCTGCTTCTTTTTCGCTAACTCACGGAAGAAATGGCCTATGCCCTCCAGAGGCACGTCCTGGAGGTCGAAATAGAAGGTAGGCGTATGGGGCCTACCAGGGGGTTGACTGCAGCCTCCACCTGATGTAATAATTCTGATTAATTTGGTAGCTCATGGTTGTTTGGAAATAGGAATTAATATTAAAACAAAACAAATCATTGTTGACTAGTCTTGGAGACTGAGGATGGCTGAGGTGGTTCTGAGGGTGATGACTAGATAAGACTCTAGAGAGTGGTTGGAGGCTGGAAGAAGGGGTGTCCTTTGGTCCATTCCATCCAAACACTGTTGAAGCAAGAGGCACATCTGCAGACTGCTGAGGACACTCTGTGTGGAGACTGAGATTTAGAGACAAGTCACTTGCTTTAGGTAATGCCACATTGACAGAGATCCATACTGAGATTTTCAACATTTCTCCAAGCTGTAAAATTTGATTATCCTATTTATCTAAATTCTGTAGTAGTCACCTTACTTTTATTTAATTCTGATCTTCCACATCTCAGAAAGAAGCATGTGTATAATCTTTGATATTGCTTATCTTTCCCATGCAACTATATCTTCTCATGCTTTCCTTTCATATTGGACCCACCCTCTAAATGGTAACTTTTCATCTATAGAGCCTCACTACTGAATAATATGTGTTGACTACTTTTAATATAGGAAATATTGCAAAATTCATTATAATTTGTATTAATTTTCTTTAGATGATATAGTTCAACTTAGAGCATGTACATAAAATGCTGGGCAAAACATTAATTTCCTTAACTTCTGTAGAAGGTGGTATCATCTGAATGTTTGTGTTTTCCAAAAATTCATATATTGGAATTCTAGTCCCCAAAGATTGTAGTATTAGAAGGTGTAGTGTTAGGAGATGTTTAGCTCATGAGTGTGCAGTTCTCATGGATGGAATCGGTGCCTTTATAAAAAGAGGCTCCATAGGCCCTTCCATGCTATGAAGACACAACACAAATAAGACAATACCTGTGAATTAGAAAGGGGGCCTTCACTCGACATTGAGTGAACTGGCACCCTGATTTTGAACTTCCAGTCTTCAGAATGGTGAGGAATAAATGTCTGTGGTTTCTAAGCCACCCACTCTGTGAGATTTTGTTGTAGCAGGCCAAACAGACTAAAGACACTAATATTTTTGACAGGAACTCCTAATGAAGAAAGAATATATGTTTCAGAGAATATTTTTAAAATATGTGAAGTAGAATCAGAAAACAATGAGACAAGCAAGCATAATGGCATATTTATATGAATGTATTGTGAAGAGTGGGTACAATGCCCAAACAAAAACCTAGAACTCTGTGCTGTCAGTATTTAGCCACAAATCATGTATGGCTATGTGAATTCAACCTTAAGTACAATTGAAACTAAACTTTCAAACTTGTAGTAGCTACATTTCAAGTACTTAACAGCCAAATATGTATGGCCAGTGGACTGCATAGTAGACAAGGCAGATATTGATTTTTTTTTCATCATTGACAAAAGTTCTTTTCCGGATGTTGATGTAGTCTAAGATGATTGGAACAAATGTCATCTACATGTGATTATGGAGTCAACCAGTGGGACAGAGCAAGAGAATGACTGTCAAAGATAAGAATATACTAACAAATTGGTATGAGGGGACATTTAATTTAAAATATCCCCTCTTTCTTTCTATTAATATTTTACATAGTTTGAACAAGAATAATAGGACTTCAATTACTTTTCTTTGGGAAATAAAGTAACTGACAGGAGACAACTCATTGTTTGGAGAATATGTCAGGCACAGACTACAGATACAAGCACAGAAACTGGTCATGAGAAAACCTTTTTAAAATAGGTATTTTTAACAAACACCTGTCTACTAAGGAATGTGATACAATCCATACATTCAAGTATGTATAGGGTCTCTGGGAATGTGACACATCTGTCTAGTACATTAAAAAAATGGCCTAATTGAAAACAACTGATAACTTTAGGACAAATTCTAGATGTAATATTAAACAAATTAATTAATTTAACATTGATTAACCACTAAAAAGTCTCTAATGTTTACTCAATCAAATCATAGACTCAACCATCTACCAGTGCGACTTTTGCCACACTCCCAGGAAATCTGTTGCAGAACTTGTGGTGAGACCACAAGGCAACTTCCAGGACAATGACAGAAACAGTTGAAGGACGTCATCACACAGTCGGAATTGTCTAGTGTGTAAAAAAGCAGAATTATTATTTTTTCTCTAGAAATATGTTGTGCATACTGAAGCAGAAATCTTTGTGTAGTTCACTGATATTGATAAAGCAATAGCATGGTGCACATTAAAAGAAATTCCTCTAAAAACAAAACAAAAGGATAGTCATGACTGGAGCTTTTCTTGCCTTTGGGGAGTAAAGAGAAGACAGGCATTGAGAACTCCAGGAAATCTGAGCTAAAACTAAAGTCTGTGATGCTGCATTTTCAGTTTTCTTTTCTGAGCCATGAGGGGCCATTCTCTGAACCCAGGGGGGCTAGTTAACTATAACACTCATCACCTTTCGTTTAGAGGCTAGCTTTTATGTCTTTCCAGGTGCTGGCTGCTTCGTTAAATCTGGAGTGCCCCCAACTTATAAAGCCTAAGCATTCCACACCTGGTATGTTGGACATGGGGATATTAGTAAAAATGTATAAGTTTGGGGAATCAGCTTTTTTTTTCTGAGTTTAGAACTCAACGATGATAATATATATATATTAGTGTAAGAAAATGGAAGTATCACAATAAGGTACTTTTCAAAACAACTGTTTAATCCATTCATTTTGCATCTTAAAAGCCACATAATAAAATGGAGGTTTCCCTTTTATTATATGTCCATGTTACATGTTTATTGTGGTCTTGGGGATATCTGAGGGCAACTCCGTTTACCAGATGGCACTCAAAACCAGGAATTACATTTCAAACTTGAGAGAAAGGCTTTAGCTGGTGGAACACTGCTTTTCTGTGAATTTGTATATGTGTTGTGGTGGGAACGGGGAGTGAGAGGAGGTGTTTCTTTATAATATCCTCTACTGCACACAGCTCATCTGGTTTATTGGCCTTACTTATGAATTACTTAAAGAGCTATTTAACTAATGCTATGATACCATGATCCCGTATAACATAATAACCTTGGCAATTTTGTTAATGACTAAATTTATATCTAGTTTGTTAATAACAAGGCAGTATGTTATAGATTTTTAAAGAAGCTTATACTTAAATTCCTAATCTAGGAGCCTGGGATTTCTCATTCAAAATGGTAGGGTCTTTGGTAGACTTCTTACTTCATTCATGTTTGGGACTCTTTGTACTCACTGGATTCCTGGAGACTCTTCAGAGTGAAGAGACTATCAAATCCATCAGAAACATCACTTTTCTCTAGCCATGTGACATGAATTATGAGGAGAAAAATCTCTGAAACTGTCTATTTTGCTTAGTTATTTAACTGTGCTATATTTATATGCTTTTATAATTCACTATAATGTTGCAAAAATAGCAAAAGGTTAGATGAAGTATGTTGCTCAGTGTTTTCATCTAATCATGAATGGAGAAAAATACCTCTGGAATGAACCAAATGTTCTCACCCTGCAATTCTAAAACAGAATTATACCTCATATATTGAATAGGTGATGACATTTAGCAGAACACCCACTTGGAAAACACCAATTTAGAGCTATCTTAAACTTTTTTTCTTTTTCTTCCTTTATTAAAAAAAAATGTTTATAGAATTTTCTGAATTTCTTTTCCATGATTTATTTTTTTTTATTTTTACATTTATAAATAAAAGAGGTTACAACCTTTTCATTTAAAAATAAATATTTTAACTGTCTGTCTATTCCCAAATAATAGTTTTATAGTAGCATTTTTTATGTTTAAAAGTAAGTAATATTTATTCCTCCTTTTTCCTCCGAAACAACTTCCTAATTCTCCAAAGTGCTAGTACATGTTATGGTTATTTAGCATCATTCTAAGAGTAACTTAGAAGAAAATATTGTGTCTTATTTAAAGATTTCATTCAGAACTTCTGTACAATATATAGTTTTAATGCCCTATGGTTTAACATTTCTTATTATAGATTTACTAGGGGCCCAGTGCACAAATTTGTGCACCTTAAAAGGAACTGTAGGCCGCATGGTTGCAGTGGGCACAGGACTGGGTCTCAGCCCGTCCTCTGTGCCCCCACCTGGACTTTCCCACTGTGGTCTCTGGTCCCCTGTCTGCCAATAGCCTCGCTCCCGCCAGCACTGCTCCCACATTCTGACATCGCCAGCCCCACTTGCACCACTGAGGGTGCAGAGCAATTGAAGCTAGCACCAGTAGTGGATACATGCCAGTGGCTGACAACCCTGATTGTCCACAGGAGCAGGGGGATGGGGAGAATCCCTCAGGGGCTACTGGAACCGGCAACCATTACTCACATCCACTGATGGCACTGAGTGATCTGGGCTGGTGCTGGGCACAGGCAGTAGGTGTGAGCAGCAGCTCCAGCACTGGCAGCAGGTGGAAGTGCCAGGTAGAATGGTGGTGCAAGGGAGAAAATAATTTTCAGTAACCACCAGAGACTCACACCAATGACAGCAGTTGGCACCCTGCCTTGATCTGGCACCCCCACTAACCTGCTCTACCATTCCACTGTGGCTGATGCCTACCATGTTCTGCATTCTTCCACCTGCTGCCGACACCCACCATGTTACACACATGCCCCCTGGTGGTCAGTGCATGTCAGAGCAACCAGTTGTTCAGTTGTTCTGCTGTTCAGTATATTTGCATATTAGGGTTTTATATATATATACTAGTGGCCCAGTGCACAAAATTTGTGCATGGAGGTCGGGTTCCCTCAGGCCAGCCTGCACCCTCTCTAATCAGGGACCCCTTCAGGGTGTCTGACTGTTGGCAGTCAGACATCCCTCTCACAATCTAGAAACACTAGCTCCTAACTGCTAACTAGCCTGCCTGACTGATCACCCCTAACCACCTCTGCCTGCCTGCCTGATCACCCCTAAATGCTCCCTTGCTGGCCTGATTGCTCCTAACTGCCTCTGCCTTGCCCCACACTTGAGACCCAGGCTTCCCTCCCTCTGGCTAGCTATAGGCACCCAGGACCTGGGCCATCTTCACTCAGGCCAGCCACAGCTGCAGGCACCCAGGACCACAGGGCATACTGCCTAACCTCAGGTCCAGAAAGGGCCCCTGCCCCTCTATGTGCCTGCCTGGCTGTGTCCCACTACTCTGACTGCTGTGGCTTAAAGAACTTTGCCAAATATGTTCTCTCCAGCCTCCTGGGGAGAGGAAATGAGCTGAGAAGCTGGAGTTGCTGCAGTCCCGCTGAGGGCGCGCCTTCCTTAGCGTCTCCAGAAGCCTGAGCGCCTGGCTGGTGGGCGTGGTGGTTGGAGTGCTCCCGGCTCCAATCCTGGCCCGATCCCTGGCCCTGGTCCAGGCACAGGTGGGAGGCAACCAATCCATATGTCTCTCTGATGTGGATGCCCCTCTCTCTGTTTCTCCCCCCTTTTTCCACTCTCTTCTAAACATCAAAGGAGAAAATGTACTCCGGTGAGGACTCACAGCCACAGAAGGACAGCAGCCCTGACACCAGCAAGGAGACAAGGAGCCGCAGAGTATGTGTGGTGCTTGGGGAAAGGGTGACCATACTGGACTCGCACACACTGCCACTGACAACAGTGTGAGGTCACAGAGACACACCACTTGAAGGAACAGAGAAATGTATCCAGAACTAGGTGGTCCCATGCCAACCTGGTAGGCGGGCACCTCTACGACAGCACACCCTGCAGACAGTGTGCCCCGCAGCCCTGAGTGGGCCTCCTGCAGCTGCGTGGTGAGGTGACTCTGGTCACCGGGCCATACATGCTTTTTACCTTGTCTATACTCATATCAAGGCATCCACTCATGTCTTTCATCTGCCCCATCCCTTCAGATAAAGTCATTTGGTACCAAAATAAACCCCAAAAAAGGAAAGAAAGAAAGAAAGAAAGAAAGAAAGAAAGAAAGAAAGAAAGAAAGAAAGAAAGAAAGAAAGGAAGAAAGAAAGAAAGAAAGAAAGAAAGAAAGAAAGAAAGAAAGGAAGGAAAGAAAGAAAGAAAGAAAGAAGAAGGAAAGAAGAAAGAAAGGAAGGAAGGAGAAAAAGAAAGAAAGGAAAGAAAAAGAAAGAAAAGAAAGAAAGAAAGAAAGAAAGAAAGAAAGAAAGGAAGGAAGGAAGGAAGGAAGGAAGAAAAATAAAGGGCCCCCACCCCTCGCATTGCCACGGACCTGCCCCTCACGTCACTGATGCCCCACCCCTTGCACCACTGCAACCCCACCCCTTGTACCGCCTTTGCTCTGCCAGGCCCCGGCCTGGGGAGCGGACGCTGCGCTGGCGGTCCCAGCAGGCCTGTGGTGCCCATTCTGTCTCTCTGGGGGCCCCGCCCCTTGCACCACCACCCCTCGCCTCATGCATGCCTCGGTCCCACCCCCAGATCCTGGTATCGTGGCAAAGGTATGGTCAAATTTGCATGTTTCTCTTTTATTATATAGGATAAGATTTAATTCTTTCTTAATGTACACAGAAATAGAGAAAAATCAAAACCAGCTAGCTCAAGTCCTAATTATCCATGGACTGAGAAAACCTAGATCAATTAGCTCACTTTACTCATCTGCAAAATGATAATGAATAATATATTAAAAGGGTTGTGACAGTTGTTTATAATTATATATTTGATCATTATTATAGTAACAATTGGAGAATACTCATACAATGCACATGGGAAATATTTAGGAATGCTATACAATTTTCATAATTGTTTTTGTTGATACTAAAACACATAAGATACTCTTTTAGTTATGTAATGTCTCAAATAGAAAATATCTCAAATGAAATGCAAAATGAAGATATACTTTTGGGAGATTGATATTAGGAAAACCCCTAGTGTACAACAGTTATTTAATCTGAAGTTCGTGTTAATATTTTAAAATAAATTTTAAGTGACACTAGATATGACTGTAAGTTTTTCGTAGGCATCGTGTGTTAACTAATCTAGGGAAGCAGAAAAAGGTATAGAAATCCATGTTATAAAATATTGCTAGTGAAAAATTATATTTAAGTAGAATAAGTTGATATTTTAATGTGTAAAACATTTGGAGCATACTCAACTTTGCATTGGCATCTTGCCTAAATAAATGTCATTAAAATAATATTCTTGCTGTTACTTAAGGGAATTATTGCATCCAGAAATTAATAGTATTTGTATTTTCTTTCATTAAATCATCAAAAAATGGATTAAATACCAACATGATTTATCTAAAATATTTCTATTGTCTGGATTTCTCAATGCTTAAGTTTTAATTGTCCCCTCCATTTCCAAATAATTCAAGCTAGCTACTCATTTTACATTCAAATGTATAGAGTATATGATTGAATATACACTGAGTGGCCAGATTATTACGATCTCTAAACGCATAATAATCTGGCCACTCAGTGTGTGTGTGTGTGTGTATTAAAGGCCTGGTGCATGAATTCGTGCATGGGTGGATGGGTTGGGTCCTGCCAGCCTTGCCAGGGGGAGGGGATTTGGGTAGTTGGCCAGCCTGTCTACTGGTCAAACTCATGGTCGAGGGGACAATTTGCATGTTAGCCTTTTATTACATAGGATATACACTGAGTGGTCAGATTATTATGCGTTCAGAGATTATAATAATCTGGCCACTCAGTGTATATTGTCCACTAGATCGTATAACAGTGTCTGGAATATCTTAGTAACTATCAAAAACTATATAGACTCTGAATAGGCCTTATTAATTTTCACCTAATATATCAAAATGGTTGATGATTGTCTTCAAACAGCATGACAAGATAGTAATAAATTCACTATGTAATTTTGTACACAGGCACATATATATACATACTAGTACACACACATACAAATGCATAAATAAAGTCTGGTGGTCCCTCCATCACAGACTACTCTAAGAAAAGCCAGTTTATTATTTCATGGAATATTAGAATTTTTAAGTGACCCAAAGCCTGTCAATTTACAAGAGAAAAAATTGAAACTAAAGGCAAAGTTCTGCTTTTCTAGAACTTTTAAGGATTCCCTATTTTCAGATACACATTTTTAGACATTGATTTAAAACAAAATACAAAATCCACATTCACTGATGCTCTATTGAGATTTATTTCAGTTCTAATAAGTACCTTCTTAATAGCATATGATTTTCAATAGCAAAATAGGCACTATTAATAAGCATTAGAATTTATTTTCAGTGATGATGAAAACATTGAATAAAATATTTAAAACATATACTTATAATAAATTGACATCTTTAAATATTTTTATTTGAAATATTTCATCTCAAACAATTACATATTTCTGTAGCTGTAGCCAGTCTCATGCAAGATTTGGTGATTCTAAAATCTTAACTGTTTTTTCCAGTTTCCAGATAACTGCACAAGCAATGTTTATTTCCTTATCCTATCTAATAAAAGAGTGATATGCAAATTGATCATACCTCCCCTACACCCACCAGCCAGTTAGAGTGAGTATGCAAATTAGCCCGCCCAAATGGTGGTTAATTTGCATATCCAGGTGCAGAAGATGGTGAAAAGGAAACCAAGCACTGCAGAAGGGAGCAATGCTGCGGAGAAGCAAGTAAGTGGGGTGGGGGAGAAGGGAGGGAAGCAGATGGGGTCGGGGAGAAGGGAAGGAGCGTGGCAGAAGATACAGGAGGGAGCGAGGCAGAGGCAATGCAAGGGAGTGAGGCAGTGGAGAAGGGAGCGAAGAAGAGGAGATGGGAGTGAAGCAGCAGAGAAAGGAGGGAGCTTCGCTCAGGCCACAAGAAGCCCTATTCTTGCAGGAATCTTCCTGCAACAGGTCTCTAGTATATTTAATAAAAGAGGCCTGGTGCACGAACTACATGCATGAGGGGGTCCCCTCAGCCCAGCCTGCAACCTCTCCATACTGGGACCCCTTGGGAAATGTTTGATGGCTGGTTTAGGCCCAATCCCCAAAGCCCTAAACCAGCTATTGACATCCCTCTCACAATCTAGGACTTCTAGCTCCTAACTGCTCCCCCTGCCAGCCTGATCAACCCTAACTGCCTCTGCTTACTGGCTTGATTACCCCTAATTGTCACCTCTGCTGGTTTGGTTGCCCCCAACTGCCCTTCCCCTGCTGGCCTGATCACCCCTAACTGCCCCCTCACCCCCCACTGGCCTGATAATCCCTTACTGCCCCCCTTGCCAGCCTGGTTTCCCCCAACTGCTCCCACTGCCAGCCTGGTCAACCCCACTGTCCCCGACCAGCTGGTTTCCCTTTACTGCCCTCCTGCCAGCCTGATTGCCCCATACAGCCTACTGTTCAGTCATCCATCTGATTGTTTTGGTCATGACAGCCCCTGGCTTTTTATATATTAAGATATTGTTTTATACATCTTGATTCTAAACATCTATGGAACACTCTCCTAGGTGCTAAAGATACCACAGTGACTTTATAAATTGTGGTAGGAACAAGAGTGATTTCCAGAAATGTCCTTGTCCCAGTCCCTCTGCCCAGTGAATATGTAATCTTACATAGCAAAGGGAGCTATGCATATGTGATTAAGATTAAGGCCCTTGAGATGGGAGATTAGCCTGGGCTATCAAGGTGGACCCTATCTCATCACATGAGTCCTTTAAATCGGAAACCTTTCCCAGCTGTGTTCAGAGAGAGAACCAGGATGACTAAAGAAATGCAAATTGATAATGAATGAAGGGGACCACAAAGTAAAGAATGAGGGCATCCTCTTGAAGCTGTAAAGGACAGGGAAACAGATTCTCCCTTTAGAGCCTCCAAAAGAAACACAGCCATGGCAACCTTTTGATTTTATACGAGTCAGACCAATGTCAGACACGTGACATACACTAACAAAGATACCGTATATTGTTTTAAGCCACTGAGTTGTAGTAATTGATTATAACAGCAATAAAAGCCAGTGCATATGTGTGTGTATTGCTGCCCTGAGTAGTTTGTAAACTATTTAAAGGTAGGAGGGAAGCCTTACATTTCTTTATATCTTTGCAAATCACCTATTTTCATGCTTTTCTCTTAGTAAATGTTCAAGACATTTTGATTGAATGATATAATAAGGAAGTTGTGTGTGCTTTTAACTGTTTGTACAGTTTAGGTGGTGATGGCAATCTTAACCTCAGTGGTTTCTGCTTTGCTCTGTGCAATGATGCATTAACTGCTCTCTGAGAGAAACATTTTGCAATGTGTTTATTCAAGTAATCAGGAGATAGCACAAAAATTACACTTGACATTTCAGGAAGATTAGCAAACAATAGTGCTGTTTTGAAAGATCTGTGTCTTTTAAAGGGGAAGTTGCAAAACTGTCTTTTCCTTTATCTACTCAGATCCCTAAGGAGGAGGCTTTTATAGCCAGTATTATCCTTGTTGGAGGCTGTTTTTAGTCTGGCCGTCTTCCAGGCCAACTTTATCTGATACCCTAGACTTCCTAGAGCCTCTTTGGGATGTAAATTCAAGTTCTTGTGCAAAATGTAACTAAAAAATTTATGTAACAGTGCAAAAAAATTGCCAAATAATTTATTAGAAAGGAGCATAAGGAATAGTTATAGAAATTATACAAAGTGTCAAACACAGATGGGTTTTGCTAAAAATTCTGGCCACATCCTCTAGGACCTGTGGGTGTAATGTGGGTAATGTAAGGATTTTTATCCCTGCCCCACCTGACTGGCCCATTTACTACTTCTTGGATGACTATTGTATTTACACATCTTATTGCAAACATAAATCATATGTTGAAACCTACATCCAATTCTTGCACCTGCCGGAAAATGACATTAATAACATTTGAGTGCCCAAGGTATTAATAAATATGAGATCATGCAAAGATATAGAAGACATAAGCCCCAACCAAAGGAGTGACCTGCTACTAATATGCCTAACAATGAAAACCTGAGAGAACCACCAGAATTGTATAAAGTTGTTTTATGTATTTTAATATTTAATTTTGTGTCCCTAGTCTTTGTATTACTTTTCTTGTGATTTTTAAACTGTTCAGTAGAACTGGGTTTATACTCTCCTTTTGTTCTCAGTTATCTTAGTTTTTGGTCATTATAATGGCTAATCAGTAATATTTATCCATTTGCACTTACTGCAAATTTATTGCTTTCACTATATTTTCTAATGTAAAAATAGCTAGAAATACCATTTTCATTAATTTAAGAATTCTGTATGGGGAATCAACAGGTGATCTCCCTTGTTGATTTTGCTGTAAATAATTTCTATGAATTAATTCCAAATCATAAATAAAAATAGGCATTTATTAGAGCACTATTCTAAGCACATTTCATACTTTATACTTATAAAATACTTCCTTAAGTCCTTATGACAAACATAAGAATAGGTACTATTATTATATTCACTTCCCAGATGCTCAGTTTTACTACAGACACTACAGACAGCTAGTATATAAAAACAGTCTAAGATTGAAACCCAAGCATTTTGCTTCTGGAGTCTATATTATAACCTCTAACAACAACAAAAGAAGAAAGAAAGAGAGCGAGGGGAGGGGAGGAAGGAGGGAGGGAAGGAAAAAGGAAAGGAAAGGAAGGAAGGAAGGAAGGAAGGAAGGAAGGAAGGAAGGAAGGAAGGAAGGAAGGGAGAAAAGAAAAATAAAAATATTGAAATACTTCATAGTAATCTAAGAGCATAGGATAAAGGTTTGATTAATTGAAACCTGATTTAAACATGGAAAATGAGAAAAAATATCTCCATTAATCATATAATTGATTTCTCCATCTGATAGGTGGCAGTGTGGATTAGTCACTTCTCTTAATCATTACTCAAGACCATGCCCTGTATTCATCTATGTAACTTTCCATTTGTTTTCTGAACCTTATTAAATATTGAAGTAAAACATGGATTCTAAAATCCTAGTTATTCATTGCTACAAATGACACTAGTAGCCATTCATTCTTTTATTTCTTCAAATAAACATATTGGGTAGTTTTTTCTGATGTTGAACATTTACATTGTTAGAAAATTCTCCTTCATATTGATAAAAAACCTGCTACCTTATAACTTCCATGTCCCCCTGATTCTGCCTTTCTCAGCCAAAGAAAGTAAGACTACTCTCTTTTAAATACATAAAGATGTGTATTGCTTCTTCATGTCATGCATCTCATTCCAGTTCTTTAAACCATCATCATTATCAGCTTTTATGTTCCAATGCCTCTTAAATTCTCCAGAGGGGAATGAAACACCATTAACATGGCCCAATCTACACAGAGTAGAACTTGGATTATCTCTATTCCTGAATTAAAGATTAAAGAGTTGTGCCTGGTTGGTGTTGCTTAGTGGTTGAATGTCAATCCATAAACGAAGATGTCACCAGTTTGATTCCCAGTCAGGGTATATGCCTGGGTTTTGGGCTTAATCCCCAAGAGACAGCCAATTGATGTTGACATTTCTCTCTCATTGATGTTTCTATCTCTCTATCCCTCTCCTTTCCTCTCTGTCTGAAATAAATAAAATCATGTTTAAAAAATAAATTAAAAAAGGCACTGCCTCTTTAAAAATATTTAAAGATCCCTAGCTGGTTTGGCTCAATGAATAGAGCATCAGCCTGTGGACTGAAGGGTCCCAGGTTAGATTCTGGCCACCAGCACATGCCTGGGTTGTATGTAGGCTTGGTCTGCAGTAGAGGGCGTGCAGGAGGCAGCCAATTAATGATTTCTCTCATCATTGATGTTTCTATCTCTCTCTCCCTCTTCCTTCTTCTCTAAAGTCAATAAAATATATTTAAAATAAATAAAAATTTAAAGAGACATCAATTGGACTCAATTTTTATACAGGCTCAACCATCTATTGACAGACTATTATATGGGAAATAATTTTGTATAACACTATGCCATTTAGTCTGAAGTGGGTAATGTAGGGAAAAACTACACTATTTCTATCCAGATGAAAGCTTTCTTTCTCCACATTTTCTTCACTGTGGTCTCTTAGTGCCCACTCAGTATCATTCCTTCAAGCATCCTCATGAAAATTCTCTTGCATACTTTGTAAATATTTAGGAACAATAAAATATAAAATGTACATAAATGTATTTTATAGCAGTATTAAAATGATGTAGTAAAACTATTCCCACATAATAAATCTCCATAAATGCTGTAATTTTAAAGTGTTATTTTCCCATGTAATTCATTGGTTAACTCATGCATATAAGGTTAAGTCAGCTCATAATTTACATATGATTTGATTATGTAATACTAGAGGCCCGGTGTACAACATCCATGCCCAATGTGGTGTGTGTCCCTCAGCCCGGCCTGGGCCCTTTTGCAGTCCTGAACCCCTTGGGGGATGTCCAATTGCCGCTCCCTGGGGGGTCCTTAGTGCTGCTGCAGAGCAGGAGAGGCTCCTGCCACTGCTGCTGCACTTGCCTGCCATAAACTCAGCTTCTGGCTGAGCAGTGCTCCTCTGTGGGATGGCACTGACGACCCAGAGGCAGCTCCTGCATTGAGAACCTACCCCCTGCTGGTCAGTGTGCATCATAGCAACTGGTTTTTCCACTGTTTGATCTATTTGCATATTAGAGTTTTATTACATAGGATTTACAGATAAACATTTGGTCACAATTTTTTTTTTTTCAAAATTGAAATCCACCATGATAGGAATAATGTATATTATTTTTGAAACGCTGCTTGGAACATTAAAATAAAACAACCTTGCAAAAAAGTATCCATAAATTATAAAGAAAACTTTTGGGATATTTACCCGCATTCCATTTTTTTTTTCAACTGGGATAAAATTTAATTATTAAAGCATTAAGATAAAGAATAACTGTCCAATAATGTGTTTTAAATTAACTAAATGACACCTAACACTCTTTTCACATCTACCCCAGGAACTCCTGATCTTCATAGTTCACAAAAATATAAACAGACTTGTCAGACCTTTCTAAATTTATTAAGCTTTGGCAGAATGCCTACAGGAAAAAAAATCATATTTCAGAATAAAGTTTAAAATGAGTAAGAAAAATAACCTCTTGAAAGTCAAGCAACAGAGCAGAGCAGGTTACTGGTGAAATAATGAGTTCTTTTAGTATTAGTGCTGGTGAAATAATGAGTTCTTTTAGTATTTGTCTATCATACAGTTACCATGTATTTTTTATTTTTGGAAACAAAGTTCTAAAACAGATTTACTGAGGCCTGAGTTCTATTTATTTTGGAATATGTAGTCAAAATAGTACTGAGGTAAAACTGTGTCATGAAAATGAAGGAGAAAAATGAAGATATGTGTATTAACTAGTTGATGTTGCCAAACTGATGCCTTAAAATTGTTTTCATCTGTATTTTGACTTTATCTAGTTCTTGGTACATTGTCCCCGTATTATGTTGATTTACCTGACTTCAGGCTTAGAACATTAGGCTGTGCTTATTTCCAAATAAACAATGAAGCAATGAATAAGAAATCTCTTATAATGTTTACAGAAATAAAATGCATGTAAGTCACAATTCCTTTAAAAAATATATTGTTATTGATTTCAGGGAGAGGAAGGATAGAAATATCTATGATGAAAGAGAATCATTGATCGGCTGCCTCCTGCAGGCCTCACACTAGGGATCAAGTCTGCAATCCAGGCATGTGCCCTGACCGGGAACCAAACCATGACCTCCTGGTTCAGGAGTCGATGCTCAAACATTGGGTCACACCAGCTGGGCTAAATCACCATTCTTTAAATTTCTTATTAAGAAAATCTTAATGAAAAATGAATGGCCAAGTATTCTCAGTTGGTTAGATCATCCTCCTGATATACCAAGGTTTACAGTTCAACCCTTGGTTAGGGAACATACAAGAATCAACCAATGAATGCATAAATGAAACAACATGTCAGTGTCTCTCTTCCTTCCTCTCTCTCTCTCTCTCTAAAAAAAATGTATGTAGAAAAAGTACAAGTAGATATTCACAAATATTCATTAAATAATGAATATTTATAGTTGAATGTCATTATACTTAAAAGGGCCATCTCCTCAAAACTGTTTGCTTTTATTTATAAAGATTTTGATAACTATTCATTAAGGATTTCTGGCACTGTAACATTTTACAGACAGATTCATTTTTTAAAATCCTTACCTGAGGATATTTTTTTATTGATTTCTAAAGAAAGTAGGAGGCAAGGAGGAAAAAGAATGGGATGGAGGGAGGAGGGGAAAGAGAAACATAAATTGGTTGCCTCTTGCAAGTCCCCACAGGGGTGGGAACCTGAAACAGTTATGTGCCTTTGACCAGGAATCGAACCTGAGACCCTTCAGCCCAGTGCTCCAAACACTGAACAAAACCAGCCAGGGCAACAAATTTATTTTTAAACTTAATGTCTCAATATGAGACAGAGATTTAAGAATGAAAAATGATTTTTTTCAATAGCATAGAAGATACCTGAAGGCTGTATTAACTGCATTCGTGATTAACCTAATTTTCTGCTACTGTGGTTAAAAATATGCCTAAGTTCTGTAAGTAAAGGGTGTGAATTTTGCCTATGTATCTAAATAATTTAAACTGATGACAGAAAGAAAAATGACTTCAGGAAAAATAGAATTGTTTGTTAAAGTCTTTACTTTAATTCTTGAAATAAAAACAAAGAGAAGCCAACTTTTTTTACCTCTCATTGAAAACATCATAACATCAAAGACATTCAAGATAAAATAATCAAAACTCAAACAAATTTGGAGACTAAACTATTAAGTACATAATTACCCCATAAGTTACAGATTGAGTGTAACTTTCACTAACTTTCACTAAAATAAAATTTAAATGGTAATAATTAAAATGTAATTTAAATTTTGTGCCAGGATAAATATTGTTTTCATTCTTGCTAATCTTTTCCAGCTATTGAATTACCACTAATGTTACACTATCTCCAAACAGGGAGGAAAAATTTAGATTGGACTAGGGAAGATTAAGTGAGAAAATTAAGGAGAGAAGTAAGGTAAGAATATCAAAAGAAAATAGCTTTGGAAAATCTGGGACAGTAAATTACAGACATAGGTAGCAACAACTTTATTTATAAAGCTACTAGTGACCTGGTACACAGATTCATGCACATTGAAAGAAAATTCATTAGAAGAAATAATTTAATATCGCAATTTGCCCTTTCTATAATAGAAGTGTCAACCAAATTCACTATCGACAATGACAGATGAAAACACACATGTGCGATTGGCACCAGCGAGAGCTTTATATGTACCATACATGCATGAATCAACTTAGCCTTTTATAGATATAGAACAAACTTGCTTAATTAGACCTGCTTTCTGATTTAGCTAAACATTTTCCAGCCCAGTGAAGCACCCCAACTTCTCTTTCAGGTAATTGTCAGCAACACAGCAGTAAATATCAACACAAAGCAGATTATTATTATTATAAATCATGCAGGGAGAACCAGGGGTAAAAAATTTAACTGCAGCAGTGTTTGACTATATTCTATGTAGTGAGAAAACCTGAAGTCATTTTAAAGGTCCACTATTTCTTACTTCTTTTCAGTCGGGTCAAATTTCTAAGCTTTCTAAATTTCTTTTTCTGGCTAATGAAAAGGAAATAGGATTCTACCAAGTCTCCTATCTACCTACTCCAGGACTTCTGTGAGGATCAAATGAGATGAAGCATGGGAAAATGCTTCACAGACATTTGGTTAAAGTATAAAATGTTTCCACCTGACTATAAAACAAGTCATGTTCCTGGGCTGAAAAACTGCAAGGAGGCTAGTTACTAGGGAGAGGATACCGGGTGTTGCTACATTATGTCATTACCCAGCACCCATAGCAACCCACCATTTCAGGGCTGGCTGGGCTGGGCTATGGGCCATATTTTGCACATGAGGTCTTGGCAGTATCAGCTGCTATTTGGTGGACTGTCACTCTGGAGTGGTGGTAGGGCCTGTGCCGCACTTGTGGGATGCAGAGTATTGCTTTGTGGATGCCAGGTCCCCAGTGCCATTTCTCTGTTAATGGCAGTGTGTGTCATAGCAGCTCCTGAATTGAGCATCTGCTCCTTGGTGGTCAGTGCACCTCATAACTATCGGTCAGACAGTCAGACACTAGTATATTACCTTTTATATACATAGATATTTCTAGAATGGGCCTGTCATCTGACCTGCCCTTTCAATTATCTCCAGTTACCTTCTAGTCATTTCAATAATATTTGTATATCAACTCAGAGTCAGTTTAACAGACCACCGTATTAACTTCCTCTTTTACACTTGTTAACCTTTATAACTTTAAAATGTTTTTTGGTGACATTTCCACTTTTCAAATGACCAGATTCAGAATGTTTAATTAGCTGAGGCCGACATCCTTTGTATTAAGGAAGCATTAGCATTGTTCTTCCTACCTCCTTGGGTTGTCAACCTAGACTAATTAGATAACTTTCTTAAAACATACTTTCTCATTTGTAAAGCAGAGGTAATAATTATAGATACTTCTCGTAGAAATAACATCGGTTTTGGAAAGAAGCAAAAGTATTGAAAACGTGGCCCACCATGTATTAGCTAAGGCCTCAGGAATGTGACATCCTCTTTTAATCTCAGTTCCTTAACCTTACTTTAAAATATTATGTGCTTGGTTTATAAAATTTTGGTAAAGAATAAGGGAAAGACACAACTTAAAGAAAACTAATTGGTATTAAAGAGTGTCAAGTAATCTTTCTTGTCCCTTTTGATTATGTCTCAAAAATAATAATATAGGAAAGTATTTTATTGATGGTATAAAATATTTTGTCAATTTCCCACCTTATATTCCCAAGCGTCTTCCTCAGATCCATGTCCTCATATCTTTCCACTTGAATTTTTCTCTAACTTTTGGATGATAAAATGAAAAATTCTGAATTATGCTGCCTTTAGCTCTCTCATATTAAGCAAATTGAAATTGGGACATTAGAACATAAAGTTTAAAAATTTTGTCTAGAATAGGTTACAGAAGAAACTGTCATTGAGAGTTTTGCCTATTCGGTTACCATTTGATTCTGGCTCCATCACAAACAGTTCCTTGGGAAGTGATGCCTAAGCCCTGTGTAAGGCACAAGGAAGATTCCAATCCCCTTATTAGGATTTAATTAACCTGTGATCTCCTGGAGGACAAGGCCAGGTATCATTTACCTCATTATCACCAGTGCCTAGCATAGTTTCTAGAACACAGTAGGTGTTTAATAAATGTTTTTATTTATTTTCACATGATGCTGATATAATATTGAGTGAATTTTAAAATAAGAAGGGTGGGGTATATCACTGAATATTAAACCACCAAGATTTCATCACACTGCCCATAATTGAGTGTCTAAGAGTGCAGAGAATTATATGAAGAAATCTGACCCCTGGCACCATATTGCCATCACTGAGCCAGTTGAGAAAGGAGTCCTCACTTGGTCCTGCACACCCCACACCACCCATGGTCAGGAGCCTGGCAGCTCCTCTGTAGCCTTTGCCAACAGAATGACTATAATATCATAGAGCAGGTCATAGGCCTCAGAGATCAAGAGGGAATCTTTTTTGGAAGCTATTTTCCCTTCACTGGGAGGTCCAGCAAAGAGGGTCTTTTGCTGTGGTTGCTTTGTTTGTTTTGGGTTTGTTTTGTTTTTGCTTTTTAAAAAAATGTTCAATGCCAGAGAAATGTATCACCCATAAAGTAACTCAGAACTTCCTGCCAGAGGAATTTCTGACCAAATGAATGGTTTCAAATGGAACAGCCTGCTACCAAGTTCCCAGCTTGCAATCTCTCTGGAATCTGTAGTCTCAGATTAACCCTCAGCTAAAAAGCCCCTCATTCTGATGCCTGTGCTGTCCCTGTTGTCCGCTCCATTCCTACAGACCCTCCATACTGGCCAAGCTAATTTGGATAACTGGATGTGTGGTCATCCGTAAAAGCAATTTCGTTCCACTCTTTCCCAATACATATATTTTTATATGTAAGGAGAAAGTAGCAAAGCCTCTTTAAAATCCCAAATTCAAAACACAGCAGAAGCAACACAGGAAGTTTTACTGAGTAATTGAAGTGATTACATGCAGAGCACTTTCCCATAATCAAGGAGTTTCAAAGGAGGGTGGAGGGTGATTGACAGTGCTGGCTACTCTTGAAACTACATCCTGATTGGAGGAAATAATTACAGGCAGGGAAAAAGAGACCCAGTACTCTACATTTCTCTATTGTCAGATCTATTCTGGGGGAAGAAGGACAGTAGTAGAAAACAAAGTTTTGGAAATTGAGAAATCTTGTTCTTGGGAAACAAGAAAATGAAGTCTCTGATGGACCTACAACAGATTTTCCTCTTTTTTTTTCTTCTTACATTCATTTACTGAACACCTACTATGCTCCAGGTTGAGAAAGATCAAAGCATAGAATGCCTTGTAAGCCCTTCATATGCACTGCAAAGCTATATAAAGATAGAAACTGTTACTCTGGATATTAATTATTTAAGAAAAATCATTAGGGTTTGAAGCAGGCATGGTGTCACTTGACTCTGAGAATTTTAGACCCCCAGGCAAGCATTTGAAAGGCTGTGGGCTAGAAGAAAGTGCCCATGCACCTCTGTCTGCAATTGGTGCTTTGGCCCTGCAAAAGGAGCCAGGCTGTTTTCTTGATGCTTTTTCCCCTTTAACTTGATATTCCACTCCAATGCTCCTACCTTCAATTATTGCTTTTTTTTCTAAAAAAGCAAAAAATTGACCACCTTGCCTGAAGATTCCCAGATTTACATTTATCTTTTGACTACTTCCTATTTTTAGCAACCACTAAAAATACAGTACTTAATTTTATACTGTTTTTTATTACTTAGTCGTTGTATGAGTTTCTCATAAATCCCAAGAAGCTCATGAAATAATTGACTGTATCCTTAGGAAGGCTTATTTATCACAGGTGCTCAGTCTTAAGAGTCCACTTTAGAAGGCTTAATCCTGGCATTATTACTTAATTGGCATAACCTGTAAGTAAACTACTCACCATCTTTACACTTCATTGTTTTTACTTTATAAAATGATAATATTCATATTTAACTTCTATGGTTGTTTTTTTCATATACATACTTTAATTTATTTCAGAGAGGAAGGGAGAGGGAGAAATAGAAATATCAATGATGAGAGAGAATTATTTATCAGCTGCCTCCTGCATGTCCCCTACTGGTGATTGATCCCACAACCCAGACATGTGCCCTGATCAGGAATCAAACCGTGACTTCCTGGTTCATAGGTCAACGTTCAATCTCTGAGCTACGCCAGCCACGCCATGGTTGTTTTAAGTGTTAAAAAATAATAAATGTATACTGGCACATGTTAAGTATTCAATAGATTTCAGCCACCATTATTATTATTATCAGCATTATCTTCACTGTCTCAGAGAAGTCTTACTAAATGGAATCCTGTTGAATAAAAGGAAGAATAGATCTATATTCAACATTTTTCATCAAGGAGAAAAACAGCTTTTCAGAATGTCATCCATTCACAAGAATGCATGGCTAAAGCCAAATGGGAGGGAACTAGAAAACCCTGAATGGAACTGGTTAAGCAGAAAGTCTATTAGACTAAACAATGAGCTGGGTGATATAGGGGAGTAGGGCATTAATAAGAAAGCATTGGCTTTAAATCCCTGGTCACCCTGTTCAAGTTGGATGGGCAAAAAGGGATGTGGCCCAGCTGCCTTCCTTGACACTGTTTCTTCAATGTTGCAAGCATTTCCTTAAAACTGAATCCTGCCTGTAGGTATTCTGTTCCATTTTATGGTTAGATCATTCTCTCAAGTCTTTAGCAGACTGCGTCAATTAATTATAGGTGGCAAAATTTAATTGCTCCAGAAACAAATGCAGAATTTAGATATTTTTAAAGATACAGATTGCCAATTGCTTCAGTGTAGCGACTGGACCACCCACCAGTTCTGCTGTTTTTTCACTGTAGCAGAGCAATGAACCATGAAATTTTGAGCAAAATTTTAGATTCTATAAAACAACAAACATTGTGACATTTACAAAAGACATATTCATAGAGAGTATATAGAAGCACCTTAAAAGGATTTCTTCTTTTAATGATGTTTAAGTATATATTTTAATCTTTTATTTTTTTCTAATTTGGTTGACATGCTCTCAGCAATCATGTTAACTAAAATATGTTGACCATTGGTCCAATAATATTGTACATCTAACAAAAAACTACTTTATAAATCACTGAGAATTCAATTATTTCATCCCATTTGTGGCATATAGGAAGATTGCAAAATACTAAATCTTCAAAAATAATTCACTGGAGACATTTGTGATCAAAAAGTAAGTAAATTTCTCCAGATTATTAGATAGTGGACATTGCTGGGGTCAGAATAGATGAGAGACTATTTTTAATTCTTCAGTTTTTCTCCCTAGTTTTAGACGCCAAAGAATTAAAGGATAGGATTCAGCCACTCATTTAATATATACAGGGTGTCTCAAAAAATGTATCCACACTTTAGCTAATAGTTGATAGCTCAATTGGTGTTTCTTTCTTTTTCAGCTTTAATCCATTGGAATGCATAATTATTCAAAGTGTGTATACATTTTTGGGGAAACCCTTTACTAGTATACATTGAAGATATGGAAGCAACCCAAGTGCCCATCAATAGATGTGTGGATAAAATAATGGTGGTACATATACACAATGGAATATCATTTGCCCATAAGAAGAATACTGTCTTACCATTTGAAACAGAATGGATGGACCTAGCAGGTTATGTTAAGTGAAATAAGTCAGAAAGAGAAAGACAAATACCATGTGATTTCACTTACATTGTATTATAAAGAGTAATTTAACAAAAAAATAGAAATAAACTCAGAGATACAGAGATCAGAGGGGACTGGTTTGGGATGTTGGGTAAAAACAAGATGAAGGGATTAATACCTACAAATTTGTAGTCACAGGATATAAAGTACAGCATAGGGAATATAGTCACTAATGTTGCAATAACTATGAATGATGCCAGGTGGGTACTTGAAATATTGGAGGGACTGCTATGTAAATTATATGATTGTCTAACCATTATGCCATACACCTGAAACTAATAACATTAAATAATATTGAATGTAAACTGTAACTGGAAAATGCCATTTACAATAGCATAAATAAATTAAATTTAAAAAGTATATTTTTTAAAAGCTTTTCTACTAATCCTGAGGCCTACACTTATAGAACTTTGCTAAATTACTTTCTTGAATTCAGAAGTTGTCCACCCCTATCCCAATTCCAGGAAGCCCATTAATAATATCCCTAAAAGGCAGGGGTCACCTGCAATCTGCTTGCACACCGTATTGAATTTTATTTCCTTGTCTGCAAATTGGGGAAATTATCTCTCTCACACACATAATATGTGAGACAAACAAAAAACCACCTCAGGGTTCACAAATGCTGATGTTGCTGTTGACACTAAGGAGTGACAGCAAGAGAAATGACCTTTAAGAGAGGCCATTGGAAGGCCATTTCCAGGAGGAAAGATTTGTCCTTAATATTTAAAAAAACTTACTTTTGGTGGGGAGAGCTCTAAGCCCTCATTTTAGTAAGCAGTGCTCATCTCATCTTCTAAAATGATATCTTTTATTAACATTTAGATTCTATGTTCTAAAGTGTGTTTATGTCTAAGAGAATGATATTTTTGCTAGATAGATGTACAGATTGCTCTATACTGATTTACATGTGTATGTATGCTTTGCTAAATAAAAATGCATGAGAACATTTGAAATTTTCCTATTTATGTGTTAATATATTTACCCATGCTTGTTATATTCTTTCTATAACCCCTACTTCTATTTAAAAGATAAATATATTGACAGAAAGATAGATATCTTTAATAAAATTCCCTTATTGATCTAATCTCCCTAAGTAATACCTTAAACAAATTTGTTACATTAAAATGCAAACATTTTCAGGTGAATTATATAATGCACATTGTCCAGTAAAATTTATGAGATGGTACAAATGATAAGAATGTTTATTAAAATTAACTCCAATAGAAATGTAGATGTAGGTTACAAAAGAGTCAAGGCTCAATAGGAATTAGACTTACCTTAAAACACAGTGTGTATATATCTTTATGGTTTGGAAAAATAAGTGGCAGTTACTGTCTACCAAAAGAATCTTTGTACAGAACTTTAAATCCACTGACCCAGTGTTGACTACAAAATCTCCTTCAGCACCAAAACATGAAATCAAAATGTAAATAAAGATCAAAGGCTTTGCACAGCTGGTGACGGTGGCTACTCAGTTCACACAGGCTCATTGAGCAGTCAGCAAAATCATGTTTATAGCTATGTTGAGTGTCAGTGTCACCCTGGAAACTGTATGCTTGGAGATCAGGGAATGAAAATGGAGAAGGGATTATGAAGACAGTAGCTCAAAATATTAGCAAAATCCCTAAGAAAACCTTGCCCTTTAGGAAAATGAGGCGTTTTAAAATTTATTTCACCCTTAATAAAGCAGGTTCATTTTGCAGACAATTATTGCAAACTGTTCCTTGAATTAGTAAACAATTTAATTTCCAAACAAAACCACAGCATACTATCAAGTAACTAAAAAGACTTGATAAAATGCACACCATCAATTTCTCTTTAATTCTGACATGCAAATTTTAAGTCACTTGCTTGGGATCAAAAATGAATCATGTCTTGCTTCTATGAAGTTGCTTTATGCATAGAGTATTCATTCAGTGAATCATTTCAAAAGACACAGTGATAAATATGAATTTAATTCTTCCAGAATGAGATTATTACACACAGCAACAACGGGTGGATCTCACAATTTGAGAAATAGACCAATCCCCTCTTCTCTTTATAATGCCTCTTAAAGCCTGTCCATAATACATCTGGTGTTTGTTCTCCTAGACTGAAAATAACTAGTAGACCACCAGTAATTTAAATTGTGCCCTGTCCAAGGATATTTGACATGTGGTCCCTTTGGAAGAACTAATGCAAAAAACTGGCTCTAACCCTGGAAATAAGGTTACTATAGAACCACAGAAGGTTGTAATTAACTAATATCCAGAAGGTTAACTGCAAATTTCTCTCTCAAATATTTGCTAATCTCATTTGTAAACCATTTTATGCAGTTACAAGAATGAAATAATAGGGTATTAATGTTTAATTTTAAATTTTATTTCTTTCACTGAAAAGAAAAGTAAGAAAGAAGTATCACATAAAGTTAATAGTTACAGTCTACCAAAGGACACACACAGCATGAATTTATTTAATGCCTTACGCTCACTGATAGATGACACAAATAGAGATTCCTTCTGAAGACTATGATATCTGTTTGTATCTTGAAATATGCTTAAAAATAAATAAAACTTTGTATTTTAAGGTCTTTATCATTCTGCACCATTGTGATTTCCTAATGCAATAGGTGGATGGGGAGTTAACCATTGAACTTCATAGGTTAGGAAACTAAAACTGAGATACCTGAAGTGACTTGCAGCAGTGTGCACAGTCAATAACTGGGAAATAAGAACTAGAAATCTGTTTTCCTGATTCAAATCCAGAACATGTTCTTATAATACCATAGTGTCTCTCATAAAACATTTTGCATGTATCTCTATAATTGATAAAATGTGGGCATACTTAACTAGAAGGATAAATGGAAGCATGTAACACTTGATGAAAATTTTAAATATATTCTTGTATAGCAGAAGTTGCATTTCAGAATTTTTCTTCTAATGGAGGGAACAAAAAGAATGACTTTCTAAAAAAAGGGGGGGAGGGGAGAAATCTATGTATTAGAATTTTCCAAAAATACTAGTAAAAGAATCTGATCATGGAACATTTAAGATTTACTTATAGTTTAAAGAATTACTTTAGTTTCATGGTGACTATTTGGGACAATGTACATACTAGAATAGACAGGACCATGCCACTCCAGTATTCTATGAGCTATGGTGCCATCCACACCAATCCAAGCAAAATAGGCTCAGTAGCAATCACTGTGATGTTATCATTTTTTTATCTCTGTTACTCAAGGTAACAAGCTGCTAAACTACACACTGAGCTAAGAAGCATAATCAAGTAAAATTTGAAACTGACAAAATAATTATTTATATGGTGATAAAAATAGATTTGTCTGTCAAATAACAGAGATTATTTGACATCATATATAATAAAGAGCTAATATGCAAATGGACATTACACCCTCATGCCAGGGTTAGGGGACCTGAGGCTGTGGCCCCTGCCCTGTAGGGCTTGACAGGGGTGGGCCAGGGCGGGTCTGGGTCTCGAGCGATTTCGAGGCACGTGCTCATGAGTGGGGACTTGACTCTGGGTCCCATGGTAAGCCCCATAGTCTGACAGGAGGAATATTTTCATACACATTTTACTAATTTCTTTAATCTCTAACACTTCTTTATAGATAAAGGGAAAATAGCAATATTAAAATATTTCCTCTAATTAACTCCTTTTTAATGTGCATGAATTTTGTGCAATGGGCCACTAGTAATTATATAATTAGCCCTAGAATAAGTAATTTGTTGATCATTTTGGTCATTTGCATCTGCCCTCTAGCCCTGTAGCATCCTCCCTCAGTGATCACCCTCTCTCTCATGCTTTCCCCTTCTCTTTTTTCCTCAGCTTACCATCTATGAAAAAGTGTATCACTCACATTTCTTTCATATAAATATTGATATTGAACTATTAAATCCTAAAATTGTGAATATTGCTTCATGAAAAGTATTCTTGTCTTTTTATAATATACTAGAGGCTCAGTGCACAAAATTGATGCATGGGGGTTGAGGGGGAGTCCCTCAGCCCAGCCTGCACCATCTCATAATCCAAGATCCCTCAGGGGATGTCCAACTGCTGGTTTAGTTTGGGATAAGGTCTAAACCAGTAGTCTGAAATTCATCTTGCAATCCAGGACTGCTGGCTCCTAACCACTTGTCTGCCTGCCTGCCTGATAACCCCTAACCACTTGTCTGCCTGCCTGCCTCATCCCCCCTAACCACTTGCCTGCCTACCTGATCACCCCTAACCACTTGCGTGCCTGCCTGATTGCCTCTAACCACTCTGCATGCTTGCCTGATTTCACCTAACTGCCTCTGCCTCAGCCCTGCCACCATGGCTTCTTCTGGAAGTTCATCCTGAATGATGTCCGGAAGTTGTTAGCCTATCCGTTCTAAGTAGCACATTATGCTTTATTATTATAGATTCAAAATAAAATTGAATAACAAATTTGACACTAAAAATGTCAACAATTTGGCTGAAGTGCAGCTATAACACTGGAGCATTTGAAAGACTTAACATAATATCACTAATAATAAAGTTAATAATCCCTATAAATTAACTCAGCAGTATCTATACTTTCTAGTTATGAAATTTTGACACACTGTTGAAAAATTTTTACTTCTAGAGATTTTATCTTGAAAAGTATAAAGAAATCAGAAAAGATATAAAATATGATTAAAAACAATAGCATCTCCTCCATATATGAAAAATTAATTTCCAAAATAGACCTATGCTACTTTTATTTTTGAGACAGAGTCCCCTTAAAGGAAATATATTGCATCTTATTTTGAGTTTCCTGTTAAGGTCTGGAGAGGTCTTCTGTAAGGTAAGGTGATAAAGTAGCTATGAAACCATAGAGCTTATTGGTGTGACTCGTTTCTGCAATTTCTTGCACCACACTTTCCTCATCTGAAAAATATGGAAGCTTATAAATGTCTTTCAGAGATGTGTTGAGTTTCATAAATAAAAGGCCTGTTGCAGAAGAGGAGTTTAACAAATGATAGCTAATATTATTAATGTTATTGGAGGACATAGGCTCAGCAAAGCATGGGAGAAACTTCAGACAAAGAAAAGGAATAAAAAAATTACAATTTTGCTACGTTTGGCTCTATTAAACATCATCTTGGCAAGAACAAATCATTTATAAAATGCAGCATTTTTTATGCAGGTGCAAATGCATGATTTATGCACTTATAACTAAATCTGGCTTTACACATGGTTGACTATGTAAAATGGGCTTTTTCCCTCCCCCAGGGGATTTGTGATCATGGTATCTGTGTATAAAAGAAAGTGGAATTGTTAAGAACTCATAGCAATAGGAATTGTGGAAATTATGATGTCAAGTAAAGTTGAAATATTTAAAAATAATTTTTTTAAATGCCATTATATCCAAAGCTATGATCATGGTTTACTTTTTAAGAAGAAATTGGTATCTAATACACTATAATTGACAACAATATGCAAGAAATAATGTTCTTCAAGTAATTACATTAGTGAAAAAGCAGTTTTAAAGTAAAATCATAGGCAATGTGCTTTCACATAAAGATCTATATGGAGGGGATCATTAAACATGTAATAAAATTATTCACTTGCTGTGTGTGGGATTTAGCTTTATTAACAACTAGTGGCCTGGTGCACAAATTCATGCACATTGAAAGGAAATTAATTAGAAAAAATATTTTAATATCACTTTTCACCCTTTCTCAATAATAGAGTGTCAACCAAATTCGCAATTGACAATGACAGATCGGAACACATACATGCAATTGGCACCAGCGAGAGCTATATATATATGGTGCATGTGCAAGTCAACTTAGCCTTTTTTATATATAGAATAAACTTGTTTAATTATATTTGTGTTCTGATTTAGCTAAACTTTTTCCAGCCCAGGGAAGCACCCCAACTTCTCTTTCAGGTAATTGTCAGCAACAAAGTAGTAAATATCAATATGAAGCACATTATAATTATAGATCACTCAGGGAAAACAAGGGTAAAATATTTAACTGCAGTAGTGTTTGACTATATCCTGTGCAGTGAGAAAACCTGAAGTCATTTTCAAGGTCCACCATTCCTTACTTCTTTTCAGTTGGGTCAAGTTTATAAACTTTCTAAATTTCTATTTTCTGTCTAATGAAAAGGAAATAGGATTCCACCAAGTCTCCTATCTACCTACCCCAGGACTTCTATGAGGATCAAATGAGATGAGGCATGGGAAAATGCTTCACAGACATTTGATTAAAATATAATTTTTTTCCACCTGGCTATAAAACAAGTTGTGTTCCTGAGCTGAAGAAACTACAAGAAGGCTAATTGCTAGGTTGAGGAAGCCGGGCATTGCTACGTGACATCCTTACCCTGACAGTTGGACACTTAGCATATTAGCATTTTATTTATATAGATAAGTCAGTGTGTCACTGATTTTTCATTATTTGATTTATAATGAATTTATTTTATTAAGACACTAGAGGCCCAAAGCATGACATTTCTGAAAGGGTAGCCATCACAGCCCCAGCTGCCTCGCATCTCTGACTGCCTCTGCTATTGCCTTGCATCTCTGGACACCTTGGTTGCTGCCTTGCATCCTTGCTGCCTTGGCTGCCTCTTGGCCCTCTCAGCCCTGGATGCCTCAGCCCTCATGGTCCCAGATGCCTTGTGGCCCCAGCTGCCTCAGGGCCCCACCCCCCACCCACTTGTTGTTTCAGAAGGTCATTCTGCCATCTGGTCTAATTAGCATATTAGCTCTTTATTATATAGGGTGAAATCCTTCCTTCAAAAGATGGTTTACTCGTATGCCTGTAATAGACAGGTGAACCTCCATCTTCTCTCAAAGAATGGTACCCTAGCATTCTTTTACTTCCCACACTGCCTTACTTTTCTTTGTTCCGAGCATCTTACAACATCATGGAACCCAATTTGAAACAATCTTTTTGGTAGTCTCTTGATAATAAAAATGTTTAATTTAATGATTCATTTAGAACCAATGCTATGCTTGCTTTAAGGGAGCTCTTTGACTATTTAAAGAATAATCTTCTACTTATTCATAAAAATAACATTTGGACATGAATTATCTAGTTTTCCAGAAAACACCTTATGGTATAAAGTAAATAACAGAGGGTTTTGAGCAACAAAATTTGGTTTGGCTCCATTTCCCTCTATTTATTACCTAGGTGACCTTGGTCAAGTCTAACTTCTCTGAACATCAATGTCCTCAAATATCTAATGTAAACAACTACCTCTACTTACCTCAAAGGATTCTTATGAGATTCCAATAAGATAGACATAAACCCCTGACTAATGTAGCTCAATTGGTAGAGCATCATCCCATTCACCAAAAGGTCAAAGGTTCAATTTCCAGTTAGGGCACACATCCAGGTTGCAGGTTCTATCTCCAGTTTAGACCCATACAGGAGGCAACCATTTGATGTTTCCCTCTCTCCCTCTCCCTTTATCACTCAAATCAATAAAAACATATTTTTAAAACAGTAAACATATTAGTGTGTTTTTTAAATATTTATACTGGTAGCATTCACATTCTGTACTACAACCCTAATTTTCACAGAACCAGGTGAGCAATTTTTGTTCAACATTAAAATTGATTGCAGATTCACTTACTTTAAAGCTTGATAATAATTACTTTTTTCATAAAATATCAATTTATAGTCATACATATTTTAGAAATTAAATTTCCAACATCAAGCATATATTTATATTTTAATTACTAATTATTTATTCCAAGGGAAGTAAATATTTAGAAATGATAAATAAATGTGAATGGCATGACCTGCTTCTTTTACTGTCATTGATATGACAACGACAGTAAAGTTCAAGGGCACCGAATCACTTTTCTTTTGTTTTTAAAAATATTTTATTGAATTTTAAAGAGAGGGAAAGGGAGAAAGAGAGAAATATCATTGTGAGATTAGAATATTGATGGCTGCCTCCTGTATATCCCTCACCAGGGTTTGAGCACGAAATCTGAGAATCAACCAGCAGCAACCTTTTGGTGCATGAAATGACACACCAACCAACTGAGCCACAAGTGCCAGGGCCCAGTCACTTTTCATATACAAGTTCAGAATTCCACAAAGGACATGAAAGCTAACATTCATCTTTTTGGCTTTCTAAAGGCCACAACAGAAGCCAAAGCCAATTAGCAAATCTGGGCCTAATTTAAAGAAGGAAGATGCATCTTTAAATGTGTTTAAACATCATGAGTTCTTTCTTGTTTTCTTTTTGTTGTTTTCTTAACTTTTGTCATATTCTTATTTTGTGGAAATGATTATCATTTCAAATCCCTCAAAGGGTCATTCATAAAGATTTATTCAAGTTTGAGTTTGTGTTGTAAGCAGGGAAGGCCTGCATTCCCCAGGTGTGATCTACCCTCTCACAAGACCCTGTGCTCAGAAGGTCTCTCGTTTTGGTGCTCAATGTGGACCTCTGAAATTCGTAATAATTGTTGAACAAGGGGACCCATATTTATTTTTACTGGGCCCCACAAATTGTGTGGTTGTTCCTGGTTCTAAGTCTATTCTTTCTTCTTTGGTCATTTTTACCCTTCTTAATGTTTAACCTTGTTTCCTTATTTTGAAGTTGCTTCTTCTGTGAAACTCTCTAGTCATCTTTGGTTGCCTATTCATTTTTTAAAACAAAGCAATTGAAAATGCTCTTTGTATACCTGTGTGTGCAGACAGGGCCTTGCTTAGGCAAGAAGTCTTCCTCTCCTTGCAGGAACTTAACGCTTGTTCTTGGGACATTCATTTTCTCCACAGAACAATTTTCTAATTAAATGTAATAGTGATACCATCACCTTACAAGTTAGGGTCACTCTAAGGTACAAATGAAAACAAACCTATCTTTATCTTCCCATGAGTAGCCGAATATACCTATATAAAATATTTTCTCAGAAAAATCTATTTTCTGTGATGATCTTGCTATTTTATCATCAAACATCTAACAAATGATTTTTTCAAGAGTTAAGCTAGAGAAAAAATGAAGGTTGATTAAATGGGAGAAATGCTGTTTTGAGTAGCTAAAGGAAAGTCATTTTATAAGTAAGGTGGTTCAGGCATAGAAAATACCAAAGAAATTTCAAGATAAGAGACTTTGCATTTATTTATTTATTTATTTATTTATTTATTTATTTATGTATTTGTTTGTTTGTTTTAAAATATATATTTTTAAATTTTTTACAGAGAGGAAGGGAGAGGAAGAGAGAATTAGAAACATCAATGAGAGAGAAACTTATCCATCAGCTGCCTCCTGCACACCCGCTACTGGGGATGTGCCTGCAACCAAGGTACGTGCCCTTGACCAGAATCGAACCTGGGACCCTTGAGCCCACAGGCCTATGCTCTATCCACTGAGCCAAACTGGTTAGGGTGGGACTTTGCATTTATTGTGGACATAAGAAAAATTTAACCTCCCCAAGCAAGCATATGTGGGCTCTTCATCATGCATATGTTTAACCATAGAGAGAACAGATACATTAAGGAGAGTTTGGGATGTGTGAAGAAGGATGAGGGTATGAGAAAAAATAGTAAAATCAAGTCTCACTTTAAGCTGTCTTATTCTCACCCATTTCATATTCAAAGTGTTAGTACCTGAAAATTTGAAAATACCCTTAAGAAGCAGTCTTCCCAGTAATCAGAAACTGCTCTCTTAAAAGGTGCTCAAAATAATAAAAATTCATTTCTACACCTCAATCTATGTGAAAGACACAATTTAAATTAGTAAGAAAATAAGATATTATTTTATATATTGTATATGTTATATGTATATATGTTAATTCATATAATACTAATTATATATTTATTATATTTTATTTATATTATTATATATTATGGACATCATTGCATGTGAAGGCCTTCTTGTTTTGTTTCCTAGTACACATTTCCATGAGTAAATTTTCAAATAAAAAACACTAAATTAAAATGAAAGGTCTTACCAAAGAACTGTTGTCACTTAAATGTGTTTATTATACAATTAACCCCCCAAATCATTTATAGAGTTGTAGAAGGTACATATATATGTGCAAGTGTATTTGTATATGATTCTTTTTCCTGAGAGGGGGAGAGAAAAATGATTATCAAATTCTCCTGTAGATCTTAACCTCTATATGGCTAAAACAAAATCTCTCCTTTATATAAAACTAAGGATATAGAGCAGCAACAAATTGGGACAATTGGGACTAGAAATAGATTTCTTCAATTCTTGTCCTTGCCACTCTTAAATAATTTGATTATCATTGTCTTGGGGAATAATATAAAAGATGCTTAAGATGTGGTGATATAACAGTTCAATGAATTGATAGCATTCTCTATTATTTGGCTATAATTCTGGGCTAGAAATATGTCATGGCTGTCAAAGTATATGTCTGCTCTTGGAGAATGAGAATGTTCTAAAAAACTCACACTTCAAATGATTTTCATCTAGGGAACAGGACTGGCAGAGGATCTGGGCATCAGTAACAAGTGGCTTTCTCTCTTAAATTGAGGAATATGTGAATTGTGATAAAATTACTGGCAATAAATTACATATTATTTTTAAATTACTCCCCTACTTTTTATTATGGATTGACTTAGGGATAAAGAGGGAGAGGAGGAGGAGGAGGAAGATAGAGAGGTATTAATTTGTTATGCCACTTATTTATGCCTTCATTAGTTGATACCCGTATGTGTCCTGAACAGGGATGGAACCTGCAATCTTGGCATATCCAGACAGCACTCCAAACAACTGAGCTACCCAACCAGGATTTGAAAACATAAAAACAGAAATAAAATAATAATATTTAAATTACATTATACAGATTAGAAAGATACATTTATCAAAACATAGAGAGAAAGCAATTTCAAATTCTCTACCATAAAAAACTCACTTTCTTATTTTTCTGTCACAATACTGATCTTCATTTGTAGCATCATTTATTTATCCTTGTTTTTGTATGAACTTGATACTAGAGGCCCAGTGTACAAAATTCATGAGCAGTGACAGTCCCTAGGGCTGGCCTGTTATCAGGACCATCTTCCTGGGCTGTCTGCAGTAAGCCCTGCCCCCCACCTCCACCCACCCGGGTTTCCTGTTCACCATCAGGTGGTTGGAGCCTGATGGCTGGGGGAAGGGACCGTGAGGTCCGCCATTCCTGCCTGTTCACAGGCCCTGCTCTTGCCCTGGGTTGCCCTCTGTGTGATGGGGGAGTGATGGGGTAGGGGTTTGGCCTGGTGCTACCCATGTCTCCCCACAACCTATCCCCAGTTTCCCACTCACCATCAGGTGAGAAGTGGTCAGTGTGCCTCCTAGTGACTGGTTGAGTAGTCATTCTGGTTGTTCCATCTTTAGGGTCAATTTGCACATTAACCTTTTATTATACAGGATAATTTATTTTTAAATATATTTGATTGTACATCTGATATATTAAAAAAGGAGCTCTGATTTTCAATTATTTTTATGAGAAGCAGCTGGATGAAGAGAGTTCTGCATTCCCTTTTAAAACAATGATTGAAGATGTCCATAGGCATTAAGAACATGTGTCCTGAAGTCAGGTTTGAATCCTAGTTTCAACACTGACCTTTTGAGCATCTTTGGCAACTTACTGAGGACGATTATAAAAGTGTGTCATCTTCACAGAGAGATTATGAGGATTGCAAAAAGGTTGTAAAGCACCTAACAACATGCCTGGCTGATAAGTACTCACTAAATGTCCAGTAGAATACTGCTTCTGTTGTTGCCTCTTTGCCTGTATTGGACATCAATCTGGTTGGATTGATTTCCCAGCAATCCATTCCCCCTCTTTTAAGAGAATACTGATTTCCTTTGGGGGAAATTGCTACTCCCACTACATGTGGCCTTGGTGGGACTGTAAATTCAGATGTCCCCTTTCCCTTTAGGGAAGCCATTGAGGTCCCTGGATATTTCCTACATCAGAGCCTGACTCTTATTGCCCTGTATGGGCTGTGTACCTCCTGAGCTCAGCCACTCTCTCATAAGACTTTAAGTAATGCACATCTAATAGATGTGGAGCCATTTTAACAATATCTGATATACTCTTTCTTTTTTAGGGATGGCTCTTTATCTCTCTCCTTCCCTGAAGGTGATAGGTTTATTCCCCCCCTCTTCTCCTTTCTGCTGCACTCTGGCCCAGGAGGAGGAGAAGTGTAGAGGAGTGAAGACCAAGATTCCCACTTAAAGTGTTTCTTTTTTTCCTCCTGAAAAATTATGTCTCTGGGTGCAATGATAGATGGTCTCATCATCAGATAACTGAGTTTCAGTGTTGTTTCAGTTTAATAGTGCCTCTCTTCTCAGAATAACGTGCTTAACCATATTTATTTGGATCTGACAAGGTCTACCAGCCCCAGACACAGTGGGAGGGGAGGAGGGGGACGATGATTGCTTGAGAAGGAAAGTACTTCCAGATCTCAACTGACTTTCACAAGTTATACACAGGAGGGCCAAGGAAAGCGAGACTAATTCATTAGAGTGATAGTGTCTGGAAGAAACTGTCAAATTCTTCCTGCTCTTGAGACCCAGGTCACCTTGTTATAGTGATAGGCGCAAGGACAGCAGGAGAGTGGGACTTACTCTCCTAATGCCAGGAGAGACTGTCAGACTTTCAGCTACCGAGACTCTAAAAGCCTGGGGACTCTTGGGCCCACCCATTCTTGTTACTTCAACCTTTCCTTTGCTTCTGGGAGCTCCCTCAATATCTTTCCAATAAATGTCCTGAAGTTGCCCATAGGTGGTTTCTGCTACTTGGAACTGAACACTGACTGAATCGATGCTGTACAATATCCCTTTATGAAATAAACTCCTGAAAATTAGTGCTAAGATAAAATTCGTTTTCCTGATATTGTATTGTGCTTTTAGGAGAGAATTTATTCTGTTTTTCTTTTTGCTTAGTTGCCAGGAAGTTTAGGAGTAGAATAGCTTATAACTACAAGTAATTATCTTTAAGTTAAAAAAATTTTTTTGGGGGGGAAATAATCTTCTTATTTTTGTATCAGTGCATCTTTACCATATTTTAATGTTTACCTAATTTTAATTTTTAGCTACAGAATTGCCTTTATCAAAAGTTACTTCTGTTATGCTTAAATAAATGCATAATAAATAACAAACTCTAAAAAATATAACCAAATCAAAGATAGAGATGGCCCATTGTTATTTCAGACTATGAAAGCATTACTTCATTTATATACCCTGCTGTTCTCCTACATGTACCCCAAACAAATCAACTGGCAAGATGCCATTTTTACTTCAATGTAGTAGATTAGTCTTTAAGTTTCTTTTAAACCTGATATTTGCATACGTGCACAGGTATGAAACTATAGTATCAGTAAGTCAGATTATCATGAACATTTCCCCAATTCTTTTTTCCTTCTGATATTTAATGTCATTGGACCATTTTCTTTATATTTAAACTCTTCAGTGACACTCACTAATGATTAATGACCCACTGCCTCGTGCTGCCTTATAACATGAAAGTCACCGAAATGCCTTTCCCCTGGAGAGCAATTATTCTATGGAACAATATCCCCTACCTGGTACACTGTAGTCCCCAAAGCTGGCTGTTAAACTTGCAGTTGTAATTTGTGAAAAAGTCCAGAAAGCCAAGTTTTGAACTGTTGGGGATTTTATGCAGTTTCGTTTTACTAGAACAACTTGTATCTTTTCTGCCTTTGCTTGCAAAGATTTTGAATGAGTGGCGGGAATGGCAAAACCTTGTATTAGATGCATTTCTATTTAAGTTCAAGGATACCTAACTGGGAGCTCAGTATTTCCCAGTTTTTTGGGGGGGTTTTTTTTGTTTGTTTTTTGTTTGTTTGTTCGTTTTGTGAAATTATACAGCTGACATTAAAAAAAAAAAAACACACACAGAAAAAATCTGGCATGTGTATGTGTTCAGATGCCCAACCATTTCAATATTTCAATTGGGTAAGAAAGATAATCAGAAAAAGGATGCAGCTCAGGCATCAGAGTTAAGTTTTGAAATAGCATAGAATTTTAGTATCTAATTTTACATGTAAATCTCTGATCCTCAAAATAAAGGATGTTTTCAAATCTGATACTTTCCTTGTTAGAAGAATATTCAAAATATTTGGCTCAGATCAGTGTATAAATAAAGCTGAAATTATTAGACTTATCAAATCTAAAAAATGTCATATACCTATTTGAGATTTTTGATACCAAAGAATACCTTGTCAGCCTTTCATCTCTGCTTATAAAATATGGTAATGCATTTTCAATGAATTAGCAGTCAACTAGTAAGTAAAATATCACTTTTATGTACTTTCAACTGTTTTGATACTGTGAAAGGTACAAGTAACAGTAATTCTACATAATAAGCATTTACAATCTCTTTGATAAGATAAATATACCACATTGATTAGAGCACAATAAAATACCAGAGCATGTGATAGTGATGAAAATCATATGAATTCAGGAAACAGAGAAATCACTATAAACTTCCTCAATCACAGAACATGGGACATTGATTTTGAGCTGAGCCTTTCAACATGCTAAAGTTTGAATACAAAGAAGAGGTGAAAAAGAATGGAAGAGAAAATTACTCAAAAAAAGTGGAACAGAAATAAGGTGACTTGTGGCTTCCCTCAAGCACAGAGTGAATGTTTGATTATTCTAGAAAAAAAAAAAGACTTAGATTAGAAAGACTCAGAAGAAATGTTTTGACTAGTGAGTGGCTGTGAATATTGACAGGCCACTGATCTGGGGCCAGAGCAGTAGATGATGGAGTGTAGGCAAGGGAGCCCTCTGAAGGCTTTTTTGGCCATTTAAGTCTGAGGTGATGAAAGCCCAGAGTAGTGAGGTACCTATGGGAATCACACAGGGAGGCCAAGATAAAGAAATGAGAACTCTTGGGGACAGACCATAATTAGACGGTGAAGGAACAGAATGACTAAAAGATGGCTCCAAATTTCTAGTCCTTTCAGATGACTAGAATAATAATAGTGTCTGTGAGAGATATGATGCAGTTAGGACTTGATAAATTGAATATAGTGGCAAGACAATTCAGTGGTGATACCTTACAAGCAGTTGGAAACATGACTTAGGAGAGCTGCTGTGAGATCCAAGATATACATGTAAATATCTCTTGAAATGGAAATGTTTCTATGACATTTTGACACTTGGGTGAGTACCATAGAAATTAACAAACAGGATTCTGAGAAAGTTAAATTGATTTCAATTTTAATGTAAGTAAAAATAACATGCCATATTAAGAAATCATATTTTGAAACTTACTATCCAGTGATTCCATTTAACTGCCTCAGCCACTTTGTGCCCCAATCTCCTTATCTCTAAGCTGGAGATAATAATCTTGGCCTTTCCCAACTCAAAAGAAAGTATCTAAATCTTTTCATTCTAATTATGCTTCATACTTATTTAAAAATGCCTGGCCAGTCAATTAGTAAGTGAAAAATATTTTTTGTGTGTTTGAATTTTGTATTATCTCTTACTGATACAAGATATACATGTAACATATAAAATATACATGGCAAATTTTGATTAATGTACACATCTACCTTTGATACTTATTGATAGCTACCTGCACTAGCCAGCTATGGAGCTGACCCTGGGTTAGTGTAGAGTATATCACTTATCTTACCCAACTGATGGGTAACATTACTCAATTGATAGGTAACTAATCTACTGCAACCTGCCACCATCTGCTCAGCACAGCTTTTCCCATTCTAGAGGCCTGTGGAGAGCAGTGGAACATGGCTGCATGGACAACTGTGGAAGGAGGAGAAAGAACTGGAAACAGCGTACCCTGTCATAAATACCATCAGGCTGTTAGCAACTACAGTATTCCACAATTCTCCTACTGCAGTGTAGAGGAAGTGGAAGGGAAAGAGAAGAAAGAGGCAAAAAGTAAAACAAGAAGGTAAATAATGGAGAAAGGAGAGAACAAGGTTAAGTCCTTTTCAGTCTTCAGCAAGTTGACACTTCTCTCCTATTTCTCAGCCCCTAATCTGTGGTACTTGAATTCTTCTCTGTCTCCTCTATCTTCTCTCTAGAGTTCTTGCTATCTGCAATCTTCAGGTCCAGAGTTTTGAAGGAAGTATCACTAGTGTATAATTGGGGACAGTCATCTATCAACACCTAGACGGACACAAAAGCTGGAACAGTGAGAAATGAGTTTTCTGCCCTTTGCACTATGGTGCAATCTCAAGAGAGACCTTCTCCACCTCAAAGGTCACTATTGAAAAGCAATTGATGTCACTGAAAAATGTGATGATTTTATTGTTATTTTTCTCTCAATATATATAGTGCATATTCAAAGATTTTTTGGGCCTTAAGCCTGGAGAATTCTATTTTACACTGTTCTATTTATACTCTGTTTATAAAATATTTTAATCTCTAGGCCTGCTTCAGTCATTAGCATTTTCTAATTTCTCTATTTTTAATTAAATATTTTAAATCTTCTCTATAATTCTGTATGAAAGAAAGCATTGAATAACAATTTTTAAAAAAAATTATTTTTCCCCAATTCTGCTTTGGTGGCTTGGGGGAAATAACATTGATGTCAGTCTTTTAAAGAGTGTGTCATTTCTAAAATTCAATATAAACTTGGAATAATAATATTTATTATACTGAGCTCTTGTGACCTTTAGATTAGGCAATGTGCTTAGAGTATTTGGTAACAACTATTACTAGACTATGGTTTTATAATTCTATCTTCTATTATTTTCTAATAAGAGAATCACAAATGTTTTGCAATATGGGATGACCTCAATAGTAGACTCTATAATGAAATTAAGAAATCAAGCCACTCTATGAATTAAACATTATGGATTCCAAACGGTTTGATTTCATAAAGGCTTAATTTTTTTTTCAAAAAGAGAGAAGGGTTGTATTTTATGAAAAAAAAAGTTGGATTAAAGTTGAGTTAACAGATGTCTAGAACCTCAAACAAATTCATAGACAGCTCCATGTTCTTAGAAGGTGAGGCAGTAAAACCACTGTGGAACCTGATCCCAATCAGCTTGCCACAGGCAGAACATTTTCTTCCCCAGTTGCCACCCTATCCATATTTAAGTAGAATTTTAGTCTCACACAAGGCAGATCCTGGGAATACGAGGTGCCTGCTTTTGTGATATAATAGAAAACAACCAAATGTGATCATGCTGTCACAAATGAACTTGTAAATATGATTTTAACATGGCTTTAAGTTTTGCTGATTTTTAGTATTATGGAGGTTAATAATTATAACAAAAATAATTCAATATAGAAATAGTGTTAAAGATTTACAACTTGCACATTATAAACATATCTATTTTCTTTGACTATATAGTAATGCATTTGGTACTAAGTCCATTTTATGCATAGAGGAATTATAAACTGGATAAGTTCTCAATTAAAATTTAAGTAAATATTTGAATAATGGAGCAATATAATATATACTCATATTTTCCATTTTAAAAAATATGCCTCAATTTTGCTAAACCTATGACTTTCCTAAGGACATTTTCATATTTAATCAATAAATGTATAACTGGATGTTTATCTATCTGAAATTTAGTAATACCATTTTCTCAACTCATTCACATTCTAAGAAAAACAATCATGCTTTGTGTTGTGATTTCTATCATTAAGATAGAAATTATTTATAAACATCCTGCCATATTCCCTGGCACCAACAACCTTGAAAGGGAAAAAGTTATATTTCCTCTTTTCTAGTGTTTGACTCATAGAATACCTTTTAGAAAGTAGTCACTAATTTAAGAGGCTTGGTCTTTACCATGTTTGGAGATAAAGTATATAAACTCTGGAGTTGGGCAGAGTTAGTTAAATATCAGCTCAGCTTCCAAGGCAACTCATTTCATTTCCTGTTGCCTTACCTGTGAAATAAGGTTAAAATGCTTCTCTTAATGGTTGTGAGAAGCAATAACTGAGGCAGCCCACGTAGAGACTGAACACAAGGCCTAGTAAAACTGTTAGCCCTCCAAATCTTGGCATTGGACTGGGAATAAGAAGGAGGTTAAAGACATGAGCACGCCACAAGCACACATACACACACATACATTTGCACACATGCACACACACACACACTCTTTCTCGGCTGAAAGATGCAAAGACACTGCTCAGAAAAGCCCCTGTTTTCTTCAGATGAAACCACAGTACAGAAATTCAAACGGGGTGCACATTAACATGAAAAGCATAGAGTTTGGTCAGGTTTCACTGTGGACCTGCGGTACCTAACTCTACCAGTCAGGCCTCAAACTGCCAACCTCATGACAGTAAAGCAGGGGCCAGGTTTTCTCTCTACACTTCACTGCACAGTGAGGAAGAGGCTTCGTCTCACTTTCCTATCAGCTGGTTTATAACCACCTCCACTCAGGTTTCATTTAAAAAAGGGCAGATCCAAGGGAAAATCATTCTATTTGGGATACTTCCCAAAATACATGAAACTGAACATTAGAGCAAGTTTTAAAGGGAAAAGAAATGTTAGAAGCCCAGCTTATATGCTGCTTTGGGGTTATTGGCAGCCTGCCGGTAGGTACCTTACATGCTCATAAAAGAGTCCTTCTTAGACTTTTAAAAGTGGTTTCTTCTACAACTGAAATGAGACAATAGAGGACTGAGACTTGACCTTCAGAAAATAAGTACAGAGAAGGGTAAGTTTAGTTTCATATGTTGTCACACCAGAAATAATGAAGTTAGTTTAGGGAACTTAGCAAGGGTTAGTGACAAGAATATATTTACAATGGTAGAATCTTTAATGTTGATATTTTCTGGAGCTGGTTTTGCCATGCTGAGTCTGGTTTTAATTAAACACCAGAACAATGGTCTTTTCCAGGTAAAAAGAGATGCAAATGATACTGTCCTCAGAATAAACCTAGTCTCTCAGGGATTCAGGAGAGAAAATATCCCATGAGACTTGCCTCCAGTGGTCAGTGTGGCATACTGGACTTACCCCACCAGTCTATACAATCATGTGGCCCATCCAAAGCTTTGTGCTGACAACACAAGGATTGTTTGCTGATTTAGCAGGGTTATTTTTAAGTATTATTTAATGGTCTTGAGTCTCTTGTTGAACAACAAAAATAAGCAAGTAAGAGAAAGAATTCCTCTTTTTCTCCTAAAGTAAGAAGATTCATATCTGGAGGCTCTAACCAGATCACTGAGACCTGATGCAGCAAAGCTAACCCTGAAGGATAAAGTGCCATTTCTCAGCTGACTACCCTGTCACCACACAAAGACAATTTTAGGGACAGAGAGATGTTAGCAATATCCTGTAATATCCATCCAAGAGCCTTGATTTTTTAAATTCCCTTACATTTTGTCAAGAAAATCAGTTACTGAATGACTGGGTTAGAGCTTTAGACTAACATTCGGTGACTCCTACCACCAGCACACGGCATGTATGCAAACGCAGGACATGAAATCACTAAGACCAGCACTGCTGATCTTTGAGAAGATGGCAGCTATAGTGACACTGGGTCTTCACATTTTGATACTTCCTAAAGAGGTTATGTCTGATACAACTGGGAAGTGTAGAAACTTTATTTTCTCAACACACTACAAGTGGTCTATAGCAAATATATTTTTCTAGCTCACAGTAAACTCTGGATAAGCCAGAATGACAATTGTAAATTTATAGCAACATTGAAAACATTGACCAGATAACCAGTTCATTTTCTTCCTGTAGGAGATGGGCACGGGGAGCCAAACCATAACTCAGAGATAAGCACAAAATCAGAGCAGAGCGACATGCCCACGACATCTACGTACACTAGGATGCATAGCTTGATCAGTTAGGGAGCTTGCTAACAGTGTGGGTTATCTAGCTATACTCTGGAGATATCAAGTTGTTTTTTAAAAGCACTTCAGTCAAGTCTGCTGACATCAGTTTGCATTTAGGAATGACAGAGAGATCATTCAGTGTGTACTGGAACTGCTCTAGAACAATCAAATGTGTTCACCTCCACATAAACATGCCACAGCCTCCTGACTAAACAGTTCACATCCTTATCTCCACTCCACTGGACATAGGTGAGAACTGTCAGTGCAGTTCCTTCTCAAAACATCTGTGACTGAGTAACTGCTTTTCCAGCCAACACCTGTATTTACATACACTCTTACCTTCACTGATTTTGCTGTAACCTGGGATCTATTTTGTTTCATCAAAGACAGATTTCTCAGATAATATTAATATTTATGCAGCACCTATTTATTATGTACAAGATCTAATGCAGTGTAGTTTATATGTATTTTTCTCATTTAGTCTTCACAATTGTGCTGATCATTTATTGCTATTTCACCAGTAAAGAAATAAATTTCAGAAAGTTAACTAATTTGCCCAAAGTAAAACTAGTTTTAAAAAAGACAAAACTGAAAATCATGTGTATTTTGGATTAATTTATATCCTAGTGCCATGACCACGATGCAGAATGACTTATACATGGTTTTATACTTCACCTCACAAAGTACACTGTTAATTCCAAATACATATACAAATCCCTCACTGTTTCTCTTTCTCTCCATGTATAGCCTGCCTAGAAACTTGAGATACTTGAGTAATAGTGCATTTACTGACCCAAACAAAGAAGTCAGAAAATTTACTTGCTTACTTATTTATTTAGTCCATTTCCTCACTGTACTCATTGGCTCAATGAGAAACTATTTTAGTTATATTCATAAGTGCACATTAATTTAAATAGAATATTTGGAAATATAATATTAAAAGAGAGCTTATAAAATAATTTGTTTTTAAATGGAGATTAAATAATAACATGATAATTTTTATTAGAAAACTATGCACACACATATAATGGAACAGAAAGAAGATGACTAATGGATATTGAAGAAAATATGTTCTTAATTCACCATAGGGTTCTTAGAAAACATAAATCTTTAAATCTTGAAATCCTCATCTTCTCAGCTTTGTTTCTTCTCTTTGTCACCCATGGTGGTAAGATATGGTTAGGGAAGGATATCTTTAGTAAGAGAAGGACACTACTAGCAAAGGTTGAGTTTATTTAGCTTTTGTGATGCTCCAATTGAAAACTCACCTTTTAATATTGCAAAAAGCATCATCATATTTGCCAAATACCCAAAGCAGGGGAAAAGTCTATTCTTCCTCCTCCCTGGTTTCACATTGGATTCTTCCAGTTTGATTTGAAAGTTGTTCAACTTGTATTCACTCAACAAACTTTTATTGAGTAATACTATGATCTGGACAGCTACATAGTGACTGCTGTGCTTATGGATTACAGGTTTACCACTTGATGAGTTCATAACAAATAACTTCCATATTGTTTAATTTCTCCATACTTTCACTTAAAGTTTCTCTTCTTGTCTCACATCTTACTACTTTTGTCCAAAAATTAAACATCTTCATTGGATTTTAAAACTCAGGCCAAAAAGTTACCTACTCCGTGAAGTCAATGAAAGACTCAGGAAGAACAAATACCCCCAAGAGGTAAAACCAGATTCCACTTTGAAATTGACATAAGACACTTGAAAAGAATGGGTCTATTATCTGAGAGCATGCTTGTTAAGCATCATGTAAATTTGCAGGTAATATTTGCCACTTTTATTGGAAGCATGCCAGAGAGTGAAGCCATTAAAAAGTAATCAAGAAGTCAATAGGGAGAGAATGAATGCTAAAATAGTATTTGAGCATCTGACTTTAACTTTGCCTGAAGCCATTTGTATCTCTAGGTATTTCACCTGTTCTTGCTAATGGACATTAAGCTAGGTTGTTTTCATCATTTGCAACTAGAAAAGTGTGCATTAATATATCACGACTGTCTCCGTGCTGTGATGTAGGAAATGCCTCTTCTATAATATAACAGGGCTTTGAAAAAACTGGGTCCTCAGTTTATTTACTAATTAAAGAATGAATGGATGAAGTATAATCTAGAAATACAAAATAAATATATTTTTTTTGCTCTAGTCAAAGTATACCAACAATTTGGTACCCTTCTACCAAAACAAACAAACATCTCCCAAGTAAAAATTAATTATTTTCAAATTATTGTACTTCATGGTGCTGGGTCATTTTTGAGGCCATTCCTAAAAAAATAATAATAATAAAAATTAAAAATCCTTAAGGTGGCTTACTTAGGTTGGATAGTATTTGTTAATATCTCAGGATAATAAAGCCCTTTATTTACATCTTAACACCAAATGATATCCTCCAGGTCCTAAAGTTATTTTAAATGGCACGTGAGATGGCGTTTCTGTCAGTTCCCTTGGGATTGGGTTTCATGGTGTAATCGACTCACCATTAACAATCTTCCCCTGGACAGGAACAGAGCTAATATAGTGTGATGAGAGAGTGTTGGCCGGTGGCTCAACCAGCTCTGCAAGTCTGCACATGTGGATTTTATTTTCAAACCTATGATTGATTTACTTTCTGACTATGGCAAACCTCTCCATTCTCCCATATGATGCTTATCAACAAATGGTGTCTGCTTAACTCATTTATTGAGAAAATATAACCACATTTCAAAAATTGAAAATTATTTCTCATGAATTTCTTTGCTTTTTATTTTCAACACTGTGCTATTCTACATGTGTGATTTACTATCTGATCAAAATAAAGCTACTTTGGGACAAGTATTAAAAATTTGGAAAATTCAAATATTCATTGATACCTCATAATAAAGATATTTGACCTCTTTTGATAATTTTATATTTTCTTAATTCAAATGTTATTTATAATCTCTATCTTTTAAAAATATCTTTTGAGGATGCATTGTTTTTAAATATTCACCAGTTAGTTCCCTGCATAATATAAAATATTCACACAGAGAGGGATGATTATTGAACAAGCATTTGTTAATTTGACTTAAGTGACTTTGGAATTTGATGCAATAATCATCAGTTTCAATACACTCACACACAGCAATAGCAATGTGTGTGTGTATATACCCTCAAAATGCAAACTAGTAGAAAAAAAGAAGTATTCATTTTCCTTTTGATGTTATACAAATTTGATCTAGCTTGCGCTAAGAAAAAAAATGAGCCATGAAAAATAATTAGGACCTCTGAATTACTGCTGAACCTTAAAATCAAGCGTTAGTACACATGCTACTTTTAGGGATAGTTTAGAATTGATTCTGTTATTTGAAAATTGATATCAGACAACAGGAGAAATTATGTAAAACTGTCATACATAAATTTTCTTTAAAATTTTTAAAAATCTGTCTGTTTGTATATGGATTTATAATCAGAGTTATGCTGATTTACCTACTGTCTTCCTGTTATGGAAAACAAGATCAACATTGTTTGTTCCTTCAGGGATTAAAAGTAAGTTACCAGGGAAATTGTCTAAGCCTACAACTTTGGAAGATGATTAGCTTATGACTTTGTGAGCACTAGTTTTCATAGTTAATGGTTTGTTCAATTTATCCAATGTTTCCTTTTTTTCTAGGGTCATTTTTTGTTATTTTGATTTTCTAGTATTTTATATAGTTGGGTTTTATTATAGACATCATTTCTTTTAGTTTTTCACACCTTTTTATCTATACTTTTGCAAAATACTTACTAAAAGTGTTCAAACTACTTCTGCCTGTAGCTTTTTGCTCCTTTTAAAAAAATTGTATTATTGTGTTCTATTATTTTTTTAATCAGAAAATTGCTCTTCACTTTTTTATTTTTTTCTATTTTTTATTCATCTGTTACAGCTTTTGTATCCTTCTTTTAATCTTTCATTAGGTTTATTTTGCAGTCTATTTCTATCTTGTTCTATTAAATATTTATTTTTTTAGATTTATTGTGTAAAAAGTAAGTAGCATTAATGTATAAGGCTCTAAATTTTTTCATCTGAGCCCAATTTAGTTCATCTCATATATATTTTTTTAAATATATTTTATTGATTTTTTACAGAGCAGAAGGGGGAGGGATAGAAAGTCAGAAACATCGATGAGAGAGAGACATCAATCAGCTGCCTCTTGCACGCCCCCTACTGGGATGTGCCCGCAGCCAAGGTACATGCCCTTGCCGGAATCGAACCCGGGACCCCGCAGTCCGCAGTCCAACGCTCTATCCACTGAGCCAAACCGGTCTCGGCCATCTCATATATTTTTTATATGTAGTACTTTCATTTGTATCTATTCTGCATACTAAATGTGTGTGTGTTTGTGTGTGTGTGTGTGTGTGTGTATGCACATACATTGAATATTATTTGTACTATACCACATTTTGGAATACTCTGTCAAGAATATACTATTTTTTGAAAATGTGAAATAACTTCAAAAAGTTTTACTCTAGTGCCATGGTTATTCATTCATGTATATACTTGGATCCACCTTATTGATTACCTCTAACTTTTCATTTGTCTACTTGATTGTTATTAAGATATAAAATGTTTTGTTTTACTCATTTCTATTCAGTTTCTATAGATTTATCTTTGAGACTCTTACATTCTTATTTTATATATCTGATTACTGCTTACTGCATAATGATTCATTCTCTAGTTTAGGAACATTAGTTTTCTAAAAATTTACTGTTATCTCTGTACCCAATATAAACCATCTTTAACTACTTTTAAGCATTGTCTGTTCCATGTCATTATTTTAGTTTTTAGATATGTATATTTATGCTTTCTTATTGGTCACTTAATTGTTAATTCTTTAATGATATGGCTTTGATTCTCAGTTTTCCCCTTGATTTTATAGTCTCTAATTTACATCCCCCTGTTGTTTCATTATCTCATCCTTGTTTTATTGATTTCAAGTCGCTTAAGCATTTCTTCTGGAGTTGAAACTACTTTTTTAGAAAATCTTTTTCAAGTATCTGATGTAAGTTCTATAAGAAGGTTTTTTTTTTTTTTTTTTAGTTTGTGTTGCATTTTATGTTCTTAAAATTGAGCTTGCATTTTTCCCCCCTCACAGGGGTCAGGGGATTTCATTTCTCCTTTCCCATATTACAAATGGATAGTTATACCTGAACATTTTTCCCAGATATATTTGAATTCCTTATGATATTTTCCCTTTCTTCTCTGAATCCTCTTGGTGTCCACTTCAGACCATCATGAAGTTTGAGGGCTGATTATTGCTGGTTTGTGGTCTGTCTGTATTTTTGTGCTCTTATTTTAGACTAGTAGCCCAGTGCACAAAACTCGTGCAAGGGGGAGCGGGAGGGGGATTCCCTCAGCCCAGCCTGCACCCTCTCCAATCTGGGACCCCTCAGGCCTCTGGCTCCTAACCACTTACCTGCCTGCCAGCCTGATCCTTCTAACTGCTCTCCTATGCTGGCCTGATCCCCCTAACTGCTCTCCCCTGCTTGCCTGATTGCCTCTAATCTCCTCTGCCTTGGCCCCGCCAACATGGCTTTGTTGGGAAGGACTTCCAGAAGGACATCCAGAAGGTCGCCAGGAAGATGTTCAGTCTAATTAGCATATTACCCTTTTATTAGCATAGATAGGAGCTGTGAGTTCATCAGTAGAGGCTGTGTCAACACGATTTGTGGATTTTTATCTCTGATTCTTTTTAAAATTAAACGTTTTATACCACCTAGTTATAATAAGAGATAGATCTGAATTTAATATGTAAGTCAACTATGAAGACTTCATCTCTCATGGACTCAATCACAGGAGTTGCATTCAGCACCTTTGCCCACCTTTCCCCAGCAGCACTCCACCTCCTTTCTTAGCCAGAGGAGAGAAAATCAGCAAACTTTGTAGAGATCAAACAGAACTTTCATGGAAGCCCTTCCATTGGGTACTGACACAACCTCAGGCATTCTATGTAACTCACCTTTTCTTTTGTGTTTCTGACCATTCCAACTTATTCTTGTTGACCAGTGTTATTCTATATTGCCTCTCTTGCCTTTCAACCTGTAAAAAGACAAACTTACTCACTCTTATTGAATAATTCTTATGATGATGATGACATTTGCTTTCTCTTCCCTTTAGCTATCTGTCTGCAAATAAAATTAATTACTCTGGAAATGAGGTTTGCCAATTATTTAACCTGAAGTAATCCCATTTCCCATAGCTCAATCAAAATTCTGGGAGGTAAAACTTCTGAAACAAATGTTCTTCATATCCACAATGATCAATCCACCAGAATACTTATTCCTTTTCTTCTGAAAAAATCTGTTTTACTTTTGTTAGTTCTATAATGACAATGAGACATACAAAATTTCATTTTTTTTAGTTTTAAAATTTCTGTAGGCTATGATATCTGCAAAGCTAAAGGCAAATCTACGTACTTAGATTTGCCACACTAATTTGTCCTGATCAAGCCAAAATATCATTTTAGTCATGTGGTATTTAATTGTGAACAGCAATGGCTAGAGGGTTTTAAGGGTCACTAGGTCCAGATGTTTGGTCATTAGTCACCACCATATAACCCACCTTCAATATAATAAATATGGATAAAATAAGGAAACACTTCAGCCGTCAACAAGATTAGTGTTCAAGACTAATAGGAGCCTGATTTCTGCTTTTTGACTTTGTTAACATTTAACCCTTTGAGGGCAGAGGATTTCACTTGAAGTAAATCTCTCCTCACACACTCTGCTCTTATTTTCTGAAGTTTATATACCTTCATTAATGGCATGTCCATTCTCCAAAGAAGTGCAGGCATGCTTTTAAGTGTTTTAATACTTAACATCACACTTCATATCTTTTTCTTAACAACATATTGGAATGTTTAAGAAGGAGGTTTTGTGGACAGTCAGGTAATTGTCTGATAAAGTGACCTATAGGTTCTGCTTATTTAAAATAATTTATTGGACATATCGAGCTGATCTGTGCTCCCCCAAACAATTAAGGTTCCTTCAAAAATTTCTCTGAGTCTTACATTTCTTTGATATTTATGCAAAATGAAAAGTAAATACTTTTATTTGTAGTGTACTGTTTCTCACCTGGTACAATGGAAATAAAACCCTACAGCCACATGGTGCAGGCCTTGGAATCCAGCTACTACTGAAGTCATTTCTGTAGGTTCCTCTGCAAAACTTGGGTATAATAAAACTACTAATCAGATTGAGTTGTTGGTCAGCTTAATTAGATTACATGGACATTCAATTAATGCTGATTTTATTTTTCTTAATTGTGCAGACATTGTAAATTTTCTGACACATATGTTTACAAATCAAATGTGTACTTAAAATAGTGAATTAGATTTTTGGCTACAAGGGCAAAGTTATCAGTTTGGATATTTTTGCTGATATTTTTCTAGTATTTTTGAATGATGTAATGCCTATATAATGTCTATTATTTTACATCTAGACCTTTTATGGAAATTCTTATATTTTATTATTAGATTAAATATCATCTTGACTTCATATTTGTGGAATTTGTTTTCCTGTCAAAATAGTCATCATACCAAGACCAGTTTGGCTCAGTGGATAGAGCGTCGGACTGCGGACTGAAGGGTCCTGGGTTCGATTCTGGCAAGGGCATGTACCTTGGCTGCGGGCATATCCCCAGTAGGGGGCGTGCAAGAGGCAGCTGATCAATGTCTCTCATAGAAGTTTCTGACTTTCTATCCCTCTCCCTTCTGCTCTGTAAAAAAAATCAATAAAATATATTTTTTAAAAATAGTCATCATTCTGCACTGCATTATTAATAAGTTGCTTAAATTCTAGCTTTATCTTAGAAAAAAAGTTCTTATTTGAAAACAATAAAAAAAAGGTAAATATATATATTCAGTCTATGGGGATGTATTTTTAATAAAGACACAATGGCAGTTGTGACTCACTTGAGTAAAGATTAGTTTTTCTCTAGATCTTTGCTTCAGAACACAAAGCCTGGTCCTATTAAAATCATGGCTTGGCTCCTCCAGCCCTTTGAGTCCCTCCTTGACTGTCACAGAGAAAGGTGGCAGTGATCCAGATTATATATATATATATATATATATATATATATATATATATATAATTTTTTTCAACTGAAAGAAAATAGTGGGAAAATAATGGATTACCCAGTCCAACCAAAAATGGGAGTCCTATGACTAAACTGCCCCAGAAATCCTTCCTCTCTGTATGAATTCTATTGTTTCCTTCTATTTCCTCCTCTCCCCATTGCTGCTTCCTCTTCTCTTTCTTCCTCCAATTTATTCTTTCCTTTTATCCAAACAGTTTGAAGAATAATCTCATTCCATATGGTCTATTCTCATGGCACAGAGAATTTTTATGAAAAGCAAAAATATAAATAATTTCTCTATGCCAATCATAAGATCAGAAAAAGTCAACATTTTACAGCTTCAATATAATAATTAGCTACATTGTTTGTTGTCTATTGAGATGTTTTCATATTTTGAAAACTTAATTAAATTTTGGTTTTATTTCAAAAGCTGAACTAAATTGTTATCTGTTTACTTACCTATAACCTCTATTTTCAAAACCATTTCTCAATAAAAATATATAAAATGGTTACAGTTAGTGTGTCCATGTAACATAATAAAAAGTAATATACATGGATAGATATATATTGTTCACACCGGTATTATATTATTACTAGAGGGCTGATGCACAAAATTCATGCACAGGTGTGTGTGTCCCTCAGCCCAGCCTGCAACCTCTCCAATCTGGGACCCCTCGAGGGATGTCCCACTGCCCCTTTAGGCTCATCCCTCTCACAATCCAGGATTGCTGGTTCCCAACTGCTCACCTATCTGCCTTCCTGATTGCCCCTAACCACTTCTGCCTGCTAGCCTGATCACCCCTTACTACTCCCCTGCCAGCCTGATTGATGCCTAACTGCTCCCCTTCCAGCCTGATTTGCCCCTAACTGTCCTATCCTGTAGGCCTGGTCCCCCCACAACTGCCCTTCCGTACAGACCTGATCCCCTCCAACTGCTCTCCCCTGCAGGCATGATCACCCCCAATTTCTGTCCTCTGCCAGCCTTGTCACCCCTAACTGCCCTCACCTGCAGACTTGATTGCCCCCAACTTCCCTCTCTTGCATTCTTGGTCCCTCCCAACTGTCCTTCCCTGCTAGCCTTGTGTCCACATGGGGGCAGCCATCTTGTGTGTTGGAATGACAGTCAATTTTCATATTACTCTTTTATTAGATAGGCTAGAGGCCTGGTGTACGGGTGGGGGCTGGTTGGTTTTCCCTGAAGGGTGTCCTAGATCAGGGTAGGGTTTCCTTTGCGGCATGGGGTGGCATGGGTGAGGGGCCGGTGTTGGGTTTTAGGCTAGCCACACTCCCTGGTGACCCAAGCAGAAACTCTGGTATCTGGGATTTATTTATCTTCTATAATTAAAACTTTGTAGCCTTGAGCAGAGGCCAGGGCAGGCCAGGCTGGATGGAAAGCTTGGCTTCCTCCATTGCTGGGGAAACCCAAGCCTCTTGCTTGCTCCATGGCCGCAGCCATCTTGGTTGTATCAATTTACATACTTGCTTCTGATTGGCTGGTGTGCATGGCTGGTGGGTGTAATGGAAGTATGGTCAATTTGCATGTTTCTCTTTTATTAGTGTAGATATTGTTCACACACATATATGTTAATTAATATCTATTTGTATTCATTTGCTCTTATAAATTTAAACATAGCTTTCCAATGCTTACTTCTATCCATACTGATTCTGGAAATATTGTCACAATTGATGTCCTACATTGTTAGGAAGCCAAGGAGAAAATATTTGATGTATTTTTCAAATGTTGACCAAACGCTTTATTGCTTTCTTTTCTCCATCTCTTTCTGTAAACCTTTTAGTTAAACTAGTTCAGCTGTCTGAAAAATCAGATTTAAAGCTTCAGATGTTTTCTTGGTCTTAGAACAGATGCCTCAGTAGACTTTGCAACAGAAAGGTTTGTTGAATTAACACAGCCTGTTTTTTTTTTTAACTGCATATTTAAACAAACGAACTGAGGGCCCCAAAATAAGGAGCCCATTTTATTTGTTTAGATATATTGGAATTTTAAAAGACAACATATGTTTATCCTATCAGTATGAAGGAAACTAAAATAGGTTCTTTAGGAAACAATTTCACACCTTGCAATGCACAATAGGGTTTAAATGAATACTTAAGTGTGGCAGGCTTCTATCAATGAAATGGATGCTTGCAAAATGAGAAGTTTAATGGGGAGGAAAATTAGTGTGTCAGCTTAGTAGAGCCATCCATTCAGGTATAATTCTATGCTAAAGACACTTGACATGTGATAGCAATCTTGAGTGTACACACTATAATCTGGTTTTATTGGAATATACTGTCAGGAAAAGTCATGTTTATTGATTAGGCAGAAATGAGGTATTCTGAGATCTGAAAATCTCAACCCCTCAAGAGAAGAATACATTTAGCAAAGAATACAGCACCTGCTGCTTTTCACCAAGTTGAGGTTTAGGGATTTATTTTTTTCTTTTAACTCTGAGATGAGAATGTGGACTTTTGACAGTAACTCAGAATTAAGAGACATAGCTCTAAGATGAAAGGTCTTAAAAGTATATCACAAATTATAGAGATCTAATTCATAAAAAATGAATAGGAAATATAAGCCGAACATAAAGAATTTGATTGCACTCCCCTATTTGTGTATGTGTGTGTGGGGGGGGGGGGGCGGGGGGCGGGGAAGTTGTCTGAGTATAAACTTGTGCTTTGGCCTACAAAGATATTTCTATTTGGCAAAGGAATTTTTCATAAAAAAACAACAGATTTGATGTACTGGATTCTAGCTTCTGATTTAATTTAGGTCAGGCACTAATGGTGCTAGTGGTGTTAATCAAACAATAAGCCTTTCCCACAGAATGAAGTTCAAGAATTCCCACACAAACAACTTGCACTTCATCATTTTAGTAACAAGGTACACATTTTAAGACATGAGAGGCAAAATGCATTCAATGATAACTTGTTAAGAGTATCTAAATTTTCTTTTAAAAAATATATTTTTATTGATTTCAGACAGAAAAGGAGGAGAAAGAGATAGAAACATCAATGATGAGACAGAATCATTGGTCAGCTGCTCCTGCACGCCCCACACTGAGGACTGAGTCCACAACACAGGCATGTGCCCTGACTGGGAATCAAACTGTGAACTCCTGGTTCATACGTTGATGCTCAGCCACTAGCCACACCGGCCGGGCTAAATTTTCTTTTTTAACATGGCTATTTCAAATAGGAGAATTTTATTTAAAACAACAAAAGGCTACCCTAGCAACAATAAGATAACTATGTATCAAAATAATAATAAAATAAAGGAGAAGCAGCACAATATTTGTTGAGTATTTAATATGGGCCCCCTGACTTCTGATTTCTGGTCCAACATGCAAAGAGCTTAGAAATTATCACTCCCATTCAGATATGAGAAATGCTGAACAAATGGAAAATTAACAACTCGTAAATACATCAGGGAATTGAGGTTTCAGGTCTCTGAGCCACCCTGAAAACTGGAGAAAGTGAACAGGCACACTTACCTGAAGCAGAAGCTGCGGAGCAGATCCCCACAACTCAAGCCCATCGCAGTGGGAAGACTAAATTATTTGATGAATTGCTGGATGGATAGCAAGAGTTCAAAACTAAGTGGTGGCTTATTCTCCTTGGGTTGTGAGCCCACACTTTCAAGGTTTTTACTTTCAGTTGCTCTATCAGTTTCAAACTGTAAAAATTTGAGAAAAAAATACCTCATGCTTCCAGCAGAGGGAGGGGAAAAAAAACTACCATTTTGAAATATTTCCAGAGCTCTCTGTCTCAACAAGGTCTGATCAGATGGATTCTATCTTATGAGAACCAAGCTCCATGGAGTTTTACTAGAGCCTATCCAAGCTGGGGGAAGGGCAATAACCAAATTCAAGCCTACGCTAGCCTTTGACATGTGAGAAGAGAAATACCCAACTCAAGTTTACTAAAAGAATGAGACCTAATCAGGGACTATAGATCACCTTTCCTCTCTTTCATCTTACACTCTTCTATTATAAAAGGATACACCTAAAGAAGTTCAAACCTCAGGCTTTAAAGAGTCACTGGGAAAACCCAACACCACACAGTAACCAAAAACATGGACATTTTAGCCTCTGAAACTGCAACTATAGCAAACATGAATATAAACCAAGTCTTAGAAAGACATAAAAGTTCTCACTAAAAGTCTATCTTTGTCATTTCTTTTTACTTGATAGTCTATTTGGCATTTTACAAAAATTACAAGATTTGGTAAAAAACCAAACTTAAAAAAAAGACTCTGTAGATGCAAAGCAAGTATTAGAACCAAAACCAGATACAGACAAGATTTTGAAATGATTACACAGGAAATGTTAGAAACTATGATGAATGTGCTAAGAGCTCTACTTGAAAAAGTGGACAACATGAAGGAACAGATAGGTAATATAAAAAGGGAGATGGAAATTCTAAGAAAGAATCAAAAGAAAATGCTAGAAATCAAAAGACTAACAGAAATGAAGAATGCCTTTGATGGGCTCATCAGTAGACTGGTTACAGCCGAGGAAAGAATCAGTGAGCTTAAAGATATGCAAATAGAAACCTCCAAAACTGAAATGCAAATAGGAAAAAAGAAAGAAAAGCAATACTAAGAAGGATAAATACCAAAAATTCTATACCTATTCACATCATATTTAAACTTTAAAAAATCAAAGCCAAAATTTTTAAGGAAGCTAGGGGAAAAAAAACTATATTATCTATAGAGAAAAGGGGGAAAATTACATTGAATTTCTCTTCAGAAACTGTAAAAGCTATGCATGCAAGAAGAGAATGGAGTGGAATATTTAAAAATTATTCTTCAAAAGAGAGAGTACTTTGGTAATTATGATGTATCAATGTAGGCTCATAATACTATGGTCAGTATCTGGTGTGTATCCGCATATGTCGTCCAAGCTCATTAGAAAGGAAGAAAGACCACTTACCACCTTCCCACTCACATTTATAGATACTCTCACCGGTGTGTTTGTGTTGGTGACTCAGAAGGTGGGAGTGCTTAGCGTAAGCTTGTTCCCAGTTCTCATTTTGGCAGCAGTAAGGCCTTGCAACCAGGACTCTCCTCCCGGTAGCTCTTTCTAGGGCCCGGCATTTCTGCTCTGCACTTTGTGGAGTAGGTAAGGGTTGCTCAGCGAGGAAGGGGTCTTTCTAGGAGACTGGCTGGCTAACAAAAGAGTCCTGGGATTCTAAAGTCAGCAATAATGGGAACCCAGCCGGGGATGTTCTGCAGTTGTGGGGATCTCTATGAGATAACACCTGAGCCAAAGAGGACAGCCTGGCCTGGCCCTCAGCAGAAGGCATGGTTGAGGGCAATAACATTTTAGTTGTTAAGGAGTCTCTATTAAAAGATACTGTAGAGTGCAGAGTAAGGCATTGTTGGTGTCCTGTGAGATTTTACTGGGAGCTGTCATGGCCCATTGGGGGGGAATGCTTAGATTCCCACAGAAGATCAAAACCACCCTGGAATATTGGACCTCCTAAGGACATTGTAGGAAGCTACCCATTGTCTTCACTGTCAGAGAAGTGTAAACAAGGAACCTGGGACACTGGTGAACCTGGAGCCCAGGCAAGGGCCAGAGCTATGCACTGATTGTTTAATCCAGACAATGTTGGCTCAAGAAATTTCTTGACTAAATAGTCTCAGAGTAAATCTTTCTAATATCTAAGATTGTCTGTTACCACAATTGCCTGTCTGACTAAGGGCTAGATATGTATTCAAAATTGAATAAAAGATTGGCAAGACCTGAGCATGAGTAGAAATCCTTTTCCTTGTGTTAGGCTTCCTGCCTGATGCCCAATATTTCCAAATTTTTATTTCTTGTCTCATCTTTGTCATTTTTGCACAGCCCTTCTCCAGATCCCTATCCCTGAACCACGCAGAACATGGCTCTCATAGGACATCATCTGGGACCTTTGAAAATCATCATTCCCGGTTGAAAAGGAGACATTCCATGACAGGAAGTCATTTGGGAAGGAGGGAGTGTCACTTAGAGGCAGGAGTTCACACCATGCTCAGGCACAACACACTGAACTGTGGCCTCATTTCATTTGCAGTCTGCCTGGACACCTCAGCAGAAACCAAGGGTATCCTCTCCAGCTGTGGACACTGAAGAATGTGTTGAATGCCTGATGGGCCATGGTTCCAAGAAGTGTGCACTCTACTGCTTTCAGGAGATGGAGACATGTCCAAGATGCACATTGGCTTCTCAGTATTCTCTGCAAACTGGTGTTGAGCTGCCTGCCACTGACTCAGCACCTCGTTTTCTTCCTCCGTCTAAGCCTGAGATCTGCTGCACCTAGACCACATCAGAGCAGAGCAGAGCCCTGCTGCCTTGACATGGCAGGTCGGGGTCTGCTACCTTCACCTAAGATTTTTTTTTTTACTTTATACATTTTTGGGTTGCTTGAATTTTTGTACACAAATCAAATATGTTTTTTAAATGGGAACATACTAATATTAATTTAATTTTGAAAGAAAAGTTGGAAAATAAATCATACATTTGGACTCAATAATCTCACTTATTAAAGTTGATCCAAAGAAGAATATTCAAAATAAGAAAAAATATTTTATAGAAGAATTCTTTAGAAATAAAAAAGATTAAAAAATAAATAGAATTATTTTATTGGATCATTACTTATATCGTAAGATATTAAGACTAGCATATGTGTCCAACTTAAGAGAACACATATGCTCTTTGATGAAATATTTGGAAGCCATTCAAATGTAATTGTGAAGCTTTGCAGGAACTTCACACACACACACACACACACACACACACACACGACAAAAAATAAGTGGAAAAGCATGATATAAATTGTGTCTAAACATATAGTTGTTTGCATTTGGTGATATATTTAAACAGGCACTATTAAGGTTGGTAGAATTCTTGCTAGTGTGCATATATACTTTACAACTCTTGTTAATATTATTTAATTATACTTTATAAAAATACTTTTTAAATGAGTTGCTTTGTTTCTTTTTGTTAAGTCTTCTTTGCCAGCCAGTGAACTCCTGGAAGGCAGTCAATTAGTTTTACCATTGGTTTTACACTGTCATTTCATATCACTTATCACAGCTTGTGATTATTTGTTTGTATATTTACTGTTTTACTATCCTTACAAACTTAATCAAGTGTTCATAGGTTCTATTTTTTTCAAATTTTATTCACTAAATAATAAACAACACAAGGGGCAATCACCATATCTGTTTATTTACACTATTTTATAGTAAAGCTATTACAATATTTCCAGATTTACACTTAAGTGATATTAATCCCTCAGAAAAAATATCACCTAGATAGAGGAAATATATTTACAAAAAGGAGAGAAGGGCACTGTAAGAGGGGCATGGGTAGCAACACACATATAACATGTAGGTAATAGGCACTGCCATAAGTGCTTACATGTATTAACTCCTTTAAACCTCTAGAATTATCCTATGAAGTAGGCTCTATTGATAAACTATTTACAGAAGAAGAAAAAAGCTAAATTATAAAAAATAAAGAACTGAGTAAATTCTAGATATGAACCCAAGTAGTCTGGGACATTCTGGCTGCAGAGTCTGCCATTATTTTTTATTTTTATTAATTTAAGATGGAAGGGAAAGGGAGATAGAGATAGAATCCTCAATGATGAGAATAGCTGCCTCCTGCATGCCCCACACTAGGGATCAAGCCCATAACCCAGGCATATGCCTTGACTGGGAATTGAACAATGACCTTCTAGTCCAGAGGTCGGTGCTCAACCACTGAGCCATGCCAGCAGGGCCAAAGTCTGTCATTCCTTAATGCTCTTGTTATCTATCTTAGCTCATTGGTATTGTTATTAAACAAATATATTAATTAATATTATGTGATGTATACATTGAATAATTCATTTAAAGTAAACCTGAATATCTGCATATATATTGTGCATAGTATTGAAATTCTACTATTCATAATTTCTTTGTAGTTTTGGTCTAATTTAATAAAGACTTCTCTCTGAGAATCCATACATAAGCACTTTCTCTAATTACAAAGCATCATTTAAAATTAAGAAGTGAAATCATATAACTTACATAAAATCTAGATTATTTGGGCAGGTTATCTGTTTTACTGGTTTTTGAGACAGAGAAAGCAAATAAGACAAGCAATTTTAAAATATAGTTGGAAGTATTTTCCTTGAGTCACCTTAATGAATTGCTGGCAGTGGAATTGAAATGTCTATTATATAGAGAGAAGCAGCCACTAACTCTACTTAATGCCAATCAACTGAGAGATTTTGGTCAAAAAATTTTGTAAAGTCATTTGTCATGCAGCAGTGAAAGATTTTAAGGAAGGCAAGATGATTATTTTTAGCAGATAGATTCTTTAACATGGGACAAACATGTTCTTCACCTGTACTTCCTATACTCTTGGTAAGTTGTGAACTTACAGGTCAAGCCTTACACCTATGGCCAATGCAGTAAAAAGGCAGCCATTAAGCTATTTAAAATGTAAGAACAATTAAATTATACATCCTAGAGATAATTCTTTATAGAATAATTATAAATTTATGAGGTCTTTTTTTTTAATTTCAAAGTGGTCTAAGACTATTTTATGGCTAGATAGATGGTCCTATCTCCTCTGATGTTATTTTATTATTTAGGTATACTTGATAATAAAGAACATAATTATGCAATGATGGTACTATGAGATATTAGCAATGTACAAAAGCAAAATATTTATATTATTATACCCTTTTTAAATGAATCAAAAGGGCAATACCTGGCAATGTTTTGTTTGTTTGTTTGTTTGTTTGTTTTTGAGGTGGCCCATGCTTTCTAATAGAGAGTGGATCTTATCAAAAGGCTGTGAGGATAAAACAAGATAATATATGTAAGTATAAATTAAGAAAGATGTTCTTCTTCATCATTCTTATATCTTAATTCTTACGGTTTTTAAAATTGTTTTACATCTCCCTCCCACGTTCCTTCTGTCTAAACATTAAGCTTCCCTCTCTCCTCACATATAGGGTAGATTCCCCTCTAGTTATTAATGAATGAAGCCATTTGGTTTACTTGGTGTATGGTCAGGAAAGTTACCTTAGCTTTATGCTGAAATTTTAATTAGCTTATGCTTAAACAATGGGAAGGCATGTGCCATCAACTCACCATGTTGTTTAAAAGTATCCAACATATTTAGTTAAAACATATGTGATTTGTATAACACCTAAGGTCATTTTCTCTTATTTCTAAGGGTTGTGAATGGTCTTCTTTATCGGTACCTATACAATAGGAGTTACAAACTCTTTGTCTCTCTGAAGTAATAGGACTGACCAACTATATGTAAACCAAATGTTCTAAAAATGATACAGAATTTGTATCTTAGAGACTAATTTGGGTTCTTGATGTTTAGTGTCCTCTCATTCTGCTTGCAACCCAGATGATAGCTGAAATGAGATATAAGAAATGTTTACAGTTTCTTTTATCCTCTCATGTTCTTCATTAACTTACTGTGGGTGTTGTTCTTTGAAAAGGCCAAAGTTCATGGTTCTGTTTTTTAATTGCAAACCACTCTTTCCTACTGCTTTCTGGAGCATCGGCTTTATCATTGCTTGTGAGATTTACGGCTCTTCCTTCCATCGTCAGCTTGCTAATAGGCAGTTGTTGAACTCCCTGGAGTCTAAACGAGGAAATATGAGCAGTATGTAAGTGCTACAGCTGGAGTCACATTCCACTTCAGAAGCGTCTTAACAGGGTTCTCAGATGTGTGAATACCCATTAGTGACCCAAGGGGATTACTCGCTGGCACCACGGTTACCTTTATGAGGGGTCTGGAGGATGAGGTGTCCCCATCCTATCCACAGAAGGTGAAGAGAGGCAAGGGGCTCAGAGGCTGGTGAATTCAAAAAGAAAAATGTGTGGGAAAAGACAGTGCTTTTAGAAGAGATGAATTCAGAAAGGAAACTCGAAAATTTGGCCTTGGGGGTATGCAAGTTTATTATTTATATTGCTAACATATTTATCAAAACATCCCAGGGCAATAAAGCTAACTAACATGACTTGATCTTCCTGTGTCTGTTTATGTGGATGGTAATTGACAGTAAGCAACACTGAACTTTCACTTCCTGTTCTCTGTATCTAGGGCAGACAATACTGTGAGGATGACTCAGTTGCTCCAGCAGCAACTGCCCTTTGAGGAAAACGCTTCCTGATTGCACCATGTCTCTTTTTAAATATTTTACTCTTCCTGCCCAGCCCCAACAGCTCTTCAGCTTCTCCTTTTGAAGCCACATCTCTAATTACTTAGTCCCTTAGATGTTACAGCAGTCAGAAAGACTCCCCTTCACAGTTCTCAGATTAGGGTATGTGCCATTTTACAGAAGAGGTGCATGGCTTTTTTTTGGTTTTTTTTGCACTAACAATGTCTGGGTTGCTACATTTGTGCAATCAGCGTGACAGGCTACCACATGTTCAAGTAACATGCACAGTGAGGAGATTAGCAAGGGGAAAATTCCTGGGTTAAATTTGTAATTTAAACTCATGATATCAGCAAAGAGAGAAAAGAACTCAGTCAAATCAGAATCTAGAAAGTATCTAGCTCTATTATCTAGCCTTTTACAACTCCTAATAGAAACTTTTGCTTTTAATAAAAAATATACTATTTAATATTAGTGTAACAAATAAAAGATTTAATAATATGGTTTAAAGTCATGTTTTGAATAAATATATGAATGAATATAAAGATCACTTCATCAGAATTAGGAATTTCCTACACCAAGAGTCATGGCTTGAATGTTTTGTGAACAGATGGGTATTCAGATTTCATCCATTAGAGCATGTTTCACAACCATGGCTAAACCTTAGAATCACCCAGGGAGCTTTATAAAAATGTTTCTTGATCCCCATCTCCAGAAATGCTCATTTAATTGGTCTGTGGTGGGCCTAGGCATGGGTACTTATTAAAAGCTCCCCAGGTGATTCTAACATGCAGCCATGTTTAAGAATCAGTACATTATACCCTTGTAGGTACTTAGAATGACTTACAGATTATAGGAATGAACATCTCCTGATGATTTATTAAAAGGAGGGAACTAAAAAGGGAGAGAGAGGAGGAGGAGGAGGAGGAGGAAAAGGAGGAGGAGGAGGAGGAAAAGGAGGAGGAGGAGGAGGAGGAGGAGGAGGAGGAGGAGAAAATTTGGAGAGGAAGGGAGAGAGAGGAAAAAAAGAGGGAGAAGATGAGGAAGAGAGGGAGAAGGAGAGAAGGAAAAAGAAGGAAGGAAAGAAATAAAAAATTCTTGTTATTCAACAACTGGTAAACATACTGTATATTGAGTTGTTAATGTCACATGCTGTGTTGAGTATTTATCATGCACTGACTACCAGGGTACAGATGCTCAACACAGGAGCTATGGTTCTCAGGTGACCCACCAGGACAAGAGAGGAGGGAGCTCAATTCAAGGTTCTTGGCATCACCCAAGAACCACCCTCTTGCAATCCAGGACCTCTCAGGGGATTGGAGAGCTGGTTTCAGCTCGATTCCCATAGGACAGGCCAAGAGACCCCACTGGTGCATGAATCTGTGCACTGGGCCTTGAATAATAAATATAAACAGACTGTAGTGAAGCTTATAGTTTCTTGAGAGGAAACTAAAATAAAAACATAAATGCCTATGAAATTATAATTGACAAAAAAGATGAAACAAAAAGCAAATAGTGCTATAGAAAAGAGATTTTTCTGTATTCCTTGAGAGGGATGGGTTTCCCAATGAAGTGAATTTGAACTGGGATTCTGTACAAGCACAGATGAGGGAGTGAAGTGATATAAGGTAAAGGGAACTGCATTTGCAAAGGTCCTGAGCATCCAGCGACTATTTATGGAAAGGAGGCCAGTAAGGTTGTCATATAGAGATCAAGGGGAAGACTAATTTGGTACCTGCCTGAAGGAATAGGCAAGAGTCAGTTCATGCTTGTTGGCCATATAGTGTTGGTTTGTGCGACATTTTAAAGCTTGATAATTACTCTAAAAGCAGAGAAATTAAAGTATTATAAGACTTGGATTTGTAATGACCATCTAATGAGGATAATGTATTTAGAGAAGATAAAAGTGGATAAGGAACACTAACTAGCAAACTACAGGCAACCTTTGCAGATATTGCACATTTTTTTTCTTTTTCTTTTTCTTTTTTTTTTTTACAAATTGCAAGGTTGTAACAACCCTGCATTGATCAAATCTGTTGGTGTTATTGTTCCAACAGCATGTCTCTGTGTCACATTTTGGTAATTCTCGCATATTTCAAAATTTGTCATTACTGTTACATTTGTTATGGTAATTGGTGCTCAGTGATCTTTGGTGGTTACCGTTGTAATATTTTGGGGAACCACAAACACTCATATAAATGGCAAACATAATGGATAAATGTTGTGTATGTTCTAACTGCTTAACAGGATGGCCATTCCCCATCTCTCTCCCTCTCAGATCTTCTTATTTCCTGAGATACAACAGTATTGAAATTAGGCCAATTATTGATCCTACTATGGCCTCTAAGTGTTCAAGTGACACATCTTTCATTTTAAATCAAAGGCTAGAAAGTTTAATGAGGAAGGCAGTTTTACTTTCTCCTTTCCAGTTTGGATTCCTTTTATGTTTGCTTCTTGTTTGATTGCTGTGGTTAGCACTTCCAGTACTATCCTATCTAATAAAAGAATAATATGCAAATTGACTGTACCTTTGCTACAACCTCAAGCCATGCCCATGAGCCATGCCCACCAGCCAATCAGGAGCAGGGGTAGGGCTGAGGTGGCAGTGAATGCACAAGGTGGGGGGCGGGGCTGAGGTGTGCATGAGGTGGCCAGCGAGCAGGGGGGGGGGGTGTCCCTTGGGGCCGGGCGTTCACCGGTGGCCAGGGCCAAGGCAGCTGGCAAGCATGCGAGGTGGGGGGCAGGGCCAAGGCATGTGCAAGGCGGCCAGCGAGTATGTGTGGCACGGGGGTGAGGCCGAGGGGCTGGGGCAGAGCCAGCCATGGGCCCCATTGCAGGGTGATGGCTGGGTGCCCAAGGCTTAAAGCCTTGGCCAGAGGCTTTAGTCCTTAGTCAGTAGGACAACCCCTGAGGGGTACCAGTGTGTGTGAAGGGGCAGGTTGGGCTGAGGGATCACCTACCCCCAAGCATGAATTTTGTGCACGAGGCCCCTAGTATTGAATCAGAGTGATAAAGTCCTTGATTTTAGTGCTTTTCCTGATGTGTTTATAGTTCCTATTATTTTGGAGTCTCAAAAATATTAAGCTTCCATTTCATATTCATGTAGAAGTCAACCTCAAGTATGGAATCAATTTTTGAATTGTAGGTTTATATATAAAAATTTACTTTAAATAGTAATATTCTAACATTCTTGCTCTCAGAAATACTTTTGCTAGGTGAAAAATATCTCCACACTTATGTGTCAAGACATGTGTAAACTATTTTACAAAAAGTTAAACAGAATTTCCTAGTAAATTTATTAAGTGAATAAGTATTTCTGAGTTGATGGACAAAATTTATGTTCAGTATCAAATAAAAAAGAAAAGAAATGAAGGGAGGGAGGAAGGAAGGAAAGAAGGAAGGAAGGAAGGAAGGAAGGAAGGAAGGAAGGAAGGAAGGAAGGAAGAAAGGAAGGACAAAATTTACATACTCAGATGCATATGAAAATTTTTTTTAAGTGGTATATTCAATGCATTTGGGGTAGGGGGTAGAGGTGAGACTCTTCTCACTAAGGCAGATACCAATTGGCTATGTAATCCTTGTTTACTGATGATTGGTCTGGGGATATGTAAAGAATGATTTGGATGAGAAAAATATACTTAGGGGATTAAAAATTCTAAAGATAATAAAATTGCTAGTTAAACACGAATGAGAAATAGGTCCTATCCTGTCATGAGCAAGAATTTGTTAACAATTGTGAATCTGCCCCTCATTTGCTGAATAGCTATGTGTATTTAGCTTCATGTGTTAATCTAATAAAACCTTACTTCAAAAGAGAAAAAAAGTGGTGTATTTATTCCTGTGTACTTATATTCCTTATATTATTTTTATCCTAAAAATATATGGATCTGGAATAAGATGGCAGCAATTGAACTGGTTCTGGCATTATGATCTTAGGAAATTTATTTCATGTAGGTCTCAATCTGAATTAAAAGAGAGAGAGAAAGATAATCATATACCTACCATATAGTGCTATTTAGATGACTAAATCCTTTTCCAAATAAAGAAATTCACATAAAAGCTGAATCAATGGCAGCCAAAGCATCTAAAACCTATAAAAGAATATTCTACAGAATTAGAATTTATTTGAAAGTTAATCAGATAAATACATTATTATTCATTTTTAGTTGTCCTAATCATATTGTGGTTATGTTTTTATTTAAAGAGTATTAATCTTTTAGAGATTTATTAAAATATTATAGTAAAACAATATAATGCCTTGGTTTTCTATAAAAATAACCTGGAGGAAATAGATGAAACAAAATTAGAGATCTTATTGAAATTAGACCTTATTTTACTATTTCAATCATTTTTGCATATAAAAAATCTGTAATAAAAATTGCTAATATGAATAAATGAGTGAACTACTTTTATGTGCTTTAATTATTTTTGCTAGTCTCTGTAAAGGTTGACTCTCAAGTAAGCAGCTGCTTAGCCTGTATGCCAATGGCTTTGTTGACTGCCAAAATGTACTAAACTCATTGAATAGGGAGTTAAATGCTTGCTTCTGTTTCTTCTTCCTAATAGCTAATTGGTTCATTCCAATAAATAAAGAAGAATTTTATGGAAATAAGAGTATATTATATATGGATAAAGTAATTGTTCAGCAAATGTTAGTAAGAACAATACATTTTTGTTGTTCAAAGTTCTAGTAACTATTATACTAGAAACTATTATATAGTATCCTATATAATACAGAGCTAATATGCTAATTAGACCAAACAGCAGAATGGCTGTCTGACGACCTTCCTGATGAAGCCAGGGCTGCAAGGGCTGAGGTAGCCACTGGTAGGGCTTAATGGCCAAGGCAGTAGCCAGAGATGCGAGGGCCAAGGCAGCCAAGGCTGTGAAGGCCTACCCTAGCACAAATTTTATGCATTGGACCTCTAGTATTTATACACTGATAAGATTTCAAGCACTAAGACAATCCTATATAATAAAAAGCTAATATCCAAGTAGACTAAATTGTGGAACAACCAGTCACTATGATATGCACTGACCAGCAAGGGGCAGACACTCAATGCAGGAATTGTCCCTTGGTGGTCAGTGCACTCTCACAAGGGGACCACCACTCAGCCACAAGACAGGAGTGTAGTGGCCCGCCTCTGCAGCAGCACTAAGGGTTTCTGACTGCCAGCTTAGGCCTGCTCCCCTAAGTTGGACATCCCCCAAGGGCTCCCAGACTGAAAGCGTGCAGGCTGGCCTAAGGGACCACCACCACAAGTACACACATGCATGCACTGGGCCTCTAGTTTTAGTGTTATGATATATCAGAGTAATGAAAATATTTTCATGACTATAAAAATGTGAATACTTTTCCAAACTTGTGCTAATTTACTCTTGTGGAAAAGTTAAGTAACAAATGTTCTATGAAAATCAAAGTGAAAATGCATGGATAACATTGAACTTCCTTTAACCCACCAAATCCCACATAATTGTTAGAAGGCAGTTCTTAAGTCATTTCAAAATAAAGAAAGGTATCTTGAGATTAAAAAATACACATATTTGTTTCATTTAGATCCATTTTAGTTATCTCACTTATTGGCTAGATTTCCATTAAATTTATCAGACTAACATTGATCTTGATCTTAGTAAACTTTTCATATGACTCAATGTTAAGTCATTGTGTTGAAAGAGAATCTTTGACTCCCAAAGAATTTTTATGATAAGGAGGTATTATACTTCAAAGTCACTTTTTAAAGTGACTTTGGTAACTGATGTGTTTTAATTAGACACTTACAAATGTTCAAAAAAGCCTAAACTTTTTGGTTTTATCTTTTATAGATATATGATTTTCTGACAACCAGATACTGGTAATCAAAGATAGTTTCCATGTAAACACAAGAAGCCATAAATCATAGTATCTTTTTAAAATTAACTTAGTGCATTGAATATGTATTTTAGAAAATCTGGAGCCTGCTAAGCTTTACCAAAAAAAAAAAAAAAAAACAACAACAACAACAACAAAGCAATCCAAACCTCCTGTACTGCATTTGATGTTTATTATTATTATTATTATTATTATTATTATTATTATTTTCATTATTATTGGTGGTGGCATTTAGTGATTAAGACAAGCAACAGAGACAAGTGTCTTATTCTCAGCTATCATCTAATTCTGATTAATCAGACTATTGAAAAGCAGTCACCTTTTGTGAAAAAGGGAAAACTTAATTTGGAAAATATTTTTATAAGTTATATTAAAGATCATGTGCTTTAAGCTGAATTTATGGATACTCATGTACAAAATTCCTGGCATTTTTCTACCTAAATGACTATTTGTATACAGTTTGATTTATACGCAAAGAATACATCGAGGAACCACTGAGAGTTATCTTTTTTTTCTTTGACCTTACATTATTAGTTTTTAGTACAAAAGTTTCACATCCATAGATAGTTTCCTCTAATTTTGTTATTGCTAATGATTTATGAAAGGAAATAAGATATAGATTAGGTCTACAGGAAATATGCTTGGAGTTTTACAATTTTGGAACAGATTGTCTTTTTTCAAGCTTAGCCCACATGAAGTTATTTTACTAGTAGGATGTTACTCATCATTAGTGATAACCCTTGACTTTGTCATGCTGTCAAGTAGTAGGCTGAAAAATAAGGAGCCTCAGATTGTGATATGATCGCATACTCTTTTCAGCTGGACTTAGACAGAATTAGTGTTCAGTTACTCTGCATTCATCATGATGACATGCATATGAATGATGCAGTATAGAAACAGACACCTGACCCAAACTGCTGAACTCAGTCATTCTCCTTCACATGGGTGCTCTTGATCTGTCCTTTGAATAACGGAACGACTCAAAGTGTGCCTTACAGGCGAATCAAACCTGAGCATACTATAAATCCCTCAGATGTCTCTGCACTCCAAACTTTTTGCATTTAATTCTGTATTGTATATTATTCTGTATTGTACTTTATTTTATATGAAACTTTATTTCATTAACCTGCATGCTATTTTCAACTTTTTTTTATGTGCACAATCTCCTTAAATCAGAATGTGCTCTTAAAATGGAAGAAGCATTGGCAAAGTAAAAAAAAGTATCTTGTATTTGTCACATACATATTTTAAATGAAATGGAATCCAAATGTCTTTATTAGATATAAACCATTAACATTTGGGGGAACCAGTTCAAGAAATATTTCTTTCCACTTGGCAAAAGACAATGTTAGCACATGTACACCAATCTAAAAGTCATTCTATTTATGAGCTCTAAGAAGGAAGACTTACCAAACAGAACACATTTTCTCACCCATAGTTTTTGTGTCCCTCAAATAACTCTCTCTCTCTCTCTCTCTCTCTCTCTCTCTCTCTCACACACACACACTCACACACACACACACACACACACACACAGTTGCAGATTTTCTGTTTGTTGCCTTTTATATTTTCAAGCCACACAAAAAAAAAATTTAGGTCTATTTGGGTATTGAAAAAAACATTGTTATCACTAATGTAGACAAAAAATATTTTTTTTCTCATAGAATATGTGAAATATGTTTTTTAAATTTTATACAGGAAGAAAATACTTAATATATTCTTGATTTTTTTAAATTCATGTTAGGAATGTTATTTTGAGGAAATTTTGTAAAGAAATTGAACAGAAGTACCCTAAGTTTTGCATAAGGCCATGATTACTAGATTACATCAGTAGACAAAAGTTTTAAGGTACATGTAGAGTTAACCATCATCCATTGCAGCCCAAAGGATTATTGCAAAGTATTGCAAAGCAATTAGCATAAATATTTAGTTTTGGCTTTCAAATCAGTGTGCCAGAAGAATATATGCAGTAAATATTAACAAGATGAGGCTAATAATGGTATGATTACTGACCAAAGGTTGCTTGCTTATTTTTTACATTTTCAGCATTATGATTCTTTCTCACCATCACTCCAAGGTATAACTAATTTTTCAGTTTTGATATCGTGTGAATTATAAAGGCAATAGGTTTATCATAAGTCTTTTCCATAAACTCCAGAATCCCCCTCCCATTTATAAAATAGATATTTGGTAAGCCTCTCCCCAAAAGGCACATTTTTTTTTAGTCCAGTTCCTGGTAGAGGATGACTCTCCAGAACTATGATTTTTTTTTATGAGGGGTCAAAAGATCATGAATAACTATGAACCAAATTGAAAATAAATCCAAAAATTATTTTCTAGTTTTAAACATTTATAATCATATAGAGGGAAATTCCTTTTGTTACTGTTTTTAGAACAAAATATTATACTGTAAGGGTCATGTAATTCAAATGAAAATATATTACCACTATTATTTCTATGTTATGAGTTTTAGATTAGTACTTGTAGTGGGGTAAACAGTGACATTCAAAAAGATATGCCTGCATCCTAACTCCAGAACCAGTGAATGTGAATTTTTTTTTTTAAAAAGTTTTTTTTTAAAAAGAGTCTTTGCAGATGTCAGTATATTAAAGATCTAAAAATGAGATGCTTTGGATCATCAAGAGGGGTAACAAGTCCAGTGACAAGTGGCCTTACAAGAAACATACAGAGGAAAGACACACGAGGAGGAGTGGAAAAGCCACAGGAAGCAAGAGTAGAAATTGGAGTTGTGCAGCCACAAGCCAAGGAATGCCAGCAGCATCCAGGGGCTGGGAAGACAAGGAAAGATTATTGGTACTAGAGCACATAATTTCAGACTTCTGTCCTCCAAAATGGTGAGGAAAGAAATTCTGTTGTTGTAAGTCACCCAGTTTATATTAATTTATTATGGCAGTCCTAGGAAATGAATACAATGTCCAATTGTATTAATTAGATACACACTTCAGTTATAATTATAGGTCATTCAATAGGCACAGTCCGGAGCTTTACTTCTTTGGGTAACCACCAAATGCAGAAAGCCAGGCAAGGTGTAGGTGCTCAATAAATGTGAAATGATTTTTAAAGAGAATGGAAGGGGGGGGAGAGACAGAGAGAGAAACATCCATGTGAGAGAGACAGAAGGATTAGCTGCCCTCCCGTACTCCATCCCTCACGTGGCCCTACGGCCAGGGGAATGGCGCCTGCAACCGAGGTGTATGCTCTTGACCAGACCAGAATCCAACCCAGGGCCCTTCTTCAGTCCTCAGGTGGATGTTTATCCACTGAGCCAAACCAGCTAGAGCTCTCTTGAATTTTAATACCACAATTTGTATAACGTGAAAAATGTAAAGGACAGATTTCATATCCTGTAGATTTTAAAAACTTTATTAAATATCCGGGGGAAACAATTTTTCAGCATTTCTAACGCTAGTGTGGAATCCACAGGAAACAAAAAGCCTCAAAGAGAACCTCACACCTGTCCTTTGTGAGAACACACTGTGTAATGTGTGTCTTTTTCAAGCAAGGCAAGTTTCAATTGAAAATATTAGCAATTTAATTTGCTTTTGCCACAGAACCACAGATGAAGCAGCACAAGAGTTTTAAACTTTTTTTCATGTAATATGAGATACGCACAAGAGAAAAAATTATAAAGTATTTATATATATTATAAATCACAGTGAAAGAGCAGCCATGAACCCTCTCCCCCATTCGTGTCAGAATTAAAAACATTAGGAGTAAGATCACTTTTACCTCTGTGTTTCTTACTTCTTTTATGGCCCTTCCTCTGCCTCCAGCCCTCCTGTATTAGTTTTCTTTAGTAACCAAAAATAATTCACAAACTTAATAGCTTAAAACAACCCTGCTAAAAATTTCAGAGTTTGACTTCTATGCTAATGAAAAAAATTAGACCCATGGAGCTTGTCGAGAAACAATTATAGCATGTAATAATTACAAAAATCCCGTCAAAAGGTTGATGGGACTTGGGGAGCTCTCAACAGGGTTGAGTAACATGTAGTTTACCCTCCAACAGGTAAACTACATGTGATTCAACCCTGTTGAGCTCCCCAAGTCATATATTTATATATCTATTACTCTAGACTATAATATACTCTAGACTAGTCATATAATTATATATCTACTAGAGGTTTGGTGCACAAAATTCATGCACGGGGGATGGGCGAGAGTATCCCTCAGCCCAGCCTGCACCCTCTCCAACCTGGGACCCCTCCAGAGATGTCTGACTACCTGTGACTGGAGATCAGGCCTAAATGGGCAGTCAGACATCCCTCAAAATCCAAGACTGCTGACTCCCAACTGCTCACCTGCCTGCCTTCCTGATTGCTCCTAACCACTTCTGCCTGCCAGCCTGATCACCCCCTAACCACTACCCTGCCAGCCTAATTGATGTCTAACTGCTCTCCTGCAAGCATGTTTGCCCCCAACTTCTCTCCTCTGCCAGCCTGGTCACCCCTAACTGCCCTCCCTTATAGGCCTGGTCCCACCCAATTGCCCTCCCCTGCTGACCTGATCACCCACAACTGTCCTCCCTTGCAGACCTGGAACCTCTCAATGGCCCTCCCCTGCTGACCATCTTGTGGTGGCCATCTTGTGTCCACATGAGGGCAGGATCATTGACCACATGGGGGAAGCCCTCTTGTATGTTGGAGTGATTGTCAATATGCAAATTACTCTTTTATTAGATAGAATAGAGGCCTCATGCATGGGTGGGGGCCAGCTGGTTTGCCCTGAAGAGTGTCCCAGATCAGGGTGGGGGTTCCCTTGGGGTGTGGGGCAGCCTGGGTGAGGGGCCTGTGGTGTTGCAGGCTAGCCATGCCCCCAGGTGATCCAAGTAAAGGCCCTGGGATCTGCAATTAATTTACCTTCTACAATTGAAACTTTGTAGCCTAGAGAGGAGCCAAGCCTTCTGCTCACTCAGTGGCAGCAGCCATTTCTGTTGGGACATTTACCTTCAATAATTGAAACTTTGTAGCCTAGAGTGGTGGCCAAGGCAGGCCAGAGCTGCAGAAGCTTGGCTCCCTCCTTTGCCCGGGCAACCCTAGCCTCTGCTCTCTTCAGCTCCATGGCTGCCACCATTTCTGTTTGGATTATGTATCTTTTATAGTTGAAACTTTGTAGCATTGAGTGGAGGCCTAGGCCAGCAACGGCAGGTGGAAAGCTTGTTTTCCTCCATTGCCAGGGAAACCCAAGCCTCCCTCCTACCCCTAGTGGCCACAGCCATCTTGGTTGGGGTTTATTTGCATAATTTGCTCCAGACTGGCTGGTGGATGTGGCTGTGGGCATGGCCTGATCAGAGGTACAATCAATTTGCACATTACTCTTTTATTAGATAGGATTACTCTAGACTATGAGGATTTCAAAATAGAAGCTCTTACTCGTGTTTCTCTTTCTAGTATTCAGTGCTGTTGCTATTTAAAGAGTTTCAAAAATTAAGATGTGTTATCAGCTACTCAGCTTTGTTTAGTGAACTTAGAGACGGAAGAAAAAAAATCTTAGCTAGAATGATTAAGAAAAGATACTGCCAGTTTTTATAAACTTTGTATCAAAATGGTTTGGAGTTCTGACCTAGAGCATCTCATTGACCACGTTAGATGACCAGAATACCCAATTCTGTCATCCAAAGGGAAGTGATCACTATAGGCTAAATTTTGACTGGCTTCTGTATTGAAGGTAGCCCAATTTTGTGGAGGAAAACCCCAGCAACTTGAACCATCAGGAAGTCACATTACATTAGGTGGGGGCAATGTTATTGATTAGGATATCAGTATTTTAGTCAGCAAATAAAAGTGCAGAAAATATGAGACAAGAACTCCATGCAAGATTGTCTATGCAGTGTGAGCCTTAATGCAGCAGCTCTAAATCTAAAAAGTAATGGCATTTCTGATTTGGAATTAAATAAGCTTAGTTGTAATAAGCTTACTTGTAGAGAAACACTAAGAGGATAAGAGAAAACTCTGAGTTAGTAGGTTTTCTAGTATCCAGATTTCAATTATAGAAAGTTACATACATAAGAGTATCAACATCAGAAATAATAAGCATCTTAATATGAAGGCAACATTGGCCAGGAGGCTTTGCTTTCAGGTTAAAAACAGGCGTGTATAAATTTGAAAGATATTTTAAAAGATTAGAACTAAAGACAATGATAAAAGCTTTATAAGAACAAACAATGTCAATAATGTGCAGCATTGTAACATTTAGTTACGTTAGGAATGGTGATATGAAGTTGTACTTATTATCCATTGTATTATAAATCTACTAGAGGCCTGTTGCACAAAGATTCGTGCAATAGGCCTTCTTTCACCTGGCTGCCGGCACCGGTTTTCCTCTGGTGCCTGAAACCCAGGCCGTTGCTCTGGCAGCCACCTTCCACCTTCACTCTGGTAGGATTCTGGCTGGAGTCCGCAGGCTCCGTCCCTGGAGTGGCTGGGGGTGGGGCTGCCTCCAACTTTGCCCTGCTAATTTTCATATTCCCTCCTGAGTGGCTGGTGGGCATCACAGAGGTATGGTTAATTTACATATTTCTCTTTTATTAGTGTAGATGATATTACTTTAAGAGAATTATAATTCTATTTTTTCCTGTGATCTTAGTTTTCCTTACAAGAAAGCTGGATTCAAAATGAGGTATATTTGGTAATGGTTGTTTTTTTTTTCCTAAACATGTGAGCTCAACTTCTTACATTCCTCTTGTGCATGAATTTAAGAAACTTTACTATATTGGCCTGTTCCTATCAGATAGGAACTGTAAACACAATGGCTTGGGCATTTTATTAGCACCCCCTGGGGTCTGCCCCATCTTATCTCATGTGGCACAGCCTGATATGAACTTCTCAGGAACCCCAGAAAGACTGCATTTTTCTGTTACGTTCTGATTAAGTTCAGAGCAAGTGATTGGCTTCTTGCTGTTCAATTGTGTCATCTTCTAGGCCTGTGTGTTCATTCTCTCTTTTCTATTACATAAGTGATCTTAGAATCCATATGTTCAAGATGGCAGGATCACAACATGGAGAAACCTTGGTGCCTGTGACCCTGAGTTAGCACTTGCCCAAAGCATTGTCTTTTTAATGATTTGAGCAAGAAATGCTCTTATTGTGTTAAGGCATTGAATTTGAATGGTTACATTACGAACATTAGTATTGGGTAATTTGACTAGTTATTCTAGACTGAGTAAATGCCTTCCATTCTACTATAGTAACACCACATATGTCCCATAACTTTTATCTTATCTTCATAACTTTTTTTTAGTTTCTCTCTCTCTTTCTTTCTCTCTTTCTCCAGCCACTAGCTAAACTGGCTAAAATCATTAAGAAATAGTAAACATTATGTATGTTTGTATTATCATAGCTAAATTTCAAAGAAAAAGAAGCTTCCTGTAACAGAAATTTCCTAGCTCACTCATCAGGAGGAGGAATTAGGGCCTAATATGGAACTTGGCATGCAGGGAGCTGGAATTTTAACAAGAGAAAATATGGTATCAGATCTGAATTCAGTGTAGAGTTATGGAAGTACTAGTAGGCCTTCTGAATAAGGCTGGAACTCACAAGATTTGTCCAATCAAGACAAAGAAGAGTGTCTAAATAAATATCTGTGTGTCAGTGTAACCACAGTGATACATTTCCTATGTCAGGACTTTGGTGGCAAAAAATGCCTTCCATGAGAAGTAAAAATTCCAAGATGGTGGGGACGGGGAAGAATCTCACAAAAATTAGAGAACCACAGTTTGAAAACTTTTGCCCTAAGAAAGACCCAGGCAAAATGGGACCTGTCCAAATGGCATTGTTGGACCCTCTGACCAAGACAGCATTTATTTTGCCACAGGTATACCAAAAATGGTTTCTCCTCGCTAGCCCAAATGGTAAACATCTTAAAATGCCTATTTAACACATGGATTTTGAGGCTATTGTGTTTCTTTCCCAAGGCAACTGTAACAAATGATCACACCTTTGTGACTTAAAACAATAGAAGTCTATTCCTTCACAGTTTAAGTTGGAAGTCCAAAATCAAATTATCAGCAGGGCCATGACCCCTTGAATGGCTCTAGGGGATAACACTTCCTTGCCTCCATTAGCTTCCAGTGACTCCAAACTGCCCCTAGCATTCCCTGACTTCTGGCAGCATTATTTAAATATCTGCTTCTGTCTTCACAGGGCCTTATTCCCTGTGTCTTCTCTGTCTCTTCATGTCTCCAACCCTCCACGCCCTCCCACTCCCATCATTAAGATACCAGTCATTGGATTTAGAATGCACCTTAATCCAATATGTCCTCTTTTAAATTGATTACAACTGCAAAGACCCTATTTTCAAATATGGTGGCATTCTTAGTTACCTGGGATTAGGATTTCAACATATGTTTTTTGGGAAACACAATTTAATCCACAACAGATATAAAAATGCTTGTGATGATTTAGAGAAATAGATGGACTCATAATTTGCTGTCAACGATTTGGTAGCTTTTCTGGGCAAAACTGAGCAATAATTACCAAGATATAAAATGTTAATGCTTTTGTGTGTGTGTGTGTGTGTGTGTGTGTGTGTGTGTGTGTGTGTGTGTTGTTTTTTAAATCCTCATTGGAGGATATTTTTCTCATTAATTTTTAGAGAATGTGGAAGAAAGGGAAGAAGGAGAGAGAGAAAGACAGAAAGACAGAGAGAGAGAGAAAAAGAGAGAGAGAGAGAAAGAGAGAGACACCTCAATTGGTTGCCTCCCACATGCTCAAGTGGGCTATATGTCCTTGATGGGAAATCAAACCTGCAACCCTTAGATCAGATGGCTGATACTCTAACTATTGAACCAAAACAGCCAGGGTATGTGTTTTTTATTGTTCATATTTTTCACTTCAAGAAATGTACCCTCTAGAAGTAATTGGAAATATGTAAAGAATCAGTTGCAAAGCTATAGAAGTTTCATTGATAAAAAAGAACAGTTAAAAATCCATATTATTTAAATAGAATCAATGTTTTTAAATTATATATTAAGTATTTTTTAATATATAGCGAAGTGCTCATAAAATAATTTAAAGTAAGAAATAGTTTGTGCCATGTTTTTGTTTTTTTAGGTGTCATATTCACAGTTTTCTAAGTGCCATAGCATTTTTTTTCTTTCTGTTTATATATTTAACATTTTCTTCTCTAATGTGATACACATGTGTTACTTTTATATATCAGGAAAAAACAAAACAATGTCATTCCAGCTGCAATGACCTCTCAATCTCCAATTATAACAGATTATATCTGTTCATCTGCTTTTTTTTTCTGAATTATAATCATGTCTTTCCTCAGGCTCTTTTGATCACCACTGTTATTGTTTTTCATGTCCTACTGAAATAATAAAGTCCTGGGTGTGGTTACAGACCTGCCGAGGTAAACAGAAATGAGTCTGAAAAAACAGCTACAAAAAAAAAAATCAGAATGCTGCAAAAACATCTCAGCTACACATTTAGTGAGTCACTCTAAACTAGCTGAACAATATCACAAATGTGGCAGAGAATTTGTATGAAAGGGTACCAAACTAGCCATATCAAGAAGAAAAGGGATCAAGGAAGATTATAATAATTAACAAATTGCAAAACAAGGAATTGAGTAGTTAAGAAAGACCCAAAATTTTTAGATTATTTGTATAACAGAAGATTTCAAATCTTGTTGTGTTATTCTTTTTAAAAACATATATACTTTATTTTATTTCAGAGAGGAAATGAGGGAGAGAGAGATAGAAATATCAATAATGAAAGAGAATCATTGAAAGGTTGCTTGCTACAGCCTCTTACTGGAGATGGAGCCTGTGCCCCAGCCCTGTAACCCTGACCAGGAATCAAACTGTGACCTTCTGGTTTACAGGTCAACACTCAATCACTGAGGCACACTAGCTTGTTGTGTTATTCTTGTTTCAAGGAGAAGATTTTGCCTAACAAGCAGACTCTGTCTAGAACTCAGAAATGAGCACATGCTGGTAGTATTTAAATGCCCGATGTACACTGAACCCCAGGAAGACCTATCCAGGAAACCCACCCATCCTATATAATAAAAGAGAAACATGCAAATTTGACCTACCTTTGCTCCTGATTGGCTATGCTACCAGCCAATCAGGAGCATGGGCAGGGCCAAGTGGTATGAGTGCCAGGCCCCAGGGGTGGAGATGAAATGGCAGTGGTGGCAAGCACCCAGCCCCTGGGCACTGTGAGGGGAAGTGGTGGTGAGCACCCAGCCCCCGGGGCCGGGTGGTAGAAGGCAGACAGGGCTGAGCTGAGCAGGGCAGGCTGGGAGTGAGCCATCAGTTGGACATTCCCTGAGGGCTACCAGTATGTGAGAGGAGGCAGGTTGGGTTGAAGGACCACCCACCCCCAGTGCATGAATTTTGTGCACCGAGCCTCTAGTTAATTTATAATGTAGGAATTTATAATCTCATCAAGAACAACAACCTGACATTTAGAGCACTGAAAAGGAAAGAAAAAAAGTTAGATTAACTTTGGAAATAAGTTACCAGAATGTTAAAATAACATAGAGTGATGAATTGAAGGAGAAGTTAAACCTAAGAGCATACCTTTAAATTGAATATTGGGGCCAAAGAGAACACCAAGAAAAATTCAGGAGATGGGGAAAGCTGGAAAGGAAGAAGGTGCTATGGCCCAGGCACCAGATGCAGTAATGTCTCTGCAGTGAATGTATTTCTTGATGACTTCCACAAAGATAAGACATGGTTATTTTATTATTATTGACTAGGGGCCTGGTGCACAAAATTCATACACTGGGGGGAAGGGGTCCTGCAGCCCAACCTGCCCCCTCTCACATACTGGGGGTCCTCAGTGGATGTCCTACTGATGGCCTTCCTTTGTGGGCAGTGACCTGGCTGATCAGGGGAGGACACCAGCCCCATCACCCCACTGCTGCAGCCACTGCCAGTTACCAAGGTGTTTTCAACAACATGGACTCCAGTCCCTTCATCATGAAAAAAATGACAACTTTCTTTAGGTATTTTCAAGATGTGTCTTTAATAGGATATAATCTTTCTCTTTTCTTTTTCTTTCCTCTTTCTTCCTTCCTTTCTTTCTTCCTTTCTTCTTTCCTTCCTTCTTTTCTTTATTTCCTTCTTTTCTTTTCTTTCTTTCTTTCTTTCTTTCTTTCTTTCTTTCTTTCTTTCTTTCTTTCTTTCTTTCTTTCTTTCTTTCTTCTTTCTTTCTCCTCACCTGGGGATATGTTTCCTTTAACTTTCCTTAGGCATTTTCAAGATGTGTCTATCATATGATATACCATTTCCTTATTTTTCTTTTTTTATCCTCACCTGAGGATATGTTTCCAGTGATTTTTAGAGAGTGTGGAAGAGAAAGGGAAAGACAGAGAAAAACATCAAAGTGAGAGGAACACTTTGATTGGTTGCCTCCTGTATGAGCCTTGACCTGGGCCCCAGCCAGGAAGGAGCCTGCAACCTAGGTATATGTCCTTGATCAGAACTGAACCCAGATCCTGCGGTCAGCAAGCTGAGGCATTATCCACTGAGCCAAACTGGCTAGGGCAAGATATGACATTTCTTAGCCCTCCAGTAGTGGACCTTTGTTTTTTGTTGTTGTTGTTGTTGTTGTTGTTTTTCCCCAGAAGGGTAGAGAAAAAACCTTAGATAACCTTTTTGGATTCTTATTACCCCAGTTACTAAGAATATTATCAGTGGCATACAGGAAGCTTAGCCAATGAGCAGTCAGAAAAGGTGTTTCCTCTGTAGTTCACACCAATCGCCAGCTGGGCCCTGCTCAGGCCTAAAGCCTCTGGCCCGGGACCCCCAGCTCTCTTTGATTGCTGGCTCTGATTGCAGGTTTGGCCCTGCCCAGGAGACCTCTGGCTTAGGCCCTTCCCAGGCTGCTCAGGGCCAGGCAGGGCTTACCTCAGAGTGACCTGGGTGCCAGGATGTTCCTAGGACTCAGGCACTGGGCGCCTCTGTATACAAATCAACTGCAATTTCTGCTGGGTTAATTTGCATACTCACTTTGATTGGCTATGGGAATAGGAGGTATAGTTAATTTACATGCTTATCTATTATTAGATAAGATTGATTGATTTTCAGAGAGGAATGGGGGAACAGAGAGAGAGAGATTGGTTTGCTGCTCCACTAATCTATGCATTCATTAATTGACTCTTGTGTGTGCTCTGACCCAGATGGAACCCACAACCTTGGTGTATGGAGATGATGCTATAACAAACTGAGCTACTCAGCCAGAGTGAGACTCGGTTTTTTATTAATGTGACATGTTAGTATAATGAAATATCTTGGAATTCTTTTGACTTTCAATGCTCCTCAAAAAACTCATGGCCCAGCAGTGTTGCTCAGTGGTTGAGTATTGACCTAAGAAACAGTAGGTCATGGTTCAATTCCTTATTAGGGCACAGGCCTGGATTGTAGGCTCTATCCCCAGTAGGGGGCATGCAGGAGGCAGCTGATTGATTCGCTTTCATCATTGATGTTTCTATCTCTCCCTCTCACTTTCTCTTTCTAAAATCAATAAAAACATATTTAAAAAATGATAACAAATAAAAATTAAAACCTCATGGATAAATGAAAGGCTTGAGATAAGTATATATAATGTTTTAGTGAATTGAAGTTGTGTGTGGATGTAACAGAGCTACATGATTACATTGAGGTGCCACTACTTCTAAATCTGTTACATACTTAATCTAACACTAGATTTTTTTAAAATGACAAGCAATTATAACAAATAAATTTTTTACACTGTCATGCCATTTTTTAATGTCAGATTGTAAAACTTTAACAAAAATGACTGCCAAATGTTGGCCATTATTATATAGAGAAATATGCATGCATTCTCATGTGTTTTTATGGGGCATGCAAATTGATACACAGTTTCTGGAAGGAAATTGCTATATCTGTAAGTGTGACCACATTGATTAAGGAATTTTGCTTCTGGGAATTCATCCCAGGAATATAAAGATATTGTAAAATGATATATAAATAAATATGGAACTCAAGTCCTATTTAAAAATTTTCTCTTTTAAAAGGCTTAGTATTAAAAATTAAGTGCTTATTAAATGTGAAAATTTAAATATATATGAAATAATAAAAATTTAAAAAGTAAATATCTATCATAGTTCACCTTATAGGAATTAATAGAAAAATATTAATTGATATGGGAAAGTATCTCTGCTATATGATTTACCAAAATGAAATGAAGAAGTTGATTTTAATGATTTAAGATTGGCCCTGTTTTAATGATTTAAGATTGGCCCTGTGACACAATATATGCAAAAAGTTATCAGTTGTAGTATGTGAGCAATCAAATACATTATTTTCGTGGGGGGAGGGGACTTTTGGTCTGTTTTTTGCTTTTTGTTTTTTGCCTTCTTAATTGTCTAAACCTATACAATAAACATGTAATAATGGGAAGGTACAGTATAAAAGTAGGGAGACAGTATATTCAGTACTTCAACAATCTGAGCTGCTAATTTGGATTGTCCTGTATGACCATTAACTTTTTAAAGAAATCTTAAAGCACTAGCCTTTTAATAAGCCTTAAAACATCAAAGTTAAAACACAGGCAGTTACAAAAGGATGCTCTTATTTAGTCACAGAATTATTATAAATTGTTTTAATATATTGTACACCATTCTTCATTTAATAGTTATAGAAATGGTATTATAATTATAGCAGAGTATATGTACAGGGCATTTTTTAATCCCTTGCACAATTTTTTGAGTACTTAAACTTAAGTTGTGCCCCAACTTAAGTTTCATTCAGCAAACATTTATGGAGTACCTACCATGTAGTAGGCACTGGGAATAGAGTAATGAGCAAATCTGGGAAACACCTGCTTCATGAAGATCTAGCTGTAGTAAAAGAGCCAGATAATAAAATAAATGAGCAAACTACATATTTTATTAAAGGTGATCTGTGCTATGAAGAAAAATAAAGCCAGGATGTGTAAATAGTCCCGGAAGAAGGAGTGTTGCAGATGCTAATAGGAGGATCAGAGGATAAGAATAGGGTGCCAGTTATATCTCTTTTGCCTACTCAGATCTGTTCTCCACTCTTTTCTGTCTTGTGCTGGGCCCCAGAAAAAATGATATCTATGACTGATTCATCCAGGCTCTCTTGCCCTCTGGTTTCTAGTCAAATTTGGACAATAGAAGTCACCAGTAGGAAATCTGAAGTGAGAAGATCTTATTTTTTTTACTTTTCCCAACCACCTATATATGTCATGGCTATGATTCACTACCCTGAAAACAATTACTATTGGGCAGCTTGTATATTTTGGAGACAGCTCTCAAATTTCTCTTAATAATTCCATATGCTTATCAGCTTAAGGGTTTTAAGGGTTTCTCACAATGATTCTTTTTAGGTGTTTTGCCATCCTTATTGTTTCTCTTTACTCTTTCTAGAGCTGCATAAATAGTTCTTAAACTATTGAAATACCATTTTGGTGTGTTGTTTCCTGCCTATACAATTTTTGATATTTTAATTTTTACCAAGTTCTGACAGCCAAAAATAGACCCTCTCCATTGGATTTGGAACTGTTGCTCATATACTGAAAGAGTCAAACAAAGAATCTCCTTGTTGGGGTAAATGAGATGCTGTTAATTTGTGGCTTGCTTTGGTATCAAGGTTACTCACATTATCACTGCTGATGAAATGCTGGTGGTGACTGAGGCATTTGCAACTCTTGAGGTAGTGAAGCTTTTAGTCACCATGGTGATGATGATGATTATAAAAACTGAGGGATGAGATAGCTGTTTCTGAATAACCTATAACCTTGAAAAAAGAGAGATACACTGAAAGCCCTGAATTCAAAACTCAAAGCATGGGTGAGAAATCAACTGGCTTCCAGGCAGTTACAAAAGAAACTAAAGAAAACTAAGGATCCAGCCCAAGGCTTGATGGCTAGAGTTATGAAATTTCAACTCTAATGAGATATACAACACCTCCAGTCTCTTCTCCTGAGAGAGAGATATGGGGCTAATAGGAATAGTACCCTGAAATGTGGGGTGGAGGCATTTGGACATAGACAATACAGAGACAGTATAGAAAGCACTGACACTCAAATCCTTCTCAACATTCCCTGGAAGAGAAAACTGCCTCTTCCTCCACCATACCACCCAGATAACAAACCTCCCAAACTAAAAAACCTTTCAATGGCTGTGCAAATAACAAGAATTACATAGTCTCTTAGTTGTCATTCATATTAATTTCCCTTACCACTAGGCCTATGGGGTGATTTATATCTTAGCATAGCCCAGATATAAAGGCGAAAAATCTGCTCCAGGGATGAGGCAGTTTAGCAAAGGATTGAGCCTTTTTGCATAGTCAGGAGTTTTGCAACATAGGTAGAGATTATTATTTACAAGAGTATAAAAAAAGAGAGAAGGATCTCTTATCCTTTGAGACAGCATGGAGAAACCTGGCAAGTATTATACTAAATGAAATTTTCTCCAGTTGGAGAAAGACAAGTATGACATGATCTCACTCATATGTGAAATCTAATGAACAAAATAAACTGATGAACAAAATAATATGGATACATAGAAGCATGGAACAGACTGATGAATCTCAGAGGGAAGGTGGGGTAGAGAGTGGGAAGAGATTAACCAAAGAACTTTTATGCATATATGCATAACCCATGGACATAGACAATAGTGTGGTGAAGGCTGAGGGTGTGTGTATGCAGGAAGGGGTTTAATGGGGAAAAACAGGGACATCTTTAATACTTTCAACAATAAAGAAATTTTTAAAAAAAGAGTGTGGAGATCTATGGAATGTTAGAGTAGATCAATTTTACACAAATTTCTCAGGCTTGTTCTACTATCTTTCTAGAAAGAACAGATGATACAGGCATAGCTCATTTTATTGTGCTTTGCTTTATTGCACTTCACAGATGTTGTAGTTTTACAAATGGTAGGCAAGACCCTCCATCAGCAAAAAATAAATAAAAATAAAAAAATTACAACTCGCTTTATTACAATGTTCACCTTATTGGGGTGATCTGGAACCAAACCCTCAATATCTCTGAGATGTCCCTCTTTACTCTTCTCTAGAACATTATTTAAAACTCTGGAATTACTGTCTTAGATAGGCCAGAGATAATAATGGGAGATTATGGGCTGGAGTCATATTTTTGCTTTTAATTTTAATAAACTCTTGGTCATAGTTGCCAGAATCAACCCTAACCCACCAAAGACAAATTGGCCAAGATGACTTGAAAAAGGATTGCAGTGTGGCTACAAGTTATACCAGGAGGCTTTTCCTAAGTCTTCTCCTAATGGAGGGAGATGGTGGTAGTACTCTACATCAGTTATGAGAATACTGACTTTTTGGAAGATTATTAGCTCTACACAGAGACTCTTTACTGAGGTCAATCCTCGGATATAGGAAATGCCATTGATTCTCACAGATTAGGGTGGAAGCTTACTGAAGTACAATGACATATGGAGTCTTGATCTGAATTTGACTCACAGTGGCACAGTGACCCATCGTGTGGTTATTTACCTAGCCCAAGCATGCATAGTAAGAATGTGTTCCTTTAGTAACTGGCAAACTCCCATTAGTTACCTGATCATGGAGTAAGGCTATTATGATAGAACAGTTATAGTGAAAGCCCTTATCAATGCTGCTCTCCATAAAAAATAATACATTCAAGGCAACACTGCATCTATCAGAGAATTATAGAGGTTAGCACTATCATTAATGTCTTGACAAATGCTGGGTCTGTAATTCCTCTCACAACTCTTTAACTTGTCTCTTTAGCCATTACAAACCAAATGAGTCTTGAATAATGACTGGATTTTCTTAAAGATGATCAGTACCTGGAGCTAATCCCAGCTGTTCTTTATGATATCATTGCAGTAAATCAATCCTTCGGACCTGATATACAGCTGTGGAATAAAACATCGCTTTCTTTTCAATTTCCATCAGCAAAGATAAGCAGAGATAGTTGGCATGCAACTGGAAAGGTGGAACAGTTTTGTTTGCTGGATGTGACATACAGACATAGTCATGCACATCAGCTACATTGCAATAGTCTGGCACAATGCCCTTGTAATGGTTGAGATGATCATGGTTTCTCTGGACTATCCCAGAAAGAAGAGTTGGCATAGCCTCAAGGTAAAGCAGTGAATTTGTATATACTGTGGTCTTTTCCAGAGACCACTCAATTAATTTTACTTTGTTGGTGGTAACTTGCCTTTAAAATGGTCAATTTTGTAGCATATAATATATTATCTATTACAGCTATTATTTAAAAGAGTGGATTCTGGGAGTGGGGAAGGATGGATTCTTGCAGCTATTTTCCATTTCACCTGCCAGATCCCTTCCCTGAGTTTCTCTGCCCCACCCTGAACTCTCAGGAGCCTTGATTCTACTGTGTGTAACTCCCAGACTCCCTCTCACCTTGGCCTCTGTTGATGTACAGCCAATGTGAGGCGTCAGCAGTCAATCACAGAATGAAAAGAGAGGGAAAGATATCAGGGAAGTTATTCCCATCACTCTTTCTCTGGTGCCTTTGTTTCTTTATCCGCAGCCTCAAGCTCCTGTAACTTTACTCAATGTTACTTTCAGATAACAACAGCTTTTCTCCCAGTGCTTTCACTCTAGGGATGGTAATGGTTTCCAGCTGTTGCTAATTTTTGGGCTCTTCACCACCTCTTTGTAATTTCCTTCAGCCTTCCCAGTCTTTGTAAATAGTCCCCAATTATCTCTTAAATTACGCATTTGCATGATAGCAGCTCTTCCGCCAGGAGCCCAGCTGACTTGGGACTGAGATGTGAGAAGGTAAGATTTGCAAAAATATTTTAAGAGGGAATAAATAATATGGATATTTTGGGAAAGAGTGCTTTATACTGAGGTAAGAGCAAACTCTAAATAAAACCTTGAGGCAAGAATGTAACCAACTACTTTGCTTAAAACGCACGGAAAAAGGCCAAGTTTGTTGAAGTGGAGTTGTTCCCAAAAAAGAGGAGCTGGCCCATGTGGGTTCTTGACTTTGTGCAGGAAAAATTTTACAACACAGGCGTGGGTGAATTTTAGAGGATGTTTATTAAAATGGGGGACAATGAGCCCAGCGGCTGTGATTGAGCATCGACCTATGAACCAGGAGGTCATGGTTTGATTTCCCGTCAGGGCCCATGCCTGGGTTGCGGGCTTGGTCCCCAGTGAGGCAAATGCAAAATTCTTTCCCATCATTGATGTTTCTATCTCTTCTCCCTCTCCCTTCCTCTCTGAAATCAATAAAATATATTTTTAAAGACACACACACACACACACACACACACACACACACACACACAAAACCATTGGGACAATGAAACAAGAAAGGGCTAGGGAAATGAGCCTAGGCTGTTCCGCTTTGGCTCACTAAGAAGTCACTGAATAGGGGGCTGTGAAGACAGGGGGTTTGCCTGGGATGAACTGCCACTGCCCATGGCTGCCCTTATTGCAAGCAAGCCCTGTGGGTCCCTTAGAGTTTGGAGATGCATGCCTGTGGGGAAAGATGGGGGGTGAGGGATCCATGCTGGACCTTCCTTTTGAGGACCTTAAGAGGTCTTAAGGGAGAATCTCAACAGAATATTCATCAGCTTTATGTACCAAAATGAGATTTATTTTCAATTTCACCTGTCCTTGGGTGTGGTTGGCACAAATGGCAGTAACTAGATTTGTGCTAACTCACTGAGTAGAGTGATTTAAGCTATTTACTCTCTGGTTGGGGAGAAGTACAAACCATTTACTCTTAAGTGTCCTCTGTTTAGGGAAGATAGGATTTATTAGATAGCTGCAAACTGCTTTGCATCTAGATTTCCTAGATGGCTACAAACTGTATTTAACTATGTCTCATTTCTACTTGTCCTGGCTTACTAGCCTGTCTCAGAATAAGTCAGGGGAAGAGTGTAGGGAATGAGGTAGGAAAGAGTATAGGTTGGATGAGATTATGTAACATTGAAAAAATCCTTGTAGGGACTTTGGGTTTTACTTGGAAAATGGAAAGCCATTGGGAAGTTTAAATGCAAAAGTTACACATAAAAGAGTAACAGAATCACTCTGGTCTTTCTGCTGTGAAGAGACTATAGCAGCAAGAGAGGCAGAGGTAGTTGCAATACTCTTGCAGTAACTGTGGCTAGAGATGATGGTGGCTTGAATCAAAGTGACAGCCGTGGAGGTAATAAGAAATAGTTGTAGTCTCAATATATTTTAAAAATGAAACTAGCAATATTTGTTTGTGGATTGGATAAAGAATGTAAGGGAAATAAGAGTCGGAAATGATGACAGCCATTTTGTCCTGAGCATTGGGAAGAATAGATTCACCATGTATTGAGATAACCTGTGAATTGTTTCAAAGGAAAACAAAATACACTTTCTACAATCAATACCACCTTACTTCTTCTGAAGAAACTTCTATTTATCTTCACATAACATGTCTTATGTCTCCCCTCACATGGTATTCTCTTTATAAGGATCCTACTCCAGTGCAACTTTATCTTAACTACACCTGTGATGCCCCTATTTCCAAATAAGGTTGTACCCTAAGATAGTGTGGCTGGGACACCGACATATGAATTTTGAAGAAATACAATTTAATAAATAATAGAATTCCAGGGCCAGTATTGATCAGCTGTGTGACCTTGGGTAAGTTGCTTACCATTTCTATGTCTCCTGATCTTTAATCAAAGGATAGTGTTGTTGAGGATTAAGTGGATAAATGCATATGAAGAATGTGTATCACCCAAAATAATCACTCAATAAACACTAGCATTCAAATAAATGTGCATCCAGCATCTAGAGCAGTGGTTGGCAAACTCATTAGTCAGCAGAGCCACATATCAACAGTACAATGATTGAAATTTCTTTTGAGAACCAATTTTTTTAAACTTAAAACTTCTAATGCCACTTCTTCAAAATAGACTTGCCCAGGTGGTGGTATTTTTGTGGAAGAGACACACTCGGGGCCAAAGAGCCACATGTGGCTCATGAGCCAAGGTTTGCCGACCACTGGTCTAGAGGATATTTCTGGAAGTGTGCCCCCTTCATTACATTGTTTTCTTAGAAGTGTTTCCACTGATAGTAATAAAAATCTTACATCTATTTGAAATAATCTGAAATTACTGCTGTAAATGGTCCCCAAATTTTCATAAGATAAAAATGAACAATATCAATGAATTAAGATATTAAGGCTCTATATTTTCTTTAAAAAGTTTTATTGAAACCTAAAATGAACTTTATTAAATATTTATGCACCTGATTTAAGTAAGTTAAATGTGATTAAATGAACACATTCTTCATACATGTATTCATCAAAGCATAAATGTGAAGAGAATATTGCCTTTAATTTAATGCAAGCTTTGTTGCATTCATTTTCCTCTGGATTTTATTTGTTTAGAAAACTACTTAATGATAGGCTTCTGAAAGACTAATTTTGTTTTATAAATCTTTAAAATTTTACATGTATACTTGTCAAGGACAAATAACTTAGAAAGAAATTAGCATATCTGAGTGTCTGAAATAAGAGTAAAAATTGCCATTCCAATAATTTTTTAAAATGTAGTATTTTATTAGGGCTTTAGCATTTTAAAAAATGTATTGGGGTGACATTGGTTAATAAAATTATGTAAGTTTCAGATATACTATCTTACAATATATCATCTGTATATTGTGTGTTTACTACCCCAAGTCAAGTCTCCTTCCATTACCATGTTACCCCCCCCGCCTTTACTCTCTTCTACCCTTCCTCACCCTTTCTTTCCTTTGGCAATTACCAAAGTGTTGTCTGTGACCATGTCTTTTTTTATTTTCCCTTATTGCCTTCACCATTCTTACCCAGCCCTCTCCCGTTCTGACAGCTGTCAGCCTAGTCTTTGTGTCCATGAGTCTGTCTCCACTATTAGTTTATTTTGTTCATAGATTCCACATATAAGTAAGTCATAAGGTACTTGCCTTTTTCTGAGTAGCTTATTTCACTTAACATAATACTCTCCAGGTCCATTCATGTTATTTCAAAGGGTAAGATTTCTTTTAGAGGAACCAAGATGGCAGCATAGGCAAAACACTTATCTTACTGTCATACACAGCAATTTTAAAACTACAACTTAATGAAAGAACAAACACCTTCCAGAATCACCAGAAAGCTGGCAGAGTGAAAATTCCACAAATAAAAGAGAAGATAAGACACTGTGACTTGGAGGAGCGGCTGAGGATAGCCTTGAAGATTCATGTGGAGAGAGGTTTGGAGTGCGCGCCGCCCGCGGATAGGGTGGGCGGTTGAAAACCAGCCAGTTTTCTAGAACGGAGAGAGAAAGACGTCCCACTGGACTGATTCTCCAACTCTGGGTGAAGTTCAGGGAACCCACTATCATACAGTATAAAAACTGGACAGTGGGAGGGCATGCTGAAGCTCCGGCGCTGCAAGGATCTGCCGGGTTGTGGAGAAGGCGAGCTTGCGTGTGACCTTGGGAACAGCGCAGCTGCATAACTGCATAGAGAGTGCTCGCGACTAGCTATCTCATACGGGAAACTGTCAGACTGCTTTGTTTTACGACCCTGGGTGTGCAGACGCATTTGGGGAGAGTCTGAATTCCCCGGCAGCCGGTGGAGCTTGGCAGCGGCTCTCTCTCAGAGGTGCTGGCAGTCATTGCCCCCCGCACAGAGTCCCTGGGGCTGCATAATCCGCCCATCCAATTTGAGCACAGCTGAACTTCACAGACAATTGGCCTGGAGGCCAACCCCTCCAAGTGCTAACAAAAATTAACCTGAGCTTAACTTCAGCAAGACTGTGCAACCCATATCCACCTCAGGTAACTGGGGAGGCTGACCCACTGTCCCTTGTAGGAAGTCTACCACACAAAGCTAATTGACCAACTCAGGGAAGCAGCCACCATGCAGAGACATGGAAAGAAATCTGATGTGAAAGAAATGAAGGGAAAAAAAATGACTGGACATGGAATTCAAAACCACGGTTATAGGGCTTCTCAAGAGGCTCCAACAAAAGGTCGAGGCCTATAAGGAAATAAGCAAGACCCTCAAGGATATGAATGAGACCTGCAAGGAAATGATCAAGATCAACGTGGAAATGAATGAGTCCTACAAGGAAATGAAGGAGACTCTCAAGGATATGAAAAAGGACCAACCAGAAATTAAGCATACATTGACTGAAATAAATATTATACAAAGACCTAAAAGTGCTCTGGAGCACCCCAAGAACCAAGTTAAAGATTAAAAATACAAAGAGGTAAAATCCACTCAGCTGAAAAAGCAAGAAACCAAAAGAATGCAAAAAATTGAAGATAGTGTAACGGGCCTCTGGGACAACCTCAAGCATACCAACATCCGAATTATAGGGGTGCCAGAAAAAGTGAGAGACCAAGACAATGAAAACCTATTTGAAGAAATAGTGACCGAAAACTTCCCACACCTGGTGAAAGAAATCGACTTAGGAGTCCAAGAAGCGCACCGAACCCCAATATATAGGAACCCAAAGAGGACCACACCAAGGCACATCATAATTAAAATGCCAAGAGCAAAAGACAAAGACAGAATATTAAAAGCAGCAAGAGAGAAACAGTTGGTTACTTATAAGGGAGCACCCATACGATTGTCAGCGGATTTCTCAACAGAAACGATGCATGCCAGACGGAAGTGGCAAGAAATATTCAAAGTGATGAAAAGCAAGGATCTACAACCAAGATTACTCTATCCAGCAAAGCTATCATGCAGAATTGAGGGTCAGATGAAGTGCTTCGCAGATAAGAAAAAGCTAAAGGAGTTCATCACCACCAAACCAATATTATATGAAATGCTGAAAGATATTCTTTAAGAAGAGGAAGAAGGAAAAGATAAAAGTGTAAATTATGAACACCAAATACACATCTATCAACAAATGAATCTAAAAATCAAATGAATTAATAAGCTGAACAGGATAAACTGGTGAATGTAACAGAATCACGGACATAGAGAGGGAATGGACTGACAACTCTTGGGGAGAAAGGGGTTGTGGGAAGTGCAGCAAGAGACTGGACAAAAATCTGCAACTATGGGAGAGGAACGTGGAGGGGGGTGAGGGCGGAGGGTAGGATGGGTACCAGGTGGAGGGGAACTATAGGGCAGGAAAAGGCAACAATGTAATTAATAAACTGAACAATAAAGATGAAAAAAAAGATTTCCTTTTAATTTCTTGTCATGGTCGAATAGTATCCCATTGTGCAAATGATAACTGGAACGGTGAGCCTGAGGTGTTTTCCTTGTGTTGTGTCTCAGGATGCCAAAGAATGAGCTCCATGGACCAGAAGATTTAAGCAAAAGTGTGGAAAACTTATTATAAGCAGATTCAGACTCCCCAATGGGGAGGGGGCCCAAACAATGTGCTTCCCCTTAAACCCTTGTATGCCAGGGTATATTCTTACTACAAGCCTGCTTCTATGTCTATCTGTGTCATCACCTGATTGATTCCCTCAATTGTTTTTGCCAAGCAAAGGACTTAAAATTCCCTGTTTCTAAGTGTTCTTTCTCAGTTCCTATGCTGGACTTTCTCTGTTTTATGTGTTCATACACCTTGTTGTTACAAACCTTCCCTTGTCTTCCCATGCCTCTTGCTTTGAGTCCAGAAACATTTTATTATCTCTGCTTGGTTGGTTTCTGTGGTTAGGCTGCTCAAACTGCTGTGTATGCCCCTGCCTATGTTCCACCTGCCTTTGTTTTCCATGAGACCCCTGCCTGTCTGCCTGCATTTCAAGTTAACTCTCTCACAAATGTACCATAGCTTTATTATCTACTCAACTACTAATGGACACTTGGGCTGCTTCTATATCTTGGCTATCATATCTAATAAAGAGGGAGTATGCTAATTGACCATCACTCCATCACAAATATGTCTGCACCCACAGCAGAGGTCAAGTTCTCATATGGAGCCTTAACAAGCAATCAGCAGGGACTTGAGACTACGCACTCCCTTGCCCTTCGCCCCCCCCCACCCCCGCCATGAGGCTTGACAGGGGACCTCAGTCTGCCTTCCACATCCAGCAGGGCTTGACAGGGGACCTCAAGGTGCACTTCCAATCCTGGTGCTGGGCTAGGGGACCTCAGGCTGCTCCCTTGCCCCCGCCAGGCCAGGTGACCTCAGGCCATACCCCTCAACTAGTAGGGCTTGATGGGGGAACTCAAGGTGTACTTCCCATCCTGGTGCCGGGCCAGGGGATCTGAGGTTTTGTTACCTGCCCAGTGGGGCTTGGAAATGGTGGGGCTGGCTGAGTCTGGATCCCAAAGGAAGGGGGGCAGGAGCCAGGTCTGGGTCTCACATGATTTTGAGGTACATGTGGGTGGGCCAGGACTTGACTCTGGGTCCCATGGTGTGCTCAAAGTTCTGACAGGAGGAAGGTTTTCATATACATTGTACTAATTTTCTTTCATTTCTGACACCTCTATTATAGAGAAAGGGCAAATAGTAATATTAAATTATTTTCTCTAATTCCTTTTAATGTGCATGAATTTCATGCACCAGGCCACTAGTTGTAAATAATGCTGCAATGAACATAGGGATGCATATATTCCTTTAAATCAGTGTTTCAGGTTTCTTCAGATAAATTCGCAGAAGTGGAATCCCTGGGTCTTAAGGCAGTTTCCATTTTTAATTTCTTGAGGTGACTCCATACTGCTTTCCACACTGGCTGTGCCCACCAACAGTGCCCAAGGGCTACCTTTTCTCCACATCCTGGCCAATATTTAGTTTGTTGATTTATTGATGATAGCTATTCTGACAGGTGTGAGGTGATACCTCATTGAATGTCTTTTCCTTGAAAATTTATTAATTAATGTAATTCTTCCAATAGCTCAGTGGGTACAATTAGTACATATGGTACTTTATGATTCAGATTATGAAAATTTATCTATTTAAAAAATCAGTCATTTTACCATACATTTGTCTCTCTAGATATAAATCCAATAGATCAGTTATGGAAGGCTTCTCTTAATAATGCTATCTCACCTAAAAACTGAATATCTAATAGTAATTGTTTCTCATTAACCAATACCTATTTCAAAATGAAATATGTCTTATAATAGTATCTACACATATACTTTTATGAATGATAATAAAACAATGTGATATCACTAGCCCAGAAAACTATAGAAAGCAGATATGAATGTATAAGCTATTTAAATTGCCATTTTAATGTAATTGTATAGATCTCAATAAGCAGCATTTATGCATTCTTTGACTAGGTTTATGATTGAAATATACTTATAGTTTTTTGCATAAAAGTAGCACTTCTGTTTTTAAAACTTTGTCCCATCTTTTTGGCATCATTTGCATTGGAAAAAATATATATTTTTAATTTCTTTATTGATTAAGGTGTTACTTACATATGTGTCCTAATTCCCCGTTACCCAGGGGGAGAGTATTTAAGCTAAGTGAAATAGGCCAGTCAGAGAAAGATAAATATCACATGATCTCACTCATTTATGGAATATAATGAACAACATAAACTGATGAACAAAAACGGATCCAGAGACAGAGAAACATTGATCAGACCTTTAAACCTCAGAGGGAAGATAGGGGAGGGTGGGAGTAAGGGAGAGAGCTCAACCAAAGGACTTGTACGCATGCATATAAGCCTAATCAATGGACACAAAAATATTTTTTAAAGCCTATCTAAAGTCAATGTAAGTCTGGCTTACATTTTCAGAGTCTAAATTGGTGGAATCTAAATGAATGTCAAAAACTGAGTGTTGTCCTCAGTTTCTCTTAACTGTACTCACAACCATCCAGTTCCACTAAATAATTGCTTTTAAATATCTCTCCAGTATATACATGTATATCCACATTTATTATTATTTGTGTTATAGCATGTATAAGATTCCCTAAAAAGCCTATATCTAGACTTTGCCCTACTCGTTTTACATCCAGTCTTAAATTGCTCTGAGTGATTCTCAGTATTCAATGACAAAGATAGCAAAGATGTCTCTGAAATACCAATCTGAACTATTTATTTGTTTAAAACAATTTAGGGCTTTCCATTGCTCCAAAAACCATATCCAAAACCACAAAGTACATTTTTGTGACAATTGTGTCTATTCAGTAATTTTAAAGCAAGTAAAGTATTATAAATGATGAATAAGCACACCAAAGTATATCCAAAATACTTTGTTATAAATTAGATAATGTTGCCTGTTTGTATGCAATATAACTTTCAGCCTTCACTATGTTAACTTCAGTTGTGAATTTGTTCCTGGTGGTGTCGGAAATTTACATGATTTCAGATATTTGATGAGCCTCATCATTTTTCATATGGGTTCACCCTACTTCTGCAGGATGGACTGAATGTACTTTTATTGGTACGCACTAAGAGTAATGCTGGTTTTTTTGAGGATTTAGTACTTTTTCGTCATTCACTATTAATAGTCTTTTTCGTGGTAACCTGTTTAATGGTGTCATCCTGATGTCAAAGTTGGTGAAGTATCAGCTGTAATTATTTGCTTATGTCTCTTACCTGTACTTTCCTTTGCAAATTATCTTCCCCAACATCTAGTAACTGTCTACTGGACACTAAATCCCAATAAACAAACAAACCTCCTCTGTCTCACTGACATCCTTGAATATTTCCTGGATTTACCACAATCTTTCAACTTTAAAAGTTGTATCTTTCAAAAATCATCATTAGACCCTCCCACCTTTTTAAGGACTAATTTAAGTGTTCCTTCTGTCATCCCATCCCATCTCAACATATCAACCACTTTGTTTATTTGTGAATCTCCCCCTGCTAATCGGAAGTTTCGTAAGTGTCTTCTGTCAACGTAAGAAGATCCAAACAGGTAGAGAATACTTGTAAGAGTTTATTTGAGCTAAAACTGATGACAATTGCCAGGAAAAAAGATATTAAATGCTCCTCAGAATAAGAGTTTTGCAATTTCTTTTATGCATTTGCCATTAAAGGGGGAATGCATGGAAGTTTACATGAAGGTCAGAGAAAGCAAGGTGGATACTGAATTATCAAATAGATAACAAGATTATATGCTCTCCTGAGGGTGTTTATTTCAAAGATGTGTTAACCTAGATTCAAAAAAAAAAAAACACTGGGCAGGGCTTGCTTAAGGCAAGATAAACCTTTTACCATACTAAAAAGGTTTATTTACCCATATGAACTGCCCAGTTAGAAATCACCCATCTAAAAAATAGATTTGATGCAATTAAATTTAAATTTCTTACAGAGCATTTATTTTAACTTAAGTCACCAAATAAAATAAAAGTTGGTAGCACAATGGAAGACTGGCAAAATTTAATCTTATATAATAAAAGAGAAACATGCAAATATGACCGTACCTTCTCTATGCTACCAGCCAATCAGGAGTGGGGCAGGGACAGCAGTTCGGCCCTGCCACCCCCATCGGCCTCCCATCCCAGAGCACAGGGGCCAGCCTCCTGTGCTCCACAGGGAAGGAAACTGCTGGAGCAACAACCCTGAGTGACCCCAATAACTTTCAATTTCAAGAGCGAAAGAGAGAGCTGTGAAAGTATAGCCACTGCACTTTGGCAGAGGCACGGGAAGAGGCGCCAAAGGGGTCTCAGGTCTGCATCTCTGGGCAGGAAAGGCGGGAGAATAGGAGCTGGGGAGCTGAGGAGGCACTGCGTGGAGAGGTGGCAGGCTTCGCAGGGAGAGGTGGACACTCGCCCTGAAGGTCCAGAAGGCGAAAGACTCCTGTGCCCTCCTCCCGAGTCCTATCGATCTCCGCGGTCAAGATTGGGTGCACCTGGTTCTTAGAAATGTATGTAGATGTGAGGTGCACAGAGAGCGGGGGACACCCGGAGCAGCAGACACAACTTTTGCGTGTGGATTCGATGGGCATGCTGGGCTGGCAAGCAGAGCAGGTCAGGGGGAGAGGGAAACTGACTATTGTACCTTCACAGTGGCAGGTGTCTCAGAACACCCCAGCCACTGCTGGACTTTGAGTGCAGCAGCCAAGCTGCTGGGGGCAGGGATGTTCCTGCCCTGCCCCCAGCCTCTTCACGAGCTCCGAAGCCAAGTGGCAGTTTGGGTCCACACTCCCAGCCAAGCATCCATGACAGGGCTGACTGCTGGCCTCAGGAGACAGGGATGTTCCCACCCTGACTCCAGCTGCTTGCAAGCAGCGCTTTGGGTCCACACCCCTAGGCCAGCACCCACAATAGGGCTGGCTGCTGGCCTCTGGAGCATGTGGATATCCTGGTGGCCACTGCCGTGTGTGACACAGGGGTCCTTGCATGCCCCCCAGCCCCGCACTGTACTTAGGCCCTGAGTGGCAGGTGTCCCAGAACACCCTCAGCCTCTGCGGGACTATGGGTGCAGCAGCCAAGCTGCTGGGGGGAAAGGGGGATGTTCCCGCCCTGCCCCCAGCTGCTTCATGTGCTCCAAAGCCAAGCAGCAGGTTGGGTCTATGTCCCCAGCCTAGCGCTCACCACAGGATTGGCTGCTGGCCTCTGGAGCATGTGGAGACCCTGATGGCTTCTGCCATGTGTAGCTCAGGGGTTCCTGCATGCCCCCCAGCCCCGCGCCCACAACAGGACTGACTGCGGGCCTTCAGAGACAGGGATGTTCCCGCCCCACCCCCAGCCGCTTGTGCATGCTCTGGCGCAACATGGATCAGCTGCCTCCTGTACACTCCCCACTGGGGATGTGCCTCCAACCAAGGTATATACTCTTAACAGGAATCAATCTGGGACCCTTTAGTCTGCAGGCCCACAGTTTATCCACTGAGCCAAACCAGTTCCAGAGTAAACACCTTTTTTGACCACTCATTGGCTAAGCTTCTATACATGGCCACTTGCAGTGTTCATGGTAACTTGGGTTATAAGAATCCAAGAAGGTGATCTAGGTTTTTCTACCACACTCCTGGAAGACAAAACAAAGGTCCACTGCTGGAGGGGCTAAATAAGTGTCATATCCTGCCCTAGCTGCTTTGGCTCAGTGGATAGAGCCTCAGCCTGCTGATCTCAGGGTCTGGGTTTGATTTTGATCAAGGGCATGTACCTAGGTTACAGGCTCCTCCCTGATTGGGACCTAGGTCAGGGCTCATGCAGGAGGCAACCAATCAAAGTGTCCCTCTCACAGGATTTAAGAAAAAAAAAGAAATGTCATATCCTATGAAAGACATATCTTGAAAATGCCTAAAGCAAGTTGTCATTTTTTCACAGTGAAGGGACTAGAGTCCCCTGCTAGATCAATAATGGTATTTTATTCCTCAGCTATAGTGGTTCAAGTGCTGGCAAGTGCCCCACTTTGACCCTTTTGAAGACAGAATCTTTTCAAAGGATTTTTTAATCAATAGAGGTTATCCCCTTTCTCCTTAGTTTCATGGAGGTGGGAGTTTTTGAGTACAAAGTTGCAGATGGCTATTTCCCCCACCTTGTACAGAAGCCCGATGATGGTTAAAGGCAATGAAGTTGACTCAGAGAAAAAGAAACCAGTGATAGAAAAAGTCTTAGATGCAGTTGTTTTGTGGTTTGAACTGGTCTGACTTTGGAGATGTGTTTTTATGAGGTTTGAGAGTTTAGCTTTTTGTTCAGTTCTCCGTTCCACCAACCTTATATGTCTGATACATGTCTTGTTATTGGTTAAGCTCTTATAAATTGATTTCTGTCTTTGTAACAAGATAGTTCTTCCCAATATAAAGATTATTCATAACCTGATACATGTATTAAAAAAATTAGTGTACTTCAATGCTATGAACTTTTATTATACTATCAAAGAAAATGAAGGTAAATTAGAACTTTGAATTTGTCTCAGTATATTACATGAACAGATTAAAAATAGCATATACTTTGAGATACTATTTGGGCTAGGGTCTGAGCTTATAGAAAAAAAAGGGGGGAACTTAATACCTATTATACTTTTTTGTTTGTTTACAATAAATATTCCACATGTTTATTTTTAATGAGATAAAAATGTAAAGCTATTTTTTTATATAATAAAAGTCTAATATGCAAATTGTCACCTGGACCAGACCGGGATTTCAACCAGGGCGGGGGGGAGACTGGCTGGCCAATGGCCCTTGGCCCCTTCCCCAGCCCATCCCCACATCAGCTGGTGGCAGTGGCAGACAGCCAGGGGGGAAGGAAGCCCGAGCCAGCAGCCAATAGCTGCTAGGAATCCTACCTGTACACGAAATTTCGTGCACGGGCCTTTTATTAAATATAAAAAGTAAAGGAAGTAGACAATGAAGAATCTGTTTACTAATTTAAGACAATTTAGCTCTTTAGGCTTTATCTATACTATTAACTATGTGATATATTTGTTGGCTAAAATTTTGCTTAAACTGGAGTGTAATGGCAATCTCATTCTGAATGTTTCTCAGCTGCTACAAGCCTCCACCCATAATAAGGCTACTTCATAGATATAAGATATGCTTCTAAGATAAAGTTACTATCTTTATTCAAGTTGTAGGAATTTAACAATATGAAACAAGAGCTATATAGCCAAAGGAATAAGAAAAAAATTCTTCCTATAAACAGTTGAGAGAGGAAACACAGCTAGAGTTACATAGATCATTTTGTGTAGAGACAAATTGGGGACCAATATCCTTTAAACTGTATTATTATAAGCAGAGAGTAAGGCTGTAAGCCCTCTGGCTCACCTTCTCATGGTTTCTTTACAACAGACATAAGTGCAAGAATTGGTTGGCACTTTGGGTTTAGAGTCTCACAGAAAAAGTGACTTTCCAGCTGTTGTCATGAATTAATTTTACATAGGAAATATATGATACTTCTCCTATCAAACACTGAAGCCACGTAGGCATTTCTGAACCAACTTCTGATTTCACGATGCTGGAATCCTTTTCATCAAGTAAAGCTGAGGCATCATAGTGGAAAAGAGGGTCCTAGGGAAGAGGCAGGGAATGGCCAAGGGGCTGCTATACCAGACTGGGCTCTATGCTTCAAAGGTACACTATTCATTTTGAAAACAAATGTTGTAGTTTGTTTTTAATTGTTCACTCAGGAACACCATATGCTGGTCTTACAGAAGTATTGTTTTTTTCTTTATTGATTAAGGTATTACATATGTGTCCTTATCGCATCATTGCCCCCCCCCCCTACTGCCCTCTCTCATCCCCTCACCACTCTGTGTCCATTGGTTAGGCTTATATACATGCATACAAGTCCTTTGGTTGATCTCTTCCCGTACCTCCACTCTCCCCTACCTTCCCTCTAAGGTTTGACAGTCTAATAGATGCTTCTCTGTTTCTGGATCTGTTTCTGTTCATCAGCTTATGTTGTTCATTATATTCCATAAATGAGTGAGATCATGTGATATTTATCTCTCTCTGACTGGCTTATTTGGCTTAGCATAATGCTTTCTAGTTCCATCCATGCTGTTGCAAATGGTAAAAATTCCTTCTTTTTTATTGCAGCATAGTATTCCATTGGTTAGATGTACCACAGTTTTTTAATTCACCATCTGCTGGTGGGCACTTAGGCTGTCTCCAAATCTTAGCTGTGGTAAATTGTGCTGCTATGAACATAGGGGTGCATATATCCTTTCTGATTGGTGTTTCTAGTTTCTTGGGATATATTCCTAGAAGTGGGATCACTGGGTCAAATGGAAGTTCCATTTTTAGTTTTTTGAGGAAATGCCTTACTGTTCTCCACAGTGGCTGCACCAGTCTGCATTCACACCCACAGTGCCCCAGGGGTACTGATTTATTATTATTATTATTATTATTATTATTATTATTATTTTATTATTTTTTAGCACAAAATACAATCATCCTCTTTTCTGATCAGGTTCATATAACCATGCTTTCTTTAACCTACTCTTAGGGGAATCTACACAGAGTTGGCTTTTATGGTATGGTTTTCCAGCTTACATATATGCAGCAATTACAATCTTGTATATTGATGTTCCTCAGGTTTTCCTTCCATGTGACTGTTACTCTACAGCCTTCTTCTCTTGGTATGCTTAATCAGATCCTGTTTTCACAGCTTTCCTTGAGTGTCTTTTTCACTATCATAGTTAGAAGCTATTAAAGCCATTCTGGAGGAGAGGTCAGCCACTATAAAACAGAGCAGCATTGTTTTTGTAAAGTAAACCTAGGACTATAGGAAGAGTTGATTGATCAATAGATATTATCCCAATAAGTAATTTACTCTCACTTAATTAATGAGGAAATCAATCCATTGCCAGATTTTGACTGTAAAGACTGTATTTCCCAGTCAGCAACTAACATCAGCCACTATGGGATATTCTTGCTTGCTTGTTTGCTTTCTCTTTTCTCATCCTTACTCCAGGTTATTTTTCCATTGATTTTTAGAGAGATTGGAAAAAAGAGGGAAAGACAGAGAAATATTGATGTGAAAGAAACACATCAGTTGGTTGCCTGCTGCATGCACCCTGACCAGGGTCCTGGCAGGGGAGAAGCCTGCCACTGAGGTACATGCCCTTGACAGGAACTGAAACTAGGACCCTTTGGTCCCCAGGCCAATGTTCTACCCATTGAGCAAAGCAGGCTAGAGCCATTCTTGCTTTATTATACTGACCCCAACCCTGGAGCAGATGCTCCTTGATCCTAGCATCCCAGCTGACTCTGAAGTTAATCTCTCAACCTTTCTCAGAAGATATTTGCACGCAGGCACTATCAATTGGCCAGAGCTGGCACTCAAACAGAAAGCTATTTTCTATCACAAAGCTTGAATGCACTTTCTACTTGAAACGATTTAGGTCTTTGTTTACTTATCTGCAAAATGGGAGCATTGGACTAGAAAAATCTCTAAAATCTTTGCCACTAAAATTTGTATGAAGATCACCAATCTATATATTCCCAGAAAAATACATAGTTTAGGAAAACCGAGGTATTTTTCATAAAAAATATATTTGAATTACAGTATGTTTACAATGTATGAGTAGCATTACCCATGAACTTACATTCATTTTGCAACCTTCAAATAGTTTTCCTCAGGGTGCAAATTTCTCATGCTTGATCACAGCCCAAAGATAACTTGGTTCTGGAAAATACACAAACACCATATCTTTATTCATCTAGAAGTCCTGTATGTGAAGAAAAAGAAAATGAAGAAGAGCCACACACAGTTGAAATATTCCATGTGTCTGGTCTTTACCGAAGCATATTCTCCTGAGAATGACCATTTGAAATATGTTTTACAAATTGAATTTTTAATGGGATATATATAGTATGAGGTCAGGGGAAATTCTTTGGTTATTTCTTTGAAGTTTAACGTTTTAAATATAATGCCAGTACAGATTTAGGAATCTCTCAAAATTACATAACTGTGGTTTAGTCTTGCTTTTTAACTTAGAGGTATAATTTTTTTTTCTTTTTTCTCTTTTGAAAGACACCAGCAAAGCATTGCTCTGATAAATCTCTCCCTTTCCCACTCCCTTGTCTTTTGGCCAAAACTATGCTCACATCTGTCCCGGCCACCACGTGCAGTCTTTGTGCTTTCAGCCCGCTGTCCAGGAAATTACTACCTGTGTGGGCAGATCCTCAGTGCATTACTCTTAGGCCTCCAAAACTGAAGATTCAGCAAAAACGGGGACCAGAGGAGGAGGAAGGAAGGGGAGAGAGAAAGAAAGAAATCTATTTCACCAAAATACCACCTTTAGGGTTTCACACCCAGGGTCACAAAAAGAGTAGGTTAGAGTCAGGAATGTGCACTCCCTTAATAATAGAAGTGAAACAAAGCAAATAAAAAAAAAAAAAACAACCTTAATGACACTTAGGAATATCTTTACAATGAAAACAATATATTCTCCAGTTGAAAACTGTGTAGAGTTTATTCATTTCCCTATCACCTCAACTTTGTTTACTACAGATTAGTATCGCCACTTTATAGATGAAAGAAACTGAGGCAGAGACGTTGAATAAATTGTACACATTCACAGGGCTTAAGCAGTGGTGCTGGAATTTGACGTGGACCATTTACGCTGACCCACAAAATTGGTTCCTGGACTGGACTGTCCCATTGCTAGAACAGATTCATGCCTAAGACCGATGCATCTTTCTTGGAGCCTCATAATTCTACAGAGAATAAAGTGTTGTAATAATTTTTTAATTCTTAATAGGAAGAGTATGAAGAAAATCTATTTTGAGGGCTTATTGCTTCCACTTAGCCTTTAGCCTATAACAAATGCTATTTTAGGAATTTCCTATATCATTCTCTCCTTTACAACCCAAGACTACCCCCTCTCTAACCCAATGGGGTGCCAAATAACTAAGCCCCTTTCTTTCATCCACACTCTTAAAGCTCAGCAGATGATTTGCTGTAGTGTGTGGCGAGGCAGTGAGGCAAAAGCTAGAAAGTCTCTTTAAGGGCCCCGCAATGCCTGATGTTCCATCATGTATTGGATGACTATGTTCTAGGAGAATGACAGCTACAGACGTACTGATGCCACTTCATCCTTTTGTGTCATGATTAGCGTTATCCCAGAGAACATCCCCTCTAACTTAGCATTCTGCTAGACATAAACATTTTTTTGAGAAACGTGAAAGCAATATTTTGTGATAATTCCAGTTGGCATTAATATATATTCAACTTAAAGAGGCAGGATAGACAAAAGGATGTTTTCCCATTTTCACACTTTCTGTTTTAACTCTAGTTTAGATGTCTGAATGATCATCAGTAAACAGTACCCTCAGAGGTGTCTGCAAATGGATTTGTCACCTATAATCCTCTGTGAGTTCCTCCTCTCCCCTTTCTGACCCTGGAAGTGTTAAAACAGAGGATAGTGGCCCATCTTCCAGGACAGTGACAGGGAGAATACCTATACTAGCACAGTGTGAATGAGATAGCTCAAGTACCCACCCTGTTATTAGCATTTATGATGCAGGCCTGTTGTAGTAATAAAGAAGAGTATAAATCTTAACTATAAGTTTAAGTTATTTAGAATACAATTTAAACCGAAACCAATTTCCATATGAGTGGTGGTAAATTGAATTAGTTTTTTTTTTTTTTTTTAATCTTCTGGCTAGATTCCTTGCAGCTAATCTGTATGGTTATGCCATGTGGTTGGGAACAGGAAACACCTGTCTCCCTGCTGGCTCGCACTCACTTAACATGATCCCTGGCAAAACAGTTTTTTCAGCCCCAGTCCAATTCACCAGAGGTCATTTCAATATGGACTATTTCAACTTGTATTACAGTGTTTAACAATTTTAAAGCACTTTCTGGATATGAATCTGTGTTTAACAATTTTCAAGCACTTTCTAGGTATGAATCATTATATAGTCACCAGAGGTTTTTAACTATTGTCTTGAGGTCCTCTGAAAGGGATCATTTGCAAATTTCAAATTCATTGGAATTTCAATACATAAAATACCTTATTTTTACATTTTTATTGTCATAGAGAGAATATATCTCACCTAGCAAAATGGGATGTGTATTTCTAGCTCTTTGTTTTTAAAAAGCATAATAAATAAAATCTATTGTAAGAGTTTCAAATGTCAGTGAAATATATTTGCCTTAGGGCATTTAGTTTTCTTTTTCTTTTTCTTTACTTTCTTTCTTTCTTTCTTTTTTTTTTTTTTTTTTTTTTTTACTTTTTACAGTTCTTGAAAACTGAATCCTCATATTTAATATCCCACTCAAGTCCTGGCTTTGAATTTTGCGATGCAGACTTTGACAGTTACCACCAATACAGATGCTTCAGATATGCTAACAATTTCAGCTTTGGGAATCAATGTGTAAACTTTGTTAACATTGCATGATTTCATAATTGGAAACCTGCCTAAATTGACCAATAAAATGAGTTTGGGAAATTGTTTTACCATTCCCTGTGGTTATGAGTATACACATTTCTAAAAGAAGGAGATTGAAATAAATAGTCTAGACTTGTTTTTGCCCCAACTTGGAAGGGTTGAGGCAAACTGACTTAAAAATAGCAAACTAAAGAATATACTACATAATAAAGAGGTAATATGCAAATTAACCATCACTCAGCCAGAAGATGGCTGTGCCCACAGTGGAGGTGGGGTTCCCATTATGAACAATCAGCAGGGACCTGAGGCTGTGTCCAGTTAGGCCAGGGCAGAGGACCTGAGACTGTACCCCCAGTCCAATGGGGCTTGACTGGGGACCTCAAGCCATGCCCCCACCCAGTGGGGGTTGATGGGGGACCTCAAGGTGCACTCCTTGCCCCGGCCCAGGGCCAGGGGACCTGAGGGTACACTGGAGGACCTGAGACTGCGCATCCCAGACTCTGACAAGAGGAAGATTTTCATATACATTTTACTAATTTTCTTTCATCTCAGACACTTCTGTTATAGAGAAAAGGCAAATAGCAATATTAAAATATTTTCTCTAATTCCCTTTTAATGTGCATGACTTCAATGCACTGGGCCACTAGTATGTTATATAAAAAATAGTCCACAATGACTGCACAAAAACTAGTCTACAATAACTGCACTTGTTAGTCATCCTATAAAACTACGTGTTTGCTTGAAAGAGCTGTTTTCATCTCTGATATAACTATTCTTATCTGTGCACCAGCAAAGGATTATTTGATATCTCAAGGAAGTGCTATGCAGCTCTGACTCTTAGTTACTATGACAGTATGTACCTTATCCCTCAAATTATAATCTTCTCTATATCATATTTTAAATCTGTTCAGTTAAAAGTCAATTTGACTGACATCAGCATAATAGGGTAATAGTATCTTCAATGAAAACAAAAATAAATGTTATGTATAGATTAAAATTTGGTAGCCTGCCTGTGAATGGCTTGTGATCAATAACTTGCCTTTGAATACTGGTAAAGAATTAACTGGTTAAGCATAGCTTGAGCAGTTAGGCAATAAGGCAAAAAACAAGACCATTGTTTGATTAGGCAGGTAGAATTAGAAATGCTAGCTGGTTTCCCCCTACCTATCCACCCTCCTTTGCTATAATGCCAAACCCCATGCCAACACTCTCCACCCACAGAACTTAGAGACCTTTTTGGACAGTCAACTGTCCCAATAAGAGGTTGGTCCATGGGAAAAGGGAGTCTGAGGGTACCAAGCTGCATTGTGTTCAAAAGCAGTTCAGCATAAGTTGTTCCTATACATGTAAAAAGAGAAAGCCATGTGTCTACTTTTTTTTTTTTAGGAATCTCACATCTCCCAATATATTTCTCTCTAGATCTAGAAAATTCTCTGCCAGCTGTCAATTTATTGCATACTTTTAAGAAATACACTACTTTGAGAGTCGTATCTTTTACCAAGAAAACTATCATTTAGACCAAAAGTAGCTCCAGACAACTAGAGCAAGATTTTTTCTTTACATCAAGAATTTACCACTTCCTCCCCTGCCCCCCACCATGGGTTGAATGCCACATTTCCACAAGGGCCTGACTATAGGGGTCATCTTAGAAAGTATTGTTTAGAACTTTTATATCTAATATTCAGGCTATGAACAATGCAGACCCTGATCACTAGATGGGATTTTGGAGCTCTGATATTGATATGCAGGTCTGTAAAAATCTTAAAAATCTCCTGGAAAAAAAACCCCACACAAAACGTTGTGTGGGTCTTCAGACAAGGTCAATCTTAGCAGAGAGGAGGTGCCATCTTCCTGTTTCTGGAAGTCAAATATAAGGGTTAGAACTCCCACTGCCTCCTGGGAACATTAGTTGTCCTTCAGGAAGGAAGCCATGGGTTGCAATGTAAGAAACTAGAAGAATCTTGAGTTCCCAATGCTTTTGGAGAACCATAAAACAACTTTGGATTGCTTATCTCTGAACTACTGTTGCATAAAACAAATACTTGTGTGATTAATCCACTGTGTTTGGGATTATGTTACTCATAGGCATATACATTTGATGTATCTTCCAATTCTAAACAGTATATCCTTTCCTCTACACGGATATATTTCAAAATGGAAATTAATTTTTAAACTACTCCATGCTTTACTATTCTAATTTGGGGATAAGAAGAAATTTGAAAAAAATATAATCCCTTGTGAAATAAAAACCACAATTGAAGTCAGAACCTACCTTTGCTTTTGAACTGATGGCTCACATGCAGGTTAGTAAAACTCATAAAGATCCATTTCCTGAAATACCCACTTAATCTGTAAAGGAAGTTTGAACCTTATTTCCTTATCAGCATGACTCAGCACATTATGGCCAATTAGTGATGATTTAGATATTCTGCTCTGCTAACCAATGAGAATTAAGCTCTATGAACTTCATCTAGCTTCATAAGTCTTACTGTAACCTTCCTGAAGCAACCTTTTCACCTCTTTTGAAGTCTTCCTGTTCAAGAAAAGTTTGTTTTTGTCCAATAAAAATATCCATATCAAGTAAAGCTTTCTGAATTCTCTATTGACACTCTTTGCACATAGAATCCTAATTTTAGGAAGAAATGAAGAAAAGAAGGAAAGAAAAGTAGGTGGGAGGAAGGAAGGCAACACATTTCATAGGACAATTTTGATGAGGTGAAAATAACATGTTGACTTTGATTTGTCTCTAGGAATAGCTTGAACTAATTGGGCTTTCCTTCCCCTCTAATATAAAATGGGATTTCCTGGAACAATATGGGGGAAGTGGGCATATTAGATCTGCCTTACATTTGAGCAGGAAGGGTAAAAGCAGAGACTGTAAGCTTTAATGCGGGAGCAAGGTCTCTTATTATAGGAATTAACTATCAATGTTTGTTAAATTACTAAGAGTAATTGCCAGAATATTTGTTATAGAATATCCTAGAAACCATAGATGTGGAATCCCTGCTTTTAATTTTTTTATTTATTTCAATTACTGTTTTCCCAGAAAAATGGGGTGATAGTTTTCCTCTCATTAAATTATTTGAAGTCAGTTTGTTTTTTTGTTTTCTTTTTCCATTAAAAATTCTAATTTTCAAAAAATTCAAAGAAAAGTTCATTTTATTAAAGAGATATACATACATATATCAGAATTCACTCAGTACAAACTCAAAAATGGGTTCTTGGGAAAATATTTTTGCTTTGGCCTTGTAGACAATAGTATGAAGACTCTTGAAACCTTTAGAAGTTTATGAGAAAGAAATAGATCAACAAATCTGAACTTTCCAATGATGGGAATATTTCTGCAGAATGAAGTCAAAAGTTTTATACATCAGTTTCACCACAGACAAGAATCTGAAAACACTTGGGAACCCCTTGGCCTTCCTTTGAAGATTCCTTCTGCTTAGACAGAAGGAATTGAAATGTGGATTTCTTATTAATTTCTGATTTGTCAAAGACAACATCAGTAAGGTATACCTTGCCAAAGATGATGTCAGCCTTGAAGACAAAAGAAAAAATTTGACATGATTTCAAAGAAATGTCTTAGAGAATTCTGAGTTTCCTCGACATAAGCCACCCTTATCTGGAAGAGTGGCTATGAGAATGTACTGTTTCTGCTTGCTAATGGATACTTTTATGAGGTTGGATTTTCTGCAGCTTGCTGTTAAATACAAGATGATCAAAATTAATTGCCTTTCAAAAAATAGCATGTAAGAGAACACTCATCAATTTAAATTATTAATATCCACTAATGCAATCTTCATATGGAAAATTACTTGGAGCAGAATTAAACTAATTTGTATAGTTGAGCTTCCAATTTTTAGTGCAATAGCCATAACTTTGTTGTTTTACAACAAAGTTAACAAAAGACAATTTTTGAAATATAATTAAAAATTTTTATTATATGAAGGAATAAACTTCTAAGGCAATATAATGAATTGTAGGTAAATTTTTGAATCGAAGTGTTGATATATAATGGAATAAGCAGAGATGGAACAGATTTGTAGATTTCTTCAATGTTACAAGGTCCATGGCTCTAAAAGTTTGAGTCACTTTTATTTTATTTTTTTCCTAGAGGCCTGGTGCACAAAATTTGTGCACTCGGGGGGGGGGGGGTCCCCCAGCCTGGCCTGTACCCTGTCACAATGCAGGAGCCCCACCCATCTCTCTGGGACTGCTTGATGAATTGCTCCAAAAAGGTAGGAGGCAGGACACCTAGGACCCCCAAGCAAGCCTCTCCATGCGGAGCCCAGGGGACCTCCCCCCCAGGCAGGCCTTGCCATGTGGAGCTGAGGGACCCCTACACAGGCCTTGCCATGTAGAGCCAGGGGACTCCCAGGCAGGCCAGGCTAGATACCCAGGCAGTCCTTGCTTGTAGAGCTGGGGGACCCCCAGGCAGGCCTCACCAGATCCCCAAGCAGGCCTTGCTCTTAGAGCCAGGGGACCCACCTCCTCCCAGCTCCACATAGCCAAGAGGAGGTGGGACTACCAGGCAGGCTCCATGTTATGCACACAGCATCAAGCCAAGCCCTGCCACCTGCATGTGCCTGCTGTGTGTGCAGCCATCTTGTGAGGATGTGAGGGCATCACAGCATGACCACCACTTAAGCTTTAATTAGTAAGGATACATGTTCATAAGGACTTTATTCATAGTAGCCAGAAAGTAGAAAAAGAGCAAAAGTCTATACACATTTGAATAAACATCCTCATATATAAAAATTGCGACCCCCACAACCCCCAGCGCCTCCATTGCTGGGCTTAGGGCTGGGTTTGTGGCTGCAATCCCAGTCCCTAGCACTGCCATTGCCAGGTTTGGGGCCAGGTGTGTGGCTGCGATCACCACCCCCGCAGCCCTCAGCGCTGCCATGATTAGACTTGGGGCTGGGTTTGTGGCTGTGATCACTACCCCTGTGGCCTCCAGCACCACCATTGCACTGGGGGTGCGTGATCCCTCAACCCAACCTACCCCCTCTCACATACTGGGAGCCCTCACAGGATGTTCAACTGATGACTCACCCCCAGCCTGCCCAAGGTGAAGCTTTAGGCCTTGGGCACCCAGCCATCGCCCTGCTCAACTCAGCCCCAGCTGCCTGCGATTACTCAGCCCCGGGGACTGGGCGCTCACCACCACTTCCGTTCACAGTGCCCAGGGGCTCCCTGCTGCCGCCACCACCACTGATGCTGCTGCCACTGCTTCTCCTCACAGTGCCTGGGGGCTGGGCGCTAGCTGCCATCATCATTTTATCTCCACCCCCAGGCCCGGTGCTTTCGCCACTTGGCCCTGCCCCTGCTCCTGATTGGCTGGTAGCATAGCCAATCAGGAGCCAAGGTACGGTCACATTTGCATGTTACTCGTTTATTAGATAAGAAAGAAGATTGTTACAGTTTTCAATGATCGGCAATACATGCATCCTACCTGCATGTGTTTTAAATTTTCTTTTATTTTGATAATCAGTGACAAGTCCTCTTACTTTCATGATCTTAAAAGAATTTACTATTATTTTTTGAATGCTTATAAAACCGTGATGGCAAACCTATGACATGCATGTCAGCACTGACAAGCATAGCCATTTTCGATGACACATGACCGCATACAGTTACATACAGAGAAGTATGGGGCTGCATGCTGAGAAGGACGTTTCATCCTCAGTTACTGCATGGCCAGGTGCAGTAGCCAAGGATGAAACATTTGTTGTAGTGTAGTGTAGACACTCTGTGCCAAGGTCTGTAAGCCAAAACAACAGAACGTCTAGTTCTTGGACTTTCAGTTAGGCCGTTAGGGGTTCTTTGACCTCACTTCCGGCCAGCAGAGCAGGGAGCAGCAGAATGCCAGGGGGACGCATCTCTGGGGGCCCTGTGATTGCTACTACCAGCAACCACATAACCACAGCAACCATCATCCAATCTACTGTTCTGGGGTGTCTCAGGTTTTTAATTGACCATCATTACTGAGATAAGTGAGGGGGAGGCTGGGAGAGGCGAGGGCCTGTGCTATGGGTCCATTTTCCGCCATTAGAAATAGCAGCAGCCATCTTAATTTATATAAGAAATGTCACTTTGAAGCATAATGCAGACTCCATTTCACCACTATTACTGTTGTGCATCCTTATTAACCCCTATTTCTGCTTATTAACCATGCCCTTTCCTAAAAGACAGTTACATGTGCCATCTTGTGGTCAGTTAGGCTAGTTAACCCCTAATTGCCTATAGGAGTTAACTATCTTCTGTTACTGTCCCCCTGATGGAGAACCCAAAAGGTAAAAAAAAACAAGGTTAAGTAAAGGAAGTGGTATTAGCAGTAGCTGACCTTTTCAAGATACATGGACCGAGATGTGTGGCATTATAGGAAAAAAAATGGCAGATCATTTTGCATTCTATATACTGAAAAAGTAGTAAGCAGAATGCGGAATATAGATAGACATTTTGAAACTAATCATTCCCAGCTCTTGGGAAAAAAAAGTGAGGATGAAAGGAAGGAATATATTTCTAGGCAGCTACAACTTTATAAGAGCCAATCTAATTCCATTCTGAAATTTATAAAAGGCTCTACAAATTTAACATCTGCAAGTTTGAGCATTGCTCATTCCATAGTTTAGCAAGGAAAAGCACTCAGTGAGGGATGATTTATTAAAGAAACTCTTCTAAGTTGTACACCAGTTCTATTTCATGATATGCAGAATAAAGATGCAATTATTAAGAATATCTGAGTTACCACTCAGTAGAAATATCATAAAACACCAAATAATGAGACTGAACACAAACATGCAACATCAATTAAAGAGAGACATAAGTAATTGTAAATATTTTTCAATCTCTCTTGATGAAACTACAGATGTTAAATCACATGCTCAGTTGGCCATTATTGGTCAATATTCTGATGGTCTCACAATGAGAGAAGAGTTGATAAAGTTAGTATCAGTGCCAGCAAGTGCATCAGGAAGTGAAATATGTAAGGTTGTTATAGAAACATTCCATGACCTAAGCATTAATATCTCTAAAATTGTGTCAGTGACGACAGATGGGGCACCAAACATTGTGGGGGGGGGAAAAGTTGGATTTAACAAATTGTTTATGGAAGCTATTGGACATCCAATTGTGCCTTTTCATTGTATTATCCATGAGGAGGTTTTATATGCCAAGGCAGGATTCTCCAACCTAAACAACTTAATGTCAGTTGTTACAAAAATAGATAACTTAATAGCTGCTTGCCCCCTTCACAAATGAGGATTTTCTGCACTTTTGCTGGAGGTTGATTCCACCTACAGTGGACTGCTGATATCCAATAATATAAGATGGCTGAGCCAAGGCAAAGTTCTTGACTGCTTTGTGGAGCGCTTTGAAGAAATTAAGGTATTTCTGGAGGATAAGGAACTGGGAAACTTTTCTCAGCTCCATGATGATAAGTGGGTCAACACCCTGATATTTTTTACAGATCTCTCTGTTCATATTAATGAACTGAACTTAAAGTTACAAAGTTTTGGCAAAAGTATTGACGTTATGTTTGGATACATAAAAGCTTTTGAAAGTAAACTTCAAATTTTCAGGTGAGATGTAGAAACTAAAACTTATAAGTATTTTCCTCAAGTAACAAAGTATTTTGAGAAGGGCAGTGCAGCTGTACAAAATGAAATGGAACCCTTACATATAAAGTGCCAGCATGTTTTAGGCTCATTCCTTGACCAGTTCAGTGATAGATTTAATTAGTTTAGAAGCCTAGAACAGACTATAAAAATAATTAAGTATCCTGATGCAGTAGTCTACAGTAGTTTGGAATTAAATGGTTTCCAATGGTTGAAAATTGATGATTTGGAGATGCAACTTGCAGAATTTCAAGACAGCATCTAGGTTCAGGTGTTTGTTGACTTGAGGTCAAAGCTTGAGCATCTGGAAATGCCTCTTGGAGAATGAAAAGGAATGCCACTACGAACAGGAAATTTGGAGTGCCTGGAACCAATTACCAGATACTTTTAGCTCCCTGAAAAATATAGCAATGGCTTTACTCACAATTTTTCCCTCTACGTACTTTTGTGAGACCTTATTCTCAGTGTTAAATAATATCAAAACCAACAAAAGAAACAGATTGACAGATGAAGTTAGTAGCGCTTGGTTGGGTTTGATGTGTACACAATACCAACTTTCAATTGAAGGTATAGCTAATGAAATTTAGCAACAAAAAAAATCACTAATAGACAGGTTAGTTAAAGAATGCCCCCTCCCCCTTACTTATCTTAATTCACAGCACCCCACACGAGTTAAATAATATCAAGACCAACAAAAGCAACTGACTGACATATGAACAAAGAAGTCACTAAGCAGGTAAGTTAAATAATTAGTTTTTGGTTTATTAAATACAGTTATATATTACAATTATACATTTTTGTTGTTTAAACTATAAATATTATGAAATTGTTTTTTTTCTCGAAGTGACACACCACCCGAGTTATGCTCGGTTTTTTGGTGAATTTTGACATACCAAGCTCAAAAGCTTGCCCATCAACGTTATAAAATAAGGTTTTGAACCCCATAGATTTCTCTCTCACTCTCTTTAAGGATATACATATATAAATTGACCATACCTCCAATCAAGCTACACCCATCAGCCAATCAGGAGCAAATTATGCAAATAAACCCCAACCAAAATGGCTGAGGCCACTGAGAGCAGGAGGGAAGCTTGAGTTTTCCTGGCAATGGAGGAAGCCAAGCTTTCCTCCTGCCCTTGCCAGCCTAGGTGTCCACTCAGTGCTACAAAGTTTCAGTTATAGAAGATACATAATCCCAACAGAAATGGCAGCAGCCATGGAGCTGGAGAGAGCAGAGGCTAAGGTTGCCTGGATGATGGAGGAAGCCAAGCTTCTGCAGTCCTAGCACCCATGCCTCCACTCTAGGCTACAAAGTTTCAATTATAGAACTTAAATTAACCGAAACAGAAATGGCTGTCACCACAGAGCAAGTAGAAGGCTTGGCTCTGCTCTATGCTACAAAGTTTTAATTGTAGAACATAAATTAATCCCAGATCCCAGGGTCACTGCTTGGGTCACTGGGGGGCGTGGCTGGCTTGCAAACAACCATAGGCCCCATGTTCACACTGCCTCACACCTCAAGGGAACTCCTACCCTGATCTGGGACATCCTTCAGGGCAAACCAGCTGGCCCCACCCATGCAGCAGGCCTCTACCCTATCTAGTAAAAGAGTAAAATGCCGATTGACCATCACTCCAACACACCAGAGGGCTGCCCCAATGTGGTCAAAGATCCTGCCCCTATGTGGACACAAGATGGCCACCACAAGATGGCCAGCAGGGGAGGGCTGATTGGAGGTTTCAGGCCCTGTAAGAGAGGGCAGTTGAGGGTGATCAGGCCAGCAGGGGAGGCCAATTGGGAGGGACCAGGCATGCAAGGGAGGGCAGTTGGGGGTGATCAAGCCTGCAGAGGAGGGCAGTTAGGGGTGAGCAGGCCTGCAGAGGAGGGACGTTTAGGGCAAACAAGCTGGCAGGGGAGCAGTTAGAAATCACTTAGGCTGGCAGAGTAGTGGTTAAGGAGTGATCAGGCTGGCAGGCAGAAGAGGTTAGGGGAAATCAGGGAGGCAGGCAGGTGAACAGTTTGGAGCCAGCAGTCCTGGATTGTGAAAAGAATGTCCGACTGCCGTTTTAGGCCCAATCCTCCTGGGATCCCAGATTGGAGAGGGTGTAGGCTGGGCTGAGGGACAACCCCCAACTGGTGCATGAATTTGGTGCACCAGGCCTCTAGAGTGTGTTTGTGTACACACACACACACACACACACACACACATGTACATGTGTATATATGTGTGTGTATTCAATTTTAGTGCCTGTTTATTAAGTACTATATTTTTAAATATCCATATGATCTTTGAAAGATTATTTTTGTAGTTAACACTACTTTGCCACCATATATACTAAAATTATTAAAAAGCTACTATGTTTCAATGTCCAACTGCTAGTCTTTTTATTTTCCTGTTATTAAATGTTTATATGTTGAGAGTGTGTTAAATATTTTCAATATATATTTGAGAAATAATGTATTCAAACACACACAAAAACATTCTAACTACAGGGCTACATTGCTGGTGTGTTTCAGTCCTTCTCCCCTTATCTCCCAGTTTGTTCCCACTTATCTACCATTAGATGTTTCAATGTACAGATTACTCAGGGTGCCAGTACCTTGAGCAGGAAAACCTTTGTTAAGTTATAGCTGTTCAAACTGTTGAAATTTCAAGGGGAAAGACCAAGAGTATTTCTCATGCCACCATTTCTCTGACATCACTCATCAGGTGCTTTCACATTATCCTTTACTACCTTTTCATAACAATTTGAAGAAATCCCTTAAGGTCTAGAAGTGATAGACTTCCTCAAATTTTGTTTGTCTGTGAAAGACTTTATCTTTCCTTCATTTTTTAAGGAGAAATTTGCTTAATATGGCATTCTTGGTTGGAATGTTTTTTGTTTTGTTTTTGTTTAGTACTTTGTATCATTCCCCTATTTTCTTGCAAGGTTTTTCTTGAGAGATTGGCATGAAGTCTTAAGGAGGTCATTTATACATGATAAGTCGCTTTTCTTTTGATGCTTTCAAAATTCTCCTTTTGTACTTAAAATTTGCAATTTGATTAGAATATGTCTTGATATAGTTTTTTTTCGTTGTTCCCCTTTGATAATCTTAAGCTTCATAAATCTAAACACTCATTTCTATCCCAACATAGGGAAATTTTCAGTCATTATTCATTTAAGCATGTTTTCTGTCCTTTTTTGTCTCTATTCTCCTACTGGGACTCTATAATTTATATATTAATTTTTTGTTGGTGTCTTAATCACTCTTTTTCAATTTCCTCCTTATTTCTTCTCTGATTGGGTAATTTCAAATAACCTGTTTTTCAGTCCACAGATTATTTTCTCTGCCTGATCAAACTGTTGAAACTGTTTAAAGTGCTCTGGAAGGTGTTGAATCATCCTGTTTAAACTTTCCATTAAATTTTCCATTTCATTGCTGTATTCTTCACCTTGTGTTAAGTATAATAGTGGTAGATAGATGGGGTATGGTGTTAATTGATATCTTGAAACTTAGCTAAACTAATTAGTTATTTCCAGAAAAATAAATTTGTAGTTTGCATTGAAAATTATGTCATTTGAGTATATACAATTTTATTTCTTTCCAATTTGTTTTTTATTTTTCTTGCTATACTGTACTAATTAGGGCTTTCAGTATGATATTGAATAGGATTGGTAAGAGAAGTCATCCTTGTTAAAAGGAAAGCATTCAGTCTCTCACCATTAAGTATAATTTTAGCAATGGACTTTATTTTTATAGATATTCTCTCTGCATTAGGTGAAATATTGAAATATTTCACTTTTTAACACAGCTTTATTGAGATTTTAAAATCTTTATTATTATGAATGAATATTGCCTTTTGTCAAATGCCTTTTTTACAGCTATTAAGATCACCATATGATTTCTCTGAAGCTGTTAATATGGTCAGATTCATTGATTAATTACCCAGTATTGAACCCAAAATTGCATTTTGTGAATAAACTCCACTTGGTCATGATGTCTAATCTTTTTTTTTATTATTTAATATATTGTAGGATTACATTTGCTGCAATTTTGGTAGAAACTTTTGTGTCTATGTTCATGAGAGATATTTGTCTGTACTTTTAAAATCTGTACTTTTCTTATAATGTCTTTGTCTGGTTTTGGTAATATGGTGGGATCATAAAAAAGTAGGACTTAAATAGATCCAGAGATAGAGAAGCATTGAACAGCCTTCAAACTTCAGAGTGAAGGCAGGGGGAAGGGGGATGGGTAAGAGATCAACCAAAGGTCCTGTATGTATGCATATAAGCATAAACAATGGACACACACATTAGGGGATTGAGGGCATGTGCAGGGGAAGGGGGAGGGTGGGTGGGTGGGGAGATATCAATGCGGGGAAAGAAGATATATGTAATACTATATGTAATAATTTAAAAAATACTTTTTTTAAAGTAGGGAAATGCTCCCTCTCATTTTCTGGAAGTGATAATATAGTTCTACCAATACAAATTTGATGTAGTTCCAACATTATAAATAACAAGTATTTATTTGTAAAAGTTTGGTAGAATTCACTATTAAAATCACTTGTTCTTGCAGTATGTGAGTTAAAACCTATAATATTTAATTACAATTTAATTAAATAGATTTTAACTATAATTTCTTTAGTGGAAAGAGGCTTTTTCAGTTTATGGGCTTCGTCTTGATGAATTTTGGCAGTGTGTATCTTTCATGGAATTGCTCCATTTTATCTAAGCTTTTGAATTTGTGGGCATAATTTTTTTGGTTGTATTTTCTTATTTTATTCAGTAATTATAATTTCCATTTATTTTCTGATATTGGTAAATTGGGTCTCCTTTCTTTTTTCATTATTCGCCTGGGTTGAATGTAGACTTCTGCTAATAAAACAATGCAATTGGTAGATACAAGGAGAAATAGAGCATGTTAGGAATAGGAGGTTTTAGTATGTATTTTCTCTAATAAAGCAAGAGGGCAAATGAAGACATAGAAGAGCAAAGTAATATATTTAAGAAGATAAATCTAATTGATATACATCAAACTCTGTATTCCAAAAACAAAGAAATTACTTTATTTTCTAGGGATCATGGAATAATCACAAAAACTGACCATATATTACTTCACAAAGTACACTTTCTAAAAATACAAACTAAAAATGCAATCCTATCTAATAAAAGAGTAATATGCAAATTGACCATTACTCCAACACCCAAGATGGCTGCCCCCATATGGTCAAAGATGGCTGCCTGCATGTGGACACAAGATGGCCACCACAAGATGGCCAGCAGAGGAGGACAGTTGGAAGGGACCAGGCCTACAAGAGAGGGCAGTTGGGGGTGATCAAGCATGCAGGAGAGGGTAGTTAGGGATGACCAGGCCAGCAAAGGAGGGAAGTTGGGGGCAACTAGGCTCACAGGGAAAGGATGTTGGGGGGGACCCAGGCCTGCAGGGAAGGGCAGTATGACCAGGTCTGTAGGGGGTGGCAGTTGGGGGGAACCAGGGCTGCAGGAGAGGGCAGTTGGGGGGGGACCAGGCCTGCAGGGGAGGGGCAGTTAGGGGTGACCAGGAGTGTAGGTGCAGGCAGTTAGGGAAGGGCAGTTAGGGGCAATTAGGCTGTTAGTGAAGTGATTAGGGGGTGATCAGGCTGACAAGCAGAAGCAGTTAGGGGCAATCAGGAAGGAAGGCAGGTAGGCAAGTAGTTGGGAGCCAGTAGTCCTGGATTGTGAGAGGGCAGTCAGACATTCCTCAAGGGGTCACAGATTGGAGAGGGTGCCAGCTGGGCTGAGGAACACTGCCCCTGTGAATGAATTTTGAGCTTGGGGCCTCTAGTCTATATAATAAAAGCCTAAGTGACCATTACAGTGGAACCACCAGAATGACTAATTGCTATGATGCACACTAACCATCAGAGGGCAAATGCTCAATGCAGGAGCTGCCCCCTGTTGGTCATTGCACTCTCATGGGGGGAGCGTTGCTCAACCAGAAGCCAGGCTCACAGCTGGCAAGTGCAGTGGTGCTAGTGGTAGCCTGTCCCACCTGAGTGGTAAGGAGTGAGGGATCCCGGATTTCAAGAGGGATGTCCAACTGCCAGCTTAGGCCCAACATCACCTGAGGAATCACAGACTGCAAGAGGGCACAGGCTCGGCTGCAGGACACCCTCCCCCACCCAGCACACGAATTTCATGCACCAGGCCTCTAGTACTATTATACAAAACATTCTCTGATTTCATGACAAAACTAAGCATTAATTAATGACAGATACTATAAACAACTATGGTAGTAAACCCTAGTACTCCTGATCTTATCCAGTATTAAGCAATTTATAGAAGATGGAACTTTTTGCCTTGTAAAAAAGGCAAAATGAGATAAAATCAAATTAGTCATATAATTCTCCCTTAAATCATCAACTCAACCAAAATGATGCTAGAACATGGACCCAACCATGTAAAACTTGCTAAGTGTTAGTGGTGATTAGCGTAATTCAACACTTTAATTTCTATTTTTTGTTTAAATAGAATGGGGAAATTTGCACTTTATAGAATATTAACTCCTTAATAACTTATTTATAGATTATAGAGATCCATGTCCAAGTCTGAGATCACACTACTTTTCTAAGAGATAAGGGCATTTAATCGTCAGCATTAAAAAATGTGGAGTTTTAAATACTGTCAAATTTTTCTGTAATAACTGCAATCAGAAAGTCATTTCCACAGCTCAAGGCTTTGTATCACATGGAAGATGCTATCAAAGGGGAAGTAAATCTCTCAAGCTCCCAAAATTTTATTTCTGAACAAAGTTGTTGATTGGTTAATTTCATGTTTGATACACTTCTAGTTAATTTTTCTTCTAATTAAATACATTTTTTTTCATTCAGTAAGTGGCTTATTTTGAAATGTTTCCAAATTTATCAACAATAAATCAGTTCTAAGAAAATCTGTTTGAAGCAGGGATAATTGAATAATGTGTGGTTATGACAAATAATTCAGATACTGTTATTATTATGAGACTATTAAGATTACATAAGAAGATTTTTCTATTGCAAATTAGAAAGTTAAAAGATTATGTCAATTTCATATACAAATTAGTGACAACTGCATTTAATTTTCCTCATACATCTTTAGAGGCTATTTTTAATCCTAGGAATTTGTTGTTCAATTCAAATGTAAATCTGTCAAGAGTGGCAAAAATACATATTATTTCAAGAAATAAAACATAAATGCTATTTTTGTGATAACTTTATCTTTCTATAATTATTGACTGAAAACACTTTAGCTCACTAGTAACATAACATGCTCTAATGCCTTAATCTCAATTCCTGCTTAATTCATCAAGGATGGTTTCTGTCCTTAACACTTAATTGCAATCACACTCATTAAGCTAAATGGTTTGCTATCTTATATATCCTTTGTTTAATCTCATCAACACCATTAATTGACTAGGTCACTCCTCCTTCACCTCCCCCTCCTTCACCTGCTCCTCCTCTTGGTTTAAGATCTCCTTTTCTTGTGCTTTCCTCATACTGGTCATGAAATAAATTCATAGTGAAGAAGTTAAAATTTATTCCATCTCCAGATAAACTGGTGGCAAAAACATTATTCCAGCACGTGTAAAAAAAGAAAACTTTTCAGGTGACTTGAACAGTATTTCTATAACTTAGTTCAAACAATATGCCTTTCCTAAAATATATTAAAAATGAACTTCAGTGATAAATTAACCACATTGGTCAAAGGGTATAAAATGAACCATTTCTGGAACAAAAATGAATACATACGCTATAGTTGCTTTGTTAATTTAAACATTTTAGAGATCATTTTTCAAACTGTTTCAGTGGCCTATAGCCAAATTCTATGCTCCAGGTGAACAAAAATCTATCCTTTCTAAATGAACAGCATGGACTGCCAGTTTCCTTGAGGAGAGGAAAGTTTAATGTATTTACTCTGCTATAACTATCAATAATGATTTAGATAAACTGTAAAATATAAAAAGGACCTTTTTGTGAAGCTTAAGCTTTGCTGCACTCATGTGTTAAGATAAATGCAATTTGCACTAACAGCAAAACAAAAATTTGAACTAAAATGTAGTACCATGTCACATCAGTCTTAAAAGGCTACTTCTGTCTCAACCATGTGGATGAACAGAAAAAATAATGTCAACTAGATATATGTTTTTAGCAAAAGAAAAATATATGTGTTTTCATTTTCTGGCTTAAAATACTGCTATTCTAATGTCTTTCCCCCAAAGCTCATAGATATACCATACATCTAAGATAATACCAGTGAATTATGAAACTATAAACTTGAATGTTTAATAAGTTAATAATAGATCTGAAAGTATGGAATAAATCCACATAGCACACAGTTAACTCTTCACAGGTTTATAATTTTTAAAACTCTAAAATCAGATCATTTTCTAATAAAACTTGTCATAATTATTTTATAATTTGATAAGGAAATTGATATCTAATAAAAAGTAACGCCATCAAGGTTTATTGAATTGCTATGCAAGAACAATGGACTGTGATTATTCTTTATAGCAGCAAATATAAAAATGCTTAGTAGTTTTAGTTGCAGTTAAATAGAATGGATTGAAGCATTAATGTTTGTCTTAGAATCTACAGGAAGGAAATGTATTAGTTTTAAAAAAGTGATGGATGAAAGAAGCAAGGCCAAGGTAGGGGTAAGCTTTGGGCAATGGAAGGGAGGCCTCAATAAAAAGTAAAAAATGGAAAATGTTGGTCAGATCAGAACAGTGCAAGTGTTATGTTGTATTTTAAGAAAGTGAAATGTTATGTCAGGGTTAGTAAGGGAAGTCAAGCTGATAAATAATATAAATGCCTCTTATTTCAAATGGATTGTAAGCTTAGTTTTAATATGTGAATTTCTAAAAAGGAAATGGAGAAGTCCAGAATCAAACTACATAGCCAGACTTCTGTTTTTGATTTATCTGTGATTGGATCACTTAGTAAATATCTTCATCCAGAAGGTAATTTCTAACTAGATAAAAATCCCATATTTTTTCAGTCTGTCCTTTTCCTTGGTGTTCTTTTTTACACAACCAAATTATTATTATTTAAATTCTTTATTGTTTAAAGTATTACATATGTCGCCTCTCCCCAGCCATTCCCACTCCCAGCACATGCCCTCCTCCCTCCCCCCAGTCTGTGTCCATTGGTTATGCTCATATGCATGCATTCAAGTTTTGGTTGATCTCTTACCCCATCAGGCCCCACCTTCCCTCATAAGTTGGACAGTCTGTTCGATGCTTCAGTGACTCTGGCTCTATTTTTGCTCATCAGTTTATGTTGTTCATTGTATTCCACTAATGAGTGAGATCATGTGATATTTATCTTTCACTGACTGACTTATTTGGCTTAGCATAATGCTCTCCAATTCCATCCATATTGTCACACATGGTAAGAATTCCTTCTTTTTTTTTTTTTTTTTTTTTACAGCAGCGTGGTATTCCATAGTGCAGATGTACCACAGTTTTCTAATCCACTTATCTGCTGATGGGCACCTAGGCTGTTTCCAAATCTTAGCTATGGTAAATTGTGCTGCTATGAACAGTAGTGCATATGACTTTTCTGATTAGTGTTTCTAGTTTTTTGGGATATATTCCTAGAGTTGGGATTACTGGGTCAAATGGGAGTTCCTGTTTTAGTTTTTTGAGGAAACTCCATATTGTTTTCCACAGTAACTGCACCAGTCTGCACTCCCACCAGCAGTGCATGAGGGTTCCTTTTTCTCCGCATCCTCGCCAGCACTTGTCATTTGTTGATGATAGTCATTCTGACAGGTGTGAGATACTACCTCATTGTTGTTTTGATTTGCATCTCTCAGATGATTGGTACTTTGAACATTTTTATTGTTAAAGTTTTTATTTCTTGCCTTATGAAAAAAGTAATATTGTTACACATATTATTTTTCTTATAAACTTTAAAGTTAAGGTGTTTAATTTTGGAAATAAATTCCTATTTTTTTATTAATTAAAAATTAATTTAGTTGTAACTTACATCTTTATTATAAAATTTCTATCAAAGCTCAAAGAAAATTTTTCCATTTAATAATTTAAAAGTTTCTTAGCATTTATTTTTCCATATTTTCTATTTTTTTCCTTCATCCTCATCTGAGGATATTTTTTTCATTGATTTTTAGAGTGAAAAAGAGAGAGAAGGTGGGGAGAGAGAGAAACATCGATTAGTTGCGTCCTGCACATGCCCCCACCAGGACCAGATAATCTGCAATCTATGTACATGCCCTTGACCTGGAATCAAACCTGCAATCCTGCCATCTGCAGGCCAGTGCTCTACCCAATGAGCAATTAGCCAGGGCTAAATATTATTTTTTATTCCCATTTTTAATTTATTGTTTGTATACAGGCAGACTCCTAATGTTGTATATTAATCTTGCATCTACCACTTTACTATGTAACTTAAGTGTTTATAATATTCTCTAGGGTTTAGGTAGTACAGTTTCATCAAAAATTATAAGTTTGCTCTTTCCAATTTTAAAGCACAATTCTTTTTTTTCCTCATTGTATTACTTACATAGTACCATTCAAAATCACTCTTGTGCTAAAGTGTCATAATAACTTTAGTAGGTAGTTTTGCAATTTTTTGCGAAAGAGGTGTATTGCTAAATTTTGAAGTACTAAAGACAATGTAGTATTAAGTGTGAGAGGAATGCCTTAGGAGAAGGCTCTGAAGTGAAGCAGATGACTAAATATCCCAAGGAATGATTTTTCAAACTCATTTTGCTGATGAAGTAACCAAGGCAGAAGTAGTATCTGCCTTTTGCTTATTCCCTGTTTTTATCAAACATAATTTGATTTGCTATCTTTCTCCTAACCAATTTCAGATGCTGATTGAGGTTCTGAAGCTACTCTCAGCATCTGTTCCCACGAATCTCTGGTCTTTCTTTAGTACTAAGGGCTAAGTATAGTCATCTTCTTAAATGTGTACTAGCTATATTTGCGAGCCACTCTCCACTTGGTTCCACCGTTCACTCATCTTAATTTTGGAGTAAAAGCTCTCCACACTTTTCATACTATGTTCCCAGTGTCGGGGCTCTGCTTCCCTGATGGGACTGAGCTCCAGTCCACTGGCTTGTGACCTGCCACCTCAAGGGCAAAACTTTCATGTAACCCACTAGTTATCAACCTTGACAACACATTAAAATTATCCAGGGAGCTATTCATTTTTTTACATGTCTGCATTTCAACTCTAGATACCTGATTTCATGAGTCTGAGGTGGGCCCCACAACTGTGCAGTCAGTTTGAGAACCACTGATCTTATTTGGCTATAAAATACAATCTGCTTCTCTTTTCTTTTTGGCTGACATTCTATCACTACACGGACACCCATGGGTGATTGTGGCCTAAATTAGCCCGGGTATATCAATTTTCTTTGTCCAGGGTTCTCTGTAGGATCTCTCTGGCAGATGTTCTATTATCGCCCTGCCTCACCTATCAGCCTATTCAAATTTGGTAAATTATTCCCTTTCTTTCCCTTATCTGGGCTGGAAGGAGCAAGCATAATTCACACTTTAATCACTCACATGGGTAGTTAGTGGCAAAGCCAGGGCCTGAAACCAGGTGTACTGACTTCTAGACATCTGTTCTTTGCATTATGACTGAATGTCTTTAACTTATTTTATTATTTACTTTGCCATGTTCTGGAGTCTCCCTCTATCCCTACATTTGGGCTTGGTATACTCAATAAATATAGATTGGTGATTATTTATATTTTTACACATTTTTCTCCCTTTGTACACATATCTCCTTTTAGACAATGCTGAAAAGATCATGATTTATTATTCCACGTAGTAAGTAACAGCTGGAGTCAATTAAAGTGAGTTTAACTCTTATACCACATGGCACAGAAGCTGGATGAAGTTTTTATTGAAGCTAGACATTGGTAATATAATATGTAACGTATATAGACTCTCGATCGCATTTCATTCCACATGTCCTTGAATTTAGGTATTATAAGAAAGCATGATCAGATAACGAGAAATTATGATGTCTTAATTTTTTCAAAGAAATAATTTTTCTTTATGTCTCCACAACTATGCTTCAAAACAAATTACAAATTCAAATTCTTTTTCACACTTTGTCTGGAAGGATCCTCAAATAAAATAGCAAAAATGTGACTTAAAGCACCCCTTAGTAATGTTTCAGATGTCATAACATTTTTTTCTCTTTAAATCGTCAAGGAACAAGCAATAGATCTTTTTAAAAAATTGTCATGATGGTTGGAATTTTATATTTTAGGAATAATCTAGGAAGTAAAGCCAATCAATCCACACACAGAGGCTTAAAAAAGCCATTCCTAAAAAATCACATTTCTCTATATTCAGGTACTATACTAGATATGCACATCACATTATATAGTTAACACTTCAGTCACTAAAGACTTAAAGAGATATCCTATATTTGGCCTGGAACAACTACTAGCAAATGTATTTTTCAATGGTTCATTATCAAATACAGTTAGATTAAAATTTAAAAATTATAAAAATACTAAACTATTTTTAACCAATGGAAGCTATACTCAATTGACATCCTATGTGAATCCCGCTCACACAGACTTTAAAGCTAAAAGGAGAGCCTGAGATTACATTCTCCATGTATCAGATCACATTTAAGGACTGAGCTCTTGCTCTCATTCAACTACCAGGTATGTCGCTTGTCTAAATACTGGACAGTAAAATTTTACCTTCATATGTAATTGAGCAATGGGATAGAGATCTTTGAAAAAGGTGAGTCTAAAATGAATGTTTTTTTCTCAACAGAAATGCTTAAAGTATAAGTTAATCTTATTTTTATGAAAACTCATCTTTTCCTCCCATATACTCCAGTGATTCTGTGTTAGAGCACTCTAATTTCTTTCATCTCTAAATCTAGTTAGAATCTTCACATTGCAGCCGCGCTCTTTATTTACATATCCTTTAGGGTGTGTCCCATATGCAAAAGTCAAGTTCCAACTTAGTAGAAATAGAGATTCTTGGCTGTCACCATCATGGAGAAGATCAGGACATTTCTGAGTTGGATGCAAAATATGGTTGAGACTATAGAGCCGGTGAGCCTGCTAAAGGGTCACAGTGGAATTAGGGGGAAGGGACCAGGTATGTAGCTCAGGCTTTGGAAGGATAATCTAGGCTGCATGGGGAGACAGCTGAGTTCAGAGAATCGGGTACATGCAACAAGGACTCTAACATGGAATCCAAATCTACAAGAGGAGGACTGCCAAACTTCACTTCAGAACAAATACTATATTTTTATGAAAGCAGAGACAATAAATTATTCCCTTGGGTAATACAATTGTTTATTGAAGACAGTGGCCAATATCTTAGGCTAGATGGGAAGCTACCAAGGAGAGAGAGCAGCACTTGGAGCAGAATTCCATTCCTAGGTACATCCTATTCCCCCCTCATTCCTTCTGTCAACAAGAGAAGCAAGAGAAGACAAGAGTCCCAGGCGCCCTTTTTAACACCCTAAGTATCTGTTGACTTTGGGCTACATTTGTTTTTCTAGTTCTTAAAGATATAATGTTAGGTTGTATATTTGGCCAAATTTCTACTACAAACTACAAATTGTAATTCAGGAACTAAAAACAAACTTCAATTAGGAAGAAAAATGGACACTTTTAATTGTGTTCATTTTATAACTGCAGTCATTAAAGCATATTATAAATTGAGTTCTTTGCCCTATAGACTTCTCACATTCAGGATTGTTCTTGGTAACTCTAAAAATTATTTTAACCATAGTTCCTTAACTATTTAGGTCTAGGTACTGTTCTAAACACTTTCAGGTCTTTACCACAAAGGAAACTATTATAATATTCATTTTATAGCTGAAGTAACTGAGTTAAATAAATTGTCCAAAGCACATGGTTAGTATATTGTAGCACCTGACTCCAGCCTCATGTGCTTACATAACTACACAGATTCTCATGACACTTTCTTATTGCCTTTTGAATAACTTTAAAATAAAAATGTCTTTAGATGTTTTTATTTGTTAAACTTAAATCTTTATTGTTCAGATTATTACAATTGTTTTCCTCTTTTTTCCCCCTATAGCTCCCCTCCACCCAGTTCCCACCCCACTCTCTGCCCTTACTTCCCCACCACTGTCCTCATCCATAGGTGTACGATTTTTGTCCAGTCTTCTTCCTGCACACCCCACACCCCTTTCCCCCTGAGAATTGTCAGTCCACTCCCTTTCTATGCCCCTGATTCTATTATATTCACCAGTTTATTCTGTTCATCAGATTTTTAATTCACTTGATCTTTAGATTTACTTGTTGATATGTAATTGTTTTTCATAATTTTTATCTTTACCTTTTTCTTCTTCTTCCTCTTCTTAATAAATACCTTTCAGCATTTCATATAATACTGGTTTGGTATTGATGAACTCCTTCACCTTTTTCTTATCTATGAAACTTTTTATCTAATCTTCAATTCTGAATGATAGCTTTGCTGGGTAGAGTAATCTTGGTTGTAAGTTCATGCTATTCATCACTTTGAATATTTCTTGCCACTCCCATCTGGACTGCATAGTTTCTGTTGAGAAGTCAGTCGACAATTGTATGGGTGCTCTCTTGTAAGTAATTAACTGTTTTTCTCTTGCTGCTTTTAATATTCTCTTTGTATTTTGCTCTTGGCATTTTAATTATGATGTGTCTTGGTGTGGTCCTCTTTGGATTCCTTTTGTTTGGGGTTCTGTGCACTTCCTGGACCTGTAAGTCTATTTCTTTCACCAGGTGGGGGAAGTTTTCAGTCATTATTTCTTCAAATAGGTTTTCAGTATCTTGCTCTCTCTACTGGCACCTCCATAATTCTGTTTTTGGTATGCTTGAAGTTGTCCCAGAGGCTTCTTACACGTTCTTCAAAGTTTTGGATTCATTTTTCCTTTTGCTTTTCCAGTTGAGTGTTTTTTGCTTCTTTGTATTTCAAATCTTTGACTTGATTCTTGTGTTCCTCTAGTCTGCTATTGGATCTCTGTATAATATTTTTTATTTCAATCAGTGTATGTTTAATTTCTAGTTGCTTCTTTTTCATATCCTCGAGCGTCTTGCTAAATGTATCAGCCTTTTCTAGGAAATTTTTGAAAAATGTTATAACCGTGGTTTTGAACTCTATATGCAGTCATTTGTTTTCCTCGATTTCTTTTGTTTGTGATCTGTTTCTTTGTCTTTGCATTTTTGCTGCTTACCTGAGTTGGTAGGGTAGCTTTGTGTGCTTGGAGTCCTATGAGACCCAATGGTACGGCCTCCCCAGTTACCTGAGGTGGACACTCTTGGTGCAACCATTTGTGGACTTGTTGTAGATATGTCTTGATTGTTCTTGGGAGGAATTGACCTCCAGGTCAATTGGCTGTAAGGATCAGCTGTGTCTACGCTGGGAGAACTTCTGTGCTGGAGACACCCTTATGAGACAAGTCTTGAAAAATTGCAAAAGCCTCTGTACTTGGCTTGGATGGGGTGGAGTCTCAGGGCTGAGCAAACAGTCTTGGCTTACTGTCATCCCTGCCCTATGAGGCCCTTGGGTCTCAGTGTCCCTCGGTAATCAGTAACCGCTGCAAGCACCTCTGAGAGAAAGCCGTCATCCTCCAGTTTCTCCTGCTGCCAGAAAGTCCAGCTACTCTGGATTTCCCGATTCTCATCCAGAGTTAGAGTTCAGTGCAATCCGGAGCTTCCATTTCCCTCCCACTAGAGAAAGCCAGTGGTGCACTCAGTAGTCAGTCCTCTCTGTACGCACTTGTGCACATGTCTCCAGACCTCTGCCTTTCATGGCTCCTCTGAGTTTTCACCTGAAAGTCCAGATTCTTTCACCTCTCCCTTATGAGCCTGGGTCCCCAGGGTCTCATCCAGAACTGGGGTTCAGCACAGTTGGGAACTTTTGTCTCCTTCCCACTAGAGAAAGCCAGCCAGGCACTCAGCCACCCATCATCTCCGTGTGCATGTCTCCATACCTCAGCCTTTTGCAGCACCTCTGATTCTCTGTGTGATTTTTTTATTTCCTTCTAGTTATAGAATTTCCACTCAGCCAGCTTTCCTGTGGTTCTGGATGATGTCCATTCTGTCTTTTAGTTGTGGTTTTGAAATTGTTGTGCGAGGCAGCAGTTTAGGTGTTTACCTATGCCACCATCTTGGTTTCTCCTCTCTTTAGACTTTTTAATAAATTTTCCCCATTTTATTGTTCTGGATTCCAGTTAAAAATATGTCTAAGTGTGAGCCTTTTAATATTTAAAGTGATGGGCATTTGGTGAACTCTTTCATTTGAAAAAGTATCTCATATCAAATTTGTTTCCTCCTTTCTTTCATCTTTTTTCTTTGTTTTATAGAAATTCCCAAATACTGGACTATGGGAACTTAATTCTGGGGTACATATGACCATAATAAAAGATTGGGTTTTTTCCTTTTCTGCAAAATATTTTGGCTAAGTGGACAGGCACAATAAGAATAGACTAAGTTTTGTTAACAAACCAACAAATGTATGACTTTAACAACAGTGGAGCCTGGAGTCTTTGTTCCAGGTCTCCACTCGGGACTTAGGCTGCCACTGGGTGTAGCCAGTAAGGCAATGTTGCTGGGCTAAGATTTTTGGAAAGAGATCTGAGTGGTTGTAACAGTTCAATGATCTGCTCAAAAAAGGGACACATATCACTTTCTCTGGTAGTTCCTGGGTCATAACTAGTCGCATGGTCCTGTAAAACTATCAGTTAATTTTGTTGGGAATGAATGTGGATGTTAGTGATTTGTTTGTTCAGGACTAGTAAAGGTAAATGGCTGTTTAACAATAATTATTTCATGTTTACACTTTCACTGACTTTTAGCTCTACTTTTCATTTCCATACTTATTTATACCTCCTGATTCTGAGATGAGCGCTTCTTCAAGTTTCTCTCTAAAAATGTACTTTTTTGTTATAGTGTATTTAGGTTACAGCTTCTCTCTTCAGCAAAAGTGTTGATCTTTCTCATGGGTCAGTCATATTCATTTCCTTATTCCTGTTCTAGTCAGTGTTATAGTTTTATCCTTTGTAATTCATTCTGTTTATTTCAGTGGATTCTCAAAAAGAGTGAGGCAGACTATAGGTATTACCTGACTTTTATAACCTTAAGCAGGAAACTTTTTTCCAGTCTCAAATTTCATTCTTACATTGAGATACATCTAAATATATGAGAAAAAAATACTTTTAAGTGCTTTGAGATCACCTTTTTACACAAATCAAAAATATATTTTAGGTTTGTTTTTACTAGATCTATGGGATAAATAGATCAGAATTTTAAACTTTGATATTACAGTGGGATTACAAAGGTAACTGGTATTTGCCTTGAAAAAGTGTGTGACTTATCAGGGCAGGAAAATACAGATATATTAATATACAATATTAATTTAAAAAATTAACAACTATGGGAGTACAGAAGATGGAGAAATTGTATTTAACTCTTAGATGCAAGAAAATCTGTATAGGAGAATGACTGAAATGAACCTTTTTTCTTTTACCCACCCTACCCACCTCTTAAACTTCCATTTTTGGATTCTAGTTTTCATGCTCTGCCATCTAAGTGTGAAACATTCAATTCCTTCATAGGAAAGTGAGAAAATTTCTACTTAATTAGACTTAATTTTAAACATGATCAAAACCTTAGGCATAGTTTTGTTAAAAAAACTTACCCAAGAAGCAAGACATTATTTTGGCACACACACACAAATTAATACCTTTCTTCAAAACATCTGTTATATCCTTTAAAAATCTATAATTATAAAAAATTTGAATAAATAAAATTGGCATAAAAGAGAGATAAGGGGTCAAAGATTAATTAAGCTAAGTACATGTTTATTTCTAACTTTTCATTTTTTGGCCTACCACATCTAAACTTATTTATATACTAGAGGCTTGGTGCATGAAATTCGTGCACGGGGCAGGGGTGTGTGCCTCTGCCCAGCCTGCACCCTCTCCAATCTGGAACCCCTCGAGGGATGTCTGATTGCACATTTAGGGCCTATCGGGATTGGGCCTAAATGTCCAGTTGGACATACTTCTCACAATCCAGGACTGCTAGCTCCAAACTGCTCACCTGCCTGCCTACCTGATTGCCCCTAACCACTAACCACTTCTGCCTGCCAGCCTGATTACCCCCTAACCACTACTCTGCCAGCCTAATTGATGTCTAACTGCTCCCCTGCCAGCCTGTTTGCCACCAGCTTCCCTCCTCTGCCAGCCTGGTCACCCCTAACTGCCTTCCCTTGCAGGCCTGGTCCCTCCCAACTGCCCTCCCTTGCTGGCCATCTTGTGATGGCCATCTTGTGTCCACATCAGGGCAGGATCTTTGACCACATGGGGGAAGCTGTCTTGTGTGTTGGAGTGATGGTCAATATGAATATTACTCTTTCATTAGATAGGATAGAGGCCTGGTGCATGGGTGGGGACAAGTTGGTTTGCCTTGAAGGGTGTCCTGGATCAGGGTGGGGGTTCCCTTGGGGCATAGGGCAGCCTGGGTGAGGGGCCTATGGTGGTTTGCAGACTGACTATGCCCCCCAGCAACCCAAGCAGAGGCCCTGGGATAAGGGATTAATCTATGTCTACAATTGAAACTTTGTATCCTGGAGCAGAGCTAAGCCTTCTGCTCGCTCTGTGGCAACAGCCATTTCTGTTTGAAACTTTGTAGCCTAGAGTGGAGGCCTAGGCTAGTGCTGCAGAAGTTTGGTTTCCTCCATCACCCCAGTAACCCTAAGCCTCTTTTCTCTCCAGCTCTGTGGCGGCTGTCATTTCTGTTGGTATTATATATCTTCTTCTTTTATTTTTTAATATACTTTATTGATTTTTTACAGAGCGGAAGGGAGAGGGACAGAAAGTCAGAAACATCAATGAGAGAGAAACATTGATCAGCTGCCTCTTGCACGCCCCCTACTGGGGATGTGCCCACAGCCACGGTACATGCCCTTGACCAGAATCGAACCTGGGACCCTTCAGTCCACAGTCCAACGCTCTATCCACTGAGCAAAACCGGTCTCGGCTGTATCTTCTATATTGAATCTTTGTAGCACTGAATGGAGGCCTAGGCTGGCAATGGCAAGTGGAAAGCTTGGCTTCCTCTGTTGCCAGGGTAACCCAAGCTTCCCTCCTGCTCTCAGTGGCAGCAGCCATCTTTGTTGGAGTTTATTTGCATAATCTCCTGATTGGCTGGTGGGTGTGGCTGGTGGGCGTGGCTTAATAAGAGGTACGGTCAATTTGCATATTGCTCTTTTATTAGATAGGATTAACTGCAAATCTGGAGTTTTCCTTCTGGATTTTCCTGCTGAGATACACACTAATATTCTATAGCTACTCTACATATTGTTTTCCCATAGATATATAAACTCAGTCTTGTCTAATGAACTTATTATTTCTTTTCCCAATCCAGCCCCTCTTCTGACATCCGTTACTTAGTAAATGGTTTTCTCACATATCTAGAATCCTGGCTAACTTTGTTCAGTGTTTTATATAGGGTTCTTTAGGCACAAGTGACAGAATGGCTAAAACCTCTCTCCTTGGTTATTGTTTTAATTGTGTCTTGTCTATTGGCGTATATCCGAACTAAATACTAGTAGGATCTTCCTGACATGGAAGATCTATGCCATTTCAATAAATATATTGCAACCATTGCCAGGCTTATTTCCAAGGGGCTCACATTCTCTGCACCCCAGTTGCAGAATAGGATATGACAGGAATTGGCAGCTCTTTTATTGTTCAGGCATAGGGAAGCTTCACCATTAATATGGCTTTTTTTTTCCGACTAGATTGATTGAATATAACATACTAGTGGCCCGGTGCATAAAATTTGTGCACTGGGGATGGGTGACCCCTCACCCCGACCTGCCCCCTCTCACATACTGGGAGCCCTCAGGTGATGTCTTACTGACCGCTCACCCCCAGCCTGCCCAAGGCCTAAAGCTTCTGCCTCTGGCCCAGGCGTTAGGCCTTGGGCTCCCAGCCATGGACCTGCTCTGCTCAGCTCTCGCCTTAGCCTCAACCACCCGGGGCCGTGCGGTTGCTGCTGGGCGCCTCAGCTCTAGTCCAGGCCTTAGTCCTGGCTGCCTGCAACTGCCCGGCTTCAGGGGCTGTGCGGTCGTCACCACCACCTTGGCTCCGCCTCTGGGGGCCACACGCTTACCATTGCCACCTTGGCTCCATCCCTGGGAGCTGTGCAGATGGGGCTAATTTCTGGACCAGAGCTGAGGAGCCCGGCAGCAGGTGCACTGCTCTCGGGGGGTGGAGCCAAGACAGCAGCTGCTGCTTCGGCTCTGCCCCAGGAGCCCCATGGTTGGATAAGCCCCCAGGGGCCGTGCACTCACCATTGCCATCTTGACTCCACCCCCAGGTGCCGAAGCAGCCAGCGGCGATCACATGGCCCCTGGGGACAGGTAGTCACAGGAAGACGGGGCTAAGGTCTGGACCAGAGCTGAGGCCCTGGTGGCAAGTGCACAGCTCCCGGGGGTGGAGCCAAGACAGTGGCTGTCACCATGGGTCCCTCAGCTTGACTTGCACCCTCTCTAATCTGGGAAGTCTCAGGCGACCCCTCCAATCTGAGAGTTTCTGTCTGTCTTTGCAGTAACATGAGTGTATTGTCTGAGACCCCAACCTTTGCTTTCTCTCCATCCCCCACCCACAATAATAACTTCTTCCTCACTCACTTTGATATAGTGTCTAGAGATCCGGTAGTGCGTATGCCACGAGAACTACATTTCCCAGCATTCCTGGTGCTCTGCCTGTTGGGGCCAGAGCACCTTGCACCTAGCGTTCATTACCTAAGGTTCTCCTCATGCTCATTTGCATGTCCCACGCAACAGGTAAACCTCACACCTCAATCACAGCCTAACTGTCAGAGCAACCTACATGCAAGCCTCCTGAGGGGATCTCGTGGCATAAAATTGCCCTAAGCGTCCCAAGGTCACCATGAAAGTTTTCGACTCAGTCAACAGTAAATGTAAGGAGGGAGGGATCTTGCCAGCCTTTAAGTACCATGTGGGCAGAGCTTGCAGTGTGGTGCTTGCTTAGGTGTCACTGTGGCCACACCCTGTCTGCTGGCCATGCCTCCTGGCCACACCCCTGCCCCCTTCTCCTGATTGGCTGGTAGTGTAGCAGAGGCATGGTCAATTTCCATGTTATTCTTTTATTAGATAGGATTTCATTAACTTTTAAAGAATGAGCTTTTGAAATGAACATGGCTAAGTTCTAGTGAACTTTAACATATGCTTTCTCATGTCTATATTAAAACAAATGAAACAACCTTATTTGTTCACATATCTTATTACCCTGATGCTGTTAATAGTAGAATGGCTTAAAAATTATATACTTATTAATGATTTGAGTTTATATATTGTGACCCTTGTTAAACTATCATCGTCATGTTAAAGGATGTATAATAACCCAATTCACTCTATGAATATCCATTTTATCTAAGGAAATACTTGGTATAGATCACTCAGAGGCCCATGTTTCATAGTTTTAAACACTACATTTTAACCACAGTGCTAGAGAAACTTGAGAAATTATTTCTCATTTAGTCATCACTAAGAATGGAAAGGGATGAACAAGAAGAGATTAAAAGTCAAATATGTATTTTTTTAATGTATGTGTGAATTTTGAAAGAAATTAATCAGTAAGCAGATTCATTACAGGGGTAAGGTCATGTACTGGAAATAATCAACCCACAATATGCTTTTGGAATGCACTTTTGGCAGAATCTAGACTGCTTATTTTTGAATTAGAGCCATTCAGATAAGTAACAAAAACTGTGATATTTGAAATAATATTATTTTACATAACATTTACTTCATTATTGCATGTGCGTATTAAATATCTTAAAATAACATAAGTCATGGAATCACACCATAGGGAATGATATGGTGCAATTATGTGCAAAAAAAGATTATGGTTTGATTGTGAGGGTAATGAGAACCAATGGAGAAGTCCACAGATAATTATCCTCATTCTGTTGTATACACTTTCCATTTCCCACCATAAGAGGTAACCTAATTAAATTGCAGGATCTTTATAACTGACCCTATAGCACTTACTATAAACCAAGTATTAATAACTCTTCTTTATTTCTTAACCTATTTGTTCACAACCAATATTTTTATAATATTGGTACTACCACTATGTTGGCATTATAAGCAACCCCACCATTCTTTGGACATTGTTTCTGAAAATGGTGATTCTAATATGTAGTTAGAATATGTACAGTTAGAATATGTTTGTACAAGATTTCTAGGAACTAACCTCAAAAGACACAAATTCTGAACTTCAGGCATTTTAGCTCCAGATGATTTCCTAACTTTCAACCATAAAACCAAGATGATGTAAAACGAGGATGACGACAAACAGGGTGGTACACACCAGATCATCACTTGACCAGTTTCGAGGTCCTTATCAGAATAGACTCTACCGGTGTGTTACATAGAGAACTTTTCAAACCCTCTCCCCATGATCTCTGTTCGGACAAAGGGAAGCTTCAATATCAATATAGTTTTTTCAACTGAATTTCTCTCCTTATAAAAACTGCCTGTAGTGAGATGTTAAGACAAGAGTCCCCCTTCTCAGGCTGCCAGTTCTTAAATAAACCAGTTTTCCTAACACTGGCACTTGTCTCTCAAAGAGCAGCCAAACTAAATTTGGTATCAATATTGTTCTCTTCATTTTTTGGAGGCTAATAAAGGTTAAGTACATCACTCAGAATAAAAATACTACTAACTCGGAAATAGTTCAGGGGAGGAGAAATGAGGGTCACACTAGGAGATTTGATGATGAAAATGGGAAAATGTATATAGATCTATAATATTTAGAAGTAAAATTGCTTGGACTTTCTCAAATAGGATATTAGTAAGAGAAAAGATAATAAATTACAGTGATTCTTCGGTTTTTGGCTTGAGAGCTCTGTGGATGATACTGCCAGTTACTGTGTTGGGATGGGGGATGGAACCATTTTAGTGGAAGGGCGTGAACTTGAGGTGGTAGAGGGTCCATTGCAATAAGAGTTGTTTTCCTACACAGCTATAGAGATGGGTTCTATGGAAGGAGACTCTAAAATGGAGATGTGTATAGAAGTGGTTTTTCATAGTTTTCTTAGAATAACACCTATGAAGAAAGGAAAGGAGCAGGATTGTGCAGAGGAAGATGGATGTGTCAGACCAGTGGTCAGAAAATTGCAGCTTGAGAGCCACATGTGGCTCTTTGGCCCCTTGAGTATGGCTCTTCCACAAAATACCACCACGTGAGGGCACACCCATATAGTGCAATTGAAACTTCGTGGCCCATGTGCAGAAGTGGGTTTTTGCCTCTCACAAAAAATTTCAATCATTGTACTGTTGATATTTGGTTCTGTTGACTAATGAGTTTGCCACCACTGTGTCAGACAGTTGTAATAGAGTTCTTAATCCGTTTTGTGGGAAGCTCAGTAGCAGGGATGACCCCTTGGTATAGGATGAGTCAAGGCAAGTGCTCCATCTATCACCTTAGAGGCATAGAACAACTTCCTTTACCCCAAGGTAATTTCTGGAAGGGACTTAGCTGTGAGCCACAGTCCACCCTCTTGAAAAATGGGAGAATGAGTGCCTCAGTCTTGAACATAGGTATCTGGATGTTGAACCATAACCTCTCCTACACCTATTCAACACTCAGTGGGACAAACTGGCCATCTAACATATCAAATTGGATATACAAATCTAGATAAAATGGAAAAATCAAGGCTGGAGATTGAAATTGGTGAACTCATTGTAAGCCCAATAAGCAGTCTTCACACACATGCCGCAGTGCCAAATGCATTGTGTAGCTGGTTGAATTATGTCTCCCAAAAAGTTAGGACTGAGTCCAAAACCTTGAAACCTGTGAATGTAAACTTATTTGGACAAACGGTCTTCTCAGCCATAAATTATTTTAAGAGATATAGAGAAGGAAAAGACAGAGGCAGAGATGAGTGATGCTGATGCAAACTGAGGAATGCCTATAGCCTGCAGCAGCTAAAAGAGGCGAGGAAGGATTTTCTCCTAGAGCTTTTGGAAGAAGTGTGGCTCTGTTGATACTTGGACTTTGGATTTCTGACTTCTAAAAATCAAACTTTGTTGTTTTCCACTCATTTGATCTCCCATCATATCTAGTGTGTAGGTTATTTGTCCTGCTTCCTATCAATTGACAGCCCCCGATGTCTTTCGTGAGTCCCTGCTGACCCTAGAATTTAGGGAAATATAAAAATCTCCTATCGGTAACTTAATGGCTCAGTATCAAATATTAACTAAAACTTGATCCTGAATCCTATTTTGTAGTTTTTAAAAATATGTACACTTTAAAAATGATCTGTCTGATTTGCTAGTTTTTCTGTAATTTTTGTTTGATTCACTTTTGATAATCTCAGAACTCTGATTCTTTAACTCTGATCCAATCCTTATGACTAGATCCCTTCTATAATGTTATCTGAAATCCAGGATTATAAAGTAATTTTTAAAATTTAGAATTATATTCTTGAGTTACAGATTAAAGTAATCTGGAATATGCAGATTTGGTGTGTTCCATTAGGTTTTCTCAATTTGACATGAGGTAGTACAGGTGGAATGAATGCTAAATTAGAGAATACCCTCTAGGAAATGTTACAACTTAATCATTTGTTAAACTGAGATGAAAATATTAATAAATCTACCAAATATTGGACTAGTAGAAGCATTTTTGATATTCTGGCAATACTAGGACTATAGTTATTAGGAGATTGGGTACTTATTTTACTAAATGTTGCTATATCTATCAAGTCCCTATTTTCTCCCAGTACTGTATCATTAGGATTTGTTCCAAACATTGCCAGGGAAATGTTGCTGTGACAACTTAATAGTTAAAGATATTAGTATGCTGCAATATTAAGTAAATCTGTTAAGGTCACATAAGTAAAAATCAAAGCTACAGATTAAACCAGGTTTGTTTGTTTGTCCAAAGTCCACACATTTTTTTGAAAAATATACCACATTTTCATAGATTTTAAAAAGAGATATTCTTTGCATTGAGTGACAAATGCTGCAATATTAAGGTCTTAAAAGCTCCAGCCAAAAATGATTGTGATGACCAGGGAAATGATTGTGATAACAGTTCATAATACTGATGGATGGTAGTGTTGAGTGCTTACTCAGTGCTGGGAACTATGCTCAGTGCTTTACATTAATTATATCATTTAGTTGTCATGGCAACCCTATAATGTAATTACTTTTATTCTGTTTTATGGATGAGGAAACTAAGGGGTTTAGACATGAGGTAAGTTGCCCATGATTCCAAAGCTATTAAGAGGTAAAGTCAGGTCTGAATCTAAGCAATATATTGCAGTTACTACTTGGCTACACTGCCTTCATAATGAAGACTAGAGCAGTGTTACAATATTTAGGGATTTTGTATATCTGTATGATTTTGAAATTGATAAAAGGAGGGTTGAAGCACCAGTGATAACACCTAACATGTTTGTAAACAATTTTGCAGTTTAAAATAGTTATTAGCCCAAGCAGTGTGGCTCAGTGGTTGAACCAGGAAGTCATTGTTCTATTCCTGGTCAGGGCACATGCCCAGGTTGCAGACTTGATCCCAAGTAGGGTGTGCAAGAGGCAGCTGATCAATTATTCTCTCTCATCATTGATGTTTCTCTCTCTCTCTCTCTCTCTCTCTCTCTCTCTCCCTCTCCCTCTCCCTTCCTCCCTCCCTCCCTCCCTCCCTCCTTCCTTCCTTCCTTCCTTCCTTCCTTCCTTCCTTCCTTCCTTCCTTCCTTCCTTCCTTCCTCCCTCCCTCACTCCCTTCCTCTCTGAAAACAATAAAAATGTTTTAAAAATAGCTATTCTCAGCTACCCCGTAATTTCACAAAGGAAAATAAGTTTTTCTTAAACAATTAAAAAGAATATCTGGAAAATAGCAGTCCTTCCTAGTACAGGAAATTGTCAATCTTACCCCAACCTAGCTTCATTACACATTGTTGGAAATGTTATAAGTAACCTTTAAAGGCATATTAAGAGTTCTGAGGTACTCAAGACTATTGTGATTACAGTAAAGCTTTCTTTTAAAAAAATTGTACACATAAGAAAACTCAACATTTTGAAAAAAATGAGTATATATTTTGACAAATCTATTTTAAGGTATTATTATAATTTTTTAAAGAAGTTTGAGTCCAAGTTTACATTTAAAACATTAGTTTTTAAAATCATAAATACAAAAACTGCCTACTCTATCATTACAGTAAATATGTTGAAGAAGTTATGTTAAATCTAGTACAGTTGACAATGGCATATGCTGAGTGATTTTAATGATTTCATTAGGATACAAAAAACTATTTTAATGTGGACATTCCTACCAATTATAGCAAATTATATTGGTTTTTCAATTATGGCAATAATGTTATTATTATTTTTTTTACTTTTTAAAATTTATCTCTATTGTTTAAAGTTTTATAGATGTCCCTTTTTATTTCATTGACCTTCCCACCTTCCCATTCCCATCCTTTCTCTAGGCCTTTACCCCACTATTATCTGTGTCCTCTGTGGGTTATGCAAATATGCATATAACTCCATTGGTTGAGTTATGTTAAATTTCTCTCTTAAATATATATTTTTTTAAATGTTAGTCAATTTAAATAGAAAATATTAAGTAAATGGTATTGTTGATTGTATACCAATTTGTGGAAACTTGTAGAGGTGCTCTATGAATAGCTCCACTTTAAGAAACAAATCAGTTGAGAATCAAGTGATTCCCAAGATGTTGACTTTATTAGTACCTTATACCAGCCATTAAACTTTTTCAGTGATAGTCCAAACTAAAGGTCAGAGATAACTCTATGACTTTCCAACCTAAAATTCTAAGGCCTCATTGAGTATATTGCAAAGAGACTACCAAAACGTGTCTGTAGCTATACAAAGGAGTATTTTAATTCTTGGTGTATAACTATTAAGTAATAGGGCTAATGGGCAGGGTTGGAGGTTCGATTTTGCTGTTTTAAAAAGAGCCGTCCTGAATGTGTTTGCAGGCAGAGGCTCAGTGAGCCCGCAGAAAGGGAGGACTGGATATGCTTAAGAAAGAATTGAAACGAGGTCCCCAGGGAAGAGACAGGGGTGGCACCAAGATGATTGATAGAGGAAATGAGGGGAAAGGATTGATGGAGGAGATACATTGGTACAGAATGGAGCCAGATGTTCAAAAAACAAATGTTATCTACCTTACACTTTGAGGTAGGGGTTTTCCTGTTAAAATGCCTTGATCAGAAACTAAGAGTCAAATTTTCTAGTAACCACCAACTTGGGTACCTACATACCATATTCCTCTCACATGTAGGCATTTTTTGCTCTCTCATGGAAGTCCCAGAAAGAAAAGTGGCTTACATTATACTGGGTTCCGCACAATAACAGGCTTCTTGATTTTTAAATGAGCACAGGGTGGCAGATGGTAAGCTGGCATCAATGTAAAAGGGACCTAATGTTTTTATATGTGTTTTTTGTAAATAAACACAACTCTTTATAAACTTCATTGTCTTAGCTGGCATAATACAATAAAAGGTATGCATAGTTCAGATATTTCAACAAGTTTCATTCAAACTGTTTTCCAGGTTTAAGAAACCTGGCAAGATTTTGCCTAGAATTTTTTGTGTTTTGTTTTGTTTGTTTTACTATAGTTATCAGAAGTCTTATTTAGTGAGTTTCTAAATGCCTTGATGGCAAAAGTGCACGTGAGAAGGGTCAGAGTTGCCTGAAGGAGTTGCAAGTACATTTGTTGTGAGTTGAGTTTGTAATTGTAGAAGCACTTTGCAACCTCAGCTTTTGCTTCCAAAATCTAGAATTATCTCCACAGGAAGGCAGCTTTCCTAAAATATGTTTATGATAAGAAACCACTGTCTCTTTCAACTGGATTCTAAATAATTAAATAATCCAAACTGTCGTGACTTTAAATGATAAACTTTTATTCTGAATATACTGTTTTTGCACAAGATTTAACACAACGTTTTCTGGGATTATAAATATTTTTATAACAGTATTATACAAATTTTTACAAAATGTTTTTATCAGGCTACTTAATTTCCACAAAAGTGTCAAGAGAACATAATAAATGGGAGAAAAGATCTTTTGTTCACAAAGCCACTTGGCCATTTGCATGGATGCACACTGAGCATTTTAATAAAAACATCCTAAAAAGCATGATCCAACAATCATACAGCACAACAAAAAAAGAGAGCTTTGTCAGGTCACACTGTAAACTCAATTGGCATCTATATAAAACAGTATCCCATTAGTCTCAGAGGAATTTCTCCGAGTGAATTATGTGAGCTATATAAATAAAGTACATGAAACTATTGGTAAGGGTTGTCTAAGTTTTTGAAATTCTGGATTTTTTCCAAGACTTGATACATTAGTTATTTGATTTGCTCTTTACACAAATGCACACAGATTATTAGCAATATTAACATTCTGCTTTGAGGAAAACAACATTCTGATAACAATAAGGTATTTGAAATTGTGAGCAAGTGAAATTATTCTACACCTTAAAAAAAATAAAGTCACTACATTTGTTTCACTGGATCAAACTCTGTATCTCTACCCATTTTAATGTCAACTAACATAATCAATGGAATAGTTTAGAGTTTTAAATTAAGACATAGAATTTCAGCTTTAGTGTAGAGGAAGAATTAAATGAGATGGAAAATATAAGAGAGCATCAAATAAGCAAGTAACACTTGGGTCGAAAAGGTCACTTAAAAGGGATACTGCCTATTTGAATCCAGTAAGGCCAGTTTTAAAGTTAATAAAAGGAATATTATAAGAAAACTTACAAATGGCAGCAACACTGTTCCTTTTTTATGTTTTTGTTTTCCAAGTTAAGCAATAATGCTTCAAGCATTAGAAACATGAAAAAAGATCATACTAAAATCTTACAGGTCCAGGACCTCAAAATCTCTTCAATCAAACTTGCTAACTATGTCATATTAAAAACCTGTTACAAATATGGACCACGATTGGTGTTTGGCAGTAATGCTGGTTGTTCAAATGAAGAAAACCATTGATGCAAAATTTATTCCTGTTACTCAACACCAATGCAAGAGTTATTTGAATTTGTTTTAATGACAAATGACATTAAGCTGTATGAGTATAGCACAAATGAAGAGTTTGAAAGCTTTTTTCTTTATCTCTTGTACTGTTCAATCTTTGAAACTCAATATATATGATAGGCTATAATTTAAGTTTTTGACAACAACTATAACTCAGAGAAAAATACAAAATTAAAGATAAAAATTTGATGGGATGAGTGTTACTGTCTTACGGAAAAGTATGTATGGAAAAGGCATAAAGACAAGTATTAGGATTCAGAACAATTTTTAGTCAGAGCACATTCTTACCCAATTTATAATCATGATGTGGCTGTCATAATATATTATTATCTTGTACAGCAGAAAATAAGGATCATAGCAAGACTCATGCATTAAATATATTTTGATGGCAAATGAAATCAAATAGGACTCTGCCAAGAGATGCCACCTCTAACTGTCATTAATACAACAATAATGCAGTCAATGAATACATACTATTTCAGTGACATTAGTCATGAAAATATATTTAATAGATTTTAAAGATAATTTTAAGGTAGTCTGTTGTATGCTGGAAGCAATTCCATTGTTTTAATGTGTTGCTTATATACACAAACTAACAATTTTATATTTTGATATCCCCTCCCAACACTTTCTTGATTTAAAATAGTCTAGCAAAAGTTAACAATAAGTTTTAAATATTTAATTAACAAACAACATGATTTAAACATTTCTAGAGTGAGAAATTCCACTTTTTGTTTTTAAACACTTTGGTGTTTTCTAAAATGTCAATACCAGTTACAAATGAGACTACAAAATCACAATGCATTAGAAATGGTAACTGATGTTAACTCTTAGAACAATAGTTGGCAAAGTGAATCCATTTCCCAATCCCCCCATTTTTAAATAAAAATATTTTAAATAAGGAAATGTACACAAATAGTACCTAAGGTATATTGGTGGTAGGAGGAGATTACAAATGTATGCAAAGCTAAAGACAAATATATGCTTTAAGCTATGCTAAAGAATTTGTTATATCTTTGCTGTGTGGAGCATATTAAAGCATGCTGGATAATGTTAATAAGATTATGACTTTAAAAGGATATGTAAGAATTTCCAGCATATACACACACCAATATTTGGCATGTTCAAAAAAGAACAAATGCATTTTACCATAAAAATATCTGTATACTTCCAACCTTCCGCAGAATTACTCACTACAACTAGAATTAACACATTCAGTTTTCACCTTTTCTTCAAATACTGTTCACTCTTGAAAATAACTTTTAAAAGTATAAGTAATATTCAGCTTCCATATTCATTTATAATGAAATATTTGATTTACTATGCTAATGATTTTTACCAATGAGGCTGTATAAAACAATTTTGATTATCCATAATCAAGTATTCATGTGCATACATATAGATTCAAGGTTTCCTATTTGTTCAGATTATTGTAAAACCATCATCAATCTGTATGGGGAATTTTGGTCAAGTGATGAGACCATTGAAAACGGAGGGACAAAGCAGCAGCAACAGCAGCAGAAATTTTTGGGTTGTAGGTGCCACTATTCTAATGAACAAAGAGGAAACCTAGGATGAATCTTCGTTGAGAACATATATGTACTTTTCAAAAAATAAATGTGTCAAATCTGATTTATGTACTTAAAATATCTGTACATAGGTTTTCAGGCAAAAGCACAAATCTGTATAAAATCCGTTAATTCCCCTTTCACCATTATATCTAACCCAGTCATTCCGCATTTACATTGCACAGTATATTCAGAGTAGTTTAACAATGTTTTTAAAGATGACTTAGGTGCATTACACTGCAAGGTTCAGATTCTTACATAACAATAATGTCACTCAGTTAACTGTTCAATGGACTATACAGTTAAGAGAAAAACAAACAAAGTTAAAATACCAGCAGCATCATGCAAAATACCCTTGGTAAGGAAAGTTCATTTATCACAAGAAAAAACATCTTCCCCTCCCCCGACAAGCTTTTCTTAGAGCACTTTGAAATACCTGGCTAGCACTACATAACTCTACTGTGAACAAGGGAACAGTACACTGAAGCAATTAGTAAGGGCTTACATTTATGAGGAAATATGTCGCATATTCAAATTTTACCCTCAAGCACCTTTAGTATAATCATTTCTTAGTTATTATTTTCAAACCAATTTATTACCCCACCAAAACTTAATTAGTCATCATTTGTGTTACATTTTTGGCAGAAAAGCCATTCTTCATAAGGCATTTTATTCATGGCAAATTTTTTAAATAAAAAAATTAGCCATTATTTATATTTCAACAGATTATACCAATATTAATTCTCTCTCTATATATATACACATTTCAATAACTATTCAAAGCAGGAAATAATGGTCAACAGAAGAATAAGTAAGGGCAAAAAACAACCATTTTTTCCCATAGAGGCTTTCTTGGTAAAAGAACAAGGATTGAAGCAAGTCAGATTCCAGGTCAAAATAAAGACAATTTGTATGAGTCATAAATACTTGTGTGGGGAGCCCTTTTACAAGTAATCACCAACAATGCAACAATAAACTTGCAAATTTTCCAGGAAAGCACGTACAGACTTTTGCTTTGATGTTATACATGGATGATGCAACATTCAGACAAGTTTCAGAACCTGGCACCCCGACATGCAGCCAGTGGGTGCGTTATGAGTCTGTGCCTTAGACTTATGCCATGTTATGGGCCCAGCTAATGTTCTGCTGATCCAAGGTAGATCCTATGTGAATGCAGTTGAGGAATCATGTTTTGGCAGGGTCTGGAGTTTAATTATGCAGATTTGGTTTCGGAAGGTCATAACTGGCAGTGTCTGATGCCAGATAAAAGCCAAAGAAGTACAAACTGGATTCCAATGATAGACCACAGGGAGGCATTTAATCCAGAGGCACCACCACAGTCGGTGTAATCCTCCTGTTGGAAAAAAAAAAACAAACAGAAAAAATCCTGAAAAATATTTAGTAAGACATCTTTCAGAGCACCTGGGTTTAGTCCACTTCTGAACTCACCTTATAAAATTTCTTTAAGTCCAAATAAATTACATTCTCCCAGATTTTATTGTTCAATGATTTAGGATAAAGAAATTTCCTAGTACCATTTAGAATGCTTTATAATTTTATTGTAGATTGTGATGATAATGAAAGAAAATATTTTAATAGTGAATGCTATTTTGAGTTCTGTACCAATTTCTAAATTAAAAAACTTTTCATAGGATTAAGTGTTCCCATATATTTATAAATACAAGAAATAAAAATTTTAACAGCATGTTTTACAATTCCCATGAATTATGTTTGTAGCAATTATGTTCAATTAGGCAAATCTTGGGACTAGTAAGATAAATAAATTTGAGAAATGAACTTCTATTTTCCATATCCCTTACACCTAGTTTCAAGGGTGACCATCCCATACTGCACAGTAGCATCTGGACCTCCATCAAGAATTAAAACATAAAGAACTTATTTGAACCATAAATGAAAGGACACTCTGAAACATATATCCTAAACAAGGAGCTAAGCTATCAAGTTTTGTTTAGAAAACCATGAATGTAGATAATGCACATACTCATTTGGATTACCCAATTCTAGTTGTGGTTCATTACGTTCCCTACAAAGGCAAAATTATTATTTACCTTTTATTCCAAGGTTCTATATTCGGTAACATTTCTATATCCTTTAATTACTTTTAATATGTTGAATTTAATAGAAAACCCTCATATCTATTTTTTCCTAGACATCATTTAAGAATTTACTAATCCAAGGTTGATCTTCCAGTAATAAAAATAATGTTATATAAGTATGTGACTAATTAAATACTCTATTCAGAATATTTACACAAAGACTCAGAACTCCTAGAGAATAGAACATTGACTCTTTGCTCACTAGGGTTTAATACAGTGATTGCTACCCAATAAATAAATGCAATGTCTTTCTTGAATTGTGTTGTGAGGCAGAAGTCTTTTTGTCTGCTTAACAGAATTTTTGAGGAACAATAATCTATTAAGGGAAATTTCATTTTTAAAAGATAGGCCCTAAATCTAAAGAGATGGTTAAAAATGATCAATTCTCAGTCCTCATCGTATTTGACTTTTCAGGAGCATCTGACAAAATACAACAAATATTCTCTCCTTGAAATATTCTCTCATGTATCTTTCCTCCACACTTGTTTGTGGTTCATCCTACTCTTTTCAGCTTGCTCTCTTCAGGATCTTTCCATGTTAGATTATTCCGGGGTTATTTCTCACTTGTATTTTTTTTTTAATTTATATTTTCTTTTTAGGTGTTCTAATCCAGCCCTGTAGCTTTAAATTTCACTCATTTGTTAATTACTCATATTTTTTATTGTTTTAAATATATATATATATAAATATATATATATATATATTAAACCTCAATATACTGGATGGGAGGGAATATTTATAAATCATATATCTGATAAGGGCCAGTACCCAAAATATAGAAAGAACTCATAAAACTCAGTATCAAACAATAAATAATACAACTTAAAAATGGTCAGAGAATCTGAATAAACATATATTCAAAGAAGACATACAGGTAGGCACCAGGCATATGAAAATAGGTTCAACATCACTAATTATGAGTGACATGCAAGTCAAAACTACAGTGAAAATCAGCTCATGTTTATTAGAATGGCTATTGTAAAAAATACAAGAAAAAATAAATTATGGCAAGGATGTGGAGAAAAGAGAAGCCTTATACATTTTTGGGAATGTAAATTGGTGCAGCCACTATGGAAAACAGTATGGAGGTTCCTTAAATTTTTAAAAAATTGAGCTATGGTATTATCCAGAAATTCAACTTCTGGGTATTTATCCAAAGAGAATGAAAATACTAACTGGGGGGAAAAATGTACACACACACACACACACACACACACACACACACACACACACTCCTGTCTTTAGAGCATCATTATTTATAGTAGCCTAGGTATAGAAAAAACTAAAAGTTTATATAAATATTGGACTTTTATTCAGCCATTAAAACAAATCATATCATTTGAAAAAAAATATGGGTGGACCTTGAGGTATTATGGTATGTAAATGAAATAGACAAGGCAGAGAAAGACAAATACTTCATAGTATCACTTAATATATATATGATATCTTTTAAAAAATCAATAAATTCCAAACTCAAAAACAAAATTGCTGCTCAGGGCTGAGGTGAATGGGGAGAGGTTGATAAAAGTGTAAGGCCTGAGGATCTAATAAAACATGGTAATTATAATTGATGACTATGTTGGTAACACTGTAAAGCTAAAATTTGCTAAGGGAGTAGATATTAAATATTCTCACCAAAGGAAAATAAATTAGTATGTGAGGTGATGGATGTGTTAATTATCTTGATAGAAACAATCCTTTCATAATCAAGTTACCACAATGTACTCTTTAAATATCTTGCCATTTTATTTGTCAATTATAATTCAATAAAGCTGATTTTTTTTTGGAAAAACATTGTTTTACTATTTAAAACAATAAAAAATATGAGTAATTAACAAATGAGTGAAATTTAAAGCTACAGGGCTGGATTAGAACACCTAAAAAGAAAATATAAATTAAAAAAAATACAAGTGAGAAATAACCCTTTTTATTACAATTACTAGAGGCCTGGTGCACAAAATTCGTGCATGGGGGCAGGCAGGGGATGTCCCTTAGCCCAGCCTGCACCTTCTCCTATCTGGGACCCCTCAAGGGATGTCCTGCTACTCGTTTAGGCCTGACCGGATTGGGCCTAAATGGGCAGTCGCACATCCTTCTCACAATCCAGGACTGCTGGCTCCAAACTGTTCACCTGCCTGTCTCCCTGATTGCTCCTAACCACTTCTGCCTGCAGGCCTGATCACCTGCTAACTACTATCCTGCTAGCCTAATTGATGTCTAACTGCTCCCCTGCCAGCCTGTTTGCCCCCAACTGCCCTCCCCTGCAGGCTTGATCATCCCAAACTGCCCTCCCCTGCTGGCCTGATCACCCACAACTGCTCTCCCTTGCAGGGCCTGGAACCTCCAATGGCCCTCCCCTGCTGGCCATCTTGTGGTGGCCATCTTGTGTCCACCTGGGAGCAGGATCTTTGACCACATGGAAGCAGCCCTCTTGTGTGTTGGAGTGATGGTCAATCTGCAAATTACTTTTATTAGATAGGATTGTCTGAAATTCTATTTTGTTTAAGAAAAGTTACCTAAACTTTCTTTCAGTTTTCATTTGCATGGAATATCTGTTTCCATTCCTTCACAATAAATCTGTGTGTGCCTTTAAAACTAAAGTATGTCTCTTGTGCACAGCTTATTATTTTGTCTTTAAAAAAAACCATTGTGCCAATTTATGTCTTTAAATTGGAAAATTTAGTTCATTTACATTTAGAGTAATTATTAATAGGTATTTTGTTAATCATTTTCTTTCTGTTTTCAAATTCCTTTGTCACTTTTACTTCACTTATTCTCTTCCTTTCTGATTTGAAGTGTTCCGGTAGTGGTCTATTTAAATTCCTCTCACTTTATCTTTGGGTATGCAGTATATTTTTTTGCTTTGTGGTTACCAAAAACTTACATAAAACATCTTTTAACACTGTATTTTAAGATGGTAACATCTTAAGTTTGAATACATTCTAAAGTTTTACATTTTTACCCTCTCTCCACGATAGTTTGTTTTTGATATCACAATTTACATATTTTATCTTGTGTAATAATTATAGTTATTTCACTTCATTTTTTTTTTTTGGAATAAGATCTATTTTGGGAGCAAATTTGCAAAGCACTGTGCAACTCATCACATAAATTATCTCAATTGTTTCTCATGGACACCCAATGAAGTAGCAATTGTGTCCAGAATTTATACAGAATGCAAGTTTCAAAAAATAAGCCATTTGCCCAGTCACACTGTTAAGAAGCCAAACCATATGATCATAATCTGCCTCACACTCCAGGATTAACACTTTAACAATCATATTAGATATATGTGATTATTAACCCACCAGCATTATAATATTAATCTTATTTTATGCATTTACCTTTATCAATGACATTGATAGTTTCATATGATTTCCTGTTACTAATTAACAGTTTTATGTGCACTTAAAGAAGAGTCTTTAACATTTTATATAAGTCTAGTGGCTATAAATTCTGTTTTTGCTTGTCTCAAAACTCACTCTTCTTCAATTCTAAAGGATAATTTTCCTGGGTATTCTTGTTTGGCAGGTGTGTTCTTTAGCTTTGATTATTATGTGCTATTATCTTCAGTAGGATAGTCTTAGGGGTTCCCTTGTACAATAGTTATTTTCTTACTGCTTTTAAGATTTTCTCCTTGTCTTCAATTTTGATAATTATAATGGGTATTAGAGTGGGTCTCTTTTTATTGAAATACTAGTGGCCTGGTGCAGATTCATGCACATTGAAAGGAATCGTGCTCCACCCTCTTTGGTTCCAGGGTCCGTCACCTGAAAATCACTGCTGCCAACTCATTGCAGCTTGACCAGCTCTTGCATTGAGCATCTGCCCCCTCGTGGTCAGTGCATGTCATATGTACCAGCCAGTCAACTGGTCAGTCAGCCCTTTGCCTTTTATATAAAGAGACTAGAAGCCTGGTACACAAAATTCATGCATGTAGGGTATATGTGTGTGTGTCCCTCAGCCCAGCCTGCACCCTCTTGAATCTGAGACCGCTCAAGGAATGTCAGACTGCCCATTTAGGCCTGATCCTGATGGGACTTAAAAAAAAAAAAAAGGTATGGTCATTGCATAATGGGCATTATATTCCTCTCACAATCCAGAAGTGCTGGCTCCCAACTGCTCGCCTGCCTGCCTGCCTGCCTGCCTATCCCCTAACTACTCCCTTGCCAGCCTGATTGACACCTAACTGCTCCCATGCTGGCCCCATTGCCTCTAACTGCCCTGCCCTGCCAGCCTGGTTGCCCCAAATTGCCCTCCCTGCTGGCCCAATAACCCTAAATGCCCTCCTCCACCAGCCTGGTCACCCCCAACTGCCCTGCCCTGCCTGCCTGGTCGCCCCGTTTTCCCCTGCAGGCCTGGTCCCTCCTATCTGCCCTCCCCTCCTGGCCTGATTTCTCCCAAATGTTCTCCCATGCAGGCCTGGTCACCCCCAGCTGCCCTCCTCTGTCAGCCTGGTCCCCCCCAACTGCCCTCCTATGCAGGCCTGATTGCCCCCCCAACTGTCCTCCCTTACAGCCCTGGTCCCAACCAAATGCCCTCCCCTGCTGGCCTGATCACCCACAACTGCCCTCCCCTGCCAACTATCTTGTGGTGGCTATCTAGTGTCCACATCAGGCCAGCCATCTTTGACCACATGGGGGGGCCACCTTGTGTGTTGGAGTGATGGTAAATTTGCATATTACTTTTTTATTAGATAGGCTATTTGAAATATAGCATTGTATAAATTTAAGGTGTACAATATGTTAATTTGATGGATGAATATACTGTAATATGATTATCACTGTAGCAATAATTAGTACCTCATGTTATGTAATGATCATGTCTTTTTAGTAGTTGAAATAATTAATGTCTAGTCTCTGTTTGATGATTATAATACAATGCTATTATGTATTTTCATTGTACTGTGCATTAGATATTTAGGACTTATTTACTACTTGTTAGTACCCTTGAACAATATCTGTTCTATTCTCTCACCCACCTTTCCATACTCTGATAGCTACTATTTATTGTTTTTACAAGTTTTTTGTTTGTTTGTTTAAGGTTCCATATATGAGATATCAAAGTGCTTGTCGTTTTCTGACATATCTCACTTAGCACAATATGCTCCATGCCTAACCATTTTATTAAGAATGGCAGAATGTCCTTCTTTCTCATAGCTAACAAATATGCCAGTGTTATTTGAGAAACCTCCCTATTGTTTTCCATACTGGTTGAACCAATTTATATTCCAACCAACAGTGTACAAAGGTTTCCTTTTTTCACATCCCTGCCTGCATTTATTGTTGCTTATGTTCTTGATGAAGACATTCTAATAGGTGTGAGATGCTACCTCATTGTATTTCCCTGATGAATAGTGAGTGATGTTGAGCAACATTACATGTGTCTTTTGGGTACATTGTCCCAGGAGGGAGGAATCTGTTATACTCAGATTCAGGCTCACTGGAAGCTGATGCAAAAGCAAGCATCTTTTCAAATACGCAAGCCTTTCAGGAAAGGCTTAGAGATGGGCATTTCTGGTAACTCCCTCTGCACTGAGCTCTGGGAGGATAGATGGTTAAGAACTGTTTGTTTGCTACAGTCCTGTATTACCTGTGAATACCAGCTGTGCTGGCCACCAGAGCCAAGTGATCAAGGGGTGCATTCTTAGAGTGGTGGTTGATAAGCCAAGATGCCAGATATGTTCAAAAATCTTCTCAGAGAGATACCAGAGACCCAGAGTGGGTCAGAGGATGAGCATGGAGGCATTGCCTACTGTGGCCACCTTTTCAGGGAGGGCCACAGTCAGCTGCTAAGTATGTGCTAAATTAGAAGACTTTATTTTCAGGCAAAAACTTTTAAAGTATGCAGATATCCTTGGGCAGGGAAAGACTAGGAAAAGGCATTTCTGGCTGCTCTCTCTTCTGAGCCCTGGGAGGATGGCCATAGTGAGTCCTCAAGGGCCCATTAAAAACTTTTTCTTTGTTGCTATGGTTTTGTGGGTCTCAAGGATGCAAGCCCCTGATGACTTTGAGAGCTAGGTATTTTGGGGGCTCATCATCAGGTGGAAATCTTAAAAGTCAGGTGCTAGATGTTCAATCGAAAGCCTTCAGGAAGCCCCTGGGAGTTGTGAGTTGTCTCTTGATTATAGGTGGATGTGCAAGATGTGAGGTTTATGGGGATAGTGTGTCTCAGCATTTCCTACCCATTTCAATGTGGGTATTTTGTTGATCATCCAAAGTATAGGGGTCACTCAGCTAGATTTCTTTCAGAATGGATTTCAGTTTATAGGTATAGGTTTGGTGTGCTTTGGGGCCTACTATGTCACCACCTTGGACCAGAACCTCAATTACTCACATTTTTGTATCTTTAGCCCTAAATTCCCTCTGACCTTCAAATTCATTGATCTCTACTACCTCTGCCTCTTACATGGGCTCAGAAAGATTCAAGCTTGCCCCAAAACATTTTTTAAATGACATATTTAGGAGTAGTGGATCAGGTCAAAGACAACCAGTTATCTGTGTTTCCTCCCTTTTTTCTCAAATCCAATCCATCAGCATGTCTTCTGGCTTCAAAATATATCACAAAACCTATTACTTCTCATATCTAAGTCACCATCACTTCTTGCCTATACTCCTGCAAGGCTGCCTCATTGCTTCTACTTTTGTTCTTTTATTATCTTTTCTCAAAAAGCAGTTCTTCTAAAAACCAGACATTAAATCATTTCGCTGCCTTTCAGAGCAAAATTTCTCGACAAAGCATTAGATGGTCTGGGACTTGGCTGTCTTTTTAGCTTCACCTTCCAGTATTCCTCTCCCCTCCCTCTGCTCTGATAACACTGGCTGTTTCCGCAACAGGTGAAGGAGTTTACTATCTCAGGGCTTTTGTGCTCATTCTTCTCTTCGTTCAGATACTTTTCCCTGTAGGTAGGGTTACCAGATTCAAACCAGAATTCTTAATTAAATTTCAGATTAAAAATAATTTTTAGTCTATACGTATCTCAAATATCTCACAAGTAGAGTACGTATGTAATAAATAGTAGGTACTTAGTAAAGTAGCACATATATTGAGTAGTTATAAACACAAAACACTAACTTAAAGCTTAATTGTCATTATACCAGGAGTGTCTCCTAAGTTTTAGTTAAGTGGTGGGTGTTTTTTCATGTTAGTCTTCTGATTTTTTTAAAAATTTATTGCCTAGAGTATTATAGATGTCCCCTACTTCCCCCCCTTCACCCATCTCCTATCCCACCTTAGGCCTTCACCTATTTTCTGTGTCCATGGGCTATGCTTTTAAGTTCTTTGGTTTTTGATGGGACAGAAAATTTGACCACTAACAAGACCCATTAATGCATTAAGGATATATTTATCAAAGAAATTCTTATTAATGTAAAATTTATCCTACAAATGTATTATGGAAATAAAAATATTCTCTCTGGATTGAATTAATTTTCTTTATTTTTAAGTGTGTGTTTTGTTTTGTTTGTTTTTTTGAGGGAGTTGGAGGTTCATTTCCTCTGTGTGATAATGAGATATGTATGATTTAGCCTGCAAGGTGGTAGTTTAGATAAGTTATTTGGAGTCCCTGAAATCTGTAAGTTGACTCACACTAAAAAAAAATCAGCCTCTTCTCTTGCATTTTGCATGGGCAACTACATTTACCAAGACTTGAAATTATTCCATGCAAGTAAATTATGAGCTATATTCTAAAAACATTCCAAATCACAAATGCATTGGTATGGGTAGAACTCCAGCATTTCTCTGTTTTAAAGTGACCAAACTCCCACTAACATCATGACCAGATCAATCAAGTCTGATTTTTTAAAAGATTACTATAGTAGAAAATAATAGATTGATACCTTGTTTCAGTATGACAGATTACACAGTGCCAATATATTTAAATACAGTAGAGTAATTTTAGATTTCCAGGGATGTCTCTCAAAAGAATCTTAAAAAAAGATAGACTGAAAATTCCTCATCCCTATTTTCACTTTTCAGTTATTCATTAAAAAAAACCAACAACATCTAAACCATGCTTTTGCCCCAAGTCTAACTTTTTAAGACTATGTATACCTGGTGACTAAAATCTCTTCCGTTTTACCTTGTTAAACAACTACTATTTCTTTCCAAAACTAGAACCTGGGGTGACTAGTTGCACAATATACTTTTTAATTTTTCGTAACTTGGTTAAGAAGTTTTGGTTATTTTCTGAATTATAGTCGCCATTAAATTTCCTTCAAAAGGCAAATCACTGGTGAAGACATCTACCAAACAATGGCTAACTTTCAAATTTAGATAGGTCTGTACTTAAGTTACCCATAATAGCTTCAAAGAACAATCTATAAAACCCTTTAACAAATCATTTGTTCTCTTTCATAGCACCTTAACATACTTACATTAAGTAATGAAGTAAGTAGTTCATTTATTCACCTATGTACTTATACCCCCATTTATTTCTCCATAATCATTTTTCGTGTACCCAATAATGTGTTTTTATAAATTAGGTTTGCATAAAATAATGAACTTCCTCAATGGACATATTGGCTAGCTTTAATTTCTTCTTTGATAAAGAAAACAAACTTTAGCTTCAAGTTTATTTTTCTTTTGTTCTGTACCACTTAATTCTTCAGAAAGCTCTTGTCAAAAGGTCTCATTTGAACTTGAATACTGTGTTTTAATAAAGTCCTAATGGCATGGGCTTCATAGTCAGATACCTATAATCTATATCATTTTGGACTCTACAGGGCGTAAGGGTCCTAGCTTTAGTCAGAGTCACTATTCAAACGTTTAGACAGTGGTCACCATTTAGAAGACGACGTCTCTGTCCCAGCTTTTCTGTGAATAGAATCTAATTTACACAGATTCCTACTTATATTCAGACTCACATGCTTAGATTTTAACCTTTATTGCTCCTAAATATTGGGGTTCATGGTGATATTCATTTTCTTGGTAAATTTATAGTTATGGTGAGAAAGAAAAATAAAATATATTATTGGGGGGAATCTTAGGTAAAAAAGATTAATTATTACCTATGGATTTTTAAAATTTATTTTATAGAGGGGGAAGGGATTGAGAGAGAAACATGGCTGTGATAGAGATAGGTGGAGATATCAATTGGCTGTCTCCTGTATGTGTCCTGACTGGGAATAGAACCTGCAACCTTCTGCTACACAGAACAATACTCCAACCAACTGAGCCACACCTGTCAGGCAGTTGCCTAAAGGTTTTAGGTTAAAACTAGAAGTGACCTATTCAAAAGGAAGTTGACATGCATATTTGCCTCTAAATGATAGCCTATATATTTTATCTAAAAAATATCTGTGATTGGTGGAAGTAACTTTTTATACTATTCTTCACCTATAAAGTGTAACGTAATAATTTTTTACCCTTAAGCCATAGTTTGCACATTTCTATTATGATTATAAATAGGGACACCTATAGAATGTTATGCTTACCTAGGTAATCATCTTTAAGGGATATATAAATTTTAGGTAGAGAAATTGACTTACTTCCTCCTGCATGGCCCCTACACCAGGGAATGGACCCTGACTGGGAATAGAACCAATGACTTCTAGTGCATAGACAATGCTTAACCAACTGAACCACACCAGTCAGGGTAAGGGATGAATGATATTTGTTAATATTGTTCATACAGAGAGAGAATTTAATTTTTTTTTTTAGTATTTAAGCCAGATAGGTTTCTTCACCTGGAATTTTTTTTTCTGTGAAAACCATTATTTTATTATCTCAGTAAAAATGCAGCTGTTTTCTGAATATCCTTCTGTTACTCCCTTTTCACCTCTGGTAAGCTCACTCCATCCATAGTAATGGCCATATCTCCATCTAGTGGTTTTCTAATCAATGACTATCTGGACAATAATGACGAAAGAATAAACACAACCAAAGTTGCTCTAGTAATAATGATCATGGTGAATTAAGGCTATCAGAAAAGAAACTACAAAACTGTAAGTGGAATCCTGAATACAAATTCAGGCCCTAAAACATTTATTTAGTTACACTGATTATATAATTCAGTAAGTGACAAAACGTTAATAAATAATGATTATTTTACCCTAGATAAACTGATATTAAGTAAAATGAAATTAGAAGCACTTATACAATAAGAGCATCAACATTTGGCAGTAAAAATCTAAAAAGTTGTTTTAAAAAAGTAGAATGATTGAATTATTAAATAATGATTAAATGGAGATGGCCAGCTCTAATAATTGTCCTTAAGATATTTCTCTTTAGTAAAACTGAGACATCATGAAGCATCTATAATTTTTTCCACATTGACTTATTTAAAAATCATTATAAAATGTTATGTTCAGTTTAAGATTAGAAACTTATACAACACTTGAAATTAACTATTTACAATTAGTTACTGGTATTTTAATAACCTGGTTTCAGGACAGTTACGATGCATTTAGGGATATGGATTATTTTTTAAATGTTTGAGCCAAACACAAAAACAAAGGAAAATTAGAGAAAGTGACTGACCATCCACACCACATGAAAACTTGGAGTAAAATGAAGATAGGAGCTGACACTGACATCATGGTACAGGCACGACTCGTTGTGCATATAAGTTGATCCTATCAATAACAGGCAAAGTAGCAAGTACAGGAAAAGGAAAGAAAACACAGAAAAGAAGACATGCAAGATGAGATTTCATGCAACTGGCCCGCAGTTAGCAGTTTATGTGAGCCTCCATTTAGAGCAGATTCAAAGTGACCATTGCAAATAAGCATTACTGAAATATTCCATTGCTAAAGAAACAGACATTATTAGCACATTAAGCTAGAGCAAGAGTTGTACTTTCACTCACAATCCACTGTATAACGTATAGGAATTTTAATATTTTTGTCTTAAACCTTTTTAATGCTTTGATCAAAATATAGAGCTTCATGGGGTAAAAATAGTTTTGAGTAACAGATTTTATATGATCTTTAAAGTTCATCTGAAAGAATTTAACCTTAATCTTTGATGGCAAATAGTGGACGAGCAATACTACCCTTGGGCCCACATAGAAAATTTTTGGGGGAATGATTTGACAAGGACAAAGCTCCTAAAGGTGTAGTAGATTAACAAACTAAGTCCTCAGATCTGAATTTTATTTAATTCTAACTAGGTAAAATGAAAAAGAACAATTAGCAATTCTGAATCATTTCCCCATCAAAGGGAATAATCAGTATTCCTCGCAGAGACATACTTGCTAAAACATTTTGCTTTTTAGCCTTATTCTCCATATTTTCTTCTTTGTACCAATTATAATTTATTTAATTGTATAATATGTATCTATGGAAATGCATAAGTACATAGTAGGCAAGTCTATTCTAAATAAATAACTTCTATAAATGCACATCAATCGGTAAATGATAGGAGTCGTTTATTCTAAAAATAGGACCAAAGATAATAATGCTATATGTGTGCAAAGGCACACCTTGAACTATTAGAGAATTGAGCATTATATTTAAAATTAATTTTTTAAAGTGAACAGGCATTTTGTAACCTTTATGTTTGAGAATAAAGATTTTTAACAAATAATTTTAGAAGCATAAAGCTGATTGCTGACACAGTGACAATAGTGTTGGAAGAAGGCAGCTGACCTATAGGAAAATTAGCAGTTTGTTAACATATTAAATATGCTTGTAAAATTTTATCAATTTAACCCTGTGTAATTCACCTGATCTAATTTCAAACAATCTAGCTAAGAGAAATAATATATATCTAATCTATGATAGAATCAGAAACCATGTAAAAAAGTAGAATTATAAAATAATTAGATAATAGCTATTTAACAGGTTTTTAAATGCCCTGAATAAACCCAAATTAATAAAAATAACATTTATATTTTCAAGTTTGGAATATAAATGAAGGCAGACAACTCATACCATACGTAACATTTACTGCCCATGAAAGTCTTTAAAATCATCAGATTTCTAATGTTAGATTATTAGTAAAATGATTGGAATTATGTTTGAAAGTACAATTTTTGTGGAAAGGACAGATAGAAGCAACTGGTAAGCTTATTCTAACTATGAAAAATATTGAAATGAAAAATCTATTTATCAGAAAGTATGTCATGTTAATGAGAAACACCATGGCTCTTTAAATTCTTATGGATAAGGACCATTGAGATAAAGTATTTTAATACAGTAAACATTTGGTCTTACCAAGTCATTGTTATCAAAGCAGACCTCAGGCCCCTTTCGGTATCTGGGTTGCTTAACCATAACACAAGGATCAGGACCATCAGCTAAAGAACCTTGTTAAGGAATATGAAATTACTTCCCCCATACACAACTTAAAAATGCAATATATTTATTTCTCAAAGCAAGTAAGAGATATCTATGTCATCATTCAAACCCTGTGGTCATCAAACTGCAGCTCATGAGCCGCAGTTTGCTGCTCTGTTGACTGAAGAGTTTGCCGACCACTGATTCCAATAATTATAGGCTGTTGTTCCTTGTGATTAAGGCCCTACCCAACGCAACCAGTTCAAGTACCTAGGGATTTAAAGAATTAAACTTCCACAAACTTTTCTTGTTAGACGAGAGGCTGGGTGAAGAGATCAACTTTTTAAATTTTGACCGTATATGGTCTGGCACATAAAAATGGATGAATGATGTAGAATAAAACAGCACAGGGGAGAACCAGGGAGCAAAGATAGACATAAACGAATTTCTAATAATAAATGTCAATTCCAAATATAGGTGAGAACTTTTTTAGCATTTGCCCCTATTTTTGAAAGAAAAAAAAATAGGCACTCTACAGAACCCCTGCATAAGTGCTTAATAGTCATTGCATGCCCTTTTGCATGTTTACCACCAGAAGTAGTTTTAGCAGTTGTAGCATGCGGCAAGGTTTCCTTCTTTTTGAGACTGAATGATAATCCATTGGATGCATATACCATATCTGACTGCATTTTGGATTATTGACAACTTCCAAGCCACAATGCTCCCCCTTTCCTTCTGTCCCGTAGGTAGGAGAGTCGGAGTGGAGTGCTCCCCTCTTTGGCACTGCCTGGGAAGTTTAAACCACACAAGCCCCAGCCAGCACAGGCAAGAACCCAGCACTGCTGCCTAACCAAGACAGTTGCTCCTCCCAGCTCTCTCAGGCCATTTTCCCGTCTACTTGGGAATCTGCTCTGCTCTCGCCACCAAACTTCATTCCGTGAGTAAGAAACCTTTGATATTCTTTTGGTGCATGTATAGCAACATCAGCCTTGACAACCTAAACACATTTTACGTGAGGGGATCCATTCTTCCTGTGCGGTGATTGCTCTGTAATATTTTTCTTTTGATGAGCATAAACAACATGACAAGGTTGAAATCGCAGTATTTCAAGATGGTTTCCCATTCCAAACATCTCTGGTGTCAAAGGATACAAGTCTGCTCTGCTTGTATGAGCAGTCGTGTGTCGCAGGGGCAAGTCCCTTTGCTCTCAACCATGATGAATACCAAGTTGGTATTCATAAGTTTTTCTACATGAAAGATCCTGCGAAGTAAATATTTTAAAAAAAATTAACAGTATCTTTGGGAAATAAATAACGATTTTCAAAGATTCTTAACACATTAAAATAACACATCTTGAAACAAAGTATCCACCAACATAAAGAGTAAAACAGAAGGAAAATGAGTTTAGAAGATTGGATACTGTGATTATGTATGAGTATGCACCCATTACGTCTCTCAAATGAATAAAAAGTGCAAAAAATGTTTTAAGCATGTTTTAAAATGTTAGTTCTCAATGTAAAATTAGCACTATTTAGTTGTTGGAACTCATAGAAAGAATGTTTTATTTTACATGTTTAAGGAATTGTGGTATTTACTACTGGAAATAAGCCACAGTTACCTTATTTTTATACATAAGAAAACTCAGACTGCAAATATGGTTAATCATTTTGCCCAAGCCAATGGCAGAGTAAAGACTAGATCAATAAACTTTCTGTGATGATGTAAATGTGTTTTTTTTCTTTATGCAATATGATAGATAAAAAGGCTACTGAACACTTGAAATATGACTAGTGTGACGGAGGCACAACACTTTAATATTAATTAATTGTAATTGCCAACCATGGTGGTAACTACTTAACTGGAAACAGACATATAGAGAAAGTCAATAGTTTTACTTTCCATGAAGTGTTTTGCATATTCACATCTTAAGCTGCTTCTCTGCCTTCTTAAGCAAGATAAAAATGTAACTGTCCTTAAAGAGTGATTTAAGATTCCTTTTAAAAAGTGGGACATTTTGTGATGCATTCTAATATCATGATTACATTTATCTATGTAATTTAATTTAGCCATTTTAAAACACACATTGCTAGTACTGCACATCAATTAATGGAAGACCAAAGAATTCTGAAGCTCTTTCTGATGTCCTCGTAAAACATTGGTAGAAGATAGCCTAATATACTAACCTCTTAACAAAGAGGTCTGCTTTTTACTGAGTTCACCATGCCTGACTATTTATTTCTTCTCCTTCTCATACCCTCTACTTCCTCCCAGGATATAAAGATTAGCTAAATAAAGTCATCAAATCATATTGAACATGCTTATTAAAAATTCATGCTAGTTTCAGTTAACTCATTCCTGAAAATATTTTTAACTGTTCTAAACGTATATTTTGAATTCCTAGCATCTAACAATTCCAGCCCTTTCATGTGCTCAGATTACCTCATCTCCTCGTATTTTCTCTTCTCTGTGTTAACATTTTTTCTCGAATAACCAGCCTGCAGTCGCTAAAAACAAAGTATCCCAACTCATTGCCTTTATGCTCTGTTCTCAGCAGACCTGTGACATGGATTATCACTCTCCCCTGAAAACCAGACATTCCCACTTCACCTCTGTCGCATTACAACCAAACTAAATTCTCCATCTCTTCCAACAAGGTTTCAAGACGTTTTATGGATACTGGTGACTAACATTAACCTTGACTTTTGGAAATATTTTCTCCCAGTTTCAAATTAGAACACACAACCCTGAAAACCATTTAGTAACTAAATGTAAAAAAAAAAAATCAAACATCTGCCTTGGAATTACTGATATAATTAATCCTAATCTTTAATACAGGTTATTTAAAATAAGAAAATACACAAATATAATTTCCCAAAACACAAATATAATTTCTCTATTCTGCCTAAAAGTGGGTGCTTATTTTTTAGGCCATTTATTGTAATTTACCTAAGTTAGAATGAAATTTAAAAATTACAGTTTAAAAAAAAAACTTAGAGAAAGTAAAGATCTGATATTTTTATCTTAAAATAGTCATCCATCTATCTGACTCAAACAACAACAATCTACATTATTTTCTGTAATGACTATAAAAGTGAATACACTTTCTTTGACCCAGAAATGAGGAAAAAAAATTACCTGGAACAGTTTCCGCAGTCTAATACACCACTGAAGGACTTACTATCATTATCGAAGAAATACTGTGTTTGTTCAGTGATGCAACTCTGCTTCGATATAGAGGCTGTAAAGTCCTCATCTTCCATCTCAACTGTGGGGAAACGAAGACCACCATCAGGAAGTGACACGGTAGGCAGCCTCAGAGCCTTCCTTTCTCACGGAGCAAAACAACTGTAAAAGGGCAGGCACCTTGATTGGCTGTTTACTGCTAGTAATATAGCGGTAGCCTTTAATAGGTGCTCAGCAATTTTTGCAATGGAAAAAAATAGTTCAAATATATAATAGCTACAAAATAGAGCCAATGAAAGACAGGGAAGTTCTGACAAATAGATTTGAACCTACAATGTCAAATGGATGATTCACTTTCTATCACACACACACTCTCAGAGTTTGTTAAATTCAGTACATCCAAAAAGAATATTTTAATTATCATGACAACATCTGAGCATTTACTTACCTGCCTCCAGAAGCCGTGGAAAAGTCAAACTCAAGATAAACTGCTGTAGAATAGACCTAAATTTTAAATATGAGTAATTATTGATTAAAATCTACATATTTTCCTCTATCAATTACATAATAAAAATGTGAAGACATTTTTATAAAAATATTTCTTTTTCACCTTTCAGAAAAATATTGAGAATTTATTAATAAAAAGTTTAGAAGCATTTTATGTAAGTATTCTTAAATTATACAAAGCATTATACATCATTTCTGTTGAAGACATCATGAAGTCAGGGTGTGAAGAACCAAATGAGGGACACATGTGCGAGGAGACATATGAAATGAGATTTAGTAAGTCTAGCAAGAGAATATCAATATTTCAGTGTATGAGTTTCATAGTCAGAATTTTCTCCTTTTAGTTTTTAAAGTTCTATGGTAAAAGAAAAAGCATAAAAAAACATACAAAAATGACTTTGTGCCATGGGTTTATAAACTATTTACTTTATAATATTGAGTATATTTTTAAATATACAGTGTGACATTTATGAAATATGATACATATATATGCAGCATACATAATATTTCAATTTTATAATCAAGGACAATTGAGCCAAATATTAGTATAGAGTCATCTGGAACCAAGTTTAGTGAAAATAACAAAGGCAATCAAGTATTTCAGAATCAATATGAGATTTTTAAAAATTATATTTTTAGTGATTTCAGAGAGGAAGGGAGAGAGAGAAACATCAATGATGAGAATCATTGATTGGCTGCCTTCTTCACACCCCCTACTGGGGATTGAGCCTGCAACTCAGGCACATGCCCTTGATCCCGGAATCAAACTCAGGACCCTTCAGTGTGCAGGCTGATGCTCTATCCATTGAGCCAAACCAGCTAGGGCTCAATATAAAATTTAGAAATCTCATTTTCATAATTCCCTCCCCTCCCCAGAATAATGGATTTTTGAAATTCTAAAATCTTGCTACTTCATAATCTAATTTTAGCTGGGAAAGCCTCAATATCAAATGAACATAAAGAATAACTTACCTGGAATAAAGCTAGGACAATACACAGTTGGGCATTGATAAAAAAGAAATATAGTGACAGTGAGGAAAGAAGGGAGGGAGAGAATGGATCCCAGACACAACAGGAGGTTGTTACTTGACTAAGCAGAACCGAACAAGGACAAATTTGATCTTTCAAACTTTCCACAGTGCCTCACTAAGCAGTTTAAATGTCTCATTTTCATAGGTGGCAGGCTATAGGTGAGGGGGTGAAGGAGGTTGGATTCAGTGAAATAAAGAATTAGTTCCATTTCAGCAAGATGATTGATGCCTCTAAAACTATGCCAGCCTTTGTGTGAACAATAAAGAGGTGGAAAGATGAGTCATCATGTCAGGAATTTGATCGATGAAGGCATCCAACTTGAATACGGAATGCAATAAATAGAAGAGATAAAAACACCTACAATTTAAGGGGCTGAGTATCCTATAAGGAAGACACACAAATGAAGAGTTTCAAAGGTCCCACAGAAAAAACAAGCTTCTGGAAACACTGGCGCTTTCATGAGCATAATATTGTTTTCACATAAAAAAATGGAATGATGGTAACAGCCTTACACGGATCACCTAGAAGAACTATAAATACATATTGCCAATATGCGTTATTGGGAATAAAAAAAGTAATTTCCATAATAATCATTTACATGTCACAAAATCCATGTTTTCATCCAATTATTTACTCTTTACATCTTTCTATCCTTGTCAATAAAAATACACTTTTGACTTACCAGGCAGCAGCTGTTGCCCACCAGCCAATGTGTAATATGTCTGCTATTGATGGCTAGAAAATATAAAATAAAAAAGTCAGTGCTTTCATCCACACTACGTGTGTCGTGGAGAGGGAGGGGTGACTTGGACATCACTGACCACGTATGCCGAGCGATGCCCTGCTCCTTGTTTTGGTGCAGCACCAGGCTCACACACCGACTGATAATCGTAGGATTTGTTAAAAGCATAGACTGATATATTAACCAGATGTCTCATCAAACTTGGATCAATCTCTCCAAAAAATCTTCCAATCTGCACAGAAAAAATGATAAAGTTGCAATTAAAGTCAAATATTAATACCTGAATCAGCACAGTGAAAAGAAATAATACAAAGAACCGTGTACTAAAACTACTCAGGAGTTTTAAAACCGGATCTAACATTCCAAAAGAATGCAATGAGCTTAATTCAATACTCAAAAGCTCTGTGTGATATCTATAGAAGGAATGGACACAATTTATTCAGCACTAAGGACAATCAAATGCCTCCTGAGGATGAGAAACAGCACAAATAAGAAAAATTGATGAGACTTGAGAAAGAAATCTGTAGGGACTGATGAACTGGAGTGAGCCCCATCCACAGGGGCAATCTCTAAGGTATTAGAGGACTACCCTAGAGTTTAATCCTAAACTCCAGCCCATAAACATTGTCAGTCAGGAAAAACGGTCATTGTTGAGATATCTTGTCCTTCTTTTTCTTTTAAGAGAAGCCACAAATGTAGACTCAGAAATGAAATTAGTTGCCCAAAAATTCTTTGGTCAAAATCTTCTATGAAGCAATTAGTAATTTACTAGTTTGGGATTAGAAACGTCACTTGTTTCAAAGCAGCTTTATATTAAGTTAGACACTATCAACTGATAAGTATTTAATACATGGGAATATTCTACATTTTTAAGAGATCAAAAATAAAAAGTATATATCATGTTAAGATCCTTAACTATATGTTTTAATTACTTTGAGTACTAGAAAGTGAATTCAACTAACAAACATAAGGAAACCTATATTTTGGATGCAAACCTTAATGATTTACATCATAGTAAGCACTTTAAAATTTATAAAGGTATGAAAGTTTTGTAATGTTGATCTAGGAAAATATGCTTTGGACACATTAGCTCTTTTTCACTTTAGGTACATACCTGGTTAGTATAATCATCATGATTTGCCATTAAAAGAAAGCCACCATCATCTAGAATCACACAATCCATTACCTATAAAAATAAATATAACAGTTAACACATTTTTAGAAAGATTAAAAGGTTGTACTATCTATCATTACTTCGATACATGTAGATGATTATAACAACACTAGAAGAAGAATTCCAATGATTATGTCTTCTCTTGGATACACATGCTCAAGAGATTCTTATTAAATAAATTAAGGGCATTCATAGATTCATATCGAACCCCCAGGATCTGGTATTCCACCATTATCCATCTAGTTAAAACAGTTAATTTAGTCTTAACAAATCATAAGAATAAATCAGAAATAATCTTTTTGCCACTGCAAAAATCATCTGAATCATTCAGTAAACTGAATAGATCAAAATATTTAATAATGTATAATTACTTTATTATTTTAAGCACATGGTTAAGACTTGACAGAAAATATTTTTAAATGAATTTTAATCACTGTGTTTCATAGACTTAAAAAAAGAGCAGTTTGGGGATATTTAGCACTATGTATATAAATATGTGGTTGGATCATTTGAAATTTAAAAGCAAAAGAAGAAATGTCTGTGACAAAAAAATCATTAATCCTACAATATAGAATAAATTCTCACCTAATTGAAATCATGTGGAAATGTATGAATCAGTATAATAGTTTTTATTATATAAAAACCACAATTTGAAACACTGTTTCAGAGGTGGGGACATGGTCATTCCATTTCCCTGTTGTGGAAGCAGCTTGCTAAATCTTTGCCCTAAAAACATAGTTCCCATAATCAATATTTACAAAGTCTCTATAACATGGAAAAACTACACAAATAATTAAATTATTGACATAATTTTGATGACTAGAGGTGATCAGATGATATAAACCCCTTGCTTCCTTGAGAAATATACACACAGATAAGATGACTATAACAGTGGAATTTATCCTTAATCATTTTTTGGAATAGTTTATCTACTATCATTCATAAAGCATCTTTAGCTTTTGAACATAAAAAAGTCCACATTTGCTCTTTCAAACTCTCAAGAAAAAAAAAAAGGCAATGTAAAATTCAATCCATGTTAGAACTTTATAATAAACTAGAGGCGAGGTGCATGAAATTCGTGCATGGGAGGGAGGGTTTGTGTCACTCAGCCCATCCCGCACCTACTCCAATTTGGCAACCCTCCAGGGATGTCCAACTTCCCATTTAAGCCCCAGTGGGATTCGGCCTAAATCGGCAGTCAGACATCCCTCTCACAATCTAGGACTGATGACTCCCAACCATCTGCCTACCTGTCAGCCTGATCATCCCTAACTGCCCTCCTCTGCTGGCCTAGTCTCTCCCCCACCCCCACAACTACCCTCTCCTGCCGACCATCTTGTGGTGGCCATCTTGTGTTTTAGAGTGATGGTCAATTTATATATTATCTCTTTATTATATAGGATTACATAATCCTTAGGTTTAGTTAAAAAAAACAATTTCTCATCATTGTGAATACTGTGTTGAACAAACTTATGAGGAAATGCAAAAAGATGAGGGAAAGACTGCATGGATAAGTAGTAAGTATACCTTGGTTAAAAAATACCCACCCAGGAATAGAGGTAAAGATACATAGGTGCAAAAGAACCTAATAGAATTGAGATAGCAGAGAATATAGTCCATACTGATGATATACCTTTATTATAATTCCCCATAATATAATTATCTTGTTTTAAAATAGAAGGATTTAAAGTAGTTCACAACTTCATAGTTAATTTTTAGCACTTGATTAAAATTTCTTACATATTTTTAATCATAAAATCTTAGCAAGAGTAACAAGAAAAAATTATACTAGTAGTTAAAATGTTTATTTTAAAGTTTTTTCTTACATCACTGTTTCTTTTGCAGTCACAAACTGGGCCAGCACACTGAAAGACAAAATTACAATTATTACCACATTTTGTAAAACTGAATTTTAATTGTATTATATATTACCATGTTGCAATTATAAAAATAAATAAAAATATATCTAGTATAAAAGATTAGACATCAGTCTTTCCCATAATAAAAAAGAATTATTTGATCTTTAGAAAATAGCAATAGTTATCTACGCTAGCATTTAAAATGATAACATTACATTTTTTATATTTAATTGATTTTTAAAGTCTTTGAAAAAAAAGAAATTCATAATTTTGTTTCAGTGTAGTGGCACTGAAAATTTAGCCTCTGTATAAGATTTTACTTTTTAAATTTTATTTACATTTGAAAGTAAGCACATGGTAATTAAAAAGTATATGTGTATACATATCTTACCGGATCCCTAATTGATGTTTTGGTGAAATTCTCTATCCATGAATTTACATCAATTTTAATTCCAACAACTGAAAAATATGTAAAAGAAAAATGGACATATATCTTTAAAAATGTAGCTATGATTCTCATATATCAATTTTTCTCATATTTGAAAATTCCTGAGCAGGTAAATTTCTTGAGATTTAAAAGAAATCAATTTAATTTCAGCTATACATTGAAAAGTGTATTTGAATTTAAAAGACTGTAATTTTAGTTAGCTGCAACAAGTATTTGCTACATGATAATTTCAGTAACTTATATAATAGCATTGAATTGGGGTTGAATATAATTTTGATTACAGAGCTATTTCTTGGGGTTTGCATTAAGAAGTAATGCTGATAGCTCTTCATTTATCACATAAACTTCATTTATATTCACAAAACAGCTTATTCATTTGCCACAGCCTGGCCAATTAACTAATGTAGCTGATAAGATAAAAAAAAAGGTGATGATATTAAGAATAGCCTTAATATAAGGTCATTCAAATAGAATGTCTTAGGGCTGTGGTCAGCAAACTGTGGCTCGAGAGCCAAGGTTTGCCTCTCTGTTGACTAGTAAGTTTGCTGACCACTGTCTTAGGAGGCTTTCCTAACCCAACAAATGCAATGTGTGCAATAGGCGATTAAGAAATGTTGGCTGAAGAGTGACTAAATGAGAAGATGGAAGGTTTGGTGAGAGAGTGGAAGAATGATTAAGCATCTGAGCGATAAAAAAATGAATAAAAGCAACTGAGCAAAGGAAGGACGGGTCTATTAGTTAAAAAGTAATGGAGTGAATCTAACTATGCAGTTGAGCCACTGAAGGATAAAACTGTCCTCAGGAGTAGGAAGGCAATTTATGAACCTTCTCCAGTGGCCTAATGCATACTCTTTGAACAGGTCAAACATCATTGAATCATACAATGAAAAAACAATAACTGATACATTATTGTATCTACTCATTCTAGTCTACTTCAAATTACCATTAATCTTCAGTTTTACAAACTGCTTTATTTGTTTGATTTTTTTTAACAAAAGAGTTGCTTTCCAACTTACTTTATTGGAAGTTATTTAAAAAAATGGAACCTTACTTAATATTTTTATAGCATAATTATGTCATAATTTTTCTTTTCACTCCAACAATGGAAACAAAACTTTCCATGTTCACATCATTACAAATATTTACATCTTTAGCCACGTATCCTTCTGCATATTTGTAAGTGTCTTTCAGGTTGGACTTCTAGAGTGGCATTGCTGGACCAATCCAGCATTTAAAATTTTTACATATGACACTAAATTATGCCAACAGCACATAAACATATACACTTCTTAGAAAATTTCTCAACTCCACATACTAACAACTTTATTTTATCCCCAACCTCATAGGGAAGTGATTGTATTATATTTTACTTTTTAAAACATTTGTCTGTCTTTGTTTTGGTTGAAACTTTCTGATAAGCATTGTCTATTTTTTAATATAAATATTAGGTCACATTTAATATTGGTTATGTGAATGTATATAATATATATTTATATATATACTTACCTGCAGGTTTAAGAAGTTTTCCTTGGATATATATTTCTACCGCTTTGCTTACCATAATGCCTGATTCATAAGCTCCAGGTCCACTTTCTAAAAAAAAAAAAAGTAGAAAAAGATCTATCTAGATAAATCAAATAATATTGCATTTATTTCAATACATGACTATTCTAGCACAGATATACGGTATGTGCCAGGGTGATTGGAGTGTCCATTAATTGGTTTGCATTAATTGTCTTTGGGATGCGAACTGTTCTGCTTGGCTTCACGGATTCCACAATACAATGGGTGCATGCCAAACCTCCGCTTCATGACATTTGGTAAAATATTGGGAAGGCAGCTGAAGTGAAAAGATTGATCTTAGATTCCCAAACTGCCTTTGCATTTTTAGAAAATAATGTCCCTGGACAAAACTCTAGAATTTTCTGAACTTTAGTTTACTCACTTGAGTAATTAAATTAAAAACTTTGGGGGAAATAACAATAAAATCTTTTAAAATAGGGCTATTCATTTCTATACTTAATATATTTAACTAATTAGAGTGCAGTAAATCAATTAATTATATTTTTTAAAATTAAGCATTCTTCAGCATATTTTTAGTTTGTGAAATGAGGGTTTATCTACATGTTTCTAGTATTATGCATGCCTGTAGATAAGCTGCTTCTACATTGCTCAATAACTGTTTCCTGTATGTGTATTTTACCTCTTCAGTTAAACAGATGCTTCTGTCTTTCCAATGTTGGCATATCGTGTATACTTAATAATGACTATTCTGAGCAATTAACTTAGAATATATTTGGGGGAACTAATGCAAGTAGTAGCAATAATTTATTATTTTTAACTGCAAAAGCTAAATTCCAAGAATACTTACTGTTAAAGTAGGGAGCAGTGAAAACATAGTTATCATTATCAAGACTCCTTTTATAGAAGCTGTCCTCATAGGTTTCTGGGTTTTCTTGCCAATTTTCTCCAGCCCTGAGGAGAAAATGGTTCATCATTTTTATTCTCTAATCTACCTGATAATCTACTTTAACTTTGTGGACAAAACCAAAATTTATAGATATGTCTACATCTCAGGTATGCCCAAGCAAGTTAGTGGTAATTGATGAGGTATATGATACTCATTACAAAGAAATAGATTAGCATTGAATTTATAGAAAAAACTGACTCCTAGGTTTTACTCTGCCATTTACTAACTAGGTAATTCTGGACAGTCCATTAATATTAATAAGCCTTCCCAACCCACTTTATGTACTGTTCTGAAGATAAACAGAAGATTCATTGAAGTACAGTGAAAACAATGAAGTGCTATTCAAATATAGTCTATAGGCTATAACGATTATGTTCATTTGACTAGGTTAGTTTGTACAAAGAGAAACGTGTATTTAAAATATCTTAAATTATGTAATATATATGATAAGCAAATACAAGTACATTACTAAAGAATCATATAGCATATATAAAGAAATGAAATATTTTGTAATGTAAGTACTTTAAACAATGATTGCAATTAAATGTATCAATAATGATCAGTGTCTCTGAAGAATGGCTTCCTCATACAGTAATGAACAGTCTTGCCATAGTCTTTTGTAATGCACTTATTTTTACAGATGTTATTTGAACTTACTCTTTGGGATACACTCTGGTAATCCCACCATCAGTCACAACAAACCGAGCTTTCACTCCCTTGCTAGAACAGAAGACAGAAGAAGGAAATATTTTATTCAACTTACTCTCCGAAAGTTACTAATTTAGGTGTTGGTGATAAAAAGATAAATAAAACTATATCTTAAATCACAGATAGCCAGAGTAAATATATCAATAGTTGCAACTGTTTTAATACATCTAAGAAATATGTAATTAAAAAGGAGGATGCTTAAGGAATACATATCATAGGAAAATAATAATGCAGCTGAATTTTGAAGATGGAATAGGAGTTAACAGGGATGCAGAGAAAGCTAGTGAAGAGTGATTGCATCTGGTGTGATAAAAGCGTAAGGCACGAGGTGAGAAAACATAGGAAGTCAAGTTTTGAGTACAAGTTTCTAAGAATGGTCAGCTCATGAATGACCTTGAAATTCACTCTGTAGAGTGTCACCTTTAGCCTAGAATAGGAACTGCATTTTAAAAGTTAAGACTGGCAAGTGTAAATTATATGGAAAATATAGACTGGAGGCTGTTGTAGATATAAGAATGGGAAGTATTAGAGGCATAAAAATCAGTTACTATAATTTCTTAAAAACTGAAATTAGGACTTTGCATATAAAGAGAGGAAAACATTGTTAGAATAAATATTTAGCATTTGATGATTGATTGGAAATGGGTGGAGGAATGAGTGTAAATGAAAATCATCATAAGATTTGTCAGTTTCTTGATTGAGTTCATGGTAGGAACCTATTTTACCACATGTAGAAACACACAAAACATGCCTATTCACACGTCAGTGTACACACTGCATGTGAAGCTGATTAATGGCAGGTGTTACTCCTCACATACACCCACAACTGCAAATGCAAGTTGTCAACCATTGCTAAATAATGATCTCAATAAATTGCTTTTAAAGATAAATAGTAAACTTTAAACTTGATGCCTATCTCCAGACATTCCCCAGAAAGATGCTAAACTGAAAAGGACATATTTTTTAATTAATAAGAACAATACTTACATGTTTTTCTGTTTACTCCAGTAATTTTGGACCAGTTCACTTGTAAAACCTGCATCTAGCAAGACCCGGTTTATCAAATCTGTGTTACCTAACACAGAAAAAGGAGATCCTTAATAAAACCCATATACTTTTAAAGTTAAGATAATGAGACATACTATTTCTAAAAGCAATTTAGGATGAAAATATTTATGAATTTAAAAATAAATCCTATATTTTCTGCATTTTTTCATCTCTCCTTGATGTTTTTAGGCTATGGAAAGAATGAGTAGTGGAAAAACCAATTCTAAATGAGGCAACTTATTTTTAAAACTGTATTAACAAGATAGATGAAATATGTCCTCAAGAAACAATAAAGAAGTAGTATTCTATTTTGCTTTTGTGTATTGATTTTAAACCAGTATCATTTCATGGACAATTTCATATACTATCTAATAAAAAAGTGATATGCAAATTAACCATCACTCTGCTATACCTGCAAACCACATCCACTAGCCAATCAGAAGTGAGTATGCAAATTAACCTAACCACCATGGCTGTGGCCATGGAGAGAGCAGGAGGGAGGCTTGGGTTTCCCTGGCAATGGAGAAGCCAAGCTTTCCACACACCCTGGCTGGCCCAGGCCTCTGCTTAAGGCTACAAAGTTTCAATTATAGAAGATAGATAAATCCCAACAGAAATGTCTGTTACCATAGAGCAAACAAAAGGCTTTGCTCTGCTCCAGGCTACAAAGTTTCAATTGTAGAATATAAATAAATCCTAGATGCCAGGGACTCCACTTTGGTGGCCAGGAGAGCATGGCTGGCCTGCAAACCACCAAAGGCCTTTTGCCCAGGCCACCCCACACCCCAAGGGAACCTCCACCCTGATCCAGAACACCCTTCAGGGCAAACCAGCTAGCCCTCACCCGTGCACCAGGCCTCTATCCTATCTAATAAAAGAGCAATATGCAGATTGACCATCACTCCAACACACAAGATGGCTGCCCCCATGTGGTCAAAGATCCTGCCTCCATGTGGACACAAGATGGCCAGCAGGGGAGGGCAGTTGGGGGCAATCAAGCCTGCAGGATAGGGCAGTTAATGGTGACCAGGCCAACAGAGGAGGGAAGTTGGGGGCAAACAGGCTGGTAGGGGAGCATTGACAGATCAACCAGGCTGGCAAGGGAGTGATTAGGGGGTGATCAGGTTGGCCAGCAGGAGTGGTTAGAAGCAATCAGGAAGGCAGGCAGGCAAGCAGTTGGGAGTCAGCAGTCCTGGAGTCAGACATCCCTTGAGGGGTCCCAGATTAGAGAGGGTGCAGGCTGGGCTGAGGGACACCCCCCCATGCATGAATTTCATGCACTGGGCCTCTAGTATAAATAGAAAAATACATAGTTATGTAGGTTTTTCTTTGTTTTGGCCAATGAACATAAGGAACATAAGTTATAACACACCATCTCTATTCCAAGACTAACTTTTGGAATCTACTGATATTAGTGAAGGATGCTATCAGCTCAAGTTCAAAGGTAATGGGGAGGATAGATGATAAGAGTCAAAGGTCAAATTAATACACATTTAAAACACTTTTTCTTCAGGCTCCTCTGCTCCTGTAAATACCTTCTGAATCTTCATATCAACATTTCATTTTATTCAGGTAAGGAACATGTGGTTTTACTTATGCTATTATTACAAGAGTTGGGGGTAAGATTAGGCTTACCAAACATTTTAGTTGGCTTTAATTAATTTAATTTTTAGGAAAAAAGTAGTTAAGATTTTTAAAATGTTTTAAAAGCTAAGAATTCATAAATCTCTATGAAGTTTTATAGTATGAATGATGCAAATTTCTCTAAAAGACAAATGTAATAGTTAAAGACTACTAAAATTTCTTTTATCCCAATTTTATTTACTTCATAAAATGGGAAAATATAGAAGCTTTTTTTAATTACAAAGTTAATTGTGATTAAAACAGAATGTTAGCAAGAAAACAAACTATTAATACTGCTTATCTTTTTATTCTATTCATATTAAAACTCAATTATAAATTGGAAAATATGTGTTATATGTTTGTTTTCCTCTATATAGCAAGATCAATGAATGAAAAACATTCAAAAGATCATTCAAAATTAAGCTTCTTAAATTTAAAAGTAGCAAAGGTAACTATATCCTATTTCCATCTAAACACTTGCAAGTATGTATTTTCTGACATTTAAGTTTTGACTTTATTTAATAATGTAATAACATTTCTTTACTAGGGTCATGTTGTTATATGTTACCATTAAAATTTTATAAAGTAAATAAACAAACCATCAGAACAAACTAAACTGAATGAGGATTTGACCACACTGAAACAATTATTGTGAATTAATGCATACTTACAAGATGGATTGTTTGGAGTTTTTCTATCAATAAACTCATTGAAATTTAAGAGAAATTCGGTGTTATTATCCGATATTTTAAGGTCATTGCAGTAATCTCTGAAAAAATATTTTAAGATATTGGGTATTAAAATCGAAACATTAAAAATGTACACGTAATCATAACAAGTGGAAATACTTTTCTTACTAGCTGTATGACTGAGAGGGACCTAATTAGCAGATGGTGAAGCCCTGAGGAAGAACCCAGTCTTCAGATCCCTAATTAGTGTGTTTTAGCCATACAAGGTGCTTTGAACTTTCACTCTGTGCCCTTCTGTTACTGCACAGCTCCAGGCCAAAAGCAACTTTGACCTCTTACCAATAGAAGGCATTTAGTGTGGTGACAGAGATGCTATGTCATCCTGTGCATGTGTGAGAGTGTTTATCATTGCTGGTTGAATTGTGCTGCATTTTGAAGTCGTCTAAAGACATATTTACTACTTTCCATTACAATAAACATCAGAGTATCAAATAATAATCTGATTTTTACTAATATCAAAAGCCAAAAAGTGTTGAAAGTACCCTTTTAAGGAGAGTTGTTGAATTAGGATGGGGAAAAGTGAAAGGTTTTTAAAATGAAAATATGAGAAAATAAGGAAAGTTGTGTCAGTGGCATGAGTTCTTTAATAATAAGATGATCCAGAAGGACCACAGACAATTACCCACCAGGAGGAGTGTGATGCCTATGCCACAGGCAATAAGTAGCAAGAGGCTGATGGGAATATTTGAGAGGCAAATATGGGGTTAGGCAGACAGCATTGATGTTCATTGTCTGTTAGCCTAAAGGTTATTCAACACAACCCTGGGAGCTTAGGGACTCAAGATAATCGCTATTTCTTAGGTTCTTTTCCCAAAGGATTCACACATGACAATGGGTAGCCAAACAATACCTGTCATTACCAAAACTTCTAAAGACATATGGAAATACCTGCTAATATACCTTCTATGAGGCAATGTTTCTCTAAAAGTCATGACTTTTACAACATTGATCATTGTTAATTTCTTTTAGGAAGATGATTCCTCAGAAAAGTGAAGCAGCAAGGTGAAGAAATATTTGCATGACTTTAAGAGAACAAACTTCAATTTGCTGAAAAACACTTTCAGGGACTATAATCTCTTTTGGTCATTATCTGTTTCTGACCAAATTAGCTTTGTAACTTAAAAGGCTTTGAAATTACAGATCTTTAGTATGAGAAATTTGGCAAATTATTTCTAGAATACTGAAAATGACTTGCCTCTCATTCTGCTCAACAACCTTAAATAAGTCACAGATTAACACTGAACTTTAGCCTATTGCAAATTGTTATTTATTTCTCATACTAATTCATCTTCTTTGAAGTGCCTTTCTCATTTCTGGACATTTAAGAAAGACAGCAGAATTAATCTATGTTTTAGACTTTTCATTCCTATGACTGTATGCCTCTTTAAGGAGGAATATTTCATGCATCTAAATTCTCAATATTTTCCTTTTGCACTTTTTAAATTGAGGAAATTACAAAAACTGATTAAGCATGATCAAATAGCTTAATTTATTTAAGAATTAACAAAAATGACTATATATCTTTAAAATCTGCAAGCTTCTTTAAATTATTTTAACATAACTACTTTTTAATAACCTTTATTTAATCCTTCTTCCTCTTCTTCCTCTTACTACCACATAAATAATAACTAATATTTACTACCCAAACCTTTGGTATATGCTTTGCATGCATAATCTCATTAAAAGCTTTTACAAACTCTGAGGTAGGTGTTAGGGATACAACATTTGAAAGCAAAGAGACTAAGGTGCAGAGAATTTAAGTAACACATCATAACAATGAACATCTGGGTAACAGACCCAGATAGTCTTGCTCTAAAGTTTGCTACACTGTTTCTCATTAATAACAGTGACAAAAATATATGACTGCTGTCCTACAGGCATAACTTTCTGTCTTTTCTCACCAATTATTCTTTATCCCAATTTTTTTAATTACCTTATTTTTCACAACTCTTTGAATATACATTCAGTATTAACTTTCTCAGGAAAACTTCCCTACAAAAACATTTTACTCAGATATACTAGTACTGAATGTTCTTTTGACATCAATCAGTATTTGTTTATTCAATATCTTACAGTAACAAGGAAACTATTATTTCTCAAATCTAAAACTATTTCCTGATCTGTGAAATGAGACAATAACACTAAATTATTATAGAGTTCTTTTGAGCAGTAAATATACTTATGCATGTAAAGGGCTTAACACGTGTTAACTGAGGTGTCACAAGTTCAACAACATTGTTTCCCTTCTCTGGTGGACTTGCTCCATTCCTAAACACATAGGAAAATTCCAATCTTCCAGTGAGTCATGTTGATACTGAATATGCTTTAGGCCACAGAAATGTCCCATGGCTAAGTCCTTGCTGAATAAATAAAGTCCATTGCTTACCAATTGGGAATTGGCATTAAGACATATTTATCCCCTCAGTGAGTGCCGGTCCCTATATTTTCCATATTGTCTGATGGTGAAGTATAGAAGCCAACCAGTGTGGTCTGTTATGTAAGATCTTCTATACGGTAAATATATTCTCGTGTGTGTATATATAACATGTAAAAACATAGAGAGTATATTTGTTTCTTGTATGTTTGTTTGTGTACACATACAAATGCAAATATATAATTCTTCATTCTTGTTGCCTGGTTAGTTTCAACAAAAGCAAAGCCTACATTTGTCTTGGTCATTGTTGTATCCCCACATCAGCACAGTGCTCAGCACACAGTAGTTGCTTAGCACATACTTGAATGAGTAAATGAATGAGCAGAATTCTTTTCTTTTTTAAAGTTCTTGTTCCCTTTGGTTCCATAATTTGGCATGAAATTAACCCAGAGCAGCAGTCTTGACCCAAATTCAGAACTGTTATTCACACAAGCTATAAAAATAAAATAAAACAAAACCAACCTTGGTGCTAGGAATGTATAGCCAGATTCTTCAAAATTATCCGGCTTCAGTGTCTCTGAATCTATAAACATAATGTTACAAGGTTAGATAAGCAACCAAGAATATATATACTGAGATTCTTTGGTAATAAGAAGGCATTAGAAATATAATCTAATGGGAAAATTAAAATATATTATGTATAACCCTAAACAGAAGTACATCAATTAATATAAATGTCCTCCATACTTAAAAAAAAACCTTTAATTTTGTAACATGGATTAACAGTTTTATCAGAGAAAATGCTAAGTTTATAACTTTTTTATTTACTAACCATATCCTAACCAAGATATTCTTTAAAAAATATTTTTTTATCAATAATACATCACAGGTATTTAAAATGTGAACATAAAAATTTTATGATATGATAAAGAAAATGATTTCAGTAAACCAATTAATGCCTTAGTGAATTAGTAACATTTTTCACATTAGTATGAATTAGTAAGTGGAAGGATAAAAACATACAAATATTTAAGTCTAAGACAAAACTTGAATGTGAAACAGGCTCCATTTGAAAACACAAGCATATTCTTTCCCCTTTTTTTGTCTGCTAAAATTTGAGTGATCATGGAGGAAAACCTAGCAAATGAGAAGCACAGAGGATAATATCCATTAGGAATGGAAAGATCAGTGGAAATGTCAAGTGTACTAAACAGAAAAAAAAATTGAGCAACAAGAAAATACTTGCCCTTCATTTTGCCCTTTTTTGCTGTGAAAATCCATCAGAAAGAGAAAGCAGGGAAACAAAAAAAAGAGGGTAAAGCAAAGGGGGTCACAAACAATATTTTATTCAATGACTTCCTTGAATAAAAATATTGTGCATAGATCAAAGGTTCATTATGTACAGCTGTAGTCTGGAAAAGAAGACACACATTTTTGGAGACTGGAAAGTATGCCCCATCAGTTACTACTAGAGCACTCTATCTGTACTGTGGTTATTTCAAGGGTCTATTCTGCAAAGTGGTTAATGCCAGTGCAGTACCGATGTTAGCCTATAAACAAAACCATTTACCAATTATCAGACCCTCTAGTCATCCCCTCATTTATCCAGTGAAGAACTAGTTCATGCAAAGTTACTGATTGTGAAAAGACCATCATATCTATCAAGTGAAAGTGATAAAAATGTATAAAATACTACAATGTACCTATGAGAACCAAGACTACAGAGAGCAAAGAACTGAGATAGAATTGAAAGATTCGAGTTTATTCTTTAGATTTCTGATAAAAAAGATATATGTAAACATGTATACATTTTTTACTTTATTATACTAGGAAAAATTTAGGTTGTTAGTAATAACTGAGTAATGTGCAAAGGATATGATGGTCATTTTACATTCCTAAATCTAGTCACCCAAAATGAAGATTAATAATGATTTGAAATATTCACTAGTGTTAACAATTACTCCACATTCCAAATGATACTTAAAAGAACTAATTCATTTGAGTTACTGAGGACATTAATTTGGATTATGAGAAAAGGTCAATCACCAAACAAAAACCAAAGACCAGTGCAATCTAATATTTTTCAACAAAGTAGAACAGGTGGAGCACAATATTATTCTTGCCAAAAGCAATAAAAAATAAGAAAAAAAGAAAAGGTAAAGCTTTACTCGCACAATGCCATTGAGCAGAGACTATGTGAAACATTTTGCATCAGCTAGCAGACCCTTAAAACAACAGCAACAGGGGACACAGCACTGCAATGATTCTATGAGCACAAAGCGAGGCAGGGAAGGGTGGTGGGAACTGCCAGTGAGCCTGGAGTACCTGCTCATATTCTATCCATGTAGAATATTTCTTGTTCCTTGCATGTTTGGAATGGGTTAGAATCACTGCTGTAGATTTGGTAATAACAGCTACTAGAATGGATAAGCCTTGGGTATTCCAAAATCTAGAAGTCTTTAAACATGTGATGCTAGAAGATAGTAAATAGACCCTGAAGTGGCTTTCACAGTACTTACATCTGGCCTGAGTTATTGTCTCTTCTATTTTGGCTTTTATATAGTAAAAACTGTAGGTTGGTAATACCAAGGCCAAACTGCAATAGAAACAAGAGAAGCATAAACACAAACAAACAAAAATGAAACATAGAAGAAAAAAAAACACCACACGTCAAGTTCATGGAAAATCCAAAAATCTTTTTCATGGGAAGGAAAAGACATATTACTTTGACAGTAAAATGCATTCAGCTAATAGAGTATTTAATCTGATCCTGCCATCCTGAGTCACCCAGTTCTCTCCATTATAGGGGATCAGAAGACACATGGAAACTAAGCTTGTAAATATGCCCATAAATTAGTTGAGAAAGAAATGTCACGGGTACTGTATTTCCAGAAAACACCTTTGAGTGTTGAAAAATATATAGTAATACTGGAGTATATTAAAACAAAGTAAATAAAATTGATGAATTAACTATAATGTTAAAGTGCTTTATAGAAAGTGGATGCTATTAAAAATTACAAAGTATCATTTCTACTACACAATTTATATAATCATCTGAAATATACTGTTTTTTTAATTTTGTTAAATTTCTTTATAAATTTTATTATATCTTTAGAGTTATGCAGATGTACCCTTTTCTCCTCATTGACCCCTTTTAGCCCACCCCTTCTCTCTGCACGCACCCCAGGCCTTCTCCACACTATTGTCTGTATCCATGGGTTATTCATCTAAATTACTACTATTTCAACACTCTAATGTTTAGACAAGCCACAGAGTCTGTTAATGGGAAAATTCAGATTCCTTTATAGCACTGAAAAAAATTCCCTGCTCATGCCATTGGTTCTTACCCAATACTTCAGATTCATTTATTGCGGATACTCCATAGCCCTTGGTAAATTTCTGTCAGGTACAACAGGGCATACATGTTGAGCTCAGTACTTTACAGAAGTCATGGGATACTCTAAATGTATAGATGGATGTACAAACTAGAAGACAGGTCCCGTGCAAATCTTAAACCACGTTCACAACGATTTAGACACAGGACAGTCAGAAAAACCTGTCTTCAAATCTTGTCTTAATAATTGAACAAAACAAAAAGCTGACAGGCAGGTAACCTTGCTGTTTTGAAGTTGCCAATTAATAAAACACATAATGCATTTAAAGTTAAAAGACGTCAGAACAATTTAATATTATGCAATTTCCAAAAACAACTGCATGTATGAAATCCTTTTATTCTTACAAGGGCTAATATATACATGCATAGGACATTACTAATTATTTCATGTCTACATTTGCTTTTGCAAATGACTTTTACAATTGTTTGAATATAGAAGGAACTAACGGGTACAGATAATGAGGCAATCTCAAAGATTTCCGATGCAACTGTTTTCAAAAAGTGAGGCGAGGTTAAGTTGATCAATTGAGTCATTCCGGCATCACCTTTAATATGTAATCTAAAATTTAGCAGTGTACAGGAAAAGGTGTGCCTATTCAAGCTTCTAAATATTTCTAGACATTTTCAGATTTTTTTTCAAATAACACAAGCCTCATACCATGGCTTTTGTGATGAATGTCCAGATTGTAATCTCCTTACTTGTTCTTATGTACAATAGAGAACAGGAAAAAATACAAAATTCCAGGGTTTTCTTCTCATAAATATACATGCAAAAAAATTCCTTCTACGAAGAATAAAAAAGCAATGGGTTTTTTTTTTTTGCTACAATTTAACTGTTCAGTCAAGGTAGCAAAATGGGTGAATGCTTGCTACCTCCAGTTATCAAACCTTTTCCCATCATTAAGTAATTCATAGACTTTCCTTATGGATAAAGGTCAGAGAAATAAAATGTTATGTACATTTAATGCAAATCTCTACATTCATTTTATAGGTAACTTCCTTTAAACGGAGGCAGAGATTAAAATTAAAATAAGCAGTGCAATTAGCCTGAAAGCAAGATGACCTTTCATGATTCACTTGCCATTTATAAAATGTGGAGCAGAATTACTGAGCATTTTAAGATCGTCTTCTAAAAATTCCTCTCTAGGGAAATTAGGACATTTTTACTACCCCATCAGCATTTATTGCTAAGAGAAACTTCTAATTAAAACCGATAACATTATATCATGTGGTTGCCACATTATCATTCTGTAAGCTTGTGTTACATCTCATGTACCATAAAAAAAATAGTGTGCCAAGCCTCGAGGGACGCAAGTTTTAAAATTGACATATTAAACATATATCTGGTCTGGAAGTCAGGTTGTTGTTCATGGATATACACTATTCTGTAGAAAAAAATAGTCACATGTAATTATTTCCATTTTAAGGCAACAGTTATTTCTTTAACCTGCAGCAGATAAGATCTTTACCAACATTCCCACTCATCATATACAGTGTTTGCTGTTTCCCTCCATATAAAACCAAGAGACCGAGGCCACTTTATTTTCTCCTAGGGATTAGTGTCCAATAAATCCAGTGGTAACAAGATGGATGTTAGATCCCATGTAATATTTATGTGACTCACAAAAATAAGATTAACTAGTAAAGTAGAATATAATACTTTTCAACTCAAAAATAGTTCAGTATAAACCAAACTCTTCATTAATGCTGAGAGAATTCTATTAATATAATTAATTACTATATTTGAAAATGTAGCTAAAAGAATTCTATTAATACAATTAATTACTATATTTGAAAATGTATCTAAATTATATCAAGGCTTAAGGAGACAAAAATCACTAAGTGAAATCTGGTACCTCATTCATTAAATCAACACATGCCGTGTTTCTTTAATTTAGATGTAACATTTTGTCCTAAATTGGTATTTGTGAATTTATTTTTACAGAGATTCAGGGAAGTACTTATAATTGAAAGAGAGGGAATCTGGCTCCTAGTTGTAGACTGGGAAAGGGAATGAATGATGCAGACATTCAAAAGAAGGGAAGATATGCTATTCAGAGAACAGTAATTTGTATTGGGAGAAAAGGCAGGGTAGAAATATGTGACATGAATTATTAGAATTGGAAGTTGAAATCAAACTTGTATGAAAATGGGAAGAGACTAAAGTTCTATAAACAAGTAATATGCTCAATCCTGGAGAAATAAACATTTACCTGTCCATACTGTGTGTTATGACTGGATGTGTGAGGAAAAGGGGCTGAAGGTAATGGACATTTGAGAGACTGTTACAGACATATTTAGGTAAGATAGAATGCAAATTAAAAATACCCACAAAGTATAATCTGGCTGCAGTAGGAACAAGTCTCGTTGACAACTCATTGTCAGGATCAAAAGGAAACAGTTTTTCAAACTTAGTATTTGTCCATCTAAGGAACAAAGACATAGAGTGCATTCCCAATAGGACATCCAAAGAGATAAGGCTCCTTTCCCTGGCTGATGTGGCTCAGTTGGTTGAACATCATCCCATATATCAAAAGGTCTTGGACACACTGAAAGATCTTGGGTTTGATACCTGGTCTGGGCACATAGTTGCAGGTTCAATTCCTGGTCAGAGTGCATGTGAAAGGCAACTGATACATGTTTCTTTCTCACATCAATGTTTCTCTCTCCCTCTCCCTTCCTCTCTCTCTGAAATCAATAAAAATATATCCTCAGGTGAGGGCTAAAATAATTTTATATATATATATATATATATATGCCAAGTGACCACACGGCAGTGGCCCACTGTCCTGATTGGGCCTCCTCCCCAACCCCAGGCCATCCCAGCCCTCTATCAGCCCCCACCCTGATTGGGGTGGGGTCAGCTGGTCAACCTTCTGCATCCCCTCCCCCTGGCTGTGCACGAATTCATGCACTGGGCCTCCGGTGGTGGTGGTGGTGGTTGTAGTAGTAGTAGTAGTAGTAGTAGTAGTAATAATAATAATAATAAAGAGACCAGGCTCCTAGATTCTAGATTTCTTCTGTGCTGTTACACTTTCTGACAAATTCATTAAAAACAAGGAAAGCTGGCAATAGTCATAAAAGAGAAAGAAAAAAAAGACTTTTGTATGTAAATAAAGATTGCATATGTGTAAAGAGATGCCTAATAGAAATGATAGAAAAATCAGTAGACAGACATAAGTAAAATAATTAAACCAGTCATTCTGGTGTTTCTCAATAGGTTCAAAAGTATGTAAAAAAAGTGGAGAAAGATTAGCAGGTATTATTTCATGATATTAATACCTATGTTTTCTTCTCTATCTGTTCTGTATGCCCTCCTAGGAACACAAAAGACAAGTTTCCTATTATAGCAACACTGCAGCTCTAGGGAAATCCCCAGCACTTAGGCTTCCCTGAAAGGTTATATATATTGGCAGGGGGGCTGTTGGTAAGGAATGGTTGAGCCCACCACAGCTATTTTATATAAAAATGTAGCCAAAGAGTTCTTCAGACTTGAATGTTTTAATGGACATTTGGACACCATTCTTTAAATTTGACAGAATGAGGCAAATTGAAAATCTTAATTTCCAATCCTATAAATATTTACAGAATGTCTCCCATGTGCCAATGTCTCATGAGCTGGGGATTTAAATGAAGAAGGCAACAATCTTGGAATCTAACACTCTTATGGGGACATGTCCAGTTTTACAAGGCTCAGTCAATTGGAGAAATTAGTATATTGCAAAATTGCTATTATTGGGGGTAAATTATATCAACTGAGCATTTTATATCAGATCATATTATGAAGCATTAAGTATTATTTTTAATTTAATTTACAACCTAAATTGTGAATGTAAACTATTTTCTATGAGGAGGTTAGTGGAGGCAACAACTACAAATTAAGGGCATATTGTCAACGTTTATTTATATTAACATAAATATACAAAATATCAAATATATTACTTCATTTCTAAATTTTATATTCCTAGCTTTTCCCTATATTTTCCACTTTGAACAATGCACAGCCATAACTTTAAACATTTTAGTGTTGGAAAAGGTAATATTTCTATTTTAATTACATTGAAAATAGCTAATGAAAATGCAAAGACTTAATATTCATCCACTGGAAAAATGACTGTTAAAATAGGTAAAAAACACTGAAGTGAATACTTTAATTCAGTATACATATCAATATAATTAATTACCTGTAATCTGTTCCATTGACAGGGGTCCATGTATATGTCCTGTTTCCTTTGTCAATATATCTCTAGAAAAAAGTTCCACATGGTTATTATCACCTTTTATTCTATGTAAATTTACATGATGAGCAAAACATTAGGATCTGTTTATAAATCCAGTAGTCATTCAACATCCCTCTTCACAAATTTCTGATCTATTCTATGTTATAATGTTTATTCTGTTATGGATATAGGTATGAATAAAGCAAAATGTTAGAACCAAATAAACACATTTTAAATGATACATTTTAAAAACTTACAAGTGAAAATCTTGGCAATTTATGCCAAATTATTAACCAAAATACTTTTAAAACATTTCTTAAAAAATAAGCTTTAATAGTGAAAAGGGACTATAAAATGTTAGGTAAGGCTCAGATAATCCATACTAGAGTATGTTTGAAAGAAATTGTTATACTATCAGGAAATTAATGCAGTCAGTGTGTCTAGATCCAAATGTAAGATTAGCATATTTCTATTCCCATTAAGCCATTACTATAGTTTTATCTATCATGAGAGACTAACAACTCAGTACCATGAAGGTTGAAAAAAACAACTAAATCTACCAGGGAAAGGAAATAAATTGCTAAATAACTGCATGGATATAGACTCTTTCATTTGCAGCTGATGAACAGTACTAAATAAATTATTATTCTTTCTTCCCTTAGATAAAGTGATAATACATTCATATCTTGTAATTCTTTTAAGTTATTTCCAGTTTAGTCATCCTCATCAGAACAGTAACAGTCACTGAAGTACCACTTGGAGTTAGGCGACATACCAAGCACTTTGCAATCACTGTCTCATTTAATTAACTTTCTGGTGATGCTACTATTATTTTCTACAAATCAATGATGAAGAAATAAATAAAGAGGACTTGAATTGAAAGGATGAAGGAAAATGTCTGATGTTGTATAGCAACTCCACAATGCTACCACTATACATCGAACATCCCTTGATTTTATTTATGTAAATGGAGAATGAGAGAAGGGAGGGATGGAGTATTAAGGTTTTGGGATTAGTAAAATTCTTAAAGTAATTTTTAAAAATAATGTTTACCAATTAGATATTGTTCAACAAACATGGCAAAGTAGTGTTGTTCTGCAAGTTGTAAAAAAAAATAAATAAAAAATAATATTAGGAAACATACAAGATGACTTTTTTTTCACTATTAGTAATAGGAAAACTCTAGCCTATCTAATAAAAGATTAATATGCAAATTGACCATACCTCCGCCACACCAACAAGCCAAGCCCACCAGCCAATCAGGAGTGACTATGCAAATTAACCCAACCAAAATGGCTGCAGCCAGGGAGAGAGTAAGAAGCTTGGACTCCCCTGGCAATGGAGTAAGCCAAACTTTCTGCCTGCCCTGGCCTGTCTTGGCCTCCATTTAAGGTTACAAATTTTCAATTATATAAGATAAATAAATCCCAAATACCAGGGGCTCTGCTTGGGTCACCAGGGGTTAAGGCCAGCCTGCAAACTATCACAGGTCCCTCAACCAGGCTGCCCATGCCCCAAGGGACTCCTATCCTGATCCGGGACACCCTTCAGGGCAAACCAACTGGCCCCCTCCCATGCACCAGGCCTCTATCCTATCTAATTCTCCTATCTAATAATAGAATAATATACAAATTGACCATCACTCCAACTCTCAAGATTTCTGCCCCTATGTGGTCAAAGATGACTGGTCCCATGTGGACATAAGATGGCCGCCACAAGATGGCCAGTAGGGAAGGGCAATTGGAAGGGACCAGGCCTGCAAGGGAAGGCAGTTGTGGGTAATCAGGCCAGCAAGGGAGAGCAGTTGGGAGGTACCAGGCCTGAAAGGGAAGGCAGTTGGTGGTAATCATGCCAGCAGGAGAGGGCAGTTGTGGGAGACCCAGGCCTGCAGGGAAGAGAAGTTGGGGGGGACCAGACCTGCATAGGAGGGCAGTTAGGGGTGACCAAGCCCTCAGGGGAGGACAGTTAGGGGCAAACAGGCTGGCAGGGAAGTGGTTAGGGAGTGATCAGGCTGGCAGGCAGAAACAGTTAGGGGCAATCAGGAAGGCAGGCAGGTGAGCAGTTGGAGGCAGCAGTCCTGAATTGTCAGAGCAGTCAAACATCCCTTGAAGGGTCCCAGATTGGAGAGGGTGCAGGCTGGACTGAGGAAAACCCCCCTTGCATGAATTTTGTGCACTGGGCTTCTAGTAAGTGAATATTGGTCATAAAAATAATTTATAGTAAATTGAAGTAGGAAAATCCTAAAGTGATTTAATAGAAACAAAAGTTGAGGAAAGAATGGTCAAGTCAAATATCTTGTTGATGGAACAACATGGAAAAGTTGGTAAATGGTACACATCTTTCCTATGAGTGAAGGGATAAATAGCACAGCTAAAGTCTGAGTAAAGAAAATTGAAGTTTTACCAAAGACTGAAATTAATATTTATCTCCCCTTATGTTTTCATAATGGGGACTCAAATTATATTAAAATAAGAAAAACCTCATGCCAATGAAGGATCCTATTTAGATCCTAGCTACATTTTAGGAAAAGATCTGAGGAATTCAGGAGAAATGTTACATTTTAAACGTATGCTATAAAGATTAAATTAAATTTCTAGGCTCAACAGCTTCTGAGTTGTTGAGTATTTTTTTCAAATACTCAAATATATGAATATGCATTTACTCTACATGTGATTTAACATGTAGACACACTCCTAATAACAGATAGACACACTCCTCATATAAATAATTCTTCAATGACAATGGAATAAAAATAAACAAATTGTATTACATATTTGTACCAGTGATATATGGGGGTAGTTGTGTTGTCTCCTGATTTAATTTCAGATTTCTATGCAAGGAAATTATTATATAAAGTACATAAATAGTGTATTAAGATAAATCAAGCCAGAAACAAGTAAACAACCAAAACATGTTTTAAAGCTTAAATAATATATGGAATACAATAATTAATACATCTAAATTAAATTGTGCTTTATTTCTTATAATGATGAAAATGATAAAAATATTTCAAAAACATATTAATATAAGAATACATAAAAATTAAATTAAATTTTAAAAATAACAATAGAAAAAGAAACCCAAAACGACATTATTTTATAAAAATTCAAGAGTTAAAAACCTTATTGAAAGAGGCAAAAGTGGGCTAGAAGAGGTCTTTGGGGGAAAAGTGGACTTATGCAATACTTTCAACACTAAAGATTAAAAAAAAATCCCTCCAGGAAAGAATAATACCTTAAAATTTTGTTTATTGGTTATACCCCTGTTTTATAAATAAATATTGCTTTAATAGAAAAGACTATCAACATAAATTATTATTGACATGTATGAGAATAAGCCTCACTTAATTCTTACCTCATCTTGAGATTTAACCAGAGTTCTGAAGGATTTTTCTCCATTTTCTCCATCTATCATTTTATTGCGAATCTAAGAAAAATAAATTATTTTATTGCAGATACTAATTGATCTATCAAAGTATGTTTATTAACATATTATATCTTATTTCAGAACCAACTGAATACAAATAGTAGGTTGCTGCTATTCTCTGGGAATGCATTTTTAAAAGCTATCACATTATAATAAGTTTACATTATTTAAAAAAAATAAGAACAACCTTAATGAAATATTTTCAATGGGGCATTAATTTTTGAAATATAATCAATAAATAAGTGGTCAATTACTTTATGAGAACAAGGGGAAACAGTCTGGAGAGGTGAAATAATAATGATTACTCAGTGGCATGAGAGTCCAAAGACCAAGCTCCTTACTATTACATAATCATACTCTATTTGTCAAAACACTTTACAACAAATATTATTTAACCACCTAAAACATCCCAGTATCAGACCTTGGCCCAGGATAATTATAATAAACTAGTGGCCCAGTGCACGAAATTCGTGCATGCGGGGGGTGGGGTGGAGATTGTCTCTCAGTCCGGCCTGCATCCTCTCCAATCTGAGATACCTGTGGGATTGGGCCTAAACTGGCACTTGGACAACCCCCTCGCAATCCACTCCTAACTGCTCACCTGCCTGAATGCTAGACCACCCCTAACCACTCTGCTTGCTAACCACTCTGCAGCTGGTCCCCTCTGCTGGCCTGCTCGGCCACAACTGCCCCCCACCCAATCAGCCTGATCACCCTCAACTGCCTTCCCCTCCTGGCCTGATCACCCCTAACGGCCTCTGTCTTGGCCCCTCCACCATGGTGCCTGAGATCCCCATGCCCACATGCCCTTTATGATCTGGGACCCCCGGCACCCTCAGCGAAGCATGGCGGTAGCTGGTCTTCCCCGTGGCCCCGCCCTTCACGCATGCACCAGTGATCTGGGACCCCCGTGCTCGCACCCTTTGTGATCTCAGACCCCAGGCACCCACGGCAAAGCATGGCAGTGGCTGGCCTTCCTGCCATGCCTCCGCGTGGCCTGGGAAACTGGCACCACGGGCTTGCCAGGACCACCAGCGCGCGTCTGCTCCCCAGGCCCACTGTGCTTGTTCCCCAGGCCATGCAGAGGCAGCGGGAGAGGCAGGATCATGCACTGTATGGCCCAACCCCCTGCTCCTGATTGGCTGGTAGCATATCCAATCAGGAGCCAAGGTACAGTCACATTTGCATGTTACTCTTTTATTAGATAGGACTAGAGGCCCAGTGCATGTAAATTCATGCACTGGAGAGGGAGGATCCCTCAGCCTGGCCTGCCCCCTCTCATAGTCCGGGAGCCCTCAAAGGTGGGAGGTGACCCCACAATCAAGGGAAGGTGACAACTCCATCACACCTCTGCTGCTGCCACTGCCAACAGCGCAAGCCTCAGGGGGCCTGGGTAGCCACCATTTGAGGCTTGCCTGTGCCTTGGGCCGGCCCTTGGGGACTGAGGAGCTGAGGGGATTGGGGGACTCTGGAAGCAGGCATGCAGAGGGGCTGGGCCCGCCTGGGAAAGGGCCCAGCCTTGCTGTGCACCTGCCACCCCAGCGTGGCTGAGGGGACTGGGCGCTGCCATCTTGTGGCTGTGGGTGCCACTATCTTTGAGGGCGTAGTGGTCAATTAGCATATTCACTCCTCACTGGCCATGGGTACCATCATCTTTATTGCAGTGTGAGGGTCAATTAGCATATTCCCTCTTTATTAAATTCTATTGTACAATGAGGAATAAAGATGTAAAATGTGTAAAGCAAGTACAAATTAAAACATAATCTTAAAAATTATGATAAGAGAAGTTCATCCAACTGAAAGAATCTTAAAAATATTTGCTCTGGAGAGCAAGATCCTGGTTCAAAACCTGATTCTTCTACTTTCAGCTGAATAACAGGAGACAAGCTAGGCAATTTAACTTCTTTGTACCTCATATATCCTATCTTAAAAAAAAAAGAGTAATATGCAAATTGACCGTCACTCCTACACACAAGATGGCTGCCCCCATGTGGACACAAGATGGCCACCACAAGATAGCCAGCAGGGGAGGACAGTTGGGAGGGACCAGGCCTGCAAGGGAGGACAGTTGGTGGCAATCAAGTCTGCAGGGGAGGGCAGTTAGGGATGACCAGGCTGGCAGAAGAGGGAAATTGTGGGGGACCCAGGCCTGCAGGGGAGATCAGTTGGGGGGACCAGGCCTGCAGTTGAGGGCAATTGGGGCAAATAGGCTGGCAGGGGAACAGTTAGGCATCAATCAAGCTGGTGGGGAGTGGTTAGGGGGTAATCAGGCTGGCAGGCAGAAGCAGTGAGGGGCAATTAGGGAGGCAGGCAGGCGAGCAGTTTGGAGCCAGCAGTCCTGGATTGTGAGAAGGATGTGTGACTGCCCGTTTAGACCTGATCCTACCAGAAAGGGTCCCAAATTGGAGAGGGTGCAGGTTGGGCTGAGGGACACTCCCCCTGTCCCCACTCCCATGCACGAATTTCATGCACCGGGCCTCCAGTAATGAGAATAATAGTAATAACAATAATACCTATTTGAAAGGCTCTTGAGAATCCGTGAATTACATATCATGTACTCAATAAGTATCATCATTATTATTATTAATGATTATCCTTATTTCTGATGGGAGACACTCTCAGAGGAAGTGATATGCAATTCTGGTTTTGAAATTAAATAGACATTTTCTGAGGAAAGAGCACTAAGACAAACATGTCAGCTTCTCTACACATATTGCTCATTGGGTAGTTGAATAGTTGGATCCCCTGTAAATTGTTTTCAACTCAATAGCAACATACTCCACATGTTTTTTATTGAAATTTACAAGTTCATTTGTGTTGAGATACTTAAAAAATCTCTACCTGTGAAATGAGACAAAACACACCCAACTTAAAATATTTGTTTCTTTTCATATGACCTTTTGGATAAGTGAGAGCCCAGGACCTAGAATTTTTTCAAGAGAAAAAGCATCCAAATGATCACATCCAGTACCTAAGAGAGCACCCGACCCGCTGAAGCTGCTCAACAGATACTTGTAGAATGGGTGATTCCAGCATTTGACCTGAGGTTATTATTTAGGCCTATTGATCATACTCACCTCCACTTTAATATCATTCTCTAATTCTGCATCAAGGAAATCCAAAGTTACTGGCTCCTGAGATTTGGGGTTCTACACAAAAAATAGTAATAATTAAGCTTATGTGACATTTTAAAATAATGTTATATAGCATATGTGACATTGTAAAATAATGCTATATATAGAATAATTCATTTAATATTTAAATATAAAATTAATCTGTAAAAGGTTACTTACCTACAGCACAATAAAAATTATATAATAAAAAAGAAAGGTATATTCTTTCAGATATATATTTTTAAAAGTAATAATAAAGAGGGCCAAAAATTTAAGCTTTAAGTGTAGCAAATTTTAATTAATTACCAGTTGAAGATAAAATAGTCTTATTTTGAGCACTGAGTTGGATACTACATTTTGAACCACAAGCTCTTGGGGGGAAATGACTTTGAAGATCCACTAATAAGTTTTTCTTCAATTACGATGGAAAGGAGAAAAATATAGCCAAGTTAATAACATATTGAGCAATATAACAAAAGGTAATATGTAAATAATATCCTTTCTTATTTGTGTCTGTAAAGTAATACAAAATTATATGAAGAAAAATACTTTTTAAAACAATTTTTGAATGTGCTAAGTAAAACAAACTCTACTAAATGTATTCTTCCTTCTTACAATGCATTAATATGCAAATTTCTTTCATGTATTTGAATCTCAGAACCTTTACATATATATTTTAATGTGAGGTTAAGTTTATTTAAGGTAAAATTTGTGGCTAAGGCATACACATTTTAAATAAAGATTAGGTATTGTAATTGAAGTCTATCTAGAATAATAACCCCTTTGTTCATTAAAACTGTTCCCTGTTTTAACATCTCCTGCTACTTCTTGCTGGTGTCCAACAATAAATAAAAATTCATGGTGGGAAAAGGAAGATGTTTTTCCTTATTTATATAAATGTATCAACATAAAAGTTAGGCTGGCTAATTCACTTTATATGACATTTTTAAAAAGTTGTCTAGTACAAAATGAAAACTTACTGAACTATTTGATAAACAAAAATATACTGATTATCTTATAACACTTGCTAAGTAATGCAAGATGCCATAGTAGAATTTCAAAGTTTACTAGAACAATGAAGTTGTAACAGGTATCTATAATTTTATAGTTGCAAAATTTTAGAAACCAGGTGCTTAATGTTTCGTAAAATACTATGTTATAATAATTAAACAGAAGTAATAAATACAAACTACATTGCATTAGTGCAAGGTAAATAGAATTTGAATAATTTCAGCCTCACAGGGTCTTCCAAAATATATGCAGGTCATCACTATTTTAAAGAATGTTTTAGGAGGCTGACTATCAAAGACAGCACCAATTAGGAAAATGTACTGAAATTAACCATATCTTATTTATCACAAGTGATGACAAATAAGTACGTATGACATGTATTAATTTATAATTATAACAAAAGTCCTTCTTTTGAAGAGTAACTCCATTTAAACAATGACAATTTATAATTCTGATGGGTTTTAATGAGTGAGGATTTTTTAAAGGCAAATTTACAAAAATAATCTCAACAGTGTCTGTCAATTTTATTGAAAAAATTTCACTGCTTATGAACTCAATATGTAGAATCAGAAGATTCTAGATTACTTAAAAGAATTATTGTTCAATATTGACCATTGTTTGGACAGCATCTTATTCGCTCAGAAGCAAATATTGATTTGAAATGTCACACATTTCTTAAGAAGAAAATAAAAATCAATGTTGAAAATAATTCTAATCCTTTCTTTAAAGAAACAAAAATGCGATAGTCTCAAACAAAAGAATACTCTTATTAGAAAATATTAAGAACTTATTTAAAAGTCCCATGAAATAAATTATCTCCACACAAACACCATTATACCAGCATTAAAATTTTAATAAACTCACTGCAAAACAAAGCCAAAATAATCAAAACATAAATAAGAATATTATCTTACATGCAATGGATAATGCATAGCATGACCAGACCGAAACAGCATGCATGAAGGAGGCATTATCAGGAAGAATTGGCAATATGAAGATGATGTCCCAATCCAACATATAAAGACACAGAGAAGAAAATGAAATAATAAAAGAAAAATGTCAATGAATAACTTGTATTTTTTAAATGGCAATCTGGCTGACCATTGTTTGAAAGACTCATCATAGGCACAGTTATTACAAAATGCAAAAGTAGAATCTTCTAATAAGAAAACAACAAGAGAGGCTTGAGAATTAGAATGGAGTTCCTCTACTCCCAATACTTTTGTTTTATATTTTAAATATCTAACATTTTTCATTAGTAAAATTTGAATATCAACTGTCAGAATAACCACTTAATTTGTGGAACTAAAATAGAAGGCAATGTTAACAAATTTTAAATTGAAGTAATTAGTAGTTAAGTATTATTAAAAATACTACATACGCAGTTCAAAAAATATTCCCAAAATTCAGATGTCTTGTGTGGTTGCTAGTTTGCCATTTGGGGTTTCCTTAAAGGAAAACAAACATAAAACAAACCACTTTTAAGGTTGTTTGTTTTAAAAATTATAATATTACATGCAATCTGAAACTACTGCAAAAATAATACTTCACTAAGATGTACATGACTTCTAAGATAATACACAGAAACATGCAAGAGAAACATAAAATAATTTATCAAGAAAAGACAAAAGTATAATTTTAATCTCCATAGGAATCATGAGATATAAAGACTGATCCAGCAACATGAAATTCAAATTGTCATGGATTTCGAGAGCTATTTGGGAACTGAAGCCATTAATCTAGAGGCTCTACACTTTAGAACAATCTGGGTTAGTTTAAAAACTAATCAGAAGCCTGGATTTCATCCCTTGCCATATTAAATGAAAATTTCAGGAAATGGAGCCTGAAATTGAATATATATATATATATATACATATATATATATATATATATATGTATATATATTAAATCTCCTAAGCAGATATCCTATGTGGGGTAGAGAATAATTATTTGTTCAATCCTCTTGCTTTTCAGATGAAAAAAACACGTAAGTACTATGAGGTTTAGTGAATTACTCAATTTTACAGTGTTGGCTATAAGTCCTATTTTTATAGCTCAATGATTTATTCTTAATATCACACTACCTCTCCATTATAGATGCTCCTTGAGTTATGATGAGCTTACGTCCTAATAAACACATCATCAATTGAAAAGATTATAAGTTGCAAATGCATTTAACACTCCTAATCTATGGAGCATCACATCTTCAGCTAGACTAGTTTAAAAGTGCTCAGAACTCTTTAACATTGTTCGGTATCATGAGAGAGGATCCTACCTTATCCTGCTAGCCAGGAATAATCAAAATTCAAAATACTATTTCTACTGAATGCATATTGCTTTCACACCATAGTGAAGTAAAAAAAAATCCTAAGTCGAATCATTGTAAGTAGAGACCATTTGTATTATGTCACCAACTTTTTTTTAAGGAAATTGAAAGCTTACATTTAAAGCCTTAAATAATATTGAACTTATTTTTTAATTCTAAAATTCTTTTACTAAACTGTGCTAAATTACAAGAAGTATTCTTTTACATTAATTATTTTAGGTTGCTTAAAGAAATATGCATACATATAATAAAGTTTAAATTTTGTTGACAATAGATAAAATTTTTGCAATGAGTTTGCCAAGCAATAACAATTCACAATGTTTATTTGTAATTTTAGATATCTCTAATTAGTTGAAGGCAATTTTCTCTAACTTCTAACCTAAGCATACGCTTTTAGAAAGTTAAAAACAATGTTGGCTTAAATTCTATGGCTTATAGAAACTATCACATCAGAATTGTATTTTTATTTCCACTTAGAAATTAATTTCACAAATTGTTAAGATTACATGGATTTGATACCACTTTTACAATATTTAATAAATTTATCTTTAGAAGCCATCTGATTATGATTACGCTGATTGTTAACATTATTACTACATAATTTGCTAGCAATTTTTAGTTAGCCAATGCATATACCCACTGCCATAATTAATAACATTTTTCTCCAGCTTATTGAGAAACAATGCTCATAATCCATCTCATGCTCTGGAAGCTTGATGTCAGGAAAGGCAGCATTAATCATATGCTTTTAGAAAGAGAAGCTTAATTTCAACTCTGATTTAGCAAATTTGAAGGCACTGCCAATTTCATTCAGTTACCTGAACATTGGGTCTCCTTTTTCTTAAATTAATTGTTGGTATACCTACACCAATAGGCTAAAGCAACAGAAAGATGGTAATTCATCATGCTACATCTCAACATAGATAAGGGTTTTATCCTATAATCAATTGTGGTCAGGTATTTGCTTGATCAAAACAGATATTATAGAGTTCACAAAGAGTCAATAAACAAAATAAAAGTTTAAAAATATGGTTAGTAAGTAAAAAACTGTGTTTTTTGTTTGTTTTTAAGCAAAATGACTTAATATTCTTTTTTTTTCCTGGGGAAAAATGTGAGGAAGTTAGAAGTGAGAAAGATGGTTTGTTTCAGACAACTTTTATGCTGACTAAAAAAAAATAATTTATAGAATTTATATAATTCAAATATGTTAAAATATAAATACTATAGGTTATTAAAAAAATTTAACCCTTAAAATTTGTTCCTTTGTTTTCTGAAGTAATACCGAATATTATAGCTACCACTAATGTATAATTCAATGAAAATGCTATATATTTATTTTAAATATTGACTTCTATGCCATAGAGTATATACAGTTTCCTTTACAATAAATTCTTCTTGGGACTGATCAAAAGGAATTATCTTAATCTGATGATTTCAATAAAACAAAATGGAAAACAATTAAAATGAATTTCAAAATAAAACAGGAAACATAAAATTAGACTTTGACCTTGTTAAATAATTTTGGGTGCTATGGGACATAATATTATTTTCCTTTTTATTTTCTAATGTTGAATTGCTAATGAAAAAATTAGGATTAATTTTGTCAGCATTTCTGCTGAAATTACCATATTGGTCCTTTGTATTTGTCAGTTTCTGAAACATTTGTCATATATTATATTATCATCTTATGAGATTCTTATATCAATCTGCATAGCATACATCATCCACAAAATAGAAAATGTTTAACTTTAAATGATAAGAATTCAAAACCATGAATTTAAGATAAAAATACATTGTTTAACAATATTTATTTTTAATGGTTTTAAAATAGTATTTCTCTAAATGTGATTCTGTGGCATACTTGCTTTTAATAATTTCCTATATAAAAATACAAAAAGCTGTTCCTGGCCACTCTGGCTCAGTTAGGCATCATCCCATGCGTAAAGTCTGCCATTCAGTTTCTGGTTAGGGCACAAGACCAGGTTGCAGGCTTGAATCCCAGTAGAGAGTGTGCAAGAGGCAGCCGAGTAATGAGTCTCTCTCATCATTGATGTTTCTCTCTCTCCCCCTCTCTCCTTTCCTCTCTGAAACTAATACAAATATATATGTATTAAAAAGAATATACTTTGTACCTTAGAAAAAAAGCATAAAGGTTAGGATAAAATGGTTTATACAATTTTATCACTTCCTGATAACTCACTGATTAATAAACACTTCCCATTTCTGAAGCCCATCCCAGAAGAAAAGGGCAATAGAAAATGTGGCCTATGCATGGAGGAACATTACTTGTTTTTATCAGATTCATGGGGGGTGGCAGGGGTGGGGAGAATCTCCTTCACTATCTTACAGCCTAAACAAAGTCCCAAGTGGGACATGTGGAACTCAGGCATGGGTGGTAACAATGGCTGACTTTAAGACAAGAATGAAGATTAGCTAAATATTAGAAAGCTAAATTCCTAAGAGAAAATGAAAAGTGCTTTCACATTTTGATATATTATAAACTGTGACCTTGTTATCTATCAACATTACAAATATAATAGCATTCCTTTCTATTTAGTGTTACACAGTGAATTCTAAGATGACATACCTATTAAGAACATTAATCACTAATTTTATAGGACACCAATCATAGTAAACAAATTATATACATACCTTTGGCTGAAGATTTGGATGTAATAAAACATAACCATTAGGATCAATTGCAAAATAATAGCCATTAGGGCACAGCTGGAAACAAACAACAATAAAAGCTTTAAAAAAATTGAGATCGAGATCCCTAAGCCACAAATAGAAATCCTCATTCTCCTTTTTTTAAAAAAATCTTAAATACAGATTTTAAAGCATGAAGAAAGATAACATGATCTCTTGATTTTTTATTTTATTTTAAGGTTCCTTTTAACATTTACTTCCTTCATTGATATAACTGAACATAATTTTTGAAAGTTATTTAATGCTTTATGAACAAGTTAAATTAACACAAAGTTTTAAGACAGAAAAGATACCAAAATGGTAAATTGCATCTTACTGTAAAGCGTGGTGTTAGTCTTTTAATATCTTCCAAAGACACATCAACTCCCATCACACCAAGAATCAGCTGGTTCTATAAGATAGCAAAAAAAGTACTGGTTTTTATGCCAAAATTTTACATATTTCTACACAATATTATTCATCCCTTTGCTTGTCATTGATTGTATGCTACATTATAGATCAAATTTACACACACACACACACACACACACACACACGTACACCCACATATACACACACAGTAGGTCCTCAGGTTATATCAGAGATTCATTCCTACGGTGTGACATGATTTTTCCTTAAGTCAGATCCCACCTACATAAGCACCTACTTCACTCACATGGAGCACATATACAACAGGAATGAAGTTAAACAATAAAAGTAAATTTAAAAGAGAACAATTCCTGATCTTTACTTGTTATAAATAGTAATAAAAATACATAAAGCACATATGTACCTACATTGGAATGATGGAACTTTTTAAATAAATGGGATATGGTGACATAAGCATGAAATAATGTACATTGAGTCCGAAGTAACCTGAGGACTACACTAGAGGCCCGGTAGGTGGATTTTTGCACATTGAAAGTAAATTAATTAGAAAGTGGCTGGAGGGGTGGAGCTGGGGGAGATGGGCTGGACATGCCCTAGAGCCAACCTCCTGCAGTTCATCCCTGGCCAGCCACACCTGGGGTGGCATTGGGGCTTGAAGGGTGTCTGTGAAGTGATCAGGGTCCTTCTGGCAGGTGGGGTCCCTCAGCCAGGCCTGTGGGGATCAGGCCGAAACTGGCTCTCCAACTCAAGGGGTTCTGGATTGTGAGAGGGTGGTTCTCAGGTGATGCATCTGGAATCGGGCTCCCTCCTTTCTGCTTCTAGGTGCATCACCCAAGAACTGCACCTGCCAAGTCACCACAGTTGAGTGTCTGCCCCCTCATAGTCAGTGGTACCCATTCAAAAGTCAAATAGACAGTTACTTAGGCTTTTATATAGATAGATATATAAAATAATATGGCATTATATATATATATATATATATATATATATATATATATGGCATTTTTGTATCAATTTACAATGATTTTCAGCTTTGTTTTCCCACAACTTTATTGCTTATTATTTAGTTTAAAAAATAAAGTCTTAAAAATTTAAGTTAAATATTTTTATATATGAAAAATGTTGATACTTCTTATATTTATTTTACCCTAATATTTAACTTTATTACTACTGTATAGTCAGCAGCTGCAGCTCTGTGAGTGTATATGCATGTGAGTGTATACTTACTTTGTGGTGTACTATCATGACATAAACAACAGTGTGGTGAAGGCCTGGGGGGAGAGGTGGTAGGAGTGGGGTGGAGGAGGTCAATGGATGGAAAATGGGGGACATCTGTAATACTTCCAAAAAAAAAGATAAATTAAAAAAATTTAAAAAGCACCAAAATGTCTAGTTAACAGAAGTTTGATAATATAGGATGAGAAATCTATTGATTTTTGTTGTTGATAGTATCTATTCTACTATCCTAAAAAGCATAAATAAAGTAGCAGAAATTCTAAAAACACTAGTTCCTGATTGCTGCTAATTTCCCAGAAATACCAAAAAATGGGCATCATAGTTTTAGGAGCAAGTCAAGGAGGCTGTTTGGCAAACTCTTACCATAATATTCTATGGGACATAAATTGAAAATAGAGTTAACATTTAGAATCAGGAATTTTTGTTTTAAATAAAATTATATAAATAATAAGTTAAATTGAGATGTTACCCAGAGAATTATAAAATCCAGTCTATAGTTATTATAAGAATTCTTTAAACTTTGTATAGATGCACAGAGAATGAGAACATTATGTCAACAACTATGCTTTGTCCTAGTTTGAGCAAAATCCCAAATTAAAGCAATCCCTTTTACAGTCCATATGAGAGAGAGAATGACTACTTTTTGAATTATATTATGACCCACAGACATTTAAGAATGGTAATAAGCCTCTGAAGAGGAATAAACAATGTTTTCTATGGCTACATTATTAAAATAAGGAGCTCAAATGAAATTTATAATATCTAAACAAGTAATGCTTAAGTGCTATAGGCTTCATTATTCCATAAACTGGAAATAAATGGCCCTCAAATCAAGAATGACAACTGAACTACAAAATGACTATGTAGTATTCTCTGGCATTCTTAAATTCCTTTCGCTACAAACTAAGAAATTAGAATATAACCCTATTTTTAAATCAAAAGTATTAAAAAAAGAAATGGAAATAAACAGCACAAGATACATATTTTTTAGCACTTTCCAAACTTTAAGTGGGTAGCATTTTATTGCACTGACAATATACCAGTGCTTTCGAAATAAAATTTAAAAATTGTGAAACTCAATTATTTTTCCTGAACCTTAACATGGAAAACACAAATTATTTAAATTAGATCCTTGATCTGGACGATGATTAAATAAAGAATTGTTTGAATGGAAGTTGGAGGAGGAACAACTCCTTAAATATACCTATGTATACTTGAGACAAAATGGTTTTGTTCAAATGTTCTTTTTGAACTCCATGAATATCTTAGATGCATTTTTAAAACGTGCACATAACAGTATTGCCCATTCATTACATAATTACTCCCAGAGTGTGAGCTGGTGTTCTCATCAGATCTAGTCAAATAGTCAGGCTGAATCCTGTCTTTGGGAAAGCATTTCCTTTTCCCAGGTGGTTATCACAGAAGCAGCTATGGCCTTTTACTTCCAGCCTCACAGTCAGTTACACTGTATGTGCTTCGTTATAGGAATATCTTATCCACATTGAGCTTCAACGTCATAGTTTATCAGTTACCATTATTAATTTTATCAATTAACTTTTAACCTTTAAATTTGTCTTATTTTCAACTTGGCCAGTTATGTTGAAGACCGGAAGAGTTCCAGTAATGACAAGTCCCAGTTCCTAAAAATAGAATCAGAGAGAAAAGGCAAATTAAAATTACAATTTTAACTTTGTTCTACTGCATTAGTCTTTGCTATCTGACATTGCATTTTATACTATATAGTCACAATAAAAGGAATAGATTTCAAAAGATTATTTTACAAAAAAATCAATGAAAATATCTTAGAAATAATCAAGATCTATTAGGCAGCTACTGAAGCATGCAATACCTAAAATATTACTCTATAAAAGCACTGTAAATAACTGAAAATACAAAAAAAAAAATCAATGACACCAAACATTTCATTTATCCTGTCCTTCTACTCTTTTCTTTAAGGTGATAGTTCACCTAGCATCAGAGGCTTCCCCGAGCAGAGAAATACTAAAATATTATGTGCTTCAAATGATTTATTCACCTTACTTTGTTATAGCTTCATTCTTGATTTTTTTTTCATGCCCTAGCCCAAGGCTTACATGCTAAATCACAAATGTGTTGCAAAATAACATTATGAACTGAAGAAACATGTTACTCATACTGCACTTCTGGGATATTCTTGGTAAATACTATGCTGTTAAAAAGAAGTAATAAATATCATCCAAAATAAGAGTAGTTTTCATAAAGTAAAATATTATAGACAAAAACTTTAAGCATAAAATATGAAAGACTAGTCATGAAGCAGTTTAGTATAACAATAACAAATCAGAATGTAGATGATATCATAGCTTAAACTAGAGGCCCAATGCATGGATTTGTGCACCAGTGGGGTCCCTTAGCCTGGCTTGTGCCCTTTTTGCAAGCCGGGACCCCTCAGGTTTCAGCCTGATCCCCACAGGCCAGGCTGAGGGACCCCATGGGTGCACCCGGCCAGTTTTAACCGATCCCCGTAGGCCAGGCCAAGAGACCCCACTGGTGCACAAATTCATGCACCAGGCCTCTAGTATACATATAAGATCTTTGGTTAATCTCTTCCCCCCTTTCCTCTGAGATTCATCAGTCTGTTCCATGTTTCCATGCCTATACATTGAGCATCTGCCCCTGGTGGTCAGTGCATGTCATAGTTACCAGTTGAACAGTTGCTTAGGCTTTTATTATATAGGATAGATGAGACCATGGATTAGTCCAAATGAATTGATTTTCAAGCCAGAGGTTCCCTTTTCTTTATTACTGCCATCTGCACTAATAAAAAAATACGTGCCAACTATATATTTACCACTATTTAATGTCAAACACCATTTTTAACAAAGTCATTTTTTAAATAATTTTAAAATTGTCAAAAATTTCTCACCTAAGCTGAGAAAATAGTGAATAATATTAGAGAAAAATATTAGTGAATCTTCTTGTGAATAATAACCCTAAATCCAAATCTCAGGACCCCTGTTCTCATTCCAGAAATGGCATGGTCTCATGGAGAACTGTCCTAGACTATGGTTTAAAATTATGCATATGGGAAACACAAAAATAATGGAAACCAAGTCAAGTGAGGAAGGACAATCATAGACAGGCTTTCAAATAGAACAAAATACTGTATTTTGGGGACAAATAAAGTTAAGGAAACAACTATACATAGTTGGCTGCATGATGATCTATATGTTAGCTCTCTATTTAGTCCTAAACAAGAACATTTGTCAGTGAAAGATCCTTATTTAAATGTGCAAATTAATATTCACAATGGAAATGTTTTATTTCAAAAAAGTCAAAATTACAGGTAATTCATAAAACTAGTCCCCCCAAAATAATTAATTGAAGATTCCTTTTGGCAAACTTTCCATTTGAGTTATAATGTACATGCATAGTTTAATAGATCCTAGTATAGAATAAGTTATATATGGATATAATCTCTTTCTTTGAATCATTTTTGCATTTGTATAGAATACCCTAATTAGTATATAAATCTGTAATGTGTTCTAAAATAAGATACAGGACTAATATATTAAATAAATTCAAATCCTTTGGTGGCCAACATTCATTGTATCCTTTATTTATACAGCAGACAGAAAAACTATGCTATATTCCTGGCACTTTTAATTATCCTAGATAATTAAAAAGGGAAGGAAACAAGATTTTTGCTCTCCTGTCTGGAATTTGATATTTATTTTCTAGAACCCAACTCTCCCCCCACCCCAGACCCCGCCTCTGTACTTTTATATGAAGAACTTCACTTTACCTCCAAATAAAGTGAACTCTCTACAATACTGTTCCAGTCTTGTTTCTTCCCTTTCTCTCATTATCTCCTGAAGTGTCTGGTGTATCATTCCTTCGATATACCCAGCACTTCCACAACTTTCATCCTGCACCCCGTGTGGTTCACTGCTCCTCACCAATGACAGAAACCTAATCTGAAGTGGAAAAATTCCATCATCTTTTTTAATCTCACCCTACTTTATCCCCAAATATATGGCTAATTTCTTCTGAATTTCTAGCTATCTTTTCATTTGCTCATTATACTTATTACAGTCTTGGAATATTCTTTTCCTTTAACTTCTTAGTTTAACAGTTATTTTGACCAGCATTAGTTTTGAATCTGCTATGTGCAGAGACTATAAACAAATAATAAGAAATACAAGATGGGTTACTTTTCATTTTCAAGTGAACAAAAAGAATACTCTGTGTTCTTTTTTGACATTTAGTTTCAGCTTACAGAACAGCGTATTTACAATCAAAACTTCTTCCTAATGTCTTCGCACTATCAGTAAGAACCTTACCGACAATGCACAAATGCCGGTTAATGAACTTCTGGTCATAGGAAATACTACAGGGCATAATTACTGACTCCTCCTATCATACTCTGTCCTATGATGGATTTGGGAAACCAAAAAATGTGACCACAGCTTTCGATGACCATGTGGCCTTAAATAAATATGTGATGTCAAGAAGGAACACTGGACAGTAATTTTAACTAGGGCCTGAGGTAGCAAGCTTCACTTTATCTCTTAGCATGCAAGGCTGCTGCTAACAGTGCCTATTTTCCTTCTAACTTCCTGTATATGTTTATTTTACAAGTAATTTAAGTGGGTTGCATTTTGCCCCTTGGGTTCAGCATTGTATTTAGAACAGATGAATCAGCATATAATTAAATTTCAAGTAGGAAAAAGGGTTATTGAATCAGGATGTACTTTTTAGAGCTTAGTATTTTGATTTTCTCTAATATGTACATTATTGAAATCATGAATAAAGTCTTATTAAGATTAAGCATATTAATATTTCTCAAGTATAATTACTATCTATAACTTTCATATCAGGAAAGGAAAAATTACATTAATTTTTTTTCTCAAATTCAGCCCTATTAATATTTTGAGCTAGATGATTCTTTGTTGAGTGTGCATAGTGGGAAGCTCTCTAGTTCAGAGTAGGTTGTTTTGCAGCATGCCTGGCCTCTGACCCATCATCTTGCTAGAAATATCTATATAGATATTTCCAAATGACCTGTGAAGGGGAAAAATCACCCACAGCTGAGAACTACCACCTTAAAAATATAATTGAATACCTTTACTAAAATTTTAATTCTGTAACAGACAAGTTAACATACTTTCGTTATTTCATACCAGATTTGATCACCTCAAGGGCTTATTTTAAAAACATCTGGGGTTGACCTAAAGCAAGAATTTATATATGAAGAGGTGACTAAGTTTGTTTTGAATTCAGAATAAGATAAAATTTCTTGCCTGTCTAACTGCATGTACTATTGAGGGTTTTTTTGTTTGTTTGTTTGTTTTAATCTGGCTTGGTTTACCGAAGCTATAAATGCTTCTGCTAGTGGAGGTCTACTTTTAAAATACTTCAAAATTCTTGTTCAGAACCTGTAGTAATAGGTATTAATTCACAAGACTTTCAGCATTTTTCACATAGCTATTCAACAAGTTATTGAAATGCCCATAAATTCAAGGTTGGAAACTTTATATTCTTAATGGATCAACTGAAAAAGAGATGACACTTTATATCTGTGGTTCTTTACTATATAAGTATAGCTTCATATTTAAATTATCTAAATTTTAGTTTAAAAAAGTCGTGATAGGTTTTCTCAAAAAGGTTTAGTGACATGGAAAAGAGAAATGTCATCTACAAAGAAGTCAGCTGTGTGCTTTGTTCTAACAGTTTTTGGCTGAATAGCCAACCTCTTACCAGTGCATCCAGGTACACATTTGTCCATTGGACTTGCTTAGCTTTGTCTCCTGCTAAAACCATTGGTCTTCCCAGAACATCCAAATATTCCTATTTATTTAAAAAAAAAAAAAGGTCAAATAGTTGAAAATTAAAAATGCTGTACTAAAAAATCATCTCCATAGAAGAAAAATTATCTAGAGTTAAAAATGAATATGGAGTCAAAGTTATTAAGACAGTAAGTATATAATCATTTAATTCTAACTTTGGGCACTCCTTAAATGGTATAACTACATACTCTGAATCAACATTATTTGACTTACATTGTTTATGAAATATATCTACCCCAGTTTCTCCTAGTAACAATCAAAACATTATCTTTCTGTGGAAGAGCCAATGATAAGTGAAATATGTTCCTTGTGAATTGTTTTATGTTAATCTAAACTATTTTAGGCTCTGTGATTTACTGGATGGAACTGCACAAATTTGAAATAATAAAACAGCCATGTATTTGCTTTCATATCATAGATTGTTTGGCTGAAATTCAAATCTACATTTAAACATATAAAAAAATAAATGAAATACTGTGCCAAATCTAGACATCAGACTCAAATGCAGCTGCTGTTTCATTTCAACATTCAATGTATTCAGTATTCATGTCTACAAATTCCACATTATTTGTGCAAAATTTTGACTTAGTCTATTTTACAGATCCTCAATTATATTCAAAATTGAGCTATGATTTCAAACTGTAATTTATGAATACTAAAAAATAAAACATATTTAATTTAACTTAATTGTTCCAATGTATAAAGTTATTGACCAGGCATGTTTTTAAGTGAATGGTGGTAGAAAAAATTATCTCCTTGATGTATGTTTATTTTAAACAGGTAAGTATATCTACAGGGGTAATCTGGGGACGTAAATTCTTAGTAAGGACTTATATAATTTGTTCATAATAATTATTGTTTCATTTTCTATGTTGTACCTACAACTGGGAAAAAAAACCATTTAAATTATTTGCAACAGAATCAAGTTCAAATTTCATGAGATGAGACTATTAGTAACTGTGATTTTGTTTGTTTTGTATGATGTTTTCCACATCAGAGAAGAACAATATAGTTATTATATATTTTATGTTTGAGTTTTAGAACCCTTGCATCAAACAGTCATGGATTCAATTTCCAACAAGGCATATACACAGGTTTCGAGTTCTATCCCTCATCAAGAGGCAAGCAATATATGTTCTCTCTCTCTACCTCTCCTTTCCTCTGTCTCTAAAATCAATAAAAATATGTCCTTGGGTAAGGAATAAAAACAATACATTATCATACTATTCATCATTTTGTTACAAGTGTAATATTATGTATAAATATAAAGTTATTATGTAAAATCTTTTTATTTTCACCTACTTTCTGCATATTAGGCATATATAATTCTGAAAATACCTATATTTTGAAAACAATAGTTTAATCAAGGTTTGAAAAATTATACCTGAGTATTGATTCTTATTGCTCCAATGGAAGGAATTTCATAATAATAACCTGAAATATATGTATACATATTTATGAAAATATTGAAAAGTTCATGCAATTATTCATTTGTAAGAAAAACATTTTTTCACCTTAATTATTCAAACAATAAGATATTAACACCACAAATATAGTTGAAAATTATTTGATTATTACATATTCATTATAGGTACATAGTTTATTAGAAATGTTGCTACATTTTCTCATATTGCATACAATAACTTATTTTTCTACAAAGTAATAGCAAACCTGGTAACATTAAAAATGTTTTCTAAGGAGGAAATTATTAATGATGAATGATCATGAGTAGCTGACAATTATATTTATATAAAATATGCACCTAAATATAACTTCAAGAATACATTTAGGATCTTTCTATTGCTAAGTGATCACTGTTTATTTTTCAAATAACATCTTATATATTTCTGAGTACAAGGAAATATGGACTTACTACACAAAATAGGAATTTAGAAATGTATAAAAATACATTTTTAAAACAATTAACAAGACAAAAAATGTACATATTTCATACTTTCTTATATCCAGGTTTTTGTAATTCAGGTATTCTTTCATTCTTAGTTTTTCACATAAGTTTATCTATACTAATAAAAGGGTAATATGCTAATTAGACTTCCAGGAGACCTTCTGGACATTCTTTTGGACAAAAGCCGTGGTGGTGGGGCCGAGGTAGAGACAGTTAGAGGTCAAGAAGAGGGGGCAGTTGTGGGTGATCAGGCTGGCAGGGGGGAAGGGGTCCAGTTGGGGGTGAGCAGACCATCAGTGGGGGTCAGTTGGTGGTGATCAGGACAGCAGGGGGGGGCAGTTTGGAGTGAGCAGGCCAGCAAGGGGGCGGCAGTTGGGGGCAAGCAGGCTGGCAGGGGAGCCATATGGGCCGAGCACACTGGCACAGGGGGCAATTGGGGGTGATCAGGCTGGCAGGGGGCATTTGGGGGCGAGCAGGCCAGCAGCACAGGGCAGTTGGGGGCAAGCAGGCTGGCAGGGAGAGTGGTTAGGGGCAATAGGCAGGTGAGCAGTTAGGAGCCATTGGTCCCAGATTGTAAGAGGGATGTCTGACTGCCAGTTTAGGCCTGATCCCTATAAACTAGCAGTTGGACATCCTTCAAGGGATCCCAGATTGGAGAGGGTGCAGGCCAGGCTAAGGGACACCTCCCCTCCCTCTGCACGAATTTCATGCACCAGGCCATTAGTATTTAATAAGCATCATTAAGAATCATTTAATATATTCTTTTATGAATGTACTATAGGACCAGTGTCTAAAATTTTTATATAATGTAACAAAAAGTCTGTTGGGTTGTGTTTTTCCACAGAAAATATTGTCAGTATCTTATTCTAGTCTTGAATTCTATAAAATTAGCTACAATTTTAATTATTTTAGATAATAATATGTAGAACTACAACTACCAAATTATTTTTTTCTAATAAAATGGTCATGAAAACAGATGTTACCTTTATTTTCACAGGCCATCCACTGAATAGGTCCTCTATCATAATTATGTTGACCAACAGAAAATGTGAATACACGTACCTAGTGAACAAAAATTTAGGTACCTGTTAGGCTGCATACTCTTTAATAAACTGCACAATATGGCTAAAGTAAAAAATATAAATGAATTATGTTTTTCATAGTTGATTAATATGACAAGAAAAAAATGATACCAGAAAAGCATTATGGAAGGCACCAGACAGAAAAAAGAATATCACCATAGACTTCAGTTATGACATTTAAAGATGCCCTGCACCATATCCTGATCCTATGTCAGGATCATGACTAAGGTTTTATTAGTAGAAATAGCATCTTTCAGGTCCAATCTAAGTTCACTTATTTTACCTGATTAAAACATATTATTCATTATTCAGTATACAGTAAAAATTTCCCCATACTTTGTAGGTATGTAGTGATGAAAATCCTATATAATAAAAGGGTAATGTGCAAATCTATAGAATGGTAGAATGACTGGTTGCTATGATACATACTGACCACCAGGAGGCAGACACTCAATGCAGGAGTTGTCTCCTGGTGGTCAGTGAGCTCCCACAGTGGGGAGCGCTGCTCAGCCAGAAGCCGGGCTCACGGCTGGCAAGCGCAACTCTAAGGATGTCTTCACTGCTGTTTTAGGCCTGCTCCCCATGGACATCCCCCGAGAGCTCCCTGACTGCAAAAGGGTGCAGGCAGGCTGAGGGACACCCCTCCCCCCGCCCCAGGGCACAAATGTCATGCACTGGGCCTCTAGTGTATATGTAAGGGAGGTTATTATAGTTTTAGTTGCTTAAGGAAATTAAATTTAGTGATGTTTTCACTACTTTCACACTATGGAAATATTCAGGATGCATATCGTATTTTCCGGCGTATTAGAAAACTGGAACTGATGATGATAGGCGGAAGATAACAAACATTAGAGAGAGAGCAAGTGTCCGGCAAGTCCCTGGCAAGTTAGTAGCGCCCATCATAACTGCAAGCTACAGCATTTTTACACCTGGTGTATAAGACGACCCCCGACTTTTGAGAACATTTTCCTGGGTTAAAAAGTCGTCTTATACGCCGGAAAATATGGTAGGTATGATTATGCTAGTTATATTACTTATTTTCTATAAAAGATGGTTGGTGTATATACATTTTTTAAGCTCCTAGGATTTTTAAAGAGAATCAAAATAGGGAGTTTCTAACATTATAAAGTATTCAAATATTAAAAAAATTGAGATGGTTCTTAAATTATAGTAATTTAAATATTGAAAGGCATTGCATTTAAATAATACTACAAAAGTATAGAGGACAAATTTAATGATGCTAACAAGTATTTAATAAATGGCTATTTAACATGGGTTGATTTTTACCAATTTAATAATATAAAGCAATATTCTAAGTTCCACATTTCAGCTTTTTCTAAAGATAAACATGCAGAAAATCACTTTTCCATGATTTTCATGTTCTAGTTCGAACTATGTTAAGAACTTTTCCCTAATTCATGCCGATTGACTGTTTGAATTGACATTTTCTCACTGTTTCGCCTGTTTCATCTTTTCCACATGATTGCTGAGCTCAGATCTCAAGAGAGATTCCACATCTGTTCTCTGTTCTCTCACTTGTCTCGGCCACACAGAAATCACATTATAACAACCCCCGCCCCCAAAAAATGCACATTGGGGATGTTGCTGTTTCACTTGTAAAGTTTTATGTGAGCCACCCCTAAGTCGTCTAAGTTTGCCTTAGCTAGTTTTGTACGGAGCCATTTGGTGAACACAGCTGAGTTTTAATCACCTCAAGTTGCAAGAACAAATGTTTGGTTCTAGGTTAGCAAAAGTTAGTGACTAATGATACTTCTCTCTCTCAAAACACAAGATTCATTTTCTTAAATTCTTCAATTGGATCACTTTTTAGGCTGCCTATATATTTCAGTGGGCTGTTACTGCTTATAGAGCTGAACTTACTCCTAAGTGGAAATACTTTTATGTAAACAGGTTGGCCACCCTACTGATGACTCGATTTAAATGTTATCCTCTAAACAATTGTCACATGAATCAAGGGCAGGGAAAAAAATCCAGATGCACCAGAAAGCACTTGGGGATTGTCTTCATAATTAAAACATGAAAGCATGTCTCCACTGTTCAACTTAAAGCATTGCTTTCTCTCATTGTTCCTGTTCCCACAACAGTGTTCTAGGAAAAAAAATTCCATAAAATCATCTTCATTGAAAAGAAATAAATGAATACAACTAATATGTTTCTTCCAGGCAAACATTTCTAACATCATCAAGGCATACACACTACACTTAGACATACCATATCATTATTTTGAGTGATGCTATTCATCAAATAGTCCAAATAAACATAAATCAGCCAAACATATATGTTTTTTTAAAAAGCTTATAACTTTTTATTTACTACAAAAGTTTTGCCTACTACTCTGGAGACCTCAGAAGTCCAAGTTAAGGGATTCAGGATCAGGGCTGGGTGTGGAAGTATAATTTCTGTCACAATTATACTTTCATAAGATTTTAAAGCACACTCATTTCCCCCCATCTATCTTTGTTCATTTTTCACATAGATCCTTGGCTTTTTGAATATAACATTAACTGAGTGAATCATTCCCATATAACAAATGTATATGCCTAGAATATAACATTAACTGAGTGAATCATTTCCATATAACAAATGTATATGCCTTTTTAATAATTTTATCTTTATAAAGGATTGTATTTTTTATTTTTCAACTATAGTTTAACTTACTGTAAATATTTTAATATGTTTTTTATTTATTTTAAAGAGAGGGAGAGAGCTAGAAACATCCATGAGAGAGACACATCAATCTGCTATCTCATGCACGTTCCAAACTGGGGATTTAGCCTGCAACCTGGGCATGTGTCCTGACCTGGAATTTAACCAGTAACCTCTTGGTGCATGGAATGATGCTCAATCAACTGAGCCACACCAGCGGGGGCTACTGTCAACATTTTAAAGATACTTTCCGAAATTTTCCAAACTCCATGTGGGTAATAAAATCTCAAGAATATAAAATGTAACCTTTTAATAATTTCTGCAACTACCTTATCTTTATAATATTTATAACATCTTTCTAGTATAACTAAGATTCTCATTTTTCTCTTGATGTATACACACACACACACACACACACATACATACATATACATCAATCAGATGCATGTATATATTTAATGATTTCAGACTATCTTAGAATTTTCTGAAATTTTTAATATATATTATGACTCAGAAAAAGTATACTAAGAATTATCTAAAAATTCAAATTCCTTATATGACAATGAAAAAAATCAATAAATTTCATTCTCAGATGCCATAACTATGTCTAACTTAGCTGTGCTTTTTACATAATAGGTAATTATGAAATAATTTTAACTTCATAAACATGTGAAATACATGTTATAATTTGTGTACATGATAAATTAGTGAATTTAAAAGATAATTTTTTTTGCACACTGACTTTCCACTTGGACATGAGATGGTATTCTTTCTATTCTATATTATATTACTGCCACCCTGTGGAATAATGAACTAACTCTACAATTTCAGATACCCAAATCCACAGAGATTGTTGCTATGCCCTACTTCTCATGTTTTCCACTTCTTGAAATTTACACTTCATATTTAGCTATAATTTTAGGTAGAAGAAAAATAAAGTGATTCCTTAGGATATGCACAATTTAAAAATCAAGGTAAAGTACATTTCCAATTATATATATTTTTAGAGCTCTTTCTTTATTAGTGCATTCGGATGGTCTTACATAAAAACAAATAAAATGACACTCAAAATAACTCAAAATCCTTTATGTGTACTCACACAAGCTATGTATTTTATCTAAGTCTCAAACAAATTAATTTAAACCAACTCTATATCAAGACAAAGTCAACTTTTGTAAAAGAAATTCTTTACTCATGTTTCATGGTACATTTATAATCACAATATTAGATTCACGTAACAAATGCAAACTGAAAACTTTCTTTTCTAAATAAAATAATCTAGAAAATTTGCTAAATGTTCAACTAATCTGTGTGATTTTCAACAGGCTCATGTTTCGAAATGTTCACTTCTGTGAGGTACATACATATAAGACATATACAATCATAGATGGCTTTGAAAAATATTTTGATAATGCTGGTGCCAAGATCTTTAACAGAAATTATATGGGAAAGTAGTGTTAAATAAACATTGAATTAGGTTAAAACAATTCTAAGATTGCACTATTTTATCTATTGTATCTATTTAGTGTCTTATAAATAAATGGAAATAAATATTTGTTAAATTAAAAAAAAAAAGCCCATAGTAAAATGGGCTTAATTTCTTGAGAGGGATCTAAGATATAGGTCATGCTATCTGACATGTAAATCAATTATTTATAGGAGAGCAGAGCAATAACAGGGGTCATAGCTATCTTGCATTTTAAAATCTGGGCAGTTTCATATCATGGTAAATTCTTTACCTTTTTTATGTTATTTAGACTTGCTCAATGAAGTTTAACAAATTTTTCCAGGCAAAATAAAGTATATTTTATTCACATACCATTTATGTACTGCATTAATTCCTAGAGAATAAAATAACTTCTCATAACCATTGACTCATATTTAGTTGTATAAGCATAAGGATATGCATAGAAGCAATAGTAACTGGAGATCATCCTATCTAATAAAAGACTAATATGCAAATTTTACCATACCTTTGCTATACCCACAAGTGACGCCAACAGCCATGTCCACCAGCCAATAAGGAGCATATTATACAAATAAACCCCAACCAAGATGGCTGCCGCTACTGAGAGCAGGAGGGAGGCTTGGGTTTCCTGGCAACAGAGGAAGCCAAGCTTTCTGCCTGCAGCCGGCCTAGGCCCCCACTCAATGCTACAAAGTTTCAAGTATAAAAGATACAGAAATGGCAGCAGCCACTGAGCTGGAGGGGACAGAGGCTTGGGTTTCCCTGGCAATGGAGGAAGCCGACCTTTCTGCCTGCCATTGCTGGGCCTAGGCCTCCACTCTAGGCCACAAAGTTTCAAACAGAAATGGCTGCTGCCAGGGAATGAACAGAAGGCTTGGCTCTGCTCTAGGCTACAAAGTTTCTATTGTAGACAAAAATTAATCACAGATTCCAGGGCCTCCACTTGGGTCATTGGGGGGGGGGGGCGGGCTTGGGTGGCCTGTATGCCCAGGCCGCCCCTTGCCCCAAGGGAACCCCCACCTTGATCTGGGACACTTTTCAGGGCAAACCAGCCCCCACCCATGTACCGGGCCTCTATCCTATCTAATAAAATATTAATTTTCAGGTTGACCATCACTCCAACACACAAGAAGGCTGCCCCCATGTGGTCAAAGATCCTGCCTCCATGTGGACACAAGATGGTCACCACAAGATGGCCAGCAGGGGAGAGCCATTGGGAGGTTCCAGGCCTGCAAGGGAGGGCAGTTGTGGGTGATCAGGCCAGCAGGGGAGGGTAGTTGAGAGGGACCAGGCTGGTAGAGGAGGGAAGCTGGGGGCAAACAGGCTGGCAGGGGAGCAGTCAGACATCAATGAAGCTGGCAAGGTAGTGGTTAGTGGGTGATCAGGCTGGCAGGCAGAAGTGGTTAGGGGCAATCAGGGAGGCAGGCAGGTGAGCAGTTTGGAGCCAGCAGTCCTGGATTGTGAGAAGGATGTCTGACTGCCCATTTAGGCCTGATCCCTCAAGGGGTCCCAGATTGGAGAGGGTGCAGTCTGGGCTAAGGGATCATTCCCCACCCCTCATGCACGAATTTCATGCACCAGGCCTCTAGTATTTAATAAAATTAAACTGAAAACAATTAAACATAAGTCCATATTAGCCTCAAACTCTCATAATTGGCCTTTAGTTGTTTCAAAAACCAATTTTTATTTGTATAAAGAAATTATAATTCCAATAATATAAAGCTGATACATCAAGTCTGCCTTATTTGATCAGAGAAAGCTTTTAATTAACAAATTTTATTATTTAAAATACATTACTGGTTTGTTTCTTATAAAATGCAAATCATTTATAGCTTTATCCTACAATACTGGGATTTTGCTAATCTCTTTATTTTGTTTTGTTTGTTGAAGAATAAAATACTTGTCGTCAATTAAGATTTTTCCAAAGCCACAGGGTCAACCTATTTTAAAAAGTCATAGGAATTTCTCATTTCCCAGAAGAACACAGTTACTGGAAACTGTCACCTCGGCAATTATCAGTTACCCAGAGTTCAAGTTTAATTTGCATTAGGCAAATCTCCAAGGAATAATGGAAATGAGACTATGAAGAAAGAAAGCCAATAAAACTAAAATAAAAAATTCAGCTATCGAAACATATTAGAAAAATGATATCAGAAATGCATTTTATTAATTTACTATGTGTACTAAATTTTTTGGCTTTACGCCTATAAAAATATGAGATTAGACTGGGTATTTTAGAAAATTCTGCAGTGGTTTCCAGAACTAACAAAGATTCCAGAATCTAGAACATTTGAATAACCCCTATCTCTAGTTTTATAGTATTATAAAGTAAATAAAATGTCCAAATACCCCTTTCACACTGTATTCTATAACGCCCAATGATCTGAAAGGTACTTGCAGCCTGCAAAGTTTTGATGCCTTAGTTTCATCCATCTTTGTTAAAGCTGTGGGAAACAAGTCCTTCAGTGGTAAAATCCTATTGTCTAACAAGAAGGAAGGCTCCTGGGTGGGCAAAGGATGACTGGCATAGCCTCAGGGCTGCCCAGGAGAAGGGAGAGACAGAGCACCAGCCAGGCACATTCCACATAAGGCTCTGAAATTTGGACTATAGATAACCTAAACGCTCGACTGTCACTTAATAGCTGTGAGACTTTCAACAGTTACTTCTCAAATTTTGGGTTTCTAATTTCCAAAGTGGCAATGAGGATGATAATAAAAATGCTTTCATCATATGATGAATCCAGTTGAAAATAAAGTGATACATGTAAAGCATTTATATTATATGGAAAATTGTGAGCTCTGTACGTATTAGCTATGGTAATAAAGATGATAATTATAATAAAAGTGACAATGGTGACTAGAATGTCTTCGGTAGTCAAACCATCAAAATTCAAAGAGATAACGTTCCCCATTAGTGGGACATTAGCCTTTCATGCCTCAAAATGAACTTGAAATTCCTCAAAATAATACCTTTCTAAAGGAAAAAATTTGGTTCACTCTCTTACATTTAACAATAGCTCTAAATAAAAGAGTCAAATATTGTCTAAATGTCATTTTATTCCTATAAGATATGTCTGTACAGAATTTCCAAGGGCCTGACTAAACAATAATGTAATTAATATTTGTTGGATTTAACAATATGAAACAACTTTAAAAAGAAAAACGAAATGCAATAGTCATCTACTTTTATCTAAAAGAAGCAGATATTTCTCTCATGTCTTACGTGCGGGTGCACAACACAGATTCATGAGTTGGGATTATATTGGTATTTTTAATTTAGAAACAACAATTATAATGAATCATCCTTACATTATCAGATTATAAGGAAGAGATTTTTAGTTCCCCCTCCTTCTGCCTTCATTTGTAGTACTTTATAAGGAAAGAATAAGTTACAGGTCCATTGCATTTCTAAGCAATTTGTAACTGCAAAATCTGCTGTCAGCTGAGATATCAGAAAATAAGCAATATAGTGATTTATTTCAGATGTTATTCTTGAGTAATGCCAAATATTTTACTGACACTAATAATGAGAATCCTCATGAAAAACTATGTGTTGGACTGATTAGGGTCAATGGAAAACTGCCATTGATACAATAATTTTTATATATACTTAAATCCTCCCTACATATAAAATGATGTGTTAGAATAGACCATCAATTTTACTCCACATTCCAATTATAAGACAAATATTGTTTTAAGTGAAAAAGACCAAAGCTATGAGTTTTTCCTGACATCTATGAATTTCTTATAGCTTACCTCGGGTGCATATTTATTGCACATTTACTGATAGCAAACATGTCAGTAATCATGTAGCAACTACTGTGTATCAAGCATTGTGCTAACCACTAAAGGTTCAATGGTTGGCTTATAAACTAACACAAATCATACCTTATAAAAGAGAGGAGTTCAAATTAAAGAGTAAACAAATACATTAGTAAAATTAAAAGTGGTAATCTGGGAGAAAGAAAAATGGATGATGACATAGAGGATGATGCTGAGGGAGTTTCTGGGGAAGGGGCCACTCTAGAAAATTGGGTGAGGAAGACACCTCAGAGATATATTATAAACAGAGTTGTTCATCTAACAATAAGGCAGCCACAGAAAAAGGAGAACGGAATGCCTTCTCCAGTGTGAAGTTTTTTGTTTTGTTTTTTTGTTTTTTTTTTTTACAGAGCAGAAGAGAGAGGGATAGAAAGTCAGAAACATCGATGAGAGAGAGACATCGATCAGCTGCCTCTTGCACGCCCCCTACTGGGGATGTGCCCACAGCCAAGGTACATGCCCTTGCCGGAATCGAACCCGGGACCCTTCAGTCTGCAGTCCAACGCTCTATCCACTGAGCCAAACCGGTCTCGGCCGGTGTGAAGTTTTAACACAAACAATGGGCAATCCCAATTGCAGGTGATACATTTCTACCTAGAAATTACTTCAAGTGCAGTTTCTATACTCTGAGGTTTATGCTATAGTATACACTTTCTGCTTAATTAATACTTAACCTCATTTTTCAACAGATTTGTTTTAGATATTAAAGATTATAAAATGCATAGAAGTAATATTACTCAAGACTAAAGGAAATATATACTGTATAATAGAGAGCTAATATGCTAATTAGACCAAATGGGGGAACGACCTTCCAGAATGACTAGTGGGCAGGGGCAGGGCCAAGAGGCAGCTGGGGCTGCATAGTCCTATTCTAGCATGAATTTCATGCATCAGACTTCTAGTCTGATAATATTTTCCTTAGTTTAGGTAACTGTCAACATTAACTTTATTCAGAAATAAACAAAGATAAATAAACCTGTTAAAAAGGAGGACACAGTCACATACACATGCACAAAACCTGCCTTTGATAAATCTCTCTATTGGCAGGGCCACTCTTACCCTGCAATTAGTTCTTTCAGCTACCCAGTAACTCTGGTATAAAATAATATATTTTATTTTATCAACAAGGTATAGTTCCTATTCTAACATTAAAAATCACTTGGAAACTGTTGAAAGTCTCAAAAAGTTTTATTATAGATATGTTAGAAGCAGTGCATTTGTTAAATAGTATTAAATAATTTCACACATCTGGCCCAGCCAGTGTGACTCAGTAGTTGAGCATAGACCTATGCACCAGGAGGTCACCTTTGATCCCCACTCAGGGACATGCCAGGGTTGCAAGCTCAACCCCTTATTGGGGCAGGCAGGACAGCTGATCAGTGATTCTCTCTCATGACTGATGTTTCCTCTCTCCCTTCTCCCTTTCTGAAATAAAAACACAAAAAAGTTACACATCTGAATGCCTTCATCATCACATGTTTGAACAGTCATTCTGAAGGCTTTATCCTTGCCTGTTGAAGTCAGAGAGACACAAGAGAGAAGGCAATGAATTATTTTCCATGAATAATGTTCCCTAGCATCTGCTGAAATATTGAAAATTTTCACTGCTATCGTATAAAACACATACACAGAGCCAGCCACTTGTGATTTGCTTTAAAATTGTATAAGCTACAGATTATATCTCACTACTTTGGACTTGATAGAAAATTAGGACAGACTTCGCCAATCTATTTAATTTAAAAAATAATGTGTCTATTGTCAGATGATTATCATTTTATGGCTATTCATTCTTTATTTTGAAAATTATTCCCCATCTATCATATGGTTTTTTTCCCCCACTTGTTCTCATTCATTGACTAGTTGTTTTGAAATGCCCATTTAATTAATTTTGACTGTCTTTCATTTTTAAATTCTGAGAATTAAGCTAAGAATCAGAGAACAATTTTCTAACTGGCAAGACAAGCTTAAATGTGAGATGTTAACCAACCCCTTTGCTTGTCTACAGAAAAGCCACTATCTTAATTTTTCTGGGCCTGGAAATTATCTTTCAGCTCTGTGTCTGGTTTTACTTTTCTTTATTCATTTGTTTGGACTCTCAGAGTTCATTTTACTTTTGGCACCATTTTTAAGGATGTTTCATACACATGGGTGAGCCCTAAGGAATGGCACTGCTGCAGGTAAAGATTAAAAAGTGAATTTATTTTAATTTGAAACAGCTGTGTGAGGAGATTAACATGGATTCAGTTTTAAAGCTGTAACTATCTATAATCCCCAAGAGTAATACATTTCGCAAAAGAACCCAAACATTTTGTTCTAACTCTCAAACTTTTGGCCTCATTAAATTGTGCTATGTGTCTGTAGCTTCATTCATCAGCTCTCCGATGCACCTCATCATACTACCTGGGTGCCCTGAGTGTTTCTGATGTCAACTGGATGAAAAACGATTGTTGTAAATGAAGCATTTAGCAGCCATATTAATGTCAAGCAAGAGGCTTGGGGGAAAAATAGCATTCAAAGAGTAATTTTCAGATTTTTCTAAAGGTAATCAAACTTTCATCATGATTATAATTTTGGTATTTTTAAGCTAAAAATGAACTTTTTTAAAGAGCATACTTTAAACAAAGTTATAATCAAATGTAGATTTTTTAAGAGTATTGAAAATGTATATCTATCTAAATCTATCAAGTTTCATTTTTACACATTGGTCATTTGAAAAATCATATGGCTAGTCAAATGCTGAATTGATAAATGTATTATTTGGCCTATCATACATATCTTTAGATGACAAAGATAGACAACTATCTTCCACATCAGGATCTGCGGGCTGCAAATGCTTCAGACAGGGTATGTAGGTGCATGGAAGATTGGGAAGTTTGAATGAGGAGAAGAAATTAGAAAAGATTCTTCAATTGATCCACAACCATCTGAAGCTGTATGTGAAGATAGTAAAAAAAAAAAATCCCCCTTATAGAGATACATTTTATTTTTAACATATACATATATGTGCTATATGCACCCATATGTCCTTGACATAAACAATTAAATATGTAAATGCTATCTGAACAAAATGCAAAAACATTCAAAAGTAGAACTGAATTAAAAGTGTTTGTTGGTCATCATTTGTTTTCACTTAGTAGTTACAGAACATGGCAATACTAGGAGATGAATATGTGTTTAACAAAGTTTTCCCATGTTAGAAAAAAAAACTACTGAACTTTAAGAACATCTTAATTTTTATGTTAAATGAAAATAAAATCATATAAACTAAGGGCTAACTACCGAATTTTCAAAGTTGCTTTGGCATTGACAAAAGATGTGTTTTTAAGAGAAGGGAATGTCCTTAAAGCATAACAGACAATATATTATCAGAAATTCAGCAGTATTGCATGAGAGTTTCATTATTTTTACAAAAGTAAATGTGATATGAATCATTTAATATGAGGTGTAGCATGTCATAAAATGCCTTTGCCTAAAAAATTGAGCTTGGCAGGCATGGCTCAGCAGTTGAGCATCGACCTATGAACCAGGAGGTCATGGTTTTAGTCCTGGTCAGAACACATACCTAAATTGAGGGTTTAATCCCTGGTCCAGGTGCCTGTGGGAGGCAACTGATCATTGTTTCTCTCTCACATTGATGATTCTCTCTTTCTCCTTCTTTCCCCCACCTCCACTCTCTCTAAAAAAATCAATAAAAAACATATTGTCAGGTGAAGATTAAGGGAATAAATATTGTAAAATTGTACTCACTTTTCTGTCTTTGTTGTATTTGGCAAATATCTCCTGGGCTCTTTCCTCTCCTCCATCCGTGAACAGCATGATGATCTTATTACAGTTAGCTCTGGAAACATTATACTGTAAAAAAAATGTATATTATTCATAATAAAAGGCAGAAATATAAAGCATATAAAAGAGCATGAAGAGGATGCAAATAATAAGTAAAATGTATACCCAATATGTTTATTCTAAGAACTGGTTCCTGGATCAGCCCAGACCCATCCCCTCACAAAGCCTTCCCTTTGGCCCCCAACCCTGCCCCAGACATCATAGGCCCTAACTTCCTTCAGGTCTTTGATCAAATGTTACCTTAACAATGATAACTTTCCCCAAAGCTACATTTTAAATTGCAATCTCCCTCCCAAGCTGTATTTTCTTCACAGCATTCTATACTCATATACATAGCATATATTTTATTTGCTTGCCCATTTTGGCTTTGCATAATTAAATGTAAGAACCATGAGGGCATGAAGTCCTGTATGTTTTTGTTCAGTGTCTTTTTCTTGCCTAGATAAATGCCTAGAACACAATAATTTCTCAGTGATTAATTAATAGATTTTAAATTATTAGTTATGTTGTCATTTCCCCCCTATAATTTAAACTAGGAACAAACAATATTAATATAAATTGTTCATACCCATTCACATATATTTTTAAACCATTTACAAATATTTTCCTCCCTTCCTTCTTTTATCCTACTTTATTTTATTAACTTTACATTTCTGAAATTATAAACTCCCAGTTGACCCGTAACACCAATGCTCTTTCATATCTTTGTAAATGTTCATACCTATTCCCAGAATAGTCTTTGCTATTTTCTCTCAACCCACACATATTCTAATCCTGAAAGACTCAATTCCTAGTGTATATCTCTTGAATTTTAAGGTCCCAAAAGAGTCAAACATAGGAGAACAATGGATTGCACCAAAAGACCCCTCTGATGAATTTAATTTAGAAATATGGGCTTCTTTGAAGTCTGAAACGATAATGGCAGCCTTATTACTGTTGCAAAGTGTGTTTCTGCTTTAAGTGTTTAATTTAAAATCCATTTATGAATGCTCAGTTTCTTTCAAAATGCTAACCCCCTAGCCAGCCTAGTGCTATCAATGGAGATATACCTCATTTGTAATTTTATCTTTCTGATAGCCATGTTAAAGTAAGAATATCTGAAATTAATTCTAACAATATATTTTATTTAACTTGGCCATCCAAAATATTATCAATTAAGTATGAAATCAATATAAAAATTCTTTAGATGACATATACTTTTTCTTTCATAATAACTCTTCAAATCTCAATTGAGACCAGCCATATCCCAAATTCTCAACAACGTATATGATTGTGGTTACTATATTGGACAGCACATTAACCTGGCTCTTAAATTACTAGTATATATATTTAAATAATTAATTATCCTGCAGTGATTAAGCTGTTGTAGGACCATGGTCTACCTTATTTTTAAATAAGATATATTGTATTTTCTGGCACATAAGACAACTGGGCGTATAAGATGACCCCCAACTTTTCCAGTTAAAATATAGAGTTTGGGATATACTTGCCATATGAGACTACCCTTCTTCCAACGCACACCAAATTAGAAAAAAAAAATATCAGATTTTATTTCAATATGGTAATTTTAAGAAGATTTTCCTGGGTTAAAAAGTCATCTTATATGCCAGAAAATATGATACCCCATTTCCTGTTGGACAAACTAAGAAAAATATTTTGTTTTACTGATGAAAAAATCCTATTTCAGATGATCTGACCCCATGACTAGACATTAGAAGATTGGCAGTTAAAGCTTTCATCCAAGCATTATAAAAACATAAGAATTGACTAATACAATTTGCTCCATTCAAACATGATTCTTGTCTAAAAATTTGACTATTCAAAAAATTACTTATTTCATTATCAAAATATTCTGTGAAAGGTGTTGAAATCCCTTAACTAAAATTAATTTCCCTAATGATTTGTCTTTTTATCTGTATACTAAAAATGGGCAAAATAAATATGTGTTTAAAAGATTGTCTCATAAAAGTGATAATATAAGTAAAATTTATACCACAGGACTTAGTTTCCTTGAAGTTATAGAGGTATTTTATCACTGAATACAAATATCACATTGAGTACTTTTGGTCATTTGTATATTGTTACAAATAAATAATCCTTCCGAAGAGACAGAGATTAGACCACACACACACAAAAAAAATGTTTTGTTTTCGATATGATTTTTCCTAGAAGCAGCCATCTCAGGACTTTTGATAAAGCAAAGTACATTCTAGGAACTTTTTAGTGGATTTGCAATTATCTGAAGAACCACACAGTCATACAGTCACACAGTTATACCTGACTAGCTTGTAATGAATTAAGTAAAATAAAGAACCTGTTTATTTCAATAAGTTCATTTGCTTTATTATTTCATAATCTTCTTTGCTGTATCCCTGCATGGCCAGTACACAGAGTAACACCTATCATATATATACTCAATAAAAATGTTTTGAAAATTGCAACTCAATGTATTTGGTAACATTTTATGAAACGCTACCTGAAAAATAATTCAAATCTTAATTTAAGGCTTACTATGGGGAAAATGATATGTCTAATTCTATTTGATGCTTGCTTCAGTGATCTCAAAGGTAAACCTTGCAAGGATTTACAGAAAAACAGGGAATGACATTACATAATAATAAGAGGACTAGAAGTGTTTGAAATAACAAAATGTGCTTCAACTGTGAATAAGGTAGGCGGTGACATTTGGGAAAATTAAAATGAAGAAATGCAATACCTAAGGGACACGTGGAAAGCAGAACATTTGAGATTTACTCCAGGAATAAATGAGACATATTAAAACTTCTTTACAATGGTGGTACAGGCAGCACCAGAGGCCAAGAGAAATAAAGTTATATTTTATCACAACTAGCAATGAATCTGGGAGTTAATATGGCCTCTCTAATGAGACTGCCTCTGAAATTGTACATTAGTCTTGAGACACCTTAGCATTTCACAAGTGAAACCTGAATATGAGGGAAGGAAGCCAAACGAACAACACTGAGAAGAATAATGAACCTGCCATTCTCAAAAACTCAATTACTGACTCAAGAGAGAAATAATTATTAGTTTTAAAAATTATATTCCTTTTCTACAGAAAGAATATATCTGAATCTAATGGCCAATTATATTTGAATCTCAAAGATTTAAGTTTTTATGTTTTTGTTAGTGAACATATATCATTTAACAAACTTGCATTTTTACCAAATATGACTTCCCTTCAAACTGCAGTGCGGACCTGCTTTGCCTTTCCATCTCCCCCCTTGCTTATCTAACAGTCAACATAACTGAAATTGAGCTCTTTCTACCCTCACCTTCCCTCTATCTAGATTCCTGTGCCATCATCTACTTAGCAATCTCGTTAAAAGAACTTAGAGTCACTCAAATCCCTCTTGCCACTCACCAGCCTCTTTCCCTGGTCCAGTTACCCTGTCACTCCTAATGTCTCTTCACTACTATTCCAACACCAGGATTTCCACCATAGCTTAACCTCAGACACTAATTAGATCATGTCATTTCCATACCATTATTTTTTGTTGGCTCCTAAAAATGTCATTAACTGACAATTCATGGTTTTTTCATTTCCATCCTGCCCCTATAGTGCTATGCCCCAGCCATGGCCAAACAGCCTGCAATGCAATTCCTGCAAGCTTCCATGTAGTCTGGCATTTGTCCATGCAGTTCTTGATTTCCCCTCTCTTGGCTACCTACTTAGATTCTGCTCACTGCTCAAAATCCTGTTTTCAAGGAAAGGCCACACCTTCCCGATCCCCTTTGGGTAAGTTGAGTTCCTCTTCCATGCTGCTCCAGAAACACAATGGGAATGCCCCATGATGGCCCTAACTCCGTGGTTGGCAAACTGCGGCTCATGAGCCACATGTGGCTTTTCCACAAAATACCACAGCCTGGGCAAGTCTACTTTGAAGAAGTGGCGCAGGAAGAAGTTTAAGTTTAAAAAATTTGGCTCTCTAAAGAAGTTTCAACCATTGTACTGTTGATATTTGGCTCTGCTGACTAATGAGTTTGCCGACCACTAACTCATTGTACTGGGATAATGATTTAGTGCATGCTGGAGTTTCTCAAGAGCAGATGGCCTGGATTATTTCTATAATTCCAGCGCTGGAGCTGTGACAGGAAATTGTGTGACATTCACAAATATTGGCCAAATGAATGAACCAACTGATCAGACATCTCAAAACCTGTTTAGAAGATTCACTTAGGGAACAAAAAAGTCAAATTTGAAGAAAAGACCACCTGTAAGGGCTTTTCTGATGCAGCACATATATTAGAAATTACGTGCTGATTCTGAACCAGCCATGTACTAGTCATTAATTATAGTAACCATGATCCTAACTCCAGTACCAGCCCAACAGCTTACATTGCACATGAGGATTACTGTGTGTCAGATACTATAAACAACCCTGTCCACAACCATCTGATGTACATGTGATGGTGACCTCCACTGTACAAGTGAAGAAACCAAAGGTACAGAGCAGTTAGGTCCTCACTCTCAAACAGAGTGAGAGATACAGAACCAAATGACAACTCCTGCTCTCAACTAGTTCAGAATGAAAAAGATGGCACAGCCATTTGAAAATACAGTCCACATGTCAGGCTGCCAAGGCAGTAGACTGCCAAGGTCCAATAGTCTCACTGTAGACATGGATGGGTGATTAGTTCAGGGGAATCTTCCCTGAGGAATTCCTGCTTGAGACTTACTTTCTCTCTCAACGTACTGTCTACCATTTTAACCTTTCTATACATTTAGGAACAATTAAAATACACAAAGTAGACGTTTAAAACTAAAATCTTTCCAGTAACCATTTGATGATTAATAGAACAAATTTCCAAATAAGTAATATAGCAATTGATAGAAAGAAAAATGATGTTTTAATTATGCCAATTAAGTTTTAAGTGCTTATGCAAAATTAAATTACCTTATAAATATGTTTTTAAACATATTCTGAAAATATGATAGAAGATCTGAAATAACAAGAAAATATGCATTTTGAATACTTTTTGAATTTGAATTTAAAAAAATAAAAGTAGTTCCAAGATTTCTACTGCCTGGACACATCCGCTTTCTAAACAAATGAAAAAGAGCACTGTTACCTAACCCTAGATAGCTTTAACTCTCAAGATATTGAAATTCAGCAACTGCAGTTCAATAATGAAAGAGAAAAGGAGATGGTATTGCTACTTACATTAAGCAGCTGTTCAAAAGCAAAGCTAAAGCCCTTCTTATAATCTGTAATCCCTTTCGCTGTGATATTATTCACGGCATCTTTTAGTACTTTCTTGTTTCTTACATTTGCTTGTACAAGGTGCTGAAAACAGCTTACATCCTGGGCATTGCTGTTAAACTGAAAAAGATAAAATAGTGAACATATAAATGAACTTTAAATCAACCATGTAATTTTCTTTGAATTTATTGGTTGTACTTTTCAATACCAATGGATTGCCTTCTCTTAAAAAAAAAAAGGTAGAATAGATTGGTAACAAAAGTATACTAAGGATCAAGTAGTAATTTTCATCTAAGCCTTGAAGCTATATTGGAACTCTGAGCCTGTCACTTACCTTCTGAAGTCTGGTTTCCCTGATTATAAATTTGAGATTTGAGGTATATTCAGTCATTTTCAGCTCTCAAATTTTATGAGCATTCTGAGAAGGAAGGAAGGAAGGAAGGAAGGAAGGAAGGAAGGAAGGAAGGAAGGAAGGAAGGAAGGAAGGGAGGAAAGAAGGGAGGGAGGGAGGGAGAGAGGGAGGAGGAGGGAGAGAGGAGAGGGAGGGAGGGAGGGATGGAGGGAGGGAAGGAGGGAGGGAGGAAGGGAGGAACCCCAATAGATAATGAAATGTATTCAGAATCCAGAAATGATATGATGATGCCTATGAAGCATAAGGGAGAAACTGAGTATTTTTCTTGTACCTCATAAGGAAAAGCTAGATGGAAAAATAGTACACTGAGTTAAAGGAAGAGAGCTTTAATCATTTTGAAATTTGAAAGTAATGTCTTCCTATGGGTATTAAAACAGGAAATCTGAAAGTGTCAAGAACACCTGGTAGCTTTTTAGAACTATCACTACAGAGATTCTATGCCGAATTCAGTGAAATTTGGAGGCAAGCCAAAGTCAAGAGAACACTGCTGAGTATTACTGCTGTAAGGGATGTGTCCCTGATCAACAAAGACGCAGTAAGAGTAGAGGATAAACAACAACCATACGTGCCCCAAATTGAAAATGTAAGAATGATCTCCAATTTCACCAAGTACTATAAAAGGTATTCACATAATTCATTGGATATTTCCCAAAAAGAAAAGAACAATAGTAAGATCCAAAATATTGAGATGAGTAGTATCGTCCTGTCATTTATTAATTGCTATTTGTGTAAGTCTCTCAGGCTCCTGGGGTTTAGACAGTCACATCTGCAAAATTAGGATAATAAACTATACCCTAATTACTAAAAGGTAGGGGGCTGGCCAAGTGAAAGCTTGAAAATACTCTCAGATCAAAAACATAATTAAATGGTTTTAACAGGTGGATAACAAGCCAAAACACAAATTTTAAAAATAATTATACTACTTTTATAAATATAATGTGTCATTCTTTTTCATCTAAAGATCAATGAAGCCTAGTTATAAGGACACTGCAGCTTTCATCAATCCATTAAGCAAATATTAACTAGCAATGTTGTATGTTAAGAATTATGGCAGATGATAGTTTTGTGGCTCCAGACAGTATGTAAACTGTGGGCTTACACATATACCCACACATTTGTATGTATGTAAACACTTACATGGTATTTACTATGTGTTGCATTTACTATGTACTCTATAAATATTTATCACTCCTCTTGTCAAATGTCCTATAATTAGTGTTACTATTATCCCTGAAGAAACTTAAACATAGGAAAATGAAATAAATTGTCCATAGTGGCAAATAAGTGATAGAGTCAGAATTCAGACTAGCACTGTGGCAGAAGAGTCTGAGATTTTAACTATTCCCACATCACTTCCCAATGTAGTACAATAAATTATGATTACTTCTGAAAAGGAAATATAGTATTATCCTCTAAGAGACATTATCAGGGAGAGGAGTTGTCCTAATTTGAATTGTGAGCAGTTAGGGGAGAAATTGCCCCGAAAAATGGCATTTCCTGTCATTCCAGAGAAATGGGAAAGAAGGAAGGAAGGAAGGAAGGAAGGAAGGAAGGAAGGAAGGAAGGAAGGAAGGAAGGAAGGAAGGAAGGAAGGGAGGGAGGGAGGGAGGGAGGGAGGGAGGGAGGGATGGAGGGAGGGAGGGAGGAAGGAAGGAAGGAAGGAAAGAAGGGAGGGAGGGAGGGGAGGGAGGGAGGGAAGAACACAACATGTAAAAAGGCCCTGATGTGGGAGTAAAGTGGAGGTAGGGGAGCCTTTTAGGGGAATATAAATAAGAGAAGTTTAGCTCAGTCACATATGAAGACAAATGACATAAAATGGGTTCAGAGAAGGAGAAAGGGGCTAGATCATGAAAGACCTAATGGAAATGCTGAATAATTGGGATTTCCTTTTGTCAAATGAAACACCATAGAAAGATTTAAAGCCAAATGCTAAGTAGAATAATAACTAGCATAATCTGGAATCTTTTAAGAGATCACACTAGCTGTTTTTGGAAAGCATATTTAAGGTGAGCAACATTTGAAGGAGGGGAATAATGAAAAGACTGTTGCCATAACTAAGCTGAACATAGAAATTGGCTTTATTATTTGTGGGAATGATCAGAAAAGAAGGAATTCCGGGTCTATTTTAGAGGAAGAATCAATAGAATGTGGTGGTGGATTGGGTATGTGGTTTAGTGATACTGTGGTATGTTGAATAATTGTCAGCTTCTGACATGGGCACCTGGGTGGCTGGAGAGCTGGAGGACTTACAGGGAAGAGAAGCACAGAATGCTAGTGAGGGTGAGTTTTCAATACAAGTAAGATATGCAAATGGAGATGTCAATAAATCAGAACATTTAAAGCATGAGGCTTCAAAGAAGTCTTGGTTAAAGTTAAAACACACACACACATCTTCAGCATAGAAATTGGGTTTAAAACCATATAAAATAAAAGTAGGGGAAGAGCCCTTCAGAAAACTGAGTAAGAGTTATGTTCCCATGGAGACCAGAAAGAAACGAGGTGATTGGACTGTCTTGGATGATGAGAGAGAAAAGAGTCTCAAGAAGATGACACTGCAGCTCCGAGACAGAGAAGGTAAGGCTGAACAAGCTATACAGGCTGAATCCAGTGGAGCGCTCTGCAGAGCAATGGGAGGTGAAATAAACAGAAGATCACCTTCAAAGTGCCCTGGGTGGGAAGCAGAGAAGCAAGAGAGGGAAGTACCTGTACGCATAAATCTGGGGTCAAGGAAGGGTTTTTTTAAAATGAAGGGTCACTAGAGCAAAAGAGGATTGATACTAAGAGAAAAGGAAGAAAAGATGTAAGAAATTAGTGTGTCCCTAAAAATGTATACATATTTTGAATAATTATAAAGCTATATATTTTTTTCAAAATGTAATAGAATCAGCTGTTAAAATGTGTATACATTTTTTGGAACATCCTGTAGAAAAGAGGTAAAAAGATAAAGTTCTTGCGAAAGTAGAGAAGGAGAGAATACAGCTGGAATCTGTAGCAATGATCCTTCAAGAAAACACTGGTTGACTCCCTCTTCTAGGAAAGAAGAGTGGGAGCCGAGCACAGATAATAGGGGCGCACACAGATAATTACGATCTGTAGGCTGGGTATTGAACAGATGACAGTTACTGTCTGTGTCTTTTGTCCCCAAGTGAACAATGAAGCAAGGTTATCAGGGTAAAGTAAGAGAAGAGATGGTTTGGAGAAAGTGGATATCAAATAACAAGTTAAATATCCTGCACAGGTACTTTGAGTTCTAAGCTTAACATCGAACACTACTTTTAGATTCATCATATATATGAGAATAAACTTCCAATATATTTTACTGTTGTCTATAAATTTGAATGTTTTAACTCCCATGGCCTAGTTCATTACTTTTCAATCTTTGATAATATGACACAATCTTAATCTACTTTTCATTTTGAAAATAAAATAATGGGTGGCTGTGGCTGGTGTGGCTCAGGTGGTGGAAGCACCATCCCTTGCACCAAAGGTGGCAGTTCGATTCCCTGTCAGAGCACATACCTAGGTTTTGGGTTTGACTCCCAATCAGGGCGTGAATGATCAATTTTCTCTCTTACATCGATGTTTCTCTATGTGAGTGTGAGTGTGTGTGTGTGTGTGTGTGTGTGTGTGTGTGTGTCTCCATTCTTCTAAAAGACCGTTTAAAATAAGAATTTTTTAAAAAGAATGAGAATTTCCATGTTAGAAAGTAAAATAATAATAATTTGCCAATATATTAATAGCAAAATGTTTAACTGTGGAGAATTATTAGGGTTAGTTATAGGAAATGGTGTTACTGATTTAGTTAAACCACACATTTTCTGTTAGGCAAAAAATGAGTATTGAATAATGTATAGACCTGAGTTTTCTGATTGGCCTTGACCTGCTTTTAAACAGAAAAGTGAAACATCTCATTAAATCACTTTAACACAAACTGATTAAATGTAAATTTAATTCATTAAATATAAATTCAGTGGTGTACATCAGAAAGACTACAATTATATTCATAATAAAAATAATAAATAATGCAAGAAAGAACTAACTTACAACGTTTAAGTCCCTATAGCAATTTTTATTCTCCCAAGGAAAGGGATAATACATTTTAAAAGTCTAAATTAGATAAATATACATTTCACAGACATCTGATATTCATCTACTTTTAGAACAGAAAAATAAATCAGGTTTATTTTCATGAACTAAAATTGTAGTCATCAGTAACACGTGCCTACATTTTATTTTATAAATCACATTTAATATATTAAAAACCACAAGGCAAAAGTTTAATAACATACCTGTGTAAAACTTTGAAATGGTATATGGTGAGTGAAAGTAGATTTAAGGAGCCCTGTTTTTGTCACCTATTAATAAAATGCTTCTTTAAAGATGTATCCTTAACTAAACCAACAGAGTCAGAAATTCAAGCGAACATCACACTGATTCCTTTCCTGATCCCCCAAAATCCAAGCAAGTAGGTCCCTTTTAGAACTGTTGAGCAAGATCTCTGTGAGTATCCGAGACAGGGAAAGTGTGTAGGGTAATGTGAGCATCTCTTTGGAAATCATTAGGGACTTTGCATCTGTGCACTGGCACTTGGACATTCTTTCATTTCTCTTTCACGTATCCCTTTCCTTCTGCCTGCAGCACTCTGCCTCTCCTCTACACTTGGTTATCCCACTTATCTCCACATTATTTCCTTAGCAAAGGCTTTCATGCCTCTCTCTGACTGGCACAAATCATGCCATAATAAGCTTTCTTAGCCGTAGATTTATTTTTATAGAACATATCTTAGTTATCATTTCATATTTCTTTGTATGGCTTCTTGAATGATTCTTCCACATGGCCAAAGAAAATGGCCATCCTACCATTGCATCCTCAATGTTTGGTATATAATAGGTATACAATAAATATTTACTGAATATATCAATGGAATTTAAGAAAATTAGAAGATGGTTCAAAATGCTGATCAATAATCAAGATATAAACCTATTAGTTTAGTGACTATATTTTACCTGTGTAATATGTGTTTATATTTCTCGATTCATAAACATAAGTCGTATTAAAACAGACACTACTAAAATAGTCAAATGAAAATGAATGTAAAACACCTAGCATTAAATAGATGCCAGCACACAGATGTTAAATCAATTACAACTCTATCCTTTAAAAATTATTTTAGTAAAAACATTAATATAATCAATAGCAAAATCAGACAGGATTCCTAGATGCATGAGATTCAGATAAACGATACCAGCTTATTGAACTTTCAATAAAGTTCACTAACAGATGTTACAAGGGTCCCTCAAACATTAGTTTAATATTTCAAGACATTCTCTGAAATAACCAGGACGAGTAAATTTCAAAGAACTTTCCTATTAAATATCACAGTCAAGTACACATATCAAAAAAATAAAAATAAAAGACACTCTAGGTCTAAAGCAAACTTTTAATTTCTCAAATGAGGTATCCTAAACTCTTGGTTTTGTGAAGGCTGTATCTATTTCTGTTCTGTGTCCTCTACTAAATAAGAAAGCATTCCAAAAAATATTCCTGAGCGCAGCTCAGTGGATTAACCTGGGATACAAATCATAAAATGTTGGCATGGTCTTGATATACACCAACAGTCAAAGAACAGCAAGATCCTGGAAAGTAACCGTGTCCAGGAATGGCACCTGTAATACACCTTTGTGGAATACCAAGTTTCCCTGTGAAAGGTTGGTGGGGTCATCGAGTGTACCCTAAAACAGTAAGAACTAAAAATGAAACCCCGAAGGGAATATCCTTCCACTTAGAACAGCAGAGAAAGAGAAGTGTCCCATTTAATATGTGTCTGACCACTCAGCATGTCTTTAATTTGCACTCCTTTACCTCAACCATGGATTCTAAACTCTAATGGGATTCTCTAATGGGAAAACTGAACATCATTTAGAATTCCTTGATTTTTAAAAAATTTTTCTATATATATATATATTATTCCTTAGAACATGTTCTAATGATCTTCTCTCTCTCTCTCTCTCTTTTTTTTTTGCATGTAAAAGAAATAAAGGAAAAGTGTGGGCTCAAGTTGTACAGTTGATCAGCAAAAACAAGAACACAAATCCAGACCGGCCTGCTTTGGAATATGGGTATTTTTAAAAATTATACAATATGAGTAAAATTCTTTACATAATTTAAATTAGATAACATAATTAATTTAAATGAATTACCTAAATTATATATTGTAAACAATGCAATTTTGCATATTAAGCAAGCACAATTATAAATTATGTTAACAGAAGCTATCCATATTTTAGACACCAGAGGGCAATGCAGGGAAAAAATAAAAAGAAAGTGAACACAAACTGTGAACTTAAAAACATTGGTTAACTTTTATTCCTATTAAAAATACAGTTTAGTTATGTTGATTTTTCTATTTTTAATAGGGTGTTTGTAAACTAGAAAATATTACTATAAAAAGAAAAGAGCTGATAACACTTATCCATTCACGTACATTCATATTCCCAGTTAAGAATCACTTTAAAATTCTTTATCTGTTGCCAAATTACTTTCCAGAAATATTGAATTAATTTACAGTAATAAGTATAACAATCTTACCTCACCTTCATAAGCACTTAATACTTTAATTGCTAAATTTTAAGTAAAGAGGATAATTCAACATTTAATTACTTAAATTTCCTTGATAGCTGAGAAGTAAATTATTTCTCATGGATTAATTTTCATATAATCTATTAAAATATAAGTCCTATTTTTTTCACTTTGTTGATTAGCTTTTAATTTTTACCCATTTATTATGACTTCTAAAAGTAATTTTATGCTTTGAAAACCAAAACCAATCAGGAAAATATTCATTTATGGTCTTTACTAGTATTTGATGGTCTTGGCTACTTATTTTACATTTCTGTATTCAATCATGTTGGAATTTATTTTCCCCAAAAGTATGAGGTGACAATTACATTTAGCTCTACATTTTCTCAAATAGCTAATTTTCCTTTTTTGGGGGGGAATAATTATTGGTCTATGATCTTTATCATCAATTAATATTTAGATACATTTCTAGAATTTTTAGTCCCTTTACTCTTTCCATCATTTCACCAATTTACTTGTAATATTAATAAAAATATTAGCCAAAATATATTGAGGATAACAATTATGCCAAGCTAAGCATTTTACATGTATTCAATTGACCTTCACCAAGCTTATAGTTTTATTTTTAATATGATTTTCATTATAAAGTTGAGAAAATGAGGCTTAGAATGTAGCAACTAAGAGTAAGAGTTCTACTTCTAACCCAAACATCTGACACACTCTTCTCTGTGGTGTCTAATCATTTTCAATATATACCAGAAGAGTAAGCTGTCATATCCTATCACTTTTTGCTCAGTTGTCTTCCTATTGAACTTTGGAACTTTTTTTTGGTAAAATTAAAATTGCATTTACCAATCAACTTGAGAAAAACTGACAGTCACATGAGTCAGCTTTTCATTCCAGAAAGTATTAATTCCACATTTATAATTGTATTTCCATTTCAACTATTCTACATATATCTCACATATTCTTTCTTTTTTTAAAAAAATGTAGATCCTAAATATATTATTAAAAGTACTACAAGGGCCCTACCTGTTTTGGCTTGGTGGATATCAGCCTGTGGACTGAAGAGTCCCAGGTCAAGGGCACATGCCGGGATTGCGGGCTCAATCCCCAGTGGGGGGCATGTGGGAGGCAGCCAATCAATCATTCTCTCTCATCATTGATGTTTCTATCTCTTTCTCTCCCTCTTATTTCCTCTCTGAAATCAATAAAAATATATATTTAAAAAGAAGTACTACTAGGTAATTTGTGAGTTTTGCTAATGTTGTAAATTTGATTTTAATTCTATTATTAATTTCTATTTTGGAAAACTCAGAAGATGTGGTCACGCATAGTTGGAGACAATGGGAATATCTTCGCTAATGGCACTCCGGGACTTGAATACTCTTGTCCTCAACTTGATATTACTGTCCCAGTCACCGGCTGCTGTTTTGTGGTTTCTTGGTTCTACTGTATAAAAAAACAAATTTTGATAACAATTTTTCCACTTTTTAATTCAATTTAGGAAAAGCAGGACTAGTTCAGGTACTGCTACTAATAAGCATCAATAGCCACATTTTATTAAATTCTCTGTTCTGAGCTTTAGGTTCCTCCTTTCTGAAATAAAAGGGAAAGCCCCTCAAATTATAAAATCAGGTAATTAAATCTAATAATTTTTTTTACTTTCATCAGAAGATATGTTTTTTTAAATATATTTTTATTGATTTTTCACAGAGAGGAAGGGAGAGGGATAGAAAGTCAGAAACATCTATGAGAGAGAGACATCAATCAGCTGCCTCTTGCACACCTCCAACTGGGGATGTGCCCACAGCCAAGGTACATGCCCTTGACCGGAATCGAACCTGGGACCTTTCAGTCCGCAGGCCGAAGCTCTATCCACTGAGCCGAACCAGTTCGGCAGAAGATATGTTTTTATTTTTTAGAGAGACCAGGAGGGAGAGAGAGGGTAAGGAGAAGACAGTGAGGAGAGAGAAACATTAAGGTGAGAGAGAAAGATGAACCGGTTGCCTACTGTATGCTCCCCTGACTAGGGATAGAACCTGCAATCTATGTGTGTGTCCTGAACAGGAATTGAACCCACAACCTTTTGGTGTACAGGACAATGCTGCAACCAACTGAGCCATACCAGCCAGATATAGATCTGATCATTTTAACTATCAGAAAAAGAATTACATAAATAGGAATAATAAATTCTGCACTTCAAAAGAAAATGGCAACTTAATAATAAAATAATAAAAATGTTGATAACATTATCACGACAAAATTTCTATTCGCCTATAATTATGGTGGTCCATCAAAAGTTTTGATGTTTTCATTTTAAAACAAATATTCCAATTAACTTAAATCATAACATACTCAAAATTTAGCCTACCTACCTTTGTTGAAAGAGTAAATAAAGTTCTGCATAAGTCCCAAGTGTCATTTCACTGTATTCTATTTGCATTTTGATACAAGGTTATTAACATTACCAATAAGTTCCTTTAAACATGGAATAGCATCTGGATTAACAAAAAATACCAACTAGATTAGAAGGAATTATATTCAATCTAGCCCAGTTCCATTGGGATCAAAATGTAAATTTGAAATATACACATCCAAAAAAATTTGTACTTTTGATATGGTATAAATTAATAAAAATAATAGGTACCTATCAATAGACCAAAGGGTTAAGCAGGAGAGATTTTATGAGGAGTGAAAAACATTTGGGGAATATATTTTAATGGGTACAATAAACATGAATCATATAACAAAATACTAGAAAAGTGAAGAAAAGCAAATGGCAATATTTTTATCTGAAATTTAGAAGAGAATGTAACATGCAAATTGTCACTATAATAAAGCCCCTTACAATGGAATATATTACCAAGAATTTATTGAAATGAGATTTTGCTATTCAAAAATTAAGGTTTAAGTCTATATATTTGCAAATAACTCCCTTATTATACTATCCCTTCATATTTTAATTTCTCTTAAAGTTAAACCTGCTAAATAATTAAATAGCAAATATGATAGTTTAATTTAATTAAAATAACTGTGAGCTACCCTAAGGCTATAGGTCAGGTTAACCCTAGCCAATCTCTTTGCCTTTACTTAAAATTAAATGAATAAATGTACTTTGAAAAATTCTACCCAACGTATAATGACATACATCTCTGCTTATTGGGCGTGGAGTCTTTACCTAGTCCTTCAAGCCCCAGTAAATAAGTCAATAACTTTTATTTTAAAAACAATAGCTCACTTTTAGAAATATTCCCTCTGCATCACTTTAAGTATTATTTTCTTATTTATAAAACTCCAAATGCAACTAATTTTTAAGTACCAAAGCCATCTTTCTTGCACCTTATAATTAATGGAAAAATATTTACCATGCTTGTCCACACCTTCTTATAAACTTTCCTTATACTCCCAAAGCAATTAAGTTATTATCTCGCAATCTTTTTTTAAAAAAAACTAAATAACCTTCATTACTTGTCTTGTTATATAATCCCTAAATTTCTCCTTTATTTCACTTTTTCCTTCACAGTCTTCAATTTCTTCTATGTGTAATTTAAATGAAGATAATTTCTTAAAGCACCCATCTTTACCTTTAAAAGTATGTAAAAGTGGGAATTCCATTTTTTAAATGAGCTTAATTTTACTTCTTCTTCCTGTGTTTTTTTTTAATTTCACCCTCCCAAAAGCAAAAGGCTACAAAATAAACACATTCATAAACATCCATTGTATTAGTAATTCTATAAAGTACCAAGATCTTAAAATCTAAGTCATGAATAAGCATGATTAGTTACAACAAGCCCCCAACAGATGCCCTCTGATCTCTGCAAAATGTGCCTCCTCAATGAGCCCTGATTCTCTGGTTTTCCCACTGCTGAGGAATCACTTGGGAGACTTACTAACTGCAGATACTGGATCCTTAGATCAGGAGCAAAGTTTGAGATTCTGCGTTTCTAACCAGCTGCCAGGTGCTGCTCATGCTGCTTGGCTGAAAGCTCCACTGGGCGAATCAAGGGTATAAACTATAATATTCTTATTTGTTGACATAAATGAGGTATGAATCAACATACAATTTTCCTGAAATCAAAATGGATGACTATTTTATAAGACATGAAATGAAATTACTCTCCCAGAATTCATTTGTCACAAAACTGCAATGGCATGCCAAATAGCTTTTCTTTTACTCGAGCACTGGCAAAATGAGGACCTGCTTTGGAAGGGTGTAAAAATAACTTTTAAATTTAAATTGTGCAACAACTGACAACTGTGCTCATTATCATATGCAGAAAAGTTCCTAAACAGGAGACCATGAGGCATATTTTAGGAGGGGAAAAAAAAACAAAAGTTCTAAGCTCATAGGAAAAGGAACAATCCAAATCGTGTCTTTCTTGCAGATACAGTGCAATTGCAGATTTCAAGAAACCCCCACTGACATGAGTTGTTGTTTACTATCAGGTCAAGAGCTGGGAAGTGTGTGAAATTTCATCCTACTTTTAAGCAATGGAGTTAGTTTTCTACCGTTTCAGAGATACTAGTCCCCAAAATATAAGTCCTCTGGTGAGAGACAAAAGGCAGTAGTAACCAGACAGACCTATTTGCACCAAAAAACCAATTCCTACAGAGGATAAGAGAAGGGCCAAAGGTCAGTGCACTAGCCATAGATGAGTTTCAGGCAAGAAATCCCACATGAGAGAGCCCCTGAGCTTACAAGGGCCTGCTGGCAGACAGCCCATCACCCTCATCAATTGGAGACCACATCTTCACTACTCGGCAACATAAACCTCTTCTGGGGTAAAGGACAGCTCTCCCTTCATTCAACTGGAATGTACACAAAGCTGAGCAGATTGGCTGTTAATGCTTAGCCTGGAAGAAATGTGACATATTCATGAAGAACTGTCTCCCAGCAGTTGGCAGAAATGTATTAGAAGAATATGATAGTAATAATAACAATTGCCATAAATAAGCAGTTTGCATATAGTGCTCAACAGCTTTTTGAAAAGTTAAATATGACCTGTCCTTTTCAAAGAGGAAGAAACAGATTCATAAGCCTTACATAACTTGTACAAGGTCATGGAACTTTCAAAGGTTTTGCACAATCCCCATGAAATTCAATGAGGCCATCCGAGGCAGAATTGTCTGTGAAGAGTGGGAAGTAGGTCACTTAATAAGAGGTGAGCCTTACCAATGTAACCATCAGGTCAAGATCATCCCTTCCCTAGCTTCTATGTGGCTATGGTTCCTCACTCCCCACTTTGCACTACATTTAGAGACTGTCACTCCTAAAACTGTTGTTTACTGACCACAATCTAGGTATGACTACAATCTAGGTAAAGTGGAGAGTTTACTTTAAAAAACAAGTTTCTTAGCACTGGCCAGTTGGTTCAGTTGGTTGGAGCATCATCCCATACACTAAAGGGTTGATTCCAGGTCAAGGCACAGACCTAGGTTGGGGCTTTAAGTGCTGATGATCAGGGCCTGTATAGGAGACAACCAACTGATATTTCTCTCTCTCTCTCTCTCTCTCTTCCCCTTCCTTTCTCTCTAAAATCAATGAAAACATATCCTTGGGTGAGGGTTAAAAAAACTGTCTCTTACAACTAATAGCAAAGGTATTATAAGGAATTATATTTTGATTATTTCTTTCTGATGACTACTCAAAGACAGCATTTCTTTTAATGCACATGAATTATAAAAGCTTTCTGGAAGAAAATCCACTCAAGGAACCTTAATACAATCTTGATATTTGCCTCTAATTCTTAAGTAAGGAGATAGGTGATTTTATGGAAATATATGACAACCTTGTTCAGTTGCTAACTTTTCACACATTGCCCATAATCAGCATACATTTTCCTTTCATTATATACTAGCTCACAACTTTATTCCTAAAATGTCAAATTCCCTCATTTTGTAAACAAATTCCACTCCCATGTCAACATTTGAAATTTTGCCTGTAAATCAGAACATGCTATAATTGAATTGTTGCTCCTAACATCATCTACCACTTACTTCTCTCAAAACATATAACTGGATTAGTGGGAAAACAGCTACACAATGCTTGCATCGGATCTTTGCCTAACAACAGGCTTCTTTTCTGTAACCAAAAAAATAGCACTAGAAACAACAGTCACTAGGAAATGATGCAGCATTCATTCTGACATCTCCTACATGATTTAAGCATAAAAAGTACTGTTCCTAAACAAAAGAAACTTGATATGACAAATCTGTACCGAATTTATGACTTTCTCTTTTGCGATGTCAAATATCATATTTTGTTAGCAACCATCACAATGGCTGTGTGATAAACAACATGTTTATGTACAAATGAAACAAAATGACTATCTTTTCTGATCACTTTTTTGAGAGCTACAGACTAAGTGGTGAGGTAACGCACGGGGTCAGACAAGCTTAGATTTCTAAAGGTTCATCAGAAGCAAACATCTGGACATGGAAGGGTGGTACCCAGATGTTACTATGTGAAATTCATATGTTGAAGTCCCAACCCCACTATCTTAGAATGAAACAGGGTCTGAAGATAAGAACTTCAACCAGGTGATTAAGGTAAACTGAGGCAATTAGTTTAGGGAGCTGTGTCCTTATAAAAAGAGAAAGAGACACCAGGGGTCTGCACACACAGAGAGGTGACTATGCAAAGAGGCAGCAAGAAGGTGGCTATTGCAAGCCAAGGAAAAAAAAAAACTCAGGTGACTATTGGCAGCTTGATCTTGAACTTCTGACCCCCAGAACTATGAGGAAATTAATTTATGTAGTTTCAACTATGTAGTCTGTGGCATTCTATATGGCAGCTCTAGAAAACATAGACAGGTCCTTCATTACTATGTTGGAGACATCCCTCTGGCCCAGATGAAAAGAAGTCTCAATAAGAGGTTTGAGGGGTTCCTTGTATAGCTGGACTATTAAAACTATAAACTAGCTCCAATTTATTAACCAGAGAGTTATATCATCTATGGACATTTTTCAAGGGGTTTTTGCTTCATTGATCCTGGGTTCTATTTTTCATAGTTACCATTATCACGCAAAAAGCACTTTAGGACTAATCCTCTTCCTCTCAGTAAATATCATTAACCTAGTTACCTGGAGCTCTGATTGACTAGGGATTGTGCCCCATTGTCCTGCCCACTTTCACTCCCCAAGGTGCTGTCTCAGTTAAGGGAAAAATCCATGGCAGGCAACGTGCTTGCACTTCATCCTCTAAGTGGTTTCAGAGACAAAGCAATTCTCCTATGTTCGATACAAAATGACCTCACCACAAATTCCTCTTTCCTGATGTTCATCTCTAGGAATATAACCACTTCAAATGTGAAATTATATCCAGCAGGCACTAGCCATGACATTTTTTGCCTCACTTCTATGAAATAAAATGAGACATTTTAAAATGTTAAAATAAATGGTAACATTTATTTTGTCCTATTTCACTTGTTTTAGAGTTCAGTACACTCTGTGAATAGGAAGGTCTAAGATGGTTCTGGGGACATAAAACTCTAAAAGAAGCACATTCAAATACCATTGGTTCTCTTGTTAAATTGAAAAATAAATTGTATTAAGTGTTACAATGACATCAATGAGTAAAAGGGTTCATGTCACCTGGTTAAGCTTCTCTGAGTAAAGGAGAATATGTGTAATGTTTTTCCTTCAATTTCTTTGTGGGTAAAGCCTTAGACATTCATAAAGGATCTTGGTGAAGAAATAAAGGAGAATTAGCAACAAGATAGGAACAGTTCAGTGAGATAGTCTTATACTAGATCAGAAATATCTCAGCCTGTCCATAATAAATTATTACAGAGTATTTTAAAGTCACAGGAGATGGAAATTGCAGATTTAATTCCCCAAAATGGGATGACTGCGTAAGTGCAGTCATCTTATACTTACTGAAGCTACATTCACAAAATCATCATCTGAGAGGGTTTCCAACATTTCGGAGACAGACGTTCGGATCAATTTAAGTGTCAACCCACTAACACTTCCACTCCTATAAAAAAATGGGTGCATGCATGTTAATAACCATCTATTTAATCAAAATCAGACACCTTAAGTAAAGGCAATTTATGTACTGACTCTAGATCTTTGTATAATATTCAAATAATTTTTGTCATTAAAAAATCAGTAGTAGAAAAAGTCATATTTTTAATAGTGTAGAAATAAATCTTTTATATAGCATCAGAATATATATATTTCTAAGCTCAATAATAAAAATTAAAAGTCAAATGACCATTTTAAGAAAATATGGATACTCAGGGCATATTCACTTACTCAAGAAACATAAACTTAATACCAGCCTGGTTATCCAAGTTAGAAGTGAGGGGTTATAACCTCTGCAGGTAAACATGTAAGGTCATTGTTTGAGGGTGTCTAGAGTTTTACTTGATTAAACCAATAATTATAAAGCAGCCTAACAAATATGATGAGAGACATTTTTGTATGTGGACAAAAGGCCTTGTTTTGTATCCTAAAGTTGATATTTTCTGGAGTTGTCTTCATTTGTCTCATCTCTACATACTCTATGATGCTCAAGAATGACCTCATCCATTTGTGGGGCTCATCTCTAGACAACTTACTCCCAATTCTACATCCCAGCTCCCAACTTTTCCCCACTTTTACACTTCACTGCTTGTTAAACAACAACAGGCTCAATGTCCAAAATGACAAATTATTCCCAAATATGTTTTTTCTTTCCTATTTATGTTCCTGGTAATAACCAAGCTAGGTCTTAATCCAATGTACTCCTCCTCCTCAATCTGCCTTCCCTTTCAGACAATTTCCTCACTCATTCCACTTCACTCTGTTCCCAGACAGTGGCCTCCTCTCCATCCTCTCTCCACTCTGGCTCAGATCTCCGTGACCTGAAGATGCTGAGTTAGGCTAACAGCTATGGCAGGCAGCTCTTAGTTGCCTCTCCTCCCCATGCTAATAGGTGAAAATTCTGAAAACACACTTTAATACAATACTTGTAATAGCTCATAGTTACCTACTAAATATAGATACTTTCAATTTTGGGATATGAATGTGGTTTTCAAAGATTTTAATAAATTATTTCTGGAAATTATATAGCCAATAGGATCATAACACATTACAATACATTTAAAATTTGTACATAAGAATTCATGTATTATATAAATTCCACAATAATTTAATTTAAATGAAATATAGCTTAAATGCATTTAACAAATGAAATGAGAATGAATGAACATTTAGTTACATTTGGCTAATTCATTTATCTTCTCTTCTCAGGCTAGGTTATAAGGTTTTGAACTTATATACTTTAGGTCAAAATGGATAAATTTTCAAATGTTAATGTTAGCCTGTGATACAGATTTATTTGCCAACAAATCACTGTATTCTGTTTCTTCCAATGTGGTGAAGAATATCTGAGGACATACTTTTATTTTCTCATTTTATGCTTTGATTTTATTCCTTGGTATTACTCTAAAAATGAAATCTCTATAGCAGAATATATGTTTTTTCTATGCTCTACCATTTCATTTTCAACTTCATTAGGGGAACACACCCACACACCCACACACCCTAAACTGAAACACTGTAACACATAAAATGACTAATATAAAAACTCCTAGAATTCTTTCACATACATTAGCATTTCCCTTGAGAAAGCTCCAGTATTGACATTTAATACATTTTACTTTATCTGTTTTGTGGTCAAAATCCTCAAAGTTATTTGAATCTTAATGACTAGTTGTCAAATAAATTTATATATATATATATATATTGGTAGCAGGAACTGCTTAGTTTTAACCAGACTGTACCTTAAAGTTATTTTAAATATAAACTCAAAATTTAGAAGCAAATTACTATTTTTCAAAAAGCCCAGACTTCAGAACCATTCCAGGCCATAATTTTCAATTCTGAAATAGATTCTTCTCATTTTTAATAACATAGTTTTTGTTTTGTTACTGTCTTCATATAGCTTCTTTGTCTGAATATAAAAGTAATCATAATAACATTTTGTTCTTTTCCTCCAACCTATAAATCATTTCTCTAGTCCAAACACATTAATGTTATCTAAGAATCCACCCTATATTCTCAGTATAGAAATAAATATGTAGTATTGAACTACTCACACATCAACCAGAATAAGCATGTCTTTAGGAGATGCAGCTCCTTGGATGTACCTGAAACAAATTCCGAATAAATATATTTTCTCTTCCAAAATAGCAAACACTGATATTTGTTACCCTGATATTTCCTGATTTGACATAATCTTTTCCAAACAGACCTACTTTTATTCTATTTCAGTCAACAATGGTCTGCTCTTTCATTCATAATTTTGCATTGTCCACGTTAAAAATCTATAATAGTAGAGATGCCAGTTGCATAATGTTTCAATTATGTTTTTCAGATATTTATTAAAAAAGGAGGAAGAGACATGTTTTAATACAAAGAGCAAAATAATGTAACTTCTAGAAACCCATTTTTTTGGAGGAAAAATTATTCTGAACTTCAATTTGTTGACTACATATTTTAAAACTAATTCTAAGGAATAGTAAGAATAAATAATCTTAAGGTTAAGTCATATTTTTTAGTGCAAAAAGTAAACAAAAAATATAACTAATTTGTCTGGGACCATGAAAAAGCAACATCAACAGAACAGAAATACAAAGGGACAATAAAGACATTAAAAACAGAAAACTATATGATGTTATTACCAAGATTTTTCAGTGGTAGTTCTCAAACTTTTTAGAATCTATGAAATCACCTGGAGAGTTACTTTAAAATGTTGATTTCTAAGTTCAACCCAGCCCCACAGATTTAGAATCTCTGCATTTTAAAGAGACTATAAGAGAGTTTTTAGATCAGTTAAGAATTGTAGGGGGAGAAACATAACTGCAGGTGAATGAACCCAAAGTTCATGTTGCCTGGCCACAGAGTGCCAGGGTACAGGGACCTACTTTCTCCACCAGGAAAGATGCCTCTTTACCCAAATCTCACTTTTCAGAAGTTTGCCAGATAACTTGGCAATTAGTTACAGACAGCATCCAGGATAGTTAGTATCTACTCAGGATTCCGTGCTGTGTTCATGAAACAGAGTTTATAACTTGCTGGCAAGTTTGCGTCTAAGAAGGCAAGGGGAGAAGCTGCTGGGATATTCCAATGGAAAGCAAATTTATTTCATGTCTAGCATCTTAACAAATGATGCAGACATGCCTCTCTGTGGGAAGATTAAAGGAAAGACTGTTGTCTGCCTCTTCTGTTCAGCACTGAGCGTCCTGAATCCAAATCATGTGATGTAATTGTCTTTACCTCCCATTGCTTCACAGCCACCACACTTGGAGAAATATTAACAAACATAATATGTGAATTAATAATATTTTGCACGACTATAATGGTGAATGTTCATGTAAATTGTTACTGGGATATTTAACAGGGCATCATAAAAGCATTAAATACATTTACTTTGAATCAACCATTATGGCTTAGAATTTGTCTCAACCCTAGGAAAATGTTAGAAATAATCTAAATGTTGAATAATAAGGAATTTCTTAAATACATTACCTCATAGTCACTATTTTAAAATGATGTAAAATGTATCTTTTACAAACAGGTACTAAAGGGTATTGATATGAAAATAGTAGATTACAAAGCAGTATATTGGACATAATGTGAACTAATTCAAGAAAAAATATATTAAATACATTTTTTAAAACATCAAAACACATAAGCTGGGAATTTATAAGTTATTGGTATTTTTTATTTTTATATTAGGAAAATTAGTTGCTTTAGTAGTGAGAAACAAATAATACATTTTTTTTTAATAAGCCTAAGCGATATATAGCTAGGGGGCAGCTCTGGTAGTTTGGGGCCAGTTCCCATTAGTTGATTGCCAAAGACAAACTACCTCCTACTCAATCCAGATCTCAATTCGAGCTCTACTCCAAGCAAACTGGGCATTTTTTCATAGAAATCTCAACAGCTAAAGAGTTTTGGAGATGAAATTTGTATGTAACGGTAGTCCATTTAAATTTTTTGATTAATTTCCACAATATTCAAATGGAGATATGTTTCTATATGAACTTACCTTCATTTACTTTTAACTATATGCATTTAACATTTTAAAAAATACCAGAGCCATTTAAATTGTTAGACAATATTCATTCTAAAAATGGAGAGATTCCATACATCTTTTTCACACAAATAACATAGTCTACTTTTGTCTATTAATCTTTTCATGATCACCTAAAATTCTTACCATGGTCTTCTGCGAACATCATAAAGGTCAATCTTGTTTGGAGTTCGGCTGTTATCCACCCAGGGAGAAGCTTTAAGAGAAAGAAAGGGGAAAAAAAAGAAAATAAGAGAGTAAAAGGAAGAGATAAATTAAGTTACATTAAAAATTAGAGAAATTACATCAAAATATTAGACATGACCTATAAAAATAATATTTAAAATAAATCAAAAAAACCATTGACACATTCTTCTCATCCACAACAATTTAAAAATGGGAGATAAAATTTTATGGATAATTTTTTAAATGGCAAAAAATAGAAAGCATTATAGCAGTATAAAATAAAGTCAACATATTTTCTTTTTCACATCATTTCAGAAATAATTTGCAGACACAGGGATTTTCTGGGTGCTGACTTATATATTTTAGTAGGTGTCCAGAAATTATATATTTTCTTTCTTCTTTACTAACAGAAAAAGTTACCTTTAAAGAAAATAGATTTGGCATTCATGGAAATTATGCTTTCAATTATTTAATCCTTATATTTTCATCTAAGTTATACAATCTTGATCTACAAAAAAGATTGCCATTTTTCTTGGGTTGTTATCATACAATATCATAATTTTTAACTTTATTGTTAAAATATTTGATTATGGCTAGTCCATTTGAAATTATAATTTGAAAACTATACAAAAACTGTTTTCCTTAAATTTATTTAAGTGAGTTGAAGTAATTCAATAAAGATTTAAGAATCTTTTATATCAGAGCTTTTACCATTTTCAGTAATCACAAAAAAATACTTTTGTCTAACTGCATTGATTTCAAATGTAATTAATGTATACTTATTAGAATTGAATCTATATTTTAATTTAAATGCTTTACAAACCTATGCTCACATTCTTACACACACACACACACATCACTTAGATCCATTGGGTGACATTAGAAGTTGATGATTTGGATGATACTTTCATGCTGAACAAGTCCTCTCCTTGAACATGTTTAGATATATGGTCCTTAGTGAAATTTCTAATGATAATTCATGATTCTTAAATGGTTTGTATTTAAAAACATTAAGAATCTTCTCTTAGAAGCCTTCTGAAATATCATCTATTAGGACATATCACTTGGTTATAGTTAAGATATTTATATTATGGTAAAATTAAACTATGTGATTTCTTCTGTGATATTACTAATTAATTTGTTTTAAAACCCCATTGTGGCAATTAACTGATACATTATTTATATAGGCTCAAAACTGTGGAAGATCAAATAGTAAAAAGGATTAATAACCATAGTAAAATGATCAGATTCATAGTGATGCAGAATGAAAGATACATGTTTTGAGAAGAAATCAGGGCTTCAAAAATCTCTGCAAAAAAGTGAAAGTTTGCTCAGTTTAATCTCTCTTGCTTTCCAATAAGATTTTGGGATGACAGAAAAAAGAAGGGGGTGGTAATAACAAGTAGATTGTGGGCATATAATTTCTTAAAGCCAAAGTTAAAGGTGATATTAATTATCCATGATAGCACTTTCCTCTAATCAAAAATGAACTGTGAGTTTATCATTGACTACATCTATTGAACTACACTTCTACTTCATATGACATTTAGGGTGTACTATGTCAGTTGGGCTGCTGACTTAAATATGTGTTAGTTATATTCTTAAGAAAGTGTGCAAACTACAAATCCATTCATTTTCTAGTTAATACAGTCTAAAATAACAAGAGTATCAGTTTTTCTTTTCAGCTGCTAGGAAATAATCCAGCTCATAATGATGCATGGAGAGCTAATTCTCTTGGTAGAAACAGCATTTCACATGAAAACTAATTGCATTTCCAATTAGCAAGTTCGAGTGCATTTTTCTTATTCTACAGACTTCACATTTTTTTCCTCATTAAAAGAAAAAGAAAGGTGAATTTCTAAGACCTAAAAATACCTTTAACCCTGGTCCAATTGCTGAGATCTAACTGATGTTATGTCAATCATTATTTTAGACTTGTCTCAAGTCATCTGCTATGGAGTATTAGTCATGGTTCTGAATGCCAAGTCAAGATAATGAGTTTGGACTGTTTTTTTTTTTTGTTTATTTTTTTTTAAGAATTAACTCAATAAATTTGTATTGCATAGCTCACAAGATTTTCAGGAATCTGGGTATTGCTGCCCAACTACTGCTATCCCAGAATGGGCTCTCCACAGTCCCTAATTAGCATCATGGCTCCCACAGCAAAGTTCAGGTTGAACCTCCAAGACAGGGAGGGGTTACAGACTCATATCCAGGTGTCAGAGAATCTAGGAAAGCAAATGTCTGCCCAGCCATTGCTCAAATCTAGGTATTTCAGGAGCGTACAGGATTGCTTCCACAGCTAATATTCTGGAAGGACCTCAAGGATTCAGCTAAATTAAACCTTTAAGGGTTTTTTCCAAAACAAAGTGGACAAATGGCAACACATTTGAAAGTATGTGAATAGGGCTTTAAAAGGTTAAAACCTTCCTCAATTAGCATGAAAAATGAAAGAATTGAATATGATTGAATAGTATTTTTTAAAGTCAATTGCTATTTATAAAATGAGTAATCTTTGAAAAGGGCTTATAACACAACCTATTTTTACTTCCAATTCTTGAGCATAATGGTCTCTCTCTCTTATTTTGCAATCTCTCCTTCCGAATTCTCTCTTAAAATACTGATTTGCCCCTCCTTAGCATCATCAACTTCCCTCTGATACTTAGTTATTGCCATGCAAGCTAGATATTACCCAATTTCTATTTCACTCCATGTTAACTTTTGTGCTTTTTTATTGTGACTAATTCTATTTGTTAAACATGTTTAGAAAAAGTCAAGTCTCAGGAAGAATTCTTTTATATACTGTTTCAAGTCAAGTTACTTAAGCATCCCATAACTCAGGCCATGTCTTTGAGAAATAAAATGCATTTGTGCTTGTCAGCTTGTTCCTAAAAGTGGAGAGACATTTCACTAAAAGTCCTTTCAAGAGGTTCTCAGGATTGACTAGTGATTAATTTTTCATTTTCTGATAGATTTATTTCTCCAAACCCTCTTTTATAAGAAAATATAAAGGGCATCATGACAGGGTTTATCCATTTTAATGTATAAAATACATTCATCATCATTGAATATATCTCATTGCTGAGATGTCCTCAAAATTAATCCAACCCAACACATAAGAAAGCTTTACTTTCATTGAAATTGAATGTTATTTCCTTTTATACTCATTTCTACAAATCCACATTTGTGATGGAAGAAAAGCATCAAGGCATTTTACACAGAGGCATAAACTAGATCTAGAGAGAAAAATTAGAATTAATTTCTGAAAATTGTACTCAATTCTCAATGTGACTCACTGGTCCATGCTCAACATGTGGCTCTTTACCTCAGAAGTGTTTTAGGATTCAGGATCACTTCCTGTTCCAGATATACAGATACCTGATCACTGGTCTCACAGCTACCTGGCCTGATTCCAGGTGCCGTACCTCAGGTGCTTCTTAGATTGAAAGTGATTTTGGTAGATACAAACCCATTTAAAGAGAAGTAGACATTCCTTTTAAAAGTAACATGGTAGAACCAAGATGGTGGCATAGGCAAAACACCTATCTTGCCGTCATACACAGCAATTTTAATACTACAACTTAACGAAAGAACAAACACCTTCCATAATCACCAGAAAGCTAGCCGAGTGAAAATTCCACAAATAAAAGTGAAGATAAGACACTATGACTTGGAGGAGCGGTGGTGAACAGCGTTGAAAGATTCGTGCGCAGAGGTTTGGAGCGCGAGCGCCGCGGAGAGGATGGGCGGATGAAAACCGGCCAGTTTTCTCAAACGGGGAGACAAAGATGTCCCACTGGACTGATTCTCCAGCTCTGGGCAAAGTACAGGGAACCCACTATCATACGGGGTGAAAACTGGACAGTGGGAGGGCATGCCGAAGCTCAGGTGCTGCCGGATCTCCCGGCTTGTGGAGAAGGCAGCTTGCACGCGAACAGCTCGGCTGCGTGACAGCCCAGAGAGCGCTCTGCGACTTGCTCTCTCATTCGGAAAACCGTCAGACTGCTTTGTTTTACGACCCTGGGTGAGACATTTCCCATGCAGACTCATTTTGGGAGAGTCTGAATTCCCCGGGGCCGCATAGGGCGGAGCTAACGCTGTCTGCTTGGCCCCGAGACTCCGCCCATCCAAACTGAGCACAGCTGAGCTTCACAGACAATTGGACTGGAGGTCAACCCAGCCAAGTGCTAACAACGATTTACCTGAGCTTAACTTCAGCAAGACTGTGCAGCCCATATCCACCTCAGGTAACCGGGGAGGCTGAGCCACTGTCCCTAGTAGGAAGTCTACCACACAAAGCTAATTGACCAACTCAGGGAAGCAGCCACCATGCAGCGACATGGAAAGAAATCAGATGTGAAAGAAATGGAGGAAAAAAAATGACTGGACATGGAATTAAAAACCACGGTTATAGGGTTTTCAAGAGGCTCCAACAAAAGATCGAGGCCTATAAGGAAATAAGCAAGACCACAAAGGAAATGATCAAGACCAACGTGGAAATGAATGAGTCCTACAAGGAAATGAACAAGACCCCCAAGGATATAAATGAGACCTGCAAGGAAATGATCAAGACCAACGTGGAAATGAATGAGTCCTACAAGGAAATGAAGGAGACCCTCAAGGATATAAAGGAGACTCTCAAGGATATGAAAAAGGACCAACCAGAAATTAAGCATACACTGACTGAAATAAAAAATATTATAGAAAGACCTAAAAGTGCTCTGGAGCACCCCAAGAACCAAGTTAAAGATTTGAAATACAAAGAGGTAAAATCCACTCAGCTGAGAAAAGCAAGAAACCAAAAGAATCCAAAAAATTGAAGATAGTATAAGGGGCCTCTGGGACAACTTCAAGCATACCAAAATCCAAATTATAGGGGTGCCAGAAAAAGAGAGAGACCAAGACAATGAAAACCTATTTGAAGAAATAGTGACTGAAAACTTCCCACACCTGGTGAAAGAAATTGACTTAGGAGTCCAAGAAGTGCACCGAACCCCAATATATCGGAACCCTAAGAGGACCACATCAAGGCACATCATAATTAAAATGCCAAGAGCAAAAGATAAAGAGAGAATAATAAAAGCAGCAAGAGAGAAACAGTTGGTTACCTATAAGGGAGCACCCATACGACTGTCAGCGGATTTCTCAACAGAAACGATGCAGGCCAGACGGGAGTGGCAAGAAATATTCAAAGTGATGAACAGCAAGAATCTACAACCAAGATTACTCTATCCAGCAAAGCTATCATTCAGAATTGAAGGTCAGATGAAGTGCTTCGCAGATAAGAAAAAGCTAAAGGAGTTCATCACCACCAAACCAACATTATTTGAAATGCTGACGGATATTCTTTAAGAAGAGGAAGAAGAAAAAGGTAAAAATATAAATTATGAACAACAAATACACATCTATCAACAAATGAACATAAAAATCAAGTGAATCGATAGGCTGATGAACAGGATAAACTGGTGAATATAACAGAGACATGGACATAGAGAGGGAATGGACTGACAATTCTTGGGGAGAAAAGGGTTGTGGGAAGTGCAGCAAGAGACTGGACAAAAATCTTGCAACAATGGGAGAGGACAGTGGGGAGGGGGAGGGGAGGATGGAGGGTGGGATAGGTACAGGGTGGAGGGGAGATATAGGGGGATAAAAAGGGGAAACAATGTAATTAATAAACTGAACAATAAAGATTTAAAAAAATTAAAAAAAATAAAAATAAAAATAAAAAAAATGAATGCGGAAACAACAACAACAAAAAAGTAACATGGTAGCTATTCTTTTATTTCAATCTAGGAGACGGAAACAGAATGTTCTCAAGAAACATTAAGTTTGTACTTAGGATTTTATCTGGTTCTTACTGCTCACGAAGCACTTACCTGGATAATATCTGGCCAGCCCAGTGGCACTGCCAAACACCTGCCACAACAATGAAGGATCTTCATCTCGATTTTTTTTGAAAACTTCATCTAAGGCACTTGTCCAGTTCAGTTCATTTAACACAATTGTTGCTAAGAAAAAAAAGTTAAAAATAAAAATTTATAATTAATAATTGAATCAGTCTCCACTGATTTGCAATATATATATATATATATATATATATATATATATATATATATGTATATACACACACACACACACACACACACACACACACACACACACATTTTCACTGCTTTACTTATAAAGTACTCTAATCCAGTAGTCATCAAAAAATTAATCACTAAATATTTTTGTCTTCCAACAAATTTTTATAGGATGTTGGCCTTTAGACATTTTGGGCTCAGTAATCTTTGTGTGGGAGCTTTGTGTGCTCTGTGGAATACTCAGCAGCATCTCTGGCCTCTGCCCATGAGATGTCAGTACAGTCCCCCTTGTTATGACAAGCAAAACTGCCTCTAGACAGTATCAGAAATCCCTGGAAGGGCAAAACTGCTCCCTATTGAGAATAATTATCTATATATATATATATAAAAGGCTACGTGTGCATCCATCTGACCAGTAGCTATGATGCACACTGACCACTGGGGGCAGATGCTCATTGCAGGAACTGCCATGACACACTCGCCATTTAAAAATAAATGGCACCACAGACTTGGTGCTGATAAACCACCACTTGGCTTCCCTGAAGTGGGACACACACCCCGCCACCACTCCGGAATGACACCCCACCAAATTGCCGCCTATGCTGCCAAGATCCCATGATGCAAAATGAAGCCCACAGCCCAGCCCTGCCAAGAAACAGTTGCTGTGGGCACTGAGTTAATGATGTCATGTAGCAATGCCTGGATTCCTCTCCCTAGCACCTAGCCTCCTTGGGAGTTTCTTCAGCCCATGAACCCAACTTGCTTTATAGCCAGGTGCAAATATTTTACAATTTAACCAAATGTCTGTGAAGCATTTTCATGTGCCTCATCTCATTAGATCCTCACCAAAGTGCTAGAGTAGATAGATAGAAGATTTGGTAGAATCCTATTTTCTTTACATTAGCCAGAAAAAAAAGAGATTTAGAAAGCTTAGAAACTTGACCCAACTGAAAACAAAGTAAGAAATGGTGGAACTTGAAAATTACTTCAGGTTTTCTCACTGCACCGAATATAATCAAATATTGCTGCAGTGAAATATTTTACCCTTTGTTCTCCCTGCATGATATACAATAATAATCTGCTTTGTGTTGATATTTACTGCTGTGTTGCTGATAATTACCTGAAAGAGAACTCAGGGTGCTTCACTGGGCTGGAAAAAGCTTAACTAAGTTAAAAAAGCAGGTCTAATTAAGCAAGTTTACTTATATCCTCCTAGCTAAGAGTAATATGCAAATTGACCTTACCTCTGATCAGCCCAGGCTCACAGCCACACCCATCAGCCAATCAGGAGCAAATTATGTAAACAAAACCCAACCAAGATTGCTGCGGCCACTGAGAGTAGGAGGGAGGCTTGGGTTTCCCCGGCAATGGAGGAAGCCAAGCTTTCCACCTGCCATTGTCGGCCTAGGCCTCCACTCAATGCTACAAAGTTTCACTTATAGAAGATACCAACAGAAATGGTGTCAGCTACAGAACTGGAGAGAGCAGAGGCTAGGGTTGGCCAGGCAATAGAGGAAGCCAAGCTTCTGTAGCCCTCGCATCTTGGCCTCCACTCTAGGCTACAAAGTTTCAATTATAGAATTTAAACAGAAATAGCTGTCAACACAGAGCAAGTAGAAGGCTTGACTCTACTCCAGTCTACAAAGTTTCAATTGTAGAACATAAATTAATCCCAGGACCTCTGCTTGGGTTACTGTGGGGCATGGCTGGCTTGCAAACCACCACAGGCCCCATGCCCAGGCCACCCCACGCCTCAAGGGAACCCCCACTCTGATCCAGGACACCTTTCAGGGCAAACCAGCTCTCCCCCACTCATGCACCAGGCCTCTATCCTATCTAATAAAAGAGTAATACGCATATTGACCATCACTCCAACACACAAGAGAGCTGCTCCCATGTGGTCAAAGATCCTGCCTCCATGTGAACACAAGATGGCCACCACAAGTTGGGCAACAGAGGAGGGCCCTTACGAGGTTCCAAGCCTGCAAGGGAGGACAGTTGTGGGTGATCAGGCCAGCAAGAAAGGGCAGTTGGGAGAGAGCAGGCCTGCCAGGAAAGGCAGTTGGGGACTATCAAGCCTGCAGGGAAAGGCAGTTAGAGGTGACCAGACTGGCAGAAGCAGGAAGTTGGGGGCAAACCAGCTGGCAGGGGAGCAGTTAGACATAAATTAGGCTGGCAGGGTATTGGTTAGGGGGTGATCAGGCTGGCAGGCAGAAGTGGTTAGGGGCAATCAGGGAGGCAGGCAGGTGAGCAGTTTGGAGCCAGCAGTGCTGGATTGTGAGAAGGATGTCTGACTGCCCATTTAGGCCTGATCCCTCAAAGGGTCCCAGATTGGAGAGGGTGCAGGCTTGGCTGAGGGACATCCCCCCACCCCCGTGCACAAATTTCATGCACCGGGCCTCTAGTCCTATCTAATAAAAGAGTAACATGCAAATTTGACCATACCTTTGCCACACCCACAAGCCACGCCCACAAGCCAATCAGGAGCAGATTATGCAAATAAACCTCAACCAAGATGGCTGCCGCCACTGAGAATGGAAGGAAGGCTTGGGTTTCCCCAGCAACAGAGGAAGCCAAGCTTTCTGCCTGCTGTTGTGGGCCTAGGCCTCCACTCAATATTACAACATTTCAATTATAAAAAATACAGAAATGGCAGCAGCTACTGAGCTGGAGAGAACAGAGGCTTGGGATTCCTGGCAATGGAAGAAGCCGAGCTTTCAGCCTGCCATTGCCAGCCTAGGCCTCCACTCTAGGTTAGAATGTTTCAAACAGAAATGGCTGCTACCCCATAGCAAACAGAAGACGACTCAGTTCCAGGCTACAAAGTTTCAATTGCAGACATAGATTAATCCCAGATCCCAGGGCCTCCACTTGGGTCACTGGGGTTGTGTGGCCAGCCTGCAAACCTCCACAGACCCCTCACCCAGGCCGTCTCTCAACCCAAGGGAACCCCAACCCTGAACCGGAACATTCTTCAGGGAAAACCAGCTGACCCCCACTCATGCACCAGGCCTCTTTCCTATCTAATAAAAGAGTAATTGCAGATTGACCATCACTCCTACACACAAGAGCACTGCCCCCATGTGGTCAAAGAGGCATGTAGGGGCAATCAGGGAGGCAGGCAGGTGAGCAGTTTGAAGCCAGCAGTCCTGGATTGTGAGAAGGATGTCTAATTGCCCGTTTAGGCCCGATCCTAGGATCGGGCCTAAACGGGCAGTCGGACATCCCTTGAGGGGTCCCAGATTGGAGAGGGTGCAGGCTGGGCTAAGGGACATCCCCCACTCCCCCCGACATGCACGAATTTCATGCACTGGGCCTCTGGTATATATATAAAAGGCTAAGTTGACTTGCACATGCAGAATACATATAATGCTCTCACTGGTGCCAATCATATGTGTGTTCCAATCTGTCATTGTCTATCATGAATTTGGTTGATACTTCTATAAAGAGGGCAAATAGCGATATCAAAATATTCCTTCTAATTAATTTCCATTCAATGTGCTTGAATCCGTGCTCCAGGACACTAGCAACACATAAAACAGACAATGGCAGCGTTCCTAACTTTCAGGTAGTTCAAAGACCCCTACTGGACACTTCAGGGAACAGTTTGACGACCACTGCCCTCAAGTGTTACATAATCTGGTGTGTTACTTGAATAAAAAAAGATGTTTGTCACTGATCATAATTTAATGTGTTTATACAATAAAAAAGGTATTTGACAGAAAATCAGAGGTTTGACAATATTAATGTTAGACATATGAAGTAGCTTATACTTTATTACTATCATTATGAAGTTTTGTTTTTTCCAGTTAGCTCAATTAATAATTAGAATATGGTGCTAATAAGGTCATTGATTTTGATACCTACTTATAACTGCTTAGTGAAACATATGCCTTTCATTACAATGAAAGAGAAGTATTATAATGAGGGATAAAACAAGGGTTAAAGTAGTATATAATTTGTAATTATGGGCCTCTGTAATTACAGCACCCTATGTCTAGCATACTAAATGTTTAATTGGCTTAGAATATTATTTTCCTTTCACACAAAAAGATGACAATTTTGTTTCTTTGTTTTTGTAAAATATATATCATAACCTGAGCAGATTAGCACATTGGACATCTCTGTACTTGAGAATCAATGGCCAAACCTAACCCGAAAATTAGCTTCATATAAGGTCTAAAGATTCCGTTCAGGGTCTATGCTTTTTGGTGACCACATCAAATAAAGGAAGAAATGCAATTATGGTTAAACCATGCACAAGACATTTTAAAGGTAAAAGAAAAAAAAAAGCTTCTATCAAAAAAGATGTATATTGAAGTGTATCATTTACAAAAAAATGAAAACAGTAAAATTGTAAAACTGTTCTGGGACCAGCATCGTAATACATTTCTCATTATTGAAAACTAACAAGATTTCCATCTTTATAGATGTGGTTACTTCCAGAAAGATCAGTGTGTGTGTGAATATTCATGAGCTGGGTCGCATTCGTGGTGCATCTGAGATACCAGTGATTTCATATGCAAAAGCATGATCCAATGAACACTAAGTGACTGGCTATATAAAAATTTACATTCACACAGGTAACCTGAACTGATGTTCACAATTCATGAATATTTACAGCAATATACAAAACATCACAGAAAATGAGGGATAGTGTACTTTTCTCTAAACATTCATAAGTGTAACACTAATATTCCACTGAACAAATAATCATGTTTATTTATGATCTAGTATATTCATTAATCTCCAATCTATTCTATCTTTTCAATTTCCTTAACTATTTAATTCACATTAAGCAAAAACTGATATCTAATTACTTTAATAAACTTATTTGTTTTCAAGGCTGCTATTTTTTTTAAGTTTTATCTGATAAGTTAACAACTGTAAATATTAGGCTCTGATACATTGATTGTGAATTACACTTTTATTTAGTTGGGAGAAAAGTCAACTCTGGAATATTCATATTATATTGGTGATATGTTTTAAACTTTGCAGTTTATGTATTTGAAAATTCTCATATTCAGATAAGCCATTATTGAAGTAAATTTCAAAATGTTTTTCTCAAATTTAGATCTGCAAATGAGCAAAGTATGTAAAATATTTACATTATAGATCCCTGAATTGATTTTAGATTTAACTCAGAATGAGAGAAATGGTATTGCATACCTACCAGAAAGCTTATCCACTTGCTAATAGTATGCAGCAATGAATAAGAATACAAATACTTCCATTTGTGAGTGGATATTTATAAAGGCTATTAGGTGTAATCTTTATTCTATTAGACAATCTTTATTTGAAAGTCTGGAGCAAGAAATTAAAATTAAAAGTTGACAACGAGAGCACAGAAAAGTGCAACCTTTAAAAGGGGATCCTGCTTGTAGCTGTCTTTCAAAATGAACAGCAATTTCAGGGGACTTAAACTATGAAGACAGTATGGATCTCCAGTCCTTAACAAAAGAATTTTAGAGCAAGAGTCATTCATTTTATTATAGTGTTCAACTTTTTAAGGCATCAAAACCACAAAATAAACTATATTACTGCACTAGGAAAATATCTTAAACTATGTTGAAAGCAACTATAAATACTAAAATATATAAAGTATCAAAGTAAGCAAACAAGTATGAATATGTTTTAGCTGCTTCATTACTTGGCTATATTTTTCTGATCTACATCATACATTGCATTAGACTAATAAGCATATATTATTTTAGTATCCTGAAAGGAACAGATTGTTGTCTTCTTAAAACATATAAAATTAAATCCTAGCTTAATTCAGAATTACAAGAGGGGACACCATTTCTCCATTTCTATGCTATTAGCATAACTCAAATTACTGGATAATCTGCAGATGACTGAATAATACTAGTAAAACTAATGCAGAATATTGGCCATACTAAAACAAACGCAACTCATTTCCTGAAGATACTTACTCTCTCTCTCACCTAAAAATAATCAGGTAGAGATTATTTAGGGAGATGATTTTTAATCAATTACTCTGGCTACAATTGGCTAAAAAGCCGGGCACATTCAAAAAGTTATTATTAGAATATTTTGTGTTTTATATTACAAGGAGTTTTTGTGGTAATGGTGCTGGTGCCTTTCTTTGGGTCTGAGTATTTTTAGAGTCACCCGTTTTTCTTACACCATAGTACTTAAAATTAAAGGCAAAAAGCATGATCCTTCTACAATGAAACAAAACAAGACCAAATTTCTTGGAAAATTATTCTCAGCCAATATTACTTTGGATTATGAAACTGAATTGTTCATTTATATAAAGACCTGAGACTCAAAGAATAATTGTGGTACTCTAACTCAATGAAGATAAATAGATTATAAGTAAATTTCTATTTGTCAATGTTTATTATAAATTCTGTTAAAATACAATTAGTTTTCTGTAACTCACAATCTTTATTTGAAAGTCCAGAGCAAGAATTCAAAACTCAAAAGATTTTATTTAATTGCCAAAATTCTGATATAAATTAGTAGCCAAAAAATGTTTTATACAAAAACTCCAGAGAAAAATATTTTTAAAAGAACTTGAAATGTTTCTTGAACAAAACCAAACTTCACCTTTTATTGGGACAGAATTACTTAAGAACTGAATAATAGTTCTGACTGGTTTTTTATAAATTGTTTAGCAGTATTTTATATAATTATATCTTATATATCAGTTATGTATTATATATGTATTACATTTTAAAATATTGTATACTGTACAGGGATGGGAAAATATATGTTTTTAATTACACATTTAGATAGTACAATAATTAGTAAGTAATAATACAAGAATAAAACTGTTTCCTGTACTCACAACTGTAAACCTATATTTGCCCACCCCTGTATTCACTCAAGTCTTCCTTCTCCCATAACCTCCAAAAATAACATTTTACATTCACACAAACTTATAATTTTTCATTTGAATGGATATTAGAAGTAAATGAGTGACATTTTTTTTTCCACTATAGAAGAGTAACTGGTCGATGCTGATCTAGCCTTGAACCTACTGCCAGTAACTAATAAACTTAAACTAAGTACCTTATGGCTACTTTAAGAGCAAAATTAGTCCTCACTTTCAGCTGACTTTAAGGAAATGAAGATCTTTATCTTTGTTAGAAAATTAGATTTTGCAAAAATAAGTCTTTTATAGATGTCCAAGGCTAAGCCTATTAAAATCGATGAATGCTGGGGAAGCAAACCTTGACTGCAGGCCTCTATTCTGAATGGTTAACAGGATTCCACTGATAATTGACTCAGAACACCAAGGATACATCTCTATTCTCCTTATACTCGGTTTTGAAAAACATGGCCTTGGTGTTCAAGGATTCTCTCTTTTAGAGTGTTCTATTGTTCAATCAGGCTTCTCAAGGGAAGAAAGGAAAATCTAATTTGCAACAGCATAAAAGAAGCACCTTACATTTGCTAATTCTTCTAAAATAAGTGGCATATCTATATCTTGTTTCTGACATGACATACAGAATTATTTATAAGTTCTGAATGCAATTTTTTTCCTGTAAACTTCAACCCATAAAGTATACTGTTGATCCCCTTCTTTAAGTTTGAGTATATTTTGTTGACTTATTCAAGGTTCAGGGCCTCATGTGCATAGGAGACACAAAATGACTTTCAAAAACCTTCAGGTTATTTATAATGTCATCTACAGCTTTCAAATGAAGCAAATATACGTAGAAAACAGATACATTTTCATGATTTATTTAAAATATAAATAACACTGGTATATCTATCAAAAATAAATTTTATGAAACATAAAATAGCGTTGATAAGTCTCTGACAAGACCTGTAGATATTGAGGCTATGCAATGAACTAGATTCTAAAAATTGTGTTGTTTTATAATGGTAAATATGATGTAATTAAATAATTAAAACAAGAGAACTGGTTCCAATGTTTACTATACTATTTCTATTTAATAATACCATTCCCTTATCAAAGCCTTGCATTGTGATCAAATCAGTATACATGATTTAAGTTCTTGCCATTGATAATAACAAATAAGGTGAACAATATTTATTAAGCACTGACTGTGTGCTGTAGATATGTTAACCGTATGTGAGCTATTTATGTCTACATTTTCATTGCATGTTTAGCTCTACATATTTAAATTTTAAATCTAAAAAATATGTCCATGTCTTTGTTAACACAGTGTTTCTCAACTGAGAGAGATATTCCTCCCCAGGGGACCTTCAGCAATGTCTAAAGACATTTTTTTTTGTCATGCCTGGTGGGAAGTTATTTGAATCTGATAGACAGAGCCCAAGGATGTTCTGTCCACTGAAGGATGTTGAGAACACTCCCACAAGAAATAATTACCAAAATGTCAATGGTGCCATAATTAAAAACCTGGCTCAAGTGCAACTATAAACACAAGACAATGAATCCACTCTGTAAAAAGCAATATTCCCAATGAATGTTGTCAACAAAAAGCCACAGCAAAACTTCTTCAAAGTGAGAAATGATATAATTTTAAGTATTATTTTATGATATTAAATAATTTCAATATTTCAGAATACATTTTGACACCCTTTGGGTTGATAAAATTTTTCATTTTAGTCTCAGAAACTCTAACACACTATTCTCATCTACAAAAAATTAAAGATTCAAAGCTACTTTTTAGTGCCATTAAATGTTATCCCTCCCACCATCTGCTCTTGAACAGTCACAGAATATTAGAGTTTTGCTTTAATGTTGTTATTTTTAATGAGTCAACACTTACTGTGTGATTCTAAACTTAACTTATTGTATCTCTATAGCAAATGTTCATTTTATCCTAGAGTACATAAGGTCACCATTAAAAGGGCTGCATTCAACAGATGAGCTGGGCCAGATGTCACTAATTTTATTCATCAACTCTAATCTCTAAAAGAAAAAAAAAGTTAATAAGAAGAAACCCACTGATCCAATTAAATGCACAGGCAAAAAGAATCCACTTTAAGGACTAGACCTTGCGCATAAATATTAAAATGAACAAATCTTTTAAATGAATTGGGCTAAGGGAATCTCATCTAATCCCAGTGTAATGGAAAGATTAATAAAACACAGAAAGAAGGGAAGGCCAAATCTAATCTCTCTAATTGTGTCTCATGCACCAGACTGCACCTCCCACTGAGGATGAGGGAACAGAAGGGTCCAATGCATATGTAGACCCTGATGACAAGATAAGCCTTATTTTTATTGTTAATTTGGTACAAATATTAAAAGACTCTTGTCTTTGTCAATTCTCTAACCCCCATATTACTAAGATGTCTGGTCTTACTCCTTATGGCTTTCATTTCCCATAGATTGAGCATGGATATGGCTAATATCCAGGGCACAGCTGTTCTGTTTTAAGCAAATCTGAAAATTATGGAGGACATAGAAGGAACTCAGAAAAAATTCAAGAAATTAATACTGTAAGGGGAATAGAAGACTCTGGGATATAACATTATGTTTAGTAATTGAAGGACTTAAAATGCCATTTTCCATAAAATAATAATCGTAAGCTATTTGTCAGAGGGATGTAGTGACTTTGCACGGGAATAATGAGAGTAGAAGGCAAGGTTAGGAACACTGTTTTTATCTTTCAACCATTCTAAGTTTTTCTGTTTCTCACATTATCCAAAAAGAAGAAAACACAATTAGTGACTTTGGCAGAGAAGAGTCTCCACCGCTGGCAAAACAGGTTACTTAAATCATGTAACCTTTGTGGTTCTGTGTTCTTTCACTTAAAAATGAATATAAGTATAATACAAATTCTGGGTAGCCTTCAAAGTTAGTATGAATGTCAGGTAAGTTTTTGAATAAAAGGAACCATGATTTTATAGTCCTTCCCTTAGCTGGAAAATTGTAACATGTCCATGTACTTTAGATGTTTTACCGATACATAGACAATAGCTTCTTTTTACATGTCTACATATTATTTTAGTCTTGCCAGTTACTTTAACAGTTGGCATATTTTCCCATTTATTTTGTAAGAAAGCCACTTTCCTTATATCCGCCCCTAATTAAAAGTTCTCATATCACGAGATACTCTTCATTGAAAACATATTGGTAAAATATAATTTTAAATTTAGAACCATTTCATAATTTATCAATATAAACTATACAGAATCATTAAACTTGAAGAGGACAATCAATTTCTTTCATTGATACAAAGCCATTTTCATCATAAATTCAACTATTTGTAATTCAATTAGTAATTGTAAACAAAATTGTTAAATACCTAGTTATATATATCTTAGCATAGATTATATGTATTCAGAATACTGTTTGTCAGTTAGTGACTACACAATAAATGTTGCCTGCTCTTACCATTATTATTTTATTACCCTCTTTTTTTTTTACTCCTCACAGGATATAGTTTTACTGATTTTAGAGAGGTGAAAGAATGAGGCGGGGAGAGAGAGAGAAAGAGGAGAGAAAGATGAGAGGAAGAGAGAGGAGAGGAGATGAAATGGATAAGGAGGGAAAGAGAAGAGAGATAGAAACACAGATGTATGAAAAATATTGAAATACTGATCCACTGCCTCCCATATACACACTAATTGGGGATCAAATCAGCAACCTAGGTGTGTGTCCTGATAGGGGAAAAGAATCAGCAATCTTTCAGTGCACTGGATGATGCTCCAACCAACTGAGTTACAGTGTCCAGGGCTTAGTCACCTCTTCATATTCAGCTTTTAAAAAGTTACAATTATATTTTGATGGAGGAATTCTAATTGAACTGCTAAAATGCTAGGATGAATAATTAAATCTCACATTCGCTCCCCTCAAGAAACCTTTGCTCTTAACTCAGCCCTATGTTAATGTCCAATATTACTTAATCTTCTTGCTATAAATGTCATGAAGAAAAAGTTATGTTAACTTTTCCACAATTATTTACATTGCTGTAGGAGACTAAAAATTTTTTTTTAATTCTTTGTAATGACAGCCTTTATGTGCTGTATAAGTTTGGTGAGATGATTTTTGTAATGGGATATTCCCAGTGCCTCCTGATATCAAACCACACTGGTGAATGCTGCCATGACAGAATAGGCACCCCAAAATTCCAGTAGCAGAAATAAAATAAGGTCTAATGTACACAGCAGGACAACTCACAGAATTATACACCCACAATTCTGTTAAAGCTGAGAGAAAACTCTGGGTGAGAATTATAGGCCAAATGAGATATGGGGTATCTCTTGTCTTTGCTCTGATACTCCTTAACTGCATAGGGAATTTACCACATAAAGCTGGTCTGCTGAATTCAAAACGAAGGATCAAAAAGTATTGGAGCTGACTAATGAGATAAGGATAACAAGGCTCCTGGGGACTGGCCTGGTACTATCAATAAGACACACAGTGCTTACTACTTAAGGGTTTGTGTCAACCAGTTTTGGAATAAAGAGTTGCCTGGTGATTTAAAGATGAAAAGATCAGATGCATTGAAACTCAGTACACAGTAGTTGGCTTTAATCAAGCAGAGAAATCACTTGGTTTATACACCATCCTCTTCTTCAGAATGAAATAAAACAAAATAAAACAAACTGAATAACAGATTGTTTCTTCCAGAATCATGTTACCTAAAGGTACGAATAAAATTGAATACCATTTCCAAGGCAACGTGAAGTTAATATCCTAATATCTCCAGTTGCACACGAATAGGGATGTAGTTGCACAGGAATAGAGAATTTCCCGAGTGCATATAAACATACATACATGCAGAGCGCTCATTAAGTATTTTGTAATTTATAGAGAAAGACATGATGCTTACAACATAGTGAGCATGATTTCTTCAGATTTCAATGTACTTATAGTGATTGTCATTAAATTTATATGTATCAGCCCTAACCGCTGCATTGTTCAGGGAGTATCTAATACAGAAATAATTCTTATTAATAATCCTTGACTAGACCTTCAAGCCAAAATCAAATAAACTGTCATCATTATTCTCAAGTTTATCAAGAGCTAATAGAGAAGAGAGATAAACCAAAGCATCTTAAATCAAATGTTGCTATTGTATCATCGATTCTAGTAACTTTAACCTCCCTATGAAAAGCTAAGTAAATGCTTTGAGGCCTGAGAGAAGGTAGTCACAGAAGACTTCCTGGAGTAGGTGACACACACAGTGTTAAGAAGAATGGGGAGGCAGAAAGAGGGCGTGGTGGGTGATTCTGTGCCTAACCTGTTAAGGGCACAGACACAACAAAGACAACAATGACAACAACAAGGCATAAGACATTCTAGGAGCTCCTTGTTAAAGATGGTGAATGAAAGGGGACTGCATGTAGGACAATGGCAGCACCGGTAAGATAAAAGACACACTGTTATGATAATCCAGAACTACCAAACACGCAATAATTTTATTCTGAGAATTATAGAGAGGCATATAAGCTGACATCTGAAATAATCATATTTGCACTTGAGACTTCACTTAGAAGCCAGATTGAAAGCAAGCCAGATGAGTGTTGATGGCAAAACAGAAAGCTTGTATGGTCAGGATACAAGCTTGTATGATCAGTGAGGATAACAATGGTCTGAACTAAAAAGGCAGTGGTGGACACAGGAAGTGAAAGTTGAGAAAAAATAAGTCTACAGACCATAGTGACAGATAGTGAGAGAGGGAAAAGGGAAGCCTTGGGGTTCTGATGTGGGCCTGGATAGTGCTATTAACAAAGACAGGAACATAAGAGGAGAGTTATGTTTGGAGATAATGATGATGAATTCCATTTTGACCACAACATGAGGTACTTGTGAGATAGCTAGTAAACAGGATTAGTTAAAAGGCAATAAAAGAAATGAATCTGAGGCTGAGCCAGGAAGTCTGTAAGGAAGAATCAGATTTGGGAGTCATTGTTCAGTGACAACTGGAACTATCTGGTTTGCAGGAAATCAGCAGTTATTGACATTATAAGCTCTAGGGAATCTTTAAGTATTAAGGAAGCTTTACTTATCAGAGAGAGATTGCCAAAAGGAACAAATGAGGACTTAACTCTAATAAACAACATTATTTTTCATAAAAAGTAATTGATGCATCATATACTTTAATATCTATTATTTTCATTTAATTAAAATAGCAAAATGTACCTTTTAAATATGATTTTCACATCTGCATTAAAATAAGAGTACTGAATACAAATTGTACATTATCTCTGTATGACTCACAGTCCATCAAGAAGAGAGAATATGAAAAGGTATAAAAACCAATAAAAATCCATTATCTTCTAATGCATTTTTTTATAACTTTGTATTTTTAAAATAGTTATTGACTTAAATCAGGTACCCAGGGATACAATGCCTGCCTCTCCTGTATGTAGAGCACACTAATGCTGGCTGAGCACCTGGAGAGGCCATTTCCCTCTGCCTCCACTAGAAGGACGAGGTAATCTATTGTGCCTGTATACCCACCGAGAGCCTCAAGAGAGTGAGGCTCGATGATTACATGATCTTATAAGACCATCAAGTTCTACCACAGGACTCATATATGTATTATAAAGACACTTCAAACTGCCGAACACACGCTCCTCACCGTCCTTGTGCGGCTCTCTTCTGCAATTCACTTGCACCTTTGACTTTTGGAAATGATTTAAACTGGCATCAGAAGCTCTCAACGCCTGAATGCCTACTGGCCTTATTCATCAGAAAGTAAGAGTGACAAGATGTAATTACTTAGAAATATATGAGGTTTTTCTTCCTAAAAAGGAAACTTCAACCAACCTTTCAGTAAAATTTAATATCAGGAGGTAACACAGAGATCAAGAATGTTTAAACCTTCCATTTCATAAAACCAAATTAGCCCCATATAAGAAGTAATAAATGCAATTTAACTTTAAATGCATAGTTACCATTTTGATATAAACAAGGTTTCTGAAATATATATTACCCTTCTTCCCAAAATGAACTTTCTTTTATATTAATCTTATTCATGTTTTCAAAAGAAGCCTTTATTTTGTCAGCTTGTATTGTGAATCAAACTGATGAAAGCCAGAATCTTTTATGTTATTTGTCAGTTCCTCTGGCCCTCCAAATATATCTGAAGCAAAGTCTTTTCATTTATTTGATTCAACTAAAATTCTTTTATAAATATCCTGCTAAAGTATCAATTGTTTATTTTCTCGCCCTTGCATCCGAATTTCGGAAAATGCAACAACTCCAATATTTTTTTGTGTGTAAAACCAAAAGCATGTGCATTTTATTGTTACCATTTTCAGGAACACATTTTCATATTACATATTCTTTAAAAAGGTACCAAAACCCTTTTCAAGAAGTAGGGAGGAGTGTATTACAACAGGCTCCAGTTCATATTATTCCATCCTCTATTTGAACCATTCTATACTTATATATACTCAATAACATTTAATTAATTCATTTTAAAAGCATCCTATATAATAAAACCCTTATATGCAAACTGACCAAATGGCAGAACAACTGGCCACTATGACATGCATTGACCACGAGGGGGCAGACACTCAATGCAGGAGCTGCGCCCTGGTGGTCAGTGTGCTCCCATAGAGGGATTGCCGCACAGCCAGAAGCCTGGCTCATGACTGGCGAGTGCAGCAGTGGTGGCAGGAAGTTTTCCTGCCTCCATGGCAGCACTAAGGATATCCAATTGCCAGCCTAAGTCTGCTCCCCGTTAAGTAGGGGGGAAGGCCTAAGTCAGCAGTCAGACCTTCCCTGAGGGTAGATTGAGAGAGGGTGCAGGCAGGCTGAGGGACTCTCCTCCCATGAGTGCACAAATTGTGTACACCGGGGCTCTAGTCCTATCTAATAAAAAAGTAATAGGCAAATTGACCATACCTCCATCAAGCCATGCCCACCCCCAAATCAGGAGCAAATTATGCAAATAAGCCCCAACCAAGATGGCTGCCGCAACTGAGACCAGGAGTTTCTCCACCAATGGAGGAAGCCAAGCTTTCCTCCTGCTATTGCCGACCTGGCCTCCACTCAATCCTTCAAAGTTTCAATTATAGAAGATACATAATCCCAAAAGAAATGGCGGCAGCCACGAAGCTAGGGTTGCCAGGGCGATGGAGAAAGCCAAGCTGCATCCCGAGTGGGCCTAAACCTCCACTCCAGGCTACAAAGTTTCAAACAGAAATGGCTGTTACCATGGAACAAGCAGAACACTTGGCTCTGCTCCAGGTTACAAAGTTTCAATTGTAAAACATAAATCAATCCCAGATCCCAGGGCCTCCACTTGGGTCCCTGGGGGTGTAGCCAGCCTGCAAACCACCACAGGCCCCTCACCCAGGCTGCCCCACACCCCAAGGGAACCCCCACCCTGATCCAGGTCACTCTTCAGGGCAAACCAGCCAGCAGTCCCCATCCATGCACCGGCCTCTATCCTATCTAATAAAAGAGTAATTTGCAGATTTACCATCACTCCAACACACAAGAGGGCTGCCCCCATGTGGTCAAAAATCCTGCCCTCATGTGGACAAAAGATGGCCACCACAAGATGCCCAGCAGAGAAGGACAGTGGGAGGTTTCAGGCATGCAAGGGAGGGAAGTTGGGGGTAATCAAGTCTGCAGGGGAGAGCAGTTAGAGGTGAGTAGGCCGGCAGAGGAAGGAAGTTGGGGGCAAACAGGCTGGCAGGGGGAGCAGTTAGACATCAATTAGGCTGGCAGGGCAGTGGTTAGGGGGTGATCAGGCTGGCAGGCAGAAGCGGTTAGGGGCAATAAGGGAGGCATGCAGGCGAGCAGTTTGGAGCTAGCAGTCCTGTATTGTGAGAAGGATGTCTGACTGCCCGTTAAGGCCCGATCCTACTTAGGATCGGGCCTTAACGGGCAGTCAGACATTCCTCAAGGGGCCCCAGATTGGAGAGATTGCAGGCTGGGCTGAGGGACAACCCCTGCCCCCGCCATGCATGAATTTTGTGCACCGGGCCTCTAGTTTAGTTATAATAGCCATTCTATACACTGACAAAACTTCACATAATTATTTTCCTGTTGGACAAAAAGAAAAATTTTTAAACCTTTGAAAAATACAAGTATAATGTGGTTGAGATTGAATTTTCTGTTTCATTGTAATAGTCTCAAAAAGGATTCTCTTTAATGTAAATTTATTTCCACATTTCCAAGGATAGGTAAAGTGATTTTTTTCTACCACTTGGACTACATCTTATTAATAATTTAAGAAAATAGTTACCATTCTTAAAATCAAATTCAAAAATATAATCTTATTGTCTTTAATAAAAGATACTTATATCTTTTAACTTTTTTAATAAAAGGATTTATATCTTTTATTTTATAAATATTTCACAGGTATTTTTTTTGGGGGGGGCAGAAAGATGAATTCAGTAAAATTAAAATTAAAATTGTCTTATGTCTACTTCTAAACAATTCTCTTCTTTTCCTTAGTTCAGAATAAGTTGAAATCCATGCCATCAACATGAAAAATATAGACAATGGCAGTATACTTCTTCCCTAGGTTAAGATATTTTTATCTGAAATTTCAATCAACACACAGCTTCCTGGAGAGAGTTGTTCTCTCAAATGATATGCATATGTTAAATGTATGCATATGTACATTTATTCAAAGTAAAATGAGGATTAATTGGGAGATATGAAATGGCATTCTAAACTTTTCATTTTTCTGAAGTCATCAAACAAAAGCCTTTTTTTAAACTACTATTTTTATTTTGGGTCTAAACTTTAATCTTTCTACTTTTTTTCTAGCAACTGTTTTAGTGTCATTTTCTAAATAGAACTTTTGATTATACTTTTTAAAATGTATAAGTCATCATTAAAACCACAGGGTTGACTTTTAAAATAAAACAATTTAAATATTTGGCAATATTTTTTATTGACGTAGAACTCACTATTTAAACCAAAGACAAGTAATGCTCCTTTATGTGCTCCTAGTCTGGGAGATTTTTATATACATAAGATTATATAAACAGGTTAAATTTGAAGTAACTATACACTAACAAAGTAAAAAATCTAAAGAAGAAAATAACTATGTACATGTAGCAATATATGTTACCAAAAGAATTTTTAGTTTGAAATTAAGAATGTCTTGGTCAGAACAAAGTTCTCCATTTTCATTGTACAAAAATCTCCCACCACACTTTTACTATTATAAAAAGTCTGAACTCAGCATGCCCTGGCTAGGGAGATGGACAGGAGATGATGGTCACACATGTCTACATTGTTTATCTTGAAATTCAACAAATCAACTCCAGTAAAATATCAAGTGAGAGATGGAACTCATTAGATAGATTAAAATATGTTTAAAGATCAAACATTTAGGTAGTATAACTTACTGTTAAATTCAGATCAGCAAGGCATATAATATTCTTATTTGGTCCTTGATAAACTACAATATTTTTAATTTCTATTAAAATTGTATCCTTCATTTAAGAATTAATGGAAAATATTTAAATAAAGCTGAGTATAGCAATGGTGTAGTTACAGTAATGGTATTACAATATATGGTCCCCTGTAATGCAAAAATGTATTTGATTGATAATTTAAGTAGATATATGTTTAAGAATATAAGAAATATATACACACAATTTTACAGCCTGCTAACCCATGTTAAATGCAAATCTCTCGATTTGAATGGTCCCTAAACCAGTGATTACAGAAAACATCTTAGTTCATATATTTTGTCATAATACACATGGTATAATTGTGGCTATGGAAAGGGTAGTTAACATCATATATTGTGAATAATGGATTAATTTTTGAGTTTTATAAAACAAGCTAATAAATTGGAAATAATATCGCTTCAACATATAAGATTTATATGCTTTCAATTCTTTGCTTTGATTATTGACTTGGAAGTGAGCAAAATATGTTTAAAACTGTCAAAGTCTGAAATCGACTTATCATCAAGCTCCTCAGAGAATCAGCTGTGATTTTTTTGTTTTCCCTAACCTGTCATGCTTTTTAAAATCTTAATCAAGGAGAAAGAGAATGAAAGATTGAGAATAAGAAAATGGAAATGACATTTACTTTGCAGCTCTGTATAAGAGGAATCTGTTTGATAAGGGCTTTAAGACTTGATAAAAAAAAAAACTCTTAAAATTTATTTGGGTATAAAACTTTTAGATTAACATTTTGACTTTTAAACATTTTAGGAAAACTGGTTAAAACTGTCAGAATATATTTGTTGTATAAGAGTATGTGTGCGTGTGCATTTATATGCATATTATATGGATGCATATGAATATATATATTCACATATATAAATAAATACTAGTATATATGTGATTTCAGCAGTTCAAACATCAAAGTAGTTTACTTGTCTGTTTCTCTCACATCCTACAAACATACTGCTTATAAGTGGTGCACTCCAGGTGTGGGAGAGGGAGTAGGCTCTGTTGTCTGTCTTCATTCAACCCAGGGGCCTTCTGGTTCCACCCATCTGGTGCTGGGTGAGAAGAGGGTTCCAGGGAGTCTAATGCTGGCAATAAAATCCACTAGCTACAACTCCATTAGAACTAAGTGTAATTCTAAAAAGTCTGACTGTTTTGTTTATCCTTTTTTAACATGGTAATTTCTTAATGTTTTTCCTTGACTAGAAAACTGATATTGAATGTAAAAGAAGTTGCAAGATCAAAATATCAGAAATAACGAATATACATGCAAATATTAGTTATATCAGAAATAACTAATATACATGCAAAAGTACTGGATACAACTTGTTCACATTTATAAGGAGAAAACATTTTTAACAAAAATATGTTATTTTAAATTTGAGGACCTAAAAACACATGACAAATAAAATACAGGAGGAAATTGATCCACCCCACCCCCATTAGCCCTTCTATTGGAAATTGAAAAGTGTGGTGTACATATAGGAAAAAATATTGAAACCAGTTTTTCTTGTCATTTGATTGTTTGCCTTTTTCTTTCTTTTGTGGCTTTGGAAAGAAACTAGTAACTGAAGAGGAGCACAGAATTAAATTATTCTGGAATGAGGATGTTCTATGGATTGAAGAAGCCCTGTGATTTACAAAAGACAAAGATTAAATAGAGAAGCCATTTTAAGAGTAAACGATGCCAAACCCATACAAGGTTAGTTTCAAAAATAAAGCTTCCCACTAACTACTTATAAATTTCCTGGGGACTTGGCTCTATACCAGTGGTTGGCAAACTCATTGGTTAACAGAGTGGCAAACCGGGGCTCGCAAGCCGCATTTTGCTGACCACTGCTCTTTACTAAGAGTGGTCTAATAATTACCAATGCATTTCCCTGCCAAGAAAGTATAGAAACAACTGGTCTTCAGAGAGCTGAAAGGGTAGGAATGGGACAGTTCCTCAGTCATGCTCCAGACGGGATGAATGTAAGACAATAAAGGACCCCAGTGTCCATCCGAGCCTACAATGACTTTCTTCACAGCTTCTAGTTACTATTATTTGCAAGAAATAAGTAAAAATAAATTTTTACACATGATTGAACCAGTTAGCAAGGTTTGGTACTCCCTTTATGATGTGATATACCTCAAGCAGTGTTTTTAAAAAGTGTCATGTATTATTCATTAAGTTAAAATTGTGTATGACTTATTTGCTGTAATCACAATAAAAATTGACAAGACGCCATCCCAATCCTAGCATAGCTCATCTGATCTTTGTATCTTGAGACCAAGAATTTGTGAAATAGTTAATCTATTTAAAGTCTCTCTCTCTCTCTCTCTCTCTCTCTCTCTCTCTCTCTCTTTTTTTTTTTTTTTACAGGATTGTAGAAATACCTTTTAAATGCCCCTTTGTCTCTAGGGAGAAATCTGCATAAGATTTTATCCATGAAGCAAATGCCAGATGATTAAAATATTCTCATCTCAAATTCCATACTTTCATTTTCTCTCCAATTGTCAATCCCTTTTTAATTTGCTGTGAACAGAACTGTCAGTCTGTTTTGGAAGCTATTCTAATTTAAGATTTCATTATTTCTTTTCTTCAATCTTTGAATGGCCTGTCACTTGTTATATCCATCATAAAAGGCTGGCCAAGTACACTTCTGATTTCCAGCTATCAATTTATAGAGGCACTGAATTGTGCACACATCCTTTTTCATGTCTTCCCTCTATGTTCCTATTTTAATTTCTTTTTTAGAAAGAAACAGTGCATTTTAATTTGTAATCCCCACTGCACAATAAGAAATATAGCAATAACTGGACCTTTAACAAATGCCTGCATTTCTTGGTCAGCAACAGTATAAAATAATTCAAAGACTTCTATTTGTAACACGGCTACTAACAAAATATGAATAGAAATTAAGAAAATTTAATTAACATACTGTTTAATGTTTTTTCTCCCTCTTAAAAAAAGTGCTGAGAAATAATTACCAGATCCTATATTTCATAGAAAGATGTATTCCTGAGTTATTAGTATATGCGTGCTAAACAGAGTGCTAAGATATGTGTGATATATATGGGCATTATCCTTATTAAATGAGAAAAATGAGGATAATACCAATATTAATTGTGACATAGATTCTTAAAAACTTTAAGTATTCTCACTGAATATCCTTCATGTTTCTCCTAAAAATAAACTTTCCATTAGCCACTTCTTATATACTTGGTCAAATATGCAATATTATGAAATAAACTTTATAGTTAAATATAGTATAAGAGATATACAGTAAAATATTAAGAACCATGTAATATCATATGTCTAAATTCTGGCTGAATTTGTAGCATCTGCTAAGGCTGGCGTGAAATATGAAGGATGTTAACTATTCTACAGGACCTTAGGTTGTTCTGGGGAAGCCAATTCCAAATGCCACGCCAGGCCATGGAGGCAAGTAGCAGCAAGTTTCCACAGAGGACAGAAATGTGGTTTTGTTGGGTCGAAGGGACTAGAGAAGAGAAGAAAATCTCTAACCCATAAGATCTTTCCCCCAGAGAAAGAGTCAGTTTAATTATCTTTTTTTGTTGTTGTTGTTTAAAGTATTACAAATAGTGTACATATTTCTCCTTTTTTTCCCCATTGACCTCCCTCTGGCCTCCCCTATATCCCAGCATATGCCCTCACCTCCCCCCCCCCCTCCAGTTTCTTGTATCCATTGGTTATGCTTATACAGTTTAATTATCTTCAAGACTCATCATCCACCCAGCCCTGCCCTAAGGCGCCCAGCCCAGGACCATCCTATACCTTCCCTTCCCCACCTTGCTTCAACTTAACGGGGTAAAATTCACACAGCAGCTTATAAATGCCCTGCCCCCTTTGCCCCTTCTCCATCGTAGGCTTTCATAACCTCTAATCAATGACAGGAAAGAAGAGGCAACACTACCTCAAATTTGAGATTCCTATTACATGGGAACAGACATTGTCATTTCTGAATGGAAACCTATTTTGGTGATCTAATGACTAAAAGTGACTAAGGCCATTCTATTATGTTAGAGTGATGATGTAAATAAACTATATACTTGTGAGATGGTAAGGTTACATGGCCAAAAGTATGAAAAACATCAGGTAAAACAATGAGTTTTGTTTCTTTCTGGCAGAATTTCTCTGAGCTGTTAAAGGTAATGCATACTATGAATCTCCAAAGAGGGAACTATAAAATACAACATTTCCCAAACTTGTTTGGCCAGCAAACCATTATCCCACTGAAGAATCTTGATATAATTTTATTACCTATAGAAATATTTAGAAAACGTGCCATTCTGGAGTAGTGCGCATGATCGGTGATACAGAAGACGGATGTAACCACCATAAATAGGTATCTACAACACAGAGCTAAGTGGACGTTTGTAATCATAACTATCTCAAAAGCTAATTTATAATTTTATTTTCAATGAGATCAGAGGGGTTTTAGAATTCTAAATATTATGAGGATCAAAGTATCCTTCAAGCTTCAATTCAGGAACTGTAGTGCTTCACAAACTCACCCAGTAGGAGAGTATTCTATAATGTGATCAATTTATAATGTGTACAGGACAATATTATCTGCACAGACTGGTAAAAACAAGAACAACGGCTTGTCAGCATGACTTCATAATTATCAGACTGTTACCATATTGTTCTGCTCTCTCTTAAAAATGACAAAACCAAACCAGACTTCAGTAACCATAATTTTCAATTTCTACATCTGCAGTTCCTACATACCCAACTCAATAACTTAGTGAATTCTTCAGGAGAATCATCAAACTAATTATTGTTGCTATTTATTCCTAGAATTGCAAATTAATTGTTGTGCTAATCAAATCTATTTATCTATTGAGTTTGGTGAGCATTTAAGACCAATCCCTTGGAAGTGCAAAAACCAAGATTCTGGATTAAAATACAAAAAAGAGGCTTGCAAATACAAATTTCCAGCCAAATAGTTCTAAGCCATATATTTTAATACTACTGGTCCAGTGTATGAAATTTGTGCATGGGGTGCGAGGGATGTCCCTCAGCCCAGCCTACACCCTCTACAATATGGGACCCCTCCAGGGATGTCCGACTGCCCGTTTAGGCCCGATCCTCTGGATCGGGCCTAAACGGGCAGTCGGACATCCTTCTCACAATCCAGGACTGCTGGCTCCAAACTGCACACCTGCCTGCCTCCCTGATTGCCCTTAACCACTTCTGCCAGACAGCCTGATCACCCCCTAACCACTACCCTGCCAGCCTAATTGATGTCTAACTGCTCCCCTGACAACATGTTTGCCCCCAACTTCCCTCCTCAGCTGGCCTGGTCACCCCTAACTGTCCTCCGCTGCAGACTTGATCACCCCCAACTGCCCTCCCTTGCAGACCTGGAACCTCCCAATGGCCCTCCCCTGCTGGCTATCTTGTGGTAGCCATCTTATGTCCACATGGGGGCAGGGTCTTTGACCACCTGGGGGCAGCCCTCTTGTGTGTTGGAGTGATGGTCAATCTGCATATTACTCTTTTATTAGATAGGATAGAGGCCTGCTGCATGGGTGGGGGCCAGCTGATTTGTCCTGAAGAGTTTCCTGGAGAGGGTAGGGGTTCCCTTGGGGCATGGGGCAGCCTGGGCAAGGGGCCTGTGGTGGTGTGCAGACCACTCATGCAACCCAGGTGGAGGCCCTGGGATCTGGGATTAATTTATGTTCTACAATTGAAACTTTGTAGCCTGGAGCAAAGCCAAGCCTTCTGCTCGCTCTGTGGTGACAGCCATTTCTGTTTAGGTTTATTTAAACTCTATTATTGAAACTCTGTAGCCTAGACTGGAGGACTAGGCAATAAGGCTGCAGAGCTTGGCTTCCTCCATCCCCCCGGCAACCCTAGCCTCTGCTCTCTCCAGCTCCATGGCTGCCGCCATTTCTGTTTGGATATATCTTCTATAATTGAAACTTTGTAGCATTGAGTGGAGGCATAGGCTGGCAAGGGCAGGCGGAAAGCTTGGGTTCCTCCATTGCCAGGGAAACCCACACCTCCCTCCTGCTCTCAGTGGCCGCAGCCATCTTGGTTGAGGTTTATTTGTATAATTTGCTCCTGATTGGCTGATGGGCATGGCTGTGGGTGTGGCTTGATTGGATGTTCAGTCAATTTGCATATTACTCTTTTATTAGATAGGAATAGAGCCCCAGTGCATGGAATTCATGCAAAGGGGTGGGGGGGTTTTCCCTCAGCCCAGCCTGCACCCTCTCCAATCCAGGACCACTTAGGGGATGTCTGACTGCCAGGTTAGGCCCTGAAGAATTGGGCCTAAACCAGCAGTTGGACATCCCTCTCACAATCTGGGACCAATGGCTCCTAACTGCTCACCTGATTGCCTGCCTGATCACCCCTAACTGCCCCCCTGATTGCCTGGTCACTCCCAACTGCCTTCACCTCCACCCCCACCCCCCGACCAGCCTGGTTGTCACCAACTGCCTCCCTGTCAGCCTGGTCACCCCTAAATGTCCCCCCCTGCTGGCCCAGTCATTCCTCACTGCCCCTCCCGCCAACCTGGTCACGCGTAACTGCCCCCCGCTTGCTGGCCTGGTCACCCCATACTGCTCAGTTGTTTCGTAGGCCCTCACTAACCCCCCCCTCCCCCCGCCCCGCTGGCTTGGTTGCTCCACGCAGCCTGCTGCTTAGTTGTTCGGTCGTCCCTCACTAAACCCTCTGCTGACCTTGTAGCCCCACGCAGCCTGTTTGGTTGTCTGTTGGGTTGTTTCGGTTGAGACAGTTGCTTAGGCTTTTATATGTACAGATAAAGTATGAAATAGCCAACTTAACTTTTTCATTGTTTGTTTTATCTTTATTCTTTTAAACCAGAGTTGAAGCCTATTGCATTTTTCCTCTGGAAATAAACTTGTGTTTTAGTCAGTTCAGGCTGCCATAAAAAATGCCACAGACTTGGTGGCTTAAACAAAAGAAATTTATTTTCTCACATTCTGGAGGCTGGGAAAGCCAAGATCAAGGTGCCTGCTTATTCAGTGCCTGGCTTGCAGACACCTGCCTTCTCATATTATTCATCACCTGGTCTTTCTTCTGTGTGTACACATATGGGCTTTTGCTAATAATACTAGCAGATTAGGACCCCAGCCCTATGACCTCATTTAACTTTTATCTTCTACCACAAAACTCTTTCTCCAAATACAATTATATTGGGGGTTTAGGTCCTCAACATGACTTTTTGTGGAAAATTCAGTCCCTAGCAATTTAGAAAGTCCATAAAACTGCTATTACTAATTAGTCTGTGACTCTACATTCCTAAATTAATTAAAGAAGCCAGTATCTATAAGATCCAGTTAGGTTTACCTGTGTTCACCATTTTCCCATAGAAAAATAAATACTATATCACTCTTTCTGAAATGCATGTATCACATATAGTAAGGCATTGAAAATAAGCGCAAATTTTACCTCAGAGAATAATTGCTTATCTTTGGGCCATTCTTATTAAATACTAGAGACCCAATGCTCGAAAATTCATGCAAGAGTAAGCCTTCCTCCCCCCACGCCCCCCACCCCCCGCCCTGACTGCCAGCACCGGCTTCCCTCTGGCGGCCAGGACCCGAGCTGGCTTCAGCAAGGCTGCCCACAGGCACCCGGGACCCGGGCTGGCTTCCCTCCAATCTGGCTTTATCAGGAAGGACATCCAGAATGATGTCTGGTAGATGTCCCATCTAATTATCATATTACCCTTTTATTATTATAGATGATCAAATTACCCGAGCCTAAAATCTACATTTTGTACCTCAGGATTGTCTTCAATGTATTTTTTATGATGTTCTTATTATTTTATTGCCCTACCCCTAATAATATATAATGTTAATTATTTAAGCTAATTCTTTTTTTTTTCCCCAAGTGATGGGATGATCACTTTGTTACAGAATCAATTGTACTTCTTAAGAGTTCCCTTTCTTAGCACTTATCAGATTTATGTTTCCTTGATTTGGAACCAAGGCTTTAAAATTGAAATAGGATTTTAAAATAAGAAAAACTGCTTTGCCACTCTGGTATATTAATAAACATTGTAACATTTTACTGACAGTTATTTAAGGCATTGACCTTTTTAGCAGTTAAGCATTCAACTCTATAGCACTGGAATGATGCACCTCCAGAAATGCAGAAACATTTTCCTTTTTTTGGTAAATTATCTGGTTAAAAAACAACAATGAACACAACATTTAAAATATATTGTTGCTAAAAACTCTTTGTATAATTGTATCTTAATCCACATTAATATTTATAAATACCAGCAAAGAAAACTACTACAGAAAAATAAATATATGATGTAATAGCTGGAAAAATATTTTGCAGTAAACTAACCCAACTTATATTCAATGTTCAATACTCTGAAAAATTGTTTAAGAGGTAATATTCAATGTTGATAATGTTGGAGTTAGAAGGGCACTAATTCACTACTAAATAAATTTAAATTTTAATAACTTACAATATAAAGAAAGTTTTCTAATATTTTAAAGTCTTATATTTTATCATAAGGAAATTATGAAAGGATATGGAGATGTATTCATTTACCATGATAAAATGACAACAATATAGATTAGCTATGGAACATATATTAAAATGTTATTTTCAAAAAATATTATTAAATAATGTATGATAAAGCTTCCTGGCATATTAAAAGTTCAGGTTATAAACTTTATATTCACTTGCTTTTGTAATATGTCAGTATTGGTATATTCACTTAGTTTACTATATATTTACTATTAGTATATTCAATAAACATATATACATATAATATTAGTATCACTGTAAATTTATATATTCTCCTTTACCCTATTTTGTAATAGAGAAAAACATGTTTTTCCTTTACAGGGAGAAATGGGGACTATCTGTAATATTTTAAGAGCAAAAACGTTATTTGCATTTTACCTCTAACATTAATACTAACACATTGGTAGTTAGGGTTTCAACATATGAATTTGGGGAGAACACAAACATTTAGTTCATAAAGGAAATGGAAAGTGTGATGTCTGTAGGAGGAATTACATAATCTGTTTTACCTTCATAAAAATGTTATACTGGATACTCACTCTAGCAAGAACAGAGGAGGGGCGGTATGACCTTGGACAAAAGTGGTAGCCCAAGGAAGCATGCCTATCAATATCGTGTAAACCTGGTATATTTTTAGGTCTATCCTCTTCCTTCTAACTTTATATTTATTATGAATTTTTAAAATGGCATTCTGGTATATTAATCTAATTATCTCAAAAAGTGTGGTATACAAATTTAATTCTTACAAGTCTTATAAATGTACTTTTGAAAAGCAAATGAGCTAAGATAAAATTATTAGGATATTTAAAGAGTAGTGAATTCAAAATACAATTTAGAAAAATTTGAAATATCTTTCTCCATAATTATTTTAAAATATGTTTTAAAAGATTTCAGAGAGAGAGAGGAAGAAGAAAGGAGAGAGAGAGAAACATGGATGTGAGAGAAAAATAGTAATCATTGCCTCCTGCACACATCCCAGTTAGGGAATGAACACACATTCTGGGGAGGGGCCCTCACTGGGAATCAAACCAGCAACATTTTGGTGTACGGGATGAGGCTCAACCAACCAAGCCACAGCAGCTGGCCAGAGCTCTCCATCACTATTAACTTTTATTTCCTAATTAAATAAATCCCATGCATGCAAGTTAATTGTTTTTTTTCCCTGATCATTCAGGAGTAAAATTAGGAACAGATGAAAGAAATACTAGAGGGAAATATGCAGATAATTTTTTTTAAAAAAAATCTGGTTTACATAACTCCCTATACATTGATAAACATTTCTGAACTCAGCTTTTGGGCTTGCCTGGCATATTTTTTGTTATCACTTTTGGTTTGGATTCACAGCACAGTACAAACTACTAGTGCTTATATATGTTCATGGTAGTGTTTCAGCTATTGTTTTTCTGTGCAATACAAATAACTATGAACTAATGTCATGCTCTATTTTTATTTTAAATAAAAATGTTGATTGAGTTGTTCTACATATCAGAATATTGGTTGAAATAGTATATGATCTCTTACTAAACATTTATGAATTTTGAAATTTGACTTAAAAGTATCAACTTTTGAAATTCTCAAAAATGAAAACTTTCAGATAGGGTTTCAATTAAATATACTATAAAATTTTAAATATATCATTGAGCAAAAATGACCATTTTTCAATTCAAGGGAATAAAGTAATCGCCATTGGGAAATTAGAACATGAGATTTATTATGAGAATGTAGCTACACAACTATCTTTAAGTGAAAGAAGCTATTTCATTCTGTTAAGCTTCAATTAAACAGTACTTTCACATTTTTTAAATTCAGAAATCTAGAATAATACTGTAAATCTAATGTGTTGTGATGGACTGCATAAAAACTACCAGTAATTATTAAATTTTTAAAATCTTGTTAACATTCCTGATTTTACTTCTGTGTCATTTACTCACACAGCCCATAACACTGCGGATGAATTTTAAAGGAGTACAGGCCGGGAAGGGTCAGAGTCTTATTGATGAGATTTCAGCCAAGAAGGAAAAGCCAATATTAAGATAAATAGGATTAAATAAATAATCCAAAGACAGAGCTACTTTTCCTTTTTTAAAAGATGTATGCTGTATGCCAAAGTGTCTTATGACTTCTGAAAATCTCTAAGTACTTTTTAAAATTAATTTTCAAAGTAAAGCAGTATTTTTATTATCTGAGGTGATTAAAATCATCTTCTGCAGTTGTTTACAAATAGTTTATTTGAAATTATAAAGAAAACATTTAAAAAAATAAAAAAATTAGCCGAAACCAGTTTGGCTCACTGGATAGAGCATCAGCCTGCGGACTTAAAGGGCCCAGGTTCGATTCCGGTGGTCAAGGGCATGTACCTTGGTTGTGGGCACATCCCCAGTAGGGGGTGTGCAAGAGGCAGCTGATCGATGTTTCTGACTTTCTATCCCTCTCCCTTCCTCTCTGTAAAAAATCAATAAAATATATTAAAATAAAAATTAAAAAATTAAAAAATTTAAAAAAAGAAAACATTTAGACAAAGTCAAAGCCCTTGTTAAGATATTGCAAAAAGAAACATGCCGTGGCCACGGCGGCTCAGCTGTGTGAGTGTCTTTCTGAACACTGAAGGGTTGCCTTTGGATTTCTAACACAGCACATGCCCAGTTGAGGGGGGTGCAGGATGCAGCGATTGATGTTCTTCTCTCTTTCCCTCTCCTTTTCTATCTCTCTAAAAATCAATAACAATATTTTTAATAAAGAGATGTATATATTATGTGACAATATATTAAAATATATTTGTGGATTTATTTTATGTGTCAGATTTCATGTCATTATAAAATAATGAAGACATTAGTCAAAAATATAATTTCAACTAAAAAAATAGAGCAAAATAGTAAGAAAATGAAGATTCTTATATGTAAGTATATTATTAACTTCTGGGGACGATCCTGGCTCCAAAATAATATAACCAAGTAAAAATTAACTCAAAATTAAAATACCAGGTAATTAACTCTCATAGTTATTAAGAGAATAAAAGATAAAATTAGAATTTATTTGAAATATGACACGATTTCTTACAAATGTTATTTTTTATTGAAGACTTACTTCATTTCCCCCCTCTTTAAAATTATTTTAACAAAATTGTAGTAAATAAGTAAAATATTATATTAAGGAAGTTTATTAGCATGAAGTCAACAACAAGTAAACTCTAAAAAAGGTTATTATTAATCAGGTCAATGGAATTACAGAGTCTACCAACCCTTGTATTTATAAAATATATACACAAGGTAATTTATCAGACTGTTGAGTTATGTTCTAATTAATTTGAATTCTAATAATCTAGGTAAAAAAATGAGAAATGCATTTTTCACTTATTTTTTGCTTCTAAAGAATAGTATCCCATTGAAAAATTAAGCAAAGTAATTTTGTTTTTATATTCTCTGGGTAACTTACTCCTGAAGAGAAATTTCCTCTTTATTTTCAGACTTTTAATAGTTTAACAAAAATATATCTCTATTAAAAGGCAGGTGTGGGAAAGCAAGCTGAAGAACAGTGTGAAAAACCCATTACATTAGTTAATGTTGGCAATTAAAAAATATATATTTTAAAGGACTAAGTCCCAAACTGTTAACCAAGGTTAGCTTTAGGAGAGGATACCACTGGAGACTTTCATTTCCATGTTACATATGTATGCAATATTAAAATTTTTGCCACCAGGGCACATAGCTTTTAGAATAAAAAAGAAACGTGTATTTCTTTTTGTTTTGTGGTTTTTTGTTTGTGTGTTTTGGTTTGGTTAGTAATTTTCCCAATGATTTTTAGAGAGCGTGGAAGGGATGGAGAGATACAGAGAGAAAGAAACATCTTTTTGGTTACCTCCCAGACACTGGGCTGGGAATGGAGCCGAGACTAGAATTCAACCCAGGTCCCTTCAGTTCACTGGCTGATGCCCTATCCACTGAGCAGAAGCAGCTAGGGCAAGAAACCTGTTTTAAAAATGTGGAAAATAGTTCTGATATTCTTCACTGAAAATTTTACAGAAAACTTGAGGATTTCTGTATAAAGCACCACTGGAATGCCTGAACTTCAAGTAAATTTATCTACAGAGTGGCAAAAAGACAGTGGAAGTGCATGTGAAGAGCCTCATTAAATATTTTGTGTAATTAATCTGTTCTATTTAAGAATGTAAAGGGATAGCTAGGCAGGGATCTGGTCGCACCATATTTGTTTCAATCATTTTTAAATTTACCTTCAGGTCTCCCATGTGAATATATATATTTTAAACAAAGTGTCTATATATTAAAACTACTTGAAAAAAATAATTGAATGTCTTGTTAACATTTATAAAGTACTGAATTTCAGGAATAAGGGGAAAACTCAAATAAGAGGCAAAAAAAAAAAAATCAAAGAAGCTTCCCAATATGTTAAAAACAATCAAGTTGAAGTCCACTTTTTTCAACATACTAATGCAAGTTGAAAAATAGAGCCATGCTATGCACAGTGTTGACAAAAAAAAAATATGTTTTGACTAATAATTTCTATATTCATTCACCCAGTTTATTCTTATGTAAATTAAATAGAAAGATAAAGAAATTAGATCATTACTTTGTTGACATACCCAACAAGCAACAGGTTATAAACATTTAAACACAATGAATTAAATAATATTTTAAATGAAAAACATCATCATAGAGCTTGGTGTTGTCTGAATTGCATCTTGCAATAGTAATTACAAAATATAATTGCAATCATTAAGTAACTTTTTTTCTAAATATACTTTTTATTGATTTTAGAGAGGATGGGAGAAGGAAAGAGAGATAGAAACATCAGTGATGAGAGAGAATCATTGGCTGCCTACTGCAAGCCCCCCTTTAGGGATCAAGCCCGCAACCCCAGCATGTGCTCTTGACTGGAATCAAACCTGAGTACTTAGTCTTATGCTCTATCTACTGAGCCAAACCAGTTAAGGCTTAAATAACTTTTTGATAAAGAACAAAACTGTGGGAGTCAAAAAAAAAATCTGAATCTAAATCTCAGGTAATTTCTCAATGGACTTTCAATTAATAGGATAAATTGGTTGTAAAGAAGTCAAATTATGTTTTATTTGCCTGGATCATCAAAAAATTCCTATACACACCATTCTGTATCTAATATATGTAGAGAAATATTGTATGTTTAACATTTTATAAGCATTGATAAGAAAACATGCATGTTTTAAAACATTACAAAAAGAAAATGAATACAATATTTTATAGGTGAATTTATATTATGAAAAGAATCACACATGTACTTAAAATTCCATTTTAAATAACAAATAATCTCACAGTGCATTAAAAAAAATAAAAGCTGCCGAAACTAGTTTGGCTCAGTGGATAGAGCATTAGCCTGGGGACTGAAAGGTCCCAGGTTTGATTCCAGTCAAGGGCATGTACCTTAGTTGCAGGCACATCCCCAGTAGAAGGTGTGCAGGAGGAAGCTGATCGATGTTTCTCTCTCATCAATGTTTCTAGCTATCTATCCCTCTCTCTTCCTCTCTGTAAAAAATATATATATATATATATATATATAGTAAAAGCTAATTTTATTTTACAAAATAAAATTAATCCTGTGCTTAATCCTGTCTCTAAACTTTAATTGTAATTGATAGTAACAACATTTGGAACTCACTACAAGCCTGCTACTGCAAGCTTAGATATATTAACAAGAGGCCTGATGCACGAAATTTGTGCAAAGGGCTCAGCTCATGTGGCCGCAGCTGCCCCTTCCATCTTGGCTTTTTCTGGAAGGTCGTCCGGTAGGACATCTGGTCTAATTAGCATATTATGCTTTTATTATTATAGATTTACTCTATCCTCATATGACATTTTAGGTTAGTAAACTTACCCCCATTTTATAGGTAGGAAAATGCTTGCCCAGAACAGTGGTTGGCAAACTGTGGCTCGAGAGCCACATGTGGCTCATGAGCCACGGTTTGCCGCTCTGTTGACTAATGAGTTTGCTGACCGCTGACCTAGACTATCGATTCTAAAATTGCAGGCTGTTGTTGTTCCTTGTAATTAAGCCCCTACCCTAGTGGTCGACAAATTCCTTAGTCAACAGAGCGGTTTGCCGACCAGTGGCTTAAGGAAACAATATTGGTAAAATTTAGATTTGAACTTAGGCCATCTGGCTCCAGAAACCTGGATACACTCTAGATACCCAGGACACTTTAGAGCCTTTCTGATTCTGGGGAATAGAGGAAACACACTTTAAAAAATGTCAAGTGGGCCGAACCGGTTTGGCTCAGTGGATAGAGCATCAGCATGCGGACTGAAAGGTCCTGGGTTCGATTCCGGTCAAGGGCATGTACCTTGGCTGCGGGCACATCCCCAGTTGGAGGTGTGCAAGAGGCAGCTGATCGATGTTTCTCTCCCATCGATGTTTCGGACTTTCTATCCCTCTCCCTTCCTCTCTGTGAAAAATCAATAAAATATATATTTTTTTAAAAAGTCAAGTGGTTCTTTCTCCTTACCAGTTTATGCAAGAAGGCAGGGTATGAGGGGGTATGAAAGTAAGCTGGTTTAGAGAGTGAATATCATGGAAGCCAGAGCTATAAATGAACAAAGTCCTTGATTTCGAGGTCACAGCTAGTCCTCCTAGATGACTGGGCTGTCCTTAGGGAACTTCCCAGTGAGAATTCTCAGGCTCTGCCTTGGTTACATGTGGGTGTTTCTGAGAAACATCACTGACCCAAGCTTACTCCCTTGCATCTTCCCATATAACTTACCCCCTCCCTTTTTTACAATGAAGCCTTCTCAATCTAATCTTCCCTTTTGTGGTTTTCTGCTTCCTTAGGTCTTTTGTTTATTCCTTTCCCCAACACTTCTTTTTATCTTGAGCCCACAATATGCTGGGAGAGAGACTTAAAAGTATATAAGATGGGTAAGAAATGGAGTCTAAAATATACATCTTGCTTCCTTCACTGGTTTGTGTGTTTGTGTAAGAATATTTGCATGTGTGTACTTGTGGGACATAGTTTTGATTTTTAAAAAATATATCTAATATTTTTAAATTATTGATGTCAATTGGGAAAGCAGAATTATTTACTAAACACTAGAGTAGAAGAACATCTCCATGGACTCAGACCTGCCTACAAACATTATTCCAGTGAGGCCATCTGAACACAAACAGCTCATGAAAATCAGGTTTCTTTTTTTATACAAACCAGAGTTTGTCACAGACACTTAAATGACATGTAAATAAACACTATCACATTAACTCCATAAACTAGATAAGAACACGGTATTTTAACCGTTGTTCACATTCTTTCTTTTACTTACAGCCCTCATAGATGTCGGTGGGAATATGGACAGCTGCATGCTGATAGGATATTTGTCGTCCGAAATTAGCATCATCGATGAAAACAGGTTTTATCCTCTGGCTGCCTGGCTCACTGTCATTTTTTTCAGGCTATTTAGGAAAATACAAAAAACAACCAAACAGAATATTACAATTTATGCTAACACAGATGCTCTCACATTCCTATCATGTGTCAATTGTATATATTTTTTAAAAAGGAATTAAAAGAATATTTTAAAATAGAGTACCATGGTGACATCCAATTTATCACCATATAACTTAACTTCTCTCCTAATTTCCTCCATGGTTGAGTCACTCCTCATGATCATCCCCACGGAACCAGAGCTTACCAGCATCTAATAGTTATCAAAATGTACATTTAAACAACAGGATAAGTGTCTTTAAATACAACCCAATTAAAACTGTCTCCTTGGAGGGAATTGCACTCTTACTTAACCACATTTGTATTGTACAGTTGAGAATAATTCTTGGTTTGGAAACTAATGGTCCACATGACTGAAAAAAAAAAAGTATTGAGAAATTATTTTATGTCATGCTCTCTTGACTTTTGCATCTTTCCCAAGTGAATGAGATTTTTTTCCCTCTTAGCCCAGGTCAATTTGATTTTCATGGACCTAGCCCAGAATACCACTGGAGGATATTTTTCCTTTGATTTTTTGGATAGTGGAGGGGAGAGATAGGAACATTAGTGTGACAGAGACACGTTGATTGGTTGCCTCCCATATGGTGATTGGGCCTGCAACCAAGGTACATGCCCTTGACTGGAATTGAACCCAGGACCCTTCAGTCTGTGGGCCCACACTCTATCCACTGGGCCAAACTGGCTAGGGCATGATACTTTGTTTTTAAAAAGAAAGTATATTAGAAAAGAAGAGATATATTGTAACTCTAAGTACAACTAAATCCTAACTGGAGCAATTTGTCTCCCAAGGTAGGAGCCAAGAAACAATCAATAATGATTTAGGAAAATCCCACAGGATTTTAAGGTTGAAGATGAATTTTTTATCTCTTTGAACTATGCTTTAGATACTGAATTACCTGTAGCCCTCCCCTGACAAAAATCTAAGAATCTCACTCATTTATTCAAAACACATGTCTAAAACAATTGTTTTTGACTAATTGTGTTAACCTTTTTTTCCCAGTCCAAATATGGTTATTTAACTCTTCCCTAATTCTTTTTTCATTAAATTCAAATCTGTATTATCAGCTCATTCATTTTAGAGACTAATGTTTTCCATATTCCCAAGGCAATCTCCTTAAAACAAAACTGGAAATAAAAATCACAACATTGAACTATTTTGGCAGCACACTGTAGTATGCAAAGGATAAACAGTGGTAGACTTAAGAGGACAACCAGAATATTTCAGAAGGAGGTTGGGAGGACGTGTTAACAATATAAAGTCAGCAGGTCTAGAAAGAAGTGAATATCCAACTTTCCATATGGCTCTAGAGATATTTTAACATCTACCTACACACACAACCACACTTAGGTCTTTTTTTTCTCTAGGGAAATTGCAACAGTGAAAAGATTATTTAGACACAAATGAGCAACACAGTTGTTTTATTTCTGTAAACCTGTAGATCTGATCATTAGGTAATAAAATCAACTTAACAGGTCATGACCAAATCATTTTTAAATGAAATATAAAGAAATAAGGAAATACACTCCACATAAGAGAGAACTATACTGTGAAATTTTTTATCAAGTTAGGTATGATTGTGTGTGTGTACGAACATACATGTGGGTATGTGCAATTTGAATTGTAAAATTTGTTAATGATAAGAATATTTGGGAACAGTTCATATTTCATTTATGTGAAAGCCACCCCTCCATTAACAAATTGAATATGCAAAATAACACTGCTGAAAGTCTAAAATTTAGCAACATACCTACATGCGAAAATCACAAATTTCACTCTTCTAAAACAGAAGTGTGTGTAATATAATACCTATTACAAAGAAATACAGTACTTACACAATACCACAAAAGGCACAGGAGAAGTATAGACCTCAGGAGATCTGGTTCTACACTGTTGCATTAATAAAGTATCAAACTCAGGCCAGTCACTGTTTCTCGGGCTTCTGTTTTTGACTTATTAATAAATGACTCAGGGCTGTAGGTGTGATCCTTATCCGTGGGACAATCAGAATCACATGGGGAGCCTCCTCCCCAACCAATAAAGCAGCGCATCCCAATAGGGAAAATGTCTTTTGAAGGAATCTCTCAGTTGATTCTAATTTTCTCCTAGTTTCAGTAAGAACCCTCAAACTAAACAATTTGCACTGGATTTAACTGTGAATATTAATACGCTTTAAAATTCACCCTCCGGTCTATGGATGTCTATTCCTGAGCACTATTTACATGAATAAGTGAAAGGTACATTAAAACAAACTACTTTCTTTAATAATATGAATGAAATGAGGGTTATAACTAAGTTATTATTCTTCTCAGCTGCATTAGTGAAAAGTCTCCACATTTACTTTAAAGCTATGGTTTCTCAAAGTACGAGTCCTCGGACAAGCTGCATCAGCATCTACAGAAGCTTTAGAACCCAGGCTCTAGGGCCCCACCCAGGAGCTAGTTAGTAAGAAAGACCATGGGAAGGGCTGAGTGAGCTGTAGTTTAACAAACCTCCAGGTGATTCTAATGAACACTAAAAATTGAAGTTCCGTGCTTTAAAATATCAGTAGTTTAAATTATACATACATTTTTATGTAGTAGAAATACTCTTGAAAAAAATTAGGATTGATCAGTAATAAGCATATTAATGGATACCTAAAATGTTCTACCCTCTATGTATAAGACAGTTTTAGTATTACCATGCGTACACATGGCAACATAGCAAGTAATGTTTTTATAAAGCATGTTTCAAAAGACAAGAGTCCCTTGGCGAACCTTTTTTCTGCCAAGAACCAAATATCATTCGAGGGCCATACAAAGTTATCAATGTAAAAATTAGCCTGCTGTATTTGGTCAAACATTTAATGAACTCAACCCAAATGCCTTGGCAGGGCCAGACCAAGTGCTTTCTGGAGACTTATATGGCCTGCAGACAGGATGTTCCCCCCTGCGCTAAGGGTTAGCTCCATCCGCAATAAATTGGGAAAACGCAGTCTATTAGATTCTCTATTAAGAGAATACTGTATTTCAAATACTGGCATATCAAAGCTTTTGAAATAAGCTTCACAAAAAAAAAATCAACTCTTTAACTCAGTGTTCTCAAGCTTAAACAACCTAAAACTTTAAATATATATATATATATAATACCTATTACAAAGAACATATGGTACTTACAAAATACCATAAAAGGTAGAGTGGAAAGTGTAGATGTCAGGAGATCTGATATTGGCTCCACTCTGTTGCACTAATAATGTCTAGAACTCAGTCCTGTCACTGTTCCTCAGGCTTCTGATTTTGACTTATAAACTACTGGCCGGGTGCACAAAATTGGTGCACGGAGGGGGGTTCCCTGAGCCCAGCCTGTACCTGCTCCAATCAGGGACCCCTTCGGGGATGTGTGACCCCTAACCACCTCTGCCTACCTGCCTGATCATCCCTAAGTGCTCCCCTGCTGGCCTGATTGCTCCTAACAGCCTCTGCCTTGCCCCACACCTGGGACATTTATTTTCTTAAACTTATATTATTGTTTCAGATATCTATGTTAATATTGTCATTATATAATTAAGCACAAAAACATTATACATAGAGAGATTCACAGAAATTGGGGGAAAGCTACTTAACATATATTGTTTAACGTGTTAATTACAATTTAAAAATGCTTCCCCCTAGAATTAACATTTCCTTGTTTAAGTTATTATATTCCTTTTTAACATTTCCCCCGCAAATCTCTCTTCTGAATTCTCCAGACCATCCTATAGAGAAGTCTACAAAGAAATCAGCAAACCGAGTCTCAAATGTATTCAAATGCATTTGGTAAAACACATAAGTGAAACATGAGAAGTCTGTTTTTCATACTATTGGTCTTAATATAATTCCAGTTATTAAATAATAGATTAGATCACTCAGAGACAGCGTACAGGTCAATCCTGGATGGGCAGGTCATTCAATTTTCCAAGCAGTACGCATTAGCAAATTTAATTTGCAAAGTCACAGTGACAAGTCTGTGACAGACAGGAAAAGCTCCTACATATTTAATATATTTATCTTGAAGTAAACACTCAGAATTGATATTTTTATAACACATTTATTTTCAATAGTTATTTGTGCATGTTGTGAACTTAGAACTACTTCTACTGAAAGGAAAATGTCCAGAAATTTAAAGTTTATATATTTTACCTAAGTTGCAATGTAAATTAGCCTAATCACTTTGCACAATTCAAGTTAAATGTGCTCATTGAGAAACTTGGTTCACAATAATACTGTGGCTAGGCTTATTTTCTCCCCCTGCCTGCTCTTATTTTTTGTGTCCTCCCAAAACTGAAAAGAGTAGTTGATATGAATAAGAATGGTATACTGAGATTCTTGAGTGACTCTTTATATAAGTACTAGGGGCCCGATGCACGAAATTCATGTACTGGGGGGAGGATTCCCCTCAGCCCAGCCTGCCCCCTTTCACATACTGGGAGTGCTCAGTGGATGTCCTACTGATGGCTTAGGCCTATTCAGAGAAAGGCACCAGCCCCATCACCCCTCTGCTGCAGCCACTGCCAGTCACCACAGCCACCAAGGTGTTTTCATCAACACAGACTCCAGTCCCTTGACTATGAAAAAATGACAACTTTCTTTAGGCATTTTCAAAATGTGTCTTTCATAGGATATACCATTTCTTTCTTTATTATTTTTTATCCTCACCTGAGGATATGTTTCCATTGATTTTTAGAGAGTGTGAAAGAGAAAGGGAAAGACAGAGAGAAACATCAAAGTGAGAGGAACATTTTGATTGGTTACCTCCAGCAGGAGCCCTGACTTGGGCCCTAGCCAGGGAGGAGCCTGCAGCCTAGGTACAAGCCCTTGATCAGAATATAACACAGATCTTGGGGCTGGAAAACGTAGGCATTATCCACTGAGCCAAACTGCCTAGGGAAATGATATGATATTTCTTAGCCCTTCAGCAGCAGACCTTTGTTTTTTCCTCCAGGAGTGTGGTGGAAGAACCCTAGATTACTTTTTTTGGATTCTTATAACTAAGTTACTAAGAATATTACCAGTGGCATACAGGGAGCTTAGTAAATGATCAGTCAGAAAAGGTGTTTCCTATATAGTTCCCATCTATCTCCTCTGATCTCCGGTTCCACCCCTGCCAATGCCTCAAGCCTCTAGCCCTGGTTGGGGGGCCCCCAGTTAGCTGCGATTGCCTTGCTTCATCCTGGCCAAGGCTCCAAGCCTCTGGCCAAAGATCCAAGGCTCAGGTCTAGGACAGGGGACCCCCAGTGCACACGATCACCCTGCTCCTTCCCTGGCCAAAGCTGCAAGCTTCTGTTTGAGGCTAGGGCCCTGGGCGGGGAACCCCCCGCGTGTAGGATCGCCCTGCTCCTCCCTTGGCCAAGGTGCTAGCCTCTGGCGGATGCTCTGAGGATGGGGCCCCGGGCGGTTGACCTCCAACATGGGCAATTGCTCTGCTGCCTGTGTTTGAGGCTTGGGCGGTTGACCTCCATGGTGGGCACCTGCCCGCTGCCCACCACATTGCTGCCCCATCCCCCACTCCTGATTGGCTGGTAGCGTAAGGAAAGTACAGTAATTTGCATGTTTCTCTTTTATTAGATAGGGTTAAAATTGGTATTTCTAACTCACTAATGAAGTTAAACGAATGTCTTGTGAAATGAGACAAATTCTTCAATACCTACAGGTCATTGCTTTGTATACAATTATCCATTGTCTATGTGTTCATATTTTAAAATGTCTACCTCTAAATGCATCCTTTTGTTTTTCATCCTCACTCAAGGATACGTTTGTATTATGTGTGTTTTTTTATTGATTTTAGAGAGAGCAAAATAGAGGGAGGGAGAGAGGGAGAGACATTGATGTCAGAGGAATATATGGATTGGTTGGTTGCCTCCTTTACATGCCCTAGCTGGGGATGGAGCCCACAATCTAGGTATGTGCCCTGACTGGAACTAAACCCACAACATTCCAACCGAATGACACACTTGGCCAGGGCCATCCTTTTCTTTTTTACTATTACAAGTATATTATTTATAACAGGGCCTTGCAATCATTCTGTGGTTTAAAAAGTAAGGTTGCCTCTCTAACCACTAGTCCAATCCTGGCATCAAAGCATTCTGTGATGCTCCATTAGTTACGGCTGGCTACCAGTTCTGGCTCTTACAAAGGAAAGCCTCCTTTTACCAATCACTTGAATCTATTAAAAATGAAAATTCACCAAAGTAACTGCAGCTGACCAGGCCCAATTAGTGAATAATAAATAGCAAAAGCTGCTGAGCCTTCTTCGTCAGCCATAGTTGTTCTGGTCAGGTCGTAAAGCCAGGCTGAATATTAAGCCATGAATCCAGTTACAATGGCAATAAGAACACTGTTGAGTCTTCTAAATTAATTGGTTTAAGCTATTTTCTCTTGAGGATAATCTGACTCACATATAGTGAATAGATGAAGAGAATTAAAGGGAAAATATGACTAAATAAATTATACATTAAAGACTTAAATATTTGTACTTTTGTGTTACTAAATTATAACAATAAGAACAAATTTTGAAATTAATAGACATATTATCCTTGAAAAAAACATGAGGTTAGCTAATCATAATATGTTTTATGAAGAAATTGAATTTTTATGAATTCAGAAGATTTCTTTAGTTCTTTGGGTAATCAAAATGATATAACTCTTTAAATTTACCTTATGGAAAAACTATAACATTAATTTTTCAGAAGCAATTTATTTAACAAATTAAGAAAATATTGTTTTAAATATAATATGAAAAGTAAGTTTATAACATTAGTGATCAAAAGAAAATTGGAGAAATAATTCTAGCTCTTAAAGATTAGATTCTCTGTGAAGCCTCCATGTATTCTTCTACTACTAATTATGATACATAAAAAATGTAGAAACAGTATGAAGTAAGCAAATTGGAAAACAGGAACAGTAAGCAGGTTAAACTGTGCAATAAGAAAGAAAGGTAGCAAGTAAAAAAAAATTGTAGGGGATATTAAAGCAAAAATATATACATTTTCTAAATATGACAGAGTCAAAGACAGGTATGAACATGAAACACATAAAACAACTAAATTAAATCAAAAGTGATACCTATCACTGTAATAACTTGTTTATTAAATGTAAAAGCAAAAATAGACATTTCTAAAAAATATATACTGGTATTGCTGGTAATGATTATAATGATAACATTAAAAAAAGTTGGAATACACAATCTGAGAGCATTCTCAGAATAAAGTGGATGACTTTTTAGTTTACATTATGAGTGAAGTGAATCTGCTATTCCAGGATCTAGCACAGAGTAAAAAAGAGGACCATTAGAATCACAATACAGGTAAGTTTGATGACAAGATTTGGGATTGATTTAAATTCCAAAGTAGTGTAAAATCACCAGCATTAGAAAGGGATGTAATACAATGAAAATATATGGATATCTAAATTTATAAATCTGTAAACTAAATTTTAGGAAGAGGCTGATACAGTATTTCTCTCTATTAAGGAATTGTGAAGTATTTCTTAAATTTGAAAAACACTATAAGATTTCAGATACTCTAAAAATTCAATATAGTACAACCCTATGGAAACCATATAGTATTTTACATACACACACACACACACACACACACACACACACACACACACTAATAAAAGGGTAATATGCTAATTAGACCAGGTTGGCTAGACATCTTCCTGATGTCCGGCTTCCTTCCAGACTGTTAGGGGCAACCAGGCCGGCAGGGAGGGCAGTTAGCGTTTGATCAGGCTGTCAAGCAAAGGCAGTTAGGGGTGATCAGGCAGGCAGGTAAAGTGGTTAGGGGCAATCAGGCAGACTATCAGAGGAACAGTTAGGGGTTGACCAGGCCAGCAGGGGACCAGTTAGGGGGTGATCAGGCAGGTAGGCAGGTGAGTGGTCAGGAGCCAGCAGTCCCATATTGTGAGAGGGTGTAGGCCGGGCTGAGGGACCACCCCCTTCTCGTGCACTCAGGTGGGAAGGGGGCATCCCTCAGCCTGGTCTGCACACTCGTGCAGTCCAGGAGTCCTTGGGGAATGTACAACCGCTTGGTTAGGCCTAACCCAGAAGTCAGACATTCTTAGAGCTGCTGCAGAGGCAGGAGAGGCTCCCACCACTACTGATGTGCTTGCCAGCTGTGAGCCTAGCTTCTGGCTGAGTTCTGCTCCCCCTGTAGGAGCACACTGACCACCAGAGGTCAGCTTCTGCATTGATCGTCTGCCCCCTGGTGGTCAGTTCACATCCTAGCGACCAGTCATTCCTCTGTTTTGTCAATTTGCATATTACACTTTTACTATATAGAATATAGAAAACACTGAAATGAGATCATCTTATTTCTAAAAATTAAAAGCAAATTTTATGTTATAAATATTATAATGGACAAATATACTTTTCAAAATACTGGCATAGCCAAAAGGTTTTAAAAAAACTTTTCAAGATGGGAAGGTCAATTATTTTCCCTTGAGATCCAAGGTAAAGACTAGCTACTGCCATACACCGCAGGTATAGTCCAACAGCACAGACTTCAGGACTCCAAGTTCCCACCATATTTATAGTGAAATGAAAACCCCTCTATGGCCTGCTTTTAAGATTTCCTACAATCTATTTCCTGCCTGATTACTCACCCAAACCTTCCATTCTGCTCCTTTTTGTTCATTATGTTCCTGCTGCAGTGGGAATCTATTTCCTACCTGATTACTCATCCAGACCTCCCATTCTGCTTCTTTTTGCTCAGTATGTTTCTGCTCCTCACACACATCATGCTCTTGCTGGGTTAGCCTTCCTTGTACTGGTTGTGCCCTTCGCTTGGTATGCTTTTCCCTGGTCTACCTCCATAGAACAAATTTGTTCTTTAGGTCTCAGTTAAAGAATACTCTCTTGGACAGTCCCCATCTAATTATCCCCCATAGAATCTTGACAATGTCACCCTATTTACTACCTTCAGAGTGGAGCACTACTCTACTTTAGTAATCTAACTTTTTATTTGCCCATCTCTGTTGTCTCCGTACACTAAAATTAAGCTGCTTGAAGGCAAGAAACCTCATTGGTATCATCAAGTTGTGTCTCTAGCATCGAGCATATCACTTTGAACTGTTTTTGCTTGCCATATCAATATTATTTGTGAATAAATAATAAAGGAATAATTTATTATTTAAATAATAAATGAATCCATGTTTCCTGGCCTCCAAATTTATGCTTTTTTTCTAGGACAAACACTGGAAGCAATTTGGTGAATGGACAGACAGTGCCTCAGTCAGGAATCTAGGTTCTCAATCTCATTCCAACTCTATGAATCTTTGCTGTCTCCTCAGGTTTTCTTTTATAAGAAATAGAGGGAAACAAGATCTGTAAGGTTCTTTCTAGCTCTAAAATTTTTAATTCTGAAATCTATGGACTTAAAGCAAATTGTCTACAAAGCTTTTTTTTTTTTTAATTCCAAATACCTGGAAGAACATTTTAATGGTGGGATGCTGCTATAAAGAAGCATTTACCATTAAGGACTCTGAGTAACCAAATTCTGAGTATTTACATTTTAATTTAGGGCAATACATTCATATCATAAAGCTACAGGCATCAATAAGTCAAGCAGACAATTTGTAGGTGCATATGAATTAAAACATTAGGTTTTTCTTTTCAATTCATTGGTTTTATTCTTTCATTTACATACGTAAGAGATAATCAAGTCCTTCTTTTTCATATGACTTTAAATGAAAATAAATACATCATGTATCAGTGATATCTAAAAGAATCCATTGTAGGGTTTAAAGAAAACAGAACTGATACTTATTTATAGCAAATGAAGTGAGGAAAAATAGCAAAAGTTTACTGACATTTATTATAGGGATTGACATTAATACTCCCTCTCCTCCTACCTTCTGTGTGTGAGCTGCTCTGGAGTCACCTGCTACTAGTACACTCCAGGCACCACAGCAAAGAGTGTAAACCTACACACTGACAAGTACCTTCTCACTTGTACCATCACTTCCAATGTCCTGTGCTATACTTTATATATGTAATTAATATACTATCTTTTCTGATTTAGCCTATTTATATGAATCAGTAGTTTAAAATATCTTAAAATTGATGACTAAAGAAGAAATTCCACCAATGGAAGTTGCACTGAACAACAGGAAAATGACAGATGATGCTTCTGTTTATTCTCAGATTAGCTCTTCTTCAACTTCATTACAAGATGAAATCAGTGATTTAATTTGTTTAGGCCAATTGGTCAAAAAGTTAAAAATTATCAAGAAGGCTATTTTAAGTACAAATTTTTATTGATTAGAATGTAATGAGTTTATATGGCCTGTTGAGATATTTCCAATGGTAATTAAAGTCATGATATTTAACAAAGGCCTTTACTAACTAGCATCCAGAAAAACCTTCATACTTTTTCATCTAGGTACTTTTAATCATATGCCACTTTAAACCAATACTTTGTAAAATTTCACTAAACAAAGACTTAGAAGTCTCCTTTGGGGTTTTTAAATGTATTAGTTCAGTAGTAAATATTGAATTTATCCTCTCTAATAAAAGTAATATGCAAATTGACCATCACTCCAACACTCAAGATGGCCATCCCCATGTGGTCAAAGATGGCTGCCCCCATGTAGACACAAGATGGCCACCACAAGATGGCCAGCAGGGGAGGGCAGTTGTGAGTGATCAGGCCAGCAGGGAAGGGCAGTTAGGTATGACCAGGCTGACAGAGGAGGGCAGGTGTGGGTGACCAAGCCTGTATGGGAGGGCAGTTAGGGGTAACCAACATGGCAAGGGACGGCAGTTAGAGCAATCGGGCTGGCAGGGGAGCAGTTAGACATCAATTAGGCTGGCAGGGAAGTGGTTAGTGGTGATCAGGCAGGCAGGCAGAAGCACTTAGAGGCAATCAGGCAGGCAGGCAGGCGAGCAGTTGGGAGCCAGCGGTCCTGGATTGTGAGAGGGATGCCCGACTGCCCATTTCCTAAACGAGCAGTGAACATCCCTCAAGGGTACAGGCTGGGCTGAGAGCCCCCACTCCCTGCCTCGTGCATGAATTTCATGCACCAGGCCTCTAGTAAGTAAATATTCTTCTATAGGGAGATGAATTTTTTAAAAAAACTGATATGCATGTATAAAAAAAAATGGTTGAAGATTCTGTTTAAAAAATCCAGTCTCCATCTTTGTATAAGAGCATAACTTTATAATGCCCACATAATATATAATGCACTGAATTTTCTAAGTTTAATGATTATTCATTGTGTTTTAAATATATATGCCATTCTCTACTTCTGGAAAGAAAGAACTGGATGCAAATCTACAAGAGAATCATTCAGTCTCCAAAAACAACAACAAAAACACCCAAGAATCAATGTTTAAATTATCCTTGCAAAACGAGCATGTTTCCAAGTGTGTAAAGCATTAAAAATTTCTGAAAAGTAAAAACTTTTTAAAGAAGCCCCCCAAAAACGTGAGGTACAATTACTAGACAAGATTGAATTTAATCTACCTTTTTTATTAGTTTTACAAAAATTTTCCCAGTGGCTCCTAATGTGGTCATATTTCATACAGGGTTGCATGCATTAATATCACTGGGAACAGTAGATCAGATCAGTGGAGATTTATGATTCCAAGCCCAACACTCTTTTTAATCATAGAGATTTCATTTTACCTACTGCAAATCACTGTCAATGATGAAACTGGCTGGATTAAATACAAGCCAAATACATCACCATTAAATATAGACAGAATAATGGATAGGTATAATCAATTAAAATTTTAAGTCAAAACTGTCTCCAAAATTTTTAACCTTCAGTCTTGATTTATAGCAGCTCCATTACAGGGCCCTCTCCATCCCGTGGGTACCCACAGCACAGCACAATGCCACGCTGTTCTGTGGTGGACCACGTGGACTGCACCACGTACAATGCCTTGCACCATCAAGTACCTACTGTGTACAAGCTCACAAGATTTACTTGTCTTACCTGAAAATCAGTAAAATATAGTGTGTGTTTCAAAAGATTAGTGTGAACTTTAAACACTAACATTGCATACAACGTATTTACTGCCTACTAAAGAATAACAATATATATATGTTAACTACTATTATAATCGAATCCAAAAATATGGCATCCAAAATATTTAAAACATTTATTTTAGGTGCATACACACAAAAAACTCTGATTAAACCAGTTATTATACAGAAGCAATTAATGTTCCATCTTTCTGCTATCACTTATTTGAGCACTAAACATCAGCCATCAGAGCCTAAAATAAAGGCTGCATTCTATAAGATAGTGAGAAAAAAAAGCTAGAAAAGAATCTAGACTTTGCTTCTTTAATAATTAGAATAGATTTCATCACTGATGCATATTCCTTTGAGAATCAGGTTTATTTATTTATATAAAGTAAGATAAGATCATGAAAGATTGGGCTTTTAAAAAGGCATTTAGTTAGGACATTGTGTTCAATTAATTTTAACATAGACAAGGCTCTGCTAAGAAAATAAATAGCAACATAAATATGCAAGGGAATTCAGCAGACTAGCCAAAAGTCCCAGACAGGTCAAATTTTTAACGTGATCAATAAAATAAAATGTAGCAAATAAATCAGCTCAATTTATCGATGTGGGAATTCAAAGTTAAACTTATTTCATTTGGATTTTAATCAGAAACATAGATCTTGGAATCAAGTTAATAAGAGTTTGCAATGATCTGCATTCTTTTTGCTTGCTTTGGGAATTAACCGTGCTGCTTACTGGCACAACTCAAGCCTTCTGGGGATTTTGCTTCACTAATTTTGAGTGAATCTAAGGTCTTATCGAGATAGATGTTTCTAAAACATCAAGCCAAGAACCTAAATGAATTTCAAAACAAAGTAAAACTTAAAGTGGAATTTCATAAATAATTGTTGCTTAATAGCCTTTTTTTCATCTTATTTTGATGCTTAATTTTTCTTTCAAATCTGGACATATAAAACCTATACTGATATCAAGACAAATTTCAGCATTGTGTTCATTTTATTCTAAATATTTTTGAAGAAGCTCCTTCGATTTTTTTCCCACATTGTCTTAGTTTTTATACCCCTGCTAGAATTATATTCATAACAATAAAATGGAAAATAGTTTAATCTATTACCCTTTAATTATTGTTAATACATATACAAAACATGCTCCATTTTGAGTTAAAATCACTTCAAATCATTTTTAAATTTATTGCAATAGCATTAAAATTATTCTCTTTAAAAACATACTCATTAATATTTCTATATTACTGACTATGAGAAAGGAAATGTTCTAAATGCTTTATATATGTTAACTAATTTTAATTTTCACTAACTGTATGAGGTAGGTACTATGATTACCTTTATTTTACAAACCAAAAAAGTGAAAGCAGAGCTATTGTGGGCCTTGCCAATATCATCCAGCTAGAAAATGGCAGAGCTGGGATTCAAATCCAGGCAGCGACATTCTGGAATATAATCTCTTAACACTCTATAATATCCTCTGTATAATAATGTATATAGTGATTTTACATGTGTGTCTTGTTAGTATTTAGGAGTAAAACAGTTGTACACTGAAGTATTTAGGAATATAATGTCATATTTTTAAATTACTTAATTCAACAACTATTATTTACCCTAATTACAAATTGAATCAGATAGACCTTCAGTTTGATCCTATCCTTCCATGAGAATTGTGGCTTACCAAATAATTTCACCCAGCTACAGTACACATATTTTTATATTTTGAAATTTCAAGGGGAAAACTTGTCTAAAAGTCTGCATTCATAATTTATTATCATATTACACAAGCCTAAGAAACATTCATTCTACCCCTCATTTTAGTCACTACTTTAGTTAAATCTGGCTGTCACTTATTTATTTTTATACTCACAAAGTGAATATAAATAGCATTGATCTAGGTAGAGTAGCAGAATAATATAAAATGACCCTGAGAACTGAACTAGTCTTATATTAAAGTCCTGATAGCTTCCCACAAACTTACTGATTCAGATTAGCTAATAGAAAGGTTACATTCCAAAGGAATAATTGATCACTTTTAAATACTTGTTTGACCTTTAACTGAGGCTATATATTATCCTTATAATGGGCAAAATCAATAGATTAGACTTAAATATATTCTTTTTTGAAATCTTTATTGTTGAAAGTATTACATATTCCCCCCTTTTTTCCCATTGACCCCTTATTGCTCACCCCTGCCCGACACCCCAGGCTCCACCATCTTATTGTCTATGTCCATGTGTTATCTTTGGTTGATCTCTTCACACCCACCCACCTACCCCCACCTCCCCTCTGAGATTCCACAGTCTATTCCATGCTTCTATGTTACTGGATCTATTTTGTTTCCTCTGTATCTTTAATAGTACAATATTTCTATTGTACTGTTATTGAACTTTTCATGGATTGCTCCATTAACTGCTTCTTCCTTAATAAAGAGAGATCTATTGAGTCTTTCTTCAGAATTAAGATTATCTAATCTCAGGACTGGGAAATAGTCAAATGGTACATATTCCCTTTCAAGGATTATTTTCTTGATGCTGTCAAATCTGTAGCTTGAAGGCAGAGGGTGTTATAGGTATGCTTTCTGGTCACGTAGGCATTTTCTAAGGGTAAGTGTTTTCCTCAGGGTGTGTACTTCAATTCCAGTCCTTTATCTTACAGAGACTCAGAAGTCTGGGCTGAAATTGGGGAGTGGTAGTGGTGAAAGGACCTCTAAAAATGAAGTTATGTATAGAGAGCAGAAATGGGGATATATAACTATGACTCTGATGTTCTTAAGCTATTTCATACTTACATACAATGAAACTTCTATTTTAGCTTAGATTTATTACTGGAAAAAACCTTATGTAATTACAATGTTCTAGTTGCTATTAAGGCCAGGCTAGCTGCTGTGAGTCCAAAAGAGCTGCCCTCCAGGAACTTACACATAAGGGAAGGGCCCACAAACATAATTTATAAATATTGGCTGTGCCTCCAAATAGAATAAATGGCCATTTCATTACAAAAATCATATTGGCTTAGAAAAAAAAACCTGGTAAAGTTTATTCAGGGTCTTAAATAAATACCAAATAAAGGCAATAATAACTGACTCGGAGATCTTGACAATGGAAAAGGAATTATAAATAAAATGTTTAGGAATATTCATACTAAAAATGTACATTGTGAAATACATATAAAATTTAGAAGCATAAGAGACCATTTCAATAGCTCTTAAGTAAATATTTGAGAATAATATCTAAACTTGCATGGTGGTCATAGAGATGGAAAGGAAATGACCTATGTAAGAGAGTTGGGGAATGTAGAAATGACCACTCTTCTACTAGAAGTGGTCATGGATAAACAAATATGCTCTTGCTAATGCAGAACTGGGGGAAAACTTATAAATGATAGGCTATAGATTTATAATCTTTTTAGACTCCTGTTAGAGGTATAATATTTAAAATAGAAACTTCATTTACATCTCATATATTTATAAAACCATTCAAGTAGAAGAGGACAAATGTATTAATTGACAGTGTTGCTTCAATATTTAGTACTCCAATTAGTTCTTTTGTTCATTAGATATTAGTGAGGTATGAAATGATAAAAGCACATTAGATAATGTCTGATCACAATTTTTAATAATGGATCTGGCTCTGTGGAACTTGCAAAAATTATACATCTAAAAGAACAGTGATGATAAGCCAATTCAAATGAAACAATGAGATGGAATTATGATTTGTGATAATTTGATATATAAAATAATCAAGCATAACATGTATAACATTTTGAGTATGGTAGTGAATTAAATCAATCTATATTGCATAACTTTTGGCTAGGGTGAGTAAATTTCACCATCCACTGAAGTGTGACTTCATCAGATAAGCAAGTCTTTAAGAAAATTATAAACACTAAAAATTCTAAAGTAGAATATCAAAGTGACACATTTACTTATATGTCTTAACTTCCTTTCACTGTACGATAGTAAATATTTCCATTGCAGAAAAAATTTTGATCACAGCAATCAAAACATTGAGAAAAAATATATCACATAATTTATAAACATTTTGCTGTAAAAGATAATTTTTCCTCAGTTCCAAGTTGAAGAATTTGAGTACATTAGATAGTAGACATCACTAAGATTGGATAGACTTTGGACATTAACTTTAATATCTCAAGAAGAGTAATTTGAAGATATTTGTAGAAACTAATTATCTCCTAGTTAATATGTTCCCTGTTCTCTCTTTAGTAATAGAACCCCATATTTTTATTTGGGTATATGCCTATCTGATAGGGTTGGATTATCTCCCATATTCTACTGCAAATAGACAAAACAAGTCACTAAGTTGTGAACCATGGTGCAGACAGAAGTGATGTATGCACCTAAACATGCCCTTAAAGGCTAAGAGCCATTACCATTTGTCTTCCAGTTACCTAGAATGCAAAAATCATGGTGAATACTGAAGCATCACTCTTGGGCCACAACATGAAAAAGTATATTGAGGAGAGCAGAGAACACGTGAAGGACCCTGGGCTTTGGATGATTGAGTTACCATGTTAGGCCTTATACACAGAATGACACATGAAAGAATAAACTTTTTTCTTGTTTTCACCACTATCATTTTAGGTTTCTCCATAAAAGCCCAACCCATAGGCTAATCATAAAATATGGTTCATTTTTATTCAATGTTTAAGGGTTTACAAGACCAATAGTAAAGCTCTTTGAACGTCCCCATAAAAAGTTAGAATGACGTATGAAACAACCTTATAGTTCTTTATAAATTCTCAAAAATTTTACATCAAAACAGCCTAATTCCACCAAACTTGACCTTTTTAGCAGGATTCTAAGACTATACAGAACTGGAATTAATTTATGGATCACCTAGTCAACTGTAGAAAGTGGGAAAACAGTTTGAGTTTAAATAGTTTTAATGCCCTATGGGAGACTACAATTTTAGGGTTGGATGGGGCATGAAATGCTCCTTTGTAATGCTTTTTCCACTACACATACACAACACTCTTTTCCACTTATTCTGAAACAGTTATTTATACATAAACAAATGAAAATTATTTCTCTAAGTGATAAGCATCATTTTTAAGTTTTAAATTTAAAAGCTGATATCAAATATAGTTGATATCAATTCTTATTAAGAGATTTTTATTTAATTTGCTATAGCTCAACTCATGGCCTAAAAAAGAGAACATATCCTGGTTATAGGCATAATTATAACCCACAGTAATATTAGAGACTTTATTGCTTGGGAGAAGTCAAAAGGAGAAGAAATTTAATAGGTTTATTTATGTTAATTAATATATACTATTACAATATATATTTTTATTCAGATAAAAAAATCTGAGAACAAACAATAATTATAGTATATTTATTTAATTTTTCACTGATACACTCCAAGCTTTTAGAAGAATACCTAAATTATAGGAGGGCATCAAAAAAATTGGATAAAAAAATAAGTGTATATAAATATTTTTTCTGATAACAAAAATCAAATACGATAGAATTTAAAACTTATCTGTACATTTTGTTTTATAATTTTATAAATGTTTCCACAATATCTAAGTAATGAAAATGTGTCCCTAATCTGTCCAAGTGTGTTCCTAATCTGTCCTGATCTGTTCAATATTGTAAGTAACTCATTTGTGCTAAAATAATCATGTTCTGAAGTCATTTGAATATGTATTTTAGGGATGTTTGTTTTAAAAGGCATAGTAAGCACACAATGTGCTTCAAAGATTGAACAGGCAGGCTAGTTGTTGCTCAGCTTCTAGAGTGTCATTCACACTATAGATTAAATAAATGGCTTCTGCTGGTGTATGAAGTTAAGGCCAGAGTAGACATGCCTAGTGACCATGGAGACAGGAGCCAGAATACAAAGTTGGATAGGATCCAATCTCTATCAACAATGCTAATGGAGTACAGAGAATTTAGTATAGTGGATTGAGGTCTGAACAGGGTACAGTGTGAGTTCAGAACATAAAAACATATGGCATTTCTTCTTAGGAAGATACCAACAATAAGTTGTTAAAGATCACATAAGCACTAAAATTCATCATTACCTTATTGTGTCTAGTATTTTTCTTCTACTATGGAGCATTTTCTGAAATACTAAACCTGCTATGTCAACTTGTTCTATAAAACCAATCATCCCAGTGTAACTAAGGTCACCTTGGAATTTAATGTAAAATGTTAATACTTACATCCAGATCATCCTTTGCATTGTAGTAGACAACTTCATTACTCTATAAAAATATAAAAAAGAATGCTTTATTAATTTGAGTAAAAACAAAAATATACAGGATGAAACACTAACTACATTTAATTTATATTTTAATTATTAAACCCCTCATAATATTCCTTTCACAATATATTCCACAAAGATTCATAAAGATTAGCCAATATTTTCTAAGAACATATTAAAACACTATATCAGGGAGAGTGGAAAAGCACATTTTGCATTGAGGGAAAATATCTCAGTGTAAGTCTGAGAACAATTTGTCAAGAAAAAATAAAAATTTCATAATGCTGATAAATTACATACACATACACACTCTAAACCAAAAATGATAAGAGAATTTAAGAAAAATGTAATACAAGTTGCTTAATAGTTTGTTAAAACTGACTTTTAAAAAATACGTATTTATCTAACACACTAATATTCTCCATTTCTACCAAAGTGGTGAATAAGTGTGTTGGCTCTTCAAGAATACATTTTGTCTTACAATTTTAGATATTTCTTTGAGTCTTAGAAGCTAGAACCATGCAATTTAAAAATAATCCATTCCTATTCCCCTTCCTCTCCTGAAGTGATTGAAAATACAGTCCATTTTGTTTGTCTTCTGTAGTAACATGAGTACTATGTAAAAAGTGCTTTTTTTCTGTACTCTTAATTAATTATAAATATGGACACTATAACATTTCATTAAAAGAAAACAATGTACTAAAATATTTTAGGAAATTCCTTGGAAAAAAATAAAGATTAATGTTTCTTAAGATATGCACCTCCCCCCAAAAAATTCTAGCTCTTCAAACCATAATAAATGTTACATATGCAAAAGTATTCTATGGTCATAGCGTCAGAATAAAAATAAAGATAAAATTGTCTCTTTTCAGCAGGACCTCAGTGTATGTGTGTGTATTATAAATGTCCAAGAAGAAAGTAGATCTTGTTTTGTTTCCCAGATTTATTTGCCACAGAACCTGCCTCCTTTTGATGTAAGAAACATACCATAAAATATAGGTGTCTCTGTAGACCAAACAACCAAAACAAAGCACAGACAAATACACGAAAAATCATGATTCATTACACTGAATGAAACCCAGAAGTTCAAATGTATTTCAGATACAGTCAGTAACACTTTTTAACTTATTATTAAATGATTTTTTAAAAATAATTAACTAGCTAGAGATTTTTACCATGCATGTAAGTTCTAATTCCTGAAGCATTTCTTACAGCATTAGTTTTGAAGCAAGGTTAAAATACAAAACCAGAACTCATCATAACCATCTGAATTTACCTGAGACCCAAATCTAATTACTAGCTTATTGATCCCTCCTGCAACCCTGTGATTTATATTTAGGAGACAGTTTTCAATTTAAAATGTGGAGTCCATCAAAAATTAAAGCACTGAATAGGTTTATCTTTATTTTAGATTTTATTTGTTCCAACTGCTTGCTTATATTTCAAAATGGAACTGTGTTGAAACTGTATTAAATTTCATGGAGTTCAGTATCATCATTTTCAACATTCATTATATACCCATATGTACATACTCCTCTGCCAAGGGAGACACAATATAAGTAAACATACATACCCTTTTTCTTTCAGTAAAATAATGGATACAGATCAATTATCTAAAGCCACTTGTGTCTAGGACTACACTTGGTACATGGTACTTGAGTTAAAGGACTAAATTGATTAGTAAACTTTTTTCTTATGTGTCACACATCATCATATATAACAAATGAAGATAATTTATTTCTTAAACTTGAGATTTAGAATATAAACTACAGTCCCAGAAGAGAGTTAACTATGATAAAGAAATGCTAGTTTTAACTCAAACTAAGTAAGTATTTTGATCGTATTTAGATAAACTGTGCTGGGAATTAAAATAAAAACTAATGTATAGAAAACTGGGTTTATTTGAGAATTTCTAAATGCCTTTTCCTCTTTTACTGAATTAAATATTATATAAAACCCTATTGTCTCTTCTGTAGAATCTCTGTATTGCTTCTAAAACTGTTATTGTAAAATGTATATTGCCAAGTTTACTTAAATTTTATATATTTGTACAAGTCTTTCTGGACTTTGAAATACATGTAATTCAAAAAGCTGACTTTTTTCTTTTATGTGAACTATGAAAAATATATTAATACTGCATGTCAAATATTCATACCCCTTCTAAAATGGTTAATTTATATTTATACTTTGATTTTTTTTATTTTTTTCAGAGAGGAAGAGAGAGGGAGAAATAGAAACATCAATGATGAGAGAGAATCACTGATCAGCTGCTGCCTGCAAGGTCTCTCCTGGGGATTGAGCCTGCAACCCAGGCACGTGTCCTTGACTGGAATCAAACCGGGGACGCTTTAATCCATAGGCTGACCCTCTGTCTGCTGAACTAAACCAGCTAGGGAATATTTCTATTTTTAAACAGCTCTCTTTGTTTTTTATACAAGGTTAATTTCTTACATGGTCAAAATATAAATGCAAAGGAAACAATAGTGTCACTTCCACTGCCTTATAACAAAACTTATTCTCTAATAAATGTAACATTGCTTTTGGCCTAGAAACATTTTTTATAAATACACTGTCCATTCCGAAACCCCAAAACTTGCATGGATAGCATGCACATTTCATTATTTTACCTAACAGAAAAGCTCCACTGATCAATTTTAGCAAAGATAAATACATGTAACGATTTGGAGAAACTATAATTGTGCACTTAAAATTTGTCATCCCATTCCATCTACATGGCAGCTTAACAATAAAATGCAAACATTCACAGGGCACTGAATTTATATAAATTTTTGCTACATAACAATAGTTTTCCAGCCTAAGTTCATCATACTTTTTTATGAAAAATGCAGTGATTTGTTTTAGTGTGGCTTATAGTATCAGAATTATTAGGATCAGAAAAAAATTTAAATGTAAGCTTGAAAAAAAACATGATTTGGTGAAAATGAAAAGTTATAAATCAATTTCATTTATAACTATCTCTTTTGCTATATAAAAATACATATTAGCTGTGTACATAAGGATGCACATTAAGATCTGTGCAGCTTCTGTTGGTGGTAATGCAGATTGGTACAGCCGCTGTGGAAAACAATATTGAGTTACTGCAAAAAACTAAAAATGGAACTGTCTTATGACCCAGCAATTCTACTTATGGGTAATATATCTGAAGAAACTTAAACACTAGTTCAAAAGAATGTATGCTCTCCTATGCTCATTGCAGCATTATTTACAAGAGTCAAGATTTGTAGGCAGCCTAAGTGTGGATTAGTAGATAAGTAGATTAAAAAAAAAACAAAACTGTGATATATATATAAAGGAATGTTACTCAGCCATGAAAAAAAATGAAATCTTACTATTTGCAACAATGTGGATGAACCTGGAAGCTATTATGCTAAGTGAAATAAGTCAGTCCAAGAAAGACAAATATCATATAATTTCACTTACATATGAAATTTAAAGAAGAAATAAATAGACCAAAAGGAACCCACACATACAGAGAACAGACTGCCAAAGGACAGAGGTTTTGATAATGGGATTAAGAAGTACAAATTGGTAGTTATAAAATAGTCACAAGGATGTAAAGTATAGCATAAATAATGAATATAGTAAATAATATTGTTATAATTACATATAGTGTGAGGTGGCTGCTGGAAATATCAGGGGAACACTTTGATAAAGTATATGATTGTCTAACCACTGAGCTTTACACCTGGAACTAATACAAAGTAATACTGAATGTAAACTGTAATGGAAAAATCAAAAAATAAAATACAAAACAATCAACATTGGAAAATACATAAATGTAAGGTCAATGTGTTAGTACAATTAATATTACAAATAATATGTCAAAATCTAAATAACATGCGTTTTTAAAAACTAAATTGCTTCCAATGAAATAAGAGATAGATGTAGTTCCATTTATATTTGTTTAGACAATTTTCAATACAAGTATTTTATATTACTTGTTAACATGAAAAAGAATGCGAAGCTTTATTAAACTGAATAAGTATAAAATCAAATTACTCAAATCATAGAAGCACCAAAATATATCCAGAATCAAACTTAACCAGGTTGGGATAAAAGACAACTTTCAGGAATATTGGACAATTCACACTGAATCAGTTCTACTTCTATGTTCCCATGTTTTTTTAGGGATGGATTTTAGTTAAATCTGTGTGTCTGGCTGGTGTCTCAGTCGTTGAGTGTCGACCTATGAACCAGGATATCAGGGCACGTGCCTGGGTTGCATTCTCGATCCCCAGTGGCGGGCAACTGATCAATGCAGGAGGCAACTGATCAATGATTCTTCTTCATCACTGCTGTTTCTCTCTCTCCCTCTCCTTTCCTCTTTGAGATAAATAAAAATATTTTTAAATGAATTCCATGCTACAAAAAAATTAGGAAACATTGTAAAGAGAGCTGTGTGTCCTAAGGGGGATATAATTAAAGAAGAGGCAAAAAAAATGAGCTGCATTCCTTCTCTCTTTACCCTATGGAGACTTTGGGATCTTAGGACGGACAGAGGGAGACAGTCCCCACTTATTCTACAATTTTGGCAGCTTCACTCTGTGCTTAGTTTAGGAAACAAAGATGAAGACTCCCCTCCAACTATAAGGAGCAAGTTCCTGTTTCCCAACTCACATGTGGCACGAACCTGAAGTAGCTGAGCCAATCCCTCTAACCTGCTTAAACTGAATAAGAACTCTTATTTGTCCTTGGACGACATGACCACATAAAACAACTGTTCTAGAATTCAAAATAGGTAAAAATTAAGAATTTCAGGTAGTTGTAAAAGTCTCCCCATTTTGCTCAGTTTCAAGCATTTGTATTTGCAAATGTGCATGTGTATGTTTCTTAATCATTTATCTATCCTATTACTCAAAATTCCCTCAGCCCCTTGTTCAGAAAGCATATAGTTATACCAGTATATTTTAATATTTCAACTAATTAGCATGTCAACTAATTAGTACAGGTACATATTATAAAATTGAGTTATCCTGTTTATCAGACTTCTGGCTAAATGTTTTCATGCAAATTATTAAAAATTACCTTGAAAGTTATTTCTAACTCAAACACAGAAGTTTTCAGTGGATTTCAGTGTATGCCATGCCTTACAATAGGATGAAGCTAGCAATGGCCTCAAAGGAGATTTGTAGATGTGGTAAACCTTTGGAGAGCTATTTGTCATAATTTAAGCACCACCAGATGACAAGAACAAATTGTTTCATTTCTGATTTTAACCAAGTAGCTTAGTTATTTATTATCTCCTTCAAACAAATTTACCCAAATTGTCTATGCTAATATAATACTGCTGCTTACTGAAATTTAAAACATCCCCAGCAAGTTGAGAGATAAATTACTTTAGTTTCCCAGCGTCTACTAGGAGTCAAACATTACATCTGGGCAAAATAGACCATTCCATCTTTAAAATGGCATTGTGAGTGACAGTCCCTTGCATGACACTTTCCTATAAAAGTTGGCCTCTGATGAATAGTTGATGTTAAAAATTCGAAGCGTAAGTACAAAGCTTCTACTTGGAAGTAAGATGCTGCCAGGAATGTGATTTAAATATTGGAACGGAAAAATAGGATTTTATAGCCAACATCTGAAATATATGACACAATCAAAATTCAAATAGATATTAACGCCTGGTCCAATTTATTAATTCTCCTTTCTTCGCAATACCCTTGGCTCTGCACAATGATCCACAACCTGGCAAATTTCGGGCAACTGTACTGTCTGTTAAAGATTCTGTTTAAATCTTATTGTTATGGTCATTTTTATCACTCTTACATTCTAAATATGAAGTCAGTCCAATAAACATTAAGGATTCTCTTATCTATAAATGAGTTATGTCAACAATTCCTACCAACAGAGCCCCATAATGTAGCTCAAATCACTTATAACTCAAATTTTGTGATTAACATATCTTTGTAGCAATTTGACCCGGAAACCATACACCACTGCTCTTGACTGTGCCCAAGTAAACCATGGTACACGGGGTGAGATAACCAGCAGCACTGTAGCCCTGTGTAAGTAAAAGCACCCAGGAACTTGTGTGAGTGTGCTTGTGCGGGTATGAGTGTGGTCGGGTGTGATGCATGGGATCAGGGATGGCATGGGGGAAGAATGTGAATGGAATGAATGTTTCCAAAGGTAGCCAAAAGCAGATTGAAGTAAATTGAAGACAATAGTCTTTGAGAAAAAATATTTTTGTGCTATTACATTTGTGTGAGGTTTAGAATATATGAGTAGATTATTTTTTATCTTTATTGTTCAGTTTATTAATTACATTTTCCCCCTATAGCTCCCCTCCACCCAGTACCTATCCCACTCTCCGCCCTCACCTCCCCCCCACTGTCCTCTCCCATAGTTGCATGATTTTTGTCCAGTCTCTTGCTGCAGTTCCCACACCCCTTTTCTCCCCAAGAAATGTCAGTCCATTCCCTCTCTATGTCCATGATTCTGTTCTATTCCCCAGTTTATCCTGTTCATCAGATTGTTAATCCCCTTGATTTTTTCATTCATTTGTTGATAGATGTGTATTTCTTGTTCATAATTTATATTTTTACCTTTTTCTTCTTCCTCTTCTTAAACAATACCTTTCAGCATTTCATATAGTATTGGTTTGGCGGTGATGAACTCCTTTAGTTTTTTCTTATCTGTGAAGCACTTTATCTGACCTTCAATTCTAAATGATAGCTTTTCTGGATAGAGTAATCTTGGTTGTAGATTCTTGATATTCATCACTTTGAATATTTCTTGCCACTCCCATCTGGCCTGCATAGTTTCTGTGCTCCCTTATAGGTAACTAACTGTTTTTCTCTTGCTGCTTTTAATATTCTCTCTTTATCTTTTGCTCTTGGCATTTTAATTATGAGGTGTCTTGGTGTGGTTCTCTCTAGATTCCTATATTTTGGGGTTCTGTGCACTTCTTGGGTTTTTAAGTCAATTTCTTTCACCAGGTGGGGGAAGTTTTCAGTCACTATTTCTTCTAGTAGGTTTTCATTATCTTGCTCTCTCTCTTTTTCTGGCTCCCCGATAATTCTGATGTTGGTATGCTTGAGGTTGTCCCAGAGGCACCTTATACTATTTTCGATTTTTTGGACTCTTTTGGCTTCTTGCTTTTCCGGCTGAGTGGATTTTGCTTCTTTGTATTTCAAATCTTTAACTTGATTCTTGCAGTTGTCTTGACTGCTTTTAGGTCTTTGTATAATATTTTTTATTTCAGTCAGTGTATGGTTAATTTCTAGTTGGTCCTTTTTCATATCCATGTAGGTGTTGTTCATTTCCTCATAGGTGTTGTTTATTTCCTTGTAGTTCTCCTTAAGTTCATCGGCCTTTTCTAGTAGCCTCTTCATAAACCTAATTACTGTGGTTTTGAACTCTGTGTCTAGTCGTCTTTTTTTCTCCATTTCTTTCACAGCTGAGTTCTTTCCTTTTCTCTGCATTGTGGTTGCTTCCCTGAGTTGGTCCCTTAGTGGTGTGTGGTAGGTATCCTCTAAGGGACAGTGGCTCAGCTTCCTTATGCGGTGCACAACGTCAGCATTAGCTCCGCCCTACTTGGCGTGCTATGCGGCGCGCAGGGTCAGCGTCAGCTATGTGGCGCACAGAGTCAGCGTCAGATATTTGGCTCCCGGGTCTCAGTGTTGGGTGTTAATGGCTGGGCCCCTCCAAGAGGAATCCATCACTGGTCTCCCCGTTCCCAGACAACTTTGCCTCTCCCCAAATAATTCTGCACGGCCAAAGTCTCACTCAGGGTTGCAAAACAAAGCAGTCCAGTGGTCTCCGAGCGAGTGAGCAAGTCACGCGTCCTCTGCCTGGTCGCAGACTCCATGAACTGCTGTTCCAATTTACCCGCGCACTCTCCCCAAACTCGCAGACCTCAGCCACGCCCGGGGTCTTCCTTTTCCCAACCTGGGTCCTCGCCTGGACCTGGGGAGTTGGTGCTGTGGGAGGCCTCTGCCCTCCCCGTTGGAGAAAACCAGCTGGGTTTGCTGCTGTCCGTCCTTCACTGCTCGCTCACGAAAGGCTCCTAACCTCACTCCTTGCTTATCTTCAAAGCTGCGCACCGCTGCTCCTCCTGAGTCACAGCGTCCCACTTTTACTTTTATCTGTGGAGTTTTCACTCAGCCAGCTTTCTGGTGATTCTGGATGATGTTTGTTTTGTAGTTAAGTTGTAGTTTCGGAATTGTTGCAGCAAATAGGTGCTTACCTATGCCACCATTTTGGTTCTCCCCCTGAGTATATTATTTATAAAGATAAAAAGGAAAAGGAAAGACTGACACAAGTCAAACTAGAGATTAAAGTTACCACATTAATGGATTGAAGACATGTGTCAACTCTACATTCATATTATGTGCCAGGAGATAATGAATAACACAGCTGAGAAGTTTAGCACAGTGTCTGGCACACAATATGTGACCTGTATATGTTGCTAACTATTCTTTTAGATATTGAAAAAGAAAAATCAGGAGTATCAATAGAATTTATGTTAGTTTTATCTGATACTTATATGAATCCAAGTAAATTATTATAATTTTATTTCCTTAGGTCAGTTAGTATGCTGTGAGTCTACTTAATACATTTAAAGTCATTTCTTCAAAGACTCCATGTAGCAGAGTGAAGAAATAAAATTATTAATTTCTGTTAATATTTTAACTGGATAAATTGGATGACGTGCATTTTTAAGGAAGTCTAATGCAAATAGGAGGTAAGCGATAGCTCAATATCTATCCTGTCCATTACACCTGTTGCTGTGCTCCAAACCTCTCCATGATTTGATGCACTCTTCCCAAACCCACGTCTCACACATCAACTCCTAGCCAACCTTAGTAAACCAAAAGTTTGCTTATCCACCCCAACCCCCAAACTGTGGAAACCTGATGGAAAGAATTACACTGCAAGCCCTCATACAGAGTAAGTCAGCAGTTCTCACAGTGTTAAAACCTAGGATAAGCAAACTTCTCTCTCTCTCTCTCTCTCTCTCTCTCTCTCTCTCTCTCTCTCTCTCTCTCTCTCTCTCTCTGTGTGTGTGTGTGTGTGTGTGTGTGTGTGTATGTGTCAGTCATATTGGTCCAGGATGTTTGCTTCTTCATATCCCTGCCACCAGAAAAAGTCCTCAAGCAGAGATATGATATGCACATACTTTGGGTAGGAAGCTAGAGGAGTGTGTGTGTGTGGGTGGGGGGTGTTCCGGAGATGTAGGCAGGGGGCTCACAACATCTACTATAGACACATAGGGGGTGTTTTAGAGGTATTTACTTTAAAGTGCTTAAACAGTGACTAGTTAGTAGTGTGACTTTTTTAGGCTTTGATTTCTCATCTGTAAAATGATGAGTGTGTTGACAAATACAGTCTACAATCTTTCCATCCAGATAGCTTTATGTTTTCACTGAGTAACTGTTTTCTTTAGATCACAGAAGACCAACTAGCTGTGTTCCTTTATTTTTTACAATAAGTCTGTGATTACTCCTCTTCTCAAGTGAACACCTAACAGAACTTAGACATCTTTCAATTCTGAAAGGCAAAGGGAAAGCTTTCTCTTTATTTTTTTAGCTGAAATCTATCTGACATATCTCTGTAGAAACATGAAAGAGTATAACTTCTACATCATTATTTGTCTTTATATCTTAAAAGGTCAAGTCAAAGTATATCCATTTATCCCTGAAAAATAATAACCGTATTTCTGAGGATGCCTGTGTTGAAATAAAAACCTCATATTATATTAAATCAACCCTTTTATTCATACCAATGTGGCAGTCTCTCTATTATGGTATAAAATAATTGCTCTAGATCAACCACTGCTATCTTTCATTAATATCATGAAATGTCATGCGTTTGTATTGTAACTAACAGAAATCAGAGTGTTTTTTATAGGTGATAGAGTACATTTTAATTTGTTCCACTTCTCTGTAAATATAATTTTACTAACAGTATAAAGAAAAAGGAAAGGCTACTACAGAAGAAAATAAATGAAATAAATTCTGAAAATTTAAAAAGCATGACATTCCATCTGAATAATATACAAATGCTTTGAAAACAAATAAAAATGCCTAATAGCCTGAACTTCATTAGCCTAGCTTTAGGAACTACATTTAATTAAGTTATATTTCAAAGAGCTCCTATAAATTCAAATTGTTCATTGATTCAGATATAACTTGTCTTTAATTAAAACATGCAAAATTGTTAAAGTGTTAGTTATAGAAGCCACAATTCAAATGTTCTAAGGAATCCAAGACTCTCAACATAGTCCTAGTTCAGTTGTATACTGTATTTCATCTTTCATTCAAATTTTTAAAAAGGAGGGACAGAGCACAGGAACTCTGTGGACAATAATTCTTCAGGCATACTTTTGCAACTTATTTATTTTAATTTCATAAGGTATAATTATTTAGAAAATGTATTTTTCCTTGGGAGCATTAAATAAAACCTTTATATTTTTCAAAATATTATACACAAAGTTGTACCAAGCAGAGACAGCATGATGCAATACAAATGCACTAAATGACAAATTGAAGGATCTGAATTTTATTTCTTGGTGCAATTTTTAGCCTGTGTTAGTAAGCAAACAAATTCACCTACTCAAAGTTGTTTTCTCTTCTCATTTATCAACTGAACCAAGAACTCCAACTTTAAATTATTGCAGTGATAATTTAATGCTATAATTTATCTCAAAAAAACTTTGCAAATTTTAAAGATATATATATATATATATAACAAATATTAATATTATATAGCATGTAAATTATTTTATAACTGTTTTACACAATTTTAATGAAGGCTAGAGTTTAATATACAATTACTTAATACCTTAGATACTTGTTTCAGTAATATAATTATAGAAATAAAATAGAATAAGAGAAAGTTGTAACACTGAATAAAAAGTAAAAAAGATATTTATTTTGGTTAAGTATAAATAATAAAATGTCAATAGTTTTAAATAAGAAATTGAGGTAAAATATTAACTGAACAACTAAAGGACTTGCCTAAATGAAGTTATTTTAATCACAAGGGATTACTTCAGTGGGAAGTAAAAATATGGCAGAGAGGCCGAGATAATTAGAGAGTTGTCTACGTTTTAAACTGTGCTTCCAGATGTGTTAACTGAACAAAGGAACACATCAGCGTATTCATCTTTTGATCAGACTAACTTCTTTCCTAGTGCATGAGAAACTCAGTATGAAAAACATTTTACATTTAAAGAATCAAGAAATGTCAGTCAATATTCAGGTGAGAAGTCTGAAGAGAATATATTAGCAGCTAATTAACCTCTACAAACACAATTTCCTCTCCACAAAATTAGAAAGCTGTGTTCTTTCCTCTGTTGTGAATTTTGGTTACTTTCATGGATAACTTGTTTAGTAAAACTATAGCAGCTCTACAAACACCCCAGTGAAAGAAGTGAAATGAAAGCAGATAAAAAACAAACAAACAAACAAACAAAAACTACCACCCAAATTTTACACTCAAAAAGCAAAATTTTCAAATTATATCCAGAGTGCAAGATACATCTAAACATATTTAATCAAAACTGATAAATACCACTATACATAACGCCTGTCAAGATCAAGTACATGTACAAAAATCACAGTGATGGAATTAGCCTAGTTTTGTTTGAAAATTGCTTAGAGATTGTTTAAAGCAGAAATCAGGTCTTAATAAATTTAGAAAGTTTAGGGAAGCTTCAGCTAAGAAGTTTCATGTAAGAGCTTGAGAAAATATTGGTATTTATAGTATAACATTGACAAATAAAACAGAAAACACCCAATTAAATTTTAATGTCAGATAACTTTTTTTAGTAAAAGGATGTTCCAAACTTATATAAATGATGTTTGTTTACCTGAAACTCAAATGTATTGGGCATCCTGTACTTTCATGTGCTAATGTAGCAACCCAAATTTGTAAGACATTATTATATAATTTTAAAATATTTTCTAGGATTTCTTTACAAGTTTAAAATTATTGTTGTGGGAATTTTTTCTGAAGATGGAGGATGCATTAATTACTGGCTTTGAAATTAAATCTGGAATAATGATCTCAAATCACATCAAATTACAAACTGCTCTCGTCTTTTAAAAACCACCCAAAAGGCCAAAGAGCATTTGTTCTTCAAAGTTGAAATCAATCTTTAGTCAAACACACTGTATGTGGAAATGGCATTTCCAGTTTCAAATAATTACCTGGTCTTGTTCACTTAATTCTCATTTTGTAATTCACTAAGGAATCATGAAATCAGGTGCACTGATAATTCAGCAGCAGTTTATTATTTTGGGATGCTTTGCTAAAACTCATAATAGAGAAGCACGGCTGTCTTCTCAAAGATCACCTCTGTCGATTTCCATAACCTGATCATGCAAGTAGTAACTACTTACATTCAAACTTTCAATCGATCCTGGGATTCCTCCAAACTTATACCTTAGGTCAAATAGAACAGCATTCTCAGATAGAGGTCATTCTTGATGTCAAAGGTACTGGAAAAGACTGACACTGGTGGAACCAGCAAACCAAGCGCTTTAAGGGATAGTGCGGTAAGCCAAATTCTTCCTGTCACCACCAGTTAGCTTTGTTGTTGAGGATGCTATGGTGAGGAAGTCTACTATCCCCAGGAATTCATGAAAAGAACTTAGAACTAGCCTCCATAAAAATTCTGGGTCCTTATAATTTCTAAACTAAAGTCAAACTAGTCATGTACAAACAAAATAAAGTAGGCTGGAGAACTGTGTGATGAATTACATAGAATTAATACAATAAATATAGATTTGTTTCGTAGGTTTTGTTTCTTATAAATTAGGTTAGTCACTAAAAACTTCAACTCAAATTTTCATACATTTAAGACAATTGCTCAATTGCAAGTTGCTTATTTTAACTTTTTTTTTCAATCCTTGTTTAACTAACTCTCAGATCTATAGTTGTATTTAAAACTGACAAATTATGTACAAGGGTATTAATAGATTGCTGGATCTCTATGTGTATAATATATATTTATTTGTGACAGACATCAGTCTTACAAATTCCAATGACTTAAAACTTCTATCACAGCTTTCACTGATATCTGTATGGCCATCCTCCGACTTTTTAATTGACCAGTCATTTATTTGTTACTGGACTGTGTGTAGAGATATCAAGTGTTGCATTTGAAAAGCTCTAATGAAGATTTTAAAGGTCGAAATAAGCATCATTGTTTTAAGAAAACTATTCCATTCTTAGAGGAAACTACAAAACATGTTTTTTTAAAGAACTCAGTTAAAATAAATATTTCAAGGATAATAATTGTTTAAAAACTTTATCAGGAGAAAAAGGATATATGTTAAGAACCTGCAATTATGTGATTAAGCATTGAAAATTCAGTCATGAGCTTCCTGACTGACTGTGAGAGAAGGAAATCATGGTCATAGCATTATTCTCCTTGTCTGATGAAAAGAATAAATGAGACTTTTGCTTTGAGACAGAAACTTCTTCCTATAATCAAAGCTTGAAGGACATGATCTTCAAAATATTTTCTTAGAAAACACAAAAAGATTCTTCTCTCTCTCTCTCTCTCTCTCTCTCTCTCTCTCTCTCTCTCTCTCTCTCTCTCTCTCTCTCTCTCTCTCTCTCTCTCTCTATATATATATATATATATATATATATATATAGTATATTTGTACACACAGAAAACATACAATAGTCTAATACCATTCTTTAAGATTTCTTTATATTTTATCACAAACTTTTAGTGAAATTCTCAAGAAATGTGTTTGTTTTGTAGTGTAAAGAGAACAGAGAACCTAAGATTACCAGCACTCATTTTTCTTCCCAGTAGAGAAAAAAATGATACAGCATGTACATAAAACATATATATGCTTACATAAATACTGAAAAGAATTGCACTGAACTTGATCTTTGTAGAGCCATCTTTTGTAAAACAGGGTATGAACAATAATAATGAAAATAATATTCATTTATTGATAATTTAATGTGGGAACATACTACCTCTTGAATTGCTCATCTCAAATATTAAGGTGATGTATATTATTACAGTATATAGGTGAGGAAACAAAGGTGCAGGTAGGTAAGCCAATTTCACAAAGCTACATAGGGAATAGCAAAATAGAATTTGAAGCTAAGTCTATCTAACATCACAGCACATATAATTTCCTCCAAGGAAATGAGTACCCTATGTTTATTTAGTAACATTAAATTAGTATACTATATATTTTTAAATTATGAATATTCAATAAACATGATGATAAACACAAGAAGCATCCATGGAATAGAAACACTAAATCCCAAACCTCTCAACTTCTGAATCACAATGTTCCTTCCTGGTGAGATTCTGAAATGCTATTTTTTCAGTTAGCAAAAGGACATCAAAGTAAGACGTTTCTCCAGATTGGTCTGTGCTTTTTCAAATCTCCCTGACTAATTATTGCCAGCAAGCCCAAGAATAATGCAGATTATATAAAGAAAAAAATGATAATCACAGGGTGAAGATGTACAGAAAATAAGGTCCCATCAGCATGAAGAAAGGGAGTAACAAGTAAATCATAAACTAATATTTCATTACTGTCTATTTCACTAGAGGGCAGCCAAGATAGAAAGCTAACAGTCCAGAAGCACACTCCAGTACATTAGCAAATACTATTTGGATAAATATATTCGGCATGGTATGTTTACTTAGATGCTATCAATGTTTATTAGGTATTTTATATGACCCTCAAACAATTTTGGGGACATGAAATTTACTAAAAAAATGTTTAAAACTACAAATTAATTTTTATATAATTAAAGACATATTGGTAATATGTAAAATTTAGTATATTAAATGCACACCAAAATGTATTTACAAATTAGTTAAAGGCATGATTTTAAAAACTAAATTTACATAACATATGTTGGCACACTATGCAATCAACTGTCCCCACTTTTGCTTTAACTCAATAAACATTGCTTTTAAATTTAGGGACAATCAGTGCAAATAATACCTATTTAATTACTTGTTTTGTTGACTTCTCTTTAATTTTGGATCAGGTATCCCAGCTGGAAGCCCTTTGTCACCAAATTTCATGACATAAAGAAAGCTGCAGGCCAGCTGGACAGCACTTTAAGTTAAACTCCTGATACATGTCAGTCAGTCTCTTCCAGGGGAGAAGCTGGGAAATCTATCCACAAGCAACTCGGAAGTCAGTTATCCTGATGGTTCTGTGTAATCAACTTTTACTCTACAATCCCTAGTAATTTATCAGTACCCTGCTTTGTGGTTGTTGTTAATGGGATATTTTCCCATTGATTTCTAAACAGAGTGGTAGGGAGAGGAGGAGACTGAGAGAAAGAAACATCAATGTGAGAGAGACACCAATTGGAGGTCTCCCTCCAGCAAGCACCCAGACCAGAGCCAGGCATGGAGCCTGCAACCAATGTATGTGCCCTTGACCAGAACCAAATCTGGGATCCTTCAGTTCACAGTCCCATACTCCAATCACTGAGCGAAATTGGCTAGGGCCCTGACTTCTTTAATAAAAGAAATTTACACTTTTTTTTCATTTAAATACTCTGCATCTCTTAAAAATTATCTAAATAATTAGGGGAAGGACTCTCTTTTTAGTGAAATCATAAACTACTATTTCTCTCCCCAAAAGGAGAGATTCATCTGTACAATCTCAAGTAACAGTTAATAACTAAGCTATTAATCAGCATTAATCATTTCCAATGTTTTCCTTACTTTTTTATTTCTTTTATAAATAGGATGCAGAAGGGAAATAAATTTGGAAATTGAGAAACTTCTCTTTTTCATGAAAATGTGCTTAGACTTTTTCACAAAGACCTCTGTTTATAAACTTATTATCTACAGGTGAGAGTTGCTTACATTTTCCTGTTTTCACATTACCAGTTTGCCTAGCGTTAACATGATTAAGTAGACTTCCTATCAAGCTACAAAATAGATACCTAATACCCTTTAAAATCAAAGTATTTTGATGAATTTAATTTGGTCAATAGTAGCCTTGAATTTTACATCTGAAGAATTTCAAAACTCTTGAGAGATATGGCTCTTTGGCACTTTCAGGCAGAGCTATGAATTATAGTGCAATTGCCATCTTTGTTCTAAATCCACAAAGCTTCCAACATGGCCTAGCAGTGCTTTTGTGGAGAGACCTTGGCTTTTCTTGTCATTGCTGCTTTTTTGCTGTGAGTCACATAGTATGACTCAAGACAATTTATAATCATCAGTGAAATACCCTTGACATTTGAGAGTACTAAGAAAGGAAACAATGTAAGTGGGCCACAAAGAGTGCCATACCAGAGAATCCAATGTTCTACAGTTTCCAACATCCTGTTGGTGCTTATTCTTCTATGTGCATTCAAATAAGAAAATAGAGTTTGATGAAAATGGCATACAATGTGATTATCCATTTGTGGCATAAAATGATTCATGTTTTTCACCATTGTCCCTTGCAAGCTAATAACTAATTATGAATCAGAATTTAGAATTAGAAGCCTGTGAGAGAGAAGAAATGTGTAAATTAAAAATCTAGGTTATTAAATTAATAAGTTAACTTCATGAGTCAGAATTTCAGAGAAGATCCTATAAAAACTAGAGAAACTTCTGGGAAGCCTCAGGATTTACATCCATCATAATAAAATAACAGAAACATTGATATTCTCTGGCAGGTCGGTTTGTTTCCCTTCCAGCCAAAGAAATAGACTGAAGTCATCTTGGGTATATGATTTAGTCATTTTCACTTATCACAAGGATGATGAAAAATAAGTTAGCATGAAACTATCAAGTATATATTATAGATGTATTTCAAGTTGGATTTCATAATCTATTCAGAGTGTAACTAATGCTCTTTATTTCAAAACAAAAACTGTTCAGAACATAAAAACTCTTGAGAATTTCAAATAAAAGTGCAGAAATGTAAAATGTATTAGATTTTACCAATCATGAGCTGTAAGGTAATGAGATTCCAACACTCACACAAACACTATGAGTACAGAAATGTTTTCAGGACATTTTATAAGCTTAAAATCGCCGTGCTAAATATTTATTTATTTATTTGCTTATTGATTAATTTGTTTTGCTCAGAGCAAGAACAGAACTGATAAAAATGGATGTTCTAATTCCATATTACCCTTTTTATTTAACATTTCACAGTCACTTGCCTTGTGTATCTTCCAAAAAAAAATGTTTCAGAAGGGAAACAGCACATTTGCCTCCTCTATTAAAATGATCATTTTTGGAGAACTTCCAAAATGCTAGGTATATATACATAAACTATCTCATTTAATTTCTACATCTCTTTGGGAATATGAATATATGTAGCAACAGGGTCCTTCAGGCTTAACCTGACCTATGGCAATATAGGTTAGGAGTTGGAAAAATATCAGGAATCTGTTTAATGCATTCATTTGCTGAAGGTCAATGGATTATTTCCTTAAAAAGGAGAAACACACGGACAAGAGTTCATGAAGACATTGGAGAGATGAGACTAAGACAAGAAATAAGTCTCCTTAAACTCTCTCAGACAAAGGTATTTCTGCCCTCACTGACAGAAGGACTTAATAAATAATGAATGAGCTGATTTCTTCAGATACTTTGTGACACATGGAATATAAGAACAAGCTTTAGAGCCCTAGTGATTTAAAACCTATTGGGTTGGTGTTATCGTTACTGGGTTTTTAAAATATACATATTATTATTATTTTTAATTTTTTATTGATTAAGGTATTACATGTGTCCATATCTCCCCATTGCCCCCCATCCCAACCCACTGCTATACACCCTCTTGCTCCTTATTGGTTATATGGCATTCAAATATTTTCTCCAGTTCTGCAGGTTGTCTTTCACTCTGTTGACTGTTTGCTTTACTGTGCAGAAGCATTTTAATTTTGCATAGTCTCACTTGTTTTTGTTTTTGTTGCCTGTGCTTTTTGTGCCATATCCACAGAACCATTGCCAAGAACAATGTCATAAAGCTTTTGATAAGGATTTTTTTAGTCTAGGAGTTTTAAAGCTCCATACTAGACAAGTGTTGGCAAGAATATGAAAAATTTGGAACACTTACACATTGCTGGTGAGAAGATATAATGGTGCAGCTGATACTATTGTGATTAATATAGTTATTAATAATAGGGAAGGGGCAAAGGGGAAGGCCAAATATGATAGGCATGTCATTTGGGCAGCTTTGCCAGAAAGCTAAAGCTTTATACTCTCTTCCTCTTGGCATGTTGTGCTTGACTCTTGGCTCCCCTGCATTCATACACATGGTGGACTCCACACACAATGAACTAACTGACTACAATTAGCCTAATACTGAACTGGACCCAGCTGCAACATGGGATAGAAATTCTGGACACTAGCTTTTATTTTAGCTCTACTGAAATCCCAGTTGCACTTCTTCCATGACTGGACTAAGAGATATGGGATTTTGGAAACTCAGGAATATAATTCTGCTATTGGGGGAAGGGTGGCAAAGCACAACAGTCATGAAAGCTGACAGATGCTCTATGGACTGTGTGAGTATCCATCCAAGGACTTGTGTTGTTGTGGCGCAACTTCTACGACCAGTTGCAAATGACCACGGAGGCAGTTAAGTTGGTAATAAGCAGGCAAGGATTTATTGAAAACTGACCAGAATGGTATGAGACCTAACACTCAAAGACCACACCGCCCCAGGTGCAGGCAGTCCTTTTAAAGGGGTCTGAACCATAAATGTTATTGCCCTGCCTTTGGGGAACAGCCCAAGGCTTCATCTGGGGAAGGGGTGCCAATAGACTATGAATGACCCTGTTGTTCACTCTTTATCTTCTAACTATGTATTGTGCTAGATGTGGGAAAGTGTATCTTGTAAAAACAGGTGGTGTAGCTACATAATTGGCACCTACCAGTTACTCCTCTAGTTCTAGTCTTCAAAGGGTGTTGTTTTTTTTTTTTTTTTTTTTTCTCTAGCCATCAAGGTCTCAAGCTGGAAACTAAAGCAATATTTTTTTTTTGTTTTAAGCAAGCAGGGGTGAACTGAGGCCAAAGTTTCAAACAGCAGTTTTACTCTAGATAAATATTTTTATGACCTTATTTCAGTGTCAGCCTGCTTGTGAACACCTGAGTCTAATCTTGGGGTTTCTGGAAAATATTTTTCTTGGTAGAGAGAGTGCTTACAGGAACATAGAAAAATAATTACTGAGCATCTTACAGAGATAATTATGCTGGTGGAGATTACAGAGCTGTTAAAGAGAAAACCACAGGCCCAAAATGGTGGCACTCCTGCTAAAAGTCCATGATACCAAACCAAGATTAAACACCTGATCTAATTGCACTGCCAGCCTCTCCCAGGCATGTAATCTTAATCAAGTCTGAATTTGCTGGTCAAGTACCTATAAGGTAATCTGTCATCTGGGCCCTCTCCATCCCCCCAAGAGAAAGAAGACCAATCTGCATAATAAAGACCTTTGCCATTCTCCTACTCCACCCTCTCAAGAAGAGGTCCCAGTCTAAATACTGTCTAAAATATTCCTTCCCTTCCCCTCCCCTCTCCTCTTTTCTTCTCTTTTCTTTTGTTAATAATCCCCTTGTCTCAAGCTTCTTAATATAAAAAGCTTCCATATTGTACAATTCCAGGAGGCTCCTTGTAGAGCAGGGTCCTTGTAGTTGCTAGATGAGATGCTTTCTAATTCATGAATCCCTTTCTTATAGCCAATTCAATCTTCAAATTTACTTGGTTGATTTTTTTTAACATAGGTAACAGTTTTGAGATAAATAAATTGATATTCAAGAAGCTATTATTTTTCTAAATCTCATTTTAAATTAGCAGTAGCGCCTAAATTTGAAAGATATGTATAACTCTAAGCCCAGGGACCTGTAACCATAGCTGGGGACCTACATATTAAGAAAAGAATGTTCAGTTCAAGCAAATATTATTATTTCTCCAGTAAAACTGACACTGATGCTTATATTAAAAACACAACTAAATACTCAAGTAATTATTTTTCATAAAAAATTACATATATGCTACTCTCTCTCTTATGCATTGTAATAAACTAGTTTTCTTAGTAATACTCTAGCTATAGCTGTTATCTCTAAGAAGTTTGCATTTTAGTGCTGGAAAAAAGTGGATAAAGGAAAATTATACAGTGAGTACCTACTTAAATAGGAATATATACTGGGAATAAAAGGCTATGTAAAACAGACAACAAATCCTGGATGAGTAAATGAAAGACAAGAAGAAATAAGGGAGACAATTCTATGCAAAAATTATCAAAAGTTCTGCAGATGAAGGAAAAAAATATCCTCCTAGGCAAACATCAAAAAGTTTACTCTGTTTTTGGCTTAGCATTTCTGGAGTGTGTTAATAGCTGCTGGGAAGAAGTTGAAATAGAAAATAGGAAAGGTAATGTCAGCATAAGATAGTCCAAATCTGTAGAGAATTTTTATGTTTATTTGAACCAAACTGACAACATATGCCAGTAAGATCTCAAATGTTCCTGAGAATAATAATTTTGAAGCTTCTTTTGTGCATTTAAATTGAGGGAACATAAGGAAGATTACATGAAGATGGAAGAAAGCAAAGCACACATTAGATTATACGATACTTGACAAGATTAGGTGCTCTCTTGGGGATGATTACGCTTACTCTAAAGGTGTGTTAACCTAGATTCCAAAAACAGTGGAGAAGACTTGCTTAAAGCAAAGATAAATCTTTCAGTAAAAAGTGATATGCCTGGATATGACTACCAACCATGACTTGCCATTTAGGAATTTAAGATCAGTTCACCCTGTGCCTGTGAGGGTTTCCATAAAACCCCTTTTCTCATCCACAATAATATAAGGTCAGTTCATGAAGGGGCTGGTATACCATTTATGCTAAATGAAGAGTCACTGGAGATTTTTTTTCAAAGAGCTACACACTCAAGGAGCAGACTCAGTGAACACTAAAGCCACCCTGAATCGTGGCCTGTGTCGACACCTGCACAGTAGCTGTGCTGTAGTCACAGTTTATCAGTCTGGGATCAATCCCTCCCAGTGTCATTCCAGTGACAATCCAAGCTCAACTAAATTAGGACAGTACACATAGCCCAAACAGGTTGAGGAGGCTCTGCCACTGGGCTCTATATGACACCTACTACACAGGTCCACTCTACTAAGTCTGGTAGATGTAGCATCACTACTAATACATACAAACAAACATAGGGAAACTGTCAAAATGTGAAGACAAAGAAACAGGTCCAAAATGAGAAAACAGAAGAAATATCCAGAAAAAGAGCTAAATAAAATAGAGGCAAGGAAACTAACAAATACTGAGTTCCAAGCAGTGGTTATAGGGATGCTCAAGGAATTCAGTGGAAACTTCAATAGCATAAGAGAAGACATAGAAACTATAAAATAGAACCAGTCAGAAATGAAGGACATGTTAACAGAAATGATGAATAATTTACAGGGAATCAACAATCGAGTAGATGATGTTGTGAATCAATTCATCCAATCAGAATAGCGAAAAACACCTAATCATAAAAGTAAATAGAAAACAAAGAATCACCCCCTTCCCCTAATGAAAATAATGTAAGGAGCCTCTGGGACAACTTCAAATGTACCTACATTCACATCATAAGGATACTAGAAGGAGAAGCAAGAGAGCAAAGAATTAAAAAACTATTAGAAAAAAAAATGACAAAACTTTCATAACCTGGTGAAGTGAATAGACATATAAGTCCAGGAAGCATAGAGTCCCAAACAACATGAAACCAAAGAGACTTACACCAAGATACATCATAATTAAAATGAAAAAGATTATATATAAGGAGAGAATCTTAAAAACAGTAAGAATAGCCTAGCCAATATTGCTCAGAACACCTGTGTCCTTCCTGGGGCCACCTGGCATGACCACAGAGCAATCTTCAGATGGCTGTTACTTGATGTGGAGGTCCCCAGTAGAAGTCAAGCTGCAAACCAAGGTGTGCTGCCACTAGTGAAGGGCCCTTAGAAAGAGGTAAGGGGTATGTAGAAGCCAGATGGGCCACTGGAAATGGCTTGGGACGAGATCTCAGGGAATCACTACAGAAGAGCAAACAGGATGAACCATGTTGATGGACACTCAGATACAGGGCCACCCTGCCATCTGTGTGTGTGTGTGTATGTGTGTGTGTGGCTGGGGGGAGGTGTTTCAAAAAAGGAACAATAAACTCTGCCAACACTTTTGTTGGCCAGAAAGAAGTTCCCACCCATCAACTCTCATCCTGATGCCAGACAATGCTGTTCCTCCCCATATTTTCCTGGTTCCTTTCAAGCTTCTGCCCCAGTGCTAAAGCTTGGAGGGAGGGAGTCTCAGTAAGTTCTTGCATGTGCGCTTTAAGAGGAACTGCCTGGGTCTCCAGCAGTCCTCTCTCTGTCACTCCGTCATAATCCAAGCTGATTTTTATAGACAGAGTTATGGAGACTTCTCTTCCTGGCTCTGGAACCCTTGGCTGGGAGGCCTGGTATGGGGCTGGGACACCTTGCTCCTCGGGGGAGAACTATGCAGCTGAGATATTCCTCTGGATTTTATCCATCACATGTGTTGTGAGACCAGCTCATTCTGTGTCTCCATCTCCTCCTATCAGTCACCATGTGACTTCTTCTTTAAATCCCTAATTGTATAATTCAGCTAGATTTGAGGCAGTTGTGAATGATTGCTGTTCTGCACTTTAGTTGTAATTCTGATGTGGTTGTGGGAGGATTTGAGTACTTTTAATAAGATGCAAGTCAAGTTATAAAAGGTTAATAAAATCCTAAATTCAAAAACTCTCTTCAATAGTGTAATCTGGCACCAGCTGATGGCAATAATTAACTCTAACTTAAACATTGATGAGGATGATTCTGGGTGCAATGCATGGCTAGAATTTTTAGAATATTGGCATCATTTTCAGGAATTTCTCAATGATTTAGCAATTTTTTCATTAGCTTAATCCTAGGTTAATGAGGCAACAGACTAGTCTTGAAAAATATAGACTCAACATCCATCTCTCCACTTTCTAAGTCACAGATACCTGTCCTTTCCAATTTATCCATCCCTTCCTGAGAGGAGGGGCAAGAAAAGAGAAAGAAATATACCCAGCCTCATTTAGATTCAAGTTTGCATTATTCTAGGATAATGACCATGATGTATATCTTTAGGGGTTCTGTTGTATTATAATGTGACCTTGGTTTTACCTATATCTAAATCTAAATCTATATCTATATCTATACCTATATCTATACCTATACCTATACCTATACCTATACCTATACCTATATCTATATCTATATCTATAGATATAAAAGGCTAATATGCAAAGTGTCCACTCGGGAGTTCGACCAGGAGACCAAGAATTCAATCCCTCACTATTACATGTGCTGACCACCAGGGGGTGGAATGGACCATGGCAGGTGAACAGCCGGCAGTGGGGTACTGCTGGCCAGGCCTAAGGACCCGACCCATGCCTGACTTTCATGCACTGGACCCCTAGTAAGAATAATAGAGAGGTCTGGAAGATCATTAGAAAATATTTAAAATTGTTAAAAATGAAAACAATATTATTGGCTAGGTTATTAATGAATATTTTATTCCTTCTATTTTTCAATAAAGAAAATAACATAGGGATTATTCCCCATGTTAATTTTTTTCTACTCTCCTATTTTATAAGCTCTTACCATGACTATAAGTACGAATAAACAGAAAGACAAAAATACCATAAATTTTCCTGAGTCTTTTCTATTAAATTGATTTCCCACAATATGGGAGTAAGTCAATTTTGCACTGTGGGTCCTTTCCATCTATCTTAATAATGAGGAAAGACTGACAAACAATCTTAAAAGAAAACAGCTGTAAAAAATTGATTGTTTCCCTACATACAAATGTTGCAAAAATTTTAATTAATTAAATATGCAAGTTCTTATTTGGGAAGGGCAATTCGGCCAAAGTTAGAAACTGAGAGAGACTAATAGATCACTTTGACCACCTATTAAATTCATTTATTTATACTTTAAGACAGAACACTGCTTTCCCATTTTTATTTTACTCCCCCACTATTTAATCATTAAAAATTCAACTCTTCCATAACCAGGACCTACACCTAATTATAATTTAGAATAGCATTTATATTTATACATTATAATAAAAGAAATGAAGTATGTTTTTATGGCTCACATAATTATAACTGTTGGTGCTACAATCAATAAAATAATCCAATTCCATGGAATGAATAGGATAGATGAAATAGTTAAATACATAATACTAGTATCTATTAATTTAATTCATATAAACACAAAATTTTAAATATTACTATTTTTACAGCTACATTTCATAATGAGATTTGGGCAAAGTGATTAGATACACACACACACACACACACAAACGCACACACACATACATACACATATGGGTGGGCAAGAGTGGGTTTAGAGTTATTTGCATGGAAAGACATATGGTTATGATTATTACAATACCTTTATTAACTCTGCTCAGCATACTCACAATTATAAACCTACTTTTGTCCACCCCTATATGTATAATTAAAGCCAAATTTGAACTAACATATTCTGATTGACACTCAATAACGTTCAATTTCACTAGAATTTTTTTTCACTTTCTAATTTAGTTTCTCTGTGAAGTTGAAGCTAAAAACAGCTCCTCAAAGGTTTAATTACTGGACAATTTCTAGATGTCTGTACTAAGCCTACACAGTAACAAGTTGATGCTAATAACCCATACATAAAGATCCTTCTTATTAAAATACAAATTAACCCCCCCTCATGTTTATACATGTGTAAGTACAATTAATATTGCAGGCTTAGTTGGAAGTAAGACTGTTATAGTTAACCAACCATTGCAATACAATCAAATGAGGTTTCAAATGCAATTGGAAAGATCAGTTCTATAGGAATGGCAGCAATTATTTCATGTGGAGCAATTAGTTTTCCAAATTCTTTTCTCCTTCTCCCACCTGCTCTTAGAAAAAATAATTTGTCCATCATAAATGACCCCAAATGTCATCTTTAACACTTGTATGTTGTAAGGAGACCTGAAAAGCAGCTGGCAGACATGGCTTATTAACAAATACGGTTTGAACTTGTAAATGCATGACCGCACAATTCTTAATCCATTTAGAGTGTATGCCCTTTGTTCCTCAATTGTACATTCAATTGGGAATTGAGCTGAGGGAGAATGTGAATTACATGATCTGTTTCTTGTTGCCAGCATTTTAGTACTTTGCCTTTTGTTCTTGTTGCTCATCAGACTTCACTACATTACACAGTAGGGAAAGTTAATCAACATTTTGCCTAAGTAATATTAATAAAACTGGCCTACTTAGACTTGAGGGAAGAATCAGAATATTATATTTCTTTTTGAAATGTTAATGTACCTCTTAGGAAATTATTTCTGCTTTCTAAATCATCTTAGTGTTAAATTATTGAAGGATGGCATTAAAGAAATATTGCACTGATGCAAATAGTTAAATACCTCAAAAGATAAAAGTCTTATATAGTTTTAAAGAAGGACGTTTTAAAATATGGTGGCATTTAACTTCAAATTAAACATGTTTGAGTGTTTAGTAAGACATTGATATAATCTGAAATTGTTTTGTGAGCTCCCACAAAATAAGGGGAGACATCATGGTGAGGATTTCTAATTTCCAACCATAGCCAGATGCAAATTTTAATTTGATTTGTATAATTGGCCTTGAAGGAGTTGCTTACCCTTACTTTATATGAACTGTAGCATCATCTAGTTTATCAACAACAAAAAAGAAATGAGGAAAGTGTCTTATTTTTGCACTATTTATTTATTTGAGTTTGAAGGTTTAGGTAATCTTCATTCAGGTCCTATTCTTCAAATACAAAACAACCACTATCTGACCATTCTATCAGCCATGGTATTTCAAAGGGAAGGCCTCTTGTAAAGACGTTTTGTATGACTGACGTGGTAAGATATGGAAAATATGAATTCTCAGTGTGCAAACTGACAGGCATGTGTCCCCTGAATATGGTTCAAAGTCTTTCAAAAAAAACCTCAGGAAATGAGTTGACAGGGCTCTAAAGTGGCCTAATCTGTTTTTCCTTTAACGATCTCTTTTAATGTCACTCAATATGTTCATATGTCCTAAATAAATTGTGAGGTAATCTAGAGGGAAATTAAGAACAGAATTTGTTCAAGAATTCTCCACACTGTGACTACTATTTGCTAAGAACTCTTAACATTTGCTGGGCAAACTACTTATTTTCTATTTTACCCTATAAGATTTAGGAATGGCTTTTGTGTCATTATGGGACTAATTTGTCCTCTTGCATAAATTTTCCTAGCAGTGATTCTCATTGGATATAGACAATGGGAAAGTAGGTAATAGGAGTTACATTTCAAGGTAATTTTTTTCCATATTTTGACATCTGACAAGAAAGAATACATCTTCAAATTGCTGGTACATCATAATTTAATTGGCTTCTTTTTTCTTTCTTAGAAATACATAAATGATAGAATGCCTTACAAATAATTATGATTTGAATTCAATAAAATATAGAATAGCTAACACACATTGAAAGTTTTTGTGACATCTACAATGGTCACTGGAAGGTCACTTATTGCGGAAAGCTAATTCCAGCATGTCATAAATGCAAGAAGTTTCATCAAAAGGTTGATGGATCTTGAGGATTCAGCAGGGCTGAATACATATTACCTATTGCTGGAATAGCTAAGGGCATTTCCCCATGCCTAAAGGTTTGCATATATTATTGTCTGTTGCCAGACAGCTAAGAGCATTTTAATCTACCTTATAGCCTCCTGCTGGCCAAACACCTGAACTGCTGAAGGCAGTTCCCCAAAACTAACAATGTCTACTGTATACTAAACCTTGCCTTTGATATGTATATCTATTTTGCTTTAGGGCAATCTGTGTTAATAAAGAGCTAGAGGTCCAGAGATTCCAAAGAACTTGGTTACTGAAGCTAAGCCTTCCTCTGGCTCCCCAACAGATTACAAATTTATATTATATTTACTCTCTTTATTAACTTACACCAAAGTACCTTTTCCAGATTCCTGAACCCTTCTAGATACTAGATATCACCAACTGGCATTAATCTATTACTTCCATAAGGAGAAATAAATCAATGCAAACATGTTAATTTAGTTTTAATTTAGCTTAATATCAAAAAGTTCACAATATATCTAGGGGAAAAACCTTATATCCACAGAACAGTAACATAATAATTGAATAAAATAATACCAATATTATAAAGGCATTACTACATCCCTACTTGCCAAATTATTTTCTAACATATTGTTCCTTAAAAATCTAAAAATGACATAAACTAATAAATGACTATGTAAAATATTATTAAATTCCTTTAATTCAAAGAAAATCTTTTTGAAAGCAATGGAATCTATAGATAAAAGAAGCTGATCTAGATAAACTTGATTTTGAGATGCTCAGAATTACTTGTGACTTAAACTAAAACAGCACCAAGTTCACTACAGCAACCCTAGGCAGAACATATGGTCTAGCTTCATATCTATTAGGTTTTACACCAGACTTTACTATGCCACCTAAAGGGAGGGGGGGGTTGAAGATTAATCAAAAGGATTTTTATTTGGATAAATTAGTTTGGCTGGATTTTTATCTAATAGAGAAACAAAATATTCAGGTTTCCTTTTATCTAAAAAGTAACAATTACAATGTAAAATCTACATTGGATGAGTTTATTATAATTTGCCCTCAGTACACAAAGGATATCTTTTTTTTAATTTAATCATTAATTCTTTTTTCTATATATTATAGATGACAAATTAATCTTTTTAACCTACCTATGTCAAACAATTGTGGACCAACCAAGTATCTACATGATGCGAACAAATCAAGCAATATGATCAATTTACAGAAAGAATCAAACTGACAGTAGTGAGTCTCGACTTAGTAAGACTAAGAGTTCAAAAAATGAGTATATTTTCCTTTCATATAGAGTATAATTGAATTGTCTACATTTTTTCTGTAATCAGACGTAAAAGATTTTCAATGTAAGTGAAAAGTCCAAATATGTAGCAGACATATTTTAACTATTAGAGATAGACTTTTTCCACTGTGTCCCTTAGCTATAGGAAGACAGATACATACATAGATAATAGATAGATGATAGATGGTAGACAGATGATAGCTAGATAGCTAGATAGAAATCATTATAAGAATAATTTCTGCTATTTTTATAATTATCACAATGATTCTTGGAGAACAAAATAAGTTTATTAAAAAAATACATGGAAAAGTTAATATAAGTTGGCATTTCTAAAAGTGGGCTAGAGTCAATGAAAGATAACTTCCAGCTAACATGGACCAAATTAAATTTCAAGAGGTTTAATACATTTATTCTCACTTTAATCCCATTGCCCTATAAAGGTGATTGTCCTATGCAAGCCTAGTCTCACAAACTCAAAATTTTAAAATGCCACTTGTTTTTCAACTGATAGATCTACAAAGTTTATCCAGATATTGTAATGTAATGTTATAGTTTACTGTAAATAGTTTTGTAAATACCTTTGAGTATGGAAGAACATTTCAATGAACTCTTCTATTTAAAAAATATGGAACATAAGGAAGAACATTTGGAATAATTTAATTGGCCCTGATTGTACAAAAATCTTTTTTTTTTTTTAAGTAGCAAAGTACGGCTATATGTTGGTCCTATAGACCATAAGATTTCATCACTAAATTATATTAATGGAATCATAACTATAAAGAAAGCAATTGGTAAAGAAAGAAAGAAAGAAAGAAAGAAAGAAAGAAAGAAAGAAAGAAAGAAAGAAAGAAAGAAAGAAAGAGGGAAAAAAGGTCCTTACTGCAAAATCCTCCCGCCACTGGTGGGCTGCTTGAACTTTCTCTGCTTCCAAAGCCAGGCGCTGAAAAGAAAATAATAAATCTTAGAATGCAAATGACCCCATGAATATATAATCGTTATATAGTCTTTGGATTTTCAAATCAATTATGAAGACAAAAAACAGAAGTGACTCCTTATTTATGATTTATAAAGTCTAAATGTTTAGGTAATATAACCTACTGAAGTTTATAAACAGTACATGTATTTACCTTTTTAGTAATATAAGTAATACTAGAGGCCTACTGCATGGAATTCATGCACAGGTGGCGGAGTGTCCCTCAGCCCAGCCTCCACCCTCAGTCCAGTTGGACTCCTTACACAATCTGACTTCCCTTACACAATCAAAGACTGCTGGCTCCCAACTGCTTGCCTGCTTACCTTCCTGATTGCCCCTAACCACTTCTGCTTGCCAGCCTGATCACCCCCTAACCACTCCCCTGCCTGCCTGATTAATGCCTAATTACTCTCCTGCCAGCCTGTTAGCCCCCAACCACCCACCCCTGCAGGTTTGATGGCTCCCAACTGCCCTCCCCTGCTGCCCTGATCACCCACAATTGCCCTCCCTTGCAGGCCTGGTCCCTCCCAACTGCCCTCCCCTGCTGGCCATCTTGTGTCCAGATGGGGGCAGTCATCTTGTGTGTTAGAGTGATGGACAATCTGCATATTACCCTTTTATTAGATAGGATAGAGGCCTGGTGCATGGGTGGGAGCCAGCTGGTTTGCCCTGAAAGATGTCACGGATCAGGGTGGAGGTTCCCTTGGGGAATAGGGCTGCCTGGGTGAGGGGCCTGTAGTGGTTGGAAGGCTAGCCATGCCCCCTGGCAACCCAAGCAGAGGTCCTGGTATCTGGGATTTATTTTTCTTCTACAATTGAAACTGTAGCCTGAAGCGGAGGCTTGGGCCTATCAGGGCAGGTGGAAAGCTTGGCTTCCTCCATCTCTGGGTGCAACACAAGCCTCCAGCTCTCTCCAGTTCTGTGGCTGCTGTCATTATCTTCTATAATTGTAACTTTGTAGCCTTGAGTGGAGGCCTAAGCTGGCAAGGGCAGGCAGAAAGCTTGGCTTCCTCCATTTCCAGGGAAACCCAAGCTTACGTCCTGCTGGCTGTGGCTGGCAGCCATCTTGGTTGGGTTTATTTGCATATTCATTCCTGATTGGCTTGTGGGTGTGGTTTGTGGGCATGGCTTGTAGGTGTAGCAGAGGTATGGTCAATTTGCATATTACTCTTATTAGATAGGATAATACTCTTGAATACTATGATGTTCATTGGCTCTGCCATCATGGACAGTAAAGTTCCCTTCAAGTGCTTTCTATAAAACTAACATTTCAACTGGGGCAGTGTAGCTCAGAGGTGAGTCTATGAACCAGAAGGCCATGGTTCCATTCCTGCAGGGCACATACCCAGGTCCTGGGCTTGATTTCCAGTAGGGGGTGTGCATAAGGCATCTGATCAATAATTCTCTCTCATCAGTGATGTTTCAATCTCTCTCTCCCTGCCCTTTCTTTTATGAAATCAGTAAAAAACATATGTTTTAGAAAAACCTTCAATCAGTAGAGTAGTTTAATCTTGGTAGACTGTTAGTACATTCCTGTATAGAATATCTATAATAATAAAAGCATAATATGCTAATTAGACTGGATGTCCTTCTGGAAGACCTTCCAGATGAAGCTGGGGCTGCAAGGGAAGCCCAGGTGCCTGTCAGAGGCCAGAGGGAAGTCTGGGTCCCGGGTGCCAGAGGGAAGCCAGTGCCAGCAGCTGGGGAAAGGAAGGCCTACTCTTGCATGAATTTCATGCATCAGGCCTCTAGCATTTCTATATAAGCAGAAAGGAAATGACATTGACAAATCATTAAATATACACTAAGCATTGTACTAGGCACCTTGTTCGTATCATATTCCATTGTTATTTTACCAAAAGCCACAATAACGTGATAGTGTCCACCTTGCTGAAGAACAACCTTAACAGTTATTTCAGAGATAACCTGTGAAGAGGAGCAAGCTGTCACTATCACTTTTTGTAGATAGATTCGTTTTTTTTCCCTCTCTGATGTTTGGGGTTTTGCTCTTTGTATTTCCTGGTGTTACTATTATGTTCTCCATGTAATAAGCTCTTACAAGAGACAGGAACATTTAGTGATTAAAAATATAGAGATTAAGCCAGACTACCTGGATTTATTTATTTATTTATTTATTTATTTATTTATTTATTTTTAATATATATTTTATTGATTTTTTACAGAGCGGAAGAGAGAGGGATAGAAAGTCAGAAACATCGATGAGAGAGAGACATCGATCAGCTGCCTCTTGCACGCCCCTACTGGGGATGTGCCCGCAGCCAGGGTACATGCCCTTGCCGGAATCGAACCCAGGACCCTTCAGTCCGCAGTCTGACGCTCTATCCACTGAGCCAAACCGGTCTCGGCAGACTACCTGGATTTAAATACCAATCCTGCTGCATACTAGCTGTGCAATCTTGGAAAAAATTAAGTTTCTCCTCCCATTTTCTTATGTGAATAATGTGAGAATCTGCCTCATGGATTGTTCAAAGGATTAAATGAGTTATTACATATACAGTTCTTAGCAGACAAGAAGTATGTGTGTAACAGCTATGTAACTCTGAAGAGTAATTATGAATCTATTTGCACACCGTGTCCATGTGAGAAAATAGCATCTGTGGCCTCCCTGTAATCCTCCCACAACTCCCCATCTCCACACACACATAGTTAGAAAACAATGGCAGAAACAGGACAAATGTAACATCAAATGCAGGGTGTTCTGAAACCTGTATACTGACTTTAACAGCTGATAACTCAATTTTCACTCCTTTCTATGTTTAACTGATTTGAAATAGTGGGTGAAGAAGCCACACTGAACTTTGAACACAGAAAATTTATCCACTAGACTTTTTTATGGAGGACACATAAAAGATACAGTTTATAGTACAAAACAGGCAACAGTTGATGAGTTAAGGGTGCACAGATACTGAATAAAATGATTCTTGATTTTTGTGATTCCATCGCTTACTGTTATCAGCTGTGCCAGACCAGTCATCAGGTAGAAAACAGGTACTGACAAAAACAATTTCTTCATTTTTGTATATTCTCATAAATTCTTTAAAAAGCCTGGCCAGCGTTGCTCAGTGGTTGAGCATTGACTTATGAACCCGGGGCACATGGTTCGATCCCCAGTCATATGCCCAAGTTGCAGGCTCAATCCTCAGTAGGGGGTGTGAAGGAGGCAGCCAATCAATGATTCTCTTTCATCATTGATATTTCTATCTCTTTCTCTCTCTCCTTTCTTCTCTGCAATCAATAAAAATATATATTTAAATTTTGAGAATGAACTGTATTGTTAATAAGCACTGATCATTCAAAGTGTGTACACATGTAGGGGGAAACCCTACATAATAAATGTGAATGCATTATACTCATTTACTAAGAGTAAATTATCAGGTTAGGTTTGTGAAAAGTATAAATCTCTTAGTGGTTCACTGGTTCATGTGTTTAATCTTCCACAATGAACTATGCTTCAGTGTGTGCTCTTCCTAGCAAGTCCAGACTACAATGGATAATGGAAAAAACCTTTAGAACAATGTTTTATATTGGTGTGTTGACCTCTATTCCCTGCTATTTAATATAATCTGTTCATTTTTCTAACTATTACGTAGGTATTATCCATGACTATAAAATATTGGATAATGGGAGATCTCAATGTAAGAGTCCCTAAGCTGAATTAAGAGGAAAATTGTCCAGCAATTTTAAATGACAAAGGTTTCAGCTATTAGCCACCAGGCACAAATGGAATGTAATAGGAGCTAGTAAACATTAGAAATTGTACCAGAGAGAGAAACCAAAAGAGATTCTTTAGTCTTTATCCCTACAAAAACAAATAACTAAATAGCAAAGTCAAAAGAATGCATATCCTTTAGGAGCATTTCATCACATTACTTTTGGAAACTCAAAATCAGTGTGGAAATGTAGCAAAAAAAGTGAGTAAGACAGCAGCAAATAAAATGGAAATGGAAGCAATTTCTTTATCAGAAAACCTCAGTGTGGAAGATAAAGAAAGAAAAGGCAGAATGAGAAGATAAACATGAAGTGATGTTCTTGACAAATTCAGTGTAAGTCTTTCCTCACTTTCAACAGGTAACATTCGGTAATATTTTTAACAGCTGAACATTCATATGTATGGGGCACACAATAAACAAGTATTTTGTGGATTTAAAGAAAACACTGAATAAAATAAAAATAAGTTAAATATTTTAGATTAAAATGTTATAACTCTAAAATGCCTTTATGTCTTAGAGAAGAATATTAAGATGTTTTCCTTTCACAGTGCACAAAAGAGGATCATTCCTCTATCTCTTCCCCTCCCCTGTCCCAAACAAAACACCCTGCGGGATATTCAGCCACAAGGAAATACAGTTTTTAAGGCAGGAGCTCAAACACTACCACACTATTCTGTATTGTAGAGAGCATGAGAAAGTACAAGGAAAGTGATCTGATCCAGAATCACATGGCTTATGATATAAACATAATCCATGCTTAATTAGCCACAATGACAGTAATCATTACAGTTTATTTCTAGAAAAAAATTAAAGGGGATGAACAATAGCAACAAACTATAAAACAATTCTTCATGGAGGAAAGTCCCAATTACCTCTATTTCTAATATATATTTTTAAACACTAATTTTTATAAAGTAAGTGCCATTTGTCACAAAATCAATTGTTAGTTTTAGAAACTTAAAAACATATATAGGGTATCCCCAAAAAGGATACACATATTTTTAATAATTATAAAGGCAATGTTTATTGAAATACATTTCATTTTCAAAATTGAGCTGTCAGCTATTAAAGTGTATACATTTTTTAAGGGGGGAATCTGTAGTTTAAAATGGAAAAAAAAGTGGCATTGGCTGTCGTGGCTCAGGTGGCTGGAGCATTGTCTGTACACTAGAAGGCTGTGGGTTCAATTCTTGGTCAGGACACATAGTTAGGGTCTGGGTTGGATCCCAGGTCAGGGTGTGTATGAGAGGCAACTGATTAATGTTTCTCTCTTTCTCTCTTTATTTCCCTCTCTAAAAAATCAATGAAAATATCCTCAGGTGAGGAGGGAAGGAAGGAGGAAGAGAGGGAGAGAGGGAGAAAGGGAGAAAGGGAGGAAGACTGGAAAGGAGGAAGACTGGAAGGGAGGGAGGGAGGGAGGAAGGAAGGAAGGAAGGAAGGAAGGAAGGAAGGAAGGAAGGAAGGAAGGAAGGAAGGAAGGAAGGAAGGAAGGAAGGAAGGAAGGAAGGAAGGAAGGAAAAAGTATATTTTAAAAGGTTGTTTGAAGCCCAAAATTTGCTAAATTTTATATCCTTAGCTTGGAAATCTGAAAATACAGTTATGAAATGCACTACTGTTACCTTCTTTGTTCATAAATAACTTAACAAAATACATTTTAATCCAGCAAATCTCATGATAAAGTATAACACTGAACTTTAGATGCTTAAATAGTCTATCTTGGGGACTAAAACAAATAGTTGCTGATGGTGATCTTTCTTATGGCAAAAGACCACCTAGTCATGACTTAGAGAAAACTGACACTCAGGTCCCTAATTAACTTCTATTCTGGTCAAGTGACATTTCTTTTTAAAGCCAATGATTGACCATTAAATGCCACAAGCAAATGTGTTAAGATTGATAAAATTTCTATCTAATAAAATGTGAACATTTGCTTGGTAGAGTATTCCTGTTTCCATAGTTGGCTATATAAGTTTGGTCTATAATAATAACTTATCACAGGAAAACTAATTTTTCTCATTTAATTCATAGTAATGGTATCAATCATTAAAATCAGATCAAGCACCAGATAGAAACAAAGAATCCAGCTCATCATAAATATCTATGACAGAAAACTAAAACTTAATTCTGGTCATATTAAGATATGCCAGAAAGATTCATTAAATGGCTTTATTATAAGTGAAACAACACATGTATATAAAAATCCTTTGGGTATAAAACAATAAATATATAAACAATGTCACAGATGTCTATACATCCCTATTGGTTTGAGCATAATAAAATAGAAAATCATATTAATGACTTTTTTATAGGACTCATAAATTTAACAAAATGGACTTTAAGCTAGGCCTTCTGATTTCAAAGCTTTTGCTCATTCCACAAGAACAATCTTTAGTATCCATTAAACCCATCAACAGTGTTAATGTCACTCACAAGTCACTGACAGACTGTATGAAAACAAAGCACCATCAAAACCAAAACACTGGTAGAGGACTGTTTCAGATTAATGGGAAATTTCCCAGCAAATTTTTAGACATTGCCAAAGACTGAAACAAAAACAGAACAAAACACTGTATGTCAGTTTTAGAACTTTCTTTACACAGGTCCTGTCCTCAAATTCTGAGAGACTATTGCTAATCAGAGAAAAAGCTTTTGATATGCAGTGATCTGCAGGAAAGGGGAAAAAAAAAAACAGAAATAAAGAAAGGGAGACGTTTTATCAGATCAGAGAAAGATCAGCTCCCTTGAAGGCCTATTCATTCTCAACCTTCACTTTTTGACATGTCTTTATCTCTTCCCCTAGCATTGAATTCTGTCAGGTGATACGAAAGTCTAATCAAAGCGCTATAATTATACAGTGTATAAAGAAATAATTTTATCAGTCTTCCTTAACAATACCTACATATATTTTTTCTTGGAAAGAGACTATTTTCCAAATCTGTGTGTAATTTGCTTCCTAGACTGTAAGGTAATTGAAGATGAAAGATAAAAGAATTTTTCTAATATATTTAATTATTAAAAATGTTCTTTTGATAGCTTTGAAAGGAAACCTTCAGGGATCATACGTCAGTTCAGTTAAACACTAATAATGTTGACATTCATGTTAATCAAGAATTGACGTAAAAACATAACTCAAAGAAACAAGACATTTCTTCCTAATAAAGAGGTAATAGAGCCCTAGTCAGTTTGGCTCAGTGGATAGAGCGTTGGCCTGAGAACTGAAGGGTCCCAGGTTTCAATTCTGCTCAAGGGCACATGCCCAGGTTGCGAGCTCTATCCCCAGTGGGGTCATGCAGGAGGCAGCCAATCAATGATTCTCTCTTATCTTTGATGTTTCTATCGCTCTTTCCTTCTTCCTTCCTTTCTGAAATCTATTATATCTATATATATATCTATATATCTATATATCTATATATCTATATATCTATATATATATCTATATATATATATCTATATCTATATATATAGATAGTATATCTATATATATATCTATATATATATCTATATATATCTATATCTATATCTATATCTATATAGATATAGATATAGATATAGATATATAGATATATATATAGATATATATTAGGGCTTCACAATAAACTAATCCAAGTAAAATACTCATGGGTTATGTGATTAATGTTCAAATAATTAATACCCTATAAGGAATAGCAATAATGTCTATTTTGACAATTTTTATCATTTTAATGAATTTTGCCTATCTTTATCTCATGTTCATAACAAAAAATATCAGGATAATCAATTTAATGATCTAATAATATCAACTGAAAATGGCAAATTTAGTTGAATAGTAGACGTAGGTTTTGAATAAAAATGTTCAGATACAATAAATTATTTTGGAGGTACAGTATAATGAGTATGCACATTTAAACCAGACAGATCTGGTTCCCAATTTTGGTGCTTTCATTCACCTACTATGAAATTTTAGGCAATGAATTCAACATTTTCTGCATCTAAGAATACTAACTCCTTTATATATTTTATGTTTGGTATGCTAAACATCTAGTACATTATAAACTTAATAAAATTTCGTTTCCATTTGAATCATACAAATGTAACTTCATAAAATAGGCTATGTTAGAATTACAATCACTGATGACCACTTCAAGATATGCATATTGAGTGAAAAAATGAAGACATTTTAAGGGTCCCTATGTTTTAACGGTATGTTGCCAAGCCAAAAAGCTCTTAAAGACCCATATGGTGGTCCCAAAGTATAAGCAATTCAAGGAATGTGCTTTTAATATAATAGTCAGTAAAATGAGTTCAATTTTATTTTATTTTATCATAAATAAAATAAGAAAGAAGAGATTATTATGAAATATGAAAAATAGTGAAAAGTCAAAAACAATCTGGAACCCATGACCCAGAATTCATCTTTATTTATTTATACTTGCTTTAATAACCATTTTGGAAAAAACAAAATATTACAAATAACCTTGAAGCTCACCTTATTTATCTCCTTTAACCAATTTTTCTACCCATAGTAATCAGTATAATGAATTAGTCTATATTCTTTGGCATTGTTTGACAAATATTTTTTAAGTATGTAAATGTTATCTGATGTCAATGCAGTTGACTTTTCCAAGGTTGTGTGTAGGTTGAATGCCAAAGAAAATCCCCACCAGCTTTAGTTGGGGGAGAGGGCTGATATTTCAAAAGAGAAACCCATAATTGTTGGAAGTCATGGTTTGGATTTAATAAGAGAATCAATTCATGTCAGGGAGTTTTGAGAAATGGTTTAGTCAGGGTTTTGAAAGTAAAGATAAGGTGCCAAGAAGAGAGAAGAACTCTCAAGGAAAAACAAAGCTGAAGCCATCTATAAAACCCCTTTTTAGCACTAAAACACTATACTTTTATTGGATCTTTATCATAGTAACAGGCCTTATTTGTAAATATAACCCTCATCTCTATCACTGTTTCTGCACAAGTATTACTGGTACAGTTTGAAAGATGCTAGTTCAACATTTAGGCAAGGCAACTTATCCAAAGATATTTTGATCCCCTTTCACTATGGGGCTTTGGGTTAGCAAGCCCACTCTTACAGAGATGACTAAACACTGTTTTTATGTTTTACTTATGCTTGCCTAAAATATGTTTTTGCAGACTTTCTAGTTTTGTTTAATAACACAAAACATGAGCACATAATTACAATAATTAAATTTCTTGTTTTTTTCAAACTCACTTTTGTTTTTCCAGCTGGGCAATCCCAAACTTACTCTAAGACACAAAGGTTATTTTTAATAAAATTCTGCTTTAATTTAGAAAAAATGCACTTCAATAATTTGAGAAGTTTTACCAAATCCTGATTAAATAGCTTAGCAATCATCTATCTTTGAGATAATTAAGAAGAAAAAAAGGAGCCTTCTTGACTATTGTTTCTTAAGCAAAACAGAACAAGCTGCATAATATATAATTTTTACTATTCATTAAAATTAGTTGTAAATAGACTGACCCAGCAGAATAAAGTATATAGTCTTGTTATTTATGTCTATTCATATATTTTAACACTTCTGCAAATACTGGAATTATGACATGAGAAGAATTATCAAAATAGTGAAATACTAATTTGTTGTATTAATACAAATCACATATAAATTTCACACTACAGCTGAGACCGGTTTGGCTCAGTGGATAGAGCGACGGACTGCGGACTGAGGGGTCCCGGGTTCGATTCCGGCAAGGGCATGTACCTTGGCTGTGGGCACATCCCCAGTAGGGGGCGTGCAAGAGGCAGCTGATCGATGTCTCTCTCATCGATGTTTCTGACTTTCTATCCCTCTCCCTTCTGCTCTGTAAAAAATCAATAAAATATATATTTAATAAAAAAAAATTTCACACTACATAAAGTGCTATATAAGGCTACAGATTAATTCCTTTTAATAGCCTATCATGTTTTTAAAATTTATTTCATTCCAAGTTATGTGAAATAAAAATCTCATAATATAAACACGATTCTCCTTTCACTGCAAGTTTTAAGGGAGTATAACATATGCAAAACATATAAATAAAAGTTGCTAAAAATCAACCCAGTCATCATTCATTCTATTTATGGCCCAGTGAAAAATAAATCTTTTGGAATACGGTTTCTGGATCGTGTTATTTAGATTTAAGCCCTGGATCTGCCATATTCACAAAATGTTTTTGAAATTAATCACAAAGTTGCAAGTATAATCTTCAGAGATGTAATTAGCTCCAAATAAATTGGCAGACTCTTGGAATATAGAAGCCAGGGTAAAGGAGATGTCATCTGGTAAGAAGGGTGATACTCCATTCAGTGGTAGCAAATATAAATAATATATAACCGGTAATTATCATTATATATCTTTGGTTCTACAGCACAAAACAATAAAATAAAAGATTGTTCAAATGAACATAATTTCCACATCAGTTTTGCACTTCAACAAATCTAAAGAATTACCAGATGAGCTTGTTCAATATACTTGGACTTCATACAAACCCATCAACCCCACATTCACCCAAAGATTCTGATTCCATACCTGGGGTCATTACCAAGATTCTGTATGTTTAATAGAGTACAACTTTTCCTTGGATTAAACTTCTAGAAGGGAATATTTTAGCTGTATTAGACATGTGGATTTAATGCTTCTAGAAGGGACTATTTTAGCTATATTAGACATGTGGATTTAATTATTCTTTGAGAATCATTATTCTAAGTAGAAGCACCATTACATAGAAGTAACAAAAATAAACTACTGCCCTTTACTGGAGCCATATGCTTACATTATTATGATACCCCTTATGTTGTACTCAATTTCCTCTCTCTTTCTTTCTGTCTCTCTCTCTCCCTCACTCTTTCTGGTTCTCTGGCTTTCTTCTCTCCCTCTCTCCCCCTCTGTCTCTCAATAAAACATTAAATGTGAGTTCTTAAAGTATAAGAAGTTCTTTCATGTCTGTACACCTCATACACCTTACACAATGCACCAGAGAACAGGCAGTCAATTAACAAGTGTGCAGATGTGGAAATAATCATTTCCAAGGTTTTCTCTCAGCTTATCAAGATTTATAACTAGGTTCACTAGATCATCATTATTCATTATCATGACACTTTGAGAGGCCACAAAAGTTGTCTTTCTACATGACAAGCATATTGGTAGATTAATTCATCACCACTCAATTTGTAAAAGTTGGTGTGTTAATTCATCCCCACCTGATCCTTAAAATTTAGTAGAAATTTGGCTGGGTATGTGGCAGAGATCCAAGTTAATCTATATAATCCCACTCTAGAATTCTAGAGTTAATTTATAATCAGTTGACTTATTCTCTAAATGTTGAGTACTAATGGGAATTCAGAAACTCAGGAAATGCAGAGAAGGAAGAGAATTGGGACAGTGGAGAGAAAAAAAAAAAAAACAGTTCCCCAAAATAGTCTAGCCCTTAACCCTATTAATAATGGGCTCTAGGGTCCCAAATAGTTAAGCTAAAAAATCAGACAAATATATTAGGGGATCACATGTTCAGGAGCCTTTGCTCCTATCTTTTCAAGAATACCAAACAGCCTTGGAAGACAGACAGCACATATCCCTACAGATTTATTTGTTGCTCCAGAAAATAAAAATAATCTGTGGAGGAAAAGTTAGGAAGGTTTGCTGGGACTCCCCTTTTAAAAGATGGGTTTTTCCTATCCCAGGTATCCTGGGCTGCACCACAAAGCCATGGCACACACAGTGCCTACTTGTACTAACTCTGCATGGACTTGAGAGTCAGGAACTGAATGGTACACAATACCAAGCTGCCTGCTGTGTAGGTATCATAAAACCCATTGTGTCTGATTCAAGGAGTCTCTTGAATCTTTGAAACTGTGGTGAACGAGCTCAGTCTTGACATTTCGTGAAACACCATATCTAGTTGAGTCTGCTTCCATAAAAATGTTCACTGATCCGTCTCCATATTTTCAAACCCTCGCCATCATTTAACTGATATATTTGATTTGTCCTCAGTTCTTTACTGAGCTTGTGTTTTATACCCTGCTTACATGTCAGCATCTCTAAAATAGTGCGTCTCAAAGGGTGCCCAGACCAGCAAGAGCAGCATCACCTGGAAACTGGTTAGACATGGACATTCTCAGAACCCACTAAATACCTATTTAATCAGAAATTCTTGGAGTGAGCCTCATCAGTCTATGTTTTAATAAGACCTCCAGTGATTCTAATGTGCACTTTTGAGAAGTACCGCTCTAAAACAAAAATCAAGGCATTGTTCAAGAAGATTTACACTGAGTGGCCAGATTATTATGATCTCTGAATGCATAATAATCTGGCCACTCAGTGTATATCCTATATAATAAAAGGCTAATATGCAAATTGTCCCCTCAACCAGGAGTTCGACCAGCAGGCAGGCTGGCCAACCACCCATGTCCTCTCTCCCTGGACAGTCTAGCTAGACCCCACTCATGCATGAATTCTGTGCAGAATTTGTGCACTGGTGGTGGGAAGGTCCCTCAGCCCATGACTGAGGGACCTCCCCAACCCCAGTGCACAAATTCTGCCCCCTCTCACATTCTGGGAACAATGCCTTGATTTTTGTTTTAGAGCGCTACTTCTCAAAAGTGCACATTAGAATCACTGGAGGTCTTATTAAAACATAGACTGATGAGGCTCAGCCCAGTGCACAAATTCTGCCCCCTCTCACATACTGGGAGCCTTCAGGGGATGTCCTACTGACAGCTCACCTCCAGACTGCCGAAGGCCAAAATCCTCTGGCTGAGGCTTTCATCCTTGGGCAGGGGTCCTCAGCCAGGGGACCCCAGCCAGCGATCGCCCTGCAACCCGGCTGATCAATGAAACTCTACCCCGGCCTAGGCCCAATCCTGCCCCAAGGCCCTTGGGAACCCAGTGGAACGCCATGCCAAGGACAGAAGCCATCTGGGTTGAGTGTTAATTTGCATATCTCTCGTGATTGGCCAGTGGGTGTGGCTTGTGGGCATGGTTTATTGGATGTAGCGAAGGTATGGAAATTTGCATATTACTCTTTTATTAGATAGGATACACACACACACACACACACACACACACACACACACACAGTGGCCAGATTATTATGATCTCTGAATGCATAATGACATAATGATCTGGCCACTCAGTGTACTTCTCTTGAGAATCTCATTTACTTGATATCAAAGATACTATAAATCCTGCACCTGATCAGTTTTCCCTTTTGCAATGGCTGTTAGAAAGCTCAGGGCAAATGGGTGGTTGATCTCCAGCAAAAGTCCTGAATACTTTTGGTACCCATTTGAGATACAAATACACTGGGTGGCCAGATTATTATGCGTTCCGAGATCATGATAATCTGGCCCAACTCAGTGTATATGATCTTAACAACATCGAGCTCTTGTAGCAATGGGAAATAAAATAACAACAAATGACTCTATACTTTTTAAAAAATAAACCTGTAAATTCAGACAGAATGGAGATAAAAGGGTGAGGCCAAAGTCCATAAGTATACTGGTAACAGAAATTTGAACATGATCTACAGTTTTATTTTTACTGATTTTATAGTTTTTTAGCTTTGTTGCTGAGACAACTTTAATTTGAAAACTACAATAAATAAGAAAAATGATATTTGCCATTTTGAAAAAATATGTAAAATGACTGTGTGGTACAGAACATAATATCAATGTATATAGAAACTCTATTGGATCCTCAAAAAAAGTCCTATAGATAATTTACTAGAATAAAAATGCAATTTAGAATTATCTAAAATTATCTTCTCTTATTTTTCCTCTAAAATACATTATTGAAACACACTGCTTTATATTTATAGTTTTATAATTCTCCCCTTTCTTCCTCTGTTTCTTAGATACAGGATACTAAGTGGGCTCAAACTTGCTTAGTTCTACCAAGTTTACTACTTGTAATTTGCAGAAAGTTGTATAAACTTCAGGTTTCATTTTGTTTTTAATGTATTTGTCCTCAAATAAAACATAAAGCACAAAAGCTTATGTGAGGGAGAAAAGGAAAATTTGCTATACTTATGAGGAAAAAAATCAAATCTTTGCAGCACTCAGTTAATACAAAAGACCTGTAAAAGTACATGACCACTTAAAAAGAAGGAAAAAAATTGTGAAAAGGCCACTTCTCACTCTCATATGGTTTGTGTAAGGCTTTGCCTTTCTATAAATTTAAAAATGTGTCAAAGTTAATGTGGGCCTTATTAGAATATGAAAAATGGCAAAAACAGTTTAATTGAATATGATGCAAACTGACGTAACAAAATGTGGTATGACAGATTGGGAATTACCTTTAAAATTAATTTTTAATACTTTCTACTTTTCTTTTTTCTAAGAAAATAAACAGGTGAATCTAAAAACTTCAACTCTCTTCAACGACTTTAAGTAAAGGCAAATATATAAATAAACATATATGACAAAAGAATATATTTTTGTAATTTACCTTTAGTTTCAAGTATGCCTACACATAAGTTTGCATATGTATCAAACAAATGAAAATAATTATTTTTAAAAAAGACTGGCAGTTAGAGCGGATCAAAAGAGTCTACCAAATTTATTTTGATACCCTAGTGGAAAGTTTAAACCATCAGTAAAGGATCATTTCATATAGAATTTATCTTTCAGCATTTTATAATCCCTAAAAGTATCAGTATATTTCCCTTGTCATAATTCAAGAGTCTTAAAACATCCTGAGTTATTAATTTTCCAAATGAACTCACACAGACATCCATTACCTCCCACCGCACCACAACTGTTCTGCAGACAAATATTAGACATGGGCAGCTATTACCCATAACGTACTAGTAGATGCAAAAACATCTTTATATTACATGGCAACTAGAAATACCACATAACATTTTCCACCAGCTATTCTGAATATAATTCTGAAGATTTTACTTTTAGTTAAGCTTTCCTGCAAGGCTTGTCCAAGAACTCAGGAATGATATGAAAATACAGGATAGAAGAGTGTGGTAAAGGCCTGAATTAGAAGGGACATCTGTAATACTTTCAACAATAAAGATAAATTTAAAAAGTAAATAACATTTAAAAAAGAAAATATGGAAGGAGTTATTTCATTTCTCAGTGTTTCTGCTTCTTCATCTGTAAAACACAGGTAATAGTATCAGTTTCACAGGATAGTGAAGGATTAAATGAGATTTTTGCAAAGCAAAACAGCAGTGACATTTTAATCAACATTAGCTATTACTAATTAAGAAGGGAGAAAAAGAATTCTTTTATCTTATTGAAGGTAAAATCTAATAGGTAAATATCATTCTAGTATCACTATACTGCACTGCACCCCAGATTGTATCTGCTTTAGCCACCTTCCACCCTTTCAATTTTAAAATACTGATTTCCTCCCCATACCCTGCCTTTGATTCTTATTATATCAAAGGGGATTTGTTTCTTTTACCTCAGACTACTCTTGGAGTGGTAGTTAACTATCATTCCTGCCATGCTATCTTAATTTCTTTTTACTTTTAAATAATTTACATGAGTTTAATTAACTCTCACAGGCTGCCAATTTGGTCAGTGCTCAGGATTAAAAAACAAAATAGTGATCTTAGCAAAGACAATTTCTGTTTAGATAATGTCACTATGGAAACAATCTTTTTGTTGTTGTTGTTGTTGATACACTGGGAATAAATGCATTACATCTGGTGGTAAAGTGTGTACTGTGTACTGTTCCCCCATTTATATAATCTTTCCTCCTAGTATTTGGAAAATCACTCTGATGTGTAAATCAGTCAATCAAATTGGTAAAATATGCCGTTTGCTAGATTTTTTTAATATCAGAAATATCATGCACTAATTTGAAAAAATGTATATGCCATTCCTGTTTTCCTCTTTACTAGAGAATGTGCTTTTAAATTGCTGTAAAACATCTAGCAGTCAGTTAGCCTTTTTTTTTTTCTTTAACTTGAGTAATACTATTATTTTTCTTTGTTGTCATGTGAGTTTCAACAATTTCAATAAAAAAGCTCTAGGAATTGATGTTATCAAAGTTCTCTTAATAATGCTCACGTTATTATCTAAGGTTTTCTGCTTCAATTTCTTAGATATAAACTAAGAAGTGACAAAATTTTAAACACTTAGCTCTTAAGTGGGATGTTCCTATTTTTTCTTTTGAAGAAAAAATAAAGTTTTATAGTCATTATACAATACACATGAATGATAGTTAAACTGTATGTAGCTCCTTATAACTTATGAAATTTCTTTTACAAATGTCTCAGTTGATCATCATAATGAGATATAAATAACAATAAAGGCTGATTTTTTTTAGTACTTATTCTTTGCCAAGCATTTCACAGAAATTATCTCATCTTAGATACTTAGTAGATACTATCAGTAGGTCCATTTATATAGGAGTAAACAGACTTTAGAGAGTTTAAGTTGCCTTGCTTTACCTGTTCTTTCAGGTAAATGAAGCTAATTATATTACCTATTAAATTTGTAGGAAATTTAGGCAGCTAATTATATTATCTATTAAATTTGTAAGAAAGATAGGTTGAATAATTCCTATAAGGAGTTTGACAAAGGGCAAGAGGAAGAGGAGCTGGTATTTGAATAAGGCTACCTATTCCAGTCACATTGACACTATTGCACCTGATAACAGAAGCTACACAACTTGCTGTCAATATCACATAAGTAGAAGAAAAACTGAAACTGAACAAGGACTAATTTCTTCTCATTCCCTATATAGTACAGAGTGGCTCAGATATGTATCAATCAATTAAGTGCTTGAAAAAGGTTTCCTTATGAAATTACCTGATTTTATGTTCATTTTCTAAATTAGTAGCATCCTTTTGTAACTGTTTACTTTTCTCTCTCCTCCCTATTGTACTCCACTACTTTGACAATTCAATAAGCATATCAACAATGGAACAAAGGGTCACATTAAAATAAACAAATAAAAATGCATAGAAGAGGTAGGGTTTCCTCCTCAGAAACTCCATTAACTCTTACTCCTCTCAGGAAGGTTATAATATCCAAAATTAAAGAGGCAAGTGAGTCTACTGGGATAATGGAAACTGAAAATAAGCAAATAGGAATACATGATGATAATAAAAAGTTTCCGCAATGCAAAAGAAACAATCATCAACATACTAAGAGAGCCCACTACATGAGAGAACATATTTGCCAATGATACATCTGATAAGGATTTAATCTCCAAAATATATATGGAACTCATACAACTTAACAAAAGGGAAAAAAATCCAATTAAAAAGTTGGCAAAGAACCTAATTAAACACTTCTTCAAAGTGGACAAACAGAAGGCCAAGAGACACATGAAAAAATGCTCAAAGTCACTAGTCATCAGAGAAATACAATGGTAACCACAATGGGGTATCATCTCACACCCATCAGAATGGCTATCATTAACAACTCAACACACAAGTGCTGGAGAGGATGCTGAGAAAAAGGAACCCTCATGCACTGCTGGTGGGAATGCAGACTGGTACAGCCACTGTGGAAAACAATTTGGAGTTTCCTCAATAAACTAAAAATGGAACTACCATTTGACCCAGTAACCATACTTCTAGGACTATATCCCAAGAAATCAAAAACACCAATCAGAAAGGATACATGTACACCTATGTTCATAGCAGCACAATTTACAATAGACTTGGAAGCAATCCATCCCATCAGCAGATGAGTGGATTAAAAAAAATAATGATCATTTACACAATGGAATATTACTTGGCAATAAAAAAGAAAGAACTCTTACCATTTGCAACAGTATGGGTGGGTCTGGAGAGTATTATACTGAGATAAGCCATTGAGAGAAATATAAGTATCACATGATCTCACACATATGTGGAATCTAATTAATTAAATAAACTGATAATCAAAAATAGAGACCCAGGCCTAGCTGGTTTGGCTCAGTGGATAGAGCTTCAAGAGAACATGCTCGGGTTGTGGCTCAATCCCCAGCGGGGGGGGGGGGGGGGATGCAGGAGGCAGCCAATCAATGATTCTCTCTCATCTTTGATGTTTCTCTCTCTCCCTCTCTCTTCCTCTCTGAAATCAATAAAAATATATTTTTTAAAAATAGATTCAGAGTCATAGGACAGGCAGGGGAGAGCGGGTGGGAAAAGATCAACCAATGAACTTGTATGCATATATGCATAATCCCTGGTCACAAACAATGGGGTGGTAAGGGCCTGGGGGAGTGGGGGAGTGGGCTGGAAGAGGTTAATGGAGGGAAAAAGAAGACCTATGTAATACTTTCCACTATAAAGACTGCAAAACTGAATTTTTAAAAAATGCAAGTGAAGATGTGGATGGTACTTAGTTTTGCCACATAGGTTGAATTCACTCTGGAAAAGTTTGGGAGAGAAATTTTCTACATCTGTTCCTGCAGAAATTAACTTACCCAAAATATCCAAGACCTTTTAAGAAAATAATTTATCCTCAGGAAAGGGAAAATAAACACAAAACACATTTGCTCTAATGAAACAGGCCAAATTTGAGAATCATGGAAAAGATTTCTAAGTGAAGCCTCCTGATTTGTTTTTATCCAGATGCCAACAATGTTGAAAGAAACTACCAAAATTTATTTCATCAAAATTTCTATTATGGGCTAAAAGTACAAGGTAGGCCAAATTTCAGGTCTGCTGTAGAGCAAAGCAAAGTGGAGGGGGCAGGTTATTTTCCTTCACTGGAATTACTGGGGCACGAACAATCCCCAATAGGCTCAGGAATGCTCTAGACCAGACAGAGATAAAATTTTGTTATCATACTAGAGGCCTGAAACACGAAATCGTGCAAGAGCAGGCCTTCCTTCCCCTGGCTGCTGGCACCGGCTTCTCTCTGGCACCTGGGACCCAGGCTTCCCTCCAGCCGCTGGCAGGCACTCAGGGCCTGGGCTTCATTTGAAGCCCCAGGTTCGTCCAGAAGGATTTGGTTTAATTAGCATATTACACATTTATTATTATAGATACAGAGATGATCTCAAAGTAACATGTTTTGATATGCTTGCGTTTAAATTTTATTATAGTCTATTTTTATCAAAATCTTGGATAACATGTTAGGTTGTAAAAGGAATAGAATAAAGATTACCAGTAAAGTGACCATATCCTATGTAATAAAAGAGTTATATGCAAATTGACCATACCTCTGATCAAGCCACACCAACAGCCACACCCATCAGCTAATCAGGAGCAAATTATGCACATAAACCTCAACCAAAATGGCTGCGGCCACTGAGAGCAGGAGGGAGGCTTGGGTTTCCCAAGAATGGAGAAAGCCAAGCTTTCTGCCTGCCCTTGCTGGCCTAGGCCTCCACACAAAGCTACAAAGTTTCAATTATAGAAAATACATAATCACAACAGAAATGGTGGCAGCCACGGAGTGAGAGCAGAGGCTAGGGTTGCTGGGGCAATGGAGAAAGCCAAGCTTCTACAGTCCTAGAGCCTAGGCCTCTAATCTAGGCTACAAAGTTTCAAACAGAAATGGCTATTGCCACAGAGTGAGCAGAAGGCTTGGCTCCACTCTAGGTTACAAAGTTTCAATTGTAGAACATAAATTAATCCCAGATCCCATGGCCTCTTCTTAGGTCGCTGGGGGGTGTGACCAGCCTTCAAACCACCACAGGCCCCTCACCCAGACTGCCCCACACCCCAAGGAAACCTCCACCCTGATCCAGGACACCCTTTAGGGCAAACCAGCTGGCCCCCTGCCATATACCAGGCCTCTATCCTATCTAATAAAAGAGTAATACACAGATTGACCATCACTCCAACACACAACTTGGCTGCCCTCTTGTGATCAAAGATCCTGCTCCCAAGTGGACACAAGATGGCCTGGAGGGGAGGACAGTTGGGAGGTTCCAGGCCTGCAAGGGAGGGCAGTTGTGCGCCATCAGGCCAGTAGGGAAGGGCAATTGGGAGAGACCATGCCTGCAAGGAAGGGCAGTTGGGGGTGATCAAGCTTGCAAGGGAGGGCAGTTAGGGGTAACCAGGCTGGCAGAGGAGGGAAGTTGGGGGTGACCAGGCAGGCAGAGGAGGAAAGTTGGGGGTAAACAGGCTGGCAGGGGAGCAGTTATACATCAATTAGGCAGGCAGAGTAGTGGTTAGGGGGTGATCAGGCTGGCAGGCAAAAGCAGTTAGGGGAAATTCGGCAGGCAGGCAGGTGAGCAGTTGGGAGCCAGCAGTCCCGGATTGTGTGAAGGATGTCCTACTGGGATCGGGCCAAAACGGATAGTCGGATATTCCTTGAGGGTCTCAGATTGGAGAGAGTGCAGGCTGGGCTGAGAGATACCCCCCGACCCCCATGCATGAATTTTGTGCACCGGACCTCTAGTCTATACTAATAAAAGGGTAATATGTTAATTAGATCGGACATCTTTCAGAAGACCATGGGACATCCTTCCTGGCCAGGTGAAGCCACTTGCCCAGGTCCCAGGCACCAGTGCCTGTGGCTACAGCCCTGTGGAGGGAAAGCTGCCTGCCCACATTTCTGGGTGCTTATGGGCAGCTGGAAGGAAGCCAGCCCAGGTCCCAGATTCCTGCTGGTGGCCAGAGAAGGGAAGCCTGGGTCCTAGAAGGAAGCCAGTACTGGCAGCCCAGGTCCCAAGTGCCAGAGGGAAGCCTGTGTTGGCAGCTGGGGGAAGGAAGGCCTACTTTTGTATGAATTTTCCTGAACCAGGCCTCTAGTTTTAGAATAAGAGGTACCATTTGATTATAGGATGTTTGAGTGAAGCTTCAGAACAGTGAATCTTAAATAGTAAAGGAAGAATACAAAAAAAAAAAAAAACCATGATTCTTAGAGAAAAAAGATAAAGGAAGGAGAAGAACTCACACAAGAAAGATTTCTGTAGGAAAACCTCCACTTTCATTCGTGGAGTTGTCATTGAGCTTCTACTAGACTAGCTGCTGAAAAGCAAATGAAAACAAGACTAGCAGCTGCATTAGGTCTACTCAAGGATAGACAAGATTTTGCTTTAAAAGGAACTGATACTTCTTTAAAAATTATAGATGACTTAAAAGTTAACATTAAATAAAATAGAACAATAGCAGTAACATACTTTATTGCAAATACATTTCAAAGATAAGTGACTTACAATGACTTGTAATTTGAAATATAGATAAGCATACCTTGCCCTGAAAAAAATTCCTATTGAATTTGCATTCGGACAGTGTAGTGTCTGTTCATGAGAATCTGCTGTTTTAAAAACTCTTCAGTGAATGTATTTTAAGAATCAGAGAAGCAAAATGTTTCTAAAAGAAAGCAATAGATGTAGAAGCCAAAAGGATGACATTCTTCACATCCACAGAAAGAATCATCTTCATAGCAAGATTGGTCTGCCCTTGTTTCATGCATGGAGAATTCAGTTTACAATTAGTTTTTATTTATCTTGAATGTAAGCCAACGTTTAATTGCTTCATATCCATAATTGTATTAACTTGGAATAAATTGTTTTAAATAAAAAAATTCTGTTCTATGAAACAAGAAGATTAATTATTAAAAGACAATAGCAATCCTTTGCTAGCAATCAAACATGCAGAAAAGCATAACCAACTAATGAGGACTCGGCTTCATTAAATTTCCTCAAATCTCATTTGTAGTATGAAAGACCACCATATATTCAATTCTCAGAAAGATAAATTTAATCAACCCAATAGTGTCTGAATTTGTTTACATCACCCTTACTCATTATCTAAAGGCAATCTCATGCTCATTTCACATTGTAATATCATCTTCTTAAATATTCTTTGAGAGAGCTCTGGACTATTTTTTAATTAAATAAATGAATTTTCTAAATATCCTTCAACCAATCACCATTTATTTTTGGCATTATAAGAAATTAAGTCATAAAATCATATGTTGTTGAAGATTGAAAGAAATCTTAGAGGTCATTGAGCCCATCCCTCTCATTTTACACGACAAACCATCTCATATAAAGGACCTGTCTGTTTGATCATTAAAAGGTCACTAAAGGCTATGAAAAATACTGTTGTTAGAAAGGATTGCATGCTATTGATCTATATTACAAAATTACAAAATACATTCCACTGTGTTTACAGATAAACAATTCACATTTAGTAGGTACCCTGGTAATGAGGGCAATAATAAATACTACACACTCACAAAGAAGATGAAGGGTGTATTTAAAGCTATACAATCTACAATCTGTAAAGATTTGCTTTGCTTTTCTCATCCTGATTGCCATGTGATTCTCTTTGATATACAATTATTTATTGAGGATTTTTATTAGAAGCTAAGGGTTCATAAAGTTATTAATTTGTTTTAACTATTTGTTTAACTAGAAAATATGTATATACACATGTATTTTACTATATGTTTTATGCTTTTAAAGATATATTGTTGTATCTATTCAATGTAAGGATTCTAGCATGCATATTTATTAAGTACTTTTATAATTTATTTCAGCCTGAGAAATAGTTTTTCAAAACCTATTCGTTTGAAAGACTTTACAATATTAGCTTTCTGATGGAAGCTTTGAGAGCTTCCCAACACAATCTAGCTTTATAGAGCTGCTTTTCAGCAAAAAGGTGTTTAATTAGGTTGTCTCACACTTCTCTAAATCTGAAAACCTAATCACCACCTTCAAACTCAAAGAACACAGGCAAGTTGCTTTGAATATTATCCTGTACCAAACCTTTGGTTTTTTTCCTTCTACTCATTTCCACCTACTATCTGAATAAAACTGACTTAAAAGCATTTTGTATTTTTTAAAATAAAAAAATATTTTAAAAAGTCAAACAAAATCGTAATATATTAAACCCAACTTATTTTCTTATATTTAAGGGGGCATATATGTGTACATGCATGTGTGTGCATGCATGTGTCCATGTAATAAAGTTCAAGAACAAGTAAGCCCCTGAAAGAAGCAAAAGAGAGAAATAAAGAAATCAAAGAAAATGGGAAAACTGAATTATATTAATAGTGGATATTTATCAAAGAAACAAACTACAATACTTATATATAATTTTCTCTCAGTTAGGATGCAGATTCATCCTAGAAGCCCAAAGAAAAATGATCACTACATAGTGAAAGCATAAGGCTCACATTCCTCCAAAGAATTTTATCACAAAAAATATTTGACTCTTCCTTATCTGTCTCTACTTTGCTGTTATATATATATTTGAACACCAGACAAAATTCCTGCCCCCCAAAATGTTACACTTGAATAAAGATAAACAGGAAAGAAAAATTATTTTTAAATAAGATGACTAATGTAGTATCATAAATTCACTTAATATTCAATGGATTCCAAAGGAAAAAAAATAAGAGGAACATAACATTTAATTACTTAATACTGAGCGCCCAGCATGTGGTATGTAATTTCACAATAACCCTATCATAAGTATTATCATCATTGTATTAAAGATATAGAAATCCTTTTGAGAATAGGTCCAAGGTAAGCTAACTTAGGTAATTAATGTATTTTATTTGACAGAAAACAAAATGAATCTCTAAATATGAAGAAAATTTGAGGAATAATGGTCTAGATAGCGAGGGTCTCACACAAAAGATCAACAGTTGATTTCAATATCTGAATCTAAGTGGAATATGGGCAATGCACAGGGAAGAAGCAGAGAAAGGTGTTACAGAAAATTATCCCTACAAATAACAAATTCCTTCTAAGTAGGTTAAATCCTGTGAAATAGAGAAGTCCATTTTGTTCAGTGGAGCATCAGGTTGGTATCCATATTCAAGTTTAAGAATCACGCTAAGAAAAGCATACTTATTCTACATGAGGGAAAATGAAATTACAATGATGAAGCAATTCTGGAGGGTATGAGGAAAGGACCAAGCCACTTCAAGCTGGCATGTATAAGTAAAATAGATGCAAAGAGATACTAGTGATAATTTCTCATTTGGGGATGTCAAGAAATATTCTTTAATAATTGGGAAGCTTAATTTTCAATTTAGTGTTATTTTTGTGGCAAAGACTTTAAACCCCTTTCCTCACTTTCCCCCAAAATCTTTAGTATGACATACATGAAATATATAAGAAAGAATTGTAGAAGCAAAAGTTCTAAAAATATAAATAAAAAATAAATAAATAAATAAATAAACAAACAAATAAATAAATAAATAAAATTGCATTGATATTTTTAAAGGCACAATATCTTGAGGAAATACTTTTTAAAAAACAAACAAACATATTTTGATTTCAGAGAGGAAGGGAGAGGAGGAGATAGAAACATCAATGATGAGAGGGAATCATTGATTGGCTGCCTGCTGCATGCCCCACATCAGGAACAAAGCCCACAATCTGGGCACGTACCCTAACCTAACCGGGAATTGAACTGTGACCTGCTGGTTCCTATGTCGATGCTCAGCCAGAAAAGCCCTTTTAGGGAAACAATGAATGTTCAGAAATGCATATGAAATGTGGGAAACTGGATAGATTTCAATGCTTTGGGATAGGGAATTAGAACTTAAAAAACATGTAAAAATTGACCTGACAGTCACCTTCTTTTATGAGAAAATTTTAAATGTGATCATAGAAAGGAAACAGTAAAGAGAGCAAAGGGCCAGGCCTTTAGAATCATCTATTGGGTGGAAGGATAAACAGAACCAGTAAAGAAAACAGAAAGGATTCAAGAGGCTTCAGAGGCAGTTCCAAAGTGTTCATGTCAGGCACTGACATAAAGGGGGTGCTTTAATCAACTCCCTATTGCTAGAGGTAAACTGCCTGGTAAATTTCCCTATGTCTTCTACCCAATACTCCCCATTGTTTTTGTATTTTCTATGTAGTTCTTCTAAAGCTAATAACTTGAGTAGCGAATTCCTTTTTTTTAAGTACACACACACATGAATACACACACACAGCCACTTCATCATCATTATCATCATCATCATCATCATCATCATCATCATCATCTATTGTGTCTCTACACCTTTCAGATTGGCTCCCGAAAGTAGTATTCTTTTGTATAATTACATCTATCCTGATCTACATGGAAAACATTACTTGAATAATGATTTTTTGTTATAACCTCCTTGAAACAAAGAAAGCTATTTTATCAAGGTCATCCTTAAATCATCAGTTAAACTAGAACTAGATTCCATCTGTTCTAATTCCTGATTCTTTATTTTCTGGTACTTTTTCCGCCAAATGATATTGGTGAGTTGTGTGCTCTTCTGAAAGACTGCACAAAGACCTAGCCTGAAGATATATGTTAGATTTGGATACAGAACTGCATTCTGCCTGGGCTCTAACCTCTCACCATACAAACTATTCAACAAGACCAAGCAGGTGAGAAAAACGTTTAAGTGCTATTAATGTTAGACACAGATGGAAGGAGTTCTAAAGTATTTCAAACAATAGACACTGACACATTATCTACTTGTTAATGACTAATGGCCACATGATAATAGCAAATTAATTTCTTCTACCACTTGTGTCCAAAATAGTCCTGGGCAAACTGACAAGTATCTGGGAAATTTTAGCAGTCTTTGGAATGAACAATAATTGCTTTCCTTTCATTGTAGTTTGCCAAATCTTTTGAGATGTGTAGTTTTGTGGGGGTATTTTTAATCTTAAAAAGATGTAGCATGAACAAAATAAAATCTCATTTATATAGCGCATTAAAAAATTAATCTAAGCGAAACTTGTATGCCATAATCCATGGGAATGCATACTACATTAAAATGAGTATAAATAAGTTAATGTGCTGCATTTCTTAGTTTTCTAAATCATTTTGGCATTGGTGTAAAAAACTTGTAGAATGCTTGTGTTTTTACCTGCCCCTCAACTCTACCAAAAATTAAATATTCAAAGAATGTGTATTATTAAAAACAAATGTATTTAACATGCTTATTAGTCTACTTAATATATTTTAACATTATCTTTAAACTAGGGGTCTGGTGCGCGAAATTCGTGCACTGGGGCGGATGGTCCCTCAATCCAACCTGTCCCCTCTCACATACTGGGAGCCCTCAGGGGATGTCCAACTGATGACTCACTCCCAGCCTGCCCAAGGCCTAAAGCTTGGGCACCCAGCCATTGCCCTGCTGAGCTCAACCCCAGCTGCCTGTGACCACCTGGCCCAGGGAGATGGACGCCCGCCCTGCCACCGCCATCACTGCTGCTGCTTCCCCTCACAGCGCCTGGGGGCTGGGCCCTGGCCACCGCTGCTCTTTCATCTCCACCCCCAGGGCCCAGCACTCTTGCTACTTGGCCCCACCCCCACTCCTGATTGGCTGGTAGCATAGCTAATCAGTTGCAAAGGTACGGTCAAATTTGCATGTTTCTTTTATTATATAGGATATCTGCTTTTTAACCTGAAAATTCATTTGGTGGTGCTTAGAGAAATCTAAGAATATATATGGATGTAAATGCTCTCATTCCCTTTTATTGATTATGTTTTATTCACTTTATTTCAAGATTTTTTAAAAAAATAAAAAGATCTCATCTGTATAATCCACTTTCAGAATACATTGGAATCTTACCATAGTGATTTTGGCATCAAAATTATAAGACTACCTTGTTTTGGTACCAAATATCATTAAATGAGGAAGTTAATATTCAATTACATTTCGAAAATGAACCAACTGCATTAGAGTAAGATTTCAAAGTAGCTGCTAAAAGCCCTATATATCTCCACACAAACTGGCCCCAGCCACTGACAGAATCGACACAGCTCTCCCTGAACTGCTCAGTATAGCTGAGCATGGTGCCCATCCACAGCCTCCCACTGGGGCAGCCTGCCTGCAGGGCCCTCCTCATCTCCTCATGGCACAGGAGTGCCTGTGATGGTCTCCACTCTGCCCTTCACAATGACAAACTGCATACACTTTGTGCCAAAATAACAAGTAAACGTCTGCAAACTCACGTAGGGTAGGAAAATGTATCTTTACTTCCTGTGGTAGAATAGCTAAAAAAGGACTATTTTCTTCTCTAAATAATTTGCATGTAGTTGTGTATGGATATGAAAATACCATGCAAGGATCAAGATATTTACATGTTGAATCTCAAGCCCATTTCTCCTTAGATCTTTTTTTTTTGTTTGTTAAAGGAAGTGTAATTATTGAGCTAAAGTCAAAGCAGGCACAGATATCTTAACGAGAAAAGGGAGCAAACAAAACCACATTGTATTTTATTATATATATATTATGCATTTTAATAAAAATAATTGTAAAAACATCTTCAGATTTGGGGAAAGAGCTTCAATTACAATGTTTGGCAAAATCAAATTTGGAAGAAAAGTGAGCAGAAAGAACAAAATTATCTGTAGGAAAGGACTGAAAAACATAATGAAAAAGAACCCTCAAGTGTATGCTATAATGAGATGATACTATAAAAACAGTCAACAGATGGAGGGTGAAGAGAGAGAAAGTGGGAAGGAGGGAGGGAAGAAGGGAGAAATGGAGGGAGGGAGGGAGGGAGGGAGGGAAAGAGAGAGAAACATGAACACATGCTCTTCCAAGCAGTCATAAAATGCAAAGGCAACAATTTGAGTTTCACTATCTTATCTTTTACAGAAAATAATTTATCTGCAATGTTTTTTGGATTAGTGGCCTATACTGGAAGTATTTTTTCAGATTTACATTATATTTTAATTCAAGCAGATACAAAAAATTGGCCCTGCACTGAAGAATTATATAGGCTTGGAAGAGAGATAAGACCACCACTATGCAGGTTGATGAGTGAGTGGATGGTAGAGAGGGGTGTGCCACAAGAACACATAAGGGAATGCACTGATGTAAAATGGGGTAGGGTATGACATTAGGGGAGGCCCCCTGGAGAAGGTGATGCCTGACCTGTGTCTTAAGATCCAATACAAGTCAATCAAGTGCAGAAGGTAATAAAGGTTGTTCAAATTATTTTGAAAAAGCATAGAGTTTAGAATGGAGAGCTGGTCAAAGAGGAGTCTAGAAAAGTAAGAAACAAATATTTAAAGATATTGCTTATTATCAGAACTAGATTTAAAAATATTTTCATTGATTTGTAGAGAGAGAGGAAGGGAAAGGGAGAAAGGGAAACAGCAGTGTTAGAGCAAAACATATCCTTAGGTGAGGATAAAAACAAAAACAAGGAACAAATGTACTGAGTGGAATGTAAATATACTTTAAAATTATAGGAATCTCCTTATTTGATATGCCTTGCGATTCTAATTGTTCTTCAACATAGGCACTACAAGAATTTTAGGCAGGAAAAAGTCCTTGCATGGAGGTATTCCTGGCCCTCTCCCCTAAATGCCAGCAGCTATTATTGGGACAGCCAAAACACCTTCATGTTTGCAAAAACTTTCTCTGTGGGGGGCCGTGGGGAGCCGTGGGGGGCCGTGGGGGGCCGTGGGGAGGAGCGGCAACAGGAGGTTGTATCAGGAGGTTGAGAACATGAACAAAGGGCTTAAAATGGAGCAGAGGGAATTCAATAAACCTGATGTTACCCTTGTAGCTCTGTGATCTCGGCCATATTACTGCTCTCTCTGTGCCTCAGTTTCTTCTTCTGTGATGTAAATTTGACAAGTGTTACCCACAAAATCAATGGTATGGCTCAAATGAGACAGAGCCAACAAAAAGGCTTTATAAAATGTTAAGCACCACCCAAAATTATAACATTTTGTCTCATTTAACAATTATCCTGTGCTGTACTTTACATGGATAGCGATTTGATGTTTTTAAAAAAAAGTATGTATTCCTGTCTAATTTGAATGCAGCTGTACTAATTTGGAGACTCTGATTTTTGAGTTATCCAAGCCAGAAGCAATTCTAATCCTTGACCCTGTGTTACCAACTAATGAGGCTCCATTCCCCTAGTGGTAGCTAAGGTAGCTAAGAAGAAGCTGGTACTTAGTGGGAATTTAATAGCCTCTTTAGGATTTGTTCTGAAAAAGTCCAGTATTTTTTTAACTGATGACAACAACAATATATCCATTTTAATTTACTTCTATGGATTTAGGAAATTACAAACCCTTCTAGTCCATAAGGGTTATTTTTCTCATTGTTTTTATAAATATGTACAAAAAGCACGCATGGTATCTTACAGAGAGGAAAACAAGTGTATACATAAGGTCAAACCCCTCTCTTCTCTTTATTATTGAAGAAAACTCTTGGCCTCATAAGAAGCTTATGAAGCTGTCTAACTATTATGAATGACAAATAGTAACATGTCACATTCTGACTTGCTGTGAACTTGTGCCATATGCCTTCAGGGCAAGAAAAGGTGGCTGTCACTTTATGAAAAGAATGGTGCTTCTATTATAGAGTGACAGATTTCACAGTCTAAGTGTGCTAATGCAAGAATTACTAAACAAAGGTTCTATTTTAGAATTTTACTCTTTAAATGTTTAATAAATAAAATACATTAGGTATATATGAATATATATGAAGGATAGTACTCGAATTCTATTTTCTGAGTGCTCATTCCATAGCATTAATGACTTGATATCCTTAATAATTTATCATAAAGCAATATAAATTACTTTAAAATATTATAGGCAAATTGTTCAATCTACCAAACTTTTTTTTTTGCTGTTTCTGAATTATACCAGTTCAATACAAATATCTTAGATTCAAATATAAAATTATAATCAAGTTAACACAACTACAGATAATTTGTCATGTGTGTTCAGTAAAATATATCATTTTTGAAGAATTAAATCATTTAATATAAGTCACATATTCTTATTTGAATTCTGAATCTACTAGTTATAAACTTTCAAATTGGTTTCAACTGCTATTTTAAATTATTTAAAAATCTGGTTAATCAGAATTTTCATATTCATAATTACTATTACATTTTATCAGCTTATATTTATCCCCAAACCCAAATATATACATTAAAAAATGGTATATAATTTCCCCTTTTTTAAATCAACGAATCAACTCCGGATTCAAATACACATGCACACAAACACACACACCAGAGCTTTAAAGAAAATCCTGCAGATAACAGTTCAACTGAATATTTCTGAGGAAAACTAAACTAGGAAATAGAAACAATGCATGGATTCTCAGTGCACTAGCAGATTCCCTGCCACTACTTTTCATTCGTGAAAGCTGTCATAATTCTGTGTCCACTGATCCTCTTGCATTTGGCATAGGGGTTGGTAGATTATTTATGGAAGGGGTTTCTGTCAGACTGGGATTAAGATGTCCTAAAAATTCCCAAATGGGCAATTCATCACAACACAATTTAGAGAGCCACAATAGACCTTGGTAACAAAGTAGAAGTGACTGATAGGTGAACCAAAACCCCCAGCTTGATCTGAACAAAGCGGACAACACACACCAATGGTGTCAATCAAACTGCCTCCAAGCAGCCTCGTGAATATAAAATAGAGAACAAACAGATTGGTTTTTCTTTCCTTGCTCCCAACAGTTATAAGAAGACATTCCAATGCTAATGAGTTCATTTCTGTACATATTCCAGAAAAGTTCTAGCTCTAATTCTTTTCTATAGTCAAAGAAACAAACACAGGCTTTATTTTTGAAATAATAATGGTTGTGAAACATTTACTGCTGTTAAATTGCTCCCTATACATCCTATGCCACATTTTTGCACTTGAACCAAATAAATCTTCCTCTGCTTCTAAAAATTAATGAAATCAAGTATATTTTTGGTACTTTCAGACCAACATTTACAAAAAAAATCTAAAAACACCCTCAATGCAAATGTGAATATTAAACTATCATGTTAATGTTGAATTAAAAATAAATAAATAAAGGCTGCCAACTATAAAGCAAGTGGCCTTATGTACCTGAATTCTTTGAGGTCAGCAGTCATTATGTTAGTCAAAATTTCTCAACTCAAATATAAAATCAGTGATTTACTTGATGCTGACGTAAATAAAATTATGACCAATAAGAACTGAGCTTAGATAATTACATACATTATACAAGTATTTGTTGTGTAAATTAATCAATAAAAATTAATTGGAGGGATATATTTTTTGTCCATGTTAATATCTATTAAATATAGATGGGTATTATAATAGATAACAAGTCATATTTGGTAGATTTTTAAAAATTATCCTGTGTTCTACAAGCGATGGCATCCTAGATTTAAAGAAAATTAGGAAAATTAATATTCGAGTTCTGGCCATTGTGGGATGCCTCTTCTTAATGCACACTTAACCCTTGGCATACTCTTCAATGCTTTTTCATTTGCTTTCCAGTCCCGAAACATCTTTTCTGTTACTCCAGATTGTCTTGCAGCAGCGCAGTTATGATGTTCCATGGCAAAGTTTACAACTTTTTGAAACTGGCTTCGTATTTCTTTCTTCTTGCTGGCGGAGCCATGCTGGGGTTTTGACTGTTGGACATTTGTGTACTGTACTGTAGGTACTGGTGCTGCACTGTATGACCAGGCACAGACACTGGTGCTGTACTGTGTGTGGTACCCAGTCTACAACAGCCAGCCAATCACGGAAAGCGATATACTTTACGGGCGATTGGCTGGTTGTTGTATACAAAGCCTGCTTGGATTGGTCAGCTCTCCCTGCCTGCCCCGCCCCTCCCTGTCTCCAAGACTCTCAGCGGGGGGCGCCAACACGCCTCTTTCAAAACCATCTGGCCCGCCCTTGTATCCTATGACCCTACCTCCTTCTTCGCCTCTGAGATCTCGCACATGGGCGCCTACCCGCTTCACTGCAGTCCTCAGGAGCGAGATCTGGGAGGCAGAGGAGGAGGTAAGGTAACAGGATACAAGGGTGGGCCAGACGGGTGAAAGAGGCGTGTTTTTCTGGGCGCAGCGCCTCTCTCTCTCTTTTTCCAAAACCCCGGCATCCTGGACGCCTGTAGCTTGCTTCACTCTTCACTTACACCTTCCTGGCAAGGCGCCCCCTCACCTGGTCATAGGGACTGCATTAAGGCTCTTCTTTCCACGAATCCTGGTGAGTGGATTTTCTTCTTCTGAACTTGTACAGCGCGGCCCTGGCTGCTTTCTTATGGTCACCACATACGGCGGGGATGCAGCTGCGGCCATTTTTGAGCTCCCCCCACTGTATGCAGCAACTTCAGATTCTCCAGTCTGACTCAGAAGTTTCAGCACCCACCCTATGAGACGACACCCGGCGTATAAGACTGCCCCCAACTTCTGAGAAGATTTTCCTGGGTTAAAACCTCGTCTTATATGCCGGAAAATACGGTATATGTAGATTTGGGATTTAAAACAAGAAAATCTGGGCATAATATCCTAGTTCTAAATAACATTCTAGACTGTCTTTCTAAGTGATTACACATTCACACACACACACATACACACACACACACACACATTGGGGCCCAGTGCATGAAATTAGTGCATGGGTAAGATCCCTAGTCCTGGCTAGCAATCAGGGCCAATGGGGGCCTTCCAGCTGCAGGCCAGGGCCTTCCTTTGTTCCTCCTGGTGGTCAACACACATCAAAACGAGGGACCAAACTCCGGGTCTCCCAGTTGAACTCATGAGGAGACACTTGGCATATAAGCCATATTTTTTTTTCTTTAAAAATATAGTTAAATACACAAACTAAAAAAAAAAAAAGTAAGAAAGGTACCCTCTTGAAGAGCCTGTGCATATATATATATATATATATATATATATATATATATATATATAATTGATTTCAGAGAGGAATGGTGAGGGAGAGAAACACCAATGATTAAAGAGAATCTTTAATCAGCTGCCTCCTGCATGCCACCCAATGGGGATCAAGCTCTCAACCTGGGCATGTGCTCTTGACCAGAATCAAACCTAGAACCTTTCAGTCTGTAGGCCAATGCTCTATCCACTGAGCCAAACTGGCTAGGGTGAGCCAGTGCCTTTTAGCTGACAGGTTGGAGGATCCCATGGGTGTGGGGATAAGGCTCATATATCTAAGGGAAAATTTATACCTCCACACAACAGAATAAACTCAGCTCTTCCTCCTCTCCTGTTGTGCTTCTATAAAACTACTAGAGGCCCAGTGCACAAAATCCGTGCACTTGGGGGGTTCCCTCAGCTCAGCCTGCACCCTCTCACCATCCTAGAGTTCTCAGGGATGTCCAACAGATGATGGCTTATGCATGCTCCCTGTGGGAAGTGGGCCTAAGCCAGCAGTTGGACATCCTTAGTGCTGTTGCAGAGGCAGGAGAGGCTCTCACCACTGCTGTTGTGCTCACTAGCAGTGAGCCCATCTCAAGGCTTCTGGCTGAGTGGCGCTCTCTCTGTGGGAATGCACTGGCCACTAGGCGCAGCTCCTGCATTGAGCACCTATCCTCTGGTAGTCAGTGTGTGTCATAGCAACCAGTTGTTCCACATTTGTTGATTTGCATAGTAGCCTTTTATTATATAGAAATAATCTCTCATTCAAAGTTACCTCATATATTAGAACTCTAAGCTCACTAACAACCAAAATCCAAAACAAAACCTGTTTATAATTAAAACTGTAGAAAAATACACAGCTGAAAAACAAATTTGATCGTGACACTTCCCTGTTTAGCAGCAAAGTATAATTCTCCTATTGTGACTTGCAAGAATTGCACTTATTTGTCCACTGTCTATTTTTATTTCCTCATTTTTTATCATTCTCTTCTTACATCTGCTGACTTATATTAAACTTCTGAAGTTCTGAACCTGACCAGCTTTTTCTTTAAACCTTCAAATAGCTTATTTTTTTCATGTATCACATGATCTCACTCATGTGTGGAACCTAATAAACAAAATAAATTGATGAACAAAATGGATCTAGAGACATAGATTTGTACCACATTCAATAATAAAGATAATTTTTTTAAAAAAATTTAAAAAGCTAATATTCCTCTATTTCTCATCTGTTTAAAAGATTACATGGAAATGCAAAGCGTACAGGATAGGCCCTGAACTTGTCAGCACCAAATAAATGATGAACGTTGTAATAAAAATACCTTTTCTACCATTATACTTCTTGAAACCTTAAAAAAAGTGATAAGGAAACCAGAAGTGAGAGCCAATCGAAACAGAGATCAGCAAACTATTTTCCTGTCTTTAACACAAGTGTGTCTTTGCAAGCACTGCTGGATTGCATTTGTTTCAGCAAGTAATAGGTAGCTTCTTTTTCTTTCTTCCATTCTCCTGACGTCCACACCTCTTTTTGTTTCCAAATATTCCTTATATTGTTTAAATTTCTCACCACACAAAGCATATTTTCTAGGCAGAGTAATAACAGTAGAATATGAAGCAGTTTATCAAAATCAATTTGGTTTGCTACATATTCATGAGGTACTTTATTGTAAATATTCTGAACTTGCCTTTTCCAAAAATTAAACTGCTGATTTATCCTTCCTTCTATGAAACATTCTGGAACTTCAAGCATTACAAAAATAATACAGTTTACACCAAAGAATTGTTTCATTTTGTCAAGTGTTTCAGCTACCCAAATACCAAACTTCCAGCAAAATCAAGTAACTAGAACACAATGAATCCAAAAATAAAGGACAAAAGGAGATGCTCCAAAAGCAAAAATACTCTCCATAAATAAGCAATCAAAAAACTAGTAAATGTGTCGGAACAAAATGTAGCCATAAGCTAAAAATCTCCTGGCTATTAGCCTAAATAAATATTAAGAGTCTGGATAGCAGAAATACTTGAAGGGAGGTAAGGAAGAAGGAAGGGAGAAACCTGTATTTTATACAAAGATAGCATTTTAAGTTACATTATATTATATCCTTTTTATTCCTAATCAGTGAATAATCATCTTATAGTTACCTACTTTATAAAGTGCTATTTCCTTTCTCTTCATGTTAACAACACTAGCTCTGTGTTTTATTCATATTCCCCATCTGACTGGCCTAGCTTGTGAGTGATTTATAATTTGCTCCTCTCAATCACCTTTTTCACCTTATCCCTTCAAAGCAATATGCTTTGAATTAACACACAAGGTGACAGTATCCTGAAGCTATCAGATCTAAAATAGGAAGATAATCAGAACAAGAAGAAATCAAGATGTGTACTTCATGTCCATGTCTGTTACATCCTGTTTTCTTATTTTGTTTTAAGTATCAAGAAAAAGACTGTGTCTTTGACACAAGGAAATTTCATCACCAGGCTCAAATAAATTAGACACACTTTGAAAGTCAATTAAAAGATTATTTCTAAATATTAAATAGAGGGAGAAAATTTTGTTTCAGACATACATAGAATTAGAAGTTTTGTCCAGCTATTATATTATTGCCCCAGGCAAGAGCTACCAATAGTAATGATGAATTTTAATACATACATAAGTAAAATTTTATCATGATATGTCCATTTCATTAATTTCAAATAAAAGAAAAACACAAATAAATTGGAAACTATTAAAATTGAAACTATTAGTTTCAGAGGCAAAAATGTCACTAATCTTTTATTTGTATAACTTTTCTAATTCTTTCTCATCATTGTTGTACTCATCCTTATCGACACCTATCTAGATAAAATAGGTTTAAGGTTCTTTTTTTAATGGGGGGACACCATGCTAGGCCTTCATTGAGACTAGATTATTTAATTCTCAGATAAACTCTAATTTAGGTACTATTTTTATTCCCATTTTAAGAGATAAGAAAACTAATGATTAAAAAGGTTCATTGACTTACCTGAAGTTCAGATAACTGGTAAATACTGATCATAGAAAAAAGACAGTTTTCTTCTAGACCTATAATTATTATACCTATACTACTCTGTTTCTTTAGTAAGCAGAAAAGTAATTTGTAGTCTTTATTCTAATTGTTTTCTATTTGATCATATTTTCTGTTAAAAATAATAATCTCCTGCCCTAGTCGGTTTGGCTTACTGTTTCAAAAAGCGTTAGTTTACTACAAATTCTGATAGCACGTCCAAATGGCTTTAAGACAAGTAATAGGATATTTTCTATAATGGTGTCTTTAAAGTAAATAGCCATGATTTTGATATAAAGAAACGTTCTTTGGGTGGCAAAACGGTCCGCCAGCTGTAGTAAAAATGAAAATAGGAGGTTCCTTTAAATCTATAACGTGGAAGGTTTTTACCCACATATGAGTAACCGCAGCCCCTGCTCAAAAGTAGGAACCACTTCTTAGGTGTTAACACAATACCACTTGAAAATGAAGATGCTGATGGGCATGGAGGGGAAGACACCCATGGTTTGAAGAATCAAAAGAAGTGGCCAAAAGATGCAGTTCAAACTGAAGACCACAGAAAGTGGAAAGGTTGGAGTTATTGGTACATGCCAGCGATTCAGCTAAGAAGGAACATTTAAGAGAATAATGACCAGGAGCTAATCTGATCCATGGTCAGTTGAGATCTGGGTGGCCAGAGAGAGCTATCCAAGGCTACAGGTATATTACATACATACCTGTAACTGCATCATGTGTACGTGTGACTACAGTTTTATGGTTTTCTATACTGAGGAATCGAGACGTTTACTCCATGGATCAAGTGAACTTTTCCATTGTGTCGAATTATAACGGAAGAATGATCTATCACAGATGCTTTCTCCTCTCTGAAGACCTCCTGCCATCCTCAAGATGCATAAATGCTTGCTGCTTTCTAATTTATAATAGAACACTTTATCTTTTTCTTCAATACATGCTATTTATTATAGCAAAGCTCTTGAGATCAGGTTATTGTGTCTTATTCATTTTTTATTCCAAGTATGTAATACAGCATCCACCACAAACTGGACACTAAATAACCAAGATTGTTTAGAATAGATAAATATCCAATTAAAAGTTAAGAGATTTTTCAGAATTTTTTGATATTGTTAGGTTTTTTAGGTTTTTTTTTTTTTTTGGGGGGGGGTGTTTGTGTGATTTTTTTTCCATCCCATTTATTCCCTCTAGGTCCTTTTCCACCTCTCTCTAGTTTATAGTAAGTATTTAATAAAATTACTGGGCCTGTTTTTTGAACCTCTACCACTATCAGACTAGTCCAAAACATGATCATTTCTAACTTAAACCACTGTAATAGCCCCTAAAGGACTTTCCTGACTCCATGCATGCTCCTTCTCCAACATGTAAATCAAATATGTCACTCTCCTGCCCAAAACCGTCTTACGGCATCCCTTCCTTCCATTTGTTAAGGCTGACATGACATTCCACACCTTCAATGCCCTTCGATCTTTCAACCTAACGTTCCTACAACAGCCTCTCTGGCTTCTTTGTGGCTCCTTGATTATGTCAAGCACACTCAACTTGGATCCTCGCTGCATCAGAAAACCACTGCCTGGAGAAGTGATCACTTCATTTATTTACTTCAATCATCTATTAAAATATTCACTTATTTTCAGTCCACCTGAGCAACCCCTCCTAGCCCCACCTAACATTCCATTTCCTTCTCTGCTATTTGCCCAGGATTTAATGCGGTACCTGATAGACAATGGACCCTCAAAAATATTTGCTGAGTGAATGAATATATTATCAATAATAATTTTTAAAAACCTAGCAGCAAAGTAATAAAATCATGGAGAAACATTTTCATTACCTTAAATAAAAAATAAGAACAGCTAGTATTTATTGAGTGTTTATTCACTCTACATCAGGCAATAACTGATTTGGTCCTCACACAAAACTTAAAATTAATAGGTATAATTGTTGTCCCCATTTGACCATTGAAAAGCTCAGGTTTAGCAACTTCGGTAACTAACCTGAGGTAACATAATCAATGCTAATAGCCTGGTTATGAACCCAGGTATTCCAATTCCAAGTCTGTCTGAATCAAAACACTCATTTCCAAACAGAATTTCACACAAGAAAATAGTCTGGTCTCCTCACAACATTCATTTTCTTGTAGGGTTCATAAAATCATGTTGATCTACTGTTACTGTGTGTCGGATGATTTGTTACTATTCAAAGAGCATTTTTTCCTGTCATGTTAAAAGGGTAAGAAATAAGACAGGACCTATTTCTCAGTCAGCCCACACTTGATAGTTCACAAAGGTCTGAAGAGATGTAGCTCCATCTTAGCAGAAACTGCATGAACTGCTTCTGTTCATCCATCATGTAGTGGCTGTTGACTCGTCCCCAGGCCACATTTCTCTCCCCGTGGCATCTGAGTCTTCCCCTCAGCTGAGCAAAATGTGCAATGACAGAAGAAATTTATGCTCTGAGGGGGATGTGAAATTCAAACCTAAGTTGGAATGCCCCATTGCTGAAAAACAAACATGCATCGCTATTGAGACACCAAATTTATACTTACTAAGACTGCCTAATGTAAAAATATATCAACTATTTGATAATCATGGCAAAAGTTAATACTAATTATATAAAAACTGTTCTCTGTCATCTTTTTCTGGTTTCTCATTTTGTACAATAATTTCTGCCTAAGTGTTCTTGTTGCTTGGGGTCAAATGTGGAAAATAAGATAAACTGGAAGAAATAATGCAAGAATTATGAACAAAAGTGCATGTAAGGTGCAACACAAGCTATAGACTCTGTTTACTTGAGCACCAATGTATATTAATAAAGACTTTCCATGCAAATGTAGACTTGGGGGAGGTCTGAGGTCTAAAGAAAATAAATGCTTTCAGACTAGTTTATTCATTATTCAAAATAAAACCAATTTCAAAATCTAAAATATATATTAGAAAACTCAACATAATTCAGCTTTAATTTTGTTTTAGTACCAAATGTAAAATTATTTTTAAAAATTATGTCCTAGGTAGAGGATTAGTCAGCATATTAGATAGTTAGACCTTGTTAAACATCTTTTGCAAGGCACAAATGAATTACAATCCCATTTATGGCCAAGAAAGTTTCTTACACCAAAGACTCATTGGTTCTAATGGATTCAGTTACCACCAGCTCAAAATGCTATACCAACACCACCAGAGCTGCCTCTGTTCTCCGCAGCCACCCTTTGCTGAAGGCTGACTCAAGCTCCGATGTGTATTTCACATATATTTTCTAATTTGTCCTTACAACCAACCTTCAAGTAAGAGAATGAAGTGCATTCAGATGAGGTAGGCAGTTATTGCTGAGACCTCCTTTCTGGTATGAATGCTTTTCCATGACCCATTCTTTTTTGGGGGGTAAAGGGAATAACTGATTTAACTTCTCAGGCAAGTGTGAGGTCTCTGAGACATTTTGTCATTTTGCTAGCATATTGGCTTTTCAGAGGAATTGATTAAAAAGCAATTGAACTACAAGACCAATGGAATAGGCTTCCTGAGTACAGAAGATGAAGGACCTCAGTTCATCATCCATTAGAAATCAGAACAGATCCAGACACCAAAAAAAGCAATTAAAATCCCAAAGGAAGGAGACAAATGGAATTCAGAGGCTTAATCCTAAAATGTTAGACCTAAAAAGTGTTATAGCTGGCTGTTACTTCTTGCATGCCTCAATTAAATTCCAAATTGTATGTTTTTTATGTACTTAATTATATACTAGGTGTCCACATTTCTCCTAAAGAATCAGTTGAACCAGAACTAGTACTCAGTTTAAGTTGTAATATATATTAAAAAAAAAAAACCTGTTCTAGAAGGCCAGCCTCTTGTATTACATAAAACACATGAAATATTACAATTATTATTTGCACCAGAAGAGTGAACAATTTTATACTGTCATTACTTTTTAATTCTCAAAATTCATGTTAATAATTTAAAATAATTTCTTTAACATATTGGATAAATTTTAATAAAATTGAAAGATGTAGCTATTGTGGTCACCATAAGATTTAGGATACAAAGAGATGAAAAAGAATAAAACCATATCCATGCCCTACTTTGTGAGAGAAAATGTATTCATTCACAATAAGCCTAAGGGCCTTCAGACTGAAAAAACATGACACACACTGGAAGAAGCTGAAAATTAGCTAAAACTACTGTCTTCACTGACTCATGTAGAAGAGGAAAAGGGCTCTAAGAGCCAAGATACAAGTGCATCTGACCTTATAAATGGGGAAAAATAAATTGTACACATGACAAAGTTGAGAGTCTGATATTGATTCCAAGAAAGGCTCTAAGCCAGGTTTTGAGCCCTGAGAAGATAAAATACAGTCAAGTAACAGATTGGTGATTGGTATAGCAAGCTATTAAGATCTCTTCCAAACCTGAAATTACAGACCTATCAATAATAGTGACTGGTTCAGGTTCTTTCAATAACCATGTTCCTAGAATAAAGAGAAATTTATTAGATTAGCATAGCTTGATAAAAATATCACATAACAGAAGTACAGACTAGCTGTTAAGAGCGATTCCTATGAATTTGATTAAACCTGCTTCCCTTCTACTTATACGAGATCCATAAGCTTTTATCTGAAAACTTGAGGCCAGATAGAGTTTGAAATTTAGCCGATTTTTAAAAAAATTTTAGATAGAAACCATAATAATTTTCTGTATATTATATCAACATTTCCAGGACCCAGTGTTAAAACACACTGAAATATGTGAATATTCATACTAAGAAAGATAACTAAAGGCCACATAGAGCCTCACTTCAATTTAAGTCACATTTTGTCTGTAAATATGGACTAGTGCACTTACTGTTGTGTGACTCTAGGTAAAATATTTAATTGCTATAGGCAAGTGATTAATTTACTATAATTTAATAATGTGCCTATTAAAAGCAAGATCATAATAACTAGCTCATAGAATGTTGAGGATAATTTAATAAAATAGTGTACGTAAGATACATATATTAGCAGTTTCAAACCTCTCCAGGGGATTCTAATATTCACTCAGCTTTAGAACTACTCCGAATATATGATCACAAAGATGCCTGGCTTTTTTATCTATATCTGAACCAACTCGCCATTCAAGTAAGGGAATATCCAAATATTGTTTAAATATATTTTTATTGATTTCAAAGAGGAAGGGAGAGGGAAAGAGAGATAGAAACATCAATGATGAGAATCATTGATCGGCTGCCTCCTGCAAGCCCCTTACTGGGGATCTAGCTCCCAACCCTGGGCATGTGCCATTGACCGGAATCAAACCCAGGATGCTTCAGTCTGCAGGCCAACTCTCTATCCACTGAGGGCAGAATGTCCAATTATTGAACAAGATATGACCACTACTTTACCCGAATAAATTGTCTTTCCATTATGAGTCTCACTTAGATTAGCTCAGTAGGAACATGATTAGATTAGTTTAGCAGGTAGTTACTCATAGTCCAATTACTTTTGGGAAGACTGACAAATCATAGGTCTAGTCCCCAAAATATAGGAGACCAAGCCTTCCATTCAAAGTGTACCAGATGGGACTCTGGCAGAGCACAGCCCTTCACATGGTTCCTTCTATGATGAGACTGACTATGCAAACAGGCAATGCCCAGTCTTCGTGTGACATGTGCAATCTCTGAAGGTAGCCAAACCATAATTGCAGAAACTTTCTGAGAACTGGCAGGACTTAGTCAAAGATTTCCAGCTGCTCTATTTTTCTGCCTGGACTGCCAATGCAGGCCCAACCAGAGAAAGCAAACTGTGCTCCCCAAACTAATCACATAACATTCCTTGGATTCAGGCCAGCTCACCTCCACTTCCCATGCCAACAGGCTCCCATCACAGCATCCCTGAAGTCTCCCCACTTTTTTGCTATGATGCTTTCCCATTCCCCTCCTTACCTTTGAGTCTCTGCCAAATGCAACTGATAGTGGCTGCTATAAAAAGCTCTGGATGAATAGCCTCTGTTTTTCTAATTGTGTGGTCCTCCATATTTCCACAAAGTCTGGTGGATGAGGTGTAGGACTATTCGGTGCACAGCTCCATTTCTTATTACGCTTGCCCATATATTCATTTACTTTAACATTTCATTTATAAACTTTGTGTTGAATAATATACATACAGAAGAGTACATTTATCACAAGTTCAAAAACTAAACCCATCTGAGTATCAAAAGCCAGGTGAGAAGAATTCCATGTAACTAGCAATCCTCACATACCATCTTCTGTGCTCCGTTCCAGAAACAAGAGTCTTCCACATAAGCTAACCACTAAATACCACTGTTTGGTCTGTTTTACGTCTTGTTAATAAGGAATCAGAGAAGTATCTACATTTACTGTCTACCTTCCTTCACTCAGTGTTATGTTTCAGTTTTATCCTTTTTATCCTGTTTTCACAGCTATGTGGTATTCTAATATAATGCAGGCACCACAGTGTATGTTTCCATTTTACTGTGGACAGACCTCTGGGTTTTTGCTAGTTTGGTTGTATGAAAAGTAATGCTGCAATGGACATCTAGTGCATGTTTTTTTGCAATATATATATTTCTGAGAGGAATGTATATGTTTCGCTGTGACAAACACGAAAATCACACTTTAAATTAGAAAGGAAACAAACAAAAAATAAAAACAGGGGATACAAGTGATGGTGCTCAATTAAAGCTAAAGGAAGAAATTTAGTGTCCAAGTTAAGTACAACCCCATCTTTTACTTTCTATCATGCTAAAGTCATTTTAAAGATTTTAATTTTTTTCTAAAAAATACTAAAGGAATACAGCAGATATTAGGCCAATTTTACTTCTAAAATATACAAACTTATATGAAATGTAATTTACATCTATTGAAAATATATATAGGATGTCCCAGGAAAATATATATACACACTTTAAATAAATATAAAGGTAGTTTTTATTTAAAAACATTTCATTTTCAAAATTGAGCCATCAGCTATTAAACTGTGTAAACATTTTGGGACACCCTGTATATTATTTATATTTATATATATATATATATATATATATATATATATCTATATATATATATATATATATATATATATATATATATAGCACCATTGGCCTTCCTTTTATGTAGTATATAAAAGAAAGAAGCTGCTTGTATTTTAGAAAGCCTTAAAATTAAGCAGGACAAACTTTTCCCTTATATAATGAGCTGCTTGAGGCAGGGACCAGGTCAAACCCATCTTTACATCCCTACATCTATACACAGAAGACTCTGGCTAAATGTCTATGGAATAAATGAATCTTCAAAAAGCCATGTCAGCAAATGTTCCCCTTGAAATGTTCTTTTAAGGAGTTGTGAGACACTTGGTAAAATTAATGAAAGGGGCCCTTCCCGGGCCTTCTTCTTTGTTTGTGCCTCAGGCCCTAGAGCAGGGCTCTGAGGACCTGAAGGCCATCCCCTCCATTGGAGGCTGGAAGGGGCTTGAACCAAAAGAGGAAGGAAAATAAATGTTTACATTCTCCCTGCGCTGGTTACACAGAAGGCTCACCTCTGCATTCACATGAGCGCCCTCCAGTCTGTTCTGATGTGAATGGAGGCAGAGTTGAGCAAACGAGAGTAATGGGAAACACAGGTAAGCCACCAAACCTGGAAGCCTCCAGAGACTACCGCACCACCATCTGTGTGGCTACATTAACTGTGCTTGGTAAATCACTTAGATTTACCTATTACATTTTCTTAGAGATGTTGAGGTCAAGTGTCAATGCTATGTTCTGGAAAGAGGCAAACATAACTCAATGGCAAAGCACCTCAATTTTGTAAAATTTAATATATTGCAATCAAAAACCTCACATTGTGCAGTGAATAGAAATTAGTATGCCATGGAAAATGTCCTGTGTCTAATTAAAAAGTAACTGCTTTTGTGTTATGTCCTCTCCCTCTTCCAAGTGGAAAAAAAAAATAACATTAAAGAAACATTAACACCCCAAATTCTACCACTTTAGCTCAAGTGATCTTTATATTTTTCCTAATTCTCGGAGCATCTTTGTTCAATTGTATACTTATCTATAATAATAAAAGTGTGATATGCTAATTAGACCGGAAGTCCTTCCGGACGACCTTCTGGATGAAGCTGGCTGTGAGGGAAGCCTGGACCTGGGTGCCAGAGGGAAGCCAGTGCTGGCAGAGGGGGAAGGAAGGTCTACACTACAAATTTCATGCATCAGGTCTCTAGTATAAATAATGATAATAATGGAAAACATACTCTCCTATTCAATGGGTTGTCCGTTCATTGTTTGATGGTTTCCTTTGCTGCGCAAAAATTTTTTCATTCAATATAGTACCATTTGTTTATCTTTTTCTTTTATTTACCTTGTCTGAGGAGATATATCAGAAAAATGTTTTGCTACTAGGAAAGTCCAACATGATACTGCCGATGTATTCTTTTAGCACTTTTATTGTTTTGGGTATTATATTTAAGTTTTAAATTCATTTTGAGTTTATTTTTCTGTATGTTTATTTCTCTGTAAAAAGGTCGTCTAATTTGATTGTTTTGCATATATCTGTCCAATTTTCCCAACACTATTTATTTAATAGACTACCTTATACCCCATCATGTGCTGTTACCTCCTTTATCAAACATTAATTGACCACAGTGAGAGAACCAAGATGGCGGCATAGGTAAACACCTATTGTTCTGCCCTGCGCAACAATTGAAAACTAAAACATAACAACAAAACAAACATCACCCAGAATCACCAGAAAGCTGGCTGAGTGAAAACTCCACAAATAAAAGTAAAGGTGGGACACTGAGACTCAGAAGAGCAGCGGGAACGCAGCCTTGAAGACAGAAACAGGTTAGGAGCCATCCTGGTCGCTCACGCGGGCTGTAGGGCTGGAGCAGAAACCCCGGCTGGATTTCTCCAATGGGGAGGGCGGAGATGTCCCACTGCATGGATTCCCCAGTGCCAGGCGAGGTCCGAGGTCCGGGGGATGCACCCTGGAAGCCGAGCACCGGCAGAGGTCTCCTAGTCTGCAAAGAAACCGGGTAGCTGGGAAAAGAAGTTTGCGCGCACAGACGTGTGACTTTGCTCCCTGGAAACTTGTCTCCTGGTCCCGGAAAACACCTGTTTTACAACCCTGGGCGAGACTTTGGGTGTGCAGACTCATTTGGGGAGAGGCAGAGTTGTCTGGCAAGGGGAAGAGACTAGTGGCTTTCTCTTGAAGGTGCCTGCAACCATTCCCATCCAACAGAGCGTGTGCGCAAACGCCGCATAGGACATAGCTGACACTGAGGCTGCCTGCTCAGCTCAGAGACTCCGCCCATCCAACCTGAACATAGTCTCCCCTCACAGCCAATTGGCCTGGAGGTCAAACCCTCCTAGGGCTAACAACAACAAGCTGGGTTTAAATTCAAAAATACTGTACAACCCATAAAGGATTGCAGTAAGAGTACCCACCTCAAGTAACTGGGGAGGCTGTGCCACTGACCCTTAGAGGACATCTACCACATAAAGCAGCCACCATGCAGAGATATGGAAAGAAATCAGGTGTGAAAGAAATGGAGGAAAAAAGACGACAAGACATAGAGTTCAAAACCACGGTTATAAGGCTTTTCAAGAGGCTCCTAGAAAAGGCCAATGAACTTAATGAGAACTACAAGGAAATAAACAAGACCAACCAGGAAATGAATGAGACTTACAAGGAAATGAATGAGACCCTCAAGGAAATGAACAAGACCTCTGAGGATATGAAAGAGACCCTCACAGATATGAAAAAGAACCAACTAGAAATCAAGCATACGCAGACTGAAATAAAAAATATTACACAAAGTCCTAAAAGCAGTCAAGACAACTGCAAGAATCAAGTCAAAGACTTGAAATACAAAGAAGCAAAATCCACTCGGCTGGAAAAGCAAGAAACAAAAAGAATTCAGATAATCGAAGATAGTGTAAGGGGCCTCTGGGACAACCTCAAGCATGCCAACATCCGAACTATTGGGGTGCCAGAAAAAGAGAGAGAGCAAGTTAATGAAAACCTACTTGAAGAAATAGTGACTGAAAACTTCCCACACCTGGTGAAAGAAACTGACTTAAAAGCCCAAAAAGTAATCTAAAGAGGACCACACCAAGACATATCATAATTAAAATGCCAAGAGCAAAGATAAAGAGAGAATATTAAAAGCAGCAAGAGAAAAACAGTTGGTTACCTACAGGGGAGCACCTATACAATTGTCAGCAGATTTCTCAACAGAAACGATGCAGGCCAGATGGGAGTGGCAAGAAATATTCAAAATAATGAATAGCAAGAATCTACAACCAAGATTACTCTATCCAGCAAAGCTATCATTCAGAATTGAAGATCAGATAAAGTGCTTCGCGGATAAGAAAAAGCTGAAGGAGTTCATCACCACCAAAAAAATATTATATGAAATGCTGAAAGATATTCTTTAAGAACAGGAAGAATAAAAAGGAAAAAATATAAATTATGAACAACAAGTACACATCTATCAACAAATGAACATAAAAATCAAGTGAACTGATAGGCTGATGAACAGGATAAACTGGTTAATATAATAGAAACATGGACATAGAGAGGGAATGGACTGACAATTCTTGGGGAGAAAAGAGTTGTGGGAAGTACAGCAAGAGACTGGACAAAAATCTTGCAACAATGGGAGAGGACAGTGGGGAGGGGGAGGTGAGAGTGGAGGGTAGGATAGGTACAGGGTGGAGGGGAGATATAGGGGGATAAAAAAGGGGAAACAATGTAATTAATAAACTGAACAATAAAGATAAATTAATATATATATATATATATATATAACATTAATTGACCACAAAGTGTGGGTTTCTTTCTGGGCTTTCTATTCTGTTCCATTAATCTAGATGTCTGTTTTCATGCCATTACCAAGCTATTCTGATTACTATGGCCTTATAATATAGTTTGATATCAGGTTGTGCAATTCTTTCAGCTGTGTTCTTCTTTCTCAAGATTGCTATGGCTATGAGAACCCTAAAGATTCCCCCAGAAAACTAGTAGAACTGATCGATTCAGTAAACCAGCAGGGTACAGAAAAAATATCCAAAAATCAGTTGCATTTTTACACACCAGCAATAAACTATTAGAAAGGGAAACCTAAAAATATGATTCTATTTACAATTGCATCAATAAAATAAAATATCTAGGAATAAATTTAACCAAGGATGTGAAAGACCTGTACTCAAAAAATTATAAGACATTGAAGAAAAAAATGAAGAAGATACAAATAAGTGCAAACTTACGTCATGTACATCGATAGGCAGAATTAACATCATTAAAATGTCCAAACTACCAAAAGCAACCTACAGATTCAATGCAATTCCTATACCAAAGGGGTATTTCACAGAACTACTCCAAAAATTTATTTGGAACCACAAAAGAACCCAAATAGCCACAGATTTTTTTTTAATCTAGCATATCTCTGATAAAATCTTTGTGACATTTATTAAAGTATTCATTTAATTTCTGCTAGCTACTCCATTTCTTCAATGAAGAAAGAAGTTTGTATCCTATGAGATCCAGTGAAGTGGACCAGATAAAAATAGTAGTATCAAATTGTCAGTGATCAGGACAGCTTGTGAATATCTATCATTGGCATGTGCTATACATTACAAGACTTTTTTTTTCCTTTCCACTCTTACAATCACATCAAAACTGAAAAGATTGTTTCACTAAAACAATTCACAGACAGACATTAGTTATATCTGCATATCCAAATTTGTTCCTGCATAATTCATTACTATCTGTTTTTACATTTTAAGTAGAAATATTTATACATAAAATAATCTTATATAAATTTTCACATGCTATTCTAGAAAGCATTCGGCCCCAATCTGCATGATTTTTCTATGTATATAAAGTTGTTTCCAAAAGGTAGCATACAAATAATCCACATAGAATTTTTTCAGTAATGATAATTGGAAGTCTTATCATAACTTCGATAAAACAATTGTTTGTTAAATTTATAAATTAACTTAAATATGCATAAAGATATATGCTTCCTGACATCATTTTATTTAATCTTTATTTAGAACATAAAACATACCCTGAACATAGAAAAAGAACTTCAAAAATAAATGTTGATTAATATTCCTTTTCTCTGATATGGTTCAAAGACGCTTCTCCTCATCGAGAGTAATATAGGACTATGCAAAGAACTAGATAATTATTTTAATTAAAATGTTAAGATTTAATTATTAAAAGCATATACATAATATATGCTGTTTCTCTTCCCACTATCTTAATAGGCTGTGTGTGTGTGTGTGTGTGTGTGTGTGTGTGTGTGTGTGTGTGCGTGCACACCTCAATCCTCATCCTGGAATTTTTTTTTTCATTTTTTTGTGTGTTGTTTTTGTTTGCTTGTGTTTTGTTAGGTGGAAGGGAGGGAGGGAGGTGGAGAGACAGAGAGAGAACATCAATGTGAAGAGGGACAGATTAATTGGTCCCATGCGCCTCAACCTGGCCTAGGAATTAAACCTGCAGCTCAGGTACATGCCCATGACTGGGAATTGAACCCTGAACCTTAAGAAGCACAGCCTGATACTCTAACCAGGGAACAACACTGCCAGATCTATTTTAATAGGTTTTAAGTATTAAATGATGTATAGTTAATAAATTCATCATCATACCAGACACACTTTAAAAAGAAATTTCTTACTAACGCATCTGCACTAAAATGTCACAGAGGGTGGGGTAAGGAAAGTAATTATTCAGATATTTTTCTAAACATCTATCTATTTATATAAAATTATATAAATTACATAAATTATATAAATTAATTAAATATCTTTAGTGAAATTATGTATTTATTCTCTATCAGACTACAATTTTATGATTTAGAAGTCACAGCCTTAGAATTTTCCAGAATATCCTTTAGGAAAAAGATTATTCTTTAATCTTGAAATTTTTATGTTATTTGACCACAAGGGGGCTATACTACCTTTGAATTTTTAGACAACCCAGAGAGAACTGAAAATGGAATCAATCAATTCATAAAAATTAATCGCTAACATAAGAAAGCATTTATTAACATAAAAATTTGATTTCTGAAACTGAAATAGATATAAATGACCTTAGTCCAAAAATGCTAGGCATTTGGAGAGAAAACATTTTCCTACTTCTCTCTCCAAAACAGGCATATCCCTGTTCTTTCTGGACTCATCACAGACTTTTACTTTAAAGAGAATTAGTATTAAATTTAATGGTTTATGAGAATAATTAGTAAAGATGTTATTATTCAAGTTCTACAACCTATTACTTCACAAATAATAACTTTTATCCAATATCTAACCCAGTGACCTCAGGTTAAACTTGAGAATAGGAGAATTACCAAAACATGCTCACCAGGCTAACTAAGCAAACAAAAAGATGAAAGTAATGTCTAACAGTGGTATGCTTTAAGTCTGCTCCTTTTCATTTTAATTAAAATTATAAAACAGATGGATGGTAAACTCTATAAAGGAACTAAACATTTTGTTCACATATTCTCTATGATGCAATGGTCAAAATCAACTCATATCTGCAGATGAAAATGTTATAATGCTTGTCTCCTAAAAGAAACATTCCAATCCATTGCTAATATAAAATAGAATTAAACCAATTACCCCTTAATCTTCTAGTTAGTGCCTTAGAGAATGTTATTCAGACAGTCACCAAAGGCAAATGGACTTTCATTTCACTACTGCACCAGAAACATTATCAATTCACTATATCCAGGAATCCTTTTAATTGGCAGGAACTCCTTCCTCTCTCACACATCACTTTAAATTGTTACACCAGAGAAGTGAAGTGTTAGTAATAATAGCTGGAATTACTAAAGATGAATGGTCTTGAAAATATTCATAAAAGTTCTCTGATGACTCTTCTAATTTTACATTTTACTAAAGGCCTGATGCAGGAAATTCATGCGGGGGGGGGGGGGGAGGACGGGGGGGGGGGCAGGGAGAGGGGTATCCCTCAGCCCAGTCTATTTCCTCTCGCAATCTAGGACCTCTTGGGGGATATCCAATTGCTGCTTTGGGTCTAAATTGGCAATCAGAAATAGGACATCCTTCTTGCAATGTGGGAACCCAAGCTCCTAACCGCCCACTTACTCACTCCTTACTGCTTGGGTCACCACTCCTTAGCACTGCCGTGGAAGGAGAGGCTCCTGTCACTGTTGCTGCACTCACCAGCCGTGAGTCCATTTTCTGGCTAACTGGCTCTCACCCTGTGGGAGTGCACTGACCACCAGGGGGCAGCTCCTGCACTGAACATCTTCCCCCTGGTAGTCAGTGTGCATCATAGCAACCAGTCATTCTGATCGTTCTGTCAGAATGACCAGCCACAGGGCTTTTATTATATAGACTAGAGGCCCAGTGCATGAATTCATGCACCGGGGAATAGGGGGCTTTTATTATATAGACTAGAGGCCCAGTGCATAAATTCATGCACACAGGGTCTGGCTGGCCTTGCCCCAATCAGGGCAGATTGGGACTGGGCCTGTAGGGTAGAGGAGATGGCAGGAGGTTGGCTGGCTGAGGGAAGGGGTTGTGGGTGATTGGCTGGCAGGCCCCACCCCCGATTGGGTTGGGAGCCAACTGGGGACAGGGCTGGCCATGGGGAGGGGCTATGGGTGGTGGGCCTGCCAGACCTGCCCCTGATGGATTTGGGGGAGGGGCTGACTTGGGGTGGGGCCTCATGGGGGGAGGGCTGCAAGTTAGAAGGGCAGCCCCACTCCCTATTGGGTGGGTGGTGGAATCAGGGGGGGCTGCCAGGTGCAAGGGCTTCAGGAGATTGGCTTCCCAGCCCTGCCCTCTATTGGGATGAGAGTCTGCAATCAAGGACAGGTGGCTGGGGGGAGGGGCTGCAAGCCTATTGAGGCAGGACAGGCTGATCAGAGGTGGGCTGGCTGGGAGGGAAGGGTGGGTACCTTCAGCTGGAGGCTAGCTCTTGATCTGATATCAGCATCCAATCAGGGGCAGGCAGACAGAGGAATGGGGCCACAAGGTTGGCTGGTCAGCCCCACCCCCTGATCAGCCAGTTCATTGGCCACACTGGGCGTCATAGTGACTGGTTGTTATGGTCATTATAGTCACTGACCTTTTATATATATATAATGTTCATTCTCATAATTTCATCATGGCTGTATCTGCTCCATTTTTGTAGATTTTGGCTGAAATGCTAAGAAACACTGGCTAACTACTCTGGTGGTTATTTAGGTTTGGAGTGACAGTGCCATGATAAGCCTATAGGGCACAGATAAGGGAACAAGAAAGGCCTGGGTACATTTCTAAAATGTCACTGTGTACAAAGTCCAATGACGTCTCTGTACTAAAGAAACTGTATTTCTAGGACTCGCTGCCCTCTTCTAATAGAAATATGCTCACAACCTGCCCTATTGATGACTGACTATGCCAGAAATTGTGTAAGACCTTTGCATGAATTAGACCCAATACCCCTCTCAATAACCTAAGGCTAAAAAGTGAACAAAATGAGCAAACATCTGGCAAGGTTCTTAGTTAAGTATCACCTTGTTAACAAAAGACACTTGCTTGTTAAGATAAACCAATAGCTGAGAGGGACAAAATGCAACACAGAGGAGAGAAAAAGTCCTCTCTAGAAACTCCTATCAAGTTACTAGGTAAAGCATGAATTTAGAAGTGCAAACCAACTTCCTAAGCAAGAATGTTATTTTTTACATGAATGTTAAGAGGCTTTGGATCCACTCTGCAAGCAGAGGCTCATTCCCTGGCAGATAGAGAGTGTGGTTCCAAGAGCCAGTCTGCATAGAGAGCAGGAGTAACCAATAGTACACTCTGCATCTGTATTCCAAACTGGTAGGGTCTCCAGGCATGCAGCACTAATGCACAAAGTCTGTCCTTCACCTGTTTCAAAAGACCTTCAACAAGTTGCACTTGACATTCACAGAAGAGCACATTCTCTGTGATAATTATATTTCTCTCTTTAGTTTTAAATTAAATGTGACATTCATAATTTAATCTCTACACTAACCAATTGTATATGAGAAAAATTGACCTGGAGTAAGCATTTTCTTCATTGATTTAAGAATGAAGAATTCAAACAAAGCTTTTAGAAGCGTTTCTTCCTTCCTTGTTAGTAGTGTTTCTTACATCAGACTTTTTAAAGGTATCCAACTTGATGATATAGCAAAAGTAAAAGAAAATATTAGTATTTTTATTCCTATTTGACTGATAAGTTCTTAACAATATTTCTTCACTGATGGCAGAGTTATGTGCCATAACACTAATTTAGCTTATACCGAAGATGATTTTTATTCTGAATTTTAAAATTTTATATGAAGAGTGAAATAAAATAATGATTAGTCTAATTAGCAAGAACTTGTTAAAGGAAATCTGTTTCCTCAGCAATAGTGAGTACACTTACATTTTATTGTAAATACAATTTACATTAAAATGTTCTTTATTTTAGTTGGCCCATGTACATAATATGCTAACACTTGTAAAAATAAAATATATCACATTAATTCTATGACACTGTGGATAAAACATATTTTAAAGTGTCTTTTTCTAATACTTGGGCACTTAACTTATCCAAAGCTTATATAAATTATATAAAAACTCAGAATCAGAAACAAATATAAGCTTTTCAAGTTTCCTCCCATTCTTTTTTTATATATATTTTATTGACTTTTTACAGAGAGGAAGGGAAAGGGAGAGCAAGTCAGAAACATCGATGAGAGAGAAACATTAATCAGCTGCCTCTTGCACACCCCCTACTGGGGATGTGCCCCGCAACCAAGGTACATGCCCTTGACCAGAGTCGAACCTGGGACCTTTCAGTCTGCAGGCCAACACTGTATCCACTGAGCCAAACCGGTTTCAGCACGTTTCCTCCCATTCTTTATAAAATTCAGAATACTAAAACTAATCATCCTTTCTCTTTAATTTTATTTTAATTTGGGTTAAGATCAGGAACAGACAAAAATCTAATAACTAACACTTCTAAAGCTAGCTCAGTGCATTTTTAATGAACACAAGATATCATGTCATTAGCAAAACATCAGATAAAAACCCAAAAACCTACAGATATATACTTTTGTCTTGGGTTTTTTGTTTGTTTGTTTGTTTGTTTTTTCAATATCCTGCTATGTGTTTTCCTTCTTGGATTATCAGGTATGAATAGGTTGTCTCAAACCTTACTCATTTAAATACTATTTACTTTACAACAAAATCATGTACAATTATTAACCTCATGTTAACATTTTGATCTCATAATGGGATGATTTTCTGTATACAAACCAACTGGTGCAGTTGGTGGCTTGCCTAAAACTAAAGATGTCAACTAAAAAATAAAAGGAAGCACACTTGAGATGGTATAAGCATAACTTATTGTACTGTTACTTATAGGTCTTTATAGTTATATAGCAATATTTTTTTACACACATCCTCTTGTTTACTACAGAAAAACTTCCAGAGGATTAAAACTATATTCCTGATCTAATCACATTTTATATTTAAGATCTAAATCTATATCCAAGTTTAGAAAACTGTTAGCTTCCTTTGGTGAGAATATGGAACATACGATAATTTTAAAATCCTCAGAGATTAGAAGCATATATTAGTGTATTACTGACTAGGCAGCATCAATGCATCAAATAATTCTTAAAACCCTCTTTTACTTCCTGTTGTTTCAGATATCAATAATTCATCAATTTATTAATTTATTCTATTAAATTCTTAAACCACCCTTCCTTAAATTTTACCTAAAAAGTGCTATAAAGAGTTGGCTTCAAAGGTGTTTTTAAGTGTAGTTATACAAATATTTCAAAATTAGAGCTGAATTAGGAGTACACAAATGTAAGAATCTAAAAAAAATCTTTAATTTCATCCCAGGCTTTCTGTATTACAATTCCATTTGTTGTATAGTAAAACTGATATAACTCATATGTATTTTCAAAATAATTTTTCAGATTTTCTCAGTAGTTATTGGATTATGAATTAGATAACTTTATAAGGTTTATTAATGGTTTAGGTTAATAGGTTATGACTTATTAAAATATAAAAGTATGTCTTTGTATTTCAGCATTTGACTTAATATTTTTATCGATATTTTGCTCTCTACACCATGAGGTAGCTGCAAAGAGAACTGTGTTAAGCTGGACTACATTCTGCTTAATTCAGGGACTTCTGTAGCTCTGGGAATTGCTTTCAGACCTGCTTAAGGTCAGACAGCCAAGAAAAGCCCAGACCTCTTCAATGACATTTCAAATGTCCTTGGAGTACTCTTTTCAACTCTGTAGGATTAATTTGGACATTCAGGACAAAAGGTGTCCCAAGAGATTTCCTTATACCATTACCATATTGCCTTTCAGATCTTAATTTTCTAATTATCCTAAAATGCCTGAGGGGAGAGGGTTATAGGTATAAGGAGAGGGAGTAGGAGGGAATGTGTGTGTGCTTCTGCTTATAAGCTTCTAAAGTCATTCATCAAAAATCTTCCTCAATTACTTCACCTTCATAAAGATAATAAAAATATTCATCAAAAGGTGGTATGAAGCTTGAATAAAAAAAATGAAAATGTCTAGTGTAATGCATGGCTTAGTTTAGGGATTAATTAATATGTAAATCTGAATATCCTATAAGAATAGTAAATACATTTTATTTTGAAGAAAAGAGAATAGGACAAGAGTGGGCTGGAAGAGATTGATGCGGGGGGAGGAAGGAGGAACTATGTATTACTTTCAACAATAAAGATTTTTTTTAAATGAAATAAAATTAAAATGAAAGATTAGTATAGATAATATCTATATATATCCTAGATCTATATACTATTAGTATACAGATTGTATACAGATATACTATATTAGAATAGTACCTAGGTTAAATCTAGAACTACATATTATATATCAATATAAATCTAGATCTAGATGGTATACTAATAGTATAGTATGTAATACACTGGACTAACATAATTAGTAATACAAAAAGTTTTAATCAATCATCTAATCTATCTGAGACATTGCCTTCAGCAGACAATATTCTATGATAAAAAAATAAAGACATATAAAACACAGCTAATATTGATCACAGCTACCACAAGCAATCTTAATAATCCTTTATAATAAAGAGCTAATATACTAATTAGACTTAACAGTAGAAAGACCATACGGATGACCTTCTGGATGAAGCTAGGGCTTTGAGGGCTGAGGCAGCTAGGGCTTCAAGGGCCGAGCCCCTTGCATGGATTTCATGCATTGGGCCTCTAGTGTTAATATAAACATGTTATTCATCTCATGTTCTTCACTACAACTATTTCACTTTTAGACAAAAAAAAAAAAATTACAGACTTTAACTCATTTACACTTATTTCTCATAGGAAGATTTTGTGTTATATTTTTAAATAGAAATTTACTTTTTCATGCTCAGACACTCTTTTATAGTAGTAATCACTAAAAGAACATGCCTCCTTCCAATGCAAAAGATCCTATTCAGCAAATCAAATGACACAAAAGGGATTTTTAAAATATGCGATAGAATGTTTTCCTTCTACAAATAGACTCACTGCACTGATTCTTATCCTTGATTTGTTTTATATTATACACATATACATATTCCAAATCAACTTTATGAATCGATCCCATAGTGAATTTATTGCAAAATTAAATAAATGCTTTGCAAAGCAAGAAAAATGCAGTTTGTTCACATTTTATTAAAAGTAAGAGTTTGTCTTAAAATCAGAGCATCACGAAATTGTTCATTGTACTATGAAATTCAATCTTGTTTAAAAGCACAAATCGAACTTTCAAGGAAATACAGTATTTAAAAGTTGTATATTTAACTTTGAGCAGTTATGATATCAAACCATTTTGGTATGTCTTAAATAGATATTTGTGTTCCAATATCTATTTAAATTATTGTATCAAAACATTTTAATCTGTTCTCTTCTGATCTTTTATTTAATAATGAAACTAAGCCTTATTAAATATGATATATGAAACTAAACTATTGACCTCTTTTTTATTTCAAGTCCTCCTCATCTCTCACCCCACCCTTCACCACCCTATTGTCTGCTGGCATCATAAAAGATCAAGTTTTCTTTAGAAAACACTTTTCCAAAGAAGAAAATAACCCCAGTTGACTTTGGTTACAGTTCATTTAAATTTCAGTTCTAGAGTTCATGCCTTATAAGCATTTTTAAAGATAATTTGACATATTTTGACACATATATTTTCCTGAAATAGGAAAACTTATTATTCCCAATGTAAACAGATTAGTTATGCATATATTTACCTGTAATTGTCAGTAATTATTATTATCAAATTATTATTAAACAGTCAACAGTGAATGAATGCATGCTACTTTCGAAGCAATATGGTGTTTTACACACTTTACCTGCTTTAATACCCACAACAAACACATGAGCAAGTGTCAGGATCCTCCTTCAGAGATGAGAAGGCCCAGGTACCAGGAGGCCTTGTAGCTCACACTACCCACACACCTCACTACATAGGTGCAGCCCGAAGAAAACCCAGCTAGTTAGACTCTGAATCCCAATCTCTTACCCTTTATTCTATAGAGTCTCCAAAAATAAAAGCACAGAATTATTTATATTTAGTCTAGCTTTAGAATTTTAGAGCTATGATTTGTGGTTCTTGCTTTTAAATGTCAGAATTTCCACTTTCGAAGGTGACCAGAAATCCCATACTGGCTTCATAAAGGGAATAGGGACTAAGGATTTTCAAGTTTTCTGACCTGAGCTCACTGATTCTTCAACAAACTAATTTAAGGGTATTGACTCTTTTTTTATTTCACCTTGATTTGTATCTTTAAATGAGAATACGAAGTTTTCATTCATTAACTAATATGGGAATTAATGAGAAAATTTGTGGATTTTCTTTTTTCAAAGGTATTTAGTACCTCAGGTGAAAACATTTCATATAAGCTAAGTATATTCTTGTTATTAAAGTTCTCATTTTTATCTTAATGGATAAATATTTCATATGCATATTCACTTGCTAGAAATTTTAATCCGCTTTAGGTTCAAATCCTTCATTGCACTAAGGATGAGGTTTCCAAACCTATATACACAACACATTCTTCTATTTACCAAAGAAGTTTCTTTCAACATTTAAAAAAATATATTTTTATTGATTTCAGAGAAAAAGGGAGAGAGAGGGGGAGAGAGGGAGAAGGGGGGGGGGAGGGAGGGAGAGAGAGAGAAAGACTTACTGGGGATGAAGCCCACAACACAGGCATGTACCTTACCAGGAATTGAACCATGCCCTCGTGGTTCATAAGTCAATGTTCAACCAGTGAGACACACGGGCCTAGCTATCAGAGAGGTTTCTATACTCCCATAACATAAAAGGGAGAAAGTGAGCTTAAGAAATAAATTAATTAAAATAACTATTAGTAATAATTAGATTTGAAATAGTCTTTATAGACAATTTTCCTACATGTCTATTTTATGTTTAGGTTTAGTTTTCGTTTTCAACTATAGACCAACAGCCCTAATCTAGATTAAACTGAATCAAGTAATAACTTCTAAGAGATGTGCTTTAAAGCCCACGTGGAAGTAAGATAATAACATGGCCAAATGTGTTCATATCAGTTGAAATAAAAGGAAAAGGAAAATTAAATAAGAAAAATGCAAGAAATAAGACACAGAATGATTATGATTTAAGTGAATAGCCACAGGAAAAGAAGGTCATGTGAAGAAAATTATTTTTAATAAGAGTAAAGATCTTCATTAACTAGAAATTCTTATAGTATCTTTCCTCTTTCAAATTCCCTCCTTGGATAGTATACTCAAAATTTTAAAGAGTGTTTACCATTCTCTAAAACATCTTTATTTCATTTTATCTTCACAAGTACATTATAAACAACTTTCATAGGTTTCTCTGTGTCATAAATGAGTAATTTACTTTTACAAAATGTCACATGTGCTAACAGGCAGCAGAAGCAGGACTGTCATAAATCACCTTATTAATTTAAAGTATTTGTCAAACACCAAGTTTAAAAACGTGTGTGTGTGGTGGGGTGAGTGTGCATGTTAAAACTGAGGTCTGCAAATGGCAGGGAAGTGGGGGGTGGTTAGAGAACTACCAAAGGACTTGTATACATGCATATTAGCATAAACAATGGACAGACACTGGGGGAATGGAGGCTTGCCCAGGGTAGGAATGGCTGGGCGGGGTGGGGGAGGTCAAGTGGGGGAAAATGAACATATGTAAAACTTTAGACAATGAGTAAATAAATAAGTAAATAAATAAATACAGAGGTCTGATTGTCACTGTACACTATTCCTTTATAGAAGACTCTACATCTTTCTCTTCAAACTTTATTTATGAATCAGTAAAATTTGATACAGAATTGGAGGGCAAAAATATATAGCAAAATTTAAAGGCCAGAGAAACAAAGAAAACATAAATAGATAATACATAGATAAATAAAGAAATGTGATTAAAATACAATGTTAAGCAACAGAAAACATTAATGTATAAACATGATTTGTACCTGGGTATAGATAGCATGTATTTCTTAAATTAGATGAATTGTTAAGGTAAAGGAGGCAATGAAGTATTTCAGAAGTAGCTTGAAGGTTGTGAAGGGTGTGACTGGATCATAAATGCAGACAACTGTCCCTCAGATTTCATCTTCAGTAAGGATCATATATTGACAGCTTGATAAAATACACCCTAGAGGTTTGTGTTAACTGGTAGCTAAAATAGATAGTTTTTCTAACAGTCCCAGCTTTCCAATATTAACACACATAACCATAATCACTAGTATTATTTTAGATGTATCTTTTCAACTATATTCTACTTTTACAGAAAACAGCAACGTGCTTTCCATCAAAGTCATATGAATTATAAATGGGAAAATGCCTTTAATCATTCCTGCCTCTCACACTTGGGAAAAGTGTAAAACTGAAAATGCAACAATGGCTCAGAGCTGGTCTTCTAAGAAAGCATAAAGCATCCTTCAGCGCGTCCACTCAAACTGAGGGAGCAGCACTGACACCAGATAATGTCTCCTAGCTACCAATTCCATGGCAAGTCGTGGGCCAGCCAAAGAGCACTGAAAAGTTTCATAATATCAATGATTGCCATCTTTGTAAAAATGTTTTTATTGATTTGAGATAGGGGGAGAGAGAGAGAGAGAGAGAGAGAGAGAGAGAGAGAGAGAGAGAGAGAGAGAGAGAGAAATATGTACGATATCTGCTGCCTACTGACACCCCACCACACAGCCCCAAAATCAGGCATGTCCCCTGACTGGAATTAAATCTGTGTGTGGCCTCTCCAACTGTCACAATGGCTAGGGCATTAGTGATTACTGTCCTACTCAAATCACCATCACCACAGGTGAGCAAAATTCCTGAATCCCCTTGGACTTACAGCTCGCTCACTGATGCACTGATGCATAATTTGTTTTTGTCTTGAATAAATCCATGGATAATTCTCTACTCATGAAAAAGCCTCCACTACACAATTGAAACTCATCTTTAATGGCTTCCAAGTGGAACAGAACTCAGGTTTTGTGTTTCCCAAGATGGAAGAAACTCTGATAATGGACTCATAACTCAACACTATACATAGTAAAATTAGCAAGGATATTGTTTTATAAATAAAAATAGAACACCCTTGCTTTCTCCTCTTTTGTGTCTCATGGATTTTTTTAATGTTTTTTAATTGATTTTTAGAGAGAGAGGGAGGGGAAGGCATAGAGAGAGAAACAGCGACTAGAGAGAAGCATCATCATGGATTGGCTGCCTCTTGCAAGCTCCTTACTGAGGGCACACACACTCCGCCCAGCTGTGTACCCTGACTGGGAATGGAACTGGTGACCTCTGGGCTCCTAGGCTAACACTCAATTGCTGAGCTACATTGGCCAGCATCCTGGAGATTTTAAAATGGGAATCTGAAAGGAAAAATTACATTTCAGTAACTAGTTAGGAATTAAACCATATCAATCTTTTCTCAAGCCCACTGGCATATGCAACTCTGAGAGAGAAAGTGAAAGGGCCAGACTCTTTCCACAGGACCCACTGGGCTCAGCCCGGAAGCATATCCAATCATGTGTCAGTGAGTGCTGATGCTTTGTCATGGAAATACAGGCTTTGTGTAGTTTAGGGGCATGAGGTTGACAAAATCATTTTTTTTTTTAAATAGTAACTATAAGAAGAGAGCCTCCCTGGATATTTTCATCTAGTTTGTAAGATTTCTTGAGGAAAAATTAAGCAGGTGATATTTTAACATTACAAAGTAATTATTCACTACTCCTGAATTTTAAATGAGATAAAAACTACACAAAGAACAAATCTGAACTCTGAGAAACACAAAGAGAAAGAAAAGCCTTAAGCTCTCAAACAATGTCTGATAAGTAGCCTTATCATTCCTAGTTTAGAGAAATGAAACTAGGAAGTAATGAACAGGTGCCAAGGCCCAGGTGTATACAACAGGCACCGGGCAGTTTATATTACACCCAGGGTAAAGTACCCAGCAGAAACACGCAAAAAATGCCTGCAGATATTACACAGGCTCTGTTTCAGATGTTAAGAGGGCACAGGTCATGACTACAGGTATTAATAGTAGCTACAATGAAGCGACAATAATAAAATGCTTCACGCATAAGGTTAATGATGCCCACTCAGCACTCAGGCATTCACTTTGACTATTTTTTTCTAAACTGCTGGCAGATTTCCATGGATCCATACATGTCTCCCTTGGGAGTCCTCTTCCCTAATGGCCTTCCTTTTGGAAGACTGATAAATGGGGCCAGGGGCACTGCTGGTGACCTGAGAAGAGAAGGAAGCGCTCCAGCCCACACAGGCACTGGACCCATGGGTGACCCTGTTTGAATTGTGCTGTTTATTTTCCCAAGCACTTTGCTCTCTCAGTGACCTAAACAGGGTTTAGGTAACTACAAAAATGTTAAAGGTAAGATTATAATCCATACTTTCTTATTTACAGGCTAACACTTTAAATAACCAAGTGATTTGTTTTCTGATAATTAAAGGTAACATTATGAATTCAAGTTTGGCAATATTGTTCTTGCACCTGGTGTCATATGAAACATGGTTATTTTTTATCAGAATGCACTCTTTAACCAGAATTTAGCTACACCTCGGTTATTTAAAAAAATTGCATTGATGTACTATTTCAAAATTCTGCAAATGTATGGTCAGAGAGAAGGGGTGGGGTTTTTTTTTGGACACAGCAGTGAACAAATACCAATCCTAGAGATTCTCTAGTGAGACAGAGGCCCAAACAATCTCCACATAAAATTCAATATAGAGACTTTCTGCATCTCCAAGGAATTATGGGAGCACAGAGGGGGAACACCATAGATACAACAGGAATTAAAGATACTAAGAAATACTTCAAAGAGACAGTATCTTAGTACATTCTGGCTGCTATAACAAAAATACCATAAACTGTATGTATAAAAACAAACATTTATTTTTTCCATCTGGAGGCTGGGAAGTCTGAGATCATGATACCTCCTGGCAGGTTTGTTGTTTGGTGAGAGTAACTGCATGGGGCAGAAGGGACAGGAGAGCGTTCTGGGGTCTCATTTATAAGGGCATTGATCCAGTTCATGGGCAGAAGGGATAGGAGAGCTTTCTGGGGTCTCATTTATAAGGGCATTGATCTAGTTCATGGGAGCTCCACCCTCATGATCTAATCATCCCCATAACTTCTACCTCCTAATACCATTACATTAGGTATTAGGTTTCAACCTATGAATTTGGGAGGTACAAAAACATTTCCACCAAAGACATTACTCTAGTGTTAACTGTAAAAAAAAATAAAAAGTAGGAAAAGTATTTGAGGAGCAGAATTGAACAAAAGATTTTAAGTAAAGGGACCTTTGGGGCAGTGAGGAAACAAACTGGAGAAATAAAAGTATGGGACCATCTGGGAATTCTTTACAGGACTACATAAATGCCATAGAGTACAGCAGGAAACAGACTGCCGATGAGGCTGAAAGGTGTGTTCAAGCCAGACCATGAAAGACTAACTTCACCATGTTGAAGGAAGACAAGACACTTTCTTATTTCTGACCTCCTCTTGCACTGGCCTTACCTTTAGCACATCATCTTCAGTTTTGTCAATCTTATGGTTGCAAAAGGGTTGGGAAGGGAGCTCAAATTCTTGTTTATCTCACATGAGAGAAGAGTCATATTCTCATGAGTATTCTTAAAACTCTAACAATACTCCTGAGCCTAACTTTTACAGTCTCAACAGATCTTGTGTTGATTGGCTTAGGCAAATTTTATCTCCAATCCTGAACTGAGTTGGGTTAGAACATCAATATCCAGCCATGCAGCTGGGACTAAGATCAATCCTCCTTAAATCTTGTGATTGGTGCAATAGAAGGGCTTTGAAAAGGGGGAAAGCAGGGAATGGATGGTGAGTAGGCAACTAGCAAAATAGTCTCTACACCTCACTTGCAATTTCTCTGCATGATAATGTAGCTTGACAATACCTAGAGATAAAGGGAAAAACAGAGCTGACCCTATATGAATAAAGTTTCATAGTGGGAGATTTCTTTTTCCTTAAATACCAAATAAGTAAAAATCTAAATCCAACTGTTATATCCTAAAAAGTATTCATTTTTAACTTCATTATGTAACTTAGGACATATGAGACAATTCTTAAGGATTCACAGTTGGTGGAATTAATTACCTTCTCTGTGAGGGCGATTACTAGTCCAGAAGGAGTCTACGTTTCAATTGTTATTGCTTCAGCAATGACTTATGTGTAAAAGCTCAAGTTTTAATAAACAGCTCTAACTCATCATAATATACTAAGACATTTTAATTTTATTTTATATTTAGCCATCTGCATAGTCAGCATTCTTCTAAGAAATTAAAGATTGGCTCTTTTGTGTGTTCTTTTCTTCTTAACAAGATTTATGATCTACTGATAATTTCAAATACTTGTCATTTGAAATTTTGTTTCTCATCACTATCACTCTTTCCAAAGGCTACTAGCAACAAAAAATCACACTTAACTACAAAAATAGTTCAGGTCTTGATTTGTATAATTTTTAATAATCTTTTTTCCAGATATTTTCAAGTGTTAGGAGAGTCTGTTGTACATACATATTTATGTATTTAAACAGATGAAGCCACTAATAATAAGAAATCATAAGAAACATAGCAAGTCAGTTATCTCTATCTAAATTCAAAAATCTTTGCTAAAGCAATGGACATATAACTTTGATCTCTTGCCCATGTCTGCCATCTCTCAATGCCATGGTGTAATAAGAAGGAGGGTGAAAGGAGTAGTGAAAGAACACATATACATTAACATAGACACAGATAACAGTGCAGTGATAGCCAGAGGAAAAGGAGGTTGGGTAGTTGGAGGTGGGCAAAGGGGAGTAAAATGGATGGAAAGAGACTTTGCTTGGAGCAATGGACACACAGTACAATGGGCAGATGATCTTTTATTGAGTTGTGCACTTGAAACCTGTATGGTTTTGTAAACCTACATCACACCAATAAATTGAATTTTAAAAATTTATGGGGATAAGATGCCACAAATTACATACTTCAGCTTTGAAAGGAATTAATTTCTTGTTTTAAATTCCTCCTTGACATACCTAGAATAGTTTTTGTCTCCTAAACACAGCCCTGACTGATACACCAATTATGAATTATAAAGATTTCCTTGCCCTATCTGTTTTTGGCACAGTAGATAGAGTGTCAGTCTGTGGACTGAAGGGTCCCAGGTTCAATTCTGGTCAAGGGCACATGCTCAGGCTGTGGACTCAATCCCCAGTAGGGGACATGCAGGAGGCAGCTGATTCTCTCTCATCATTGATGTTTCTATCTCCGCCTTCCTCTCTCTTCCTCTCTGTAACCAATAAAAATATATTTTAAAGGAAATATTTCCTTTGTTTTCTATTTTAAGAGTTTAGGTTAAAAAGAAGTATTAAATTTTTCCAAATTATCTTTGGCAGCTCTGGGAATGGCATTTAATCATTAATTTAATAAGTTATATGTACTGATTTTCTAATGTTAGAGAAAGAAAAGAAATTACTAATAAACAACATTAAACAAAACCAGAAAGACTACCTGCTTCTGCCACCTGCAAAATTTTCACATTTTTAAAGGACTGATTTAATGGAGCTTACTAGCATCTAAAATAGGTTGCTATTGTGATATCAGAAAACAAAGAGCTTTAAAATCTTGCACTAACAACAATCAGAAAAGGGAACACAAAGGAACCTTTTGGGGTATTAGAAATTGTCTATATCTTGACAGAAGCTGGGGTTACATTGTATTGCTGTAAGCATCTGTCAAAAGTCCTTGAGTTTGACTCAGACTTGTGGATTCCACTGCATGTAAATTGTGTCTCAATTTTAAATACATAAATACACACATATGAAAAATTTTAAAAGTATAATGTTATTGTGATGTTGCGCTTAGATATTTTTAAATAAATAATTTCATTAGTTATTCCCCTCCACCCCCCCCCCCCAAAAAAAAAAAAAAAACAAGCACTGGGTGTGAAAGGATTGGGCTGTAATGTACTTTTTCCTTTCATTATGGGAAACACAAGTGATTTGGTGCTACTCTGTTCTATTTTATTTTCAGAACCATACACTGAAAACATTTTTTTCTAGTTTTTGCAATGCCAGAAGTTAGTTTCATTAAAGAAGCTCCTAAAATCATTAGAAAATGTCAAGTAGTCCACCAGCGGTTACACAGCTTGGAGGGGTCAAGAGATGAAAGGCAAACCTGGACCTGCCTCATTCCAATGACCACTTTCTAAAGGTGACTTTTAACATGTTTTATCAATAAACAGTAATAGGCTGTAAAGCTATAAAGGACCTGGGAGATAAAATATCTAGCAAATAATCACTTCAAATGACTCATCTACTTTTCATTACCTAAATTTCATTACCTAAATTTGCATGTCCTTCAAAATAAAAGAGTATAAAATTCTTTACCTATCATTTATTCTATTTTATTTATTAGACACTACAATAATGACTATTTTGCAAGTATGTTCTACCTGTTCCTATTTGTACTCTAACATTAGAATGTGAACATGTTTTGAGAGAGTCAAAACTAAGATACTATACTCTGTAATTTTGATAAGCTTCTCTCCACAATAACAGTAGTTAATATTCATTTAATTACTGATGATATACCCAGCATTTTGCTAACTGCTTTATGCAATCATTGCAAATATGATCCAAGAGAGTTATTCTTGTATTACTCATTGTCCAATCAAGAAAATAAAGCAAAGAAAGGTTAAATGGAGGTAGGATTTGAAAACTGCCAGGGCTGTCTGGCCTTATTACAACTGCCTAACCATACTCCCTCTCTTAATTAAACATCTTTTTGTTCATTCATTAAATATGTGTGTACTGAATGCCCACTGTACTCATCAATGGAAATACAGAGCTCCTGGATTCAAGGAGTTACAAAATAGTAGGCAACACAGCAATAAAAACTAACACTGTAGTGCACCAAGACGACTTTTTAACCCAGGAAAATCTTCTCCAAAGTCAGGAGTCATCTTATATGCCGGGTGTGAAAAATACCGTAGTTTGCAGTTATGACAGGCATTGCTAATGCACTAGGGACTTGCTCAGCACTTGCTCTCTCTCTCTATTGTTTGTTATCTTCCTCCTATCATTATCAGTTCCGGTCATTTTATACACCAGAAAATACGGTAATCTGCTTAAGCCAAAGAAGAACACTTAACCCAGATACAAATTGTGGTAGCTGAAGAGGATGTTGAAGGACAGATAGAAAGACTAAATTGTAGGAAGGTTTTGTGGATAAAGTCCACTTAATAAAATGAGAAAGTTAACCAGTTTAAGGGTGTCAGCCTGGCCTCCAAGCCCATGTGACTCAGTGCTTGAGGCTGACATAGGAATCAGATCACAGTTCCATTCCTATCAGGGCACATGCCCAGGTTTCAGGCTCGATCCGCAGGAGTGGTATGCAAGAGGCAGTCTATTGGTGATTCTCTATCATCATAGATGTTTCTACCTCCCTTTCCCTTTCTCTTCCTCTCTGAAGTCAATAAAAATGTATTTCAAAATGAAAGGTATTCAAAGATCAGAACACAGTATATGGACATTGGGAGAAAAGGAAGTGTGAGTAGCTACAGAGGCAAGGGAAGAGAATGGCTGGAGGCAAGGGCAGGAATGTAGGCTTTGTTTGACTTTTAAAATATTTTTTATTATATCCTGGAGGGAATGAGAAATGAGTTCTGAACTTTGGGTAGATAAATGAAATGATAAATTTTGAATTTGAAAAAGATGACTGGCAGTAATGTGGAAAAAGAATTTAATAGAAGGGCAGTGAGAATTTTAAAAAGCAAGAGGACAGTTAGAAATACAGGTCTGAAAAGATAAAGATGTGAAATACAGATAAGAAATGATAAAGGCAAGAACTAAGGTAGGAAAGACAGCTATGGGGAGACTTGTTAAATTTGCTTAAAAGGATAATCCAGAGGGGAAAGAACTTTTTATATACAATAAGGGCATAATGATAAAAATTATTGGCTCTGGAAGTTGATTTCATTTAGTAAGGGTATTTGACAGTTATCAACAAATACTTTAATATCCAAAACTAAAGCAACCAAAAAGAATCTAGTAAGACACAAAATATTAGCATATAAAATAAATGTACAATAATGCAGTTAATGATGTTTCATGCTAAATCCTTGCCTCCTATCTTTGACAAATTTCATGGTGCCATATAATGTATTTCAATCGTATGAATTTTACACTAGAAAAACTTAATGTTTACTAGTATTCTCCAGAAACTTGCAAGGTTTAGAGCAGATTCCCTGAAGCTACTGAACACTGAGTATGAAGCTACTGAACAATTGAGTATGTTTCCATTTGGCTAAGAAACATGAGGTCAAAATATTTTTTCTAGGTGGCAGTTTTTGAAAAGGAACACTCTTTCTTCCGTGACAATTCAATTTGATGAGTAGCTTCAGCCTTCCTCTGACTATGTTTGGGGAATGTTTCTATTCTGACTTAGAACAAAACATCAAAAATTGATGCCACCAACAAATGATTCATCTAATCTGTATTCCAACTTGCCAACAAGGAAATAGGAATTATATTTTGCTTTGCTACATACTAGGTGGCCATTAGAAAATAAAATATATATCATCAAGGGCTTAAAAAGATATCCTGCTGCCTCTCACCTCACTCCATCTCTGCAATTTAATTTGGTTCATTCTTATTCTGTCCTTCCAAATGTAAATATAAAATCTATAAGATAAATTAGTATTCAGCATAAATCCCTTGGATATCCTGTGTGTTTGTTTCTAAAAATGTGCTTAGCAGTGGAAAATTTGTATTATGTGTATATAATGTGAAAAAGAGAACCGTAAGTGATTGATTGTTTCCATCTACCTTTTATTGGTTCACTATTTTTTAAATTTTCATTTTCTTTACCCTATTATTTCTGTTCTTAATTCTTCATGCATCGTTTGGTATACACTCCTAGTGGTGAGAGGAACACATGTGCTCAAGACCTAGCAATAAAATACAATTTATGTCTCTTTAAGTTGTATGGTCTCTTTTTGTCCAAACAAACAATATGTCAAACACAAGTTTTGAAGCAATAATTATCAAAAGTATGATATGTTATATAACACTGTTGATATGTATAATGTTATCCTATCATTCATCTCTTTACTGGCATATACAGGAAAAGTCAACAGGCTCAGACTGTGAGAAAAAGTAGCCTCAAAAGATCTCAAAGGATAGCATTCATTACCTCATTTAAATTTACTGCATTCCAGAGTCAAACTTTCAACTTTAGAGACTTAGAATCGTGGTTTCATGAGTGCCCTTGAAGTAGAACCATCTCTTACATGTAAATTAAAGCTCATCTATTAATTGCATTTAGAAAAAAATCCAAATTCAATGTTTTGCAAGGTTCTACGTAGTGTGACCTTTCCTTCTCTTTACAGCCTTAGTCAAACCATCCATTACAACATACTATAAAATTGTTTGGACAAAATAAAAGCATATTTAAACTAAAATAATCTGAATCTCTAAGTCATTTAGAATTTGAAGCAAAAAAAGTTAGTTACTTATAAAACAGTGTTTGACTTAGTATTTGTTCTGGTTATACTACTATCTCTAGAAATAATGTACACTATCACAAGTTTCAAAAATTTAAATACCTTCCCCATAATAAATATGTAAAGAAAATTCATTAGAGATAATATCAATGATGAAGGTGGCAGCAACAAATATTTTACCTGAATTATGACAATTTGGAAATTATTTGTTTTGCTCCCAATACTAATTATATTATACTATAGTCTCTTTTATTTGTTATAATGTCAAATTTTAATATTTTGCACACAAAAATAAGATAAAGTTCCTGGGAGTTTCATTGAATAAAGTAGTTAATTTTTCCCTCCTATGACACTTAGTATGGTATCTTGCATAATGCATTTCAGTTGAGCAAATCAGTTCTAGCCAGCTCTGCTCCTGGAAGGGACTGGCACAGGATTCTGGCTGCAAGCCCACAGCAGTCTATATTTTACCACCAATCATATACATTACCCCTGTCTCGACACTGAAAACACACTCAGTGCCAGTCATCTATTTTCAGGAAAATTGCATACGCATCTTGGAATAACATCCATTTACAACTGGCAACTCAATCCACTGAATTAAATCCACTCCTTGTTTTGATTCAAAGCCAAAGTGGTAATGCCTAAAATACAAATACAGGCTCTGAGTTGCACCAAAAGGTTACAATAAACAAACGAAGGTATTAATGAGAGTAAATATTCTGTACTCTAGGACTATGTAAAACCTAAAACAGATACTCAGAACAAAATAACTAAATATGATTTTCCTTTTATGGTTTTACTAGTGGCCCGGTGCACGAAATTCATGCACTGGGGGTGGGTGGTCCCTCAGCCCAACCTGCCCCCTCTCACATACTGGGAGCCCTTACAGGATGTCAAACTGATGGCTCACCCCAGCCTGCCCAAGGCCTAAAGCCTCGCCAGAAAGCTAGGGGTGAGCCATCAGTTGGACAATTTAAAAAAAAAAAACATCTGTAAAACACAGTGTAGTTCAGGAGTTTTTCATTACAAATTGGATTCACCAAGAAGACCATGTTGCAATGTAAATCATAGAAGCTTGGTGAAAGTGGAAGTGTCCCTTGGGTAGCCAGCGTGGGCTCAGGCTGTCGGGGCTCCCAAACCTGTTGCCTAATAGAGCTGCTTTGTCTACTAAAGAAAACACTCTTCTCTTGTAGTCCTTTCTACATTTTTTTTTCATAAGCATCTCTTTAGAGAAGACTTCTTTAATGTGACCCTTCCTTTCCCCCAAAAGAGGGATGATCGATTATTTCAAGGAGCAGCAGAGGGTGGGGGAGGAGGCAATGAGGACCTAAGTCCTTGCAATCACCAGAGAACTCTGAACCCACTGTGTCCCCCTTCAGCATCCCTTAGGTGGCCTCTGTGTTTCTGTTACCTTGGTAGAAAGAGTATGTGATTCCCCTGCCTGCCTTAAAGGCTTGTTGAGGGAAACTTCCACACACCATTCCACAGATATCATGCTTGACTAAGTCCAGACAGAGGCTGCAAACTGGCATTTGCTCTTTGTTTCTCCTTCTTGTGTTTGCCAGGTGCTTTAAAATGGATGGGGATATATGGGAGGGTGGGCAGCATGGTATATGAGAAAGCTGTGTCAGGGGTAGATGCTTGGGGATCTCAGAAGATAATCCTGTGGAGCGAAGAGCAGAGCAAATGGAAAAGTCTGTGTTTTTTTTAAGCTTCTCCTGGACACAAAAGCTTTGATCCTGTCGTGTGTCTGATGGTAATTTTCTGCATTTCTGGGTGAGATAGGATATGAGTGAACAGATTCAGGGAGCTGTTGTTCCTTATTGAGTTTTTCTGTCCCATTTTCACTGAATTGACCAATAATCTGAGCTCTGTGGTGAACATGTTGTGGCTGAGACCTGGGTTTAGGCAAAACATAAATTAAAGCTGTGAATTAAAAAAAAAAAAGAAAGAAAGAAAAAAGCACCGCAGCCGCCACTCCTCCCCCTGCCACCCGTTTCCGCTTTCACACTCAAACAGCCGGGGGGCCATGCAGTGCTCCCGTGCCACCGGCCCCCCTCCCCCCGGCTGCTTCCATGTTCCACGCTCAGTACTTCAAACTCTCTCCTACAGAGAGTTCACAGCTTTAATTGAAGTTTTGCCTAAACTCAGGTCACAGCCCCAACATGTTCACCATAGAGCTCAAAACTCATTTCCCAGAATTCCTGGTGCTCCAGATACCCTGCACAAACCAAGAGCACTGTGAATTTTCTCCTCCCGGTGGCCACCGGAATCTCCGCACACCCCAGGGACTGGCAGCAGCCCTCCCACTCCCATCATGGGTGCTGGGCTGGTGGGAATGGAGGGACCCCAGGCGCTCATTTGCATGTGATTCAGTTACCATAAGAGTAAGGAGAGCCGGCCCTTAAGTACCGTGTGGGGAGAGCCTATAGAGTGGTGATTGCTTTCACTGCACTGTGGCCATGCCCTTGCTGGCCTTGCCCCCTTGTGTGCTGGCCACGCCCCTACCCACGTCCCTATCCCTGCTCCCTGCCCTTACTGGCTGGTAGCATAGCGGAGGTACGGTCAATTTGCATGTTACTCTTTTATTAGATAGGATAGTATCTTCTCTTGTATGAAATTAAGCTGATGAAATATAGTAATTGTTAGTCATTTACAAGTTCTCACATTTAAAAAACATTCAGATTCATGAAATCTGAATATCTGGAAAGATCTGATATAAGTTTGGCTATCAAGTAAAGGAGAGAAGAAACTTTAGCTAAATGGAACACAGCATGTAAGAATATGTAATTTGTTTGTAGCTTTCTTATAAAGATGTGAGATATTAGAGCATGAGTAGATGTATAAACTTTGAGGCATAAAACAACAAAATGAAAGAGACTGAAAATAAAATAGGAACATGAAGGGAGATCCCACTTTTAGATGAAATGGGAGGGAGATATTTTTGAAAACAGGTGAAGCCATGAGCTTCTACCAGAGGAAAGGACATTTTTCTGGGACTGGGAGAGGAGGTTCAAGTGGATATAGTGAAAGTTTGACAGTATCAGAGTTGAAAGAGGAAGGAGTTCTGTCCTCAACATTTATGACTAAAGTAAATCAAGTATTCTTCATTCTAAAGAATATATACCCACAATGCCTTTTTCCATTTTCCTTTAAAGAATATAGTCCTGCAATCCATTTGTTTTCACTTTCTTCTTTCTAATGAGAAGGAGGAAAAAGTGCTTCTGTGAGTTTAAGTCAAGGAAACAGTTCTGTGGTCAATATGAAAATATGTAAGACTGTCCAGTACAGTCCAGCCAGTGTGGCTCAGTGGATGAGTGTCTAACTATGAATTGAGAGGTGATGGTCAGGGTATATTGCTGGGTTGAGGGCTCAATCCCCAGTGTGGATTGTGCAGGAGGCAGTCCATCAATCAATGATTCTCTCTTATCATTGATCTCTCTCTCTCTCTCTCTCTCTCTCTCTCTCTCTCTCTCTCTCCTTCTCTGAAATCAATAAAAATATCCTTGAAAAAATTGTCCAGTACAATGACCAAAAATGGTAAAGATTACTTTCCTTAAGGAGTTTATAATCTTGAGCATTCCTGGCAGGTCCACCAGTGAAACTCTCCAGCTTTAGGCAAACCTTACTGAGTCAGCAGGGCTTATAGAACTAAGGTTTCCAGTTCATAACCACTACTTCTCTGACAAAACGGGGAATTTCTCGTCAAAAACCTGGGGTGTCACTTTAAATAGTTTACAATGACAAGATGAAATAGATCAATAATAAAAACCCTTTATTTAAATATTAATCACACTCATGTATTCTAAACACAGTGTTCTCTTTTCGTTCAATAACCTCTCATCTTACCTAATAGAGGAAAACATAACCCAATGCATTTGAAAAATGTGGTTTGTTTGGTGTTTTTCTTTGCTTATTAGAAGAAAACAATAATTTCTTAAGAAAATAAAACCCTTCATCTGACTCCTGAATAAACACTGTGATAGATGAGAATAGATAAGCAGATGATAGATAGATGATAGATAGATAGATAGATAGATAGATAGATAGATAGATAGATAGATAGATACAAAGACATGCTTGGAGTATGGTAGACCCTTTTGGGATGGACATCTTCTAATTAAGAAGGTATTATTATGTATGGCCTTGACTCAAATAGTTTGGGTGGTGATAAAGTTAAAATATAAAATTTAATTTTTAAATCATATATACATCCACACATTTGTGTCACACTTGGTGTTTGGATTATGTGTAGCAATTTAAAGCTATACCATGAACCTCTTTGTGATATTTCTATGGTACATATTTTAGTTACTGAGGCCACGAGCCTGAATTTTACTGTGAATTATTCAGACTCTGAGCCTGAATAACTCAGACACTGAAGGACCTTTGCTGCATACCACCACAGTACCCAGTCTTATGAGGCAGTATCAGTGTCCCTCCTTCATAAATGGAACAATCAGGGATTAAAGAGGAAGAACACTGCTTACAAATTTGGAGACACCAAAGGTCTCTGAGTATCCTATCTAATAAAAGAGTAATATGCAAATTGACTGTACCTCCAACAAAGCCATGTCCACAGCCACACCCACCAGCCAAACAGGAGCAAATTATGCAAATAAACCCCAATCAAGACTGCTGCTGTCACTGAGAGCAGGCGGGAGGCTTGGGTTTCCCCAGCAACAGAGGAAGCCAAGCTTTATGCCTGCTGTTGCCGGCCTAGGACTCCACTCAATGTTAAAAATTTCAATTATAGAAGATACATAATCCCAACAGATATGGCGGCAGCCATGAAGCTGGAGAGAGAAGAGGCTAAGGGTTGCTGGAGCGATGGATGAAGCCAAACTTCTGCACCCCTAGCCTCGGCCTCCACTCTAGGCTACAAAGTTTCAAACATGAATGGCTGACACCAGGGAACAAGCAGAAGGCTTGGCTTTGCTCCAGGCTACAAAGTTTCAATTGTAGAACATAAATTAATCCCAGATCCCAGGGCCTCTGCTTGAGTCGCTGGGGGAAGAGGGGGGCAGCCTGCAAACCACCACAGGCCCCTCACCCAGGCTGCCCCACACTCCCAGGGAACCCCCACCCTGATCCAGTACACCCTTCAGGGCAAACCAGCTGGTCCCCACCCATGCACCAGTCCTCTATCCTATCTAATAAAAGAACAATATGCAAATTGACCATCACTCCAACACACAAGATGGCTGCCCCCATGTGGACACAAGATAGCCACCACAAGATGGCCAGCAAGGGAGGACAATGGGAGGTTCCCAGCCTGCAAGGGAGGGCAGTTGGGGGCAATCAGGCTAGCAGGGGATGAAGTTGAGAGGGACCAGGCCTACAAGGGAGGGCAGTTGGAGGGGATCAAGCCTGCAAGGGAGGGCAGTTATGTGTGACCAGGCCATCAGAAGGGGGAAGTTGGGGGCAAGCAGGCTGGCAGGAGAGCAGTTAGACATCAATTACGTTGGCAGGGTAGTGGTTAGGGGGTGATCAGGCAGACAGGTGAGCAGTTTGGACCTAGCAGTCCTGGATTGTGATAAGGATGTCTGACTGCCCATTTAGGCTCGATCTTACTGGGATCGGGCCTAAACGGGCAGTCAGACATCCCTCGAGGGGTCCCTGATTGGAGAGGGTGCAGGCTGAGCTGAGGGACAAACTCTTCCTTGTGCCCCATGCACAAATTTTGTGCACTGTGCCTCTAGTGTGTGTGTGTGTGTGTGTGTATGTGTGTGCTAGATCCAAACTGCTCACCTGCCTGACTCCCTGATTGCCCCTAACTGCTTCTGCCTGCCAGCCTGATCATTCCCTAACCACTCCCCTGCCTAATTGATGTCTAATTGCACCCCTGCCAGCCTGCTTGCCCACAACTTCCCTCCTCTGCTGGCCTGGTCACTCTTAACTGCCCTCCCCTGCAGGCTTGATCACCCCCAACTGCCCTTCCTTGTAGGCCTGGTCCCTCCCAACTGTCCTTCCCTGCTGGCCTGATGTCCCACAACTGCCCTCCCTCGCAGGCCAGGAACCCCCCACTGTCCTCCCCTGCTGGCCATCGTGTGGTGACCATCTTGTGTCCACATGGGGGCAGGATCTTTGACCACATGGGGGCAGCCTTCTTGTGTGTTAGTGGTGGTCAATCTGCATATTACTCTTTTGTTAGATAGGATAGAGGCCCTGGTGCATGGGTGGGGACCAGTTGGTTTGCCTTGAAGGGTGTACTGGAACAGGGGTTCCCTGGGAGTGTGGGGCAGCCTGGGCGAGGGGCCTGTGATGATTTGCAGGCTGCCCACCTCTTTCCCTAGTGACCCAAGCGGAGGCCCTGGGATCTGGGATTAATTTATGTTCTACAATTGAAACTTTGTAGCCTGGAGCAAAGCCAAGCCTTCTGCTTGTTCCCTGGCGACAGCCATTTATGTTTGAAACTTTGTAGCGTAGAGTGGAGGCCGAGGCTAGGGCTGCAGAAGTTTGGCTTCCTCCATCACCCCAGCAACCCTAAGCCTCTTCTTCCCTCTCCAGCTTCGTGGTTGCCACCATATCTGTTGGGATTATGTATCTTCTATAATTGAAATTTGTAGCATTGAGTGGAGGCCTAGGATGGCAACAGCAGGCATAAAGCTTGGCTTCCTTTGTTGCTGGGGAATCCCAAGCCTCCCTCCTGCTCTCAGTGGCGGCAGGAGTCTGGATTGGGGTTTATTTGCATAATTTGCTCCTGATTGGCTGGTGGGTGTGGCTGTTGGCATAGCTTTGTTGGAGGTACGGTCAATTTGCATATTACTCTTTTATTAGATAGGATATATATACATATATACATATATGTGTGTGTGTGTGTGTGTGTGTGTGTCAAACAGCTAAGGAATAGCATTTGAAAAATATTTAAAGTACTTTAGGAATTTTTCACAACTCAAAGTCTATGATTATCAGAACTTCTAATCATGTACTTACTAAGTACATCCTACTTTTAGTCCTAAATGCTAAGGGCATAATAAAGTAGGTAGAAATACATAATAGTAATCATCCATAAACACTATTAGAGTGCCAAGGAATTAAAAACTTAGGCTTGGCTTCAGTCATACCTTCTACTTCACAGAGGCGACATCCGAGGTGGGAAGTGAGGAACAGAGCCCTTCTTCCAGGTCCTTTTCTGCATATACTGCAGTGGTGAAGAGCTGAGACCCTGGACCCTTATTGCTCAGGTCTACTACTAACTGAAACACTTACCAGTATTAGCTGTGTAACTTTGAGCTAGTTTCTTAACCTCTCTTTGCCCCTTTTTAAACCTTTGATCTATAAAATTGAGTTAAAGTAGATATGCCATAAGGTTGATATAAATATTAAATGAGGGTAATATATTTAAAGCACATAGAATACTGTCTATACTCAGCAAGTGTCATGGATGGTCATTATTAATGATATCATCAATATCAACATCATTATGAACAATGCCACTAGGATCATATGGCATACAAGCACTTTTCCATAGGAAATAAATAGAAAATCAAGAAGGCCAAAACAACAGATATTTACTATAGAGAAGTAAACATTTCTTTGAGGAGTAATGTGTACCCATGAAATAATTCAAGCAACACCCAGTAACCTAAGGATAATCCTATACAACATTAGCAATGGGCAAAATATGACTTTAGAGACATCTCTCAAGTTCATTATCAAATGCCTATGTGATAGAATTTCACTAACAGTTGTGTGTGTGTGTGTGTGTGTGTGTGTGTGTGTGTGTGTGTGTGTATTATGGCATTTTTAGCCTTAAATCATGTAAGTAGAAATTATTTGCACCAGTTTATAGCTGAAGAACTGGGCTTCAGACCATTTAAATAATTTGCTCAGGGTTGTTCAGTTTGATAGAAGTAGATTTTATTCTAGATAGTTCAATCTCAAAATCTGAATATAAAACTTATACTAGTTCTCTCAAAGAGTTTCAAATATGTTCAAGAAACAGTAGTTCCAAATGATATATTTTTAAATACATATATATACACACATTTGTGTATAAATAATATTCAAATGATATTATAGATACATATGTGCATATATCCTATATAATAAAAGAGAAACATGCCAATTTGACTGTACCTTGGCTCCTGATTGGCTATGCTACCAGCCAATCAGGAGCGGGGGCGAGGCCAAGTGGCACAAGTGCCGGGCCCCGGGGTGGAGATGAAATGGTGGTGGCAGGGAGTGCCCAGCCCCCAGGGCGCTATGAACGGAAGTGGCTGCAAGCGCCCAACCCCCGGGGCCAGATGGTCGCAGGCAGCCAGGGCTGAGCTATGCAGAGCGATGCCTCAGTGCCCAAGGCCTAAAGCCTCAACAGAGGCTTTAGGCCTTGGGCAGGCTGGGGGTGAGCCATCAGTTATACATCCCCTGAGGGCTCCCTTCCTGTGAGAGGGGGCAGGTTGGGTTGAGGGACCACCCACCCCGAGTGCACGAATTTCGTGCACCGGGCCTCTAGTCTATATATAAAAGTCTAATATGCAAATTGTGCCCTCAGGAGTTCAACCAGGAGACCAGGAGTTTGATCACTCATTATGACATGCACTGACCACCAGGGGCAGTGCAGAATGAAGGAAGGCCTGGGCCAGCAGCTGGCAGCTGGGGAATGGAGGCTTCAAGTGGCAGCTAGAAGGCCCTGATCATCCCTGATCACTTGTCACACCTAGGGAACCTATCCCGTGCAAGAATTTCATACACCAGGCCTCTAATCCTATATAATAAAAGCCTAATATGCAAATCAACCAAACAGCAGAATGGCCAGTCACTATGACACACACTTACCATCAGGGGACAGACGCTCAATGCAGGAGTTGCTCTCAGCCCGCAAGTCCTAGGCCAGACAAGGCAGGTGCCAGCAGGGCCCCTGGTCACCCCACCAGTCACCCTACAGAAGGAGGTGACCAGAGGCAACAGTGGGGAGCAAGGCTGGCGAATGGGCGGCACCAGGCTGGCTAAGGCGGATGCCAGCTGGGTCCCCTGATCACCCTGCTGGTCACCCCACCTATCAACCCTGATTGCCAGTCAGGCCTAGGAACCCTGCCTGTGCATGAATTTCATGCACTGGGCCTCTAGTACATATATAATATTTAAGTAACATTATAATTACATTTGTACATATATATTATTTAAATGTATATGAAAGTTGAACTAAATGCAGGACCTTACTATTTCTTTTATATGCTCAAAAGTTTAATGAGTGTATGAGGAGAGATATAGTATAAACTGACCAAAATTTATTGAATAATGGCCAAATTTTAAAAAATATATTTAAGTGGTGTTTTGTTTTATTTTGGTTTTATTGCTTGGGAAATTTTACATGCAGTGAAATTCTATTTTCATACCCCTGTGTTCATAACAGCATTATTTACAATTGCCTGATTTTAAATGTCTCTCAGAACCCGGGTGCTATGGAACACATTTTAGCAAACCCTGAATGTAAAATTTTAAAACCAAAATACAACTTAAATATATAAAAAATTTCTTCTCCTTAGTAGTTTGTGTAGCTCTAATAATTTTGTACATCCAGATAGTATTCTACTCAATCATCTCGTAACAAATATATACCACCAAGTTACAGAGATTATAAGCACCATATGAGAAAGGGAGAAAGTTAGAAATAGTTACAAATTTTTTTATTCCAAGTGTATAAATTCCTATGGTAAATGATTTTTTTTGGTGTTGGAAAAGCCTGGTGTCTTACTGATACTTTTCTTTCAATGACCCTGGTATTTAATGTGTTAAAATAGGTTAATCTTGCCTGGTTGGCATGGCTCAGTGATTGAGTGTCGACCTATGAACCAGGAAGTCACGGCTGGTTCCTGGACAAGACACATGCCCGGTTGTATGTTCAGTCCCTGAGGTGGGTCATGCAGCAGGCAGTGATCAACGATTCTCTCTCATCATTGATGTTTCTGTCTCTCTCTTCCTCTCCCTTTCTCTCTGAAATAAATAAAAATATATTAAAAAAGAATGGCGAGATTTTTTTTAAAGGGTTAATCTTTCCTTGTAGATTACTTATTTAGAGGTAATGCCAATTTCAAATGCTGATGAGGAAGCTGACCAGCCTGCCATTTCTTCTGAAAATGACAAAGCTTGTCATGTTTCCATGCTGACAAATAACAACAGTCAGTAAGTATATTATTGTTATTGCTGTTGCTGTTATTATTTTATGTTGTAACACCTGCTGATTTACATGTAAAAAAAATCAGCTGGAGGAAATGCAGGCTCACATAAAAGAGAGAACATACGAAGAGGAAGAGGTATGTTACTCTTTCACCTATGTACGTCAACATGCTGGGGAAAATGTCATACCTTGCTCATTTTATTCCTGACAAGCAGAGAGACTTTAGCCTAAATATGGATGGATGGCTTTATTTTTAAAACACTTCTACCAATTCAAGTAAACATTCCCTCTGGTATTTTTCTTAAAAAAAAAAAAAAGAAGAAGAAAGAAAGAAAAGAAAAGTAAGCCAAAACCGGTTTGGAGCATCGGCCTGAGGACTGAAGGGTCCCGGGTTTGATTCTGGTCAAGGGCATGTACCTTGGCTGCGGGCACATCCCCAGTAGGGGGCGTGCAAGCAGTAGCTGATCAATGTTTCTCTCTCATTGATGCTTCTGACTTTTGTCCCTTTCCCTTTCTCTCTGTTAAAAAAAAAAAAAAATCAATAAAATATATATTTTTAAAAAGTAAGATTGACCTAGTCCACAGAATTCTGAAATGATAAATGAATGGTTTAAAAAATTAGATAAAAGTGATTATTTCAAAGGAATATTAGTCCATTCTGCTTAGAGATATTTAAAAGAGATATATTAAAATAAAAATAACTATCTGGGTATATTTAATTTATTCCATTTTAGTACAATTAGAACTATTATCTGTGTTTTGGGCCATTTTTCATGAAAGAAAGTAAAAGACCAGGGAAGTGAAAGTATGTTTGATTTTCTTCTGAATGGTATGAACAAAATCTACATGTGTTCAAAAAGTAAAATGGAAAGAGACTTATCTCAATCTCTGTGCAAAATAAAACATATAACAATATGCCTCCCCGCAAGACTACTAGAGAAACTGATTATATGAGGAATTTTTCCCTTCGTTAATTTGAACAATATTCTAGCTTAATATTACAATGCAGACTCTCACTGTTTTCAAAAATTGCATTAGGTCCATGAACTCATTCTAATTGGCAGATAAAAAAATAATGTTTATGTTTATAAATCCTAATGCTTTTGAGAAAACAGACACCCATTTCTTTTGCTTTTCAACACAACACACTGGTGACAGATGTTTCTGAACTATTTCAATGTCCCTGTCCAAATATAAAATGCACACTTAATGATACCCATGTGGGCATATTTATAGTTCTAGCCATATCTTCATATGTCTACGGAAAAATAGTTCCCCTTGGTAATTATATTTCTATTCAATATTAATGACTTATTGGCAGAGAAACATCTTTTATGTATACATGCACACACAAAAAAGACTTTGAACATTATGATGATTATAGACACACACTTATGTTTGCTTCAATATAAACAGTCACAATTTTCATATATTTTTATTTGAAAAGCCTTAACTTCATATGTTTACATTCAAGGCATACAGTTCAGATATCAGTTACAGTTTAAAGAGTAAAAGAAATGCGGCTTAGTGTCAGTGCTGCTGTCTTTGACTAATCTGCAAGCCACCCACTTTAATGGCTCTTCATAAATAATTCAAATTTTAATTATGCTGCCAGCCTCTGACCTGAAGAGAAATGAAGAAAGAAAAGGAAAAGAATGGGCAAGGGGAAGCACATCAGCTGAATCAAATTTTGCCTCCAGTAAATGACTTGGTGTCTCTGAGCTCCATTTTCTTATTCAAAATGCACCTGCTTCCTCATTTATGATTTTAAAAAAAATAGTGTCATCCAAGATATACCACTGGTGATGGAGCCAGTTGGTCTAAAAAGAAACATTCTTGCCCTTGTTTTAAAGAGCTTTATCTCTCTCCATCTCATATATATATATATAAACTTATTTAGAACAGCAATTTTCAACCAGTGTGCTGCAAAAAAATTTAAAAACATGGAATTTTAGTCAGGGGCACTGACCTTTTTTTCCCTTAGACTGTCATATAAAAAAAATGACAACAACCAGCAGAAATAATAGCTGTCTGGTGTGAGTGAATCAAAATTATACATATTTCTTGTCAGATAGGCAAAAAATGTAATATATTTTTTGGTGTTCCACAGAATTTTAGTCATTAGGATATGTGTGCCATGAGATGAAAAAGGTTGAAAATTGCTGTTATAGATCAAAATATATACTTATATTATAGTGGACTTCCCCAACAAGCTATCTCTGCCATTTCCAATTTCAGTCTCTATCTTCTCTCCTGAAAAGTCAGTGAGGCCCATCCTTTTAGCAGACATGTTCATATCCCTGCAGTAACACATCTGATCTCTGTTATATTAAAAAAGGGACTCATAAGTCTTCTAAACCCAGGTCTTATAAGTGATTGTTGGAAGGACCATTGCCAAATTAATGGCTGGCTGAATAGACTTAGGAAAATCTAACTGCATCTGTCATGTGGAAAGCTGGCCAAGGTAGATCTGACAGGCGATACATGGCTGAATGATCTCCTCCTACCTAAAAGCCTCCTTTAATTGCATCAGGTCTCTCAATACACAGTTGAGCATCTGCTCATTAGAACCAAAGCACTATATCTCAAATTGAAATGCTAAATTCCGCTGTATAATGTTTTTCTAAGTATTGCCTTACAATTTTCCTAAAGCAATGTAAACCCAGTCACATTTGAATCTAAAATCTCTGTGGCCAAATCTAACCCATGCATATTAATGATTTACTCTTTCATTTTCTGAAGTCTGTGCAGATTTTGTCCCTCTATTTAACAAAGAACACATTTGGATTTCATTCAAGAAATCCCCAAATCCCAATAGACCCCTTTGGCTTATTTGGAGGACTCACAGATATATATATCCAGAAGTTTATTTAATCTACTCTGTGTTACTTTTCTTCTCTGAATATTTGCCTTTTACTGCAAGCTCTTGTGAAAGATTTGGAAAATCTATAGGGCTCTACATAAAAGTATCATGTAGCTGTCTTGTGAATAAATTTATCTTAAAACCGTATCTTATTCTTCAACCACCTACCATTATTTGCAACCCATTTTCCACTTTCTTAGACATTAAAAATTTGATATTCAATCATTCTCCTCTTTTTTGTTTTTGTTATTCTTTACCCAAGATTTGATTCTGAAAAATGAGAGGTAATATATAATTTTAAAGCTATATTTTTGGTTAGCTATTTTTAATGGTTCAGACTGTCTATATAAAGACAAAAAGTTAGAGGGCATTATATTCTACCTCATTAAATTATCTATTTGATCTACAAGATGGCATATTTATTTGTGTGGATGCATCTAATACTTCATTTTTTATAAAATTATATAAAGACAGCCTTACAGGAGCCATAAATTACCTTGAAAAGAGCCACAAAAGCATTTATTCAGTAAACCAATTTGGAAAATGAGAGAAATTGCCTGTCCTTTAGCTAAAAATGAGATGCATCTCCTTTGTCTGTTTGAAATCTAGGTTTTTAGATTTTTAAGTTCAGGGTGCTATTGGTTATCAGCGAGCAGACTCCTTCACAGGTCACTGCTGTTACAATATATTTGTGCTTCTACCAATTTCAGTAAGTATATGCTTCTACAAGTACTCTTAAATTAGTTTAGAATATTTTGTAAAAATGGTAATGAGTTTACTATTATTTGCAAATAAATTATAATAGCTATAGAAATAAACTTACATATAAGTAGTGTCTTATCATACCCAAAATATTGCAGGTCAATGCTTTAAAGCTATCCATCAAATCTACTGGTGGAAAGGGCTTCAACTAGTTCTTACCAAAACCGTGTTTGACAGTTTTCCATGACAAGATAAACTGTAATAAGAACTGAATTATCCTAAAGAAGACTGAAGCAGGAAGTATATGATTTGTTCCATATCTACATTTCAATCACAAGACAAATTACTTCTGAAATACATTTTCATCTACAAATTCACCAGCCGAACACTCCCAATGAACGTATACAGTGTATAGCTTCCTTAAAATTAACTAATTTATTTGGGTTCAAATAGATTGAGGACAAATATTAAAAGCTGAAAAAGGTTCTTTATTTAAAAAAAAACACGTATGCCAGTGAAAAATATATTATCAAAAATAGGCTATGCTAATAATGATTTGCATTTCTCTAGAAAGAAGATAAGCATTTTCCTATGTTATTGGCCTGTGTGCCTGAGTGTGTGTTTGAGAGAAAGAGAGAGAGAGGGGAGGAGGGGGAGAGAGAGGGGGAGGTCTTATACTTTGCTAAGTTTTCTTTGGATTGTTAATTTTTTGCTTAGCAACCTGTAAAACATATGACTTTTTGCTATATATAATTATAATCCAATTCTTAAGTTTTACAATTATTTATATCTCAGCACCAAATGATATCAAATTCAAATCTGGAAAATAGCTCAGAATAAGTTGTTTGCTAATAATTCACGTTAATACATTCACTTACAGTACCTAAAAGTGTAATATGGTATTACTGTGTACTGTTATTGGGCACTTGTCTATTTCTGCCATTGGCCTGTAACATTCCTTGACTATAAGTACTAAACAGAATTCTTTATATAACCATTACTTGCACTTCTCTTCATACACAAAATCAATGGAAGACTGTCCTAATGAATTAAAGAAATTAAAGTTTTCAAAGCTAACCTATTTCAACCTCTAGATTCTATAGCCTCCCTATTTGGATAACAAAAATCAACAAATTAACAAGTAAGACTTATTTTACTACTTAGATATATTACATAGGCAGAGGAAAAAATCTATTTTTGGTAGAAAGTTTTGCTTTTAACATTTAAACAAATTTAGTGAAATATAAATGGGGTATGGAAAGATGAAAACTAATCAAAAGAAATACAGTGTAATAATTATACCAACGTTAAAATTTGTCTTAAAACAGAAATTTTATGATAAATGGCTAAGATTTAATATTTCAGATATTATATCTATAATATTAAGCACTTGAACTGAAAATGCCATATATATAAAGTTAACTTTTCCATGTTATTTTACAAAAAACAGATGAAACCGCCAGTTAGCCTAATACAGAACAAAACTGAGACATACTGTATGGCTGGTTTGTTTTTACTTTCACTTGCCAGTTTTATTGAAATGATAGGACTAACTAATACATTCTTTGTTTTGTTTTGCTTTACAAATGTAGAATTTTTATTGAATTTATTAGAATGGCATTGGTTAATAAGACAACAGTATGGTGATTGCCAGAGGGGAGAGACCGGGGAGGAAGATAGAAGATAAGAGGACAAATGGTGATGGAAGGAGACTTGACTTGGGATGCTAAACATACAAGACAATACATGGATAATGGACTGTAGATCTGTATTCCTAAAACTCATGTAGGGTTTAGTTATAAAAATGTATTGCTATAACCCAATTACCTATTCTCCCTTTCATAACACCTAGTCTACTCATTTCTTTTCCACTTTTATTATTCAGACAAAACCAGAAATAGCCAAAAAAGAAGAGTTAACTACTAGATTCATGTGGACCATGGTTGGGCAAAAGTTGAGAAATTAGTTTGCCTACATGGGGCAAGATGTCTTGAATAAGGATGAAAATAGTAAAAAGGTAAAACAAAAAAAATTAAAACAGTAATGGAAAGAGAACTTGAAAGACACTTGAGACAAAAAAAAAATGAGAGAATAAAATTAAGGATGGTGAATAAAACGCAAGGACAAAGAACCTGTCCAAGGATAGCTAAGTAGGAAAGCCTGCTAAGTAACTTAATACAAGAAAAAGACAAGAAGAAACGGTGTCCAGGAAGCTTTATCCAGAGCACCCGATCTATAAGAGAGGGTGGTGGGAGGAAATTGAAAAGATAATAGTTCCTTAGTCTAGAATCAGAGTACAAGATGAAATGGCATGACAATTTGCCAGAAAGCGTATGTGGATCCCCCTCCTGTAGACTCTTCATCGGTGACTATCTGCTCTGCTAGCTTATCTAAACTAGAAACCTAAGCATCTTTTCTCCAATGTTCACACTCAGTGACTCAGCACGATCTAAACATTCTCCTGCTTTCTCTTTCCCCTCTCTTCCATCTGAACAAAAACCCTTCAATCTGTTTTCCCTTTCCAGGGTTTCTGCAGTAGCCTTCTTGCTGGTGTTCCAAAATGTGATTTTGAAATCCTCTAGCCCATAACCTGCTTGAGCTGTCAATGTGAGTTTACACTGACATCAATTCATATTCTCCTTCTTTATGCCTTCAATAGCTTCCTGGTCATGATAGGGCTACCTTCACAAAAACAACAGCTAGCAGAATTTTATGCTGTTAATTCTCACAACCCTGCAAAATAGACACCATTAACTCCATTTTATGGGCAAGTCATAAAATCAAATCCAAATGTGTCCACTCTCAAGTGGGGTAGTTTCCCAGGGCACATGCTGTACAAGAGCCTTTAAAACCAGTCTCTACTTAACTTCTCTAGTCTCCACCTGAAATTCCCTCAGGTTTTCTCTTCACCTGAGGAGTTTGAGAACTCTTCCATATTCTTCCACTGTACCTGCACATATATTAAAATTATTTGTTTATTTGATAATCTGCCCCACTAAATGTAAATTCTGTACAATTAGTGGGGGAAAGACATCATTTTTCTTTTTTAAATTAAATTTATTGTACCATGTGCCAACCATCAAAGTCAAATGTTCTCCAAGCCATCTTTCAATTGTATATCCTTAGAACCCAGCTCAATGTCTGGAATGTAAAATGTACTTAGTAAAAATTTTCTGAGCAAATGATTGAGGCATAACAGATACCAGGAATAAAGTGACAGAAAACGACCCCTTCGTTTATATTCTCCCCTCCTCCCAAGTCACTGCATTAAACAGAGACTTCTAAGACTTAAACAGCAGACAACAGAGTCTCTATTGCCTTATGTCGTTATATAGATGTACATTGTTGTTCTGTGTCTCTGGTTTCCACATCTTGAATTATAGACCCATCATTTGGCTTCAGCTAATTAAGTTCTTAAGCTCTCCTCTCCTCAGTGATTACTGACTTCCCTTTTTAGATTTTATTCTCATATATTTATGCTTACTAGAATCAGTATCTCCTCTCCCTGCCCTTATATCCAAGGTAACCACTATTCTGACTTCTATTTCACAATTAGTTTTGCCTGTTCTTGAACTTCAAATATATTGAATCATATAATATGGAGTTTTTTTCTGGTTGACTTATTTGGCTCTTCACTATTACCTGTGAAATTTATAACTATTATTCTTTTAATTGTTGTCCTATATTCCAATGTATGAATATACTACAGCTTATTTATCCAATCTTTTGTTGATGGACATGTGATTTCTTTTCAGCTAAAGGCTATTGCACTCATTTCTCTTAGGTATGTTTTAAAAATTGCTGAATCAAAGTTTAGATACTGCCAAAAAATTTCCAAAGTGATTTCTATAAAAATGAGTTTCTACACATCCAATATATTTAACTTCCAGTTGTTCTACACACAGGGGTAAGCAGAAGTAGGTTCATTGTTATAATAAAAGTAAATAATATAATAATTGATAAATAATAATACAAGGATAAACTATTTCATGTAATCACAACTGTAAACCTACTTTTGCCAACCCCTTGTACTGACCAAAAATTGGCATTATGAATCTTTTCAAGATTTTTGCCATTCTTGTGAATTTGAACACAGACTTTTTAATGTCTTTCATTACTTATCTCCTTTTAACTACTTATTTAGACCATATTCATTGCTTATCTCATTTCATTATGGCCTTATCTAACTGCTCTAGTACTTACAATTTCAAAATATTTTCTCCATAACCATTTCTTGAGCTGTATTCCTTATTTAATTACAAACTTCTTCTCTTGATGTATTGGATGACATATATATATCATAATTCCCTTGAAACTCTGGCTCTATTCTCACTTCCACTCTATAAACCGAATGTTTTAGCCACAGATTCAGCCTCTGCTCTTGCTTGTTGATGTCAACTGTCATCTAAATGGAAGTTCAGATCCGCTACCACCCTTTCTGGAAGTCTTGATCCTCTAACTCCTTTTGCTATTAGACAGTTACTGCAAGAAAGCCTACATCGTCTCAGTCATCAGGTAAAAAGGCAAAGCCACTGCTTTCTCTAGGATACAGCTCACCTATGCAGTTTCTCCTTGCTACTCAAAATACCATTGACTCCTTCAATCAGAATCTTAAGTCACTTACTTTCACTCTTGTTTCACTCCTATATGCAGTAAATATATTATCTTGATTTTTTTCTCATTTCTTTATTCCTTATCTTGTATATTTATTCCATTAAAATGGAAATTTACTATTATGATTTTAGGTACCTCCTACCATCCATAAATAAACCTACATAAATTGGCCAAATTTCACACACCCTTGCCAACTTTCAATTTCCTGATGTTGGTCCTCAGATTATCATCATTACCAGCATCAACAACAAAGCAATAACTAACATGTTATAACTTTGAATAAATACTTTTATTTCCTTTAAGCATCAAAACTCTCTGTGGATAAGCCTCTTTTATTATCCTTATTTGGGAATTTAGAGAAACTGAGCTTAGACAGTTATTAATTAGAACCAAGGAGATAAAAAGGCTTGAAGAGTAAAGTAAATGACTAGAAAGAGGAAAGCAGCTAATTACACTGTAAAACTCTAATAATCATTTTCTTCCTTTCTGAATCTATCTTTTTTGAAATAAACAGTATTCATAATCCTACACAACAGATGATGGACTAACAATGCAAACAGTACACACAAACAAAAAAATTCTAAATTTACGGAAGTCAAAACACATTTAAGTAGCAATCCAAAATGATTAATTTATGGGAAATTATGACAATATTTTTTCCTCTTTTTAAACTCTAGAAGACAGTATTCTCACATGGCCCGTGTGGTTTAATGGTTGAGCATTGGCCTATGAAACAGGAAGGCAAGCAGGAGGCAGTAAATTGATGATTCTCTCATCACTAACGTTTCTATCTACCCCTCCCTTTCTCTCTCTGAAATCAATAAAAACATTTTTTTAAAGACAGTATTCTCTAAATCATAAATATACCTTAACTTATAGAATTACAAGTTTTAAAACAGAATAACTTTGACAGGACTAGAATAGGAATTTATGACAAACATGTGAAATTGCTCTTATTGAGGATCATTTGTACTATTAGTAGGATTGATATTTGTGATATTAAAAATTAGACGTCTTGCCGAAATTGGTTTGGCTCAGTGGATAGAGCGTCGGCCTATAGACTAAAAGGTCCCAGGTTCAATTCCAGTCAAGAGCATGTACCTTGGCTGCGGGCACATTCCCAGTGGGGGCTGTGCAGGAGGCAGCTGATCAATGCTTCTCTCTCGTCGATGTTTCTAACTCTCTATCCCTCTCCCTTCCTATCTGTAAAAAACAACAAAATATGTTTTATAAAAAATAGATATCTTCAAAATTAGCCAGAGATAATGGTATATCCACATGAAGTAGCCATTAAATAATATTTTATATAATATTTACTGATGGGTCCCAAACAAATTGTGTATTGTATATGTTATGCAATTTTGTCTTGGTACACAAAATTCGGGAGGGAGTGTCCCTCAGCTCAGCCTGCACCTTCTCCAATCTGGGACCCCTCAGTGATGTCTGACTGCCCGATTGGACCCGATCCTACTGGAATAGGGCCTAAACAGGAAGTCAGACATCCCTCTCACAATCTAGAACTGCTGGCTCCCAATTGCTGGCCTGTCTGCCGCCTTGATTGCCCCTAACCGCTTCTGCTTGCCAGCCTGATCACCCCCTAACCACTCTCCTGCCAGCCTGATTGATGTCTAATTACTCCCTGCCAGCCTGTTTGCCCCTAACTACCCTCTTCTGCAGGCTTGGTCAACCCTAACTGCCCTCCACTGCAGTCCTGGTCACCCCTAATTGCCTTCCCCGGTAGGCCTGGTTCACCCCAACTGTTCTCCCCTGCAGGCCTGGGTCCCCACCAAATGCCATTCTCTACTGGTCTGGTCATCCTCAACTTCCCTCCTCTGCCAGCCTGGTCACCCCTAAATCCCCTCTCCTGCAGGCTTGATCACTCCCAACTGTTGTCCCTTGCATCTTGTGATGGCCTTCTTGTGCCCAGATGGAGGCAGTCATCTTTGACCACATGGGGACAGCCATCTTGTGTGTTGGAGTGATGGTCAATTGGCATATTATTCTTTTATTAGATAGGATAGAAACCTGATGCACGGATAGGGTCCAGTTGGTTGGCCCTGAAGGGTATCCCAAATCAGGGTGGGGGTTTCTTTGGGGTGTGGGGTGACCTGGGCAAGGGGCCTGTGGTAGTTTTCAGGCTGGCTACACCTCCAAGCGACCCAAGGAGAGGGCCTGGTACCTGGGATTTATTTATCTTCTATAATTGAAACTTTGTAGCCATAAGCGAAGGCCAAGGTAGGCTAGGGCTCGGGAAACTTGGCTTCCTCCATTGCCAGGAAAACCCAAGCCTCCTGCTCTCTCTGTGGCTGTAGCCATCTTGGTTGGGTTAATTTGCACACTTGCTCCTGTTTGGCTGGTAGGCATGGCTTGAGGTTGTAAAGGAGGTATGATCAATTTGCATATAACTTTTTTATTAGTTAGGATTACATTTTATAACATTTACAAATATTCTCAATACATGAATACAAATAACTGATTTTAAGATGTGAACAGTATAATTCCAATTTAATTAAAAGATGCATGTATGAGTATGCATGTTTGCCCATGTATTTGGGCCCAAGGCTAGAAAGAGGAATAGACATACAAGTACCACAAAGTTCATAATATTTGCACCTGAGTGTAGAATTAAGAGTAAATGTTCTTTTCCTTCGCTATTTACCAATTTCTTAATATTAAGAATCCAATTTTTCTAGTGAAGCACATAATAATGGTCATTGTCACACATTGTGAATATTCTTCTAGAAGGCCATATGTCATCTGACCTCTGGATGCCCCTCCGAATTCTCCTTAGACACTCTCACACTTGCTCATTAAGCTCTAGTCACACAAGACCTCTGATCCTGGAAATCTTCCTGGAGTGGCACCTTCACACCTGCTTCCTCCATTGAATGTCTTCTCCCATCACTTTAGAGGACCTTTATTAACCATCAAATTTATAGCAGCCTACCAGGGCAATAAATTAAGAAGTGCATTCTTCTCCTTCCCCATTTTCAGAGCACTTCTTACTATACAAAAATTTCTCTTTTGACAGAGCTCCCTCCCAGGACCCTAACTGCAGCTGCTGTGTCTCAGCACCATGGATCACAGTTCCCAGCCTTTCTTCACTGCTGCCCACAATGAAGTCCCCCAACATGAGATGTCCTAGGAGGAACAGGAAGCAGTCCAGCTAGTGATGCTCCAGACCTTGGGGCCCATGACACCACTGTGTTCAACATTACATGGCCTGCCATGGCCGACCGCATTGTCTGGTCCCTGTTCAACACACACTGTTCATGAATTCCTGCTACCCAGTCTTTGTGGCATCACCTGCTCCTTGAAATTTAGGGACCCTAAAATGGGGAGTGTCGTGATTGGGGCCCAGAGCTATATGTCCACTGCTAAGTGCCTCAAATCTGGGCCCTGGTCTTGGGCTTCCTTTTCATCATTATGGTCATTATTACCATCCTCCTTATTTTCACCACTGCACATTGATAATTTTCCAAGCAATTTTAGATATCATAGGGGGATAAATGCTGATGGACAGAGTCTTGACTTGGGATGGTAAATATACTACATAACATACAGATGGTGAGCTGTGGAATTGTGCACCTAAAACCTGTATAATATTTTTAACCAGTGTTACCCAAATAAATTCAAGTAAATGAAGAAAAAATGGGTTATGGAGGCCACTAGTAGCTGCCCATAACCTAAGGTATCACCCTATTTTACAGCTGTCTACATTTGAATTCAATAAAAGATTTGTAAATTGTGGAAAGGAAAATTTTTTTTCACTTTCTTGTTTGCATATTGTGTATTTCCCTTAACTTATAAAATATAAAATTACAGCAGGAAACTTGCCTGTCTTGTTAACTGCTATATCTAGTCCCTAGAAAAATGCCTACCAATAGCAGAGATCGGAGGAATGTTTTCTGAATGAATGAACGCTACAAGCAATGCTCTTTAATGTTGTTGACCAATACCAATTCTTCATACTGTCTCCCTCCTTGGCTTATAGAAACTGCAACCTCTCCTTCTTCCTTCCTCATTCCTAATGAGTACTATTTCCTCATTTACTGACTTCTGTCACTGCTAGATTATCCTGACTAAAGCACAACACAGGGTCAAGCAAAGAGAATAAAATCAAGTCTATATTGTCAACAATGTGTGGTTCATATGAACGCTATATACTTCTATGCTCAGAGAGTACTAGGACAAAGCTCCAGAGGGAGGCAATTATTTTTTGTTTGTTGTTTATAGCCCCCAATTCAATGCCTGGTACATTTTAAGCACTCAAAAAATAAATAACTGTCAGATATATGTCTTTATGAATGATGGGATGAGGAATAGCCAATGTATTTTGTTCCAGGTATCATAAAATGATATAACATAAGGGAATGGGAAAAACAAACAAATGTAATTCTATGCAAGGACACACACACTGTGATCTAAAGTGTGCAGCAATAAAAGTATACTGAAGGAAAATTGCTTGCTCATGACAAATCTCACATGCAAGCATTAAGTCAGTTAGATCTGAAATATATACACAGCTGCACAATATACAGCTTTTCCCATCAAGCAGCCAGCTCTTCAATGCTGGCAATTAAATCACAGTGTAAATGTTACTTCAATTAAACATCAACATCTACTCAGAACCTACAATAAGTTCCTTGGCTCTGTTATGCAGTTCCCCAAAAAGAACTGAAACAATACCATATTTGAACTGCTTCTCCTGGTAATCCAAATTTTAATACCAAACGCCCTCTTATAATACTTCTTTAAATTCAAATGCATTTCAAAGCATGTAGCCAGCAGTGTTTACACATTGTTTAACACTTCCCTTTTACCCTCTCTGATCTTCTTAAATAGACAGCACAACTGTTCACCCAAGGTGAGAGCAGGACCCCTATCAGGTAGCTCTCTGATTTCATCAGTCCGGACAGCAGCTCTATCATTACCTCTGGAAGGGTTCTTTCTGCAGAGAGCCCACAGTTTGTGTGTGCTTTTCATACATTCTCAGTGTGACAAACGCTGTCTAGCTGGCAGTACCCTGTCATTTCCATTGAAAACCTGTAATTACCTTCCACAAGAAACACTTCAAGCTGATTAAAGACGAGACACCAGAAGGCAAAGAGCAACAGTGTTCTGACATCAAAGTGTGTGTATCATGGAAGCAACAGTGGAGTATGCACACAGCAAACACTAAACTTTTAGGAGATATTATATTTGTCCTTTGGCACACAGTATAATTAATTATCTGTTGAAACATAGATTTCTTAAAGATCAAATTGACCAGACCATACCCAGATTTTGAACTGTTATTAAAAATATTCCACCATAAAGAATAAATAATCCCAAGGTCCCTACTCATATCATCTTATTTACAGTGACATCAATTAAGTAATTGTTTAACTGTTCCCATTTCTTAATAGCCAAACCAGTCATACAGGCAGTTTTATTTCATCACATCCTTTAACTGAGTTGAGTCTATTTTGTTTTGTATGGTTAAAGTAATCAGGTGAGCCTGAAATGTTAAATTATTTGGAGACAGGAGTGTTTAAAGACAACATCCTCAAGAGGTACTTAATTACAATTAGCTAAACATTACTGTGGATATTTGTCATTTGTCTGAGCTTTATACTTATTTGATTTTAGTCATTGAAACAATTATCTATGTTTTGAGAATTTCTCAAGATATAAATTATGTTGGGAGGCAGTGCTCCCATCCAAGTATAGAATTTGAAAGCTTGTTTTATCTGCCTTCTTTGCCTCTGAGACTTGACCAACCACTTTGATTCGGCCAAGCAAAACAACCTTCACTTGATTTTTTTTTCTTTTTTTATTTATTGTCTAAAGTTTAGATATGTGTCCTTTTTCCCTACTTAATCCCCCCCCCCCCCCCCCCGCCAGGCATTCTCACAAGGGCAACCCTCCACCACCTCAGTATCTGTGTCCATTGGTTACGCTAATATGCATGCACACAAGTCCTTTGGTTGTTCTCTAACCGCCCCCTTCCCTGCCATTTGTTTCTGGATCTATTCTTGTTCTTCAAATTATGTTGACCATTATATCTCACATATGAATGAGATCATGTGATATTTATCTTTCTCCGACTGGCTTATTTCGCTTAGCATAATGCTTTCCAGTTTCACCCATGCTGTTGCAAATGGTAAAAGTTACTTCTTTTTAATAGCAGTATAGTATGCCATTGTGTAGATGTACCACAGTTTTTTTAATTCACTCATCTGCTGATGGGCGCTTAGGATGTTTTCAAATCTTAGCTATTGTAAATTTGTGCTGCATGAACATAGGGGTGCATATATTCTTTCTGATTGGTGTTTCTGGTTTCTTAGGATATAGTCCTAGAAATGGGATCACTGGGTCAAATGGGAGTTCCATTTTTAACTTTTTTTCTTTTTTTTATTGTAAAGTATTACATATACTAGTACATATATTTGTACTAGTATATGTAATATACTAGTATATGTAATACTAGTATATGTACATAGTATATGTCATACTTTACATATGTAAAGTATGACATATACTATGTACATATATCTCCTTTTCCCCCCCCATTTACTTTCCCCCAGCCTTCCCTCATCCCCTCAACCCCACAGTATCTTGTGTCCATTGGTTGTGCTTATATGCATGCATACAAGTCCTTTGGTTGACCTTTCCCCTCCACCCCCAACAATCCCCAGCCTTCCCGCTGTAATTTGACAGTCTGTTCAATGCTTTACTGCCTTTATATCTATCCTTTTGTTTATCAGGTTATAATGTTCTTGCTTTTCCATAAATGAGTGAGATAATGTGGTATTTTTCTTTCATTGCCTGGCTTATTTCACTTAGCATAATGCTCTCCAGGTCCATTCATGCTGCTGCAAATGGTAACAATTCCTTTTTAATAGCGTGTAGTATTCCATTGTGTAGATGTACAATAGTTTTCTGATTCACTCATCTGCTGATGGGCATTTGGCTGTTTCCAAATTTTAGCTATGGTGCTGCTAAGAATATAGGGGTGCATATATCTTTTCTGATTGGTGTTTCTAGTTTCTTGGGATATATTCCTAGAAATGGAATCACTGGGTCAAATGGGAGTTCCATTTTTAACTTTTTGAGGAAACTCCATACTATATTCCAAGGTGGCTGTAACAGTCTGCATTCCCACCAGCAGTGCAAGGGGGTTCCTTTTTCTCTATTTCCTCACCAGCAATTGTCATTTGTTAACTTGTTGATGGCAGCCATTCTGACAGGTATGAAATGGTATCTCATTATTGTTTTGATTTGCATCTCTTGAATCATTAGTGACTTTGAGAATGTTTTCATATGTCTCTCGGCCTTCTGTATGTCCTCATTCAAAAAATGTTTATTTAGGTGCTTTGCCTATTTTTTTTATTGAATCATTTATTTTCTTTTTGTTAAGTTGTATGCATTCTCAGTAAATTTTGGAGATTAAACCCTTATCTGAAATATCACTGGCAAATATGTTCTCCCATGCAGTAGGCTTTCTTGTTTTTTTGTTTTTTTTTATTGTTTCTTTTGCTGTGCAGAAGCTTTTTGTTTTGATGTAGTCCCGTTTGTTTATTTTCTCCTTAGTCTCCATTGCCCTAGGAGCTGTGTTGGTAAAGACAATGCTAAGACAAAATGTTTGCTATTTTTCTGCCTATGGAGTCTTGTAGGATTTTCACTTGATTTTAAATGAGAAGTTAGTAATCCAGAGAAGCAGGAACAATGATAGAATGACCCATCCTGGCTTCAGCAGCAGCATCCAGTTTTAGGGACAGAAATGTCAGTTCAGGGGCCTGTGATGATGGTCGCAGTGCAAGCCACTGTGCCTATGTTTAAGGATTGAGGCAAGTGTGTCCTTCCCAGGCTGGCTCTACATGTAATTTTCTTAATTCTGTAAATTACTCAAATACTCTTTCAATAAATATATTTTCGACTTAAATCAGTCTGCTATTTGAACTGTAAAAAGTTAAGACAGTTTGACTCAGTGGATAGAGCATTGATCTGTGGACTGAAAGGTACCAGGTTTGATTCTGGTCAAGGGCATGTACCTTGGTTGTGGGCACGTCCCCAGTGGGGGGTGTTCTAGGAGGCAGCTGATGAATGTTTCCTTATCGATGTTTCTAACTCTCTATCCCTCTCCCTTCCTCTCTGTAAAAAAAAAATAAACAAAATATATATATATTTTTAAAAGCTAGGACAACTTCTTTGATAGGCTTCACAGGAACACTTTGATATGTACCATCCTAATATACCCCAAAGAGTACACAAGCCTGTCATCCTACTCTCAATGTCTGCAGTTTTCTCCCAAGCACCTAGAGGACTGGTCTAGCTTTGGAAGAAGCTAAAGACCTTTATCATTAACCAAACTTCAGACGCTGCATTTTTCTTTTACTTAATCCAGAAACCAATTTAGGAGCACAGGATTCTAGAATTATAGAGCTGCAGGAACCTTTTCTGTCATCTAACCTACCACTTTTACATGGAAATAACTTATTTGTCTCAGGTCAAACAGCAATTAAATGGAAGAGCTAAGATAAGAATTTAGGCTCCTGATTTAGAATCTGGTTCAGTACTATTTCCATGGCACCAAATATGTCAATTGGGTTTCTTTCATCTGCAAATAACTGAAAACTCAACTGGAATTGGCCTAATCATTAAGTTATCTATTAGACTGTGGGACAGGGAAGTCCGGATGTAAGGTGTGGTTCAAAGTTCATTGACTAGCAGCTCAGTAGCAGTATCAAGATAGCAAGTGGCCAATGATCCAAAGGCTCCACTCTTGTTCTCAGGAGAGCCAAGTTCCAGATCAGAGGCAAAGAGAAAAGTTTCTCTTCTTCACACAACTAATGAACAACTGCAGAAGGGACTAAGCTTTGCAGTGATGGAATGACCTGTAAACCACTCCTGACAATGGAAGGACATGTACTGACTGATTCCTGGGTTGTAATGTAACAAGTCAGTCAAGAGACACAGTGAGCAACTGGTCTGTATCATCCAAACCAAATGGATGCTACACAAAGGAAAGGGGTGAGCTGGGTGTTGAGGAGACAGTTACAATGTCTACTACACAAGACAAGAAGAGGACATAAGTAGCTACCTACTGATTTCCATGCCTTAGGCAGTGAACATTCCTAAATAAATTCAGTCATAGATTACTAACATTACTAACATTATCCCCAAAAGCTTTCAATCCTCTAAAATATGTACTCTATATAAAATTTAAAGAATGGTGAATTGCCTTTCATTTTATTTACACAAATATTCCTGTGAAGAAGGGGTAATTAAAAGGCTATAAGTACATAGTGGGTATTTTATGAAAAGACATGCTATTGTCTTATATCATTATGATGAATACAAATATCAAAAACACAAATATATCATTATGGACTTTAATTGAATGGCTAAAATAATTTATAAATTCAAAACATTTACTTAAAACTCCTAACTCCATTTTAAAATGGCATTTCCTTTGATGAATGTAAAACCATACCTCCTATAATAACTTATAGAGATTTTTGTTTTCTGATAGCAATCTCTAAAATCTTTCATAATATTGTAAATTATCAAGAAAACAAAGCCAGTAGACTCTGTACACTAAATCGAATCTGTTTTCACAATTGTTTTAGCCATTGCGTGATCTGGGGAAGTTTAAGGACACTTTAACAAAAAAAGAAGCAATTTCCCATAAGTGCCATATAGAAAATCTAGGCAAGAGTTGAAACTGATGCATCCTGACCCATGGGTAACAACCCCTGTGAGATAGGTAGGAGTTGGGGGCATGGAGGTTAGTGGGACTTAGGAGGAAAACTCTTAGCAGGAGGAGGGATGTCTGGTTCAGTAGAGTTAGTTCAAGTGATTATCCCATTTTCTTACATCTATACCTAATTCTCAGACTGCCAATAAATAAAAAATCAAAATTCCATTTTATTAAAGAAAATGCAGTATAAATAAAGTTGTATCATAGGAGAAAATTCACAGAAGGTAATGTTTAAGTATATCCAAATCACTAATATAGATTTCAAAGTGAGAAAAATCTCTCTTAGGCTGTTTCTGATTATGCCTGTGTATGGGGCACAGAGGGAAACTCTCAGGCACACCATTACAATTCCTGCAACACATTACAATTTAAAAACTGCAATTCAGCCAATATAAGAATCAAATTGAATAACACTGTCAATGCAATGGCGATGCCAACTGTACTTTCAGAATTTTTCAAGTCTTTAACTTTATAACAGACCCACAATTTAAACAACTGAATCAAGAAACAGATTTTTTATCTCCTACATTTCTTTCAAAATATTACAGAAATGTGCTCCTACAATTGTATTTTGAGCCTGCTAGACTTCCCTGAAGAGTACCAATCTTCTTGCTACTACAAAAAAAAATTGAAGTTCAAAAAACTCTATTTCAGAAAATAAGCAAATAGTATACCAATCTTTTCTTGTCTGTACTCCAATATTCAAACTGACCTCCCTCAAGTTGTTTAATGTTTTATGATACAGTTTCTAAGGAATCAGCCTCAAAGATTCCTTCACCCAGAAGAAAAGAACATTCAGTGTTTACTATATACCAGCAAGGGCAAGGTGGATAAAAAGAAAGGGCCAGGAGGGATCCAGTAGCTAAAGAGCTTAACATTTTGTAAAAGTGTACAGAGAGAGAATAGATATAACCCATGATAAAATGCCATAGATGCTGGTGGAAATGCTTGTTCAAGCAGTTGGATCTGGGGATTAAGTCATGAATAGTGACTTTCAAGAGAAAAATATCTATGAATATGAAAAATATCTATGAAGATGAAATAAACTCTCTGAGCTTCTCAGAACATATTTGAAGTATGTATGGTTTCAAAAGCACAGCAGGTCCCATGTTTGGAAAAGGCAGCAGGTAGGTGCTCTGTGCCTCCTACACCATTTAATAAGCATATACAGATTAAAAGAGTAAATTCTTCTTTTAAAATAATGAACAAATCTAATTTACAGTTCACTCAATTTATTATCACTGTCGTTTGCACACTATTTTTAATAACATATATCTTCAACTCAGAATATTGACAGTTAACATCAAAGTATTGTATTTTATTTTTTACTAGAGGCTCAGTGCATGAAATTTGTGCACGGGGGGGGGGGGGGGTTCCCTCAGCCCACTCAGCACCATCTCACAATCCAGGACTGCTTCCTCCCAACTGTTTGCCTGCCTGCCTTCCTGATTGCCCCTAACCACTTCTGCCTGCCAGCCTGATCACCCTCTAACCACTCCCTGCCAGCCTGATTTATGCCTAACTGCTCCCCAACCAGGCTGTTTGCCCCTAACTGCTCTCCCCTGCAGGCCTGGTCACCCCTAACTGCCCTACCCTGCAGGCCTGTGTGCCCCAACTTCCCTTCCCTGCAAGCCAAGTTGCCCCCAACTTCCCTCCTCTGCCAGCCTGGTCCCTCCCAACTGCCCTCCCCTGCTGGCCATTGTGTGGTGGGCATCTTGTGTCCACATGGGGGCAGAATGTGACCACATGGGGGCAGTCATCTTGGAGTGATGGTCAATCTGCATGTTACTCTTTTATTAGATAGAATAGAGGCCTGGTGTATGGGTGGGGGCCAGTGGGTTTGCCCTGAAAGGTGACCTGGATCAGGGTGGGGGACACGTGGGGCATGGGACAGGCAGAGCAAGGTGCCTGTGGTGGTTTTCAGGTTGGCCATACCCCCCGGTTACCCAAACAGAGGCCCTGGTATCTGAGATTTAGTTATATTCTATAATTGAAACTTTGTAACTGGAGCAAAGCCACACCTTCTGCTTGCTCTGTGACAGCAGCCATTTCTGGTTTGTTGTTGTTGTTGTTGTTTTATCTTCTATAATTGAAACTTTGTAGCCTGGAGTGCAGGCCTGGGCCAATCAGGGTAGGCAGAAAGTTTGGTTTCCTCCATCGCTGGGGGCAACCTAGCCTCCTGTTCTCTCCAGCTCTGTGGCTGCCGCCATTTTGTTGGGATTTATTTATCTTCTATAATTGAAACTTTGTAGCCTGGAGTGTAGGCCTGGATCGGTCAGTGGAAAGCTTGGCTTCCTCCATTGGTGGGGAAACCCAAGCCTCCCTCCTGCTCTCTCCATGGCTGGGGTTAATTTTCATACTTGCTCTTGATTGGCTAGTGGGAGTGCCCTGTGGGTGTAGCGAAGTGATGGTTAATTTACATATTATGCTTTTATTAGATAGGATGTATTTCCAGAAAGGAGCTTCAAGACCAACTTTCTAATTACCGACATATGAATCAACTAACACCTGGGAAATCAGATCTGAACTTTTGTTTCTCTTTTTAATAGTAGAGATTCCCATTGTTATTTCTAAATATCAATTTCTTATTAATATAAAGATATTTGGGCAGTCAGGTTTAGCAGCAAGGTCGGTGGCCTTAAGAATGGATGCTATACTTGGTTGGGATGTTCTAGAGAAATAACTGTATTGAATTCTATTACATCTCCTCCAAATTACATCCCATTACACAGTTGCATTTGTTTTTCTTTTTCATTCTCATACACAACATCTGTCCTATATGCTTCACTGAACTATCTTTTAGTGGGGAAAAAATGCAGCTGAGAAAGGCAACGGATATCAAATTGAGAACTCCCAGGAGTGCTGACCCAAATTCTCAAATGATAGCATTGAAATGCACTTTCTACTTTCAGAACTAGAATATCATATGATTTCTTAAAGAGTCAAATGTCATGTATTTTGGCAAGCTATCTTTGACAAGTCTTTTAAAAATGATGCAGACAATTAAAATAATGGGAACACAACTATGAACCACCTAATGACCTAAATATAAAGAGGTGAAGCTCTGAGAGTCACAAGGACTAAGAATAGAACTTGTTTGTATTCTTTCTTTTACATTGGTTACAGCCGTGCACACTGTTATGCTTTTTCAGCTCAGATGTGGATCAGAGAACGAGATGGTTGGTGCTCGCTAACACTCCCTGTCTGCTGTAGAAAATGTTCTTAATGCATTAGGTACAGTCTCCCCAAGTTTTTTTATGGAGGTCTTCAAGTGCCATGGAATAAACATTCCTGCCATTGCCTTCTTGACATTCATTCCAGGATTAGAACTTGTGTATGTTATTAAATATTCCTTTAGAAATAGTACTATATTTTTCCCTGGCTCCCTTTGGTCCCATCTCTGTTCTCCAAAAGTTATAATATAAATGATTTAAAGGAAATTGAGAAGAAGGAGGATTGCTTTGGGAGTTAAGAAACCTGAAGGGAAGATGGAAGGAGCACTCATATCAAAAGCTGGCTTCTTTGGCTTCCTCACCTAATACACACACACACACACACACACACACACACACACACACACACACACTCTTGAATACTTTAGCTTCTTTATTAAGAGTGATTGAATTGATATATTTATTAAGCAGTCTATACAGATTAAAATTTATTCCTACTTAAATATTTGTATCTCACAAATGCACTCTTGTCTCTTACAGACACTAGTTTAATTATTTCATAGCTGTAAGGAATCTAATGTTAATTGAGCAGGTTTTCTTCTGGTAGGTATTAATTTTAATTATTTAGACCAGCATGAAGCTCTTCGTAATTTCCCACCTGACAACTGGGACCCAAAAGAGCAGCTGCCTACGGTTTTACGCTCCTATGAACACACTGGATCTCAAAGTCAATAAACTTGGGTATGAATTCTCTGCGTGTTTCATTGAGGTTATGAAAATGAACCCTTTTGGGGGACTTCAGAGAGATCTGCAACTGAGACTGATGTCCAAGTCACTGTGCAAAGTCTGATGACAGTCGTAGATCTCAATGGAGCTGCAGGAAGAGAGGCTCCCTGCTGAAATGAACACAGCCTATAGTTAAATAATAAATCACAGCCATGTAGCCAGCCTGTAGCAGCCACTACCTATCAGAAAGGCACCAGGACCACATAGTGCAAATATTTAGTTCTACACAGTTGTATATCTTGATGGGATCCAACCGAGGTAGTTATATATTTGTCTTCCCAAAGGAGAAGATGAATGCTATTTATTTATGATAAATTAAGAATTGAAGTGATATTTTTTCAATTTATCCAGAAAAAATAAGCACAATGAAACCAAATGATATACCCCCCAGTAGGACTGTAAGAATCAAGTACACAACATATGCATAATTTAGCACAAACACCTTATGACACATCACATATTTTGTTCTTCTTTTGCTAAAGAACAAAAGGCTTCCTGTATGAATACACAGTATTGTATCTGCTCTCAGACATGCTAATTGAGGATACAATGAACCATATGAATTATTCATTTTGATGTTGCAGTTGTTGGTGGGTAAAACTGTGCAGAGACCCAGAATAAAAAGATAATTAAAAAATGGGAATAGAAATGGACAGAGAAAAGGGACTACCATCCCAAAGAATGTACATAAATATATACCTAATTTCTAATGTTAAAGTAAAAGTGTTCGAATTAGAAAATTAAATAGTATTCTCAGTGAGTAAACACATACAAGGGAAAAGAACTGCCATTTAACCTACCATAGTTAACATACAGTTAGTTCATTAACCCTGAATCTCTCTCAATAAATACTTGACCAGCTATAGGCTCTAAAGCCATCCCTTAAAAAATGCTAATATTTACAGCCTTTCTACCAATGTGAACTAAAAAGGGACTATCTTTCTAATATTTATAACACTGGTAGCTAAGGTGTCCTACTAGTAGAGTGTCTGGCATTAATCAATGATCACTAAATATATTGAGTTTGAATAACCTTATCCCTGGCACCAAAAACAATGACATAATGTGCCTTTCCCAAGACAATTATTTTTCACTGAAAAGGTTTTGTTTTACCTTTCCCTTCCCTCCTTTTTTGTTCACTGAGAGAATAGCCAGCATCAGTGTTGTGACTTCTGAAGTTTAACCTGCAAGCACTAAAGAACAAATTGAAGCAAAGAGAGATTAGAAGGTGGGGTAGCATTCAGAAGTGGTACTATATTCCAGGTGGGAGTTAGTGAACTTCTAGCCAGAAGTAGATTCTGTGGAAGGGACAAGAGGCCAGCCTAACAGAAATAATCAAAGGATCCCTCAAATATTTAAATGATGATGCAGAGAAGGAGGAACAATTGCTATTTCAATTTTATTAATTTTATTTTATATTCTTGCTATTTCAAGAATATAAAATTCAAGAAGAAAATAGATATACCTTTCAGCAGTACTACACCTGTCTAAAAATAGGCACAAATGTAACAAAGATGCCAGGTCTACTAAATTTGGGGGGCCTTTCCATAATGTTATAGAAGAAATATAAATGTAGTATATTTCTTTTCAATTAGAAATTACATAGGATATTTTATTATTAATTCAGTTTTATTTTTCCCAAATAATATAAATGCTTAATTTAAATTTCAATCAGCATAGGCAGTCATAAAGTAAAATAAGAATATAAAGAAGATAAATGTTGCCTTATCTCTTCCCGCTCCCACTTGATTACCAGAGCCATCCATTCTCAATCATATTGCCTTTCCTTGGTGATTTGATTCCATTTTAAAATATAACATGCTAAAACATCCAAGTATTATTTTATAAGCTTACATAATACCTATAAAATTTCTCCTATAAAAAGTATTTTGTTTTCTTATGTCACTTCCCCTGCCCCATCACACACACACACACACACACACACACAGACTTGTTCCCTCCCTCATTTTTCCCCTATAGGTAGTCATAATTTTTAGGTAATTAAAATTCAGTGTTGATATAATTATAATGATATAAACATTACTTATGGGTAAGGTATGCAGTTTACTGTCATGATCTTTCTGATTTCCCTGGAGTTAAACATTGCCAAGCTCTTAAAGGAAAGGTCAGACCCTTCAACATGGACTTCCCCTGACTTGTGGGGAAGTGGCTGGAGGTGGATACCTCCAAGGCATAACCCTGGGAATGCAGAGCTTCAGAAGGGATGGGAGAGTACATGAAGGTTTTCATTTGTAACCAGATTTTATGTAACTTAAATTGAAAAGCTCTCACCACTGGGTAATAATTTTTTTAAAAATCTGAGCTCATGAACCATTTGCAAAATGCATCACTGATACAGAATGTGCCAAGCATAGCCAGAGGGTATGTGACAATATTGCCATGGTTTAAAAAATGTCAAACCCACTGCAGAACCCACTGCACAAGTGACTACAAGTCATTTTGGAGAGAATTCTCACAATGGAGACTAGTGCTGCCATGCTAATGTTTTTTGGTTGCTTACTCTATGAATAACATTTTATATATCAAAAGCATAAAAATAAATTATGTTTAGAAAAAATATTTTTATAGAGTAAGGCATTGAAAAGCTGATTGAAAGTTCCATGTGGATGAATACGTTTGCTGATATATGGGCTTTACCACAGGGTGATCAGTTGGTGAGCTGGTTATTTTGTTGGTGAATCCCAAAATGTCAGTCTCTACATCTCATCTCTTGGGCCTATATCTCCAGAAATTAAGTCTCTAAACTCCTAATTCTGGGATTCAAGAAGGAAGGAAACTGAGAAGCTCACAGATCATGATACAGACTTCCTTTAATTCTAAAAAGAGTTTCCTCCTTTAGAATAATGACACTTCTCTTATCTCCTGCTATCTCCGAGTGCAGAGCTTAAGTTCAACACTGACCTTTTGAGAAGGGAATTTCTTGTAAACCCTCTTAATCAATCTTTATGTCTTCAGCCATACCTTGCACCCAACCTTTCAAAGTCATGTTGTAGCTCTAACAGAGTTCTGGGGCACAAATGGAATTTTTTCTCAATGTGGTACGTATTTATTATATAGTATTCCAATGAAGGAACTTAGCTTTTTTATCTTTCTACTCTTGTAAGTCAAGGAGTACTCTGGTCTGGTTCTAAATTTTGTTAGTAGCCCTTCTGTGACATTACCTTCTATAATTGCTATCCTTATAGACTTAAGACTCTTTATTCCTTAAACTTATTTTAATAGAGTTTTGAGATAATCATGCTTATTTAAACCATTACAATTAATCATAACTCTAGTAAATTTTTACATTATTTTGTTTAACAGTAACATAAGCTAGATAATAAAATAACTTTGTGTTCATCATATGAAATTTAAAGATTTTTTTATTTGATTGTATCATATAATTTAGAAACAGAAAAATTTTTAACTTAATATCAGGTACCTTTATCACAGGTCTTTCTTGAATCAATAAAATCAGAGGTATTTGCACTTATAATTTCTCATTTATTTTCCCTATAACGGGCTTTTTAGTCACAACAAAAATACGACTTGTGCATTGAAATGTGTCTTTTATTCTTAAGAGAAATACATGTTCATAAACAATGAGTTTGATTAAAGATTAATAACAAGGTTATCATTTATTGTTTCCTAATGTAAAACTTATTTCAAATGTCATGGAAGTGAGCATGCTTAAAATAATTATAGAAGAATCCCATGTAACAAAACAGATGATTGCTCAGATTTAGAGTATTTATATACCTGAAGCCAAATATGTACAACAAAATTTAAACTAACAGTCTAGAAAATATCAATGATATTTTTTGAAAGTTGATAAGGAGATTGATTACAGTACTATATTTAAGAGCTAATTTTTAATCTATGTTTTCTATCTGTATTTTATATAGTTAATGTAGTTGTATCATGTTTTTACAAAATAATATATTCACTTTATAAAAATCTAAGTATCACAATGGCAGTATTTCATCTTTTCTTATGTCTGAGTAATATTCCATTACATATATGTACCACATTTTCTTTATCAATCATATACTGAAGGACACTTTGGTTGTTTCCCTGTCTTGGCCATCATGAATATAGCTTTGTGATGAAATGTTTTCAAATTTTCAGGTAGATACCCAGAAGAGGGATTGCTGAGTTATATGGTAACTTTATTATTTTTTAATCCTCACCCGAGAATATGCTTCCACTGATTTTAAAGAAAAAGAAAGGAAGAGGAGGAGGGAGAGGAAGAGGAAAAGGAAGAGGAAGAGAAAGAGGAAGATCAATGGGTTGCCTCCTAAACTCATCCCAACCAGAGACTGAAGTTGCAACCTGAATATGTGCTCTGACTGGGAATCGAACCCATGAGCTTTCAGTGTATGGGACAATGCTCCAACCACCTGATCCACACCAGCCAGGGCTGGTAATGCTTTTCTTAATTTTTTGATGAGCCTCCATATTGTTTTCTACAGTGGCTGTACCAATTTACACTCCCACCAGCAGTGAATAACGGTTCCTTTTTCTTCATAACCTCTCCAACACTTGTTATTACATTGCTTGTTGATAATAGGAATTTTAAAAGTGTGAGGGGTATTGATGATAGTTTTGATTTGCATTTCCTTAATAGCTAGTAAAGTTGGGTATATTTTCATATATCCGATGGCCATTTGCCACAACATGAAATGGGCTTTGAGAATATCATGCTAAGCAAAATAAGTTAATCAGAAAAAGCTAAAACCCATGTATTTTCACTCATATTTGGGATATAAAACTGAAAGTCATAGACACAGACAATAGTATGGTGGTTACCAGACGGAAGTGAGGTGGAAGGTAGTAAAGGGTAAAAGGAACCAAATATATGGTGACAGATTATTTGACTTTGAGTGATAGGCAAACAATCCAATATACTGATCATGTACCATAGAAATGTATACTTTAACTTATATAATCTTTACACTTGAAATCTATATAATCTTTTTAATCAATGTCATACCAATAAATTTAATGAAAAATTGAAATATCTAAATATCAATAAAAGAACAAAAACAAATCAGTCCAAAATGTATCAACTGAAGATAACTAGTATACAGAGAACTATAGCTATGAATATTTCTGCACATTAAATTAAACAACAGACAAAGATTTGCCATTTAAATATTAGTTGGACAAAATCTTTCAGAAAATGAAGTGAAACACAAGACATAATTTTTGAGGAAAGAAAACATGTGCTTCAAATACTCCTTATTGCCTATTTCCCCAAACATTACAGAAAGGTTAAAAAACAACTCATAAACTTATAAGTTGAGGAAAAATATTATCCTATCTAATAAAAGAGTAATATGCAAATTGACCACACCTCTGATCAAATCATGCCCACAGCCAGGCTCATCAGCCAATCAGGAGCAAATTATGCAAATAAACCCCAACCAAGATTGCTGCGGCCTCTGAGAGCAGGAGGGAGGCTTGGGTTTCCCCGGCAATGGAGGAACCCAAGCTTTCCACCTGCCCTTGCCGGGCTAGGCTTCCACTCAATGCTACAAAGTTTCAATTATATAAGATACATAATCCGAACAGAAATGGAGGCAGCCACTAAGCTAGAGAGAGCAGAGGCTAGGGATGCCCAGGCAAATGAAGGAAGCCTAGCTTCTGCAGCCCTAGTGCCTAGGTCTCCAGTCTAGGCTACAAAGTTTCAATTATAGATTTTAAATAAACCCAAACAGAAATGGCTGTCACCACAGACCTTTGGCTCCTCTCCAGGCTGCAAAGTTTCAATAGTAGAACATAAATTAATCCCAGATCCCAGCGCCTCCGCTTGGGTTGCTGGGAGGGGTCCTGTAAGCCACCACAGGCCCTTTGCCCAGGCTGTCCCATGCCCCAAGGGAATCCCCAGCCTGATTTGGGACACTCTTCAGGGCAAACCAGCTGGCCCCCACCCATGCACCAGGCCTCTATCCTATCTAATAAAAGAGTAACATGCAGATTGACCATCACTCCAACACACAAGATGGCTGCCCCTATGTGGTCAAAGATCCTGCCCCCACGTGGACACAAGATAGCCACCACAAGATAGCCAGCATGGGAGGGCCATTGGGAGGTTCCAGGCCTGCAAGGGAGGGCAGTTGGGGGTGATCAGGCCACCAGGGGAAGGCAGTTAGGGGTGACCATGCCAGCAGAGGAGGGAAGCTGGGGGCAAACAGACTGGCAGGGGAGCAGTTAGACATCAATTATGCTGGCAGGGTATTGGTTAGGGGGTGATCAGGCTGGCACGCAGAAGCGGTTAGGGGTAATCAGGGAGGCAGGCAGGTGAGCAGTTTGGAGCCAGCAGTCCTGGATTGTGAGAAGGATGTCTGACTGCCCGTTTAGGCCCACCTGCTGAGACTGGGCCTAAACAGGCATTCGGACATCCCTCGAGGGGTCCCAGATTGGAGAGGGTACAGGCTATGCTGAGGGACAACCCCATTCCCCCCACCCCCTCCCGTGCCCGAATTTCATGCACCAGGCCCCTAGTTGTTATAATAAAAAAACAAATATCAAAGGAGAAAAGATTCAATCTCAATAACAAGAGCACCATGGGCCACCTACCCCTAAGACTCTCTAGAAAAATTAAACTCTCTCTCTCAACTATGTTCTGACTTAGACACTGAACTTGGAAGGAGAGTTTCAAAATTTAGGACAGATGGTTCAGTGATTTGCAGTGTATGAACATAAATGAGTCACTATTTCATAACACAGGACAACTCTGTCACAGCATAAAGGACTACAGGGTAGGGGGAAATGGGAGGCTTGACATGTAGATAGTGAACAGGAAAGGCTATTTCTATAAGTGACCCTTTTAAAACAAGGTTAGCATTGCACAGCATCTATGACATCGGAGTCAGCCTGCTCACTGTGTCAGGCTAAAATCTTTCAGCTTAAAGCCCCGAGAGCCCCGGCTGTTATAAGGGATGAAGCTCTGAGCTACCACAATGAACTGGCAGAAAGACACATAATTAGAAACCTTCTTGGAGTAGCAGGAAGGATTTTGATGAATTTATGGAAATTTAGACCTGAGAATCTTAATTACACATTTTATTTTTACAAGTGTTTCTCGTTTTCAAGCTGTCAAACTCCTAGTCACTTCAGTATGTACTGGTTTACAGTGCAGCTATAGCATTCATTCCCTGACCCCATCAGTTCTTTGAAAGAAAACACGCCCAGAAGTTTTTATTTTCTTCTCTGATGAGAACCAAATATAATGGGACAATTTCCTATTTTAACAACAAAGCGCCTAAATCAGGATTTAATGTATCAATCGAAATATCTGATTCAGTACTACTTGAACAGGACATACCACAAAGCGAATCAGAAACAAACATACCAATATCATCCAGGGCACACCAGGCAGACCCCAATCTTTCACTGGCTAATATTCGTGGAACATCATCCTCTTTTTAAACATTTGTTGTACCATAGAATTGATTATACATTTACAGAAACTACCAACAGGCTTTTGGAGCTCACTGCCTCTTAAAATGCACCCATTATTTTCCTTTTTAAACACTGTCACTGAGTGGAGAAGTAGAAAATTACTACTGTCACACAAACCAACAAAAATGTTCACCGCCTGCTCCTTTTGTAACGGACGCCTACTTAATGTGGCAATAAAACACTGGCCGATCACAGGGATAATTCCTCTGTGTGTGCAGCTGAGGGGGAAAGTATGGCCTGCCTTGGCAGGACCTGCCTTTACGTCTTTAAACTGCCCTCCTTCCAGTGTTTTTTTGTGTGTCCTCCTGCGCAGCTGAGAAATGCTGCTTGGCGTCAGGGAGCGTGTCTGAGGTATCCGGGGAGAGCCGCTGAGGATCGGTGCGGTAACTAACACAGGGTAACTTTCCTCAGGGCAGGCAGGAGGTGCCACTTGCTGCTTCTTAATATGCTGATTTAGCTCCCAACAGCCACGGGGTAATTGGTGTGACATGTCAACTAAGGACTAGACACTCCCATTTAGAGAAGAGAAATTGGATCGTGGAAGTGCAGGAACATTAAGCGGCACTGATTTTCCCAACCAGATCACCAGCAGGCAGTTAGCATCATTGAAATTAGAGAAAGAGTTATCCTCCTGCCCGTTCCCAAAAGATAGCATCATCTTCAAAATTATAAATCTCCAGCGAACCACTTCCAGGAGCAAAGGAATGATAGGGAATACTTTTAAACAAATATATTTTTAGGAAGAACAAAAATTCTGAGAGTTTGGAAGTTCTTTGTGCCCTATGAGATAAACTCAGATGGTTTCCCTATTTCCCTTTTCCCACTCCTACAATGCATCTCTCTTCCCTTGAATAGAGCAACAGTTCTTGTCCTTTATACGATACCTTAAATTTCTCACTATTTGTAAGTAAAAGTTGGTTAATTTAAACAGACCTTAAGTTTAGAATTGTGAGTGATTCACTTACTCTGAACCTTTGCCTATAACCAATGCTTTAGGTGCTAGCAAAATTTACTTCTTGAAATACTATCTAAATGAGAGAGACAATACCACATAGTCATTGATTTCATAGGATGTAACAAGAGTGAATATCTGCATGGCATTTAAGTTCAAGTTTACAAATAAGGACCATTCTAATTAATGTTGATCTTTATACCACAATTGTATGTGTTAGTATCCAGTTTCCTTAAAACACTCCCAAAATATATTCACTTATGGTACAAAAGCCCCAGCATAGTGTGTTAGCTTGTAGATACTCCAAAATAGTTGCTTTTCATATATAAACCCAAATAATTTACTACCCTTCATAAAATTTTTTAGGTTTTATGATTTCTGTCTACATCACTAGACAACCACACATTAATGTGTTACCAGTAATAATAATACTAGAGAATAAAAAGTCTATATCGTCTCTCCTTTATTCCCTCTACCTCTCCTTCTCTTTTAGTATTCTTCTCCATTTTTTTATTGTCTTAAGTTTTACATATGTCTTCTTTTTCCCCAATTAACACCCCTTGCACAATAACCATCCACACCCCAGCAAGCCCCCACCGCCCCAGTGTCTGTGTCCATTAGTTATCTTAATATGCATGCATACAAGTCCTTTGGTTGCTCTCTAACTCCCCTGCCATTTGTCTCTGGATCTATTTTTGTTCATCAAATTATGTTGATCATTATATCCCACATATGAGTGAGATCATGTGATATTTATCTTTCTCTGATTGGCTTATTTTGCTTAGCATATTTTCCAGTTCCGTCCATGTTATTGCAAATGGTAAGAGTTTCTTCTTTTTTATAGGGGCATAGTATTCCTCTCTTTTCACATTGTAATTAAAATTAATATAAGCTATCAGCCCAGCCAGCGCGGTTCAGTGGTTGAGTGTTGACCTACAAACCAGAAGGTCACAGTTCCATTCCAGTCAGGGTACATGCCCAGGTTTCCAGCTTGATTCTCACTGCAGGGTATGCAGGGGGTTGCTGATTGATGATTCTCTCTCATCATTGATGTTTCCAACTCTCTCCCTCTACTTTCCTCTCTGAAATAAATATATATATCATCATCACTTCTTTATACATCTTATATAAAATAAAACATGATTATTTATAATCTTATTTTGAAACAAAAGTACCATTCTAGAACTACATGACCTTGGGTGATGTACTTATAACTTTGTAATCTATAATTCCTCACCTTATCATACTGCAGAAGAGAGAGAAGAGGGACGCAGAGGGTGGAAGGAGTAAAAGAAAAGAGGTAGTAAAAGAGAGTAAGAGAAAGAGAATAAATTATTAAATGAAATCTTACCTAATAATAGACAAACATGTAAATTGACCATACCTCTGCTATGCCCATAGCCAGAATATGCAAATTAACCCAATCAAGATAGCATTTGCATATATGGGCGCTCAGCACCTGGGTCCCAGGAACATTCTGGCACCCAGGTCACTCTAAGGTAAGCCCCTTGTGGGCTCTGAGGAGCCTGAGAAGGGCCTGAGCCAGGAGGCTCCTGGGCAGGGTCAACCCTGAGATCAGAGCCAGCGATCAGAGGGAGCTGCGAATTCCCTCCCCATGCCTAAAACCTCAGCCAGAGGCTTTTGTCATGGGCAGGTTTTGGGCAGGGGCGGGGCTGGCAATCCGAGGAACCTGGGGGTCCCTTGCCCAGGCCCTGGTGCTTTAGGCCTGGACAGAGGTGGAGCTGACGGTCAGAGGGAGCTGGGGCCCTCTGCCCAGGCCTAAAGCTTTGGCCAGATGCTTTAGGCCTGGGCAGGGCTCAGTCTGCAATTGGTGTGAACTATAGAAACCCTTTTCTGATTGGTCATTGGCTAAGTTTCCTGTATGCCACTAGTAAAATTTTTAGTAACTTGGGTAATAAGAATCCAAAAGGGTGATCTAAGGTTTTTCTACCACACTTCTGGAAGAAAAAACGAAGGTCCGCTGCTGGAGGGCTAAGAAATGTCATATCCTGCCCTAGCCATTTTGGTTCAGTGGATAATGCCTTGCCTGCCTACAGCACAGTCTGGGTACAATGCTGATCAAGGGCATGCACCTACCATGCAGAACCCTCCCTTGCAGGGGCTCAGGTCAGGGCTCATGCAGGAGGCAACCAATCAAAGTGTTCCTCTCACTTTGATGTTATGTTTCTCTTTATCTTTCCCTGTCTCTTCCACATTTTCTAAAAGTCAATGGAAACATATCCTCAGGAGGGGATAAAAAAGAAAGGAAGGGAGGGAGGGAGGGAGGGAGGAAGGAAGGAAGGAAGGAAAAGGGAGAAAGGAAGAGAAGGAGGAAGGGAGAAAGGAAGAGAAGGAGGAAGGGAAAGGAGGGAGAGAGGGAGGGAGGGAGAGAGGGAAGAAGGAAGGAAGGAAGGAAGGAAGGAAGGAAGGAAGGAAGGAAGGAAGGAAGGAAGGAAGGGAGGGAGGGAGGGAGGGAGGGAGGGAGGAAGGAAGGAAGGAAGGGAGGGAGGGAGGGAGGGAGGGAGGGAGGGAGGGAGGGGGAGGGAGGAAGAGAAAGAAAGAAAGAAAGAAAGAAAGAAAGAAAGAAAGAAAGAAAGAAAGAAAGAAAGAAAGAAAGAAAGAGAGAGAGAGAAAGAAAGAAGGAAAGAAAGGTCATAGCCTATGAAAGACACATCTTGAAAATGTCTAAAGAAAGTTGTCATTTTTTTCATGGTGAAGGAACTGGAGTCCGTGTTGATGAAAACACCTTGGTTACTGTGGTGACTGGCAGTGGCTGCAGCAGTAGAGTGATGGGGCTGGTGCCTTCCACTGATTAGCCCAGTCGCCTCCCACAAAGGGAGGCCAGACTGCAGCTTAGGCCCACTCCCCCTGGAAAGCAGGCCTAAGCCATTAGTAGGACATCCCCTGAGGGCTCCCAGTATGTGAGAGGGGGCAGGTTGGGCTGAGGAAGCCTCCCACCCCCACTGCACAAATTTTGTGCACCGAGGCCCTAGTAATACATATAAAATAACTCAGCAGAGTGTCTGACACATAATAAATACAAGGTAGAGTGAGGAGAAAAGCTTCAAAATTAAATGCAACTGGATTCAAATCATTGGGCAAACTATCTACATAAAATAGAGATAATATTTTTTCTTTTATATTTTTAATATTTTTTCTTTTAAATGAAGTCTTTATTCATGCATAAAAAATGTTTTTTATGGAAACTGGAAACTGACAAAACAATAGATGAGAATGTTACAAAACTGACAAAATATACCAAGCCCCAATTTCAAGAGGTACAATATTAATATCAAATGTGGAAATATATTGTAAGGGGTGAAATTCATAAACACAAATTAAGGCCTTAGCACTTGTCATAAGCACTTAATAAATTGTTATTACTATTCTCCTTCTATGTAAGAAGTTAGATAAGATGTTAGTTTTAAAACATTTTAATATTTAACCTTAAAAACATCATCACTCTGAGAAATTGTGAAGATTAATTTCATTTTAGGGAGACAAAATATAGTTACTAACAAAGGCATCAGAAACTATATACTGTTAAAATCTATATTGATCTTGTCATTTAAAAAACGCGCATTTGAGAGGGGAAATGGACATTTGCAAAGTCATTTAATGAGACTGAACACTTCTGCAAGTGTCAAACTTGTCTCTAGCACAAGTCTCCAAAACTGGCTACTGAACAGCCATATTTTAAAGAACTATTTTGAGCACATAAATATCATAGTGGATGATTTATTTCTTTTCCTTTTTAAGAGGTCACATTATGTTGTTGTGCTGGAGAAAATAATGGCATAGGCAGTAATGTTCAGGGCCATAAATTCTCTGTAAACTCCCTGGTAGAAAATGAGTCATTATTATTATTTATTATTGGACATTTTAGTTGGCTGACGTAGAATTTCTGGGAAAAGATGGTATAAACAACCAGAGGTGATTGGTTTGTCAGGCGACAATAGGCCAACATTTATAGGAGTAGCTGTAATTGGGGAGTAATGAGTCTTGGGACTAAATGGATGAATTAGCCAGAGAAGGAGTGGGCAGTCTTTTAGAACTAACGCCTGGGTTGTCAAGACACAATTTGGTGCCTGCTCATAACTGGGCTTAGATGGTGTCAGCTGCCCTCGAATACAAGGTCTGCTGATAGCAGGATCACTCATGCAGTGCAGCAGGTTGGCATGCTGCCCATGGCTACGATAAAATGTACAAGACAGAGCATAGGACCAGGCATGTGGAATAAGGAACTGCAACTCTCAGGCTGTATGTTTTTTAAATAAAGCTGGAAGGCAGATGTTTGACCCAGCCAGCCTATTAATTTTGAACTGATTATGTTGCCAAAAAACAAAGTCACTAATCCGTAGAAAACAGTCTGAGTTTTTGACATTATTATAATAATTAAAAATATACCTATAATTTAAAATTAAGTCCTGCTTAACAGAGCCCTATTTAACTTATTATACTGGACTAAATGCAACCAGGTCGTTCCTACCTAAGTTTTCAGAAGTCTTGTTATTTACTAGCACAAATAAAAAGAAGGCAGAGCAAGAGTTCACAGAAAGATTAAAGATAAATTTCCTTAAAATAAAAATAATGCCTACCTGCTTTTGACTCAGCCATTCCATTTATATGACTTATTCTAATAAAATAATCAAAAGTTTTCCCATATGTAAAGATGTGTATTGTTGTTTGTATCTATATCTATATGAGATGATAAATGGTAACTAAACTTATTATGATAATCATTTCGTGATATATGTAAGTCAATCATTATGATGTACACCTTAAACTTATACAGTCAATTATATCTCAATATAACTCTGATCTTCAGGCCCAATAACACACCTACCTCATAAAGTTGTTCTGAAGATTACATCCGATAAGACATGTAAAGCATTTAACACAATGTCTGGCAAGAATGACTGCTTGGCAACTGAGAATCATCATTTGTCAAGACACTAAGCTCTGAGGAGTTGATGTTCTTTCTATCCCCAACACCGTCCCAACACACACTCACAAAATGAGATATTATCATAAGAAGAATGTCAATCAAATTTTAATGTACATGGGGAAAATAAAGTAAAATGTCTTAAATGTTAGAAATCATTATCATTTATTGGAAACCAAGCTAAGCAATAACTGGGCATTACATTTGTGGAAGCTTCCTTCCTGAAAATATTCCAGGAAAGAAAAGCTAACTCCCAATCCTTGTTGGTTTAAACATTCACCTGCCTAAGAGGAAGTCAGAAAAACAAATTCCCAAAATTCCTTCAAGATTTATGACTCTATGATATTTTAACTAAATAAACAGGGCATTCTATTCTAACGGCAAATTGTGCCTGAGAATTTTAAGGAAGGCACAGAGTGTCATCTTTGTAAACGCAATTCTTAATTTTATAAGCTCTAAAAAACTATGAAGAATAGATTCAAAGAATTCTTGGGTATACAAGAAAAAGAGCAGCCAAAACTGGTTTGGCTCAGGGGATAGAGCATCAACCTGCAGACTGAAGGGTCCCAGGTTCGATTCTGGTCAAGGGCTTGTACCTTGGTTACAGGCACATCCCCGGTAGAGGAGTGTGCAGGAGGCAGCTGATCGATGTTTCTCTCTCATAGACATTTCTAACTGTCTATCTCTCTCCCTTCCTCTCTGTAAAAAATCAATAAAATATATTTTAAAAAAAACAACAGAAGAAAAAGAGAGAAAAAAAGCTATGACATTGGGTATCTCACATAGCGCTTCAGCCTGCATGATACTCAACAAAAGTTAGAAAATGAATGCATTGAAGAAGACTTATAGGTTTTATAATTTTGTGGCAGGATAATCAGAGGGTAATGAGGAAAAGGAAAGACTAAACCTCAATAGATTAAAAACTAAGGTAAGCCCTGGTCGGTGTGGCTCAACTGGTTGGAGCGTCCTCCTGGACAGTTAAAGTGCGAGGGATCGATCCCCAGTCATAGCCCATGCCCAGGTAGCAGGTTTGGTCCCCAGTTGGGGCGTGTATGGGAGGTAACCAATCAATGTTTCTCTCTGACATCGATTTTTCTCTTTCTCTTTCTCCCCCTTCCTCTCTCTAAAAATAAAACAATAAACATATCCTCAAGTAAGAATTTTTAAAAATATTTAAAAATAGAAATAAATAGAGTAAAGAATGTTTAGGAATCAAAACACTACTTGAAGTTCATCTCTATAAATGTTTTCAACGGTGCTTATCATTAGCAAACACTACTTGATCTGGTCATCACCATTTTTCTGGCATGCTATGGAGTTCCAGCTAAAGATTCCATTAGGTAAGTCAAAGAGGCTGGCCTCCGATTAGCACTATTAGCTCTATTTATCTTTATACAAAACACCAATTACTAGCACCTTTATATCAAAACATTTCTACAGTCCTACTGGGACAAGTTTGCAATTTTTTAAAAAATAGAAGTGGAATGAAATATGGACTTTTGCCCATTTGGGATTATCTTTTTAACAATTGTCATAGGTTTCATAGACTCTCAAGTCACCGGGCAAAGTTCAATGACTATCATCAGAGAAAGAGCACTGGATAAGTAGTTAATAATCCCAAGTTCCATTCCTGATCTGCCACTAATCATTTTCCTGATCTGCCACTAATCAACTGTGAGCCAGCCTTATAGGGTGTCACTTCTGCAGTTAGATAGGGCCCCTCACTCAGACGGGCCCACAGTTGGTTTAATGCTCTGCTGCTGCAATCTTGAAAGTCTTAATCACTTTTTAAAAGGGCCTCATATTTTCATTTTCCAAGTCATTTCACCTAATTCCCATTGTACTCAATCCAATCAACAAACCCAACACTCCCTTTTACTCTAATTTTTGCAAGTGATATAGTATCAGAGCATACATTACCTTTATCAAATTGCCAACACAGTAATGCTATTGGTGGTACTTTATATATTACTTTCTGAACCTATAGATTACCAACTCAGGACAATGAGAATCACATTTCCAAAAGGGATTTATTTATTTTATTAGGAAGAAATTATAATTATTTCCCAGAACCTTTTCTTATGTGAATACCTTCCATAAAAAGCTATGGTGCATTATGCTATTAATTGTGTTCTCCATCTTCAAAATGTATTTGGTACCTAGCTTTTTCCAAAAGTATCTATTTTCATACAGTAATTTAGTGCAGACACTCCTTCATAGAATGGGGAGAGGGGTAGTACTCTTAGCATTAAGCAATTTACAACAGAAGGTGTTGTTTATGTTCACTTCTTTTTAATCTTTATTGTTCAGTTATTAAGTACATTGTTCCCCTTTTTCCCCCTATATAGCTCCCCTCCACCCAGTACCCATCCCACCCTCCGCCCTCACCTCCTCCACACTTCCTCTTCCATAGGTGCATGATTTTTGTCCAGTCTCTTGCTGCACATCCCACACCCCTTTTCTCCCCAAGAATTGTCAGTCCATTCCCTCTCTATGCCCATGATTCTGTTATATTCACCAGTTTATCCTGTTCATCAGATTTTCAATTCACTTGATTTTTAGATTCATTTGTTGATAGGTGTGTATTTGTTGTTCATACTTTTTATTTTTACCTTTTTCTTCTTCCTCTTCTTAAAGAATATCTTTCAGCATTTCATATAATATTGGTTTGGCGGTGATGAACTCCTTTAGCTTTTTCTTATCTGCGAAGCACTTTATCTGACCTTCAATTCTGAATGATAGCTTTGCTGGGTAGAGTAACCTTGGTTGTAGATTCTTACTGTTTATCACTTTGAATATTTCTTGCCACTCCCGTCTGGCCTGCATCGTTTCTGTTGAGAAATCCGCTGACAATCGTATGGGTGCTCCCTTATATGTAACTAACTGTTTTTCTCATGCTGCTTTTAGTATTCTCTCTTTGTCTTTTGCTCTTGGCATTTTAATTATGATGTGTCTTGGTGTGGTCCTCTTTATATTCCTATAGTTTGGGGTCCTGTGCGCTAACAGAAGGTGTTGTTTAAAAACACTTTCCTACAAACGTTTAAATAATATATAAATCAAAACAGAATGTTATAAAAATTAAAATGCAGAGTGTGGTAAGGAGTTGCAGCATAGTTATAGTTATATGGATCTGTTGTTTCCTTCTTAGTAATTTAAGAGATCCTAAGCAGCACTTAATGCTTCACCATCTCTTCTGCTTGGCCCCCAAATCCTGTCATTACCAAGATGGATTTAAAAATCCATAAATATGTCACTAAAGTGTGTAAACTGAGAGAGAAAATGTGGTGGTATGTGTAGAGATTTCTATTTAACACATTAACAAATGGTATCAAGAAATACAGGCATCTCCCATTTAAGCCACACACACACACACACACACACACACACACACACACACACACACACGACACACACACACACACACACATCAGATATTTTGAGTGAAAATTCTGATAGCCTATCAATTATGATGGTAAATTTTTAAAAAATCATGTATTTGTATCAATCTACACCCACAACCAACTTTTAAAATTCTAACTAAAACAGTAAAATACATACTTATCAAATGCAAAGGTGCATCAATAAGTGTAAGAAGCTTTCATATTAGAGGGTAAAGTACTTACAAACACTGTCTACTGAAACAGCGAGCAGGACTATTAAGACACAGGTGTTTGTAGACCTAGCTTGGCTTCTCAGTGGTAGCAGAAAACATGCACATCTCTTTGGTTGGCAGCTGGCCTATTCTTCTAAGCATCTACACATGATTCTGATGTTCTATTAATCCTATTTGACATTTAAATCAAGACTCCCAGATATCACATCGTTTTAATATTGAGTTTGGAGGTTGTGTATGTAAATAGTTGCCTTATGAGCATTAGCAACAAAACAAGAAACAAAAAATATCTTGTTGAGAGATCTGTGTACTCTGTGAAAGTTGGGTTTCAAAAATCAAGAGGAATTCTATTGTGAAACCAGGTTAGTAGGCTGTGTTTTACTTAGTGCTGAACTATGCTCCCAGTAGGTGTTAGATGCCTCAGGGTGAACAAAGCAGCTGAAGATGCCATTTTATAGGACTTGAATCCAATGGTACTAGGGGACCCAACAAAAGGCATAATTAGTGTGGCGTACTTTGTTTTATTTTTTAATATATTTTATTGATTTTTCACAGAGAGAAAGGGAGAGGGATAGAAAGTCAGAAACATCGATGAGAGAGAATCATCGATCAGCTGCCTCTTGCACACCCCCTACTGGGGATGTACCCTCAACCAAGGTACATGCCCTTGCCCGGAATCAAACCTGGGACCTTTCAGTCCGCTGGCCAATGCTCTATTCACTGAGCCAAACTGGTTTTGGCAAGTGTGGCTTACTTTGTTATAATAGTTATATGTCACCTGTACAAAAAGATGGGATTGATTGAACAAATGACAAAATATATTTTGGCTCAGATTACTGAGATGTCATAGAGGTCAGACATATGGTGCATAAAGCTAAAAGCTAGACAAAACAAAAATTCATGCCCAAATCTCTCACTCTGTATAAGACTTGGTCAAGAACTTAAATTTATCTGAGTTTCAGTCCATGTACTATGAAGATTAAAGGAGTTAATATGGAAAGTTTTTAAACTAGTAAAAGCCGCACAAGAAATACCAGTACATAAATGGGTTTGAATTACTTGCTAGTTGTGTCAAATTGGACAAATGTTTAATTACTTGAGCCTTCATTTTCTTACCTTTAAAATGTGATCAATTATACCTATTTTGCAGAATAGAAATTGTGTTAGAAATATATGAAAAGAGCCTAGCAAAAAGTGTTTGGGTCATAGCAGACATTCAATAAATGATAATTATGAATTTGCTCCTTATCAGTAATATTGCAAAAGCTTTCACTCTTCTCCATTCAAACAAACCACTCACTCACTCATGCCTCAATCTTGTTATCACCCAGAACTCTTAGTTTCTTAAATTCCCATCATGTACCACAATTTCTTGTTTTCCCACTGTTCCCTATAAACCTACACTTTATTCACATAGAATTGTCTTCTTTCTTGTACTCATAATTATTGGCCATTACCATACCTTACTTATCATAGTTCATGATTTTAAACATTTCAACTACTGGTAACTAATTCTTAAGTGTCCTTGATGTTCATAAAATTTACTCTGCCAATCTCAATCTAAAATGGATTCAAGAGTCTTTTCATTCTTCTACTATTAATACTGTCCTAATCCTCCATAGAAAAAGCTATCTGATTATGTAATCATATTAAAGGAGTGGAACTGTGTGTGTGTGTGTGTGTGTGTGTGTGTGTGTGTATGTGTGTGTGTGTATTAAATATGTTTTTATTGATTTTGGAGAAAGAGGAAGGGAGAGGAAGAGAAACATATATTGGCATCCTCCTGCATGCCCTCTACTGGGGATCGAGACTATAACCTGGTCACACACCCTAACTGGGAACTGAACTGGTGACCTCTTGGGAGCATGGAAGGATGCTCAACCAACTGAGCCACACCAGCCAGAGCAGAACTCTATAACTGTTGTTAGGTTTTTTTGTTTTGTTTTGTTTTGTTTTGTTTTGTTTTGTTTTGTTTTTACAAAGCATTGTTTTTCTTTCCTATGTCTTTTTTAATGGATTTGCTCTAGACTTTCTTTCCTAAAACTCACATTAAATCTTGTAAAGGTCTTGACATAGACACCTGCTGGCTGGATTAAAATTTTAACTAAGTACATAACAATTTTGTACAGAGAGGCAAAAACTATACTTCTTATCTCTCCCCCCCCCCATCCCTGCCCCCTTGCAGGCAGGGCTTACTCAGTGAGATGCACACAGAAGTAGCAGAATGGAACTCTTTTCAGCTACCTACCTCAGATTTCTTGTTATATGAAAGAAAACAAACCTGTAATCTGTACTAATCACCCTTCAGCTGTATTTGAACACAACTCTAAGCCTTACAGGTTCCATAACTGTCCTAAGCAACAATGTATGTATCTTTTATACCTAAAACTAATCTCAGCTAATTAATTAAAATATTTAATTTGGGTTAAAGTGAAAATCTAATTTTAAAATTCATCTGTACTTCCAATAGTAGCTCAATACTGCTCCAGGTTGAGAAATGTCAGGGGCCTCTGTGTGAGGAATGTGGTAAATGCAGTCTCTGAGTTTCTCCTCCTGATCCCATCTTGATGGCACTTGACACTCACGGGTGGAGATTTCAGCAATGGCCCTGTGAGAAGGCTGGTAATGGACTCCCGTTCTAGCTGTTATTGTGTATCGTTACACTCTGGCATCGGTGGATGTCCACTGCTGACTTGCTCCTCTCTTGGGATGCCGTCCTGCATTGCTTTGAGGTTTCCAGAACATCTCACTACAATGCCACACTTCTGGCTGCCACTTACAGCCTACACTTCAGTTCCCATCTGATAGCGTCTATCCTCTTTCTGCTGAACTGGCTTTGCCCCTGGCAGTGTGCCCTATTGGATCAAGTCCCAGACCAGCTCCATTAGGTACGGCTCACCAGTGCTTTGATTTGTGTGTAAGCTTGTGCCCAATGAAGCCACCTTTCATTGCTCAGCCATGAGGCAGGCATCCCTAGCCTCGGCACATTATTGTTAGCATCCAGACATGTGTCAAATCCAAATAAATAAAAGTATTGTGGATTAGCTAGTCTCCCTTTACCACTAAGATTCAAAGGGGAAATAAATATATAAGCAAACTTCTCAAAAAGATTTCTACTAAGATTAAGGAGAAGGGTAAGCACACTTTTATCTATGAAAACAGAAATAGCACAATATTCCATACTTCTCCCAAAGGAATTCTCTTCAATCTGGATAAATTTTATACCCTCAAGATAGATTAGGGCTAATTGTAAAGACATACTTTCAGACAACTCTCAAATTCAAATGTAGCTTAACACCTCACTCTTAGAACTTGAGGATATCTTATACCTTCTGTTTTCTCTCAATGTTAGGATGGCTCTATCTTTTGTTTACCACTTACCTATACAAGACTCATTTCACTTTTTCTGACTTTGCTTCCCCAGATCTTTAATACGGTCCTCAAATACCTATTCTTTGCATATAAGACTTCTACTCTACCAAGAGAAAAGTGGTTATTCACTGTTATTCCAATTTCATCTATCTGCAAGTTTAATTATCTTTACTCACATTTACTATCCATTCTGTCTCAAATGAAAGATACTAACACCTTTTCAAAGATAAATTCATTATTCTAATATCGGTGTATGTGTTTTCTGGAATATCCTTCCAACATCCAGGTGTGTGTATTTTTCTTATTTTTACATTTAATAGATTCCTTCCTTTCTGTCTATAAGCATGTTTACATGTCCTCCATTCTGAAAAAAAAAGAAAAAGTCTATAGCAGTACTCCACATTTCTCTTTCACTGTTCTACCAAACTTCTTGAGCATATTAATTTCTTGCCAATTTCTCACTTCCCAAAGACTCTAACACTGTATTCTTTAATCCATTCCAATATATTCCAATGAATCTGTTTTTATAAAAGTAAACCAATGATTTGTAAAACCCAAATAAAATACATTTTAACTTCTTTGAGTCTCTAAAAATTTCACATTTCTTTCTGAATCTCTTTATCACTTCTTTGGAACTGGTTTTCTGATATTTCTTTTTTTCTTTCTGAGTTAAAAAACCTCTACAGATAAAGGCTAGGAATCTGCATTTTAGCCGACTCCATATCAATGACAAACATGAAAAATAGAGAACTACTGATTTAATAGCTAAAGATACACAAAACAATTTGGTTAATCAACAATGATCTATGGCAGGGGGAGAAAAATATTATTTTAACAGTCATTTGAAAACATATGCTATTTTCTCTTTTTCATTATGTAATCATAAACTAAATACCAAGGTTGAATTAAGAGGGAGTTGGTGCATATTACAGTATTTAAAGCTTCATAATAGATTAGAGCAGCTTTAATTAAAGTTACCAGGACAGCCAGAGGGAGACAGGATACACCATAATTGGAAATGTGTCACTAGAAAAATGTGTTTATTATAACCTTGATCCTATTTTCTTTGAGCAAAATGTCTAGAGACCTTCATTAACTCAGCAGATCCCATTGTCTGTGCTGGTTGGTGAACAATAAGACCACTTATTTAATACACCTCCATCTTTCAGGAAGCATCTTTGGAGGAGGTTGGATTGTTTTGTTGAAAAGCTTTTTCCTATGAACTGTTCATTAACATTTGCAGATTTTCTTTCTAGTGCAGGCTGAAATAAATGTTAATAACAATGTTAAATGATTGTTTCTTTTTTACTTGAGACTGCTTAAGAATAATCCAACAATGTTAACAGAATAATTAGCATATTGAGCCAGTTTGTGAGGCAGAGGCTTAGCAAGGAAAATAGAAAAATACTCACTTAGGAAATACATCTTGAAAATAAAATGGCTGAAATTACCAGTATGGAGTTAGAGGGGAAAAAGCTGGATTCATGGACAGATGTCCTAACGTGAAATTCCACCACAACTTCATGTTATCTATATGTCTTGGACAAGAACCCTAGACCTTATGAGTTTTCCTCACTTATAAAACAAACAAGAACAGATGTTTAATGTGCCTATTTCATAGGATTCTATAACAGCCCAATGCATATCACTCATCAGAATCATAACATGTTTTTATATACTCTCAAAATAAAACCAAAAATGACTTAAGTGCAAAATCTGTTTTGCTATAAAAGAGGTTGGTTTTATAGCAAAAGCAAAGCAACTTAATTTTTTTTTACATTAGTTTCTCTTTCAGCTCTTTCTAAAGTTGGTTGTTGGAGCAAATCAAAAGATAATAATAGTACAATATAAGCATGAATAAAATGTCAAAATACTGAAATTGAAAATAATATTGATTGAAATAGTTTTGAGTCAAATATATAAACAAATATAAACTAAGCATGAAGCAATGAAATGTTATGATTTCATGTTTAATCAACAGACTATAAAAGCCAAAATTAAAAATGTAATGTTCAAATACATAAAATCACTATATGTGCAGACAAACAAATAAAGTTTATCATAGAAATTATAATAATTCCATTTAAAAAAGAAAAAAATCCTTTGAGTTGTTCATTTCCTTTAAAAAAAGACAACTGAATTCTAGAAACTCCTAGGAAATGTCTTTAATAGATAAGTGAGAAAAAAGCCAGCTCAATTTACATGTTTTTCATAGATTTGCATCTATTATATATTCCCAAGGGTATTTTTTGTTGGTAACCTTGATACTAAAAATATGTTAGTAGTGTATATCTAAATTAATGAAACTATTTTGGAAAGCAATTGTAATATTCTTGTAAAGCTCACTTTGTAAATATCCTGCAGTCTAATATTGACCCTACAGATATCCTTGTACTAAGTACTAGGAAACTTGTTCAAGAAAATTTAGCAGCACCAAATGATAATTTACCAACAGAGACTAATGAAAATTTGAGATATATTCTCATAAAATAATATTTAACTGTGACTAAAATAAGTTAAATCTAAGTACAAAGCTACCATCTGATAAAATAAAAGACTAATATGCAAATTAAATGACCAGAAGAATAACCAGTCACTTTGATGCACACTGACCACCATGGGGCAGGTGCTCAATACAAGAGCTGCCCCGTAGTGGTCAGTGGGCTCCCACAGGGGGAGCACCACTCAGCCAGAAGCTGGGCTCATGGCTGGTAAGTGCAGCGGCAGTGATGGAAGCCTCTTCCACTTCCAAGGCAGTGCTAAGGACCCCGTGGTAGGCCTAAACCTTCAGGTGGACATCTGCTGAGGGCTTCCAAAATGCACAAATTTTGTACACTGGGCCTCTACTACAAACATAATGGAAGAAAGTCACTGAGAGCTACATACACTATAATGTGATTTTAATAAAGCTAAAAAGAAAGCAAACTAGCAAATACATTGTTTAACAAAACATGTATGTGAAGCACAACTATATCTACAGTGTTGGCCATCCCTGGCACAGAGGCAAGGTAAGGGGACAGGAGAGTTCTGAGAAGGCAGCATTAAGAGTGCTGGCAATATTTATGGACTTAATGTTGCACAATAAATTTAACATTGTTATTATACATCATTACTTACATATGTATAAATACATCCATGTACAAATTGAATATACTATTCCGAACAAACTAATAATTAGAAGTAAGCTGATTATGCTGGATTCACAATGAAACTATGATCTCACCTTTCATGCACATATTAGATGTACAGTTTCTGTGATTAAAAAAAAAAGCATACTAAAGAAAGCCTCCAACAAAAGCATGAAAAATAATAAGTAATGGAAAATAACAAAATGAGCAAACCCAATTTAAACTCACCACCAGGGCTTTAGATCTGTTGCTCAGAAGTTTTTCAATATCTCTGGCTGCAATTTCCACCAGCTGGCGTGCATTATTTGGTTCCACAGTATACAAATCTTGGTATTTCTCATAAATCTGTGTGAAAAGCAAAAGAAAATTATTAAGAACAGTAATTGTTTATTTGGCTCATAAGTTTACATTAGAATATATTTAAAATCATAAACAATTGATTAGAAAAGTCCGCCCTTTTCTTCCTTCACCTTGATCTTTCCAGAGTTCAGGTGTGTCAAAAATATGTATGTTAATATTAGTTTCCTATAAGACCACCAGCTCACCAAAATAGTTATGTCAATAGGCTTGAACAACAATGCTTTGTATATGCAATTTTGTGACTTGAAATTGTACTTTCAACCTCAAAACCTGGTATTAACTGCCATCAGCACTTTAGAAACAGAAGAACTGAAGTATGGAGATCAAACCAGAGGATATGTACAATGAACAAAGGTAGGAGGGAGTGGGAAATGCTAATATATGGAGAGAGACTTCCCATTGATCTCCCTCACTGAAATCACTGAGGCTAAGGGGTTTGCTGCCAAACCTTATGAAAAGAAAGAGAGAGAGAATTAATGAATGAATATAAGCCCCTGCTAAGGAAGGTCCATCCAGGTGACACAGGGAGCTTTATTTCACAGAGTAGTAGTTGAAAGTCATCAAGGTCAACATTAAAGATGAACTAAAACAGAACTGTGTAAATATTTTTATTATCAGATTGACTGTTTAGTTTTATCTTTAAATTGTTGAATCAAACTATACTGAAAGTAAGCTAGGCAACAAAAGGAAACTCAGCTGCATTTCTGGCTCACATCAAGTGTCCATGGAAGGAGTTCCCTAGCACGGCATCAAATGCACTTGGTATGCAGAGCCTGTACACTCCTGGCCGTAGAGGAAGAATGAAAGAAAGGCGGTGGGGAGAGGACCAGCAACCCTCTCTGTGGCTGGAGGGCTGAGCAGAGAAGGAAATCCCTTATGCATCCAACAGATGGGTTGCACATGCATGACTAAACCATCTTTAAAAGCTAAGACCTGGCAGTTTTTTGCCATTTTATGAGAAGAGAATCCAGGCACAAGCAGGAACCAGTTCAACTCTGTTTTCCTAGCACAACCTCAGCATTCTGTTACTACCAACAGATTCTACAGCTCAGCGGCAGCTGAGCATGGATGCTACTGGTGAATGCTGGTTTCATATGGACACAGAAATATATACTAGCATCTATTATATAAAAGCCAAGTGTTCAATTGATCAGGGTAGGTTAGCTTGCTGCTAAGGTCTGGTCGATCAGGACTGGGTGAGACAGGTGGGACAAGCCCTGGAGCCCTCCTGTGGTCCCTTCCTGGCCAGCCACCCCCATCGGCCCTGATTGGGACTAGGCAAGATGATCCTGATCGCAGGCCAGGCCAAGGAACCCCACTGTGCACAAATTCATGTACCAGGCCTTCAGATTATTTATAACAGAGTATGTTAGTTTACATAGAATTAAATTTTTTATTTGAGTGATAAAAATTAAGTTTTAAAAGATTTAAATCAAACTTTTACTCCTAAATTCATTTGATTTATTCAAACTATCAGGTGTTTCCATACTAGTCTGAATTTTGACCTTATAGGTTTTTAGTTCACCTATTCAAACCACAGTAACTTAGCATATATAATCTCCATATTTAGTGTCATCCAGAATTCCTGCATATTACTGGACTGCTTGTGTTTCTTCTGCAGGGCAGATTATCTAACTCTGTTTTAAAGACCCAGGTTATCCATGATAAAATCCATCCAACTCTAGGCTCCCTCTTTTATTTCAGCCTAAGATGACATCCAAGAACATGACCTCCTGAATAGATTAATTGATCAGGGTACAAAAAGATAAACCTCAACATCACTTTAATTGATCCAGGATATTTAGTTCTTTGCAGTAAAACCAATATAGCTAATTTGTATAAAGGCATCTGTACTTTGAACCATTATTGTTTTGTTCCTTTCCGTATGAAGTCTGATCTCCTTCCTGTGGTATAGAGACTACATTATAATTCAGAGTTGGTGAAGATTAGTTCAGGATGGTAGTCTTTACTTTGAATTATGTACTATAAATAAAGACATTTATTAATTCACTACCTATACATATTAGAAAAGTTATAAGTGCTTTAAAGAATTACAGGATTATAAATCAAAAGAATTTAGTTCAATATATATATATATATATATATATATATATATACATACTATATATATATATATAGTTCTAAAATATATTTATTCTCTCAAATTATGTTTTTAGGATAATTTTTTAATGCCTAGGGAAAAAAAAACAGATCTACCTGGCAAATAAACTATATATATATATATATTATTGATTTTTACAGAGAGGAAGGAAGAGGGATAGAGAGTTACAAACACAATGAGAGAGAATCATTCCTCGGATGCCTCCTGCACACCCCCTACAGGGAATGTCTCCGCAAACAAGGTACATATGCCCTTGACCAGAATTGAACCTGGGACCCTTCAGTCTGCAGGCTGCCACTCTATCAACTGAACCAAACTGGTTAGGGCACAAATAAAAAATATGTTTTTATTGCCCATATTTTTAAAATATATATACATATATATATAATTGATTTCAGAGAGGAAGGGAGAGATATAGAAACCAATGATGAGAGTTAATCATTGATTGGCTGCCTCCTGCCTGCCCCTCCCTGGGTACTGAGCCCTGGGCATGTGCTCTGACTGGGAATTGGAACCTTGACCTCCTAATTAATTCATGGATGGACACACAACTACTGAGCAACATCAGCTGGGTGCAAATAAACTTTAAATAAATGTAAAGTTAAAGAAACTTAAATCTCAATACCCAATGTAAATATCCTGCTGGCTATTTTACATGCAAAACATTTGAAATGTTTTCTTGGTAATAAAAATGAACTTGAACCATTTACCTGTCCCACTAAAAGAAAAACTAACTCTTGCTTCTGGTTTTAAAGAATACAATATTCTTTGTTTCATAAAGTACTGAGAAGACTCTCAAAAAGTCTACTGGTTTTTGTTTTGTAAACATTTTCAGAGTAGAAAGTTTCACATGGATTTTAACATTATGTATTTTCCTAATGTACATAAATTTATGATTTTTCTCCCACTAAAATAAACCACATTTCTATACCATTTTACATGTTAACATGTGACTATTTGAAAAATTCTTCAGTATCTTTTCCTCTTTCTAGTATTTTGTTTCCTTAAAAAACAATGACCGGCTTTAGTATTTTATCCAATGGCCTTTCTGAAAGAAAAACATCCTGGTGGAAGTAATAGTTTTTGTGACCAGGCAAACTCCATTTCAAATCACATGTTGATTCCTCCCATGCTGTGTGACACTGGCTTCCATTTCTTCTGCTAGAAAGAATACGGCCCATAAAGAGACTCCAGGAAAGGATGCATGAATATGCTTTAAATTTGCTGTTGTTCAAGTCCTCTCCCTACTATCTTTGACATAAGTTTTGACAAAACAATACTTGTTGCATGTATATTCTTTCTTCCAATATTAATTAATTGGTTTCAATGTACTTTCAGTATTACATTGACAGACCAAATTTTGTGATAATGACAACAGAGAATATGGTTTCCCTACCTTTTTCATTGGAAACTTCTAAGTCACTTTGCTCTAGTTAAGTCCATAGTTTCAAGATAATCTTCAGAATAATACATTTAAAATACTCTTGAATCTAATATCTAAAAGGTGATGCCACTCATTGATATAACTACTTCATAAACATGGAGAAATGTTTTCAAAATATTAAGCCTTAGTTTTAGGTGATGAATGACGCCGTAGAGTCCAAGGGGTCGGCAAACTGCAGCTTGTAAGCCACGGTTTGCTCCTCTGTTGACTAATGAGTTTGCTGACCACTGGGATAGGGGCTTAATCACAAGGAACAACAACAGCCTGTAATTATTGGAATCGAGAGTCTAGGTCAGTGATCAGCAAACTCATTAGTCAACAGAGGAGCAAACCGCGGCTTGCAAGCCACATATGGCTCAGGAGCGTGGTAGACTAATGCAGATACTCCCGAGATGCTCACTGAAAGCCAGTTACACATCCAAGTTCTGGATGACAGCTAACACTGGATTAGCAATCCCTTTCAGGAAGCTTCTCTATACCACTCACTTTAAGAAACCTAAAAAATGCCTTCGATTAGCCGTCCTATTAATGGGAACACTAGGGTTCGGGCTCTTGAATATCAAAGTGAAGTGAGTTTTACTCTCATTTCACTTCAGATATGACCAAGCTCCTGTCCAGACCAGCAGAAGGTAAAACGGTGAGGCAACTGGAGTTCGCAATACCCTTCTGCTCGGAATCCCCCTTGGCTTCAGCAGGATGTAGGGGAACAGAAGAGCCCCTCCGAAGGAACAAGGAAGGTGGCTGGGAATGAAGGGTCACTTTGTCTGCTGGGAGACTGCCCTCGGTGCAGGAGGGGAGTCCAACGCGGAGACTGAGGAGGGACCGTGGCAGCAGAGGTCGCCCTGGAGGAGGATGGTGAGAACCACCAGAGCTGGGGGACCCTCAGCAGGATGAGGAGGAGATGGACCAAGTTCTTTGAGGCAATCACATTCAAGGGCAAATACACAAGACATTCCTTCACACAGTTTCCCCTTGCACCCAGATGCCAAGGAACAAAGTCAAGAACATGAGAAAATACTGAAAGGAAATTTGAATTTGAAATTGACTAAATCTATAATTGATGACAAAAGCCCCTTTTGAACAGAAAAACAATGAACCTTGAAATGGTAAGATTAATACTCTCCTCCCCTGTGAGAAAGAATGGCAGCTCATGAGTAAGTTAAGTTTCCTAGAGAAAAAGTAAAATTTCTGCACTTACAGCTTAAACACTGAGTGGCCAAATTATTATGATCTCTAAATGCACAATAACCTGGCCACTCAGTATATATATATTAGAGGCCTGGTGCATGAATTTGTGCAACCTGGCCAGGGGGAGGGGACATGGGCAGTTGGCCAGCCTGCCTGCTGGTTGAACTCCTGGTTGAGTGGCCAAATTTCATATTAGCCCTTTTATTATATAGGATATTATATAGGACTAGTGGCCCAGTGTATGAAATTCATGCACAGGGGGAGGGTTCTGGAGGGGGTGTGTGGTGTCCCTCAGCCCGGCCTGCAAAGACGCCAGCATTCTTCACCCTGGCCTCTAACCAGGGGTTCCTCTCCTCCTTCCACACAGCCTCTGGGGCCACCTCAGGGCCCTGGCACATGATGGGCTTGGGCTTTCAGGTCTGGCTTCCCTGCCTGGCATGGTTCCCATTTGCTGCCATGGGAGCAGTGCCTCAGGAGTCACCCCTTTGGACTATACTACTTGGGCATGTGGGGGGGGGGCGGCATCAGCGGCAGTGATTTGATGCTTGTAGTGTGCCCACCGGAAACCTCCCCTGCGAGCCCCTTTGCCTCTCTCTGTGCCCATGCAGCTGGGCCTGCTGGCCGGGGGCGTGGCGCAGACACTGTGCTTGGCTGGTCGGGGGTGAGGCACAGATGCTGATCTCTGGCCCCTTTGCCTCTCTTTTCCCGTGTGCCACGCTCAGCCCTGCCCCCTACTCCTAATTGGCTGGTAGCATAGTGAAGGTTTGCATGTTTCTCTTTTATTATATAGGATATACACTAAGTGGCCAGATTATTATTTGTTCAGAAATCATAATAATCTGGCCACTCAATGTATATGTAAACTTGGTAATTCCTTCCCTCAATACTGATACATGTGCTTTCCTTCCACAGAACATGACCTGCATAAACAATCAAGATCTTGGCCCTGTCCTCAGCCATCTTTCTGAGGAAAGGTTCCCCTGTGACAGTCCCTGATGAAACAGGAGCCCTAGAGTTTCCTTATAAATGGAGAGCGTTATTCTAATTCAAGACCTTGACTTTGGTCCCTGCTTAATTGTATTAGGATATATCAGACCTGCAAGCAGCTAACTTCTGAATCAGTGCCCTGTAGGATCTGTTTAAACAGTGATACACTGTGCCAATAAGAATCTGACAGTGTAGATGACAGTGGGATGGATCAAGGGCAGAAGCAGAAGCAGAAGTGCAAAGATTAAAGGGAGGAAAAGAGTATTCAGACACCGAGTGACAGAAGTGATGGCTGTGGTAGGCACAGTAAAGGCCTCCTAAATAGATTCACGTCCGAATCCCCAGAATCTGCGAATACGATGTTACATGGCCAAGTGGAATTAAGTTTGCAGATGTAATGAAGTTTTGCTAATCAGATGAATGGAAATAACGAGATTATCCGGGAGTGTCCTGGTGAGTCCAATGTAATCACAAAGATCCTTTAAAGTAAATGAGGAAAATGTGACTCTGCAATAGAAAACCAGAGTTGGTAGTATGAGAAGAAATTTCAAGAAGACAGAGGTTTTTGCCTGTTTTCTCCACTGATACAGCCCAGCACATAATATAGTGCCTGCACATAGCAGGCGCTCCATAATCCTGGCAGCATAAATGAGCAAATGGCCACTGAGACCGGGGATTGCATCAGGCTTTACTCGAAATGGAAATGCTGGTTTGTAGCAAGTTCTTCCTTGTATTTTAAAACCATATTTACTTTAAACCTAAAAAATAACAAGGCTATGTAAGGCACTATGCAGTTACATAATGTAACATAAATGCAACATGCAAATGGGAATTAGGTTAGAATAAACACACAGAACAGGTTAATAATTAATATGACTAATATCAGTGTTCCAATGGGGAAGTACAGAAAATTGTGCCATCAGAATTCAGAAGAAAAGTCAGGTCATATGGGTTATGATCATCAATAAGATGGATTATAGCCACACTCTGGCATAAATTTGCATGAGTAAGGGAGAAAGAAAATCAGAATGTGTGTGAAACCAGAAATTACTGGAAGATAAAGACTGAAAAACTAATTGGGACACTAGTATGAAGAGCTATATAATTCAGAGTGTTAGTTTTTATCTGATTATGTAGTCAATTCCAAACTATTTGAGACTGACCCTAAACTCAAATGATCTAAATTTATTTCACTGATAACAAAAGACCTTTAAAATGCAGCACAGTTTAATTTGTGCTTAACCATCTAGCAGCAAATGGCTTCTTTAAAGAAAAATTGCTTCCTATCAATACTGATGTGTAACTTTACAAATTTATATTCATTTAAGGAGTTTCACACATGTACTCTTGCCTCAAATTCTTGTCCTTAAGTTTCCAGCCTCAGCAATACTGACATTTTTACCAGATGATTCTTTGTTGTGGGCAATGGCCTATGCGGTATAGGATGTTTAGCAGCATCTTTGGCCTCTACACACTACATGCCAGTAACACTCATCCCCCCATTCACCCCTACCCCAGATTGTGACAATAATAAATGTTTCAAATGTCTCTTGGGGAACAAAATTGCCCCTGGTTGAGAATCACTGCACTCTATATAAAGACATTAAAGGTGTCTTCAGGGAAGAAATATAAGAAGCTATACGTTGTATACTGAGGGTGTGCAGTGGCAAATAATGGTCTGGTATGCCATTCATCTTCATTGTAAAGAAGAAACTAACCCTTGGCTATATCACTTCTACACGTTTTTAGCTTCCCCGTCCTTTGTGAGGCTCATAGACACGAAGAGAGCATAACCACTATCTATCACTCTCCCTGTAATTAGTATTACCAAGCCATTAGATTGCTACTTGAAGAAACAATAAATAAGAACTCACTCAAATACCGGCATAACTTTAAAAAGTGTTATTGATTGATAATAGAACAGATTGGTGTGGTAAAAAAAAAGTCATTTTAATAGTCTTTCACTATTAATGTTTATGAACTGATAGTCCTGCACTTAACAACCTGTTAATAAAATATTGAAAGTTATCATAAGATTAGAAACTCCTTTAGAATTCATTTTATTTTGTGTATTTGAAAACAGATGTAATTAACCAGTATTTAAAAGAAACAAAGCACACATATACAAAAATAACAGAGTCTATATTCTCTCTGTGGAAATACATTCTGCAGTCAAAACAGATGTCTCTCCATTTAGAGAGGAAGGGTAATGTATTTTTCCCTAAGATGACAATAATCTCAATTTGCATGTTATTACGGTAACTAGTCACATTTCCTAGTTGGAGGTGTAAGACAACTCTGAACAAAACGAAAACATGAAATAAATAAGCTCTATTTGAAAACTAATACAATTACTTTTATAAAGTACTTATATTACTCTGTAAAATAATTATATTACTTTTAAAGTAATATAAATTTAAAGCTACATTTTAAAGAGAAGCATTAACTTTTTAATAGTATCTATTATTGCTGTCACATTGCATTTTATATTCTTTTTACCCCTACATTTCTGTGAGGGAGTGTTACTGTCTCACTTGACAAGCAGTTAAAGGGAAATCTACTATCACCAGTTACTTAAGATCATTCCTAAAGAGAAAAAAAGAGATTCCCATCCTTACTGTTGACTCTGCATCTTGCTAAATCCTACCGAGAATCACCAATGATTAATTATGTTCTGCTTCAAAGTGTCTTATTTTGCAAATAAAATAATATATTAAACTCTATACCTCCTAGAAAATGAACATTCTATTTATATAAGATCATGTGACCACAAAGAAAAAAGCATTGGTCTATGAACCCCTTGAGTTACTAATGAAATTCTTCAATCAAAATCCTGTGTAAATACTAAATTAAGAGAACTGAATGCTCAATATTTAGACACGTTTCATATTTATGTCTTTGAGAGAATAATGGAACGCATCAGCTGTAGGACATCCCCTGAGGGCTCTCAGACTGTGAAAGGGCGCAGGGCTGGCTGAAGGACCCACAAGCCCTGAGGACACAAGTTTTCGTGCACCGGGCCTCTAGTATAATACAATTCTCTTGACCAATACAACAGGGCAATGAACTAGGTCAATAAATATTATAAATGGATATGTCATCAATCTCAACAACTCTATGAGATGAAATATCTCAGTTGATCACCAAGCTATCAAATGGAAGAAAATAAGTGTATTTTCTTCAGGTGGAAGACCATAAAGTCAAAATCAAGAAAAACTATTTTCTGTACCACTCTTAGCAATGCTTTTTTTTTTTTTTTTACTGTATTTTATTGATTTTTTTACAGAGCGGAAGGGACGACAGAAAGTCAGAAACATCAACCAGCTGCCTCTTGCACCCCCCCCTACTGGGGATGTGCCCGCAGCCAAGGTACATGCCCTTGACCGGAATTTGAACTCGGGACCTTTAAGTCCGCAGTCTGACGCTCTAGCCACTGAGCCAAACCGGTTTCAGCAGTAATGCTTTTAATAGATATACACACAGAACCATGTCTGTACATTCAATACTGGAAGATTTTACATTCTGCATGTAAATTTAGATTTTACAATATTTTTCTATACTTTCTTTTTAAAAATAAATTCAAATAGAAATGCTCATGAGTGGGTAACTGCTAGCCGAATTTTGGCTTCTTCTAATTTATATCTCTCACAAAAAAAGAGCAATAACATAACCATGGTAACCTTGTACCTAATCAGGGATCTTCTTGCCTTCTCAATATAAAAGAAGCAATATAAAAAGATAAAATATTATAGTCTAAAGCAAGCATGTCAAACTCAATGGCTAATACAGGCCAAATAAATGAGGCATGTGGCCAAAGTGCTACGAGTTTGACATGTTTGGTATAAAGCATAACAAGATTTTTTTTTAATTTTTTAAGTTACATCCAATTTAGTAGTTGTGTGTCCTAGAACCAAAATTTAATATTACAATTGCTTCATGCATATTAAAGATGATGTTCACTTTACAAGGTTGTCCTGACAATTAATAAGATATCACATGCAAAGGGCTTAGTGCAGTTCTTGGAACTAATGAAAAACAAATAAAGTCCTTCAGGTGTATTTGAAAGGTTCTAATATACTAACTAAGCAAAATTATAATATATTACTGACTCTTTTCCTAATTTTATTTCTTTTCTTCCCTCAATTATTTCATGTACTTTGTGGCTGAGCATACTCAATTAATGGACATGTTATCTCCTAGTAAATGATTAGATAATGGAGTAATTCAATAAGACATAGCACTATTTAAGCTGAAATTCATGCTGTATCTTTAACAGAAGTTAGGCAAATAACTAATTTTCATTAAATTTTAGAGATGTCTTATTTTCGCTAAGTTGCCTAATTACAGCTGCATATGAGTATTCAGATAAAATGCTAGCTCTGTCTTGCAAAACCAGTAAAAATCATTACATTAAATACTTTTGGACGAATTATCATTTCCATAATATTGAATTTCAATCCATGAACCTGTTAAACCCCTTCATTTATTCAACTTTCGATCCTCACCTTGTATCCAATACTCCCAATCTCAGCTCAAAGTTCACTATCCACTTTAGCATCCTTCAGCCAGTCTCTGCTTTAAATTTCCACAGCAAAAATCCCGCACATGAACCTTCTCTCTGGCAAAAGCGCAGAGGCATATGGATCGCTTATCTATGCAAAATGACACTTTCTGTGACCTGATACTCAAATTCCTTTTCCAATGATCGATTCTGTTCTATCTCTCCTGCCTCATTTGTTACATATAATAAAACAAGTTATTTAATAGTATCTTTTTTCTGTCACTGTAGTTATGTATGTGCCTCAGAAACAGAAAAAGGGTGGGAATTTTATTCCATCCTCTCCATTCTATTTTTTTTAATCCATATTCAGACAAAGCCATTTATTCATTTCACAATTTTATACCCCTCTTAGTCAGCTACACTTCACAAAAGCATAGTGGAAATCAGGTGGGACTTTTTTGTTGCAGAATGATTCCCTGCAAAAGCAGATTCGGTGAGAGAAGTCTCACATATTTACACGAAAAGTAAAAATGAGGTCAGCCAAGAAAGTGGTTTCTGAGGTTACAGAAACTCTGGAGGAGTGAAGGAGCGCTCCCAAGAGCAGTTATTTTTAATCTCAATCTGTCAATAAAAAGATTCATATAGATTCGAACCAGAACCTGTTAATTCTCATCTTTTTTTTTTCTCATCCCACAAGCTCCATCACTTGCATAGAGGCTCACATATTACCTTGCACATGCTCATATTCTTATATATTTCTTCACAGTATCATGGCTAATCACCAGCACCAGCTACCAAGAGCTTTCAGGCATCTTCGGGCCCACATAGTAGGTTAGCAGAACACCAGTTCTCCGGGGAAAGGAACTGTTCTCTCTCAGTCCTTGTAGTCTGCACAGTATCTGGGACATACGTGTTGACTAAACTAAATTTGATCATTGTTATTCACAAGGAACGTTTTTCATTTCGAAATATCTTCATCTTACAGATATTTAAGTTTGTTCAACATACTCTTAGATTGAAACCTCTGATTGTTTTGTACACAGTTTCATTTGAATAATTTTAAGTATCTGCTCAATTGATAAGTTTCAATTATGAATTTATATTAATAAACATGGTAACAAACCACACATTCCATTTTCTCTGGAGAGAAGTATTTACACATAAATACCCATGTAATAAATATTCATGTATCACACATATGAATCTGCTTTAATGCATTTCATCTCATTTTTGGAAAATAAAAGGCCTCATTGCATCACAAAGATCACAAGATGAAAAGTACTTTCAAATTGTTACATTACTTACATTGACATAGAAGTGAGACACTCAAGAAATAACATTTAATGTTTAACAAATGTTACAAAGCCTGCAATATAAATGTTCGTACCCAAGTCAAATAGCCTTTGAAAGCTGATAAATAAATATTTATATAATACTATTATCTTCAAAAATCATTTAATAGTGACTTTCATAAATCCTAAGAAAAACCCTATTTTACACTGACTCTTTTTCTTACACTAAAATCTTTGCTACCCATATCAATGGCTCACTCTTATCTCCAGACATGGCTGTAAACACTTTTCAACTCTCTTTAAAAATAAAATCTACCATTAAAAAATGAAGAAGTGTTCCCACTGAGGACATTCAAAGAAATTCATGACAGTACTTAAAGTCACCACGATGTGAGAGATTATACCATATGGTCTGAAGAATAGAAAGGTGACATCCCAATTTAAACTTTAGGGGAGTCTACATAACACATGGATTCATGTAAGTGAGGGCTGTGTGTAAACTGTGAAGTGTGTGGTGAGAAAGCTTTATTAATTGTTAGGGATGATGTTTCTTTCTCACAATACCAAGCAATACCAAGGGTCTCTTCTCAAATTTCACTACCCGATCCACACACAAAAAAACATCTTATTTATAATACAGAAAAACAGCTTCCTGGAATTAAGAACTGCATTCAAATTAAAGAAAAGAGTAAGCTTATTTGGGTTCTACTCACATCCACAAGCTGATTGACTCCACTTGCTGTTTTTGCCAGTGTGACGAGGTCTTCTTGCATCTTATCCACCCATGACTTGATACTGCAGACATTAGAGAAGAAAACATTCTATCATATCTCTGGCAAAGTAAGGCCACAGACAGCCACTCTACAGTCATGATGCAGATAATTCATTAACTGCCCTTAAATCTTTCTTCTCCCTCCCAGCTCTCATTATGTCCGCCCTCCCATCCCATCTGCAAATTAGAAAGCCAATGAAACTTTACTGTAAAGCCTCTTAGGATGCAGAAATACCCCCAGAGAAAAATGATATATTTATAATGTCCAGTATGAAATACAAAGTTCACTTTCCTTTATAAAATAGCACTTGCTTAATTTTTATAAAAATTCCATTTAAAGTTGGTATATAGAATATTCTAAACTAAGTCAAGTCTTCTGGATATAATACTAAGGGTGTGCTAAGTATAGTACATTTTTAAAATGCCAGAAAATGAGAAATATTTTAAATCTCTCCTAATTTAATTGCCCAGGGATAACCACTCCTAACATTTCATGTATTCCCATTTAGTCTTTTTAAATTAACTCAAATAGTTGAAAGCATGTTATGTAAACTTTATGTATCTTTTCTTTTCCTGAGGTCATATGATAAATAGTCCTATGCCATTATAAGTATCTTATTTATCCTACTGCTTTAAATTTTATTAACATTAAATGTTTCATAAAGTGCTATTTTATAAAGAAAAGTAAACTTTGTATTTCACAAGTTCTGGGATCATGGGTATTTTACCATATTAATCTTCTTTTTTTCAGATAGATAAGTTTCAATACTACTATAAGGCGGCCATTTTTTTCCCAAATGAACAAGAAATTAAACATGGAAAGAAGTATAACATTAAAAAGGGATTTAAATGAGGTGTAGGAGAACACATAAAATAATAATGAGCTAATAAACTAAAAGGGAAGAAGCAAAACCTGAAAATCAGTCATAAAAAGAATGAAATGCCTTAGAAGAAAACACAGGCTTGATTAACACATGCAACAAATTAGTTAGAAAATTAAATACATAAACGCTATGGATACTTTTACACAAATGAAAATAAGAAAGAGCATTTATTGAACCTTGCTGTATGAAATTGATACAAAGAAGATAAATCAATATCAAGAAACAAAGAAATAAATAACTTGAAGGAGGGTACAAAGTGGAAAGAAATTTATAGATTCACTCAAATCAATGATGCATAACCACATTATTCATAAGCTCTGTGCTGCTTATGAGCTGGTACATATATTTGAAACATATTATAAATACTAACTAATATTCTTATTACTATTAGGTAAATATAATTGTTCCCATTTTTACATTTAAAATAATAGGTCACAGTAGGAAACTGGTAGGAGCAAAGACCATTGACACCATTTTCTAATTCAGGTTAGACTACCTCATTCCTCCAAGCAGTTACTAAACAAGTCCTAAAACCCAAGGAAAATGAATCATCTCTTCTTCAAGTATAATTCCCAACATTGACAAATAATAAAAACTGTTATATATCTTATACATCCCTTTAGCTGGGAAACCAAAAGACAAATAGCATATATATGTAAAAACATGAACTTAACTGATGCCTGAATTCTGATTTATGCTAAATGGTTTAAACCTTTCATTCTAACTTGACACCTGAGTGTACCATCACTGCCACTGTTCATTGGGGTGAACCTGTTTTGGCTGAAAAGCAATTCAGGACTCTTCCAATCTTCTCCTCCCCACTGACAAGCTATCAAGAACACTTTACAGGAGCAAGGATTATTTTTCATGGATATGACATGTTGCCTGGTTTTCCTAAAAGACAAGAACTCTGCCTCCCAAACCTGGAGTTAGAAGAATAAAATGACTGGGAAAGATGCAAAGATCCCATTCAGCATAAAAGTAAAAAATGACACAAGGGTAAATACGTATATGTACAAATTATCAGCCATTCTATTTCTAGGTAAATTGTCAAGCACATATTTATAATCACTGAGCACTATTTCATTGACTGTCTCCAGAATATGCTATAAAATTTGGGAGAAAGTTAGAGGGGACAGATAGCCTTTTCATTTAATAAGAAACCAACAGAGCACTCCAGAAGGAGTTTTACATGACATGGGAACCTTCCTAAGGAAATAAAAACCCACAAAGAGATGGTTAAACCCAGAGTGTTCTTATGCTAGATTTGATAAAGAATGGAAAGATATGACAGATCAGAGTATGAGCTGTGTAAATAAACTGAGGGAAACTTAACAAAGCCTGTCCATGCCTGTTCCTTTCTCTGTCCCTGGTCTTTGGAGACAAGGACACAGCTTCCCCTCCAGGTATGAGTGGTTGGGGCGGGGGGAGAGGGGGTGTGGAGGGTCGGGAGGGGGAAGTGCAGAGGGAGAAGGGGAGGCATTTAACTCTCACATGAGGGAAGGTCAGCAAGTCTGACAGAAATTTAAAAATTTTAACCAATATAGCTTTCTATCCTCTTATTTACTTCAGCCTGTCCCTGAAACTAATTATCTACCTTAATTATGAATAAATTCCACTACTCTGATATCACCTTTGATAAACTGCCAAACTGAAAAAGATCCTCTTCTATCCACTAAACTCCAAAGCACTTTAATTGGCTTTATGCTTATTTTCCGGTATAATTTTATGATTAGGTGGACATACGTTTATATTTATTTGTCAATGAATCCTCAATATTTTTATTAGTGTCTTGCATATAGTAGACAGATGAGTAGTTATTGAATAAACAGAAAATATATTGAAATAAAATTGCGTTATTGATTTTTAAAGCACAATTATTTTTATTTTAGTTGAGTAAATGATTCATTTACTAATTCCCTCTTCTCTCCATAATCCACACCAGGGGGACAAAAAAGGACTAAAGAACTGCTGGACCCATGCATCTGTAACAGCCCTATTTTTCAACAAGTAGCAGATTTTCAAAATGCAACTTAATACTTTATAGGAATTAGTAAACCTCTAGAGTGCATAACTTATAATTCCAATCTGTCAAGTGGGTATTGAATGTCATAGGAAAAAAATTATCTTGTATTCTCTCTCGGCCCTTACAATAACTCATTAGAGTCGACTAGCAGAATGCTTCCCACTGTTTGAAAATGTCTGCAGACTCAATATAATTTGGAGAATTCACTAAGATCTTTATATATTGAGGCAATTATTTTATTGAATAATTAAGATCATATTTCATATCATCTGCTTCACTTTATGATACAGAAACAGCACAAATTTAAAAGCAAAAATATAAAATTTTCAAGGTTTTGCAAAAATTGAATTAAGAATATTTGGCATGTAATTATTGTTCCTTTTCAGGTTGAATTTGCCTGTAAAATGTCTTTAAAAAGAGTAGTACCTAGTTCAGAAAATTTTTTTAAAAAATTATGGTAATTGATTTCATTTTGCATGCGCATGAGGAAAAGCAAATTCAGAACAGCACAAATTATATCCAATTTAATCTATTGAAAAGTGTAACAGTTGAGTACAAAGTGTCAAGTCTGCACAGTTATCTATTTAATTGTTTTAAATGCTACAAAGAGATTTTCTTTGTTGGAAGAATGGAGCCAAAGCAATAGCTAAGAATTGTTACCTGACTGTCCTCCCTTCCTATATTCAATATGGCAAATTTTCGGAGAGACAAATGTCCGAATCTGCAGCTATTAGTAAGGAGAGAGCATTAAAAACAGACATCTTCCTTCGACACCCTTATTGAATTATCCAACTAGCAATTATCATAGATACCAGAGCCCAAAAAATAACAAATGGGAGATACAGAGAAGAGCAAAGGGAAAGGAAGAAGGCTGTTACAGTAAGGGATTTAGAGGAGGAGGAGGAGTGAGAGAGCGAGAAGTCTTTGCATCCCTTGCTCTAAGACAATGCTCTGTCTATGCCACTTAAAAAAAAAAAAATCACTTTATTTTTAATCCAAGGAAATACATATAGCTATGCCCGTGGACCCTGGAGAAAATAAATAATACAAGCTCTAACAAACTGACCATTTCAATTGTGCTCATATAGAAGTAGCTTGTTCATAATTTTGAAGTAATAAGTTCATATATTTCAAGTGTTCCACTTGCTATAAATATCCCACCAATGCCAAACTGCTCCTATTTTTGTTATATAATAAACCACCCACAGTGTTCCTGTAGTTGAGTAAAAATTATATAAGTAAGCCAAAGATTTAGATAACCTAGACACACTATTTGCTAACTGTGCAATCCTTATAAAATAGATAACTATATTATGAAATATAATTGTGTGTGTGTGTGTATAAAAAGAATGCTTGATATTACATTAAATCTAGGATTGTTTGTGAGATGGGTGTCATGCCAGAAATGTTAGTTCTTAAAATTATTAACAATTTAAGCCATTTTCAACAAACTTTTCAAAAAGCTATTTTGACTTGTGAAATGCTTACTATTCCATTTTTGCCTAGAGTCAATGTTGTAAGCAATGTTAGAAGGCATCTGATTTTTGCTAATTATAGTGTAAAAGTGCTTGAGGAGTAGAAGAAAAGGCTTTATCACTAAAATCTGATTCAGAAGTTGATCATGTTCCTCTGCCTTTCTTTTCTGTTAGCCTTTGCCGTGTGTGTGTGTGTGTGTGTGTGTGTGTGTGTGTGTGTGTGTGTGTGTGTGTGTTTGATCCACTTAACAAATATACATACTCATAATTCTCAAAAAACAAAGATTCTTTATGAGGTCTCCTTTCCCTCCATCTTGGATTAATTTTTGTTTTGTCCAAGCATTTTTGTTGTTGTTGTTTCTTTATTTAGTTAACATCTTTTGCCTCAGCATAGGCTTCCAGCTTCCAAGACAACAAATGAGCAATAAGCACAGGATGCATATTCATGTAATTCCACAGATGAGCTGGAGGGGGACAGTTCTCAGACAGGGATTTGATCCCTGGAGGCTCTGGGAGCTTTGTTGTTTTACCTTCCCCATCAGAGCTGGTTACAACCTCCAGCATCGTCCTGTGAGGCCTGGGGCCAAGGGAGGGGTTCCACATGGCCGGGCAATCTGCTGCTGGTGTCTCTATGGACCGAATGAGCTGAATTTCTAATTGCTCATTACAAAGCCTCCATTCATTTTATGGAAGGTCTTCCCTTTCAATGTTTATCTATACTTTTTTCACTCATTGAAGATTGTTCACAAAATTTATCTTAGCCTAATTCTTGTGTGTAAATATTACTTAATGTCATGATAAAAATTGCCTCATTTACTTTCTTCTCTGAATTATTAACTGAGCTTCTGTAATATTTTCAATACTGCAAAACACTATTATGCTTATAATGTTTAGATTCTGATTTGAATGGCCAATCTACTTCCCCACACGGATCGTCATCCGCAGCCAAACCATCTTGTTTCAGCAACATGTCAATTTTGTCAAGTCACCATGTTGCCTACCTGCCTGACGTTACCTCTCTAAGTCACTGCAGTTCCTAAAAATCACCCTTTAAGTCTGTGCTTCAGGTCCTTTTTCTTCTGGACAAGCTAAGACCTTGAATCCTTAAAAACTTCTTTTCCCTATGTTAAGATATATATTGCCTGCCTTACAAAATGTTATACATATTAATATACTGTGTTATGCTAGAATTATTTTTCTCCAACAATACGTCATTTCCTTGAATGTATGGACCACAGTTAATAGCTCTGTATTCTGAGAGAATCCAGCATAGTTCTGAACACAAAATGGATGCTCCATAGATAATAGATAACACTTAATTAAGTACCTTGTGCCAGATGTTCTAAACATTTTATATGAACAAACTCTTTAATTCTCACAAAAATCTCTTGAGGCAGATACTATTATGAGTCCCACTTTACAGATGAAGAAACTGAATTACAGAGGTTTACATCACTTGCCTAAGGTCACAGAGTTAAGTGGCAGAGTTAAGCAGTTTGTCTTCAGAAGCAAATAGAGTACATGGATTAATAAATGCTAATCAATGTGGTGATCTGAAACACGGCTTGGTGCTTTCCATCATTAAGCTACCAGACAGTCATCCTCAACTCTCCTCTCATCATAACTTTCAAATATCTTGTGGTGTTTTTGGTTTTTGTTTTTGGTTTGTTTTTTTTTTTTTTTTGGTTTTTTGGGTTTTTGCTTTTGTTTTTGTTTTGTTTTTTTTTTTATAGCATAGCATATCGCTGGGTTCTAAGTCTGCTATTGATGTAAAGGAAACAAATGACAATTACAAAAGTCTTATATTTCCATGACAAGAGAAAAGTAAGTTATAATTAGAAAATAAACATTTAAGTAATTAAGAAAACTCAGGCATTTTCTTCCCTAAAAAGGCCTTTTTGGAAATTTGCACGTATTTCTTCAATGCTGTAATTTTTTTTTCAAATTGAATATTTCCCATCAATATTATCAAGTAAACAAGAACTGTTTATTTTATTTACAAAACCACAAATTGAACACCTTTCGTTAGCATAGCAAGACATCTTCAGTTTTAGGTGCACAGCAATTGACCCTCATATTATTCACAACATGCACACACTTGACATCAAGTAGCAGGTTAGATGTACAGTCAGCCCTTAAATGTGTCTTAAATATGTAATATTCTAAAAGCAACATTAAATCTTCCAAATATCAATGGAAAAGATGATTGTTTCAGCTGGCCTTCATTGTTTTCCTGATGCAGGCTCCAAACAAATGCACCAGTGGAAAAGCCAGGCCCCACTTCCGTGGTGCTCCCTGTATAGGCAGCCCACAGTGTAATTTGTCTGACTAATGTTTCAGAACCGAGTTTATTGAACAATCAAAAAGCCGTTGATGCAAATGGATTAACCTGCAAATTTGAAAAGCAATCACTCTCTTCCTGAAGACCCTTAGAAAGGAACATTATAAGGAGAACCTGTCTCCAACACGTTTATTCCTTGAATATTAAGCACAGGATTCTCGATAAAATGAAATCAAACCTTTAAAAATGAGATAGTACATATCTTACAGCTCAGAAAATATATTACTTTTTAATTGCTTTCAACCTTTTGGTCCCCCCTGATGCATGGTTCTCCTTGACCCTGTGCCTGAGCTAAACATTCACTGCCCTTGTGCCCCCCTCCACCCGTCCCCATGGTCTGAGTGCACCAAGCACCCCAGGCAAAGACTGCTTCTCAGACAGGAATTACAGCAGCTCTTTCCTGCCCTGCTCAACAGAAACACAACGCTAAACTTAAAAAAAAAATCATTATTGCAGTGAAATTAACGATGAGAACTGTGTTTAAAAATAAACTGATGCTTATCAAATGGTGACAAAATTACAATTTTAGCACTATCCAATAACTACTTGTGAAGAATGTAAAGCTTTGGTGAAAGGTTTATATAAATGTCAAAGGAGTACAGGAAAAGAACGCGGCTTTAATTTCTTGATAACGATGTCAAACATTCGTATTTGAATGAAAATTTCACATGATTGGCTGCTGTTTAAATAACAATTTTATAAAAGCATGACCTGTTATGAATCCTAATTGAAAAGGTAGGTGAAAATCTAGGCAATTAAATAGAAAAACTATATCAAGGGGGGAAAGCACTTTCTATAGCTAATTCCACTGAATCATCTCTAAGTAAATTTAAAAAATGCTAGCCCAGCTAGCATGGCCCAGTGGTTGAGTGTCGAAGGAAGAATCAAGAGGTCACGGTATGATTCCAGGTCAGCGCATGTGCCCAGGTTGGGGGCTTGATCCCCAGTGTGGGGCGTGCAGGAGGCAGCCAATCAATGATTCTCATCACTGATATTTCTATCTTTCTCCCTCTCCCTTCTTCTCTGAAATCAATAAAAATATATATTTTGTAAATGCTGTAAAGCATGATCATGTATATATAGTTACTTAGATGGCTTTTTAAAAAATAAAATTATAATTAACATCAGATGATTGATTTACTATTATAAAGAAAAATGAAATTTAAAAAATCCAAATCTTAGGCATAGTTTCCTTATTAGGAAGCAAATAACAAGATGGTTACTAGAATTTAAGTTACTTATATAAAATATGAAATAAAACACTTTAAAATACAGTGGTCAATCTCCTAGTAGGAAGTCTCAAATGTGTTGATGTTCCACATTGGAAATAATTTTCCTGCAATTAGAAAGAAAGACTTGGAAACTGATTCCATCAAGTCACGTTAGAAATAGGTAAGATGCATTTCATGAGCCCCCAGTGATGGTGCTTTGGCTGGAGGGCCCTGCTATAACGCCCATGGAACTCGTCATCTTAGGAAACATGAAGAAATTATGAAGCAGCCAGTAACATAAATTAAACATCAGCATTCTGAAGGAATCGTTGCAGGCTTTTAAAATTTTTTCACTGATAGTCATTCTATCACTGCTGCTAAGTGCTCCTTTTAGAGCACATCCCAATGTGGATTTCAACAGTTATTTCTAAAGCAGACCACCCTGTATGATAAAGAGAAGTTCTGAAGATTTCTGAAGCTAGATCTGTGAATCATATGTGACTCAGCAGCCTCCCACAGGCCTGAGAGCCTGTATAGTCTATCTCAAAATGTCCCTTCTGTAAAAGAGAGGCTGAATGAACTTCCTTATTGCTATGCAGAAAATACAAAAGGCAATCCATTAGAATCCACGCTACCTGTTTCAGCTCATCTGTAATAACAGAAGAAAAAAAACAAAAACATGCACATTTCTTGCTGTCTATAGAACTATCTTTTCAGCTATCCGTGATCTATTTCCCCCAAAGCACTGAATTACCCTTTCATATTTCTTGATAACATCAGGGAAATAGTAGCCTCATAGGCACTGACATCACCTTTCAACATATAGTATATGAATCTGAAGTTTTTTCTCCAATGAACACAGACATTAATAAACGTTATTTTTAGTTCTAGAAACTGCAGAAGAAAACAACTTCTTCTTTTAGTCTAGAATCCTATTTAATGGAGGTTTCCCTTACTCATTACCCATGAAAAGCTATCATGCCAATTCTCCCCAATACTTTCTGTGACAGACATCATTACCTTACTAATAACTTTTTCATTTTAAAGGTGAAACTGTTAAAGGACATTTGCCTTATAAATGATTAGACAACCATCTAAACTCAGGTATTTATAAACATGTATTATTTAATTTTTATGATTATTATTATCCCTTTGGAATTTATAAGTAAAGTTATAAATATTTCAGAAATATCCAATTTCTATTACTTAGCAAAAGAACAAACAAAAATAGTATATATTTTATAGTGGAAGCAACTAATTTAGATGTAGCCATATTTTTATTTGTCCTTGTCCTTAAATTTAACCAGAATGGAAAGAGTGAATAAAAACATAGGTATGTAAAGGGCACAGTGATAATTTCTGTCTTCTCACTGCAATTAAAAAAAGGTAATAATCAGCCAATAAGGCCAATTTAGGTGATAATAATTACTAAATATACCATGTACGTTTAATAGAAACATTTCTGACTAAGGTGAGACCTGATAACCATATACCTCCAAAGTTCTGTGATCTGAGTTTGGGTTCAGGTTTAGGAGTGGACTGGGTCTGCCCTTTCTGCCAGGTTCTTTCGACTGTGGTTCTAAGGAGGATCCAATAGTCACTGTCTAAAAGCAAAGTTGGAACTAAGAATCAAGGAAGTAGCCTACAAGAATAATGATTCAAAGAGGTTAGGCAGTGTATAAACTTTTCACCTAAAGAAAATTCCCCTGTCAGGACTATGGTAAAAGGGTTTCAATTTCCATCTAAGCTGGTCTTGTTTTCTATGTTCTCTCTTCTGATTTGACAGAGGGGGGTGTTTGTGGAATGAATGGGCAGACAACAGGATTAATGGAAGAGGCCCCATTGTGCCCATCACAATATCTTTCATCTTCATTAGAGAAATCCAGAGGAATACACAGAGCTGGGAAACCCAGGGGAAATAACATGTTCCTGATTAACCACTTCCCCCCCCCCCCCCCCGAATTTATGACACAGACAGCTGGTCATAGATAAGATTAAATGAAGGAAAATGAAAGTGAAGGAATTGAAAGAAATTCATGGACCCAAAGGAAAAGAAAGAAATCAAGAGAAAGAATAAGGAGGTGGGACACAGAGAAGTTGGGAGGAGTAAGGAGAATAAAGAAAAAGATAAAAGACTAAAAGAAATGTAGATTTTTTTAGAAAATGAAGGTGAAGTTTCTCTTAAAACAGATGAAAATTTACTTTTGTACATTTGAAAAGTTGCTCATCACCAAGAGCTTTAAACAATGCACTATGAACTATTGTTCAAATAATCATTGCAACTTTTAAGGTATGCCATTAACAGTCCTGTAAGTCTAAATGATATAGCCTCTAATCTAATTATGATAGAACATATGGTTTCTTTAATCTATTTTACATAGAATTGTGAAGGCAAGTCTCATACAAGGCTATTTTATTTATAAGAATTTTTGTTTATATTCAACTTATTGTTAGGAAAAGTAATGTTCATTGACTTCTATAATCAAGTATATATCTTTTCAGTATGAACAATAGATATGAATAACATTGATCTTTGCTGTGCAGATAAATCAATTACAGATCAATAAATGAACGATGATTTGTTTATACCAGTCATATGGTTGGCTTCCTGCAAGCCAATGAAGTTCCTATTTGTCCATCTCTATATTTTAGATACTCTTATATTTGAACATTTCCATGAAAGACACAAATTTAATTATTTCATTGCACTAAAACCTGAAGCGCTATGGCCTATGTTACCTCTAAACCTTAGAAAGCCATCTTTCGAATTCTCTTGATACATTCTAGGTGGATAATAAGGACAGGCTTAAAGAAGGGCTGAAGTGATATTGCTTGATTTACATAACCCTACAATTTATTTTCTATTACACATAGAGGATGACATAAGAATTAGGTGGTGAAGCTACTTTAGGAGCTTCTTTACTCCTTGATATTTCAGCCAATGAACTGGAAAAACTTGAGCATACAGAACCTCAAAAGGGAAAATGGACCTAAACGGCAAGCACCACATGAGCCCCCGCTCCTCCTAGGCCGCTCATTGCTATAGCACCAATATATGAGCACATGCACTCACTAATATTTTAGGTAAGAGACAAAGATTTAGATATTGAACTTGGCACGCTACGTAGAATTTGACACCATCATCAATCAAACAGCATGTCTGTGCCCGCTGTTTCTTCTGCCTACCACGTTTTCCCTCCAGGTCTTTTCATCTCTTCTCATTCTTTTAATCCCATATCAAATGTCATCACCTCAGACTAAATCCTGACCCCAGTAGCTCTGCTGATCACTTTTTCCTGCCGTCCCCTGTCCTTCATTCACATCAGGCTCTCATGTTTCTTCAAGACTCGCACAACCTTGCAATGATTCGATGTGTCTTTTTACTTGTTTTCAGCCTTTCCACTCCATTAAGATGTAAACAACACAAGGGAAGGCCTTTCTCATCTGAAAGCCAAAGCACTTAGCCTAACACTGAGATAAAATAGCTGTGCAATCAAACGTTAGTGAAATAAATGAATGACACTCTGGGAAAAAGCAAAGAGAATTGTCAAAATATAGTCATATCTGTGTTTTTGTAAAAGGCATGGCAAAGAAGGCTTCGATTGAAAAAGCATGGTCTTAGATCCAATAACTTCTCTTTTTTCTTTAAGTAATAGAATGGAGAAGAATGGGTAAACATAATCTTGGCTGACACAGACACTATACAGTCTCTTAAAGTCATCTGCAAGGAAAAAACCTTACATTCCAAAAGTCTGAATTTTCATACCAAATGCCTATAACAGTATTTCAGGTCATTTTGGAATGAGAAAAATAACGGAATCGTTGCGTCACCATAGCAAACATTAGAAATCCCAACAGGCATGAAGCCATGGCACCGACGACTGCAATGTAACCACAGAGTAGCAATTCTGGGCCCTGTCCACCTCCACCCGGTTGATCTAACACTTCATGCCACTGCCAATTTGCTCCCCTACCTGGACTTGCACTGCCAGTGTCTGCTTTAACTATGGAATGTCCCTCATCACATGCAGAAACTTCAACCCAAGGTGTTTTCCTTTAAAACTGAAATATTGGCATAATAGCGTAAATGTTTGGATTCTTCAGAGAAAAGCAGCCACACAAATTGTGTGGAAACACACAGAGATTACTATTTAACACTGTATGGCTTTGCCATTTGCTAAATTGTTTTTAAAAGCTCATTAAGGAAGTAAAGGAAAATAATGATTCCATAGCTGATTTCTTATTCAAAGTCAAAAGCAGAATCTGAAATTACAGTGGAAACAGAATGTCTCTATTTCTGCATTTTCAGACTTTAAACAAATCAGTGTACCATTTTAGTGTGCTTTAAATGGTTAGAGACTATTAAGTCCAAGGAATGTGTTATTATACATATTTTACATATGCTTTGATCTAGCCTCAATTTCCTAAATAGTTGCTAAGGGACTGGTATTCTCTCTATTATTGAACAATAACAGAATTAAAGCCTTACGGATTTATTGTTCACAAAGCTAGAGCCTATCAATTTGCTCCCTAGTCAGAAGTCCCCAGGCACATCAGAGTAAGTTACAATGTAATGTTTTACAAGGAGTTTCCTATATTTACAATCTTTCCTACCTTCTATCAACATTTCTCTTCCTTTTCTGTACATAACAATGATCCTTATATCATATCATTCTCACTTCAGAATAATATCTTGAAACTTCTGTATAAATATTCATAAATTTGAAATAATTTATGTATAGGATGTTACCAATATCACATACTCCTCTTTTTCCTAATGTACAAATTCTTTCTTCACTTTTAATCCTCACCTGAGATATTTTTTCCATTGATTTCTAGAGACAGTGGAAGGGAGGGAAGAAGGAGAGGGAGGGGGAGAAACACATAAATTGGTTGCCTCCACCACAGATCCCTACTAGGGCTGTAGAATCTGCAACCAAGGTTTATGCTCTTGATCTGGAATTGAACCCACAACCACTGAAAAAACCAGCAAGGGCAAATTTCCTGTTATATTTAAGACCAAATTCAAGCATTTACTTTTCAGTAAATCACTCTAGGATATGGTATAATTTATTCATAATATAAAAAAGGGATTGTATTTGTAGCAATTTATTTGTCAAATTCCCCACAAAACTTTTAGCTTCACGACAATAAGAGTGACTAGCACTTGAAAGGTAGTAAGAATTTATGAGATGTTTAATGAATTAATATTAATTCTACCATATAAACAACTGCTTTTAGAAACTTTGTCATCTAGTGATGGACTACTGCAGTGCCCTGCTTACTGGTCAATCTGACTCTCTAGCTTCCTCTGTCTCTCATACTTCTCTAACTCTTTTTTCAGAGTAAATGTTAATGCACAGTGTTTTAAATTACTTTAAAATTTATTTTCTGATTATAAAATCAACCTGTATACGTTAAGTTTAGAAAAAGCAAACATTTTCTTACCAAAATAAGCCAGAAGTAGAGAGAATATAAACTGATTCCAAACATAAACATACACAAAAAAATCTATATAAAATATTGAGCAATCAAATCAAAATGAAAATTTTTAAAAGGCACCATGACCAAGAAACATTTATTCCAGGAACAAATAGATGTTTCAACATTAAAATATCCTAATACCTCTATATTTTAATACCTCTTCATCTCAAAGGATTGTAAAATTAAAATTAATTGAAACAAAAAATTCATTTAGAACAACCCCTGGAATATACTAAATGGCTAATATTGCATTATTTTAAAATTATATTATTTTTAACCTGTAATTTAATCCAGTATATTAAAGATAAAAATCAGCCTATTTTTTCAATAAGTATCCCCCAAAATGCTTTTACTAATGTTTAATTTTGGTTCTTAAGATGAGAAAGAAGCTTCCTTAACTTAATAAACATTATCTACCTGTTTATGGAAAAAAATACTTAAAGGTGAAATACTTACAACATCCTACTTAAGTCAAGTGCAAATGGAAGAATATAATTCTCATTAGCAGAAAAATGCTATAACATAACTCACAGTTAATATTCTAAGATAGAAAGATAAATAGGAGTCATAAACAATGGGAAAGAAAAAAACCTTTTATTATTTGCATATAATATGATTGTCTACATAACAATCCTATATGATAAAAGGCTAATATGAAATAGACCCAATGGCAGAACGACTAGTTGCTATGACGTTCACTGACCACCAGGGGACAGACACTCAATGCATGTGCTGTCCCCTGGCAGTCAGTGTGCTCCAACAGGGGGAGCACTGCTCAACCAGAAGCAGGTTAACAGCTGGCGAGTGCAGTGGCAATTGGCAGGAGCCTCTCCTCCCTCCACAGTAGTGCTAAGGATATCCAACTGATGACTTAGAACCACTGTCAGTCAGATATCCCCTGAGGGCTCCTGGACTGTGAGGCACAGCTGAGGGACCCCCATAAGTGCACAAATTTCGTGCACTGTGCCTCTGGTCCGAAATAATAAACTGAAGAATTACTAAACTATAACATAATTCAATATGAGATTTTATAAGCTCTTTATGAAAAAATGTAAACAACTAATAGAGTAATAGGCAGAGGACTTCAAAAAATAAGTAAAATTATTGAAAAGAAAGCCTCATCAATGGCCAAGCAAACAAAACACAACATTTCATTACACATCATATCAACAAAAAATGAAATACTGACAAACACTAGGAGAAACATAATATGTGAAAATAAAGATACAATTTTAAAAATATATAACATTTCCTGATTTGCCTTCAAAGATTTTATATATGGAGATATATAAAATACACTATTATGTGTGTATATATGTATGTGTATATGTGATTATATGTATACATATTATATATGTAAAAATATGCACTCTTTGACGGCAAATAAGGAAATATTTTTCATGGCGAAAAATACTGATTCCCTATTTATCTCTAAGTCTTTTATCATAAGAAAACACTCCATGAGATCCAAAAAGTGTTGTGCATTAAGATGTTCACAGGGAAATTATTTGTAATATGAAATAAAGATCAACCTAAATATTTCTATTTAAGAGAACTCCTTAAATAGTTGATGGCACATCAATTCCAAGGGATATGCAGTAGTCTAAAAATTAAGTGGGGGAAAAAAAACACAAGACAAATAATTAACAGAAAGATATCAAGATCTTTAGTGAATAAGCAAGCCATAATAATGCCTAGAGTATGAACTTAGCCATATATATGTAAAAAGTAAATATCTGATTCTATAAGTATTCATACCAGGTGCTACATAAACAGTGAACAATACTGGAAGGACACACACTGAACTGCCAACAGTGGAGCAGAGAGCTGGGTTATAAATGTCCTTTGTAGTTTGTTTTTTGTATGTTTATTATCTACCTGAATCTTTTGCAATGTAATATATTATAATGAAGTGATAATAGAACTTTTAAAGGCATAGTCACATCTCTCATAGATCGAAATAGTCTACCATTTAACAGGATCGGGAACACTTCTCTACTAATTAACAGTATAGCGGAGAGATAGGGCAAGTTATTGGGGCTTGGGCCATCCTGCTTGGCTTGGCTGTTTACTATCTGATGTGGGATGGTTAGTTTATCATTTTAAAAGTTATGCTAGTACCTATACTAATAAAAAGGTAATATGCTAATTAGAGTAGTCATCTTCTGGACATCCTTCCAGACAAAGCCACAGTGGCTCAGGCAGGTATGGGCGGCTATGAAGGGCTGAGGCTCAGGCTGACAGTGGCAGCAGCAGGTGGGTAATGGGAGTGGTGCCTTTTCCTGGTCTTCCAGGTCTCCTCCCTTGGAGGGAGGCCAGACTGGGGACCGAGGCACAGGCATTTAGGGGTGACCAGGCCAGCAGGGGGGCAAGTTAGGGTTGATTAGGACTGCAGGGGGGGGCAAGGTAGGGGCAATCAGGCAAGGAGGCAGGGGGGCAAGGTGGGGGCAATCAGGCTAGCAAGGGACAAAGTAGGGGCGATCTGGCTGGCAGGCAGGCAGGCGAGCAGTTAGGAGCCAGGGGTCCCAAATTGAAAGAGAGATGTCAGATCCCTGTGGGATCAGGTCTAAATTGGCAGTTGGACATCCCCCAAGAGGTCCCAGATTGGAAAGGGTGCAGACCAGCCTGAGGAACAACCCCCTCCGTGCACAAATTTCATGCACTGGGCCTTTAGTTGGTAGATAACTCACAGGGTTCTTGTAAAGATTTAAAAAAGATCTTACCTATAAGGTACTTAGCACAATATCACAAACATAATAAATATTTACCAAATTTTTGTGGTTGCTCTACAAAGTTTATAATATTAGGAACTAAAGCTTAAGGTTGAGAAATAAATGTATCACTAAACTATAGCCTTAATTTTTTTAAGAAGAAACAGTTATTTACAATAGATAACTGTGCTCTTGATATAGAACTCCACTAGAAAAATCACAAGTTCTAGATAATATTTTAAAAATAGCACCCTATACCTTAGTTACAGGCTGGATCCCCAGCCCCATCAGGGAATGTTCAGGAGGCAACTAATCCATGTGTCTCTCTCACATAGATGTTTTCCTATATATATCTCCCCTTCTTTCCCACTCTTTCTTTAAAAAAAAGTTCAATGGAGAAAAATGTCCTCAAGTGAGGATTAACAAAAAAATAATAAATAACAAATAACATCACTCTAATGAAATTCTATGAGATACCTAATCTGTAATTTCAATACAGGACTCTAAGGCCTGGAATATTGTAGAATTGTCATTTTCATGTTTTTATTAAAATTCCCATCAGTATTCTTTCTATATTTATGATTAGAAAAATGAAATTAACTAATCTTCAATTTCATATAGTGAAAAAATTAAGAAGATAAGCATTTTAAAAACTCTAGTTATTTAATCTGTACATAACCTCTAATACATATTTTTGCAATACAAAAAGTGTGCCCGGTAACAGTATTAATTTACACATAACATCTATTACAAGATAATATTCTCAAAAATGTAAGTACAGCAAATAAATATTAATCCAAAAATAAATTAAGTACAAACTTACTTTATTGTTATATTGTATAACTTCATGGTAACATTTCAAAAGTTATTAGGCAATTTTAACGTAATTGTTCCTCAAAAAAATCTGTCCAGTCTCCTGGAAATTAGTGTGAGATTCCTCATTAAATGAAAGATTTGCATAAATTAGTTATCTAAGAAATAATTTACAGTATTGATTAGTGCAAATGTAAATCCAATAAGGCAAAATCTCATTCTGTATAAAATTATAGCAATATATGTTAGGAAGCAGTTATTTTTATTCTCTAATCTTACCTAAAACATAAAAGAGAATCATTTTATTCATATTTAGAATATAGTTTACAGAGAAGAATCTTGAGAACAGGATAATCAACAACTCCTTATTCAGTTTTGAACAATACATTAATATCCTTATCTTTTGTTAAGGATAGCCACATATTCAACAAAAACACTCCAAATGCTTACATACAAGGTCTGTGGTTTGCAGTCAGTGTGCAGCAGGAATTTTTAAAACATGAAATACCTATTTCGTCAGGGATAGTGACCTCTTTTTCCTTAAACTGTCAAATAAAAAATGACAACAACCAACACAACTACAATTGTCTGGTTTGAATGAATCAAAATTATACCATTTTTTTATCAGATCGGCAAAAAAAAATATGTTTTGGTGTGCTGCAGAATTTTAGTAATTAGTTTATGTGTGCCATGAGATGAAAAAGGATGAAAATCACTGGATGAGGTGATTAAACAAGGTCAACCACCAGCAAACCTCAGCCATTACAATTCATTTTTAAGGAAATAATTGTCTGTGCTGTCAGTTCTCACTTTTTAATTGTTCCAGGATCTCCTACATAATGCATGGTTTTATTAACACACATCACATTGCCTGTGACATAGCATGAGTTGTCAAGGAAAACATCATCATCTTTGGCCTTCCCCCACCAATGGACACCAATAAGAAACGAAACACATGCCTACAGGCTGGCTAAAGAGGCTTTCAAGCTGTGACACTCATAACTCCCGAGGTAAAAGAATACTTAGCTCCTCAGACACTACCTTTTCTATTACAAATTTCTCCCTATTCTGTTTTCAGGAATCGTATTTATACCGTTATTTACCCAATCGTCCAGCTACATTTTACAAATAAGATCCATGTGTCAATACTATTTAAAGAAGAAAATATACAATGGGTGCTAGATATGCTTGTATCTAGATACATCTAGAAAAAAAAAAGCTATGGTTTTAAGCAATATGGCCTCAATTTTATTCAGGGCTATCATTTCTAAAGAAAACCTTCCCAAAGCAAAAAAGGCCATTTATCAAACATTGTATTACCCTTGGGAAGCCTTCCTTCTGTTGCCAGCTAAAGGTTGACAAGGATCGCTCCACACGAAACTGGACATGTATGACATTCAAGGCAAACCAGTTCCCAAACGGCTCACTTCCCAGGGAACATCGCACTTCCTCTCCAACACAGTGTAAATGTTTTAAGGTCGAAGGACGGGATGCTTGTCAAAGCGCCCCATGTATGTTAAAAAGACAGGTAATTTAGGAAGAGTGTGACATTTAAAAGCAAGTCATGCTTTCAGGGTCCCCCCCTCCTCCAACGTGACACCTAATTAAGCATCAATACCAAACAATATAATTGAACAGATGTACTGGTCATTAACAGGAATTACCCATTCTCCTATCAAATCATAACGTGCCGAAAAGGATCTATTGTAATAGGTTGGCTTAATTGCCTGAGAATTCCCCAGAGAAATGTGCAAATGGATCAAGACATCTCACATGCGCATATGCACAGGCAGGCACACACCCACAGACAAACACAGGCACTGTTCTCAGCTTTGATCCACGCTTTTGTCATGGTTACATTCATCTTAGCAAATGAGAATTTATGGTAGCTGCAATCAGTGCTAGAATATCACATAAATAGATGGAAAATAAGTAAAACTAAATGAAAGGTAACAGAATTCAGATTTAGCTACACATTAATACAAACCCCCTATATAGCAATGCTTTTCATAAAATAATTGTTCAAAAAATACTAGTAAAAACAGCACACAATAGACAAACCCCCACAAAAATAAAATAAAATAAAATAAAAACACCACATAGAATTTTACATGGTGTTGTGTATCTTCTGGCAGTTTACTATAAGCCATTTGTTTCGTCACAAGGACCTGAGTCACGATGACTGCAGTTGCATAGTTTGTTGATTAAATCAACCTATGGCCATCATTAAGGGAGCTCAGAAATCCTGAAATGTGCCAAGCAATTCTTCTCACATCATTAATGCAAGGCAGAGGATCCAGAAAGTTAGCACAATTATGTTTTCCTTCTTGCATATGTATACAGTAATTGTTGATTGAGGTGACTCAGTGACCCTCATGAAAACCTCTCTCAACAAGGCATTTCTATAAAAGGTTAAAGACTTAGCTGGATTTTAGAATTTGAAATAGATACCAGTTTTCTAAGCCTCAAAAAGCTAAGGCATTAAATTGACGGAATATAGGGATTCATTCCAAGAATATTATATTGGACCTGAATATGTGGAGATCACGCAAATGAAAAACTGGCATTCTCTACTGGACCGGAGATCTACAAGGAGAAAACACGGAGCCCGGCCGGCGTGCTCAGTGGTTGAGAGCCGACCTACAAACCAGGAGGTCATGGTTCGATTCTTGGTTAGGGCACATACCCGGGGTGCGGGCTCAATCAACAATGTAGGGTGTGTAGGAGGCAGCCAATCAATAATTCTCTCTCATCATTGATGTTTCTAACTCTCCCTCCCTCTCTCTTCCTCTCTGAAATCAGTAAACATCTATCAGTATGCAGAAAAAAATGTTTCCAATTGGCCCAGCTCCATTGCGCCTCCTGCTTCCTGTTTTTATGGAACAGGTATGATCTACACTAGTTACTGCTTCAACCAGTTAATCAGGTACTGCTTTAAACACTTTTGACACTTCTGTATATATGTTATTTTTTTTATTATATTGTTAACGAGCTTCCCTTGTGTATATTCGCCACAAAAATGCAGGCTTTTGTGGGCAAGACACACACATGTGTGTATTTATCAAAATGCTTAGTAAATACTCAATGTCCCCCAAACATTATTGATTTCATAGTAGGCTGTCTTAATTGCCTACAGCTCCAAACAGCATGTCTGCGAGGTCCCCAGGGTGAAAATCAGTTGCTGGTGATTGCCTCGGGCTCTCGAGGCTCCAGGACCAAGTTAATGACTGCAAACACATTGGCTGCCTGTCACTGGGACAAGACCACGTGTCACAGCATTTCTGTGTCAGCTAGAGTGGGGGCTGGGGGAGTACAGAAAATAGGTGTCACAAAGGAGATCTCCAGGTCATTGGGCACCTATTTCTTATGAAATATAAGAAACCTCTAAAGAAAAGAAAAACCGTCTGGCTGGTTTTGTCCAATTCAGCAGTTTGGGAAATTGGTAAGAAATGCCACTGGATCCCACACACTGGCAAATTTAGTTTTAAATTGTCCTACAATATATTTTTAAATAACTACCTTTTAATGGACATTTTTCCATGTTGCTACATGTCTGAGGCAGCTCAATAAATACCTGTCATTCACACACTAGAAATAAAACAAGCTTTAAGGTACAGAGCACCATTCTTACAGTTCACCCTATTGTTATCATAACATAAAATAGCTGGAAACTTGACAATGACAGCATAACACTCATGCTTGTCAGCAGACATTGTCCTTGCTGTACTTCCCTAATACAAGGCTAATGTTCTCCTCAAAAAGAAACAACTAAGAGATAAAATATATCCTTTCAATATGAACTGTTTATTCTTTTCATAGTAAATAAACATTAGATATTCCAAAACAGCAGCATCTAATTAATTCAGCAGTTTTCTCAATGGTTAAATTCTTCTCACCTGTCATGAACAGTTCTACACTTCTTTTCCAAATATATACCTCTAAGTATATACATATACCTCAGTATCTAATTTAGAAGCATTCATGTGGGTTAGATTCTTGAATATATATATATGCATGAATTTCCATATAGTACCTAGCCCCAATAATTTTTTCCTTGAAACTAGCCTTCTCAGACACTGGCAATTACAATATTTGGCTTTCAACAGAATTTCAGCTCACTGTTGATGAAAGAGAGCTGCACTGAGCAATGTCAGGTTTGTGCTTTTAAGAAAATCTCTTAGGAAAACAAAAAGAAATCCAACATAACTTTAGAATAAAATGCTGAACAATAAAAATGAAGGGTTATTAATTCTCTGCCACTTGAAGATTGTTTTCCACCGTTTGGCATGCTGAGATAATTATATACACATGACAATGTATTATATATGCTGTTTGCCTACTTCAAAACTGTTCTCCAATGCAAGTATTATTGATTGAAGCTTCTTGTGCATCATGTTAAAGTCACAAAAAATCACCTAATTTTCACTGAAGCTAATCCATTACTCAGAATTCGTCAGGGAAATTCTGGATGCATTGTACAAAATTGCTAGGCTCCATCCCTAATAAAAATTGATTCTTTTTTATTGGGGTCATATAGTCAGGTTTAAAAACCTAACATCTCTTCTTCTGTCAAAATCTAACATTCCAGGTATTGACTAAAACTTCAGAGTTGCTTTGGAAGGTATTAGATTCTCTTTTCCATTTAGATCAGGATTGATATATTAAATCAATGCAATTGTGGCCATCTGTCGCATTTAGCTTTTCATATTGGCTTGTCTTAGCCCCTATTATACCTATAAAGTTAGTCTGGACAGTATGGCTCTTAGGCAGTTTGGGAAAATTTTTAAGAATGCAGGGAGAAAATCCAATAAAGACTGTCAGGAATATTTTTGCTTTCTGTCCAAAACTTAAAACATCTGCCTCCTTCCTCCTATTTGGACACTTATCTCTCCTTGTCTACCTAAAGGAAGGGTTTCTCCATATTGGTTGGCACTTGAAATATTGATTGATTGAACTGTGATTACTAATAATCAGGAATCATTGTGGCTTAAGGAGCAAGGGTCCTTTATGAGAAAGGGCTCTCTTTTACATTTTCTGTCTTTCGCCGCATGAACATCAAACCTCAAACTATATCATGTCCCCATTCTCTTTCTGGTTCTAAGAATTCAGTTGGAGACAGAAGTGAGAGGGACACACAAGTCCCCTTTGTAGACCTAGCTTTCCCTTTCTGTTGCTACAAATACTTGAGCATTCTAGGTCCAAATTTTAAATTCACAAGAGATTATTTACAGAAAAGCCATTGGTTCCAAACACTGCATTAGACTACCAGTCACTAAGGGATATTTATGATAGTACTGTAGTCTTGAAATTATGCAGCTATATATACAAGTTATCTGAAAACTCCAAAAATAAAAAAGAGTAGTGTTTGACAGAAATTCATGCATTTTTAGATCCTTCTTTTTAATCAAACACACCAAAACACTTTCTTCCATATATCAAAAAGATAAAATCTGAAGTCCATGTGGTGGGAAATAGGACCGCCTTCCTATTTTATACCATTAAATACTACAACTGTAACTACTAGGTCATGCCAACTGGATCCATGTAAGATTCAAGAAAATCATTAAGACATATGACAAAAATCCTAAGGGCATCGAAGTCAGACCCTCTTGCAAACATATGTTATCTAAATACTAGTAGCCCTGTGCATGAATCCGTGTGCAAGTAGCTCACTGTCCTGCCCTCCTGTAGCTCTCCACTGGTCGTTATGCATCATGGTGTAACAACCATTTGCATATTACCTCTTTATTATATAGAATAATCAACTTAGACTTGATCTTCTTCTTTAGGAGTTCAGGGTTCAGAGCCAGAAGAATTGGTATTACCTGTCATGTATAGTGAGATCTGAGCAGAACACTTACTCTCCTTAAATATTTATTTTCTTGCCCATACTAGTAAGATAGACCTATTTAGCAGTACCTTCCTCTTAGGGATGCTCTGAGAATTGAATAACAGAATGAAAGGCCTCAGAATATTTAGTATGTAAGTGCTCAAAAAATAACAATTACAACTATATTAAACATTATGAGGGATGAAAAGCTCAGTTTCTTGAAAGTTTCAGTTTTATTTTAATAATATTAATTGACAGAAAGAGCTTCTTTAAGGTGTACCATACTGACTCCCTATGATTTTCACTAGCCCTAAATTTCTGTAATTAGGGTTAATTTGTAAACTTAAGATTAATTTTCATTAGCTCTAAATTTCTGATGTTCTATGTCTACTTCTGTCATGAATTCTCTGAGCTTGCAAAAAAAAATGACATTATTCATTATTATTGCTTATAGACATATTCCTTGATACTTCAGCATCCTATTTATCAGGGGGGGAAATGAAACCACCAATTAAACAGATATAAGCACTCTGATGTTCACTGCTATATATTTTATATATATATAATAGATACCCATCTCTCCCACTGGCCACATATCTTTATGTAAGAAAGTGTCTAGATTTACCAATTCTAAACCAATTCTCAAAGCAACTGATAATCATGGGATCTTTTTCTCTGTGCCTAATATGTAAATTGTCCCCTCCGGAGTTTGGGAGACTGGGAGTTCAATTCCTCACTATGACATGCACTGACCACCGGGGGTTGGCACAGGATGACGGAAGGCTTTGGGCAATGGCCAGCAGTCAGGAGTGGAACCCCTTGGCTGGCAGTCAGAAGGTCCCGGGCGGCAACTGGAAGACCCCAATGGGCCCTGATTGCCAGCCAGGCCTAGGGACCCTACCCATTCATGAATTTCATATGCCGAGCTTCTAGTTATTTATAACAGCCTAGATATTGAAGCAACCTAGGGGCCCACTGATAGATGAATGCATAAAAAGATGTGGTACATATGTACAATGGAATATTTAATTAAAAAATGAAATATCATTTGTGACAATATGGATAGTCCTAGAAGGTGTCATGCTAAGTGAAATATGTCAGACAGAGAAAAGCAAGTACCACATGCTTTCATTTATGTGTGGAATTTTTAAAAATCAAAACAAAAGAACAAAAACAAAGAACAAATTGATAATAGCCAGAGAGGATGGGGGTGAAGGATTGGATGAAAAAAGTGAAGAGGAACATCATCAATAACAGTGTGGTAACTTTGCATGGTGACAGATGATTACCAGACTTAGTGTATTAGTGTAGTATTTCCAGGGAAGATATGTGTCCAACCACTATGTTGTATACCTGAAACTAATATGATATTATTGTATAACAACTGTGTTTTAATTAATTAATTAAGGGGGAGAAAGCAAGAAGATAATCTAATATTTCAATAAACTTATTAAATAAAATTTACTTTAAGACTAAAGCCAACATTCAAGTTGTCACCTGATCAGGGTAGAGTTCTAGGTTCAGTAGAGAAAAGTGGTACTTCCTTTTTTTTAGTCATGCATACCCATTACTTTTTATTCACAATTTCTCAAGTGGGTATCCGTAATTATTTTCATGATAATGCTTTTAAAAATTACTCATTAGCTAGACCAGTACCAGGTCTGCCAAATGATAAATTTCAGAACATGCGTCAAAAGAATCCATGGAAATATAATTCAAAAGACATTTTTTTCTCATAAAGTTATTAAACATTTACTTTTCCCTAAAAACAAATTATAAAGACAACCTTGATAAATAATAAAAGCACCTAACATTTTTAACTATACAATTTGTAAAGCACTTTAATAGACATACTGAATGATTACCCTTAAAACAATTGTATGCACTTACAAATATAATTCTTATCTAATTTATGTTTTTCTAAACTTTTCTGAAAAATAGTATTTTTAAAACTTATTGACTGATTTGAGAGAGAGAGACTTAGATTTGCTATTCCACTTATTTATTCATTCGTTAGTTGGTTCTTGTATATGCCCTGACTAGGAATTGAATCTGTAGCCTTGGTGCATTGGGATGATACTCTAACCAACTTGGTTACCCAGCCAGGGCTGACAATAATATTCTTTAAAATAGTGTATAAGTTTTGTGTTTTCCTTAGACATATTCAAAAACTACTGACTACTCAGAAAATGTTCTAAAGTTTCACTCTGAAGATAGCTACTAAATCAGTCATTACGTATTTAAAAATATTAAAGTATAATATTATCCAGCATATAAGACAACTGGAACTGATGATGATATGAGGAAGATAATAAATAGAGAGAGAGCAAGTGCCAGGCAAATCCCTGGAGAGTTAGCCATGCCCATCATAACTGCAAGCTCCGGTACTTTTATACCCAGCATATAAGACGACCTCTGACTTTTGAGAAGATTTTCCTGGGTTAAAAAGTCGTCTTATACGCTGGAAAATACGGTAATACATGGAATGGGAAGTTACAAATGAAAGTAAGTTTCTCTCATTCCATATCCAGTTCTAGTCCATGGAAGTATAACCAAATTTCCCTTCTTAGAAAAATTTACATCTCTTGTTTTTGGCCATGGTAATACTTGAAATAATCTATTTTTTTACCTCCATTTCTTGAGTTTCCAGCTATAAAGAGTGCATGCTCATTCCTATGAAATATACAGAAATTAACTCACTACTTTTCTGTCTTCCTCATATATCCACCTGCTGTTCTCTCTCCATTCTTTCAACTTTCTTAGCTATAATTTTATTTTTAATGTTTTCATCATTTGCATCTTAATAATTAAGTAATATCTTAAGACTTTACTGGACTATTCATAGATTTTAGGCAGTAGTTCTTACTCCCTAAGCATCAAAAGAGAAGAAAATGAGTACCTTGCCACATCCCTTCACCACTTCCCCTCCTTCCATAACCCAGCTTCTCTTCATTATAGCATTACTTTTAAACTGTCAATGTTTATTACATTTTCATTCTGTTCTCTAACTATAAGTGCCTCCCATTATATATTATCCAAGAAGCAGAAAGTTTCTATTTAGTATAAAAGCACAGTTCATTTTAAATCTCAAATTTTCTCACCTACAAAGAAGATAATGAAATTTAAACAGGAAAATTAGTTTTGTGACAGATTAGAAAGGTATAAAAAAGTCAAGTAAGTCTACAATTACTTCTGCTTTTATTGTAATAGAATTCATAATATCAACTTTGTCAACACTTCCTTTATCTCAAACTTCAGGCACAGAGAAAAAGATCCCATGATTATCAGTTGCTTTGAGAATTGGTTTAGAATTGGTAAATCTACACACTCTCCTAAATAAAGATATTTGGCCAGTGGAAGAGATGGGTATCCATTTAATAAGCATTTGGATCAGACAAATTGAAACTTGGTCAGACAAGTTTTTTTGTTTTGATTTGTTTTGTTTTTAAACATTTTATTGATTTTTTTCAGAGAGGAAGGGAGAGGGATAGAAAGTCAGAAACATCGATGAGAGAAACATAGATCAGCTACCTCTTTCCCACCCCTACTAGGGAAGTGCCCGCAACCAAGGTACATGCCCTTGACTGGACTCAAACCTGGGACCTTTCAGTCTGCAGGCTGACACTCTATCCACTGAGCCAAACCAGTTTTGCCTCAGACAAGCTTTTACAAAACGTTCTAACTTACTAATTGTTCTTTTACTGTTAATGTATATAAGAATGTCCTTACTAAGCAATGAAGACTATCTAGACTCCAGAGTCTTATAGAGAATATAGTCTCAAATTATTTCTAACTACCTTTATCATTAGCCTGATGAAGAGCAACAATATTTATGGGGAAAATTTAAAAGACATTTCTCAGGAATCTAGATTTTATTTGTGGATCAAGGCCATGTCCTTGAACCACATTCTCGTAAAACTCTTTAAAATTACTTTTCCAAAGTTTATCTTGCATTATAGCCTCAGCTGTAATGGACAGAAGTTTATAGAATCCAATCTTAGAGTTATTGATCCTTCAACAACTCATGTATTGAAAACTCATGGGAAGAATTTCTTTCAGACCTAAGTACCAGGAAAAATACTTAACTGGCCCTGCGGAATTAGTACACTACTCCCACATATAAATTATATAACAGATTTATTTGCCTTCTTATTCTGGCCTGTAGGAATCTCAAAAATGAAATCTTCAGGACAATTTTTAAAAACTATGTGATATACAGTTTACATATTTGCATTCAGACCACCCTAGTCTCAAATTACATTTACTCTTTTCTTGTCTTTATGTTTTATTTTTATATTCTACTGTATGATTTGATGCCCATCTAAGTGCATAAATAAATACAAAAATATTAATAGAAAAAAATTTTTTCCTAAAGGACTTACTTTATCCATATTATATGAGACTATTTTAAAATGATACATCAGGGGGAAAAAAATAAAGCTCCCTAACTTGAAAAAAAGAGGCATTCTCAATAAAGATACTTTGAAACCGAGTAATGGAAATAGTCAAATTGAAGCTGGGTTATATATTACAGAGCTCTTGTAAGAAAGCAAACATATACAGCATAAAGAATAACTACATGTAGACATTCTTTTAAATTTAAGGAAATTCCCTGACTTTCCTGGCCTTCACCTCTAAAATTTATTACAATTAAAGAGGAAGGAACACAGAAGTAACTAGAACTTAGCAGGGTACTTATTCTGGAGCCCTCCTCTGTCAAGTGGGTGATTTAGACCCTAAAGTGGTCTTTTGTCTTCTTTGTCTGAAGTCACTCCCAGATTAGTTTGTGACTAGCTCTAACACGTATCTCAGCAGTGACCCAGGGCTGTCCCATTCACTTCTGACCCATAGGGGCTCTTTTCAAGTTTTGCAGCAAGAGTGGCTGAGGCCTAAACAGACGCGTGCTGGCCCATTCACAGAGACTATTCAGAGAACTGTTAGGGGAGGGGCAGTGGGCGGGATGGCAGTCCTCCACAAAAGAAAGGAAAGTGACCCCTTAAATCAGAAAATGACCTTCTATTTGTTACTGGTTGTGTATGTAAGTGTAAGGGGACCACCTCCTCCATAATACGCTTTGTGATACGGTAAATGTTACATGGCCTAATATGGTGCTTCTGAAAAGATCAGATGAATTACTAGTATTTAAAACTATTCAAAGGACATGTTTAGATATACAGAAATATATGGTTGGTATTCATAAATTTAAAACTGTGTTTGTTCAAAACACAAGGGGTAAATATATTTGGAGATATTTGTGCATAAAAATATATGCTATATGTAATGGTTGCCAAAGATTTGCAGATGCCTTGTTTTTCTTTATTGATTAAGGTATTATGTATGTGGCCTTATCCCCCCAGTACCCCCACCCCCCTACTCATGTCCTCACCTCCTGGTGTCTGTGTCCATTGGTTAGGCTTACATGCATGCATACAAGTCCTTTGGTTGATCTCTCCTCCTTACCCCCACCCTCCCCTACCTCCCCTCTGAGTGCAGATGCCTTTCATTTAAGTCTCTCGGTGTCTAAGGTTTGGGATTCAATCTTTCCGTTGTTTCTATTGAAATGTGTTGTGATTCCTTCTATACCATCAGTTCCAAGATAGCAGTAGAAGCACTGATGATATAGAGGATTATTTTATCTAGTAATCTAAAACTCAGAAGTTGTAAAATTAACCATTAAGGACATTAACACATTTGTCACTTAGAATACAGCCTTGATACAGAAACAGATCTTAAAGTGATTTAGTTATTTTTTTCCCTCCAAATGAGAACGTGTATTTCAGCTTCTTTGCCTGAAATTTTTGAGCCTCTGAACTATTCCAAAAGAGAAAAACTGGTCAGAAGCTAGTTTTACATGCCAAGCGTGCTTATTGGCAGGGCTGCCAGCTGCACCATTGCTGCTCTGAACTAATCTATTTGCCATTCAATTATTCATATTCAGCCCTTGTTTGGAAGAGAAAGCAGTAAGGAGAAAGAGCAGCAAAGAGGCAGACTGAGAGGGAAGAAGACCTTTCACAGTTACAAGGGGAAGGAGATCACAGACGAATGATGACATACATTTGAAACAAGGGATAGAGAAAAGGTATCCTAGTAAAAATGGACAGCATCCTTGGTCTTCATATGGAAAAATTAGAGAGGCAAACACGTAAATTCAAGCTGAGACTTTCAGAGTAGGAAGAAGCATGACTGGCCTTGATTTACATCAGTTCTTATTTGTCACCTGAGCTCTTCTCTCCCTGCACCCATCGACACAGGATTTTTCACTGCTTTGCCTAAAATGCCGCTTTTGGAATTAATTTGATATAATGCTGATTTACTAATATACACAGGCTAAATTCCTATTTTATTCAAAGTCATTTTCACACAAATTAAAATTTCCAATATTGCAATTAGTAAATATTTACAAAGTACCTCTTTACACTAAGGCATGTGGATAACCAAAATTTTACATATCTGAAAAGTCAAATGATTTTTTAAGACTAAAAGAGCCAAAAGCAGCTTCTGGAAAAATTTGCACATCTATATGAAGTGCATATTCACCACACGTAGCCAAGTGAGTGCTGAAAATAGGAAATGCTGAAATATACAGAAAAACTAACTCCTGTTCAGTTATGAGATACACTTATAGCTCTCATTTATCAACTTTCATTTGATTAAAACACTGGAGAATTAACACAATAATTTAAAAAGCTCCAGGTTTTTTATTATTATTATTATTATTATTATTATTATTATTATTATTTCAATGCTATGGACTAAATTTTTGTGACCCCCATCCCAAAGAAAAAATTTAGTATGTTGAGGCTCTAATCTCTAATGTGACTGTACTTGGAAATGCAAGAGAAAGAAGTTCTATCTCTGCCATGTAAGGACACAGCAAAAAGTTGTCTACTTATAAACTAAAAAGCAAGTTCCCTCCAAGAACCATATTGGCCAGCACCTTGACCTTTGACTTCCCAACCTCTACCACCGTGAGAAATAAATGCCTGTTATTTAAGCCACTCAGCCTTGGTATTTTGTTACAGCAACCCGAACAGACTAATACAATTAGTTGTAAAGTACTTTGAAATATAAAAAATAGATCACTGGTACTAAAATAAAAAAAAAAGAAAACATATTTTTGTCCTAGAAAGAATGTAAGTTTTAAAATATGAAATGAGCATTGCATTAAAATGCTAAAGATTCAAAATAAAAGGTAAAGCTTATTTGTTTGCCTTGTATACAAATAACAGAAATAACTGGCTGGTTACGGAAGAGATAGCTTTCATATAGTTTAAAAACAGTGGAAGTTAGGGTAGAAATCGACTGAATATAGCAAAGATGAAGTTGTTTTTAACTGAATGTTGATACAAGACACATGGGAAAATGAGGCATGATGTAAGAATCAATTAATGCATATAGATCCAACATAAATCACACTAATGTACTGAAATGCTCCTGAACCCTTTAGACCCCAGTGAAATACTGGGCCCAATGCAAACAAACCCTTCTTCTCTGCCTGCATTAAGAGTTCCTCCTCCCAGTTCAACACCTGAACGCACTGTTTCACCAAGGCACACATCCACTTGTGCACCTGCTGGCTGGATCTCAAGCTCCCCAAGGAACAGGACCACATTTTGTTCAGCTTGTGCTGTGCTCAGCCTTCCTTTCCTGTCCTGCTATTGGCTTTCCAAAGAGGTTGGAGAGCTTCACTTCCACTGTTAAAGTAAGAAAAATAGTCCAAAGTCTCAAAGTGGAATGATCTGTAACTTACCAGAAGATGAATTATTAGATCTTTAGAGAAAGGGACTTCTTCATACATGTGTCTTCTGCCCCATACCTCCATCCTTCATCCCTAGTGCCTACAAAAAAATGTATCTTGTAGATGTTCATGATGAATACATGAGCATGAAAGCTTGGTGGTCAAATACGGTTGAAATAGTTCTATCATAATTTTCTACCTGGTAGATGTGGGTTAAATAGGGCTTTATAATTTGGCCTGAAAAATCTTTCTTTTTTATGATAAAATATATTGGGTTTTTCCAAAGAATTCACTTATACATACACTTGCATTCTTGGGATTTTCTGTAAAGTGCCTTAGAGACCACCAGCATGCATTAAGAAAGCAGCAACTTATGCCGTAAATGGCAATAACCACAGCAATAAGTGCCTCCAGCAAAAGAAGAAAAAAAAAGCCTGTAGTATTTAATACCCTCCACTTTAATCTTACTTTGTGCTGCATTATATATTGCAGTTGCACATTATTAGAGAATGCAAACCATACAATATGTTTGCAATATATTTACACATAGGATTGAGGGGAGAAATTAGCTCTTGTTTCAAATTACATTATAACATAATAAATCATAACCTTCTGAAGCTCAGAAGCTGTCCATTAAAAACCAGAAATTAACAGAAATTCACTCCCACGAAGAGGAAAAGAAAATATAGTCCTGTACCCATTTAAAGACTTTATGTGCAAAAGTGCTAAACCCACCATTGTTTCATTGTAAAAATATACTATGACAATTTGGCTTCTAACAATCAATTAAAAATCATCAACTCCATCTAAGACAATTAGATTAGTAAACAATGCACACACACACACATACAATATGTAGATGGTACAAAGTGGTAACAATTTAAATATATATCATGTGATTAAAGAATAATTGTGGCACTTTAATTATTAATCATTGTACTTAAGGTATTTCTTTATAAAAAATATATCATTCCCAATGGTCAGATGTCCTTTATAAAACATTAAATCCCATGACTCTGATGATTAGGGAAGTAATCCATATTGTTAACCTTATCCCAGCATTTACCCTTCAACGTTTAAGGTATTTCTTGCTATTCCACTACTGCCCCCTCTTAAAAGAGGCATTTTCTTCAATATTTTTCTTTATGTAAAATTTAAGATCAGTGCTGGATCAGTGAAAATCAGATTTGAGTCAGAAACACAGATTTTTAGCAATACTGTCAGCTTTGCCTGGCCAACTTTAATAAGTTGTGTGTGGGTTTTTTTCCCAAATTTAAACATTTTAGTATACTTGGAAGTGCAAGGGTGGCAAATTTTGTTTATGAAGTTATAATATATCGATATGGTGGTCCAATAATGAAAGTTACCATGAAAATGTCAGGTTTCCCAATACTAAATGAGTCCTTAAATATCTGAGGCAGTCAGAAGATCAAGAAGAATTACTTTAATCAAAAACTGGCTTTCCAACAGTATTTTGACATTTTCCCTTTCAAATACCTGAGAACACAGAGGCAATAGTTTTGTTATTTTCTTAGCTAGATGTAAATGAGAAGCAGCAAAGTTATTTAAATTATATTGGGATGGTATAATTTGTCTAGGTTCCCAGGGAAAGTTTCTGAGTTCAAATTTAAATCAGAGCTAATTTCTGCATTTCTAGATCTGCCTTTCCACTGGTAGGTTGGTCATTTTATAGAAAAACAAAGAGGAAGTACTTACTTTTTACTTATAAATTCACCTTTACCAATTAGCAAATCTTCTAGAAGCTTTATTATGTTTCACAATCAAAGAAGGAAACTATGATTTAGTTTGGTGTTGGCTAATTGAAGGTATGACCAGCCAGAGAATAGAATAGATTAGAAAATATATTCCCATGAAGAAACATAAAAATACCTTTCTGTTATTTCCTCCTTCCAAGGTACAAAGTGTAGAAAAGCAGATGGAAAAAGCCAAAAACGATGTACTTCTAAGCAAGACAACTGGCCCGTTAACAAATTTCTCCATCAATATCTTACCATCTGTTGTTTGCACTATACTTGTCAATATTGAGCATCACTCATAGGTCATATAACCATGTAAAATCTCAGAAAGCACAGAGTACCAAGGTGGGAAAAAAGCGAATTCAAAGATGGTTTCAGAATCTGACAACACGTGCACCACTCAAGTATATTATTAGAAGGAAACAAGTTAAATACTCGGCATGCTTTATGTTTCTGGAGGAAATCCTCATAATTTCTAACAGCAGATTCAATAAGACTGGAAAAAATTATACAGTGCAATCTCCAGTTCTCCCTCTATTCACCTGACTGCCTACTAACCTGACTTTTTGAAGCTTCAGATTACCCAGATTAATCTGCATAAATTCAAAACACAGTAAAATTTTAATTATCCACATCATAAAATGGTACTGATTGATGGAAAGCCAAGACAGAATTCGGCATAAAAATATTAGGCCTTGTCCGGCTGGCATGGTTCAGTGGTCAAGTGTTGAAATATGAACCAGGAGATCATGGTTCGATTCCCAGGGTCGTGGGCTCAATCTCCAGTGTGGGGCATGCAGGAAGCAGCCAATCAATGATTGTCATCATTGATGTTCTCTCTCTCTCTCTCTCTCTCTCTCTCTCTCTCTCTCTCTCTCTCTCTCTCTCTCTTCATCTCTGAAATAAATAAAATTATTTTTTAAAAAGAAAAATATTTGGCCTTTAAATACCTTAAATGTTTTCACACAATAGATTGTATTTCTTAAATTTTGTATTGTTTCTTTGTAAAGATTAAAAACAAACAAAAGGACACAGAGATACAGAGAACAAGACCAATGGTTGTCAAAGGGAATGGCAGTTGGGAGACAGGGTAAAAACGGTAAAAGGTTAAGAAGTACAAATTGGTAGCTACAAAATAGTCATGGCGATGTAAAGTACAGCAGAGTGAATACAGTCAATACTATACTTATAACTATGTAAGGTGCCCAGTGGGTACTGGAAATATCGGGGAGAACACTTTATAAAATACATGATTATCTAAACCACTATGCTATATCTCTGAAACTAATACAAAATAATATTGAATGTAAACTGTGATGGAACAATAAAAATTAAAAAAAAAAACAGACAGTAGAAATAGTTTACAGAGGTAAAGTTGGTGGTCCCATCAGGTAAAATTTAAAGGAAGCTAAAATAATTGACTTCTTCCCCACACATAATTAGTTATTCCTGGTTTTATATTAATTTATTTTTGTTTCCTAAAGTGTTCTTTTATTTTAAAATAATCCTATAATGGCCACTATCAGTTTACAATGTTTAATCACTATCAGCTTACAGCGAATGAATTTATTACACTTGAGAAAATATATAAAAACAATATATGAGCATTAAACGCCTCAGGAAAAAAAAAAGAGTCCTATCCCAATTCAATACAAAAATTCTACTTATAAATGTTTCCCCTTGGACATAAATGGTCAGGTGACTCTGTTAAGTCATCAGTAAACAGCAAAAATAAGATACACATTTATTCGCTCTCTCATTGAAAGATAATGTCCCTTCTTGCTTAGTAATAATTCAGAAGTGATATCAATGTGATTATATTATCAATTTGCATGAATTTTGTAAATATTAAGTTATAAATGATCAGTATTCCAGCTCAGTCCTGAAAGATTCAAATAATAAAATGATAGATTACAAAAAAAGAAATAAAAGGGCAATGACACTTGGATTACCTTGAAACAATATCTGCATATAAAATTTTGACATATATACAGATATGTACTATTTTAGTGAAGTAATGGAAATGAAGGTCATCTTTCCATAGAGAAATGTTGAATTATTACACACAAAAATGCTAAATATATTCTTGCAAATAAAAATGTATAATCCATGCTGAAGGCTACACAGGTATGTTCAAGTTATGCAATTGTTCAAATAATAATTCCATATTTATACTAATAAAATTAGACAAATAAAAAGAGGAGCTAAGAAAATATACATTGAAATTAGGAAACAATTTAAAATGATATTTAATCTCTTGGGTATTTTACTTCAATGTAACAAACAAAACAAAAAGATGTACAATCTGAAATTATTTTAATGTAATAGAAACTAAGACTTAAATAAATTTTTCCAGAAAGGAAAATCCATTTATAAGAATATCTACCAGTGACTGAGCTCTCTCGGGCATAGCTACCAAGTGCCACATTGTATTAATTCTAAAGCTGGCATTTAAGATTAAAGAAAACAAAGAAATTAGAAAATTTAAGACACAGCAAACTGCATTATTTAGATAACTATATTATTTAAATATTAAGTATTTATGTATGCTAGAGAAAAATTAAGTTGGCAAGTAGTATAGTAAGCGTCAGAGGAGAGTTGTAATATTAGACAGGTGAACAGAGTTTAGTTTTTATTTTCAATGAACTCAGTAAAAGAAAGGCTTTGTTTTATTTTTGTTTTTCCGTTTTACTGAATTTATTGGGGTGACACTGGTTAACAAAATTATACAGGTTTCAGGTACACAATTCCTGAGAAAATATATTAATACCGTTAAATGCTGAATAGTGTTTGTAAGTGTAAGGGATGAGATTTAGTGCTGTTAATACACTGTTTTCTCTCCCTTTCTCTACCCCCTCCCCCACTTCCAATTCCTACATTGAATTAGTACACAAACCAGAGTCAAATTCTTAGATGTTTGGATGGGAGTTCTAAATAAGTTCTTGAAACTCTGGCCAAAAGAGAGAAACGGAAGTGGCTGATAGAAGCCAGTGACCTGAAGAAACCTCATGACACAGAGTGACTTTGACATGTGCAGGAACATGCATATCTTAGGATCTGCAGGAGGGACAGAAGTCTGAAAGTCTAAACAGATTAGCTTCATTCAAAGGATGCTAGATGAGTCTTTCCTTCCTAAAGCTCCGTAGGCCCTGCTCTGATTTGAATCACCACCCCTGCTTGAAATGGTTTAGTGAAGAATCCTTAAATTGACTGTTAGTGTTAAGTATCATTCTTAAAGACGGCTCACATTTAAAAGAAAGTTCAAATGTTTATTTCTAGTATGCAGATGCAAGATTTTTTAAAGAAAAGAAATGGGGGAAATATAGATACAGAGGCAAAGAAGCATTGAACAGACTCTCAAACTACAGTGGGAAGTCAGGGGAGGGTGGGGGGAGGGGGCTGTAAGAGATCAACCGAAGGACTTGTATGCATGCATATAAGCATAACCAATGGATACAAGACACTGGGGGGAAGGGGCAGGTGAGGGCATGTGCTGGGGGGTAGGGAAAGCCAGGGGGGAAAGGAAACATATATACTATTTGCAGTACTTTAAACAATAAAATATATATTTTAAAATAAATAAATAAATAAATAAAAGGAAGTTTAATTATAGGGGAATAAATTTAGTTCTATATATTGCATACTTGCTTTTGTATGCATGACGTAATATCGACTTAAAGCCAAGCTAACTTCACATTTAGCACCATCAGGCAACTTTTAATACTAACTCATTCCTTCACACCCTTAGTACTACTAATTTTACACAAGCAGAAAAGTAAATCATGAGACTGTGCCCTATGTCTCCCTCAGTAGTCAGCAGAAAAAATGTTTGCTGGGCCAACGAAGTCCAGGGAGAGCAGCGATTTGCCAAATATGGCCCATCAGAGCACTGAGAATGTAGGATTGGGTTTCAGCATTTGTTGCTGTCGCTCAAGTACAGAATCTATATTTACTTGAGGCAGCAAGTGGAGATTTAGATAGAAAACTCCAAAGCACCCAAGATATTTGCCTTTTCTGAAGTAGCTGATTTTGAGAATTATTCTCACTGAGACAGTGTTTCAAAACTGGTTAAATAAAATTCCATTGGTATTATAATAACATGTGTTGAGGTAAAATGGGTGGGTTAGCAAAAAACATTGGGTTAGAAAAAAGACTGATATTCTCTTTGCCATTTCTAAAATTATCTGATTAGTCATTTCATTATCTGCTTTGGCGATTCTCATTAAAAAATATGGTCAATGTTGAATGACAAGTGCTCTCAAAAAGTGGAATATAATGAACAACATAAACTGATGAACAAAAACAGATCCAGAGAGAGAGAAGCATCGATCAGACCATTAAACCTCAGAGGGAAGGCAGGGAGGATGGAGGGAAGGGGAAGAGATCAACCAAAGGACTTGTGTACATGCGTATAACCAATGGACACAGACAGACACAAGGGGGTAAGGGTATGAGGGTGAGGGGGGTAATGAGGGGTGATAAGGAACATATGTAATACCTTAATCAATAAAGAAACAATTTTAAAAATAAAAATAATTTTTAAAGTGAAGGCATATGTCTAATTAAGGTAATTATAACATGAAAATAATAGACAACACATTTTCTCTTTAAATGTGTTATGAAGTACCTATATTAAAATTTAGAAGAATAATCTAAAAAACAAAAATAAGGTTTTAAATCAGTATACAAATTAAGATATACAAATAAGTTAAATCTATGCAAACAGAGTCATATTTCTAAAGCTGGGAATTTATTTCTAAATAAAGGCATTGCAACACTCTGGCCACCACCTAAAAGAAAAAAAGAAAACAAGACTGTCTAAAACTATAGGAGATGGTCAGTAGGAAAATGAAGGACAAAGTCTAGCAATTCACACTGTGGCTGTGTGGCCAGTAGCAATGTTGTCTGTGGAATTCAGAAGGGGATTGTAAGGAACACAGCTCAGTATGTACTTCTGTATTACATAGTGCACATTATTAGATCTCAATAAGTAGAACTATCTTTCAAGTGCAGGAATTCTAGTTGAAATGCTGTTCGCTGGAAGACCTTCCCCAGTCTACCATCAAGGTGCCACAACCTCAACTCCATTCTGGGGTTTCTAGTGTGGATGCTTATACAACATATACAAGAAAAAGGACGCTGACAATGGGGGAGGCTCTGGGAGGCTACAATGTGTAGGGGCAGGGGCTGTATGGGAAATCTCTGAACTATCTTTCAATGTTGCTGTGAATCTAAAACTACTCAAATATTTTTATTTTGTTTTTGTTGTTTTACTTATTTTAGAGAAGCCCTGGCTCAGAAATCACAGCCTCTGTGTTCACTGCACCACTTTTTTCCCTGAAAATCCTTATCTATTTTACTAACATATTTATTTACTTATTTAGATATATTTTTATTGATTTCAGAGAGGAAGAGAGACAGAAACCTCAAGATAAGAGATAATCATTGATCGGCTGCCTCCTACACACCCCTTACTGGGGATTGAGACACAACCCAGGCATGTGCCCTTGACTGGAATTGAACCCAGGACTCTTCAGTCCATAGGCTGATGCTCTGGCTGAAACCAGCTATGGCTGTCTCCCTATTATTTTTATGTTTTTCCATTTTCTTTTCAACTTTATCCAGGAAATTATTTTAAAACATAGATATTCAATAACTATAATAAATTATATTTAATTAATTTCAAATGTCAGATCCACATATATAAAAACTAATCTTAAAGATCAAATATATTATTTACTACTGCTCTAAAATATTATAAGGACGCCAATAAGGCAGATCTGTTTATGTATAAGTCCTCTGTACATCTGAAGAATGTGATTGGCACAGAGAGAATCCCAGCACCGCTTAATTTAACAGCTGCCTGCCAGTTGTCTTCAACTCTTTGTTCAAACATTTTCTGAGGGATCTGCCTACCACCTTAAGCAATGTGACCACAAGATAGCACACACACTCGGTGTATGAGCTCACTTTGCTAAAGGTATGGAAATATATTTGATATTCAAACAGGCAATGGGAAATGGATTTGACATCCATATTTGATAATCTTTACCTGGGTTTGAGTTTTTTATATCACTAGAAAAGTAAAATAATCATGCAAAAATATCTAATATTTCTATACCTCTATAAAATGTACATCTTCTATATCCCTCAATATGAAAAGATTACTGATGTCCTAGCACACTTATTTAATGAAATTTTCTTGATTACAATTATAAATGAGAATTCCTTTTAGCAGAAAAATATATGAACTGCACATGCCCAAGTATAATCTATATATATAACAGGCTAATATGCAAAGTGTCCCCATGGGAGTTCGACCAGGAGACCGGGAGTTCTATCGCTCTCTATGATGTGTTCTGACAACTAGGAGGGCGGCATGGAATGAAGGAAGGCCCCAGTAGGCAGCCAGAAAAGGGAAACCTTGGACAACAGCCGGAGGGCCCTGATTGGCCCTGATCACCAGCAAGGCCTCGGGACCCTACCTGTGCATGAATTTCATGCAGCAGGCCTCTAGTTTATTAATAAGAATGACATTGACATACAGTGTTCAAATAGCAGTAATTATTACAAATAATATAGTTTATATGTCTAGGCTTTAATCTTTGCAACCCATAGTATTTGAGGATACCTTAGAAACAAATTTCACAGCCCTCTCCTCGACTCAATCAGAGGTGCAGTGCACAGAGATTGGGTCAAAGAATGGTACCAAAAATGCTCATAAAAAGAGCTTACTACCTCGGAGAGACAACTAAGATGGCTGCATAGGTGAGTACCTATCTAGCTGTCCACGCAACAATTCTGAAACTACAACTTAACAACGGAACAAACAACGTCCAGAAGCAACGGAGAGCTGACTGAGTGAAAATTCCACACATAAAAGTAGAAGTGGGACACAGCGGTGACTCAGGAGCAGCGGTGCGCAGCTTTGAGGTTTGGAGCACGAGCAAGCGGTGAGGGACAGCAAGCCCGGCTGGTTTTCTCCAGCGGGGAGGGCTGAGGCCTCCCACAGCACCGACCCCCCAGTTCCAGGTGAGCTCCCAGGTCGGGAAAAGGAGGATCCCGGGCACAGCTGAGGTCTGTGTGTTTAGGGAGAGTGCACGAGTAAATTGGAGTCCGCGACCAGGCAGAGAACGCGTGACTTGTGCACTTGCTCGGAGACCACAATACTGCTTTGTTTTACGACCCTGAGTGAGACTTTGGCTGTGCAGACTCATTTGGGGAGAGGCAGAGTTGTCTGGCAACGGGGAGACCAGCGGTGGATTTACGTTGCCACCCAACAATGAGACCCGTGAGCTGCATAGATAAGCTGACGCTGCGAGCCCCATACACCTGAAGCGGTGCGCCACGAAGGGCGGACCTAAGCCTGACGCTGCGCGCCCATTAGATGCTGAAGCTGTGCGCCACGGAGGGCGGACCTAAGGCTGATGCTGTGTGCTGCATAAGGAAGCTGAGCCACTGTTCCTTAGAGGACACCTACTACACACTGCTAAGGGACCAACTCAGGAAAGCAACCACATGCAGAGAAAAGGAAAGAACTCAGCTGTGAAAGAAATGGAGGAAAAAAAACGACTAGACATAGAGTTCAAAACCACAGTAATTAGGTTTATGAAGAGGCTGCTAGAAAAGGCCAAGAAACTTAATGAGAACTACACCGAAATAAATAACACCTACAAAGAAATGAACAACGCCTACAAGGATATGAAAAAAGACCAACTAGAAATTAAGCATACACTGACTGAAGCAAAAAATATTATACAAAGACCTAAAAGCAGTCCAGACGACCACAAAAACCAAGTCAAAGATTTGAAATACAAAAAAGCAAAATCCACTCAGCTGGAAAAGCAAGAAGCCAAAAGAGTCCAAAAAATTGAAGATAGTATAAGGGGCCTTTGGGACAATCTTAAGCATACCAACATCAGAATTATTGGGGTGTCAGAAAAAGAGCGAGAGCAAGATAAGGAAAACCTACCAGAAGAAATAGTGACTGAAAACTTCCCCCACCTGGCGAAAGAAATTGACTTGAAAACCTAAGAAGTGCACAGAACCCCAAAATATAGGAATCTAAAGAGGACCACACCAAGACACATTATAATTAAAATGCCAAGAGCAAAAGATAAAGAAAGAATATTAAAAGCAGCAAGAGAAAAACAGTTAGTTACCTATAAGGGAGCACCCATACGATTGTCAGCGGATTTCTCAACAGAAACGATGCAGGCCAGACGGGAGTGGCGAGAAATATTCAAAGTGATGAATAGCAAGAATCTACAACCAAGATTGCTCTATCCAGCAAAGCTGTCATTCAGAATTGAAGGTCAGATAAAGTGCTTCGCAGATAAGAAAAAGCTAAAGGAGTTCATCACCGCCAAACCAATACTATATGAAATGCTGAAAGGTATTGTTTAAGAAGAGGAAGAAGAAGGTAAAAATATACATTATGAACAACAAGCACACATCTATCAACAAATGAATCAAAAAATCAAGTGAATTAACAACCTGATGATCAGGATAAAATGAGGAATAGAACAGAATCATGGACATAGAGAGGGAATGGACTGATAATGCTTGGTGAGAAAAAGGGTGAGGGAAGTATAGCAGGAGACTGGACAAAAATCATGCAACTATGAGAGAGGACAGGGGTGGGGGGGAAGGTAAGGGCAGAGAGTGGATGGGTACTGGGTGGAGGGGAGCTATTGGGGGAAAGTGTAATTAATAATCTGAACAATAAAGATTTAAAAAATAAAAAATAAATAAAATAAATAAAATAAAATAAATAAAAATAAAAAAGAGCCTACTACCTCATGAGGTCAGTTTTGCTCTGTGCTCTGACCATAATATTGATATTTAATGGTAGAGAGTTTTTCTTCGAAGAATGTCAGCCATCCTGAAAGACAGTTCAAAAAACATGTTTGTCAGTCCTGGCTGGTGTTGCTCAGTGGTTGAGCATTAACCCATGATGCAGGAGATCACAATTCGATTCCCAGTCAGGGTACATGCCTGGGTTTTGAGCTCAGTCCCCAGTGGGGGAAATGCAGAAGGCAGCTGATCAATTATTCTCATCATTAATGTTTCTATCTCTCGCTCCTTCTCCTTCCTCTCTCTGAAATCATAAAAGCGTATTTAAAAAAATAATAATAATGTTGGTCAAATTTAGTGGATCAATAGATCTTTGTCACACATAAAAATATCATATAACTTAATACATAATTTATTTACCTCTTGCTTTATATAATCCCTCTTCTCATAACTTCTCACAGTATTTTTCAGAGTCCTGCATATCAAACATTCCATAAAGAGAATGTTGTACACAATGAGAAATGAGTTTCCACACTCAAAGTAAAAATTAATACTGTCTAGAACAGTGGAATGTCACGGCGTGCTATGTATTTACTCATGGTTACAGAACTATTTTTAAGAAATTTGTGTGAAACAAAACATAAAGGTTCAAAAATCACAGACACTCTTCCTTTCTGTGATTTCATCTTCTATTCCTTTATCCCCCTGAGTTGAGACCTTCCGGATGGACCACTACAGAAGCCTTGATGATCCCGGCATAGCCTCCTTCCCCTGGAACCCATCATGTTGCAGTTGGAAGTACAAAAACACCCAAAAGGGCCCAATCATCCAATAGGCTGATTCAACAACAATATATGTAGAAGGTAGATGCTGTACCTCATTTTGCTTTCTCTCCAAAATGTTTAGCACAGCATATTACAAAGAAACTTTTTTATTAAAAGCACTCATTAATTCAACTCTACTCCCAGGAATAGATACTGTGTAGAATACAATGTGTTCAATAACTAATTTTTAAATAAATAAGTATTTTTATTGAACTGATAGAACATATACATCCCTGCCTGTTTAGCCTTCTAAAATAACTAAAATATATACCCCTTGCAAAAATCTTTAATGACTTCCTGCTTCCCTCAGGATGGAATCCTTTCTTTGAATTGGTATTCAAGAATTCCACAAACCACCCTCTTCCTCCACCTGCTTTTTGTCTCTTCCCATTATTCATTTATACAAGGAGATACAGCAGAGTAGAAAGAGCACTGCTTTTGATATCAGAATGGCTACTGGACTGTGTTGGAAACTTGCCTTGATGACTTACTAATGTTTGATATTATAAACTCTTTGAACCTCACTTTTTACTAAAAAAATAATATCTGACAAAAGTTGTAAACATAAGTTAATAATAAAAACGCATGTAACATCGAGCACATTGTATGAGCTTATTACTATTACAATAACTTTCCTTTTTCAATCAGACTGTATACTCTTTACTTTTGTTTAATATGGTCCCCCTGCTAATCTGGAGTAGGAAAAATTCAACCTACTGTCCTTGCACCTAAATTCTGTTCATTCTGTAAGGCCAGCTCAAAAGCTACTGTTTTAGATAAACTTCATATTCAAGTTCAAAGCAGTTGTAAATACTAGGGGTAATCAGCTAGGTAAAGGTGGTCCCAAGACAATGTGATTCAATGAGAAGATTTTACTAGTATCTCAGGGGGGAAGACCAGATAGATCTGTGTTTCAGCACTTTTAAGCTACCAACAAAACTTCAGACTGCAGCTTTAAAGGCTTTAAAAGAAAATCTGTGTGGGGAGGATTGCAAACCTTCTATGAACTCTCCATGACCACATGAGCCCAGAGTTGTTATTCTTCCTCCAGTCATTTTATCACTACTGGGCATTGCTGTGAAGCACATACAGCTTTAGAACATTGATTACTTCTTAAGATATATCCATTACTCCCAAGATTATAAATTCTTTGAGAAGAAATAAAATGCTAGATCCCTGAGGCTCTCTCTCCATCAGTGTCCTCTTACATGGTAGGCACTAAACAAATATTTGATTAACTCATGGATAGATTATTGGATAATGAAATCCTATTTTTTAATGCTAGTTTGTCTGAAAATGTGTTATATTCCACAGGTCATGGAAGCCGAGTATAATTAGAGGTATGTAATTCTGAATGCACAGCTGTCCTGTTGAGTTTTCTAAGTCAATGGTTCTCTACCCTGGATACATAATAAAATCATCTAGGGAGGTTTTGTGTTTTTTTAAATACCAATGCCAAGCCAATTATCAGAGTCCCTAGAGAACCAAAGAACTTGTAACTTTTGAAAACTTCCCAGGTGATTCAAATGTGTATCTGCTGTGTTGCCATATATAATGTGTGCAATAAAACATCTGCATCTCTGGTAATTCCAATGAGTAGCATGAACTGCCAACAGTTCATGACTTTGAGAAAGTCATTGTCTAAGATCTCTTCTGTTCCTATTGTTCCCTGGGCTATAATTATTTAAATTACTACACTTACTTTGTCTTGAATAAGCAGCATATTATGGGTAAATCTCTACGTGATAGTTTCTCTAATTTCGTCAGAAACATACACAGGCATGCACAATTTTTATAATAATAAACGTGTTCTGCTTTTATCACAAATACTGGTATTGTTGTGTGGTTTGGGCATTTATGCTCGCTTAGGTTTTGTAAGAAAGCCACTGACATATTCCTTTTCATTTGTTCCCTTATGAATCAATCCATCATGGAAGTTTATCTAATCCATTCTTTATTAAATTTTTTTATCCTGCACCACTATCTATCCAACACCCTTTCATTCTGATCGGCTTAGCCTTACGGAAAAAACTAATACATGTTAACATGCACAAGAAAAATTACCTCTCTTCTGACCTCAGAGGCTGAAGGTGCAAGCTATATCTGGGTGGCTGATGCCAGATGACTAGCTTGCGACACTTAAGAAGTCCCTCACACCTGTCAAAGGAGGCAAAGACCACAAGAGAGGGGGTGATTCTGACTGAGCAAGTGCTTAGGGGCAAACAATGCTCCCAACTGCTGCTAGCAGAGCTCTAAAAATAAAGCTACAAAAGCATTGGGAAGGCAGAATGAATTCTTAACACTTGTTCTCTTCTATTTTAGTCTATTAAGAAGCAGGTGACCTCAGTAGCAAGCGATGAGTCTTTAACATTCTGTATCCCTCACTTGCAGAAATGATCCTCAGTTATGTCGATCATGACAGAATTCATTCCAGCTGTTTCAAATGCATAATCACAAAGAGAATCTTTTCTAATCTTTCATGACTACTCTCTCATAGGATTACATTCTAAAAGAAGCGTCTTTGATATTCACTTGCCTCTTTTGCTTTGAAGATTTCTTTCACATATACTATAATGGGAAAAGTGTTTATTCCATTGTATGGACTCTTTATCTAAGAAGCAAGAGTTAAAAGTCATTAACTTCTATAGAGAAATAGTAGTTTAAATGTCCTCCATTTAACAGTCACTAGTCTAGATAAAGAAAAACTATAGCCTGCCTAAGAACATACTTAATGACCCAAATACAGTCATCCTTATATTAAATGCTATTTTAAATACCTGGCACCTGCACAGTTCTGCATGAGAAGGCAATATAATTTCGTGGCTGAGAGGAAGTTTGTAATCAGACAGACCAGAATTGTATTTCTATCCCACTATCACTATCTATGTGGTATAGACAGGTTATTCAACTGCTCAGGACCTCAGCTTCATCTTCTTCATCTATAAAAGAGAAAAGTAATATGTGTTGCTGTTTTATAGGGGTTGAGGTCAGAATGAAATAAGAGAGTAAAACACTAGCATACTACCTGATACTTGCCTCTCAATAAATGCTAGCAATAATGTTTATTGCCAACAACAATTTATTATTCAGTAAGTAATGATCAAAAAAATCAAAAAGTATATTATTTAAACTGCTGTTGGCATTATTAAATAGGCATAGAATATTCACATCCAATAACCCAAAATCTCAAAGCTTTTTTTATAAGGTATGTGGACACCATGCCTCTGCCCATTTTTCTGGCATATAGTACAGAGGAGCTAATAGGGGTAGAAAATATCTTGGGAATTATTTTTCCTGAGTAGTCACTAGAGCAACTTTTACATTTTGGTACATTTCTTTCAAGAGATGTCTAACTTTGATAAAAAGTTGAAATTATTTCATAGAAAAGGAAAGTCCCTCAAGGTTTTAAATTCCTTACCTCAAGCCAAAACTAAAACACACACACACACACACACACACACACACACACACACACACACACACACACACACACGCACGCACACACCATCATCTTTATAATAATTGCCTTCCTCCTCTTCTCATCAGAATTAGGATACACAGATGGGTGTTTTACACACATGATGGGACGTGAAAACACAACATGCAAAAAACACTGGCAACACAGTACACTGCAGAGTCTCGGTCGTTTACCCATGATATTGGGTGGATGGTTCACTGGGATCTATGTTTGCTGTCCCTGCCCAGCATCACCAGAGCATCCTACCACATATCACTAGCCTGGGAGAAATGAAAAGTCAAACTCTGAAGTAAGATTCGGGTATGTCTTTCACATCTTAGTAAAGTTGAAAACTTTTAAGTGGAATCACAGTCAAGTCAGGGACTAAATCTCAAACAATGTAACTGACTGAGTTGCCACCCATGCACTGAACACATGAGAAGTAATCTTAAAAGGTAAATGTTGATTTAAAAAAAAAAAATGGCCTCATCCTACCTCCGGGCTCTTGATCATTCGTCCTAGAGACTATTCGGGGCTCCAATGTTTGTATTTGTGTTTCAGGCTCTCTATGCCTGCAACCCTTTCCCTCTGATTTGCTTCTCAAAGATAAAAATCAATTGTTAATCTGCTAAGTTCTAGTTTTATTTTTGAAAAATGTACTAAACTGCTTCTTGCCTTAATCTTTAGACCAGAAAATATCAAATCCGTGATATAAATTTGGAAAATTATGCAGAAGCCTATGTAAAAAAGAAAATACTTGAAATTCAAAAAATCTATTTAGGGAAAAATTATACAACCCCCTCAAGGTTATCAAAACATTTTGTGAAATTCAGGATGAACTAAAACATTTCCCTTGTTGTTTCAGAGATGCAAAATGGGAAGAGGAAAAAGTTCTAAAATGCTTATAAGCCACTTAAATAAGTATTAATATTTGCTAAAAGTGAGATATTTCAATTGTTAAATTACTTTCATGATAACTACTTTATCTTAAAAATTAAAGAAATAATTTATTTAATTAATCCACATATCTATTTGTGTCTGTTTTACAGTCTAAACAGATTTTCAAAGACTTCATTAATATTTCTGAGATAACTTTTCTGTACAGTTCTTAATTGGACATTTTTTGGTCAATCAATGTTATCTTCTATATTCTGAATGAGGAGCCACTTTGATATCTGTGCAAAAGAAACTCTGTATGGACTTATTACTTTTCCTTCTAAAATATCTAACATTTACCTAAAGGAAATGGGTCATCAGCAAGTTTATTCCTACTCATGCCCTGATTTCTCAGCCAAAGAAGCAATGTGTCTGCATTTTCAGGCCTGGGCAGAGGAAGGTCTTCCCAACTCTGCCTGGCTGGCTACACGTGCCCCATGCTTATGACCCCCATCTCTCTGAGGTGCTCCAGAACAATGGCTGATGGGTTTGACTCTAAGACCCCATTATTCCCTAGAAAAATAAATATAAGCTTATCCTATTATGCATAATTTTGAGAAAAACGTACTGAGGTTTAATTCTTTTTTAAATTTCATTAAATTTATTGGGATGGCATTGGTTAATGGGGTCATATAGATTTCAAATGTACATTTCTATGGTACATGCTCTGTATATTGCACTGTATGCCCACCACCCAAAGTCAAATCACCTTCCAACTTCAAATACGTGGCTCGCTTTACCATTAACCACCACCTCGAACTCCCTCCCCTCTGGCAACTAACTACCCTACTGCTGTCTTTCTGTGTCTATGGGTTTCACTTTTATATCCCACATGTGAGTGAAATCATGTGATTCTAAGATCTTTCTGACTCATTCATTTCACTTAGCATCGTATCCTCAAGGTCCATCCATGTTGTCTTAAAATGGCAGTAGTTCATCTTTTCTGATGGCTGAGTAGTTTCCACAGTATATATGTACCATATCTTCTTAATTATAATCATAACACTTGTAAACACAAAATACTTTAGAAAAAAATAATAAAAATAAAATAAAGCTTTAAGATAGTACATGTAAATGATCAAATGTTAAATATTGTTATAATTATCCTAGAAATTATATAAGGTGCAATCTTGTTCTATTAACTTTGTTTCTTCAAGGATTAACATATCGCCTGGGCCACATAGAGTATTTTATTAATTTTATCAATGAGTGTCTATATATGCATATGGTATATATGCATATATTATAGATATACATAGATATAATGAGACTCTAAATTGAATTATGTTATTAATGAGGATATATTATCATGAATAACATTTATAACTTACTTTACTCTAACCCAGTGGCCGCCAAACAGTGGCTCGCGAGCTACATGCGGCTCTGGCCCCCTGAGTGTGGCTCTTCCACAAAATACCACAGCCTGGGCGAGTCTATTTTGAAGATGAGGCATTAGAAGTTTAAGTTTAAAAAATTTGTCTCTCAAAAGAAATTTCAATCATTGTACTGTTAATATTTGGCTCTGTTGACTAATGAGTTTGCCAACCACTGCTCTAACCCATCATTCAGAATTTTACCCAATAAAATACTAGAATAATAAACCAAGATATAATTGTAACTAAGTCACCACTTTATAATCATAGCATACAAACGCTGGTGTCTACACTAGATGGTATCTAAACTGCTTTTCAAATACAACATGCATTCAGAAAAAGCAAGGTTCTGAAAAAGAGGCCAACCACCAACCTTCATGGCAAGTTAAATGTTACACAGATCCGACATATTGGCTTAGTGGGGGAAATGAATAGTATAATATCACATGTCAATATTGTGCTCTGCAATATCAATGTATTCACATATACTGGTAGTGATAAGGAAATGGAAACTGAGACATCAAGCATTGTACACCTGGGCCCATGTCTAGCACAAAAAACGAAGTCACAAGTGACCCTGCACACGTTACAGAGCTCGCTAAATGAAGCATCAAACAGAGAAGGAAAAATAGTGGGAAAACCTGCCAAACATAATGCCAGACAATGAAACATTGAGTAGTAATTTGTGGGAAGCAAGGGTAGCAACGAACATTAAAAGCAGGAATCAGGCATTCTAATCCAGAGAGAACAGAGTGAAAAGAGTGTCAAGCCCTGAAAGAGAATATGTACAGTATTGATTCAGCCTCTAAGAGATTTTGATCCATTCCAGAGAGGTGTATGTGTCCAGCATGTTTAGTATAAAAATGTTTTCTTTAAAAAGGTGAACACAGTAGCCGAGACCGTTTTGGCTCAGTGGATAGAGCGTCGGACTGCGGACTGAAGGGTCCCGGGTTCGATTCCGGCAAGGGCATGTACCTTGGCTGCGGGCACATCCCCAGTAGGGGGCGTGCAAGAGGCAGCTGATCGATGTCTCTCTCTCATCGATGTTTCTAACTTTCTATCCCTCTCCCTTCTGCTCTGTAAAAAATCAATAAAATATATTTTTAAAAAATAAAAAATAAAAAATAAAAATGAAAAGGTGAACACAGTACTAACACTAATAGCTCCAAGTGAGCCTGGCCTCTGATTCTACAAGACAACACACCCTGGAGTGTACACCTCTGGGAAATTGTGTGTTTAATGCATTTGGTATAGCCAACATTTGTATCTATAATCACATCATTAACATCCTAAAAATGTACATATTAACAAACTCATACTATTCCAACTTAAGAGATCCCAAAGTGAAAGTACTATAACCACATTATGTTATTTTAGAAGAAAAAAAACTTTCCAAATTAGCCTCTTTTTTAAAAATATACAATCTTTAAAAACCTAAGGGTTCTCTTTATTTCTTGGGAAGTTTATGTGGCAAGAATCATGCTATTCACCCGTCACACATTTTCCAAACCTGGAGAAAATCCATTGATGCCATGCCAAAGAAGAAAGAGTACAGGACAAAACACCAGATATAAGTGTCTCTTTGTAGGAGAAGGCTAGAAAAACTCCACAGACCTGACGTCTGGGAATGTCATATAATTACCTGGAACTTTTGCCTAAAAGACAACCTACATTGAGTATATTAGGGAGTATAAATAGAGCATTCATCAGTAAGTGTTCTAAAGGAATTATTTTTACTAGTAGGAATGTCTCATTGAAAATGAAACCACTGTAATAACTATATATGATGACAATATGCTCCAGCAAGGCCTTAAATGACTAAATGGGATATCATGAGCATCCCAATAGGGGAGGGAGTCTGTGCTGGAGTTTCCATTAACAAAGTACCTCAAACTGGGTGGCTTGGAATAACAGACACTTGTTATCTTATAGTTCTGGGGGCTAGAAAACCAAGATCAAGGTGTCAGTACGGCCAGGCTCCTCTGGAGGCACTAGGGAAGGATCTGCTCTAGGCTCTGGTAGTTCCTTGGCTTGTGGCAGCACAATTCCACTCTTCTCGTGGTGTTCTCCTTGTGTGCGTGCGTGCGTGCGTGCGTGCGTGTGTGCGTGTGTGTGTGTGTGTGTGTGTGTGTCTGGGCCCAAATTTTCCTTTCTTAAGGTTCATTTGCCATATTGGGTGAGAGCCCACCTTACCCCTGTATGTCCTAATCCTAACTAATTGTATCTGCAGAGACCCTATTTCTAAATAAAGGCACATACCCTCTGAGATTCTGGGGGTTAAAATGTCAACGTATACATTTTGGAAAAGCATATGTCAACCCAAAGGGACTCAAAAACCAATCTCAGGTAATGAATAAATCAGGTTGTTCTTCATATTAATGGTTTGCATAACTTAATAATTCACAGCTACTTAAAAATTTTAAACTGCTGTTGGGGAATATATAGCAAATATCTCATTTTTTAAAGGCAATTAAAAGAAAAAATATATCCAGAATATGAAGGTGAAAAAAAACACAAGTGTTTCTAAGTCATTTTAATGTATCTACAATCCAGGCATATGTATAGAAGTTTATTAATACTCAAAATTTCCACTATATGTTTCATATATTAGTTTTTTAATGTAATCTAAACTTCCTAACGATGACACCATAAACTGGATTACACCGTACAACATACTTATAATCTAGGCTGAACACAAGATAAACATATAATTTGTTATCTGAACCTGGATACTTTTGAGAGTGAAAGGTCATTATTAGGATGGATAACAGGCAGAAACCAAAAGGGTCCTAGTCAAACCCAACACGAGAGCTAACAAAAGGAAAAGCTGGGCTGAAATAAAATGCTGGTCATTACAGAAGACTTTTTACCATATTTGTCTGTAGTAGAAAAAGGGAAAGACAGGAATTATTATGCTCATGTATGATTATTGAATACTTAAAGAAGGAAGAAAATGGGTGGAGATGCACTAGATTTTGCATCCAGTGAAAATGAAATATATTTATGTTTTGTTAACAAAATGGTTAAGTGTTAGAGAGGTATCAGAGAGAGGACAACAGGAAAAGGAGACACAAAAATGGATCTTTCTAGGCTCTCCTAAGTCAGCTAGATTAAGATGAGTCTGAAATACTTTAAGAGTCTCGTTTAAGCCCAATCAACTAAAAAGATAAAATAGGTATTATTTCTTTGCAGATTGGAAAACAACAGGCAGAGAAATCACTCCTTGATCTTGGGCCAGAGATTTTGTTTTCCATTTTCCCTCCTGTAATAGCATTCCTTTCAAACTAATGCACCAGGATTACTGTTTCTACACTACACCACGTTGAATTGTCATTCTTGTAAGTACACTGTCCTAAAAGAGAATGAAGCAGCATGTAGCTCATCTCCATTTACAGTGCAAGTAGATGAGCAGAAATGCCTGGTATTCTTTTCATACTCATCAAGATATTTTTGGTGTATGATCAGTCCAGACCAGCCCTATAAAATTTCAAAGTGCCATAGACAGAACACTATACCAGTACATCTACAAATAATGCTTTGACGTAGAATAAGTTTGTCCCAACAGTGCTCGTATTGTTTGGGAGATGGGGGTCATGGGGGAGGTTTCTGTTCATTATTTACCTCTTTAAAAAATGGAGTCCTTTCAGCCAAGAAAATCTTCATTAGTTTACTACACAGCTTTCCCAGGTGAAACAAACACCCCTAACAAGAGTGTCTATATTAATTACAGTTTGCCCACAGGCCACCCTGGCAACTGTCCAGCATTTCTGGTACCCATGAAGCATTTTATGTCTTGTGCACAAGGACCAGCTAGATTGTCTCATTTCTGCTCAAACCCAGCAGGAAAGAGCAGACAGCAGTATACTTCCATCACAGATATGTCCCACTGCAAAATCTTCCTTCAGGAAACTCACTGATCTCTAGGAACAGAAGTTTACCCCTGTACATCTGACTATATGCTACATAAATTATACTTCTTGCTTCACCAAGCACTAAATTTAACAGTTACATTTAGAAAATATTTTGAACTGGCCAATTTACCTTTCTTAAAAGCATACTTGTCAGGGATTAATTAATACAACTCATTGTTGTGACAAAATGTTTGCAAAATACAAACACCACATAAATATTTTGGGAATGAGGCAGATAGAGACACCACTGGCAACAGGAATACATATCACAGTTCAATTGGTTATGCAATTTACATTTAGGTCAGTGGTTCCCAACCAGGGCTGGTTTTGCACCACAAGAGACATTTGACAATATCTGCAGTTATTTCTTATTGTCATGTCTTGGAAGGGTTACTGGTAGTGACCAAGGACAGAGACAAAGGATGCTAGTAAACACCATACAGTGCATATGACAGGCCTCCATAACAAACAACTGTCTAATTCAGAATGTCAGCAGTTCCAAGCTTGAGCAAGCTAACCTAGATTATGTGAAAAATTTAGTGGCTTTTTATAAAATCTTGGTGGTAACATTATCTTTCCTTGGTGTATTTTAATTAACTTCAATAGTTATTTTCCGTCAAGTTTCTATAATTTGGTTTTTCTAAAATTATGAATTGTTAGCAAATACTATAAAAGTATGGTTAAAGGCAAATATTATGAAATTAAAATATAATAGTCTAGTGCCCATCATGGTGTGTCTGAATTTAGGGGAGACCAGGGATTGATAAGAAATATAAGTGAGTCTAACTGAATTGCATCTCATATTAAGAATTCCAAAGGCCTCTTTTTTTCCAGTTTTCACCCCATTACCAACTCATGATTTTCTTTTCTTTATAAAATAAAGCACTGCTTTTAACCCGCTACTCATAAAGGCCAGAAACAGAACGACTCTTGTTGTGAGATAAGAGCATGAGAAAAGCATTCAGAAATGTACCCAATTGGATGTAATGAGTAAATGAAGCTCCATCGCTTAAAAAAAAGAATTATCTTCTCTGTGATATGTTTTGTGGAATAACTGCTTTAGTGTTTTTATGTCCTTGTTTCCTTATTTTATACAACAATTTTGCAGAGTCCTTGTCTTTGATACATTTGTAGTATGTGTATGTGGAACAAATTTTCAATCTTCAATGTAGAATGACATAATGTAGAAACATCAGAGCAGAAAAAAAATATCAGGCCACACTTCTTCCTTCGAGTGCATATTCTTCAAAACATCTCTCCTTATTCTAACATTTTATGCCTCTTAATCTACCAGACTGCTATTCCATCGGTATTCTTATAAAATAGCACTCTTGCTTTATTATAAAACTAGAAGTTCAGTGCACAAAATTTGTACACTCAGCGGGAGGGGGGTCTCTCAACCCAGTCTGTGCCCTCTCGCAGTCCAGGGAGATGTCTGACTGACAGCTTAGGCCCACTCCAGTAGGGCATTCTTGGTGCTACTGTAGAGGCAGGAGAGGCTCCTGCCACTGCTGCTACTCTGAGGGGAGTTTCCCCTATGGGAGCACACTGACTATCAGGGGGAAGTTCCTGAGTTGAGCATCTGCCCCTGGTAGTCAGTGCGTGTCATAGCAACCCATTGTTCCCCTGTTCAACTGATTTGCCTATTAGCTTTTTATTATATACTAGAAGCCCGGTGAATAAAATTTGTGCACAGGGGCTGGGGATATCCCTCAGCCCAGCCTGCACCCTCTCTAATCTGGGACCTCTCAAGGGATGTCCAACTGCCCATTAAGGCAAGATTCTTGTAGGATCGGGCCTAAACAGGCAGTCAGACATCCTTCTCGCAATCTAGGACTGCTGGCTCCAAACTACTCACCTGCCTGCCTCCCTGATTGCCCCTAACCGCTTCTGCCTGCCAGCCTGATCACCCGCTGAACACTACCCTGCCAGCCTAATTGATGTCTAACTGCTCCCCTGCCAGCCTATTTGCTCCCAACTTCCCTCTACTGCTGGCCATCTTGTAGTGGCAATCTCGTGTCCAGATGGGGGCCTGATCTTTGACCACGTGGGGGCAGCCCTCATGTGTGTTGGAATGATGGTCAATCTGCAAATTACTCTTTTATTAGATAGGATAGAGGCCTGGTGCATGGACGGGAGCCAGCTGGTTTGCCCTGAAGAGTGTCCCAGATCACGGTAGGGGTTCCCTTGAGACATGGGGCAACCTGGGTGAGGGGCCCTGTGGTGGTTTGCAGGCCAGCACACCCCCCAGCAACCCAAGTGGAGGCCCTGGGATCTGGGATTAATTTATATTCTACAATTGAAACTTTGTAGCCTGGAGCAGAGCCAAGCCTTCTGCTCGCTCCATGGTGACAGCCATTCCTATTGGGACATTTACCTTCTATAATTGAAACATTGTACCCTAGAGTGGAGGCTTAGGCACTAGAGCTGCAGAATCATGGCTTCCTCCATCACCCAGGCAACCCTAGCCTCTGCTCTCGCCAGCTCCTTGGCTGTGGCCATTTCTGTTGGACTATATTTTCTATAATTGAAACTTTGTAGCATTAATTGGAGGCCTAGGCTTGCAAGAGCAGGTAGAAAGCTTGGCTTATTCCATTGCCAGGCAAACCCAAGCCTCCTCCTGCTCTCAGTGGCCGCAGCCATCTTGGTTGGGGGTTTATTTGCACAATTTGCTCCTGATTGGCTGATGGGCGTGGCTATGGTGTGACTTGATCAGAGGTATGGTCAATTTGCATATTACTCTTTTATTAGATAGGAAGACTAGAGGCCTGATGCACGAAATTCATGCAAGGGGAGGGCAGGTGGTGTGTCTCTGCACAGCCTGCACCCTCTCCAACCTGGGACCTCTCAAGGGATGTCTGAATGGTAGCAGCCATTTCTCTTTGGATATTTATCTTCTATAATTGAAACTTTGTAGCCTTAAGCAGAGGCCTAGAGTGACCAGAGCTGCAGAAACCTGGTTTCCTCCATCGGCAGGGCAACTCTAGCCTCTGCTCTCTGCAATTTCTGTTGGGTTATGTATCTTCTATAATTGAAACTTTGTACCTTGAGTGGAGATCTGAGCCCAGCCAGGGTGTGTGGAAAGCTTGGCTTCCTCCATTGCCAGGGAAATCCAAGACTCCTTCCTGCTTTCTGTGGCTGGCAGCCATCTTGGTTTGGGGTTAATTTGCATATGACTCCTGATTGGCTGGTCTGCATGGCTTGTGAGTGTGTTGGAGATACAGTCAATTTGCATATTAGTCTTTTATTAGACAGGACATCACATATCCATAGTTGGTCTTTACTGACCATGCTTAACTTGTCATCACATTATTACGTACCACTAATATCTAACTTAATGACTTCTTTAGAATAGTATCTGAGGTTCTAAAGCATAGTATCTGAATCTAGAGAGAAAACCCGAAGAGATCATTCTCTCAAAACTTGTTCTATGACTATGCCCAAACACTGGTGAACAAACTTCCAGAAACAGATCATCCAGATAGTTCTCTTCTGACATGGTGTTTGGCAGTTGCAATCAGGAGTCAGGACAGAACTACAGAAAACCCTTCTTTAAAATACTGTCTGCATTTATATGGCCTACACACTAGGGACTTATCTGTGCTTATTAACTCCCATTAAAATGATGCCACTAGAAAGATTGCTTATCTAATGGCTTCAGAAAGAAGAGTTCTTCTGAATATGTTCAATGTGGCTGTTTGGAGGATAAAAGCAGAGATCTGACCAACCAAGGACGAGCTTGGGGACACCTGATCCACTGGAAAATTAGTAGATAAATGTAGAATAGGGAGGAAGCAGATAGACACAAAGCCACATTTCAACAGAGTTGGTGACAGCCTCCTACACTACTAAATATAATGGCCATGTCACTTCCCGGGTGCTCCTGGAGGTAGGGCTGGCTCAGAACTGATCAGATCACATATGTATAGACATGCCTTAAATTACGATCTAATTAAATCTGAGGGTGGCCAGGAATGCGAGTAACACAAAGAGTTTCATTTCCAGATCATATGATGTCAACAGAATAATTTCATGGATAATCTGGAGTCAAGGTCCTGGCCTCATAAAAACTGCAAGATGCAGCAAAGGTTTTGGTTGCCTCACCCACATATATTTTCTTTAAGCGTGTTTTCCCTTTCTGTTGCTCATGTAGCTTGAAGAAAAAAGGCTTAACCAACCCCAAAACAAAGCTACTCACAAAGAAGATAATGCTTTACTTTTACTTGTGAGGTTTATAAAACAGTGACATCCTATTTTAAATTCTCTGCCATATTTTTGGCAAAATTGAAATATAATAAATTAATATGTTCAAGTATGAGGGCCATCTTGCCAAGATGTTTTAAATATGTACATATAAATGTAATGATAATTAATATTTTATTTCAATAATTAACTACAATGGTTACCAAGGTAGGACAGTTTCCACTAGTAAGATTTCAGCAGATTTCTTAGAACCATAGCCACTGTAATGTTGTAAATTACACATTCTCTTTCGTGAAGCGGATTTTTCACTACATAGAAAGAACTATAATTCTTACTATGTAAGATCCATGAAGTTATGCTATAAGGAAATTTATCAATCAAGTATTTTTTGTGAGCTCATCCTAAAAAGCACTTACTTAGATGGCCAATTTAGCAAGACTTTATCTAGTACTGTCCACATTGGCATTGTTCCTTGTCTGACATCCTATTAGCTCGGAGATGCAGCATCTTTATAAAAAGATCTAGCGTAATTTTATTAGCTTTAAGTGACCCACCTAACAACAGATTAAGAATGCTTCAAGAGAGTCTTAAAACACATAAGTTCTAATTTTCTTAGGAAACTAATCTATCTCAATAGTCTGCAAAACTCTGCCCATGAGACAATTGTTCAGGAATAAGTATATAGTGATAGATACAACTCAGAAGAGACTGCATGGAAAGACATAAAATAAAGAGCTCACAACCTTGATGTTCCCATCTATTGCTATAACTTAACATGCCTCAGTTTCATTAGGTAAAATCCTACATGCAATTTGAGAACATCTTTGCTACTGGCTGTCAGAAAAATCTCCAGTCAAACCAGGAGAAAACAACAGAAAGAGATTCTGTCAAGAAATAAATATTTTTGTCATACATTTCAGTTACAATGAGTACAGATACTTAAGGAGAAATCAGGGTCTCCAAAATAAAAAAGTTTTGCAATTCTCAATACTTATTAAGTGAACATGTGAAACTCTCTTAGAAAACATTTGTCTTTTGCAAGAGTCATATGTTTGATTCTGGATGTGTTTCAATCCAGTGAGAATGACATACTTTTATACTTTGCAGACACTATCCGAGCTGAGATATCAACAGATTTTTATACAATCTTAATCTCATAGGCCAAGTACACTTTATTCAGATATTTTTTTAAAAGGTGTAAAAAAATGCAACTTGCCTCAGGTATGGCAGTCCTTCCTTCCATTGCAGTGCCAAGATACCATATTTGTTCTACTTACAGCAAGCATTTAGACTCATTGGAAAATGAAAACATACTAAAGAGAATACACTAAATATCAAATTGCTTGTAAATAAGATAAAATTATATTCAGAAATTATACATGTAACAATCTGAAATAGGCAGCTACTTTCAAACAAAAACATTATGATTACTTTGAGGAAAAGGTCATAGTTATCCAATAGCCTAAACCAAAAATTTAGTTTAGGCATATCATTTTTAAAGACCACTTAATGAGAAAAATCTATATTTTAGAGTTTTTTTATTCATTTTCAAACTGAAAACAGTAATTTGGTTACCTTATGTAGTCAAATCAATTAAACTAAGGCTACTCTAGTTGAACTCTGCTGATCTGGCTCAAGAAAAGTATAGAAATAGAGTGTTTAGACTTTTATAACTGTTCAAAAAAGTAATGATATGACTATTAAATCTTATTATTTTAAAACACTAGTATCCCAGTGCATGAAATTTGTTCCCCGAGGGGGGGTGTGGGGGGGAAGGGGGAGGGTGAGAAGAGGTTGTCCCTCAGCCCAGCCTGCACCTTCTCTAATCTGGGACCCCTTGAGGGATGTCTGACCGCTGGCCTAGGCCCAATCCTTGCAATCTGGAATCACTGGCTTCTAACTGCTCATCTGCCTGCTTGCCTGATCACCCCGAACAACTCTGTCTGCTGACCAGCTCACCCTCAACTGCCCCCCACCAGCCTGATTACCCCCAACTGCCCTACCCTCTGGGCCTGATTACACCTAACCACCCCTGCCTTGACCCTGCCACCAAAACTTTGTCCAGAATAATGTCCAGAAGGTCTCCCAGTCTAATTAGCATATTACCTTTTGATTAGTATAGACGGTTCAGCCCTGGTCGGTATGCTGCAGTGGTCAGGGCATCAGACCACAAACCAAAGGATCACAGGTTTGATTCCCAGTCAAGGGCACATACTTGGGTTGAAGGTTCAATCCCTGTACCTGGTGAGTCGGGGCATGAGCAGAAGGCAACTAATAGATGTATCTCTCCACATTGATGTTTCTCTGTCCCTTGTTCTCTCTTTCTCTCCCTCACCACCTCCCTCCATTCTACTCTCTCTAAAAAATCAATGGAAAAAATATTCTTGGGTGAGGATTGACCACAAATAATAATAAGAAGAAAACATGGTTTTAAATTACACTGTACCATTAATTGATTTTCATTGTTCCACAAAAATATACATTTGTAATGAATATGAAATTTACAAAAAAAAAAACAAAAAAAAAAAACCTCTATTCCTTTAGGACAGTTTAAATGTGAAAAGCACTGAACTAGACAATTATTCTGACAGAATACCCAGGTGTTAGAAAATTAATTAATGCTAGTGGTATAACAAGACAAATTCTGAACAAATTGGGTACCTATAAACAGGATAAGGAGGGCACTCTTTTTAAAGTAAACTTACTAAGTACCCCGTACTTAAGAATTTGAAGAAGCGTTTTATGATAGAATTTTCTTTGTAAACAGAAGCCATAGCTATCCTCCTAAATCTATATACTAAGGATAAGGGATATACGATGCTTTTTCCATTACATGAACATTTCTGCATTAATACTTTATAATTGGGGTATTCGTTGTGGATATGCATAAAAAACAGATGCAGGTTAGGATTTTACAAAATCACCTAGTTTATACAGGCAGGGAAATGCACATAATTTCAGGAGAAACTTGAAATACAAACCTTAATTTGGAAGTAATTTAATCCTTTACATTTCAAAAGAGTTCTCTTACAATCTTTCTATACAGTGTTGGCAATAATTGTGTCAACTGACTTACACCACAGCAGGGAGAATTTTTTTCTTTGTAGAGGATGAAAAGTTCAACTAACACTAGGAATGAGCTGTTAATGAGCTCTTGGAATTTACTTTCCTTACAGGATAGGTCAGTACCAAGGTAGCTGAGCACAATTTTCTGGAGGCAAAAGGATGAGAAAGCATCTGACTGCTTCAGAGAATTGTCAGTGCTTCTGAACATCTAAAGTAGCAAGCAAATGAGTATTCTTATTCATTTTCTAATTTGGGGTGTTTCTATGATGGTTGTCTAATAATAAAACCTGTGGGAGGAAGAATAATAAGAGGGCTCCCATGTATCATCCACTCTGGGGGTGGGCAGGAGGGTAGGTGGGAGGGATAGGACCTGTGATTATATAGAAAAATCACTCCCATGACTGGGATATGTTATATGGCCAAAAGTAAAGGGATTCTGTAGATGAAAGATCCCAAATTATTTGATTATCAGATCATCAAAAGGAAGATTATCATGGGTGGTCTACTTAATTAGTTGAAAGTCCTTAAAATAGAGACTAAACAAGAGATTTTCCTGCTGGCCTTTGAGAAAGAAGTGGCCATGTTGTGAGAGGACCTTTGAGAGGGCACCATGAGGAAAGGAAATTTGAGGGGCCTCTAGCAGCTAAGAAGAAAGGGAAGTATAGTGAACGTATTCCTAAAACCACAAGGGAGTATTAACAACCACATAAGCTTTAAAGAAGAGTGAAAGTAGCCCCAGTAAGAAATGCAGACCGACCCCTTAGTGCAGCCTTGAGAAACCCAGAGTGAAAGATCCAGCTAAGCCATGGCTAGGCTCCTCACCATGGAAACTAGGAGAAAATAAATGTTCATTGTTCTAAACTATAAAGTCTGTGGCAGTGTAATACACAACATGGAAAATGCCAAAATGAAATAAATGAATGAATCTAGATTACTGAATTCTAAACAAGTGACATATCCTATCTATCGATCTTCATATAAAATGTCTTTATGAAGATTCTGTCTAGTTTGTTTTCATTCCCTTACTTTAAATTAGTGGTCAGTCTTGTATCTTTTTTGTATAATTTGATTGACATCTTTATTTTTTTCATAAATATTGAGGATTTAAGTTTTCCTAACTTCTCATAGAATCATGACATTTCACTGGGCGGAAAGCTAATCAACTGGGCACAAGCAAAAGCCACACTTTATGTGATTCTGTGCACACTTCCAAACTTCAAAATGAATGAGTTCTAATACGAAGTCTTCTTGAAGAATTTGAGTTAATATTTTGATATTTTAACAGTTTAATTAGTTTGTACTCTTTTCTTAGAAACTCTATAAAATACATTTATTCCTCATGGTAAGATATATGTTTGTTGCTCATCTTTAAAAAAAAAAAAGAGTACCATTCTATGTCTGTCACACAAGTATCACAATCACTCTTCCTCATAAAATGTTACCAAAGAATGTACCCTGTCTAGCTAGTGGCAGACAAATAGGAACTCAGATTACCTGCCTCCACTAAATTCTGCTTCTATGCAAATTATATTTAAGTAGAGGCCCGATGCATGAAGATTCATACAAGAATGGGCCTTCCTTTCCCTGGCTGCCAGTATCACCTTTGCGCTGGCCAGAGTCACCTTTTCACTCCAGCCTGGAGCTGCCTTCCCACCTTTCCACACTGCCCAGAGGCCTGGAGTGGCTGGGACAGTGCAGAACGCCTGCCCCACCCCCGGCCACTCACTGCCTGTATACGCAAATTAACCTTCCATATTTGTTGGGTTAATTTACATACTCATTCCTGATTAGCTGGTGGGCATCGTGAAGTTACAATTTGCATCTTACTCTTTCATTTATATAGAAAAGTGCTTTCTATGTTATCAGTGCTTTACATGAATTAACATTCTTAATTCTGGTGAAAGCCTTATATGGCTTTATCAATGAGAAGATACATTTGCTCAAATTACCCAGCTAATAAATTACAGAGCTGAGCTTTGAACCCATACTTTACCCAACCAAGCAAGTTCTATGAGAAAATTAAGCCCTACTGTTAAAAAAAGACTCATTTTTAAGAATTAGATGCTCTCCATGAACCATTTTTTGAGAGAACTTAAAAAAGAGCCACTCAAATCATTACCTGTATTCTGTGGTTCAAAAATGATGAAATCTGGTTAGAAAGACTAAAGCCTCCTCACATACAAAGGGTGAGGAATGTCCAGCCCATGAAATCATTTGGTCTGGTCCTGTTAATGAAACTACAGGCAGGACTCAAAATTCAATAAATTTAGGAGCTTTTTTTCATAGCAACATAAATTTATATTAAACAAATCATAAATCTCCAAATGGCCCATGGCAGAAAAAAGGTTCCCCACCCCTATTATAAATAACCACCTGTTAGAACTCTAAGTACTTCCCAACATACCAGATTATGTACCTTCAGTCCTCAGAACTTCCAAGACAGACTAGAATGGTTCTGGTTTTGCTCAAATTTCTACAACATGCTTACTAGCACTTTTGGGGAGCAAGTTGAGCAATATGGTATCACTGTGGGGTTTGAAAGATATAAAAGAGAATTATCACAAGACTGAAAGTGGGCAAAGAAATTAAAACTATAATCAGAAAGTAAAAATCCTATCCCAATGATTTATACATGACAGCTTTCTAGATACTAAAAAGCATTTTCAAGTTTTATAATGTCTTCTAAATGTGTTCTACATACATATAGCACGTCTGAATTTATGTGCATGTTTCACTAGTGTTTTATAGTATTTTCATGTCATATAAATTATCTTCTCTAAAAAAAGAAAAACATGCAAACTGACCATACCTCTGCTATGCCCACATGCCACGCCCACCAGCCAATCAGGAGTGAGTATGCAAGCTAATCCAACAAAGATGGCGGTTAATTTGCATATTTAGGCACAGAGCAAAGACTGAAAACAGTGTAGAAGAAAGCCAAGTACTGCAGAAGGGAGCAAAGGTGTGGAAAAGCAAGCACGGTGGCAGTGAAGGGAGGGAAGCAGGTGGCGTGGCAAAGACGGCCTCAAAAAGCCCTATTCTTTTCTTTTTTCTTTTTTTAACCAGAAAGCCCTATTCTTACAGGAATCTTCCTGCAACGGACCTCTAGTCTATCCTATCTAATAAAAGAGTAATATGCAGATTGACCATCACTCCAACACACAAGAGGACTGTCCCCATGTGGTCAAAGATCCTGCCCCCATGTGGACACAAGATGGCCACCACAAGATGGCCATCAGAGGAGGGCAGTTGTGGGCCATCAGGCCAGCAGGAGAGGACGGTTGAGAGGGAACAGGCCTTCAAGGAAGGGCAGTTGGGAGCGATCAAGCATGCAGGGGAGGGCAGTTAGGGGTGATTTGGCTGGCAGAGGAGGGAAGTTGGGGGCAAACAGGCTGGCAGGGGAGCAGTTAGACATCAATTAGGCTGGTAGGGAAGTGGTTAGGGGGTGATCAGGCTGGTAGGCAGAAGCTGTTAGGGGCAATCAGGGAGGCAGGCACGTGAGCAATTTGGAGCCAGCAGTCCTGGATTGTGAGAAGGATGTCCGACTGCCCGTTTAGGCTCGATCCCAATCGAGCCTAAACGGGCAGTCGGACATCCCTCGAGGGGTCCCAGATTGGAGAGGGTGCAGGCTGAGCTGAGGGACATCCCCCGCCACTCATGCACAAATTTTGTGCACCAGGCCTCTAGTGTATATATAAAAGCCTAAGCAACCCTTCAACAGGTAGCTATGACATGCACTGACCACCAACGGGGCAGATGCTAAATGCACAGGCATGAAACATGAGACAGACTGATGAATCTCAGAGGAAAGGGGAGGGGAAGGATAGGAAGAGATTAACCAAAGATCTTATATGCATACTAGAGGCCTGGTACATGCATATGTGCACAGTGGAGTCCCTCGGCCTGGCCTGAGGGATCAGGCTGAATCTGGGCAATGGGCCTCCAACATCCTTGAGGGGTTCCAGATTGCTAGAGGGCACAGACCAGGCTGAAGGACCCCACAAATCCATACACCAAGCCTCTAGTGTTTATATATTATATAATGTGCTGTACTACTATGTTATATAATACAATATATATTTTATGTATTATCCTGGAATTAGGGTGGTGGTTCTAGAGGAAACAGGAAAAGAAAACAATATATATCCTGAGCAGTCTATTGACTCCCTATTTTAGAACCCATACATATTATGAGTACAGAATCCCAGGGGCCAATGGACTTTACTTGTGGAAAAATCAGAAGTAGTAGAATCAAATGCAAGGCTTGCAAACTTCAAACCACTGCCCACCCCCACCCCTAAACCCCCATCACAGTCATTTACACCCAGGGACTCAGCTGGCATTTAGACACCACACAGACAGGTTGTGTCACATCTGATAACTTAAGGAGATAAATGGACCTCATCTAATTATCATGCATGGTTGGCTCTGTGATGAGTTACCATTCCCCTATGTTTATTTATTACCATTGAGTATTGATATAAATTTTAAACAATTACTCACTGGCAGACCTTGACACGATGTACATCAATCCCATGGGAACTGAGCTACACATGCACAATAAAAATTTACCTCAGGAAAATTAATTCTGATTTCTACATTCACACTGACAGGAAAATCAGATGTGTTGAGAAACAACCACGCTTAAATGTTTAATTTAGAGCCATGAGCATAGCCCCCATTGTGCCCATCCTTCGGCAGCTTCACATAGCCCATCCGTTTGTCTCTCCTAACATTTTCACAAATGCAAATTTAAGCCACTTCTAATAGCATGTCATAGCAAAGACGGGTTGGTATTTTTAAAGTGACAAACATCATAAGACTATTACACATGCTTCTCTGTGGCAAATGTCAAAAAGGCAGGTTCCTGGTACTTGAAAACTTACTGCTTCGATGGTTATTACCAAGTTTTACTCATTAGTCATCGGATTAATGTATAGTATCATCAAAATATCTCTTTCCTCCACGAATTGATTAAAAATGTGCAGCAGACATATTAACTTTTTAAAATATATTTTATTGATTTTTCACAGAGAGGACAGGAGAGGGATAGAAAGTCAGAAACATCAATGAGAGAGAAATATGGATCAGCTCCCTCTTGCACACCCCCTATTGGGGATGTGCCCACAACCAAGGACCATGCCATTGACCAGAATCGAACCTGGGACCTTTCAGTCTGTAGGCCGATGCTCTATCCACTGAGCCAAGCCGGTTTCGGCATGTTAACTCTTTTTATTTCTACGAAGAGTGTGTGTAAAAGGCTGACCTGCATTTATACTGAAAAGTGAGGGGTGGGGTTAAATGAGTGTGGCTCATCATCAGTTGGATGAAGCAAATGAAAACTGGCCTTTTCAGTATGCTCTGACTTCTGTGTTGGTTGCTAAAAGTGCAACTGGTCTCAATTTTATTCTTCTGTGCTCTCCCAATTAGGAGAGTTGTCTGGAATCGTTTCTATAAACATCATGGGCAGATCACCTTAACTTTCAAACATTTTGACTCGAAACATCTTTGTTTGATAATGAGAGGTTATCAGCGTCAAGGTTATAACTTTTTAAGAACAGATTCAACCTCCAGTGGCACAGTGATAGCACAGGTGCTGGCTGACATGTCAGATAAAACATAGAGTCCTTTATGGTTCTGTTCTCTCCAGGGTCTCTTTTAGGACACAGGTCATCCTTAACCTAGAGACAAAACATTTCACTCTCTCAAATTCACTGCATACTAGAGTCCCCTCTTCATGATTAAGGCCACAGAAGCTTTACAAAGAGATACTTTTAAGGCCTGATAAGCATTCCTTTCCCTCTTCATTTCAGGTTTTCCTCATGGCCCAAATGATATATTAGCATACTAATCTAGCTCACTGAATCTTAGTCATCTCTTCATGATTTCTTGAAGGCAGAAAAAAATCACGTGATACAAATACTAAAGCCTGGTCAATAAACAACCCTTCCAAATTCCCCATGCATCTTCTTATTTGACCCTCATGGTATAACAGTGTGATTCTGGATCTACTTAAAGTTACCCTTGTTCTGCAGATGGAGAAGTTGAGACTTGGAGCTAGTTCTGCTCTGTTTACATTGACTCCTTTCCCCTCAATATCATTGCTGAGATATTCAGTAGGCCACAGCTGGACCAGGTGAGGACCGGATGCTAACACATCAAAGCTCCTGCCACAGAAGGGCAGCCAAATACAGCAGGTGAGTGATTAAACTGCTTAAGATTAAGTTTTGCTCCGAAGAAAATTCGTAAAAGTTCTTCATACTCTAAATTTAATATCCCTAGTCTAGAAAAACAAGGATAATAATACATTGAGGGACTAACTAACTAAAGTTGGATGGGTTCAAAAACATGCAGAGTATTAATTCACAGTGCCTGGCATACAGAAGGAGCTCAAAATCTCAGAAAGCAATCTTATATGTAAAGAGAAAGCTTAGCGTAAGTGTCCATACATTCTGCAGGTAGAGACATCAAAATTAGCTCAAGTAAACTGTGAATAGCTATGGGAGAGAAAAGAGAGCAAAGTCACAGAAGAGAAAAATACTCTCCTCATCTCTTGTTGCACATGACAGGGATGATTTTTCCACCCTGCACTGTACCAATGAGATCGACATTGATTCATAGATGTGCTGCCACTTGTGATACTAACCATTCATCAGTCATCCCAGAAGCTCAGGGAACTGCTGTGAGGGCAGCTGCCAGTAATTTCCAGACCTTCGGGAGACCTGAGATGCCTCTGTAAAAGGTGACCAGGAACAAGCTTTGCAGAAATATTCTGTAACTTGTAACTTATTTTACCAAGTTTTTCATTTTGTTTAATTGACAAGGAACTGCTCCAATTCAAATCTCTTCCTTTTGCTACAGACTGAATATAGGGTGGTAAGATAAAATGTAGTAGTAAACCTCTCTTACTTGTCAAAAAGTAATTAATAAAAAATGATAAATTGCCAAAGCAGAAACTCTTCCCTCTTTCTGTTATTTCCTTTTCACTCATATTTCTTTCCACCATAAGCACATATACTTATTGAATCTAATAACATTTTGCAAAACTACATGGATTTCCAAGATAATAATGTCGGCTAAAAAATAAGAAAAGAAGTGAACAAAAAAATAAAGACAAAAAAAGGATCAAATGTGGCTGTGTTCAAAGGAATAGAGCTATGAACTGAAGTAATAAACTACAGGTAAAGAAAAATTCTAGTCTGTGCATCTTAAACTTGAACATTACTCATGTGTATGCATTAGATTTCTGAACCAGGTCATTCTTCATTGAGAATGGAATATGTAATTTGAAACATTCCTCCAAAAACATCTCCAGCAAATTAAAAGTGCATCTATTCTATATCCCAAACATCTGCTTTAATTCTCAAGGCTGATTCATCTTTGAAAAGTTACTTTATAAAATATTATTTTCTTCTTGATCCATTCCTCACCTGCCTATAAGAAAATTCACCTATCAGTTATGGCCCCTTACCTCTTTCATCTCTCTGCCATTTGGTCTTCTCCCTCAGATATCCTCAAATCTCCCCTCCGGTAATACTTATTTAGTTGTCTCTACAACGTTTTCCAACTCCAGGAGCCATTTTCTAAGAACTACCTCTTCTCTAACAGCAACTGGTCCATTACAATGTAATACTTCCTAATGAGGTTTGATTAGGATATAAAGAAGTGCCCCACGCTCTGGAAACCAGAGTCCTTTTTCCAAATCCCATCTCCTGATCACAGCTAAATGAGCTGTAGATGGCCATATCCACACTGTCAACACAGGAGGCTGCATGGGCTAGAATTCTAGTTTCAAACTATTTCAAAGCTTTGATGGAGAGAATGTAAACTCTCACAGCTATTCAATGTCATGCGCACTGGAAAGCAGATAAAGCCAATTTGCAGGGAACAAGAGAATGAGAAAAGTCAAAGAAAACCTGTAGATTGCAGCAAGGTATGAACCCATTGACAGTCCCATCCCTTCTGCAGTTTTGGGCACATCCTTGACCTTGACTCCCATAATTGATCATCCAGCTCCACTATCACTGAGCAACATTTCCCTTTTTGGTTCAAGATAGTCCTATGGTTTTTTACTACTACTACTTGAAATCCTAAGCAGCCTAATATAACTCCTATTTTCAAAGAAAGCAAAAGAGTGCATAATGTCTTAAAGTGTCTTCCACTATACATTTCTTAAAGTGTCCCACTATACATCTTCCCTTTACCTCACACTGCCAAATTTCTTGAAAGAACGATCTACACTTGCTGCCTTTCTACTCTCAGCTGCTGCAAACTCCTAAGGCACAGAGATTGTGCTGCAGTCAGCAACCCGCTGCTGACACTGCTCTCATACCCTCACGGCCTGGTGACTTCCTTAAAGCACTCATCCTTTAGGATCTCTCTGCAAAATGAAACTGTAGATCAGGAGTGGGAAACTTTTCTAGCTGCCAAGGACCAGTTGGATATTTATAACATCCTTGCTGGGCCATACAAAATTATCAACTCAAAAGTTAGCCTGCTATATTTGGTCAAAGATTTAATTAACTCACCCAGAATGCCTGGGCAGGGCCAGGCCAAATGATTCCACCAGGCTTCTATGGCCGGAGGGTCAGACGTTCCCCACCCCTGCGTACCTAGGTTCTTCTTTGGACACTCGCAATGCCTATCATAACAGATACTAAATAATATTTGCTAAACAGATGAATGAGCCTTCTTTCTGACTTCAGAGACTGCACTCTGAGTTTGTCTCCAAATCCCCGTTAGATACGTATTTCTACAGAGACACTGCGAATCAAAATGACCAAGTGAGCCCTTTATCTCCACTCCCCCCACCGACTTGGTCTTCGTCCTGTGGGCTGTAATGTACATCGTTCCGTGTAACACGACCCTGTTGGACTCTAACTCTTTTCTGATTCCCCAAGTAGCCAAGCCATTTTACTTCTACATTATGTTCCGTATCTGCTCTGCTTTCCCACGACCACTGTTCTTTTTTAGACCTTGGCCAACTCTCACTCTGGGAATGCTGCCATGGTCTACTAGCCGCTCCTTTCACTGTCTCTGCCTCAGATATTGGTCTCTTTAATCCACTTTCTAGGTATTATAAATCAAAGCCTATAACTTTTATTTTTAATTTAAAAAAATCTAAAGAGGCAGGCCAAATTTGAGTCCGCAGAGCTAGGCTACCACAAATATCCATGTGCTGTAAACACTGCCAACCTCCCTTCAGGTCATGTAGAAAGAGGGCCCTGATGCAAACATTTTATAATTCAGACTCTAACCAACAATCCAGTCCCACCAACATCTCTTCCTACCCAGGAACCCCAGACCTAACACAGAACAGACCGTGTTTCTTCAACATGCTATGTGCTTTTACTGGATCGTGTTTTGATGGGTCCCACTGCTTCCCAGTCACCTTGGAGTTGTGAATGTCTTCCTGTAGGACTCCCTTCCTCAGTTTGGATTCTCAGAATATAGCTCAGTGGATTATATAATTTGTACTGAATGATACTTGCATTATTCATTGAATTAAATTGCATTTTATGTTAAATATTTGAAGCAGGAGACATTAAGAGATAGCATAAATTAAAATTATTTTTAAGATGATGTATTATGCACTGTGAAGTCTAAATAATCTTCGGTATAATACATAGATACCTAGAGACCTGCAAGTTATTTAATTTCTTATAACCTAATGAAAAAAATTACCAACAGAATTTCTTTCTTGATTATTAGCACTTTGGTTTTTAATAGGTTATAGTAACACTTCTTATCCAATAAACCACTTCCCAGGGTGTTATAAAAAATAAAAATGTTTAATTGAGACCTAGACGATTTTATTGTCTTTGGTTTGTTTCTAAGGTGAATTTCCATAAATGAATATTTAAATATATAAGAGCTAATATTATGAAATGTAAATAGCACTAGGAAAACCAAGCTCATACGGGAAATGGGAAAAAAATAAGAAAAAAAATGTAAATAACCAACTGCTGCCTTTAGCATCTTTCATTTTGTAATCCAAGGGCTCCTTTGTCTGCCCCACTTACACATGCATCATTCCTCATAGGATTTTTACCACACCTCCAGATCACTTTTTTAAAACAGGAGACTTCCCAGGATGCCTAAGCCCTTTTATTTTACTGACCCAGCCTTCCTTTAATCCTGAAAATAAGACATCATTAATGCCTAACCATCCCTTTATGTACCTGACAGGAGGCACCTTATACAGAGAACTATTTTATTAGCTCTTTCCTTCTTTCCCCTGTTTATCCCCACAATATGTGGGCAAATGTCAAATGAGACAATTGTCTAGACTGTTTGACAATTTTGGTGAAAGTTTTGATTATATATTAAAGACTTATCTGTGCGTCAAAATTCCTCAACAGGTTCCCATAGAGAGAAATGTCTGGTGGTGAAAGGAAGTCCCTCAAACAGTGAAAGAATAACCAAGGGAGAAGGAGGACTTCAAATTGAGGTCTGATCACAGGTAACCGGGGAAAAAAAAACAAACCAAAAATTCTCCAATAGATTCAATGTTACATCGAATAATAAACTAATAGTAAATATGTATGTGCATGAAGGCAAGAACTAGCAATTAGTTATTTGAATAAAAGAATTCATAATTAGGCAGGAGACTATCACAAATTTTTAATTACTCAGAAAAAAATGAACTTCAGCCAAGACCGGTTTGGCTCAGTGGATAGAGCGTCGGACTGCAGACTGAAGGGTCCCGGGTTCGATTCCGGCAAGGGCATGTACCTTGGCTGCGGACACATCCCCGGTAGGGGGCGTACAAGAGGCAGCTGATCGATGTCTCTCTCTCATCGATGTTTCTGACTTTCCCTCTCCCTTCTGCTCTGTAAAAAATCAATAAAATATATTTAAAAAAAAAAAAAAAGAAATGAACTTCAAATTGACAGTAAGATTATCCCCAAATCTGAAGCATTTAAAATGGGCAACATTATTTGCATTACCATCATTTCTAGCTTAAGTAGTTCCCCCATTTATGATATAGAATTTAAGATAAATTCTTTTTTTTTTTATCCCAGCAGAGGCATATGGTAAAAAAAAAAAAATTCAGTAAAAGCAAATGTTAAAATAACATCTAGCCAGAAATATCCCACATTCATATTCAGATAGAACTTTAAATACTGCTTCATATATAACACCCTGGTTCTGAATCGCTGAAATTAACCGTAAAAGCGCACCAGCTTGTTGAGGCCACAATGTCAGTCTTTTCTTTGTTTGGAATCTTGTTAGAATCTGTACAAATGACAAATTTTAAGGGAGCAATGATCATCTGACTCATTATTTTAGATTGCTAGTGGTAGCTTATTCATGTGTATTAAAATACTCTAAAATATATAATGCCTAGAAGAAAAAGAAACCTGAAAGTTTATATTTTACAAATAAAACTAAAACATGGGCACATTTATCCTTCATTCCAAAAATGTCATAATGCCCAATATGTTTAATTCTTACAAATTTTTAAGTATCCCATATGTAAATGGCAGAAATAAAATTGCTTAGCATGCATAGATAGATCTCTTAATATGTATTCCATGTGCAATAGTTTCTTTCTCATGTTTTTGTTTAAAAGATGGCAAAACTGCCCTGCTGGTGTGGCTCAATGGTTGAGCATTAGCCTATATACCAGAAAGTCACAGCTCAATTCCAGGCCAGAATATTTGCCGGGGCTGTGGGCTTTATTCCCAGTGTAGGGCATGTAGGAGGCAGACAGTCAATGATTCTCTCTCACCACTGATGTTTCTTTCTATCTCTCTCCCTCTCCCTTCCTCTCTGAAATCAATAATAAAATATTTTTTAAAATGATGGTAAGACTATCTTTAGAATCATACTTCTTTTTAATCATCATTATGTTAATAACATGTCACTATATGATCTGAGCATTTTCCAGTTGCTTTTGTATAATTTATTATTTTATATTATTTACAAGTTATTATAAATACTAGTGCTACAAAAATATTTTGAATGGCATTTAATCCCTAAAAACAGTTGTAGTTTGGCAGATATACTAAAACATGGACATTTGTTAAAATAAACTTACCTTACTGAAGTTTTTCTACCCTAGCAAACCACTTGAAGTTCAAAAAAATCCATACATGTGTGCACACATGCACACACACAAACACACACACACACAGTGTCCCCCAAAAATGTATACACCCTAAAATGCAGTATTTATTAAAATACACTTCATTTTCAAAGTGAAAAAGAATCTACAGCTATCAGCTGTTAAAGTGTATATACATTGCCATATATATATATATATATATATATATATATATATATAATCGGTTGGGGCAAAAATAGATTTGCAATTGTACTTGAAACAGATTATTCTTGTATTACTATTTATTAATTATTGTATTATTTTCCATACCAACAATTGGAAACCTACTTTTGCCCCACTCTGAATATATTTGCACACACATAAAATACTATTAAATAGAGTACTATAGTAATATAAACTAGACAGTTTATCTAATTTTGTAATGTTAATATTTTGGAGCTAAAAGGGAAAGATGGCAAATACAGTATTTTTCCCAAAGTACTACTATTTTTACCTCAAGTGACACTGCAGTCAAAAACCCTCTTTCTTTCAACTCTGTAAACAATATGACACAACCATTTTTCCTTTCTTTTCATGCACACATAAGAAAAAAATGAACCATGTGGAAGCTCTGTGGTTGGTTATCTCAGTATAGTTCCACACACACTGGAAAGCAACCACAGGAAAGGCTTGGGAACAGGTGTGGTACTAAGCAGATAATCCATGAAAAGGACTGGCTGACATAATATGCTATAGTGCTTGACGCACACTACCAGCCTTAAGTAAAAGTGGAGTGGATGCAATAGAGCAGAGTTCTTTCTCCATGGTAAGCAGCTCACACACTTTTTGAAATACTATCACAGACAACTCTTTTATTACAAATAATCAAAGAAGCAATGAAATATTACTTCTTAGAAATATTGAAATTCTGATTTTTTCAAACTTCTAGATATACATGTTTATGTTAGAACTGATTATGTCCATACATGTAAGTCACTGAAGGAAATCAATAAATTGGCAATTTGCCTAAAATATATTTTACTTTAACCATTTAAATCTCTAAGTTTATAAACAGCTTGAAGACACATGCAAAAAAATAAGATGTGAATTGAGAAGAACAGATTACTTCCTTGGAAATTTACATGTGTATTGAAAACCAATGATTAAAATTATTTTTAAAGTTCCTGATTGCATTGTTATTTCTAATGAATATATATATTGTAAATATAAATACTAAATTTTAATTCATAATTTGCACACATCATTTAGGTTTTTGCAAAACCTTACTATGTGTAAAACTATGTTATTTTTATCAATACTGGAGAAATAAAAGAAAGGTGTCTATGTAGCGAGTTTTCTTTAAAGAAAGAGTGGTAAATTTTTTATTTTTTCCAAAATGAACATATTGCTTCAGATTCTGATTTAAATGTACTTATTTAATTAATGAAATCCATGAAAAAATAAAGGCACATTTTACCTTTTTGCTATAAACTATAATAAGTTATGCCTTTGCATATTTCTAAAAAAAATTTTTGGTTTATATCCATTTCTATCAACCAAATGCTCATCCAAATAGCTACACATACACCTATGTGTAACCATTAATAAATTTAACATCATGTTACTACTTATTTGAAAAAAATATATCTACTTCCGAATATTTTAAATACACACCTGTGAAATAATAAATGTTATGTGCTTAAGCTGATGAGAACAAATTAAAGGTTTAACATAGCAATTTATTGATGTTCACAGTCTTAAGGTTTTATTTTACATTTAATATTTTATCAAGGACACATTTTCTTGTATACATAACATGTGAAAAGAAATTGCTAAGCCCAAATGAGAATAATTGTCACTTCTAACACATAGTAAAGATACCCATTCCAAGTCATAGTCATTCCACTGACAGGAAAAAAAAAATTTCTACAGCCTTTAAGTTTAAATTTGTCTAGTAACAGAAAAATATATACCTATATTTCATGTAGACACCTGTAATTTATCCCATTATACAGTTTATATTAAAACCACCACATACCAATGGTCTGTCAGCCAATTATTCTCGACTGAATGGCATTTTGATATGACTGAGATAAAAGTTTAACATGAGTAGTTATAACTACAATGTTTAAAAAAAAACTGGATTTATAAATAGGTTCTAAAATTAAGAGGGGCAGGTTTAAATTAACATTACAATACTGGCTTCCATACACATTACCCTGAGTTTTAAAATAGAAGAGCTTTCACATATGAGTCAAGAAATTATTTCTAGAACAAGCTAGAGCTCCCTTTTTTGAAAACTGTATTTTCAACTACCAATATAATGTGCATTTTAACATGAAAATACTGTATTTTCCATTTACATATAAACCAATATGCATGAGGTGGTTGCTACCATATGGTATATATATGTTTCACACCTTACTGAGACAATCATTTCCACAAGGAAAACATGAGCTAGCAGAGAATTGTTATCAAAATTTCTTTGTCTGAAAAAAAAAGTTATTTTAGTGTTAACACTTAGAACAGTTTAACTACTTTAATCCAGAAGAATCTGCTATGAGAATGTATGAGAAAGCAGAGCAGAAAATTGAAGCTACTTAGAATATTTTCTGTTTTATTATAATAAAAGTTAAGCTCTTAATATTATAAACATTCTAAAAAAAAAAACCACTTTGTGAATTACTAGCTCAAATTGAGCCCCCACTCCAGTAAGTGCATAATTAATTTTATAGTGTGTTGATGGCACCATTTTCTGATAATCAAAACTTCTCATGTTACCTTTTCTCTGGAAAGTAAAATCATCAAAAGAAAATATTTACTAAAGATTTACTAATGGGAAACTTACACATGGAAGCATAATAATGTGCCTTTAGTGAATGCTATCATCTTTGTGTGCAGTTTTTATAAACTTGAATTTTTTTCTAAAGATTTGAGATTTTTTCTGATCTCAACATTTCATATTTTTCTTTCAAGAAAAAGCAAATGGCATCACATCTTGATGAAAATAATGGTGCAATTTAATTTTTTTAAATTTATTCAGAAATTTAACATGAAGTACAGATGTCAATTATCATTTATACTCTCCTCAGAAGATGATGTTACTAACTTTCCAAATAAATAACTGAAAATGCAGAGTCTTATAGAAATATTGTTAATATTATCTATAGGATACTGGCTTAGACCTACAAAATCTTTTACTAAGCTTTTATTTCATAAAATGATGTTTCATATAATTTGAAGACATCTTAAATTTGCATTGTTAAAAAATAAATTTCAAATCTTTTAAATTCTTTTTGTTTCCCTAATTCCTATTTTTGCCCACTATTTATTTTCTTTCTTGTCTCTAGTAAATTTCTGACCATGAAAACTGTTATTTTAATTTTAGGAAATCATTTATGAAAGCAGTACCTACAATAAGGATTTTTACATTAATATTTTACCATGTCACATTCAAGAATAAAAGGTTGTAGTTTGCTGGTGTTTAAAGTCAGAGTTTTCCCCAATAGTGTGATGATGCATGACCTCGAAATGATGGAAATAATGATAAATTGTCATTTAAAAATAAGATTAAAAAGGTGTAAACTAAACACACGGACTCCTTTTATTTGACACAAAATGCAAGTGAGTCGCTGGAGTTCTTGCTGTATAGGCCAAGCTAAGGAAGAGTAAAAAATTAGTAAGAGTAAATAATTTTCAAGTATCTTTAGGGTAATCCTTCCTGTCTTTATGTTTGAAAATATCTGCTTGGAACATGCTGCCAATTAAATGAAGGTCTACAGATGGCATTTACCCTTTTGCTTCATAACAAAAACAGGACCTGCAATCATTTTTATGGAAGATTATCTAAAAAGGAACATGACTGTAAATCAATGACAAAAATATTAGACACTTCCCTCCTCTGGGTTAGAATGTGCATCAGTCAGATGCTTACCCTGGCACCTAATGTCATAAATACTTTAAGCTGAATCTGATAGCTGCAGGGTTTCAACTAGTAAAGATTCACCGTTAGTATCCGCCAAAAACTATAGTATTCAGCACTCGATCAACGAAAGGACAGCAAATAATTCCCAACATCATAAATACCGGGAAGGCTACCTTGGGCTTTGTTTTTGTTATGTAAAATGCATTAAAATGACTCATCCACTTAAGATTACCTACTCTCAGAAGCTTTAAAGTAGCTTCAAGAACTAAAATAAATGCTTTCCCAGATTGCCTGGTAGGCTATTCAGCGCATTTAAAAGTGTGTGTGTGTATTTATGTGCCCCCTGACTTGGATTGCTTTTTCCAGCCTAAAAGAGAGGAGAGAATTATTTTTCATTCCCTTCCTGCCGTGTGTGACTACGGGCTACCTTTAAACACTATTTCCAGAAAAGCAGAGAGGTGGTGTGTGTGTGTGTGTGTGTGTGTGTGTGTGTGTGTGTGTGTTATTTGGAATCTTAGAAATAAGAAAAAATTAATTCCAGGAGATTCTGGTAAGGTTCAGTTCCTTCCCCCAAGAATAGGTTCAGTTCATCCTAAGAACAGGAACCGCAAGTCTTCCGACAATTAGATGCTTCCTGGAAAGGATGGTCCCAGTACCTGCAAGACCCCCGGGTGGACGGTGCTCCGCGGCGGGGAGCGGGCACACTCCGGGTCAGAGAGGCTGTCCGCTGCCCCCAGGGACTGAGGATCTGCAGGAGTTTGGACACCAGAGCAGTCAGAGAGCATCCCGGAGGCCAAGTGCGGGACAAGTCCAGGCTCCCCTGCCAAGCCTGGGATCCCCTATCTGTCAAACGCCCGGCCGCAGCACAACTTTCTGTTGGGCTTCGTTCCGATCAGAGCGGCTCAGCGGCTGGAAACTTTCTTCCCCCGGCGGAACGGGTGCCTATCAACTCCTTAAGTCTAACGCATCCCTCGAGAGAGAGGGGCAGAGGCGCCCCGAGTCGTCGGCAGATGTTGGCCGGGACCGCGCGGCCACGGCGTCCAGCCCCTCGGACGCTCGGGTTCGGAGCACATCCCCGCGGCCAGCGGGCGCGCTCCTCCCGCTCGGCCTCCCCGGATCCCAGCCGGGCTCGCTCCCCGCCCCCATGGGCAGGAAAGCCCCGCGCGGTGCGGGAGCGGAGTCCGGCGCCCAGCTCCCGCGGCGCCCTCGGCCGGCACTCCCTAGCCCTGCCCTGCCCTGCCCGGCGACTTACGTGATGGCCGAAGGGAACGGCTCCTCCGACGAGAGGCGGATCAGCCAAGATGGGAAAAGTGTCAGAGTCAAGACCAGCAGGCAGCCAGCAGCCATCTTCGTGATCGAAGATCAATCCCACCTCCCTCCCCGGCCCGGGAAGGAAGCGGCGGTGCCGGGGACGCCGAGAGGAGACAGGGGCGCTCTCGGCCCGGGTCGCGGGGGTCCAAGGACTGGCGGGCCCGGCCGGGGCGCGCGGACGCGCAAGGAGGGGCAGGGGCGCGGCGGGGCGCGGCGCGGGGAAGGGGCGGCGGCGGGCGGACCCTCGAGCTCGCGGAGGCGGCTCAGCGTGGCGGCTGCCTCGCCTCCGCCGCCATCAAGGGCGACTTTGCAAACAGACCCGGGCGAGCCTGCCAGCGCCCGCGCGCTCCCACTCTCTCTCTCTCTCTTTCCCTCTCGGTTTCTCCCCTGATTTATTCCCCAATCGCCCCGGGGGGAAGGAGGCGGAGGCGGGGGCGGAGGAGGTTGTGGCGGCGGCTCCGGGGAGGGGTGGAGGGGTGGGTGTCGGAATGGGGCGGGGGCGGGGGACGGCAGGCGGAGGGACTTGTGGCGGAGAGAGGCTCCGTCTGGCTTCTCCCGGCGAGTGGAAGGGAGGTGGCTGGGGGTGGGCAGAGGGAGGGCTGGGCGTCAGAGCGTTCGGGCGGGGACGGGCCGGAGCAGCCCTCCTTACAAGGCAGAAAGGAACTCCTGAAGTCGGCGCCCGCCCGCTCCCGCCGCCCGGCGAGCGGGGGAAGAGCGGCCCTGGCCCCGCGGGGCTCCCCCGGGACAGCCAGCCGCCCGGCGAGCATCAGGCTGCCGAGGCTCCAGCCCGGGACTTGACCTGCGTCCCCTCGGGGGTTATTTTTGCACAGGCAGCCTGCGTTCCCCCAGCCTTTCCCCCCGAGTGTGCAATCCACTGCCCGCCTGGGGATCGTGGGGAAGTGACTTGACAACAAATGCAGGAGGGGGTTGCATTTGCATTGCAAAGCCCCGCTGGGGGCTCTGCCAGGTGGCAGGCACTGTGTATTTGCCCGGCGGTGCCAGAAGCTAGAGCCTCTGGCGTTAGCCGAAGGCCATTTGTGCCAGAGGTCCCACCCCAGGTACGGCTCACCTGGCGGGGACAGCCTCTGGGCCCGGGCTGAGGACGTTCAGAGAAGCACCTGATGCTGTAAAAATCTTCCAGCCCTGCCAAGCAGTGGGACAGAGGGGTGGAGGGGCCAATTCGCCATCCAGGGAGGAGAGAACCGCGAAAGGGGCTTTGTACCATTCTGGTGAGACTATTCCAGAAGGTTTCACATGCCCTGCGTGGGCCACTGGTCTGCCTTGCCTGCAGGGGTGAGTTCACTTTGGCAATGTGAAGGCACCGAAAGGGTAGCAATGTGAGAAAAGAGCCTGAAATGTGGAGCGGGAATTATGGAAGGAGGAGAAAGCTAAGGAGTAGCAAGACAGAACCAGTTTCCACCTCCACCCCTAGCAGCAGAGGTGGGAAGGCGTGCTCAGGCCTCCTCATAGGAAGAACCGAAGGGTCTTGGATTAGGCCTCCCTCTCCCAACCGCCCAGGCCTCCTCGGGAGGGAACTGGTATGCCAGGAGTGGGAAGATGTCCTTGAACATCTTAAATTCATCAGCTCCCTATGATAGTGTATTAGAGAACGTCTGACACGAAGCGTAGCGAGCCTGATCCCAGATGACCAAAAAATGACCATCCTGCATGTACTCCAAAGCCATAATTATGAGGTGGCTGTAAAATTTTAATTAGCCCTTCTTTAGTTTCAGGGGGCGCTTATGAAAGACACTTGCGTACTCGAAATTTATGTTCCAGCTCTCTGAAGGCAACATCCCCAAACAGAGAAGCTATACTACTGCTACCTGTTAGCAAAACATAAAAAGTGTGTGATTTTAAGATTCTTGACTCGGTGATGTTTTCTTCCTCCCCTTACCTCTCTTTTGTGCTGCTTTATTTGTTTTTGTATTCTTTACGTCTCTTTATTGCTCTTTGTTTCTCTCTTCCTACTCTGAGAGGTCTCACAAAAGGCACCCCACCGGGACTTAACTTTGTTTTATGCTAAGCATGGAGTGTGGCAGCAGGAGCTAGCAAACAGAGATGAAGTGAGATGTAATGCGATTGAGAAACAGCTCAGGAAGAATATTTTATATAACTGAAGCTAGCTTTCCACTCCAAAATTAGATAAGCAAATAGTCGAGTCCATCATTTATTTTCCAATTTTCAGTGATGCAAAAGCAGATTTCCTTCCCCAGCGTGGGGATTACAAATAGCAGAACTAGACGCCCATTATTGTCTACGTGATGTGTTGGTATCATAATAGCCTCACTACATCAAAATATTTGTATAATGTATTCTGTCAATGATTTCAATACTGCCCTCAGAGTTCCTACTAAGGTATACCACTTCCAATTTTATATCTTTAAAAGAAAGAGCTTAAGGAATAAAAAAATGTAATAAACTTCGAGAGAAGGTAAGTCAGACTTCATTATTACCGTTGTTGGCCTTTGAGCCAAATCTCAATTTTTTTTTTTGATCACTCTGATGAAACACTCTGTTTTCTAATATCTGAAGACAGAAAGATATTGCTTCTACAATTCTTTCTGAAAGGGTTGGTTATCAACAGCAAGGCTAAATCACTGCTCAGTGCTCTGTTGTAAGGTTTGCTATTTATGGTTTTTTATCCATCTAAACCTTTTTAATGAGGATATCCATAATGTGGATTTTATTTCTAATGTGCAATAGTTAAAACATGACCATTTCCACAATAATATTATGTGCCTATTGGATCAGCTATAGCCATCGACAATGCATTGTTTCATCTCAGTTCTGTTATTTTAGAAAATTTCCCCCCAAAATCAGATCTCATCCCAGTAATTTTAATAAAATTTTGCTAAAATCATCAAAATTTGTCATTCAAGGTAACCTGTTTATAAATCATAAGGACTGATAATAAAACTTGTCTTATGGGCTATAAATGAACGAGAAGTCAGAAATCAATACCTACCATTCTCTTAAGAGGAAATTTTCTAATAAGAAAATAGACTAATCAAGAGTTGTAGATATTTGTTTAATCACTTCTAGAAAAAGTTTAAAGAAGATAAGTTCATGCAAAGCGGTGACTTTTACTCCCTGTTTACTTTATTGGGGTGACACTGGCTAACAAAATTATGTGGGTTTTAGGTGCACAATTCTATAACACGTCATCTGTATACTGTATTGTGTGCTCACCACTCCCAGTCAAATCTCCATAAGCAGTGACTTATAACAAATTTATGATTTGTAACTTGTGGCTAACTCTCAATTGTTATTATGTGTAAATATTTAATTTGTTCATATATATTTTGTTTTTATTAAAAGTGAACAAAGAACAATATGCACCTTGTAATCATCAAACATTCACTTTTACTCCCTTTTTTAGGTTATAGTATACATAGTGATAGCATAAAAGTCTATTTGTTTGTATGTATGAACATATTTTCCTACATTTTTCTCAGTAAATCAAATCTAATTTATTCAACATTTTGACTGTATAATAGAATAACTTAATTGAAATATTTTTAATTCTCTCTCAACTGTATATATACAAATACTAGAAAAGAAAATAATTCCCCATTACCAAAATAACTTAAAAGGTAATAATTACTTTTCTAGGTTTTTCTTATTGGCATGTCTTAAGTAATGTAGGGAGAAAACCAAAACAAGGGGCCTTATTTTTTGTATATGCAGATAAGAATATATGACCTGTCTCTGAGATAAAGATCCACTGTAAGAGCCATAATTGAAAATGTCTGTGACTTGAGGTGATATCATGCTTCTGTGCACACACAAACATGTGCCAGAGAAAGCTAAAGTTAAACAAAAATGGACAGAAAGCTTCAACTACCTATGTCCTCAGGGAACCTTTTCAGAAGATGGGAGTAAGAAAGAAAGCAACTCAGAAGTATCAAATCCCAGGAGAATGAATGGTGAAGGGAGTGTGTAATGGTCTTTCTTTCTTTCTTTCTTTCTTCTTTTTGGCCTATTTATTATTCTATTTATTATTCTATTTATTTATTTATTTATTTATTATTCTGTGAAGAATTACAAATAGTAGTACGTATGTTTTCCTTTTCCCTCCATTATCCTCCCCACAGCCTCCCCTACCCCCTATCACATGTCCTCATGTGCCCCCCCCCACCCAGTGTCTTGTATCCATTGGTTATGCTTATATGCATGCATACAAGTCCTTCAGTTGATCTCTTACAACCCCAGCCCCCCACCTTCCCCAGCCTCCCCCCTGTAGTTTGACAGTCTTTTCAATGCTTCTTTGCCTCTATATCAATCTTTTTGTCCTGTTTCTTTTCTTTAAAAAGATATTGCGTCTGCATACTGGAAATAAATGTATAAGAACAAAAAATGTTTGAGTCTCAGTTTCAATGTCCAACTGGTCTAGCCTTCAGTGTTTTTAACCTAAAGTAGGACACACAGACCATCACAGAAAGCAACAAGGAAAAGGCACTGTCTTAGATAGGGAAACGTGGTCAAATACTTCGTACAAACAAGACAAATATTTAGAACAAACTTTTTCTTGGTCAGAATAACACAGCCATTGACAGATATTGCATTGAACTTCTTATTGTTGCTAATACTCACCTGAAGATATTTTGCATTGATTTTTGGAGAGAGTGAAAGGGATGAGAAGAAACAGAAACATCAATGTGAGAGAGACAAATAATTTTTTTTTATTTATCCCTTTCTCTTATTTTATTTTTGCTCTTTCTACTTTCTCCACCATTCAACACAAGCACATCTCTGGAAAAATTAGCACCTACATCAAGAATTCCCATTAAAAAAAAAAACTCTATTAGACTCTAAAATCTAAAGTTTATTATATGATCCTTTTTCACTGCATAAATAAGACTGGAGTTTTTATGTTATTTTATTCCTTACCCCATGATATATTTTTCATTGATTCTAGAAAAAGAAAAAGAGAAACATTCATGTGAGAGAGAAACATTGATTGGGTTGCCTCATGTATGCAACCCAACTGGGTATCATGCCCCAACTGGGTATGTACTCTGACAGGGAATTGAACCCATGACCCTTTGGTGCAAGGGACAATGCTCTAACCACTGAGCAAACCACACCAGCCAGGGCAAGGCTGGAGTTTTGTTATTATTTTTTGAATTGTAATTTATAGCGCAAACTACATGGAATCCATTTATTTAGACCTAATAGACAAAGAGAAGTACAGAATTCAAGTTACTTATCCAAGTAATTACTGGCAGCAAAAATGCAATGGGATATGGTCGATAATGGGTAGATAGTAACATTTGAAAAGGCAAAAACTGATACCTATTGGCACTCTTCCAGTTTTTGTTTAATTATGTAAATGCAACCTTCGTGAGAGAGCAAAAATATCATTTGTTGATACTATTCTTTTTTTATTATTGATTTTAGAGAGAGGAAGGGAGAGGGACAGAGAAATAGAAACACAGATGAGGTCAATAGGCTGCCTCCTGCACGCCACCTACTTTCTTCTGATTGTAGATATTTTCATATACATTAAATGCAATAAAACACCATGACCTAGCATATTTCTGTAAGAATTTGGACATATTATGGATCAAATATACCTGCTATGGATCAAATATTTATATAAACACAGGTATTATATAAATTAATCTGTTATATGAGCATTTATAGAAGCACCCAAAAAGGGTATTGCTAGGAGTTTCTCCCTCTACAGTAATGAGGTGGGGAAAAATAGAAGAAAAATAATTTTATTTTTGTAGCCACACATTTCAGAATTAAATGATTAAAATGTCTGCTATTATTGCAAAAGAGACTTGATTATCTGGACATATGAGTAAATTTAAGAGATAAAATCCTACAATCCATTGATAGGTGACAATAATATCTATTCTATTTACCTGGGCAATATAAACATAATAGTTTGGTTTAAGAAACTTTTGAAAATCAATATACATCAATTTTTTGTTAATATCAGAAAGATGAAGGGAGATGTAAAGTGGGATGTAAACATCAATAATGAGATAGAATCATTGATTGCTGCCTCCTGCATGCCTCCTATTTGGTTTCAAGCTCTGGCATGTACCCTGACTAGGAATCAAACTTGGACATTCTGTTTCATAGGTCTATGCCAAACCACTGAGCAACACTGGCCAAACCTTCAAATATTTTAAAGTTTTATTTTTGATCCTCACCAGAGGATATATTTTTATTGATTTTTTAGAGGGGGAGGAAGAGGATGGGGGAGAGAGAGAAAAAAAAAAAACATTGATGTAAGAGAGAAACTATCAGTTGGCTTTTGTATATGCTCGACCAGGGATTAAATCTGCACTCTGTGTATGTGTCCTGACCAGGAATCAAACCAGCAACCTTTCAGGGTTCATGATGAAACTGAAACCCCAACCACCTGAGCCACACCGGCCAGGGCTACATCAAAAAAATTTTTAATATATTTTTATTAATTCCAGAGAGGAAGGGACAAAGAGAGAGAGAGAGAAATATCAGTGATGATAGAGAATCGTTGGTCAGCTGCCTCCTTTGCACCTCACACTGGGAATCAAACCTGCAACCCAGGCATATGCCCTGGCAAGGAATTGAACTGTGGCCTCCTGGTCGACATTCAACCATTGAGCCACGCGGACTGGCCCATCAAATATTTTTTAATAGTAATAGTATTTTCTTTAAAAGATACAAGACAGTGGGGTATAATTTCTAACAATTCCTGATAATTTGGAAAAGACAAAATACTGTGATGCCTAATCAACTGGCTGAATGATATTGTTATATGCTTCTAATGTTATATTTTTCATAATTAAAACAATGTTTCAACAGTTTGTACCTTTAAAACTACGAACAGGGATTTAAATAATTCTATAGATAGCTTATATTATCTACAGTTGGAGTTTAACTACATTGCTTTTCTTTTTCTTATTCACATTTTTTAAATTTTTACTTTAAGGTGACCATTTCCTTAAGATTATGATTCTCTCAGACTATCCATAGCTATCCAGAATAGAAAAATTGATTTCATAAATTTGCCAACCTGAGTGAAGATAGTCCAAAGTACAACAATAAACTTGAGTCTTGAGTTTCAAACTGAGTGTACAGCCTGCCCTCTGTATCTGCGGGTTCTAAATCAGTGGTTTCCAATAACCAAGTGAAAAGAAGTTATGTTGTTGTTGACGTGTACTACTAAGAAATGAGACCTGTGATTGTTGTGTCTGTAATGAACATGCACAGATTTTTGCCTATATATTATTCCCTAAACAATATAGTTCAATTATTTACATAGCATTTAACATGGTGAGTAATTACATTATGAGTAATCTAGAGATGATTTAGAGTATACAGGAGGATGTGCGCAGACTATATGCAAATTATATGCCATACTCAGATTTTGGTATCCATGGAGGTTCTGAAACCAATCCCACACAACAACTGTATGTATTACCTGATGTTACTGCGAGTCTTTCTGTTACACAGAGATTAATCCATCTTTTGCCAAGTTGTCATTCACGTTTTGGATAGAATACTGTCAGGATACATGCAAATTATTAAGTTTAAACCAAATGAATAATGTTAAAATATCAAATGGATAACTTAAAAATGAAGGATTTTGTTTTTATAATATTCTAATAACATTTCTTAGTCTAGCTGCCATTAAGAATGATCTTAATTTTACTTAATTATGTCATTCACATGATAAGCAGTCATTATCCTATATAATAAAAGGCTAATATGCAAATAGACCAAACAACCGGTCATTGTGACATGTGCTGACCACAAGGGGACTCGCATCTGCTCCCAGTGCTGGCCCTGCTTGCACCCACAGCCAGTGCCGGAGCCACCATTCACACCTACTACTGGTGTCTGGCACTGGTCCTGATCACTAGGCATCATCAGCTGGTGCGAGTGGTGGCTGCTGGCCCTGATCACCCCTGAGGGCTTGTCCACCTCCCCCTGCTCCTAAGTGGCAATCAGGGCAGCAGCCACTGCTTGCACCCACTGACTATAGTGGGAGTAGGGCTTCCAGCAGACAGAAGACGAGGGGCCATGGCAGGAGAGGCCAAGTAGGGGCATAGAAGATGGGCCAAGACCCACCCCTGTGCCTACTGCAGCCTTGTGGCCCACAGTTCCTTTCAAGGTGCACAAATTCGTGCACTGGGCCCCTAGTCTCTCTCTCTCTCTCTCTCTCTCTCTCTCTCTCTATATATATATATATATATATATATATATATATATATATATGAGCCTAAGCAACCATTATTACCGGAACAACCAGTCACCCAGTCCCTATCATTCACACTGACCACCAGGGGGCAGATGCTCAACACAGGAGTTGCCCCTGGTGGTCAGTACACTTCCATAGGGGAAGAAGCACGACTCATGGCTGTCAAAACCAGTTGTGGCAGCAGGGATCTCTCCTGATTTGGCGGCAGCACTACTGAGCAGTGGCAGCAGGCGCAGTGGGCCAGGATGAGTACAAGCAGCATGGCACACCCCTGGTTTGGGCTCCTTCCTGGCTGCCTGTCACTTGGCTCACTGCTACATCCCCTGAGGGGTTCTCAGATTGCAAGAAGGTGCAGACTAGGCTGAGAGAACCCCCCCAATCCTCATATGAATCCATGCACTGAGGCCTCTAGTTTATAACAAGAGTCAGTATGGTTTTTTTGGTGGGGAGGATTGTGTATATTCAGTCATCTCTGTCTCTCCCTGTTAGTCTTTAAAAATTTCTTAAATTCAAGACTTGATATTTTTCAAAAGATTATTCAAATACTTTCATACATCTTATATATTGGATTGATTATACCTTTTTAAAACTTCATTTTTACTTCTCAAAATAAACAACATATTTTTGTTTGAACAAACACAAAATATATACCAAAGATGGACTGTCATCATAAACTTAGTTACAACATGCTGACAAAGCTTCAAATTCAAGGCAGAAATAATGTCCATAATTCATCAGAGTGTAGGAACAGAACCCAGTGCTGCTGTTTTTCTCCCTTTCTTCCCCAACTTAACTAGCCAGTTCTAATCTGCCTCTTTCCACCTCATCTTTTGACCTTTTTCCTTCCCAATAGACAATAGTCAAATGTCTTAAACACATTACCAAAAGGGGGACCCTCACTCATATGGGGTGAAACTAGACAGGAAGCAGGAAGCACGCTGAAACTCGGGTGCTGCAGAGGTCTGCGAGCTTGCAGAGAGGGCATGAAAACTTGGGAACGGCAGAAATGCATGAATGCACAGAGAGGACTCTTGACTTGCTGTCTCATTCAGGAGAATAAAAAAAAAAGAAGAAGGGAAACCACAGGACTGCATTGTTTTACAACCCTGGGTGAGCCTTTGGGTATGCAGACTCATTTGAGGAGAGGCTGAATTGTCTGGCAGCAGGTAGAGCTTGGCAGCAACTTTCTCTCAGAGGTGTATGCAGCCATTACCGCCAGGCACAGAGACCCAGGTGCTGCATAGGGCAGAGCTCATGGGAAATCAAGGCTGCCTGCTCAGCCCAGAGACTCCACTCATCCAACCTGAGCACAGCTGATCCTCACAGCCAATTGGCCTGGAGATCAAACCCTCCTAGTTCTAACAACAATAATCTAGGCTTAACTTCTACAAGACTGTGGAACCCATAAAAGGCTGCACCAAGAGTATCCACCTCAGATAACTGGGGATGCTGAGCCACTGTCCCTTAAACGACATCTACCACACAAAGCTAATCGACCAACTCAGGGAAGCAGCCAAAATGCAGAGACATGGAAAGAAATCACATGTGAAAGAAATGGAGGGGGAAAAAATGACTGGACATAGAGTTCAAAACCACAGTTATAAGGTTTTTCAAGAGGCTCCTAGAAAAGGCCAATGAACTTAATGAGACATTCGAGGATATGAACGAGACCCTCAAGAATATGAAAAAGGACCAACTAGAAATTAAGCATACACTGAGTGAAATAAAAAATATTATACAAAGACCTAAAAGCAGTCTAGAGGACCACAAGAATCAAGTCAAACATTTGAAATACAAAGAAACAAAATCCACTCAGCCGGAAAAGCAAGAAGCAAAAAGAATCCAAAAAATTGAAGAAGGATAAGGATCCTCTGGAACAACCTCAAACATACCAACATCTGAATTATAGGGGTGTCAGAAAAAGAGAGAGAGCAAGATAATGAAAACCTATTTAAAGAAATAGTGACCGAAAACTTCCCCCACCTGGTGAAAGAAATTGACTTAAAAGTCCAAGAAGCACACAGAACCCCAAACTATAGGAATCCAAAGAGGACCACGTCAAGACACATCATAATTAAAATGCCAAGAGCAAAAGACAAAGAGAGAATATTAAAAGCAGCAAGAGAAAAATAGTTAGTTACCTATAAGGGAGCACCCATACGATTGTCACTGGGTTTCTCAAAAGAAACTATGCAGGCCAGATGGGATTGGCAAGAAATATTCAAAGTGATGAATAGCAAGAATCTACAACCAAGATTACTCTACCCAGCAAAGCTATGATTCAGAATTGAAGGTCAGATAAAGTGCTTCACAGATAACAAAAAGCTAAAGGAGTTCATCACCGCCAAACCAGTATTATATGAAATTCTGAAAGGTATTTTTTAAGAAGAGGAAGAAGAACAAGGTAAAAATAAAAATTATGAACAAATACACATCTATCAATAAATGAATCTGAAAATCAAGTGAATTAAAAATCTGATGAACAGGATAAACTGGTGAATATAACAGAATCATGGGCATAGAGAGGGAATGGACTGACAATTCTTGGGGAGAAAAGTGGTGTGGGAGGTGCAGCAAGAGACTGGACAAAAACCATACACCTATAGAAGAGGACAGTGGGGGGGGATGTAAGGGCAGAGAGTGGGATGGGTACCAGGTGGCGGGGAGCTATAGGAGGAAAAAAGAGGGAACCATGTAATTAATAAACTGAACAATAAAGATTAAAATATTTAAAAAATTACTTCAAATATTCAATCAGCTAAAATTTTATTGTTAAACAAATATAGTAATCTTCAATTTCTTTCTATTTATAGAAAATATAAAAATCTTTCAAGATTCCCTAAAAGTAGAATGGGTATATATTAATATTCAACCACTTTTTAAAATAAAAAAGTAACTATTAAAGTGTTATATAAGATACAACTACTATACAATGTTTGCAAATTCCCTATGGATAGGCAGCAACCTGATCTCTTGAGATGTAGAATTTTTATATGAACTCAACTGAAAAATGTCATAATCCATTCCATATAGAATACCAATTTATAGGTGAAAATATTTTCATCATAAATAACTCATGAACTTTAATGAACCTATATTCTTTCCATTTTCAGCCTTCAGGATCATTTCTTTCTTTCAATATTTTGTTCAGAAAAATTCACTAACAATAGGAAGGTGTAAATGGGATTAGGAGGAAAGGCCAACAATGATTTAGCTGCTTCAATGACTTTATTCTAACCTGAAAAACTGTTAGAATTTAGAAAATGTCCAAGAGTCCTGAACTCAGTGTCACATGTCCCAGCCTCTTTTCTGTGTCTTAGGTTAATTTTACATTAATTTGTTTTTCATTAATGAGAAAACTTGAACTCATTAATCTTTAAAACCTCCATCATATACTCAAATTCTTAATCCCAGATTTAATGAGGATTAGAGAATATAGCAGTTTCTTAAGTCATCCATAGCAGTTTCTTAACTCATCCATAGCCACACCCAAAGTCAGAGATATTTCAGGACAACAGATAAAAAGCATTTAGTCATGCATAGTGAAATTTTTTCAATCACTATGATTTAAGAATTGAAAAGAAATTGATAACAAGACATTTTAAAGAAGGCTAAGCAATTATCTGTAAGAACAAATAACTGGCATGCAATATGTATTGCATGGTGTAATATATATGTTCTAAAGAAGTACTTTTTTCTCATTCTTTTGTAATTTGTATATGTTCATGCTTTAAAATATACATAATAGATTAGTAAACTAATGATCAATAAAGGTGGAGATTGTTCATTTGGAAAAAAGCTTGTACTGCACTTAAGAAAATACTCTCTAAGAATAAATAAACCATTGTCATAGCTCAAATATGTAGGCAAATTTTAAAAATCAGAAATATATGTTTCTTTGCAATTGGTTAAGTTTTAATAGCTTTATTTATATATAATTTACATACCATATAATTCACCCATTTAAATTGTATGTTCCAAGGGCTTTTAACATTAAAAGATTTAGCTTAGAAAGATCTTCACTATTATTTTTGTTTTAAAAGATCAATTCTTACATATTTAAACAGGCACAGTATTTGATGAGATATGCAACCATTAACTATATAGCTATGTAACATATTAATTCAACTTATCATGAGTGTTAGACAAATTTTAATAATTTTGATACTTAAATTATATAAATTAATGATGAGTAAAATTTTTCCAAATTTAAACTCTTAGCCTCTTTATATTCTAGTCCACCTCAAGCAATTAAGTACTATAAAACGTTTATATTTAAGCTTATATAAAAAAATAATCATCTGGGTGGGCCTATTATAGGTTCATATAAAAACAATAAAATTATAGTTTAAATTGGCATAGGTACCTATGTTTTATTTGTATCATTTGTGTATATGCTATGGAGCTTATTTTGTGCTATCATCTTTATACCTATACAATGAGATTAGTATTTATGATACTGAACTATGTGAGGCTGTAAATGGCATTTACATCCATCAGATACTTCAACTCTGCATCTACATTTAATCACTGGCTGGAGCTATTTATTGCTTCGTGTACTCTTCTTCTATAAACAGCTATACCTCAGTAAGACACTTTCAGAGTACTGATTTTGTTATCTTTCGATGGAGGTTAGAAAGATAAAAATATTTTATAGAAATAAAATATTATCACCTTCATCAAGCAAATAAGAAGCTTTAAAAGCTGGATTTGAAAATACAAGAAAAATAAAATCTATAACTAAATGTGAAAATCTGTAACTACTTTTTAAAACTTTTATTAGATCCTCAAATAAACAGTATGGACAGAATTTGTCTTTTTTTTCTGAATGAAATATTAAGACAAATGGATTTTATACTTTCTTTTAGAAGTATATTTTAAGTAAAAAGTACTTTCTTAACACTATAATAGTAATAGTATTCCAAAAATACAGGCAATCCCCAACTTATAAACATGTGTTCCAAACAGCTATTTTTATATCCTTGTTTTGAAACACAAGCTGCATTTTCTCATTGAAAGAACATGTGGGTTTTAGTGAGCAACCTGAACATGAATTCAAAATGCTACTTATCTTCAATTGCTGGGTCTAGAATCATCATTTCTATAAAGTCTAACATTTCAAATAACATTTAAATTAATAATCTTGGAAATATAAGTTGATGAATATGGGTTGATAGTTATTACTTAATCTTATTAATAGCATTAAGGATAATTCATTATATTTCATTTTTTAAATCAAAATTTCCCTTTCATGGATATAGCATAGCATCACTTTTGCACTTGTTTGATGCAAACTATAAATTTACATGTGTCTTTATTCATTTTGTTTATTCTTGCAGTTGGTCAACTACTCATTTGTTAGTAAGAATTTGTTAAGAGGGGCTTCTGATCAAAACAGAGAGATGAAATGTTCTAAGATTAATTGTGGTGATAGTTGCACAACTATGTAAATAAACTACAAACCATTGATTCATACACTTTACGTGGGTGATTGTCATGTTAACTATAATGTATTATTACACACCCCCACACATATACTAGAGGCCCGGTGCACAAAATTGATGCATGGGAGGCAGGGGATGTCCCTCAGCACAGCCTGTACCCTCTCAAATCTGGGACCCCTTGAGGGATGTCTGACTGCCCATTTAGGCCCGATCCAGGGAGGATCGGGCCTAAACGGGCAGTTGGACATCCTTCTCACAATCCCGGACTGCTGGCTCCAAACTGCTTAACTGCCTGCCTCACTGATTGCCCCTAACTCCTTCTTCCTGCCAGCTTGATCACCCCCTAGCCACTACCCTGCCAGCATAATTGATGTCTAACTGCTTCCCTGCCATCTTGTTTGCACTCATCTTCCCTCCTCTGCTGGTCTGGTCACCCCTAACTGCCCTCCCCTGCTGGTACCTCTCCAACAGCCCTCTCCTGCTGGCCATCTTGTGGTGGCCATCTTGTGTCCACATGAAGGCAGGATCTTTGACCACATGGGGGCAGTCTTCTTATGTGTTGGAATGATGGTCAATCTGCAAATCACTCTTTTATTAGTTAGGATAGAGGCCTGCTGCATTAGTGAAACCAGGGGGTCAGCTGGTTTGCCCTGAAGAGTGTCCCGGATCAGGGTGGGGGTTCCTTTGGAGTATGGGGCAGCCTGGGCGAGGTGCCTGTGGTGGTTTGCAGGCTGGCCATGACCCCCAGCAACCCAAGGGAGGTCTCTGGGATCTGGGATTAATTCATATTCTACTGAAACTTTGTAACCTGGAGTGAAGCCAAGCTTTCTGCTCGCTCTGTGGTGACAGCCATTTCTATAATTGAAACATTGTAGCCTAGAGTGGAGACTTAGGCCAGCCAGAACTTCAGAAGCTTGGCTTCCTCCATTGCCTGGCAACCCTACCCTCTGCTCTCTCCAGCTCCATGGCTGCTGCCGTTTCTGTTTGGATTATGTATCTTTTATAATTGAAACTTTGTAGCATTGACTGTAAGCCTAGGCCAGCAACAGCAGGCAGAAAGCTTTGCTTCCTCCATTGCTGGGGAAACCCAAGCCTCCCTCCTGCTCTCAGTGGCTACAGCCATCTTGGTTGGGGCTTATTTGCAAAATTTGCTTCTAATTGGCTGGTGGGTGTGGCTGTGGGCATGGCTTGATCAGAGGTATGGTCAATTTGCATATTACTCTTTTATTAGATAGGTTAGTAATGCCTGGTACACTTTACTAGACTACATATTTTATAGACAATACTGCCTTTAGTCAAGTGTCTGAGCCACAGGAGGCATTCTACAATTTTGTTATTAAGGAAAGACTAGCAAGTAAACAAGTCAAAATCTTTACATTCAAGAAAAATTAATCAAAATTTCGTATTGTGTCTGTTAAACCCAAGTTGAAATTTGTTCTAATTATCCTCCTAAGAGCCGAGATCAACTCCTAGGAGAGGTGAATTTGTAAAGATGTAGATTTGTCTTCCCCTAAGAAGTTTCTAAGCACATACTTGAGATAGAGGCCTGAAGAAGGTGCTGACAGAAGACAGTTATCATTGGTTGAAGCTACAGTCCACTCATACCTATCAGTGGTTCTCAAATTTGAGTATGCATCATAAACACATGGAAGACCACATTACTAGTACCAAGCCTGAGTTTCTCATTCAACAGATTTGGGTGGGGCCAAAGTATTTGTATGTCTAACAAATTCAAAAGTAATACTGATTCTATTTGTCAGGGAATTCTGCTGGTTATTTAAAAAGTGAATGTTTATAAGTGTGAGATGATGTGAGGAGAGCTAAGGAAAATAAAGACATAAGAGGAAATGTTTCACTAAGATAAATTTTGTATGTCAATAAGCTAACTTCCAGCAAAGCTTTTGACACTAAGTGCATTAACTTGCTACCTGGTGAGAATGGTGATTCAGAGAGCAAGCTTTATTATCTGGTGTTACCATTAACACCAATTCCTGAGTTAAATTGCCTGTCAGATCTCCTGCTGCCTTTCACATAACAAATTGACTGATACTGGCCTGCTCCCAAAACAGCTCCAGCAACATGTGGAGCCAAGTTGGAAGTCTGCTATTCAATATCAGAGTTGGGAGGTATCTAAGATATTAAGACCCTATTCTTCCCAAAACATGTAACCTTCAAGGCCAGCTCCCTCCCCAACTTGGTTTAGAACTCTACTATGAAGTGCACTCTAATGCACAAGCCATCGGGGTAAAAGCACCTTTCCTATTAACACAGAAATGTTCATTTGTAGTTATCAGAAATCAGTTTAGTGGATGAACTGTCACCTTAAAAACAGATTGCCAGGCTCTATGAAAGGATATTTGGTAAAAAAAAAGAAAAGAAAAATTCAATGGATTTGATTCATTACACCTATTTCACTTCAAAATTAAATGATTAGGTTTTGTTTTGAAATTTCTCATGAAAAGCACTTATAAGAACAATAATCAACAAAAAAGAATTACTAAGAAAGAGTACTTTAAAGTAGTCTTATATGTTTTTCAAATTTATTTTATGAAACATTGAAGAGCAATTTCATTCATTATCACTCTTTCTAATAACATATAATCTCATATGGGCCACAGAATCCTTTCATAGAACAAAAGCAAAACAAAAACAAACTCTTTATTGGTTACAAAATAAGATTGATCTTAATGACTTGGAAGAAGAGAAATCTGGGAATGCCAAAGAAAATATGGGTATGGAAATAAAAATAATCCAATAGAGAAAGTATAGATTTGTAACTCAGCTTCTGCTTCTTTCAATTCTCTAGTTTTCCACGGAAATCTATACAATCTACAGACAAATGCTTGTGCTTTTTATGTCAATACTAGGGGCTCAGTGCATGAAATTTTTGCACTGGGGGTGGGTGATCCCTCATCCCATCCTGCCCCCTCACACATACTGGGAGCCCTCAGGGGATACCCTGCAATGCGGCCGATGGCTGGCTCTGCCCAGGCTGCCTCTGCCCCAGCTGACTCGGCCCAGCCTCCCCCAGCCCAGGCTTTAGCCCCAGCCTCTGGTGGCTGCCTGACCCTGGGGCCCCCCCTGCACTCAGCAGCTGCTTCACGCACACGCTGGCAGCCTCATACACTCTCTGGCCACCTCACGCACACTTTGGCCCTACCCCTGCCTCGCACCCTCACTGGCCGCCTCGGCCCCGCCCTTCTGGCCCAGGCCTTAGCCCCAGCCACTGGCAAGGCCACACGTTAGCCGGCTGGCTTTGCCCCAGGTCCTGATTGGCTGGTGGGTGTGATTGGTGGGCATGGTTTGATTGGAGGTACAGTCAGTTTACATATTACTCTTTTCTTAGATAGGATATTAGATAGGATTAGAGGCCCAGTGCACAAATTCACTCATGGGAGAGGTCCTTCAGCCTGACCAGCAATTGGGGCTGATCAGGGCTGGCCAGCTATGGGGAGGGACCCCAGGAGATTGGCCAGTGGGAGTGCACTGACCACCAAGGGGCAGCTTCTGCATTGAGTGTCTACCCCCTGGTGGTCAGTGCGTGTCATAGCTACCAGCTGGTCATTCTATGGTAACAGTTGCTTAGGCTTTTCAATATATAGATGAGTAAACAGATAGCAGTGCTAGTATAGAAATTGGCATTAGTAAATACATGGATTGGGTTACTGTAAGATTCCAGTGTTTAGTTAGAATTTTGTAAGCATAATGACATTTGAAAACAATTTCCAAAACCAATTATATATATAACATTTTTTCATCTATAAGAAGTATGGCACCATTATTGTAACTTTGATAATTTTCTATTATATTCAGTATCAGATTATGTGATCGGACAAGCTAATTCTTAGGTTTAAATGAAAGCATAAGTAGCATTACTAAACTACCTTTATACCATAAAGGAAATCAAACCCCTGAAATGTTATGGCTACTTTAACAATAATTTATAAAACTAACTAGGTTAATTTTTGTCATGATATGCTCAACATTTCCAGGTGTTATTACCTATAATATTTGGTTCTAGCTATACCCCTATATATATAAAGCAATATACTGTACACACACACACACACACACACACACACACACACACACTAGAGGCCCAGTGCATGAATTTGTGTACCAGTGGGGTCCCTCAGCCTTGCCTGCAGCATCAGGCTGAAACCGGCTCTCTGATATCCCAATTGTGAGAGGGCACAGACCAGGCCAAGAGACCCCAAATGTGCATGATAGGGGTTGGGGAGGGATGCAGGAGGTTGGCCAGCCACCAATGAGGGACCATGAGAAGGCTGCAAGGCATGTCCAGCCCATCTCTCTCAGTCCCGATTGGCAAGATTCCAGCAGCAAGTTTAAATACCAGTCGGAGTGTCTGCCCCTAGCGGTAAATGCACATCATAGGAACTGGTAGACTGGTCAACTGTGTGCCCTCTGGGGATCAGTGCACATCATAGCGAGCTATTGGGCAGCCTTAGCATATCATTAGCATATTACACTTTGATTTGTTGAACAGACAACTGGACTACCAGACACTTAGCATATTATGCTTTTATTATAGAGGCTATCTATTCTCTTTGATACAAAACTTGTTGCAACTTTGGAGCTTATGTAACAAGATTATATTTACATATTCCTTAATATAACCAAACCCTTAAAAATTGAGACCTGGCCAGTGTAGTTTAGTAGTTGAATGTCAACCTATGAAGCAGGAGGTCACTGTTTGATTCCCTGTCTAGGTATATGCCAGGTGCAGGCTTGATCTCCAGAAGGTGTGCAGGAGGCAGCCAGTCAGTGATTCTTTCTCATCATTTATGTTTCTCTCTCTCCCTCTCCTTTCCTCTCTGAAATCAATAAAAATGTATTTTTAATTAAACTATATCAAGCAGTGCATTTAGTCATGCTCTTATTTTTAAAGGAGTACTCAACAGAATATGCATTTTTGTGCCTAAATATTTATAGATTTTTAGCACTGATTAAAATAGTCACAGAATTATCTATGGACTCATACTGTGATTTTCATACATTTTAGTGTTTCAAGTGGAAAATATGAACAATCTCTAAAATTAATTTTTTGTTTAATAAGATTAAATTTTCAACAAAAAGATTGAATTTTCTTTCTGATTAACAATGTTTAAGTGACAAGTAAAATCTTATATTTTAAGGATGTAACATAGAAAACAATATTATTCTGCTCATTTAATAATCCAACGCAGACTGGCATGTCAGCAAGCAGATTTTTCGTAGTGGTAACTTAAGGGACCAGCCTCTTTCCTTCTCATGGTTCCTCTGTCTCCCAGAGCCCAGAAGTCTTTTGCATCTAGACAAAAGAAGTGTTCCTCCTGAGTCAAGGACACCTCAGTTCTTGTCTTCTTGAAGGAAAGATTTCAATCAAGAGACAAAATGTAGAAACGCATTTATGAAACTTGCTTAGGAAGGGATACTGCCAAATAGAAGCACGAGAAATAAACAGGTTACCGACTTTGAAGACTATGGCATTGACCAAGTCCTGCTCTGGAAAACTCTTCAGCTCTTTCATCCTCATTCACAGATTTCAGTGAGGACTGAAGTTCAGGGGGGATTTAGGTTCTACAGAAAGTTGGGCAAATGAGGATGTAATCAGTGCTGTCCTGCCACTACAGGGTAAAGTAATAAACTGACGATGACTCAGTTTCAATGATTATGATCATTTTTTTTCCAACTTGGTGAGTCATATATAATTTTGATTTGTGATGAATTCTTCTAACTAGAATAATAAAATATTCATAGGCATATAATTCCACAGACTAAGGTCACCACAATGATATAAGAAATAAAGAGACAGTTACAGTATATACTGACATTTGGGGAAAATACGTGGAATCTTTCCACTTATCCTTGACTTTAACAGGCTAAGTGATTGTTTCTGTGTAAACATCTCTAAATTTGGAACCACCCGCAGTGAGTTTTCATTTAAGACTAAGCTGAAAATATGAGAGTATTATCTAACTTTAACCTTTAATGAAAGATTGTGTGATGGCTAAAAAATCCTAGGATCATAGAAGACTTGTGTCTCTTTGGGAAGAAGATGAAGAAATTGAAATACAGGAAAATACAGAATGTCTAAGAAAACACTTAATAAGAGTAACCTAATACTTCTGTTCCAAATTCAGTATCTCATGGAGGATGACAAGTCTTGAGAAGAGGCAGAAAATTAGAATATCTTAAAAAGTGAAAGTAAAGACAAATAGACTTTTAATCTTATAGCCATTGACATAGCCTGCCTAATATCAGAAGTAGGTAGTTTTATGGAGGCTTGGCCAGATAGGCTAGGAAAAAATTAATCACTTATTATCTGAGAACCATGATTCTTGGAGATTTTCGATAGTACTGTGTCAAGAAATGTGTAACTATGTCTGGTGATGGATATTAATTTAGATACAAATATTGAGTCATTATGTTGAAAACCTGAAAGTAATATGTTAATTTATGTAATATTAAGTATTCAATTGAAAAAGGAAATCAGTCTTTCAAATGAATTTCCTCATTCTGCTACTTATCAAATGTGTGACCTTCACAAGTTTACTGAAATTTTATTTGCTTTAGTTTAGTAATGTGAAAAAAATGGAAATAGTAGTAGAACCTATCCCATGGAGTTATTATAGTGTTTAAATGAGTTCATGTACAAAAACTGAGAACAATAGTGGTGTTTGGAATATAACAATGATTCCATAACATTAGATACTATATCATCATCATCATTATGATGTTATTATTAATGTGTCATCATGACCAACATTTCTCAGTTTTTTGGACCTTCCCTTTGCATTTTGCTCAGACTTATTTTATTCTGTCTTACTTAATTATTTTTCCCTTTACTTTTCCATGTTTTTCTCTTCCTTCCTTCTTCTTTCCTTCCTTATCTCCCTCCTCTTCCCTCATTTCCTTCCTTTCCTTTATAACTCTAGTTTAAAAGTTATTTTGTGATATGCAAAAATAATAAAATATTTGTAATAGGATATTAGGTATGATTAATAATCATAAATTAAACATACCCACCACTCAGATTAGAAGGTAGAGTATGGTCAGTATACTTTTGAAGTCCCTACTTGCCCTGCCCTGGTTCCATCAACCTCTCTCCTAATTTACCATGAATTCACTAATATTTTGAACTTTTTGTTTGTCATGTCTTCCTTTATCTCTATGTCTATAGTCTTTATTAATGTATTGCTTGATATTGCATGTACAAAACTTCATACAAATGGAATTTTACTATATTCAGACTTCTATGTCTTCTTTTACCCCTCTACCTCATCATTCCAAGGTAGTCTTGTGCTAATTTTAGCTAAAGATCATTCACTTTTATTACTGGCTAAAATTCTATTCACCACAATAATCTGAAGCATTTTATTGTTGATAGACTTGCCTACTTGCTAATTCTTAACTCTCACTAATAGTGTTTCTATGAACAACCTTGCACCTATTTCTTGGTTCTCATATTTGAGAATTTCTTTAAGGTACAATTATAAGAATGAATTATTGGGTAGTTGGGCATACACATTTTTACTAGATAATGCCACAGTAGCTATCATGTTTTATATTCCAACTTACAATGAATAAAAATATGGAGTGCTCCAGAGACTCATTTATATTTGAGAGTAACTTCTCTCTCTCTCTCTCTCTCTCTCTCTCTCTCTCTCTCTCTCTCTCTCTCTCTCTCTCTCTCTCCCTTTCTCTCTCTCTCTCTCTCTTCTGCTATAGCAAAGACTTGAACTTTACCTGGAATTCAGGGCATCAGGGCCTATGTCATTTTGCTGGGCTTAAAGACATGTACTATTTACCTTAACCAGTTAACAATTTCATCTTTAAAGCTTTTAATATTTTTACAATTTTGGTAAATGAGAATATTGGAAATAATTGTTTGCAAAAAAGTTAAAAAAGTTTAGTACCCTAATTCAGTGTTTAAGCACGTAAGAGAAAAAAGGATATAACACAACAGGCTGCTATGGTTAGACGTTTGGAAATATATCACGCTATATAAAAATGTTGACAAGCTGGAGGGCATATTTTACAGGAGTTTAGGGGGTCACAGATACAGAGATGAAATTTGGTTTGTTGGGAATGGAATTGAATCATGCTAGAGGAGTTTGGGGAGGAGGCTGACTTATCTCAAGCAGTTCACATTATATGGCTCAGCAAGTCCAATGACAATGGCTTAGAAAAAAATCAGATGAAATAATTTGTACTTTCTCATTAAAACTATAGGCATATGTATTTCTAATAACTAAATGCATGATAAAAGCAAATCTATTTCCCCATATTTAAGATTTTAAAAATAAAAATACCTGGGCTTTCCAGTGTTAGAATAACGTTTGGTCACATATACAACATTTTGAGAACTCTTGGTCTTTGAGAATTACAATATAAAATAATTCTAATGGGGAGAGTTATATATATGGGGGTGAGGTAGGGTGGAGTGGTCAAAGACCTCTTGGAAAGTAAAAAGTCTTGCAAAAATAATCAGCCACAGAATTTCCATTTGGGCTGCCAAATTTGCATTAGTCCTGCCCACAGTTTGAAATGTCACCTCATCCTCTCTCTGCCATCTGCACTACCACCTACTGATTCCTATGTCGCTAGTCTTAGAGAACAGAAGCATCTGCATATGACAGGCACATTCAGAATGGCCCCCAAACACAGCTTCAAATAAGAACTTTAAAAATATATTAAAGTCAGAATGTATATTTCTTTTAAAGTCAAAACTTTTACCATCATAAGGTTTTCAAGCTGAGTTCTTTTCCGCTAACTTCTTCCATTTTACAAGCATACAAAAAAGGACAGCATTGTCATGACGAAACTAAGATCATTTTGATGAATTAGTAACAAAGAAGCTGTGCAAATTTTCTTATTTGTTGCTAATTAAATAATACAGCTATTCTCACTCATTATTTGCCATTTTTAAATTTATTCACTCAATAGTGAGATTTGTTTTCTACATATAGTGATATGCAGAAAATCAATAATCAAAGTTTTCTCTACTTCCAAAGACCATGATGTGCAGTGCTATTTAATAGAAATATGTGTGGCACATTTGAAACTTTTATATTTTTTTGGAAGCCAGGTAAAAAGACTAAAAACAAAAACATAATTTTAATAATATATTTCACTTATCTCAATAAAATCAAGATGTGAGTATTTCAAGGTATAATCAACATAAAACATTTTATTGTAATATTTTATATTCTCCTTTTGGTTCTATTTTCAAAAGCCAGTGGTGCAGATTTTATATTTAAGCACAACTCAGTGTGCATTAGACACATTTTGAGTGTTCATTACTCACCTGTGGTTAGTGCTTACTGTATTGGCCAGTATAGTTCTAGCAGATAGATGATATTCATTCATTGTTTCAAAGTGAGGAAAACAGCATATAAATAAATAAAATGTAATCAAGATGTATTGAGAATGATGATGGGTATTTACCAAGAAACCAATTCATCTTAAGATCCTGGGAAAATTTTCCAGAAGAATTTTAGGCCAATGAAAAATAGGAATTACACTAGCAAGAGAGAAGCACAGAGAAGGGAGAGAGAGAAAGAGAGGGTTTTCTAAGTAAGTCCAAGCGAATGGCATGTCACATGTTGATAGGAACAGTATAGACAAGAGTATGCAGTAAATATGACCATTGTTCATATATAATGGATGAATGTCCAAGATGCAGTAAGAATATGGACAATGGAATGATTCTAGAATTAGGAAAGATGGCAACATTTTAGTCAGGACTTGGAGAATGAGCAGTTGTTTTAAAAATGGAAGAGGAGGTTTTGGACGGAGGGAGCATTTCCCATGCAGAGTACAAGGCTGAAAGTTGTGAAAACAGCATGGCAAGATAGACATTTGAGATAGTTCCTTTAGGGCTGAAAATGTTGGTGGTAATGACAAGCACCACTGGGGCCAAATCATGAAGGACCTTGTTTGTCAGAATCAGTATGAACTTAATGCCATTGATGATGTGCTGCTATGGAAGAGCAAGCCAATGCCATGATCAGGTTGGCACAGTAGAGCCATTTCTCAGCATTGGAGGGCAGGAAGACTGCAGACAAAAATTCTTCATTGGAGGCCCACGATCCCTCAAAACTGCCTTATTTCTGTCATCTGGGGAATTTTTTCATAGTAATTCTGGAATTCTTATTTGATTCTTGTCTGGTTATTTTGGCATGAAATCATATACTTAATTCTGCTTGTATTAGTGAGGTAGGGCTGCCGTAACAAAATATTATAGGCTGGGTGACTTAAACAAGAGAAATTTATTTTTTTCATAGTTCTGAAGGCTGGAATTCTAAGAGCAGGGTGCCAGCACAGTTGGATTCTGGGAAAATATCTCCTCCTAGCTTGCAAATGGGCACCTTCTTGTTATGTCCTCACGTGGAGATAGATGAGGTATAACTTTTTTATGTTGCTTTACTTCACTGCAGATCTAAACACACCAGCTGGGTTTGCTTATGGAAGTTTAAATAATTCAAAAAATCCTTTTTTCAAAATCACCTGCAATTTAGACAATTGTCTCAGAAAACACTCACCCAAATATTACTTTTATTTTTTAAAGATGAACTGTTATTTATTTCTCTTTCTTTAACATTCCACTCCTCACACACACACAGAAATATGAGTGGGAGAACATTATATAGCATAGAAAGATGAAAGAGAAAAGCACATTAACATATTTCAAAGATTATTATGCCTGTTACAGGTGTATGTGTGAAATATTTTAATCTGCATTTATAAAAGGCTAAGTGACCATCTGACCATCCAACTGGTAGCTATGATGCGCCCTGACCATGTAGGGGCAGAAGCTCAACACAGGAACTGCCCAGCTGCAGTTCTCAGGTGACACACCCTGGAACCAGAGAGGAGAGAGCCCAATTCCAGGGTCTGTCACCTGAGAACCACCCTCTTGCAATCCGGGACCCCTTGGGGAATGTCAAAGAGCTTGTTTGGGCCTGATCCCCACAGGCCAGGCCAAGGGACACCACCTGGTGGAGGGACTCTGCTCACTCTAGACTCCCTTCAAGTCGTGGTGCCGCCCCAGGTGTGGCCTGCCACTGGAGGTTGGCTCTAGGACATGTCCGGCCCTTCTTGTCCAGTCCTGCCCTATCAGCTACCTTCTAATTAATTTCCCTTCAATGTGCACAAATATATGCACCAGGGCACTAGGATAGCATAAGTTTTATTGGACATTGATTTTGTTTCACTTTCTTATATTTTAACTTAAAAAACATTTACTGAGTACATAGTATAGTCAAGGCACTATCCTGGGTACTATATAATTAGGAATCAACATGACAGATAAGGTACCTGGTCTCCTTGAGGAAAGGGTAGAAAGAAAAAAATATATAGGACAGTGGGATATCTGTTATAGCAGTAAGAATGCTTTCTATCTCAAGTTATAGGGGAAAAAACCCAATAAACTAAAATTTTGGTCAGTAAGTACATTTATTATCTTATATAACATGACATCAGGTACTAGGAAAGCTCCAGGATGATAATTCAAGAGCTCAATTACCTCATCATTTACATAATTTTTTTTTCTTATTTGTCTTTTTCAGCATGTTGGCTAGTCCTTTATGCCTGGATATACTCAGGACTAAAAATAGCAGAGGGAATCTCAGGTGTCTGATACCCTGAGATAGTTAAGGGGGGCTTTCTTCTTAAAGGATAAAACTTTTTAGAATTGCAATGACTTGCCTGTCACCCAAAGTTTCCTCTAAATTGTATGGTAGACTTATGGCTAACATGATCAATCAGCAATAATCTGAGATTATCCTGATGTGCCTTAAAATAACCAAGGCATGCCTTGGGCCTGTCTCCTTTGAAGATTGTTCTAAGGTATAAGAATAAAACCAATATTCTGTTATCAAAGAAGAATGGCTGTATGATAATCCACAAAAGTGTCTACTACATTGAACAACTGGTTGGGAAGGACTGGGAACTTTGAGAAATCTGAGATAAAACTGAACTAAAATGCAACTGATTAGAAAGAGACAGTTGTGCAGAAATCTGGGGGAAAGTATTCCAGGCAAAGTGAAGAACAAGTGAAATGGATCGAATTTGGGGTAAAGTTTGATGTGCTTGAAGAACATAAAGAGTTTGACTGAAGTTCAAAGAATATCTTGGAGAGTGATATGAGAAGAGGACCAAGAAGTAAGCACTAACTAAAGCCACAGGGTCCTGTGGGCTACTGTAAAAAGTTGGCTTTATTTCTACTGAAAGTTCAAAATCATTGAAATATTTTTAAGCCTGGGAAATTTGTAAGTCACTTTAAAATGTTTGTTTGATTTACATTGACCAATGACTTCAGCAAAATAAGGGTTGGTTGATGGTAATAACCTTCAACACAGTCAACTCTCTATAAGGAGTTGTTGAGTTATAATATTCTGACTTGTCTTATTTTCTGCCTCACTATTGTCCCCAAATCCAATGCAATTGATATCTAAAATGCAAGCAGTTTTATTATAACATAATAAATGTTTTGTTGTATTTATTATTATTATTATTATTATTTTTAATTTTCACCCCAGGGTATTTTCCCATTGATTTTTAGAGAGAGTAGAAGAGAGAGGGAAAGACAGAGAGAAATATCAGTGTGATATTGGTTGGTTGCCTCCTGAAGGAGCCCTGGGCCTGGGCTGGGGCGGAGCCTGCAACTGAGTTATGCCCTTAATCGGAATTGAATCCAGGATCCTGCAGTCCACTGCCGACGCTCTATTCACTGAGCCAAACTGGCGAGGGCACAACTGTTTTATTTAATGAAGCTTTAATTATTAGCCATTCTTAAATAGCTTGCTTTATTGTCAGGAGTAATTATCCATAGGTCTCTTGGATTTCTCTACAACTTGCCAGTGAAGAAACTATTGGCCTTTGGCCTGGACTATCTTCATAAGGATGTTTGTATAAGGAACCATCTTTAACAATGAAGATAGTCTCTCCCCCTAGTGCAAAAAGCATGTTTGTTCATGATTTCAACAAATGTAATGTCTTCTGGGAAAAAGGTCAGTCAGACTTACTGTTCATTATAAAGGATTTATTTCCTAAGCTCAGGATTTCTCTGCAATAATGTATGTATGGGGAACATCTATCCCTCTTCAAGTCCCCTGGTGGAATTGGGACATTAGCTTAAATGCTGATACTCTGGAATCAGCTAATACAATGAAGAATAAAGCCTTCTGTCTTTGACCCAGGAGTCTTATGTTTTTTGACAGCACTCCTTTGAAACTGTGGCAGGCCAACTTGTTAGCTTGCCGAAATGATAAAATGTCCAGTCCTTCCAGTACTTGATGAATCTCAGCAATCAACCCTGAAGATAAAGAAAACAATGGTTTCTTTCTATATTGTGATATTTAGCTCACAGTAAGTCTTAAATAATGTTTTCTGCCCTATGACAACATATAGAAACTCTACTTTCAAGCTTAACTAAATAATTTGACTGTTATTTCCATAAGAAAAAGAGCTGTTACTTATATTTGGTAAATGAGGTAGGTATCTTGAACAGATACCTCATAGAGTGTGTATGATAATATGATTTCTAAGTCTCTTCACAGATTTTATCAAATTTTGGAGCTAATATTCTACTTTTTTTGGAGATAATATTCTACTTTTTTTGAACTAGAAATATAAATGAAATTATGATGCTTTGTGTAATTGACAGATCAGTTTCTGTGAAGAAAAAAATACTGCCATTCTGTCATAACAAATATTGCTTCAATGATATATGATTTATTTTATCCTTCTCACACATTCAGAATAATAAATTATAGAGCTAGAAGAACCTCAGAGAGTATAATTTCTAACTCCTAAATTTGCATATGAAGTATACAGAAACTCACACATGTTAACAAATTTGCTTTTGTTAATTATAACACCAGGATTAAATTTAGATTTTTTTTATTGTATGGTAGTTTTTCCTTCCATAATGCTTTATGTACTTGCCCTCCTCTGCTCTCTGTTCTTGTTAATCTCTCAATGCCAAGAAGAAAGAATGTTTTAAAAAATCAATGTATACTGAAGGGAAGAAAAATATGGCAGGCACGTGAGAGAAAAATAGGGTGAAGTTTACAGCTAAGATTCCCAAGTCTCCCCTGGCCTGTTGTTGCCTGAAAATTCTATGAAAACAAACAAACAAAACACACACACACACACACACACAAAAAAAAAAAACTCCTCAAAATGGAATTTTATAGTCCTGCTAATTAAAAAATTCTATTGGCTAGGACAGTGGTCGGCAAACTGTGGCTCGAAAGCCACATGTGGCTCTTTGGCCTCTTGAGTGTGGCTCTTACACAAAATACCACAGCCTGGGTGAGTCTATTTTGAAGAAGTGGCATTAGAAGAAGTTTAAGTTTTAAAAATGTGGCTCTCAAAATAAATTTCAATCTTTGTACTGCTGATATTTGGCTCTGTTGACTAATGAATTTGCCCATCACTGGGCTAGGAGTTCAGTGGAATTTTTATGAGCAAATTATTAACAAATAAGGGATGTTGAGTATTGCAACATACATTTATTCTTTTAATTAGTTCCCTGGACTGGTCAATCAAGACAATAAATCAAATTTGTGATTATTTAGGATAGAAGCTTAGGTGTTTGTTATTCAAACACAAATTTTTCCTTTACCTGTTTTTAGGCATAAACAACATAGAGTAGGAATTATTTTGTTACTAGAGATATAAGACATTTTAAAAGACCATGAATCACTTTAGATTGGGTCTAGTCTGTCTATCTTTAATATTTTCTACAGAGAAGGTTCACATTTAAAATTTATATTTATTCTTAAATGCAGTAACAATCTTTTATTTAATACTAGAGGCCCAGTGCATGAATTTGTACATGTGTGGGGTCCAGCTGGCAATATGGTTGGGCTAGCCTGCCCTCTGGTCAAACTCCTGGTTGGTTGAACTCCCACCAGAGAAGACAATTTGCACATTAGCCTTTTATTATATAACATTCTAAAATTGACTATAATTCCTCTTTTGAATCCAATGAAAAGTATGCAAAGAAACGTACATGCCATTTTTCTTGTATATGTAATTGTGCTTGTGACTCTATTTTTGTAAAGCAAGCTTAAGTTTTAGAAATGTTTAGTTACTATCTCTTACCAACCTTGAAAATTTTGTTTTAAATCAGCTCCAATGAGCTGCTGATTTTACTCTAATGTCAGAGCTCTATAGCTACACTGTGTAATCAGCAACAGAAATATTATATAGCAAGTAAGGTCTTGATATTTGGCTGGTAACTAGGAAGTTTTATCCACTTCCAGCTAAACAGTGAGAACTGTTTTTACTGACATCAGTCACTTCTACCTTTAAATGAGAAAAAATAGCATCAGAATCTGAGCACAGCATTTAACAGCTGCTATGACAGAGACATTTTTTTCTTTAAATTAACGTTAACATTATATCCTATTGCTAGGTAAGACCACTTCTGGTACTTCCTGGATTCATATGACTTTTTAAAAAATATATTTTTATTGGTTTTAGAGAGGAAAGGAGAGGGAAAGAGAGAGGAAAACATCAGTGATGAGAGAGAATTATTGATCAGCTGTCTATCCACTGAGCCAAACTAGCTAGGGCATATGATTTTTAAATATATTTTCATTTGTATTGCTAAAAATTCATTGGCAGACAGAAAATTTTCCTTACTTAAAGTACAATATACCTGAACTCATCCTTATTTGTGCAGCTAATCTTTTAAAAAATATGCAGAATTGTCATATTGTATCTAACAAAGATTGAGTACATTAACATGCTTATTCCTAACTTGCCAATAGATGCCAGTTATTTACTAAGTGGGATTCAATTTCATAGCACAGCTAAATTTAGATGCAGCTCAATTACTCATGAAGAGACAAACAAACCAAAATGAATTTCTCATGAAGAGTTAGTCAGTTAAACTGAGTTTCTTTATGGTAACCATACATTTTTCTTACATCTTAAAAGCTATAACAAGAATTGCAGTGTTATGTCTTCTGGGCTTTGTGTACATAATTCAAAAGCTTCTCTCTTGTTATTCTTGTAATATCTCTTGTATTCATTCATTCATTTATTCATTCAAGTATAAATGACTTAGAATAATATATTAGTTTCAGATGTAGAAAATAGTGATTTGATACTTATATATATATTACAGTGTGGTCAACCACTTATAGTTTAGTTACCTTTGGGTACCATACCAAGTTAGTACAGTATTATTGACTACTAGAGGCCCATTGCACGAAGATTTGTGCAAGAATAGGCCTTCCTTCCCCTGGCTGCCAGCACCAGTTTTCTTCTGGCACCTGGGACCCAGGCCTTCATTCCGGCTGGAGTCTTTGCTTGGCCAGAGTCTTTAGTCTGGCTGGAGCCTTCAATATCGGTCTGGCTGGAGGTTTCAGTCTTTGATCTGGCCAGAGAGCTGCTCCTGTAGCTCCCTCTGTCCCCCACCTTTTCCTCATAGCAGGCATCCTGCCACACCTGCATATGCAAATTAAACCAACATCTTTGTTGGGTTAATTTGTATACTCACTTCTGATTGGCTGATAGGGTCATGATGGTGTAGTCAATTTGCATATTTTTCTTTTATTAATGTATATTTTCTCCATGCTGTTAGTTACTTATTGATTTTATCCTGAAAGTTTGCACCCCTTAATTTTCTTCCCCTATTTCACACATCCCTACATCTCTCTTACTCCACCAACCCCAGTTGGTTATCTGTATCTGTAAGTCTGTTCCTGTTTTGTTAGCTCATTTACTTTTTAGATTCTATGGATAAGTAACCCTGCTCTCCTGATTGCATTTTGGTGCCTCACTCCAAGATACTCTTGCCAACATTTCTTTATTACTAAGTATAAGTAAAAACACCTTAATAATGTTCATCTGACTTTCTCTAGGGCAATCTTGACACATTGCTTCCATTTTTACTCCCCTCTCAGCTGCTATGATTCAGTAGTGTTGGTTTTATGCCATTGTAGTCCCATTATACCATTATAAACCTAATTGTCCATCCACAGCATTAGCACTAAGATTATATATATATTACATATATCTGCATATATGTGTATATATATTTATATATTTACTAGAGCCCGGTGCAAGAAATTCGTGCATGGGTGTATGTGTTCCTCAGCCTAGCCTGCACCCTCTCTAATCTGGGACCCCTCAAGGGATGTTTGACCCCTGTTTAGACCCGATCCTACCCAATCCTACCTGGATTGGGCCTAAAGGGGCAGTCGGATATCCTCTCACAATCCAGGACTGCTAGCTTCCAACTGCTTGCCTGCTTGTCTTCCTGATTGCCCCTAACTGCTTTTTCCTGCCAGCCTGATCACCCCCTAAACATCCTCTGCCAGCCTGATTGCCCCCAACTGTCCTTCCCTCCGGGCCCGGTCACCCCCAATTTCCCCACTCTGCTGGCCTGGTCACCTCTAACTGTCCTCCCCTGCTGGCCATCTTGTCACGGTCATCTTGTGACCACATAGGGGCAGTCATCTTTGACCACATGGGGTAGCCATCTTGTGTGTTGAAGTGATGGTCAATTTACATATTACTCTTTTATTAGATAGGATTTATCTTGATATTATAGGTCATTGTTATACTAAAGTCAATAAAGATTAATTTATAGTATATTGTTAAATTATAGCTAATAAAATTTCTAAAATATTGATAAATGAATAAATATATAGCACTTAAGACATTGTTATTCACTTACAGAAATTTATTTAAGTGCCTTTTCAAAATTACATTGTCAAAGGAATTCACTAAAATAGAAGGTAGGAAGTTATCTTAGCAAACCTGTTTACAATTTAGTAGGATCTTTCATTTTTTAAATATATATTTTCTTGGTTTCAGAAAGGAAAGGAGAGGGAGAAAGAGATAGAAACATCAAGGATGAGAGAGAATCACTAATCAGCTGCCTCCTGCATGTCCCCCACTGGAGATCAAGCCTGCAACCCTACTGTGTTCCCTATCTTGGCATCAAACCACGACCTCTTTGTCTATAAGTCGATGCTCAACCCTGAACCATGAAGGCTGGGTTGAGCAGAATCTTTTGGTAGATCATTTAACTGCTCTAGCAACTTGCTTTTAAATTAGCTTACATTATTTATAATAAATAAGAATATAGGCAAAATTTAAATTCATCTATTTAATTTACCATTATTTTTTTTTATTTTGAAGCAAATTATTAAAGTTATGATCATACTTTGCACATACATGCAGGCATTCTTAATCTGTTTCCTACCATGTTATAAGTAGCTTTCTTTATCAGTTCTTACCTAACTGGTCTGTTATAAACACTGCTATAAAATTAATGTTCTTAAATTACAGCTCTCATATCATTATTCTGTTGGAAAACATTCAGTGAGTCCAATTTTCTCTTAAACCAAGAACGAATGTCTTAAACAACTTTAATCTGAATTCAACCTCTTTTTCCAACTTTACCCCCTTTACACTCTTTCATGAACTATAATAGTTCATAGAACTAAAGTATAAGCTATTTTTTTGCAAAAATACATTCAAGTATTTAATTAGAATTTGCCTTCTTTAAGCAGTAACTTTTAAGTTATTTGATTATTCTATGCACTTATTATAAGCTGTCATGTGCCTCTTTTTCATCTCCTAACATGTATTTTCTGATCTCTGATTTTGAGGTAACACTAATCATAAAAATGATAATTAACACACAACTGCATTTTTTAATTTGCAAAAATGTAATCTAATATGCTATTTTTTATTTTCAGAAAATTTTATAATGGACTAACACCTTTAGAATTATCTTCAGTTTTCAAGCAAAAAAAAACAAACAAAAAACAAATAAGAAACCCTGAAGTTAATAAAATTATCACTTAAGTGAATCACTCTTCACTTAAATAGAATCTACATCTTTGATACTTAATCCATTAGGTGTTTTTTTTTTCACATAAGCAAACTGCCTCAGTATCATATTATCACATAAGACACTTTTCAATATGATCAACATTGCAATTATTATATAAAAAGAAAAAAACAGGCAAAGAATCAAAATATTATAATATTCATTAAATCAATATTATGAAATCATAATAATTTAAATATGCACTAATATAGCTTTTATAGAAGAACAAAAGCAAATGTGGAAATTGAGGAAAAAATGTCAATCAATTCTTTTAAGACATGGAGCAATATTATATATACCATTTAAAAGCGGCATGAAATTAAAAATATATTTTGCTAATTTAGGAAATAGGATTTTTAGATATGTCATAGCATTGAGATACTTTTAAATCATGTGAATTTAAGATCGAGAAATGCATAATAATCCCAAGCGGGTATAAACTTCAAGATTGCATGGCAATAGATGAGAACTTGATGACTTTTTGTTTGTCAATAATCTCTAATTGAAATATTTCCTTTTGTAGTTGTGAATGAGCTGGGCATCACACTGCACCCACTGCTGAGGTCATCAATGATACCACGAGGGTGAGAGCCATGAACATGGCAGACCACAGACTAGACAGTCTGATCATCTCTTCAACAGTTCCAGAGAGTTCCCTAGCTAAAGATCAGTGCTGCATTTGCAGGCAAGGTTGGCAATCTCATCAAGGTGATATTTCTCCTGTGCTTAATGTTTTCTTCTTTCTGTCCATCAATGTGCAATACTACTTCAATCGCAGGCTGTCTGTTCTGAATGGTCAGTTTCACTGTAATTCTCAGACCCTTCCATTCACTGGTTGCTTTGGCAAAGTCATTACCAAGCTTTTTTTGCGCGACAGACTCAGAAGGCCCATGTTGGGGGCAAGGGCAGACATGGCACCAAATCCCCCACAAGTATTCCTCAGATATATGGCTGCTGCCTTTGGAGTTGAACTTCCACAGCACCATGGTAAAGGCAGCTGGTGTCAAATGAATGTGGACCTGGGTTCATAATGACTTTAATAATCGGTTGTTTCCAGGTAGCAGAACTTAAATTACTGTTGAACTTTGAATAACACAGCTTTGAACTGCGCAGGTCCATTTATACACAAAGTTTTTCCATAAATGCCTGTGCTGTTTTCAATTCATTGGAGAGTTTGCAGGTGCAATGGCTTACTGTATACATTGATCTACACAATTTTATATGGAGGACTTGAGCATCTTTGGATTTTGGCATCTGTAGATAGAAATGGGGTCCTGGATCCCCACACAGATACCAAGAAACAATTATGTTTTGGCAGAGTAAAAAGTTATATGTGGATATTCAATTGTGCTGGTGGTTGATTCCCTATTCTCTGTGTTGTTCTAGGGTCAGCTGCACTTTTATAAAATTGTAGCCAAAGCCCACCAATATATAAGCTGCTAAACTGCTTGAGTTAAAATCCTGTCCCTCCTATTTACTGGCACAAGTTTCTGAGCAAATTATTAAACTTCTATTTCATAACTTTTGGGCTGTAGAGTTGAAATAATAATTGTACCTACCTTCTAGCTTTGTTTTGAGGATTGGATTAGTTAATTCATATTACACAGTCAAAATAGTTTGGGGCAAATTGAATGAGGCAATTATGGACTATGAACAGTGCCTGGTTCAGAAATGTCAGCCATTATCACCATCATGTTCTTCATCAAAAACAATAATATGGAGTCTATGAAATTAATACTTGCAAAATTTGAAAAGGAATCATATATTCACAAGAGCATATATTTTATAACAGCAATTTAAGGTTAAAAAAAAGTAAACGGTGCCTAGTTGTAAACACTGAAGTTGATTTAAATAGTTCTATTTTGTGTATAAAATGGAGATGCTTAAAAGAAGCTAGTGAGCCTTTTTGATATTTGAAAGGTGAATTTGAAATTTATTTTTGATTCTACTCAATATAAACAGTGTTCATAAATGTATTGCCCCATTTCTCTTCTATCATAGTGTGTGGTTATGCTTTGATAACAAGCTTCATACATTTAAATTAAGTATTGGTTTATTTGGTTAAATTAAATCTACTGGGTTAATATGTGATAAATAATTATAATAACTAAAACACAATGTGGTTTTAGCTTTTGGTTTGTTTTCAAATAAATCTCTTTAAAGTAGGTAGCAAAATGTTTGTCACAGTAAGGACCTAGGAAAGCTATATTTCTGGTTAGCTGGTTCAAATCAAATCATCGAATGATCTTTATAAGTTATCGCAAAGAATAAGCATGACTATTTTCTTATAATAAAATTATATGAAGATAAATAGTGCCTTTAATTATACTAAATTGTCATATATTGATTAAATGAAGTGTTTTAGGGAAATATTTTCATAAGAAATTGAGGCAGTATTTTTCTAGTGGCTTTGTGCCAATACTGCATTATTCCATTTAGTCATTTCAAAGCAGACTCTCCTTTCTTTGGTTAACATTTGTCTTATAGCACAAGGTTAAATGATTTAATCATCTCTCTAAAGTCATACATAGCAGTTTCTTAGCCTATCCTATCTAATAAAAGAGTAAAATGCAAATTGGCCATACCTTTGCTACACCCACCAGCCACGCCCACCAGCCACACCCACCAGCCAATCTGGAACTGGGGTGGAGCCAGCCAGCAAGTGCGAGGCCCCGGCAGGGTGCATGGCTGTTGTGGCCGGGGTATGGCCAAGGTGGCCAGGGAAGATGCGGCCAGGGACGAGATGGCTGAGGGTGCAGAGCAGGAGTGCGGGCATGTGGGTGTGTGTATGAGCATGGACCCAAACGACACACACTCACACACCAGCACCCACACAGAGTCCTCAACATGCCACCCACGCCTCCCTGTACCTCACCCTCCAGCCAGGATCCTCCTAGTCCCACCTCCAATTGGTGTGGGTGGGAGTCAGTCTGGGGAAACTTTCTCAAACTTGCTTGATGCTGGGACTGGATGCATCCCAGCTCACAGGCTCCATGGAGGTTCCTGGTGGCCGAGGGTACAGAGAGAGAGTGAGAGCATGTGGGTGTGTGCATGAGTGTGGACCCGAGCGACACATACTCACATGCCCACAACCACACAGGGCCCTCAGCCATGCCACCTGTGCCTCCATGGACTTCACCCTCCAGCCTGGATCCTCCAGGTCCTAAGCCCTGGGGTCACTCAAATTCAGCAAGAGTTTGCAATTTGCCCAAGGCACATTGAACAGTTTTCTCCTAACCCATTTGTGGGAGTGTAATCTGACTTAAAACCAATGGACTAAACTAGAAAGTCAATTTGGAAACGTGGATCAAAATTCAAGTGAATTAGCTTTGGGCCAGGAGTTCCATGTCTGTGAATGTGTCCTAAGTAAACAGTCAAATAAGCAATTATGTTTACTGTCATTGTTGATGCTGGGGGAAACCAGAAGCAATCTCCCCCACAATAAAGGGTTAGTGAAGTAAACCATAGTAATGTCAAACAGTCAGGGATAACACTGCAGCCATTAAAAATTATGTCTGCACATCCAATTCTTGGACATGAAAAGAAGGCCATAGCCAAATATTAAGTGGAGGGCTGGGGAACATCAGAAGAGGGCATGTATACTTATATGTATGTATATTTTATATGTCAGGGAAATAATAGTTTTAAAACCAGTGATTCTTCCTGAGCTCTGCAATTGTGTTAGCAAATTGTATTTCAGGTGTGACAGGTATCCTTTGGTGTCCCATACACACAGACATCCTTGCCTGTGGGACAGCCTGAACCTTTGCCGCTCCTGCCCCTCTCTGGTGGCAACGGCCCAATCAGACATTCCCTTTTATTGGGCTGGTTTCCATTTCTCCTTTGCCCAAGCTATGCCTTTCTAACAACAGAATATTAACCAAGCAATCCTAATAAGTTTTGTTGCCGACTGCAACTTATGCCCTCCTATGAAAATGTTGTTGCTTTCAAGTCTACCAGGTTGTATTTCAAAACTTTTATTTTTCTGCAATGTGACCATTTTTTATTCACTTAAAATATTCTGGAGTATTTTAAGTACATATAGAAAAGTAGAGAATAATATGACAAATACTTATCTATACTAACAAAAGGGTAATATGTTAATTAGACCAGACATCTTCTGGACCTCCTTCTGGACATCCAAGGACTCTGTGTGGGTATGGGTGTGTGAGTGTGAGTCGCTCAGGTCCGTGCTCATGCACACACCAACGTGGTAAAAGCCACAGTGATGGGGGCCAAGGCAAAAGTGATTTGGGGCAACCAGGCCAGCAGGGGAGGGCAGTTAGTGGCAACCAGGCTGGTAGGGGAGGGCAGTTAGGGGCAACCAGGATGGCAGATAGGTGAGCAGTTAGGAGCCAGCAGTCCCAGATTATGAGAGGGATGTCTGTGCCAGTTTAGGGATCAGGCCATCCCCTGAGGGTTCCCAGAATGAAGAAGGTGCAGGCTGGACTGAGGGTACCCCCAGCACCCTACTCCTGAGCACGAATTTCATGCACCAGGCCTCTAGTATTAAAATACTATTCTAACAATCATAGAAATAAAATGGGCTTATTTTATTGTCTTCATGATTTTAGTAGATTAAGGACTCAAGTCATGAATTATGCCATCCACTTATTCTTTTCTACATAAGTATTTTGTTGAATGTATTTTATTTACTTTCATTTTTTGCCTCTATTCACTATAGGAAAATAATGAGTCAGTAAAATGTGAAGAAATAACCACACCTCTTTTACCTCCCTACAGTAATGGCCTCAGCAACATTTATTTTTTAGTTCATAAAACTTGAATTATAAGGCCAGGTAAATTCCCAAGACAGCAAACCACCATCCCAGAACCTTAGGGTACCATAGTCAAAATTTCATAGAAAGAGATGATTGCTTAATAACCAGGCCATTCCTTTTTACTTAAAAATAAAAGAAGCCAAAAGACAAAACAGAGCTAGTTATCTGAAGTTTTTTTACATAGTAAATAAAAGCACCATAAGTAGGGTAAGACCTATATCTGGGTCTTTCTTATTTATTTATTTGTTTGTTTGTTTGGTTATTTATTTATTTATTTATTTATTTATTTATTGTTAATCCTCACGCAATGCACGTGTGTGTGTATATATATGTATATACATATATATACATGTATATAAATATATATAAATACACACACACACACACACACACACACTAGAGGCCCGGTGCACGAAATTCATGCATGGGGGTGTGTGTCCCTCAGCCCAGCCGAATCAGCACCCTCTTCAACCTGGAACCCCTTGAGGAATGTCCAACTGCCCATTTAGGCCCGATCCTATCAGGCAGTCGTACATTCCTCTCACAATCCAGGACTGCTGGATCCCAATTGCTCACCTGCCTGCCTCCTGATTGCCCCTAACTGCTTCTGCCTGCCAGCCTGATCACCCCCTAACCACTACCCTGCCAGCCTCATTGATGTCTAACTGCTCCCCTGCCAGACTGTTTGCCCTTAACTGCCCTCCCTTGGTGGCCTGGTCACCTCTAACTGCCTTTCCCTACAGGCCTGGTCTCCCCAACTGCTTTCCCCTGCAGGCCTGGGTTCCCCCCAACTTCCCTTCCCTGTAGGCACAGTTTCCCCCAACTTCCCTCCCTTCCAGGCCTAGTCCCTCTCAATTGCCCTCTCCTGCTGGCCATCTTGAGGCTGCCATTTTGTGTCCACATGGGGCAGCAATGTTTGACCACAAGGGGCAGCCATCTTGTGTGTTGGACTGATGGTCATTTTGCATATTATTCTTTTATTAGATCGGATTAGATAGAATAGAGGCCTGGTAGACAGGTGGGGGATGGCTGGTTTGCCCTGAAGGATGTCCCAGTTCAGGGTGGGGGTTCCCTTGGGGTATGGGGCTGCTTGGATGAGGGGCCTGTGGTGGTTTGCAGGCTGGCCACACCCCCTGGTGACCCAAATGGAGGCCCTGGTATCTGGGATTTATTTATCTTCTATAATTGAAACTTTGTAGCCTTGAATGGAGGCCTGGGCCTGCCAGGATATGTGGCAAGCTTGGCTTCCTCCTGCTCATTTCTGTCTGCAGCCAACTTGGTTGGGTCAATTTGCATACTTGCTCCTGATTGCCCGTGGATGTCCCCTGTGGGTATAGTAGAGTGATGGTTAATTTACATGTTACTCTTTTATTATATAGGATATATATATATGCCTAAGTGCTTGTTACAACTGGTCAACTGGTCACTATGATATACGATGACTACCAGGGGGCAGATACTCAACACAGGAACTGCCCCCTGATGGTCAGTGCACTCCCACAGCCAACCTCCCATGGCTGGCCATCCTGAGGTCCTTTCCCCAACTGGCTAACCCCAATTGATCCTGATTGGGCAAGATGGCCTCAATTGGCTCAATTGCCAAGCAGGCTAAGGGACCCTACCTGTGCATGAATGCATGCACCAGGCTGCATATATATATATATATATATATATATATATATACACACACACACACACACACACACACACACACACACATATATATATATATATATATATATATATATATATATATATACACATATATACATATATAATTATTTTTGCATTGATTTTTAGAGAGAGTGGAAGGGAGATGGGGCAGAGAGAGAAAAACATTGATTTTTGCTTCCAGCAAGTGCTCCTACCTGGCACAGGATCAAGCCTGCAACTGAGGTACATACATGCCTTTGACAATAAATCATTCAGTCCAGGAGTCAATGCTCTAACCACTGAATAAACTGGCTAGGGTTATCCTGGTCCTATTTTTATCTGTTGTTAGAGTTATATTTTTAATGATGCTTAAGATCTTTGACTTTCATGCTTAAGATCATGAATTAGATTGTTACTTTACCTGTAAGACATCAGTGGGGACAAAGCATATTCTACCAACTACAACAAGTCATACTAAAATCCCCAAACCATTATTAGAAGTTGCCTGGTACCAGTCGGTATCATTAGTTGCAAGCCATGGAAATTCTCTCTGGAAAACCTAAACAAAAATAAATTTCCTGGAGGCCTGTGAAGAGAAAATGGAAGACCCAGAGTCATAGTGTGCAGCAAGAACAATTCCTGGAGGCTAGGTAACAGAAACTAATGACAAGAATGTCACAAATTGGGATATTTTTGCCTCAGAGTCTTACTAGTGTGGCACTCTGCTAAGTTCCAAGGACAGGGACTCTGAATCATCTTGGATCATGAGACTGTCTTCTGGTCAGAAAAGGTCAGGGCACTTTTATTGGCACTTGCGACAAATCACCTACAATGAGAAAAGTTAAACTGGAGTGAAGTACAAGGAAGGGTGCTGGGCAGGAAAATCACAAATATCCACTATGTCCTGCCATGTCCTGCTGGGTGGTACTGAGGAATCCCTCCAGGAGATGTTTAAGCAGAGAGAAATCCTCTTTCACAGACTTGAATTCAGTCTAAGATTGATGGAAATTTTTATAGCATTGTTTTTAAACAACTGCTTTGCATTTTTCTATCAATTTGCTCTTGTAAAATCTCTTGGGTCAAAAAAAAAGAGCTATGTAACAAGCAACTGCTATTTTCAGGTCAACAAGGTCACTGCTTTTTAATTGATCCAGAACTTAAGTTTATGTTTTGATTTATGAATGGACTGACTCAGAAGCCAAATGAAAATATTACTACAATGTTAAGATCCATACTTCTCAATCTCAATCTGGCATTTAATATCCCCCACACCAAACTCAATCTTATTTTTACTGCTCGGTCAGACATATTCAAACATCCTAGGAAATATATCTACTTGCCAATTGCAAACATGCACAACCTTTGCTTGATCCTTTGTCTTTGTCAGAGCCACTCTTCTTATCATATTCAGCTGTGACATATCCTTCAGGGCCAGCTCGACTTACATTATGTAAACAACTTTACCTTGCTATCTCAGGGCAGAGGTATCCTTGTTATCACTCTGCCTGGAAATTGCACTGTCTTGCATAAACTATATTTCATGTGAATATGTCTTATACTTTTCACATGACTGTAAACTTCTTAAGAGGCAAAAATTACTTCTTACAACTTTTTTTACTCCATAGCAGTGTGCCCTGATATGTGTTGATTAAATATTAGCTCAGGACCTGAGAAGCAATAATCAATATCTATAGATAAACTTATATCTGTATATCTACATATTCAAAATAACTTTCCTACCATGTTTAATAGTTTATTTAAGAAAGGGTCTATGCCTTTGAAATCACATTGAGATCATAGCCAGTTAGGCAAATTAGCTCATATCTGTTTACAGATTCAGAATGAGTGCATTCCTCGTGCATGACCCTAGTTGATGTAATTCAATGTCCTTTAATGACCTGAAAATCAAAGTGATGGCAATTTTAAAAATGACTAGTCCTCTGATTTTTATGCATTTGAATCATTCAATTAATTTCAATGTTTGATATATATATATATATATATATATAATCTAATAAAAGAATAATATGCAAATTGACCATACCTCCGATCAGGCCATGCCCACAGCCATGCCCATCAGCCTTCAGGAGCAAATTATGCAAATAAAGCCCAACCAAGATGGCTGTGGCCACTGAGAGCAGGAGGGAAGCTTGGGTTTCTCTGGCAATGGAGGAAGCCAAGCTTTCTGCCTGCCCTTGTCGGCCTAGGCCTCCACTCAATGCTACAAAGTTTCAATTATAGAAGATACATATCCCAACAGAAATAGCAGCAGCCATGGGGCTGGAAAGAGCAGAGGCTAGGGTTTCCGGGGCGATGGAGGAAGCCAAGCTTCTTCAGCTCTGGCCAGCCTAGGCCTCCACTCTAGGCTACAAAGTTTCAATTATAGAATTTAAACAGAAATGGCTTCCTCCACAGAGCCAGCAGAAGGCTTGGCTTCACTCCAGTTTACAAAGTTTCAATTGTAGAACATAAATTAATCCCAGGTCGCAGGTCCTCCACTTGGGGCACTGGGGGGCATGTCCAACCTGAAAACCACCACAGGCCCCTTGCCCAGGCTACCCCTCACCCTAAGGGAACCCCCACTCTGATCTGAGACAGCCTTCAAGGCAAACCAGCTGCCCCTCCCCCATGTACCAGGCCTCTACCCTACATAATAAAAGAGTAATACACAGATTGACCATCACTTCAACACACAAGAGGGCTGCCCCCATGTGGTCAAAGATCCTGCCTTCATGTGGACACAGATGGCCACCACAAGATGGCCAGCAGGGGAGGGCCGTTGGGAGGTTTCAAGCCTGCAATGGAGGGAAGTTGTGGGCAATCAGGCCAACAGAGGAGGGCAGTTGGAAGGGACCAAGCCTGCAAGTTAGAGCAGTTGGGGGCAATCAAGCCTGCAGGGGAGGGCATTTAGGGGTGACCAGGCTGGTAGAGGAGGAAAGTTGGGGGCAAATAGGCTGGCAAGGGAGCAGTTAAACATTAGGCTGGCAGGGGAGTGGTTAGGGGGTGATCAAGATGGCAGGCAGAAGTGGTTAGGGGCAATCAGGGAGGCAGGCAGGTGAGCAGTTTGGAGCCAGCAGTCCTGGATTGTGAGAAGGATGTCTGACTGCCCGATCCTACCAGCACCAGGCCTAAATGGGCAGTTGGACATCCCTCAAGGGGTCTCAGATTGGAGAGGGTGCAGGCTGGGCTGAGGGACATTCCCTGCTCCCCATGCACAAATTTCATGCACTGGGCCTCTAGTATTCACACACACACACACACACACACACACACACACACACATACACACACACACATGAAATGCAAAAAATATATATATATTTCTCTAGCTCCTTTACGTTAGATAAGTTCCGTATTCTGCTCCTAAATGTCCAACAATATACAGTTGCTAACAAATCATCAAGCTTTTGGCTGGTTTTATATAAATCTTTGAAAGAGCTTGGGAAAATCCAAAAGCAACATATAATTATCTTATTTAAAAACTCTACTGCTGCCCATAATGTATTCATATAGCTAGTCATAGTATCTTCACATTCTAAATTTTTTTTGCTAAAAGATGTTACTATAATTGATAATTACAGATTCTTTTTTGTCACTTGTCATGGAGTTGTCTGGGGCCTAAAACTATTTTATTCTATATACACACACCTAGCTCAAAAATTTAATTATTCTGGCTTCTTTTTTTCTATAGCTCACAACTTGTCCTCTGCTCTCAATTGGTGATTCTAAACCTTATTGGAGAACTCTAAAATGACTTTAAACATCTATCACAATCTACTAGAGTTTGTTTATCCAATGTTATTTTCATGCTTTTAAGAATTTTTCAGTTTTGAAAGTTTTGAACTCTATAATTTTCTGTGTAAATTAATATCTACCTATTCTTTGAAGCTTTATGCATTTATTTAAACATCCAGGCTAAGCAATCACTTCATATAAGTATAGTACTTAGTGATTTGACATTTACACATGAATCTGTTTAAAACCATGGCATTGTCAGGTCAGGAGTGCTCCAAATTTTCTAATTTTAAGTGACAATGTAGTTATTGGAAAGCATAGTGTTCACTGACTCTTCAATAAAAGTAAACTCATATGCTTTAAAACTCCAAGGCACTGTAATGTACAGAAATGTGGCCAGAATCACACTGTAAATACTCTAGTATTTATTAAGTGTAAATGTAAATGTGGTAATATTATGAGAAGTTCCTACATCCACAAAAGTGCTGGCAACTCTATGTTTATTTTATTTTCATGACCACCAACTTGTTAAATATAATGCCTTGCTTTCAAGGGAAAAAACATCATAATATCAAAAGCCAATAGGAATCTCCAAATATGACAGCATTGTTACTAGCCCACCCTCTCATAAAATCTCTCTATACACATTTCTCTATCCAAGCATTGGTATCCAGAGTTTTTCCTGGGGTATCATCATAGGCATGATTGATTGAATCGTTGGCCATATGAGGGAACTCAAGCTCTAGATCCCTTTCCTTCCTAGAGGTCAAACTTATATATGCCTCAAGGATCCAGGACTCTAATCAAACGGTTGGTCTTTTGGGCCTAGGTAGTCCCCATCCTGAGTCATCTTGCTAGCTTATACGATGGAGGGGCCAAGTCAGTATAAATTACCAGAGTCCATCATGTAAACTAAGATGTTTCTATCACCCAGAAAAGGCCAAGGATTTAGAGACAACCACCCAGAAACCATGAACCAATGCCAGTAAAATTCTTAACACACACCACCCCCAGCCAAATCACTATTATTTCTTGCTTGGACTACTGCAATAGCTTTCTAAACTGGCATCCCTCTTATTTTACTTCTTTATGCCCATTCTTCACATATTCGCTAAGGTGTTCCTTTCAAACTTTCAATTCAATCATGTAATTCCTCTGCCTCAAAACTTCCAGTGGCTGCTCAGAGTAAAAACTGAGGTTTTACCAAGGTACACAAGGTCCTACATGTACTGGCCCATGGCCACCTGTCTAAACTCATCTCCTATCAATGTCTTCATGCTTCACTCTTTTTCTAGCCATGACAATTTCCTACTTACTCCTCAAATTTACTGTATAGCCTTAGGGAAAAAAGTTATTCCCGTGGCTTTCTCCCTTCATCTTTAGCATATTTCTCACCAATGGCATAGTTGCACTCATCTGCAGGTAGCTCAGTAAAATTCCATTGGGTAATGCAGAGTCTGAATACTCCTGTGCTTCAACTGTATTATAAAGTATAATCAATTAAACAAATTTAATATTTTAGACTCAAGTGTCTTAATAAATGGCCTTATGGGAAATTTTGTCTTTTCAACTGAGACATTTACTTTTTTCTTTGACAATATTGAATGTATCAGATTACAGGGGAAATAAACAATGACTAAGAATTCACTTATTGACTAGAATAATGAATTATTAAATCTAGTGGGTAATGCATCCTTGAAATAAATTACTCTACTTTTCTTCATCCTAACTTCTGGATTGTAATTACATACTAGTATCATGAGAAAGTAAAGTAAAACATTTAAAATAGGTGTAGTTGATGCCCAGAATGGTAGAGAGGTGGGGGGGGGTGGGGGGAAGAGACAGAGAGTAGTTGAAATAGTTTCATTACATATAAAGTGCTAATTTTTTAATAAAATAAATAAATAAGTAAATAAGTAAGCAAGTAAGTAAATAAATAGGGTTGGGGAACTTTTAAAAAAATGTTTTTATTTATTTTAGAGAGAGGGGAGAAGGGAGAGGGATAGAGATACATTGCTGGGCTGCCTCCTGCATGCCCCCTACTGGCGAGTCCTGCCCATAGCCCAGTATGTGTCCTGACCTGGACTCTTGGTTCATGGGTTGATTCTCAATCACTGAACCACACCAGCCAGGCACATTTATTTTTTTAAAAGCACAAGTAGTAAATATTTTCAGTGTTGTGTATCATAAAGGTTCTGTCACAACTACTCAACCTGTCATTGTATTGCAAAAATAGCCACACACAATATGTTAATACATAGATGTGAGTGTGATCTAATACATCTTTGCCCATCGAAATAGGCAGTGAGTGAGATGTGGCCTATGAGTCAGCAAAATAAAATAAAAAAGATATTATGATAACTGCTATTTGTGTCAAGCAGAATTTTTCCAATTCAATGCTATAAAAATAAATACATAAATAAATAAATAAATTTTAAAAACTACTAAAATTGGATGCTGAAAGTCTGTTGAGATTCCCATTAAATAGTCTCACTGTCTTCATTGAAAAAGTTTATAATAAAAGTTAGAAATTTGAATAGAAAAAAATAAATTTATATTTGGATTTCCATTCCCAGAGAAATGGAAATAGATACATATTTTTTCATATTCCTTCCACTAATTATAACTAATGCACCTGGACATTGTATGTAAAACAAAAATAACAAGACTCAAAGGTAGAGAAAATAAGGAAGGTCAACTAAAGATCTTCAAACTACAGGAAAAAAAAAACACTATGTTAAATTCTATGGGTTTTACTTTTGCCTCATATGTCTCAGACTGGATGCTGGAAAGGTGGTAACCTGGAGATGCAAAGAGGAGCAGACAAAAATAACCACAACAAACGCCTGTTCTCTCTAGCCAAACAACCAAGAAATCAGCAGCTTAGCTAGAAAAAACACTTTCAACAATAAATCGCACTTCAACCAAACGCTGCAGAAAAACTGTGCCTCAAATTCTGCTCCTCACATCAGAAAAGACTGAACAAAAATGGTCTCCAGGCTATAACAAAGTGCCCCAACCTGCCTTCCCAAGTGGTGACAGAGAAGATCAATTTGAGAACTGGGACCTTCATTTCCACTGGACAGTAAGGAGTGTCCCCTTCAGTGGAGCCCATGGGTGGAGCATCATCTCCCACTAGTACCTGTAGTGGTGGAGCATCCCTTTCCTTCCCATCAGAGGCGCTATCAGAGGAAGACTAAGGAAGAATCAAGATGTTTCCTCAACACCCAGTGATAATGAGGTCACACTTTTGTCTCTGATGTCCCTGGAGGCCAGAACTCTCACCCCCACCACTCAGTAGAGAGGAAGCACTCCTAACCCTACTAACTAGAGTGATATCAGCAAAAAAATTAGAGGGGGATGGAATTGCCATTCAGCAGGAAAAGACCCTTCCTGGTATCAACTGAGGGTGAGTGAGATCTTGGGCTTCCGAACCCTATCTGGCTGTAACAAGGTGGTATCACTTTTCCCCCTCCTGCAGCATTATCAGAGAAAGCGAGCTAAAAATGATTTATTTGAAATCTAGAGTCTCATACCTGAGTATGTGAAATATCCAAGTTTTTATTTTAAAATTACATATTACAAAGAGAAACAGGAAAATTATAATTTGAATTAAAAAACAGTAAATACAAATATTGTGAAGATGTTAGTAATAAATGAAAAAAATTTAAAGTAGAAATTTAAAAAAGAAATCAATAAAATATTACAAATACACTTGAAACATAAAGTTTCGGGGGGGGGGGGGAATAGCCTCAGCAAAGAAATACAAGAAAAAAAATAACCAGATGGAAATTCTAGAACTGAAATATACAATAACTGCAATAAAAAAACACAATGAATAGCCTCAACAGCACAATGAAAAGGACAGAGGACTCAGTGAATTACAAGAAAGAACAACAGGTATTACCCATTGGAACAACAGAGAAAAAAAGACTAAAGACAAACAAACAAATAAAGAACACATTTAACAGAGCCTCAGGAACTGGCAAGACAATAGCAAAAGATGTAATATTCCTATTATTCCAGGAGTCTCTGAAGGAGAGTAGAGAGAGGGCAAGACTATAAAAGTGCTAAGACATGATGACTGAAAAGTAGTATCTAGAGTAATAAGGCACTCTCAAAAACTCAATCCAGTTGGAAAATGAACAAAAGCTGAATAGTCCAGTTAGAAAACGGACAAAAGACATGAAGGTTAAACTAAAGTGAATTTTAGAAAGTTTAATGTCCTGATCCTATTAGAAGCAAGAGACCATAAACCAAAAATAGGAACTACTTCATTCATTCTTGTATCTTGGCTCATAGAAAATGTACTCAGTGAGCAACCAAAAAGGAAAGAAGACATATGACTTCAAAGGCTATCTTTCTGCATATCAATTACTTTCGTTAAAACTGCATTTTAGAAAATTCCAATCAAGATGACTGTGTAGGCAAACACCTTGCTAACCTCCTTTTAAAGCTAAATTCTAGAACAACCACCCTTGAAAACCATTTGATGAGCTAGCTGAGCAGAAGCCCCAATACTAAGGACATCCAGGGGTGGGTGCCAGGTAGAGGGAGTCAATGGGGAAAAAACAACAACAAAGAGGACATCTATAATACTTTCAACAATAAAGATAAATTTAAAAACAACTTTGTAGGAATTGGCATGAAATATTCAAAGTAATGAAAAGCAAGAAATTACAACCAAGATTACTCTACCCAGCAAGGCTATCATTTAGAATTGAAAGAGAGATATAAAGATTCCAGATAAAAAATAGTTAAAGGAGTTCATCTAACCAATATTACAATAAATTTTGAAGGGACTTCTTTAAGAAGAAGAAATAAAAAGATAAATAATAGAACTAATAAAATGGCAATAACTATAGTCCCTTCAACAGTTACTTAAATGTAAATGAATTAAATGCTTGAATTAAAAGACAAGATGCTGACTCATAGATATGCTACCGACAAGAGACCTACTTCAGATCATCAGACTCACACACAGACTGAAAGTAAAGCGATGGAAAAAGATATTTCATTTAAATAGCAACAAATGAAGAAAAAAACTGGGGTAATAATAATTATATCAGACAAAATAAACTTCAAAACAATGGCTATTAAAGAAACAAAGAAGAACCCAGCAATTTCATTTCTGGGTATTTATCTAAAGAAACCCAAAGCACTAATTCAAAAAGACATATACATCCCTATGTTCACTGCAGCATTATTTATAATAACCAAAATATGAAAGCAACATAAATGTTCATTGATAAATAAACAGATAAAGAAGATGCGGTGCATGTATACAATGGAATACTACTCAACCAGAAAAAGAATGAAATCTTACCATTTGTGACAACATGGATGGACTATTTTATAGATACACAGAACAAATTGATAGTTGCCAGGTGGGAGGGGGTTTGGGGGCTTGGTGAAAGATATGAAGGGATTAAGAAGTACCAATATACAGTTACAAAACAGTTACAGGTATATTAAGTATGGCATAGGGAATATAGTAAAAAATATGTATAGTGTTGGGGGTTCTAGATTTATCAGGGAGATCACTTCATAAGTTATTTAAATGTCTTAGCACTATGCTATACTCCTGACACTAGCAAAATATTAAATCTCACTGCAATTAAAAAAATTTAAAAACACATGTAACTTGTGTGCCTTTTCCTGGGAAATGTTTCCTTTCAGAAGGTTGCATCCTATCTAATAAAACAGTAATATGCAAATTGACCATCACACCAACACACAAGACGGCCACCTTCATGTGGTCAAAGATGGCTGCCCCCATATGGACACAAGATGGCCAACAAAAGATGGCCAGCAGGGGAGGGCAGTTGTGGGAGACAAGGCCTGCAGAGGAGGGCAGTTGTGGGCAATCAGGCCAGCAGAGGAGGGCATTTGGGAGTGAACAGGACTGCAGGGCAGGGCAGTTAGGGGTGACCAGGCTGGCAAGGGAGGGCAGTTAAGGGTAACTGGGTCAGTAGGGGAGGGTAGTTGGGGACAACCAGGCCTGCAAGAGAGGACAATTAGGATTGACCAGGCCAGCAGAGGTAGGCAGTAGAGGCAATTGTGCCAACAGGGGAGGGAGCATTTAGGTGTCAATCAGGCTTTCAGGGGAGTGATTAGGGGGTGATCAGGCTGGCAGGCAGAAGTAGTTTGGGACAGGCAGGTGAAAGGTTGAGAGCCAGAAGTCCTGGATTGTGAGTGGGGTGTCCGACTTAGGCTAGATCCTTCAAAGGGTCCTAGATTGGAGAAGGTGCAAGCTGGGCTAAGTGACCAACACCCTCACCCCCCCATGCATGAATTTCATGCACTGGGTCTCCAGTTTGACTATGAAAGGTTAAGGACAATAGCAGTGTGAACAGTACTTTGATAATCACATTTTGCTTTGAGAATAAGGAAAATTTTTAAATATTTATTTTGTACACAAATATCCAGATGATATGGCACAATTGTGGTTTTATATCATCCATCTATCATTGTAAATGTGCAGCATTTCTAAAGGCTATGTGGCTGGATAATCCTTAGGGGGAGCAGATATAAGTAATATATTATTTAGCACTCATTTCTTTGGTTAAATTCAGCCATATATTTATTTGTACTGACAGCTTAGTGAATAGCAGCCTTGATAAGAGTCTATGGGAGATAAGTATTTGAATATATTTATATATATACACACACACATATATACATATATATTAAATAATTCCATAAAGCTTTCCTGACAATATTGTTATCATATGTGATTATTTAGAATTCAGCTTTAAGCAAAGCTTTAAGTAGTAAATTTCTGAGTTTTTCCTTATTTACAATAAATGGTCTAACTTGGAAATATCTATCATAAACATGAGCAAAGTGTAAGTTTTTTTAAGACAATTGCTATCTCTTATTCATGTTTATATTCCCTTAGAGTCACTCAGAGTGCTCTCCATATACTAGACATTCAATATATTTGCCAAATGAATGGATGAGTGTGAATAATATTCACTTTCCTTAAAATATTTATCTTAGGTTCAGTTATCATTTTTAATGTCTATATTCTGCAAATTTACCACTGGACTTAAAATTAGCTCACTCATTACTCTATTTTGATCACTGATTTTAAAAAATAATTGAGAATGAAGTAAAGCAGATTAGCACTGGTCTGACATTGACAGCTAGGACACTGCAGTCAGAAGCTGGCCTGGCACTCACAGGTTGACCAAGTTGCTGTCCTGTCAAACATAAGAATTCCTGTAGCATGTCAACAACAGACAAGTTCATTCTTAGACAAAACAGGGCCACTTTAGAAATTTTATTTAACCAGACAAAAACAAGGTCACTGAATCACCTACAAACTACCAGACACCCCTCCCAGAAAATAAGGATGACTGATGCTTTTTTAACCTATTACAATTTTATTCTTATTCTAGTCGGTCTCTCTGTAGATATTTAATGAGCAACCCAATCTTAAAACTGTCCAATTTTTGGTGTTTTTTTCTGAAATCACTTTCAAACCAGATGTGTTCTAAATCACCTGGGAACTGAAGGTATTCGATAGCACCTTTCGTTTCTCTTTTAAGAAAATGTAAACCTACAGAGAATTGAAAGAACAGGACAAAAATAACCATAACTTTCCATGAGGTTGAACTGTTGTTAATATTTTGCCACATTTGGTTAACTGTGATATATATAATATATATATATATGTTATGTATTATATATGTTTATATAAAATACATAATTGAGTTATAGACTTATTCCTAAATAGTTGTGCTTCTCCTAAGGAAAAAAAATAATTGCCTAATGCTCAGCTGGCATGGTTCAGTGATTGAGCGACTCATGAACCAAGAGGTCATGGCTCGATTGCCAGTTGGGCAAATGCCCAGGTTTCAGGCTTGATTCCTAGTGAGAAGCCTGTGGACAGCTGATCAATATTTCTCTCTCATCATTGATATTTCTACCTCTCTCCCTCTCCCTCTCTCTGAAACCAATAAAAAGATATATTATTAGGCCCAACCTAATTGCATGGGTTCCTAAAAGTAGAAAACCTTTTAAGGATCCTGCTGTGGTCGGAGGGAGATGTGCTTATGGAAGAAATGGGTAGAGTGATGCAATGTTGCTAACTTAAAAGATGGAGAAAGAGAGCCCTGAGCCAATGAATGCTGCTGGCCTCTAAAAGCTGAAAGTGGCAAGAAAATGAATTATCTCTCAAGACCTCCAGAAAGGTAAACAACCTTGTCAATGCTTTTATATTTACTCAGTTAAACCCCTATAGGATTTCTAACCAACAAATCTTTAAGATAGTTCTTTTTAAGCAAACTGGTCTTGAAATGTTGATAAGCTAAAAACAATAACAAGAACCAGGTAGTAGAAAAAAAATGTCAGCAAAAATATGGGAACACAATAATACAGGTTTACTGAGAACCAGGTTTTGAAGGTCCTTCAATGACAAACTTTTTTTCTGTTGTAAACTTTCATAGTTGGTGATATGTTGGAAACTTTGTTTTCAGGAGTTTATTGAGGCATATCTATGAGAATGTGTAGCAGTACTGATCACTGAATACATACTAGTTTAATAAGGAAAGAAACCATTAAAAAAAGTCAGTAAGACATGACTTATGCCCCCAATTTCATTGTAAATCCTCCAAGTTCTGGATTCACATTAAACCACTTTCTTTTAATCTCAGTGCCTATGTCAGTGTTTTCATTAATGCTCAAAAACATTTATTACTACTGGGTTTTATGATATTATTTCAACTCAACAAAAAACTGTAGAGAAGCAAGAGTGAGAGAGATTTGAATTACCAGCAAACAGGTGATAACTGAATCCTTGAGTGTGAATCAACAAAATTTCAGGAAACAGTCTCCATGTTGAAAAGTGTGAATGGATGATCCTGCAATTTCTATGGTTACCCAGAATCTAAATCTCAACCTTCTCACTTCTCCATATGCTATACCACAGTTGTCTAATTAGAAACATTAAGCAATTAATAATTATTTATAATTTTTTAACAGAAAATATAACTACCTCCAACCTTTCTGTGATTCTTAACTAGAAAATGTTTCTAATCATATAAATCTTAAGGAACCAAGGAAGCAGTAAAAGTGTTGGAAAAGATGATTTAGAAAAATTAAGATACTGTTTTTGTATTAGCAAAGATTCATGCTTTTATTTGTTCCTAACAAAGGAATCATGATCTCTTCCTACTCATTAAATCATCTGATTGCACACTCAGTCTTTTAAGTGTTCCCAAATGTCATGAAGTTTTAATGACTGTGTGTGTGTGTGTGTGTGTGTGTGTGTGTGTGTGTGTGTGTATTACTTAGTGAAAGGTGTGTCTGCTAATAAATTTAAGACAGCAAGGCTGAATTTTATATGGCATATAACCTCAGTTATGTGAGATATTGTCATGGTTACCTGCAAAGCAGTAGGATGTATGTGGGTGAAAGACAAGGTTCAAAAAGAAGAAAAAAGAATGCTCTTTAGCAGAAGCCAAAGATTATGGACAAAGAGAGGAAGATGTAGGAAGGTAGGAAGAAATGTGAGCAGACCAATGTTTAGTTTTTTTTTAAAGGCATTGACTAAATAATTATTTTCTGTATTCAAGTTCTGATAATTATTAATTTCAAGTGTTTGTATCTCAGAAATTGCATTCGTTATGAAAGTGACCCTTTCCAAATTAGAAGATGAGAGTAAAAATATGCTAAGAAAGTAAGAGAATTATTTAAGAAAATGATGAATGTATAGTTCCCTTCAGACATTTTGAGATTATTGAAACATTTAATAATCTTATCAATACATTTACCTAGAATATTTAGTCATTTTGAGGCCTAAAATGCTTCAGAAGGATGGTTTGTTGTTTATAAATCTTCTACTAAAAATAAAATTTCTTTTTATAGATATTAAAAGTTTTAGTTATTGCTATGACTTAATTTTGTCCTTCTATTCCCCTAGAACTAAAACAAATCTTAATTTATAACAATTTATTCATTATTTCATTTTGTCTCTTACTTTTCAGTAACTTGGTCAAAGAGCAATATTCTCTCATTATTTTTATAGTCATGTACAAATAAAATGGAAAAAGAAGTGACTAAAAGAACCAGTTTTCTTTTTAAAATCTAGATAACATAACAATAAAATCAGGGCCTCTTTATTCAGCCTGTAACAATTATTGGTCCAAGTAGTGGAATAACAATAACTAATAAAATGTGACCTGTTATTGGGAACCTCACAAGAGTAAGAAAAGTGCCACCTGTAAAAAACAGACAAGCAAACAGATGTAATAAAACCCATGTTAGGCTGTGGAACAAAGAGACTTGCAAATAGAGAAGAAAGAGCAATTAACAAGAGACTAAGTTTGTCAACAAAGATTATTCACAACAAAACAGTGGCACACATTTATTTGTGCCACATAAACAAAGATTGTTTATTATTCCTATAATGAATATGAGAACTGATATTTAAAACAATCTTCTAAACATCCTACTTCAGTAAAAACAAAACCAGAAATATTATGTCATTCAAAGACAGCAACAACTTCTCATGAAAAGCATAGGTTCGTTCACTTCCGATTTCAATTTAACTTGCCCAGTTTTGTAAATAATCTCAGATAAATGTTTTATAATTGGAAATTATTTTATTTCTCTTCTTATAAGTTTAAATATATATAATATTCACATAGGTTAAATGAATCAATAAAATGAAAACAAGTTGGCCAAAATATACACAACTTCATGACTTAGTATTAGGTTTATGAAGATGCTATTTTCATGACATTTACTTAACATTTTTTCTTAATAAGAATTTTAGTATTGCCATCTCTACATTTGAATTGATGCTAAAGATGTATAGGAATGAAACTGGTAAGAAAGGAGCCATGGCTTCCCTATTCCCAGAAGAAAAATCTCAAGCTGTGGAAGGACAGTTTTTCTCCAGGGCCCAACTATAACAGTCAGCTATGTTTTATATTGTATTTGTGCCTCCTTACAATTCTCCTACATGCCTATGGAATAAAGCTATCCACTTGTGAGCCCTGGCCAGGTGGCTCAGTTGATTAGAGAATCATTCCATACATCAAAAGGTTGCAGGTTTGATTCATGGTCAGGGCACATATCTAGGTTGAGAGTTCAATCCCTGGTTGGGGTGCAGACAGGAGGCCACTGATCATTATTTCTTCCTCACAATGAGTTTCTTTCTCTCTTTCTCTTCCCTTTCCCCTCTCTCTAAAATCAATAACAAATATATCTTTGGACGAGGATCAAAAACAAAACCAAAAAAGTAGAAATGTACTAACATGTATACCAAATATTGCTTCATTCGTCAACAGTACTTTGTCTCAAAAGGGGAAATGGGAACTAATGTGCTTCATTAGCTTTTCAAATAATGACAAATTTACAGACACGTGAAAGAGTAGGCTGCTAACTCAGATTAGTCCACGGTCCTCAAAGTAAGAACCAATGAAGGTAAACAGTTTCAATTGATTGTGTGATTTTGTTCTTCAAAACATACTGCAACTGCCTATATGTGTCCTTCTATTTCCCTAGAACTAAAACACATCTTTTAAGAACAGGAATCTAAGATCTCCTTTTCATCCTACTGACCAAAAATCCACACCATTGTTGTGGACATGCTGTGAACAAAAACAAATACACGACTGCACATGGGATGTGCTCTGGATCTCACAATTGGAAAAGAGATTTAGGGAGCAATATGAACATTTGCAAAGGAGGGAATTTCTTCTTAGGAGCTTTTGATAGGACTTCTCTTTAAAGTGAATTGAGCCATCTTTTTTTTCCCTATAAGTAAAAACTTACCTTTTTTATATATATGATGCTTGATTTCAAAGAGGAAGGGAGAGGGAGAAAGAGTTATAAACATCAATGATGAGAGTCACTGATGGGCTGCCTCCTGTATGCCCTGCACTGGGGATCAAGCTCACCACCCAGGTATGTCCTCTTGACCAGAATCAAACTGTGACCTCTGGGTTCATAGGTAGATGCTCAACCTCTGAGCCATGCTGGAAGAGCTAAACCTTATTGTTTTAATGCTTAGCTGCCTCTCCCCCAGCCCACACAGAATATAATTTATAATAGAAAGGTTATTTTGGAAGGATAAGGTTTTTTCCCTCATTTAATAACACTGCTTTCAAATTCTTACTTTATCTTTACAGGATATATAGTAAAAAGGAATTCTATGGTTACCAGAAGAATATTTTAAAACTTATTAATATTTTGCAATAGTATTTCAATCATAGCTTTAGAAGCACAAGAAATTTAGAAGTCCTTACATCTGAATTGCTCAATTTTATAGGCATTGCTTTTGAAGTTCCCTGGCCAAGATCTACTGCAAGGGTCACAAATAATACTAGAACCAAGATCTCCTGATTGTCTTTAATTTCTAATTAGAGGGAAAAATAACTCTTGAATCAAGTATTTGGTGATATATATATATACATATATATATATATATATATATATATATATATGAAGAGAGAGAGAGAGAGAGAACAGCAACCCTATATAATAAAAGGCTAATATGCAAATCGACCAAAGGGCAGAAAGACCAGTTGCTATGACATGCACTGACCACCAGGGGGCAGACACTCAACATAGGAGCTGCCCCGTGGTGGTCAGTGTGCTCCCACCAGAGAATCACTGCTCAGCCAGAAACCAGCCCAAGCCTGGTGAGGGCAGCAGCAGTGGTGCAAGCGCTAAGGATGTCCAACTGCAAGAAGGTGCAGGCCAGGCTAAGGGATCCTCCCCACTGTCCCCAGAATGCATGAATCTCATGCACCAGGCCTCTAGTACATTAATGATTCTGGGTCAATAGGGACTGAAAACTTAAGCTTATTTTCTTTTTCTCTCCAATCACATTATAATGATAAAATTTTTTAGATTGTATTCTATACACCAACAAAGAGAACAGGAAGGCAGGGTATCAGCAGATAAGGGGTTTCATCCATTATCTTGAATATAGTAAGTAGATTGAAGGGTGCCAATAGATAGAGCAGTCTGGGAAAACCCATTGTACAATCCTGACAGCAGAAATGAAGAGGAGGTCATCCAGATTTGAACATGGGAATGTCATATATTACTGGACACTAGGCACTTGAGATGCCTCCTCCCTGAGCCCCCACATAGAGAACAGCCTGCTGCTGGCATTGACCCCATAACAACTCGAACAGAGTATAGATCTCTAAATAACTCAATAGAATTCTGGTGAAAAGTGAAAGACATTCACTAATATATTAAACCCATGAATAATAATTATACTTGAAAGTAGTAATTAAAATATAAATAACACTGGAAATAAAATGTTCAATGGACAAACATAAATTCCACATTACTTTTGGAAACTAGAGTAAAAAAGTCTCCCAGAATGTAGATTTTAAAAATATAGTACAAGAAAATATATTTTTATAAATCTCAGTGATAAATGAAAGGTCTAAATATCTGACTAAATGGAGCTCAAATCAAGGATAGAGAAAATAGAAGGAGTGGGAATAGGAGAAATTGTCAAATTAAAAAACATACAAGATGGGCAATCAAATGTTCAGACTGAAACTCCCATGAAGGGTTCATGCAGGTGAATCAAAATAGATCTCAGGATGAAAGTCAAATATTAGAAATTGAGAGGGTAAGCTCACTCTAGAGAGCAAGAGCAAAAAGATTGATTTGAGGCCATAATTTGGCAAAATAATGAATTCAATAAAAATGATTAAGATACTAGAGACAGAAAAGGGTGAATTTAGCCTATAACAGAAATAAAGGCAAGTCCTCAGATCACATCTGCACAGCAGGCCTAAAGAGCCATCTGTAACAATTGGCCAGAGGATGGAAGACTCTTAGGGGAAAAGTTTAAAACAAAGACAACATGGCTCCGAATCTGGACTATAGGTAATAGGAATGATCCAGGTGATAGATGAGCATAGTAATAAAAGAATTGAGAAAATGTTGCATGTTTAATGCTATTTTGAAGGTAGAAATAGGATTTAACAGAAGGTTGCAAGTTCATAGTGAAAGGTATAGCAGGGTCAAGTATAAGTCCAGAATTTTTCATTTTAACAGCCCAAAGGAATAAAAATGGCCCTTTAAAATGTAAAAGTCAATTAATTATCTGTACAGAATGTGTCGTTAAATAAGTAGACATGAATCCAAATTAGAGCCCAAAATATGTGAACTTCAAGAAGAATAAAACGAGGGAATAAATGGAGTGATTAAAATTAAAGATCCTGGAGCCCTTGCTGAGTGCTCAGTTGATGGGGGTGTCATCTCATTCACCAAAGAGTGTGGGTTCAATTCCCAGTCAGGCCACATACCTAGGTGTGTGTCCCATCCCTGGTCAGGGTGTGTAAGAGAGGTAATGATCCCCTCTCTCTGCCCCAACCCCCATCCTGCCCACCTTCTTCTGTCTCTAAAAATAAATAAACATATCTTCAGATGAGAATTTTTAAAAAAATCAAAAATACTGGGGACAATGTGAGATAAACAAATACTGCTCCCCGCAAAGAAGAATGTCAGAAACTCCAAAGCTGTACTCACAAGCAAAGTCATTTTATGAAGTGTTATTACCCATTGAGAGTAAAAAGCGTACTAATATTCAACTCAAGAATTTTGAAATAAAAAGGAAACAGCCTGGCTGACGTGGCAAATGGTTGAACGTCAGCCTATAAACCAGAAGGTCATAGGGTTCCATTCCCTGTCAAGGCACATCCTCAGGTTTTGGGGTTGATCCCCAGTGGGGGGTGTGCAGAAGGCAGACAATCCTTGATTCTCTCTCATTATTGATGTTTCTATTTATCTCGCCCTCTCTCTTCCTCTCCCAAATCAATAAAAAAATTTTTTAAAAAAATAAACAAATTCACTCATTGTTCAGATCTGTGTCACACTGACTGGATGAGGACCTACAGGTAAAACTTTAAAGACGTATTTAGGTCAGCCAATGCATGTCTCTGCCATAAGTGCCATCAGTTTCTGTGGATCAAAACTTCAGAAAAAAACAAGCCTGAGCAATCTGCCTCGGAGTCTCTTCTGGTATTGTAGTAAAGATGCTGAGGTTACAGCCATCTGAAGGCTTAAGTGGGGCTCAAGGCTCTGTTCCCATGCTGCCAAACCTCATGGCAAGCAAGAGGAGACTTGCTTGGAAGAAAGCCTCAAGTTTTTCTCCATGTGATCTTCTCTTTACAGTTGTTGAAGTGTTCTCATGACATAGTGCCTGGCTTCCCCTAGAACAGGGGTCGACAAACCACAGCTCAAGAGCCACATGCGTGTGGCTCTTCCACAAAATACCACAGCCTGGGCGAGTCTATTTTGAAGAAGTGGCGTTAGAAGTTTAAGTTTAAAAAATTTGGCTCTCAAAAGAAATTACAATCGTTGTACTGTTGATATTTGGCTCTGTTGACTAATGAGTTTGCTGACCACTGCCCTAGAATGAGTGATACAAGAGAGCAAGGCTGAAGCTACAATGCCTTTCATTATCTAGTCTTATATCTCATTCCATCACTTCTGCAGTATCACACAGACCACAAGCCAAGTGGTGCACCAGATACCTCCTATTTATAGATCACCTAACTCAGAGTAGGCCAGCTCCCCTTCCTATAAATTTGTTTTGGGACAAGAAGTTTCCCATCTAAGTCTGGCTATCCTCTAAAGAGAAGGAATTCTAAACTCAGAGATGGTAGCCAGCAGTCACATTGCAGTCTAAGAGAAAAATGAAGAAATGAAGATAAATAGATGAGAACTGAAGAGAAAATATATGCAGCAGTAGTTGTTGGTTAGCTGCCTACAGAATGTCTAGTTTCCATTTTAAATTCTCAGAAGATCTGTTTCCTTGAGGTCGTATCAGAGATGCTCATATTATTCCTCCTGACTTTGTGGAGCAAACCACATAGCTAAGACAGGGCTGATCATCGCATACCACCTTCTGAACAATAAATGTCCAGGGGCTTTGTGAGTGTAGTAAGTGTTTGGTCTTAGAAGTCTCAGATTTTAAAAGATACTTGCTCTTTTCTAGAGGAATGAGAATGCAGCCTTGGGATCCATTAGCTACCATATGGAAATTAGGCTTAGAATAAAGTTGGCACCAAGACAGAGGGAACAGACCAAAAAAAAAAGGTCTTTTTCATATATTTGAGAGATTACTGTCAACTTTACATGAAGGCTTATCTGCCTCTAGAATTCTCAGATAAATAAGCTAATAAAGCATTTTTGTTTTATTTATTTTTTGAAAGCCAGAGACAACTACCAAAATGTACCAACACCTTTTTTCCCCCTCTCTCTCAAAGATTTGCTGGGGAAAAAACAACAATTCCCAGATCTCTGGAAGTAGCCTAATGTGAGAGTGTTTTCAGTTCTGGCAGTATTTTCACATTTCTTTACAGAGCTTCTGTTCTCTCTTCTTATAGTTTAGCAGAGAAGTCAGGCCTTTAATTATGCTGACTTCACCCACAATGGGGATACCTTCTGCTCATATAATCATCAAATTGACAAAAAGACCTACCTCTTTCTTGGTTTGTCTAGCACAATTTAAATCCATGTCCATATTGCAAATAAGATGGGTTTTATGTATTTTATATGTTTTTTCCTCTTCATATTTTTAATAAAAAAATTCAAATGCACAAATGTATTAAAATAATATTATCAAATTCAACCCTAAGTATTTTACCTAGATTATCTTGTCCAACTGTTAATCGTTTCTACATTTGCTCTTTCTGTTCTCCCCTGGTGTGTGTGTGTGTGTGTGTGTGTGTGTGTGTGTGTGTGTGTGTGTAGATACACATATATCCATTGACACACACAGATTGTATTTATCAATTGCTGGGATTTGTCCACCCCAAAACTTAATAGCTTGAAAGATACTTGATTTCTATCTTCTATGCTTCTATGCGTTGAATGGGCTTAGCTGAATGGTTTTTGCTTGGGGTCTTTCATATGATATATATTACAGAGTGCCTGTGGCTGAAGTCAGCTGAAGATTTCAGGAATTGAGCACTCAGGATGGCCCAGTCATATGGCTGTTATCCATTGGCCAGAGTAGCCTCCTGTTTTAAACTGTATTTTTTATAATTTTATTTTTTTAATTTTCTGTTTTCTTTTTAAAAAATTAAAGTATAGTCAACACACAGTATAATATTAGTTTCAGGTGTACAACATAGTGATTGGACATTTATAATCACCACAATAAATCTAGCAACCATCTCTCACTACACAAAGTTATTTCAATATTATTGACTACAAGAGGCCCCATGCATGAAATTTTTGCACGGGGGTGGGAGGGGCATGGTAGGGGTCCCCTCAGCCCAGCCTGCACCCTCTCCAATCTGGGATCCCTCTCACAATCCTGGACCACTGGCTCCTAATTGCTCACCTGCTTGCCTGCCTGGTCACCCCTAACTGCCTCTGCATGCTGGCCTGATTGCCCCTAACTGCCCCCCCATTGGCCTGGTCACCCCTAACTGCCCCCCTCTGCTGGCCTGGTTACCCCGATCTGCCCCCCCCCCCCCGCCAGCCTTGTTGACCCTCACTACCTCTCCTGACAGCCTAATTACCACCAACTGTCTTCCCCCCGCTAGCCTGTTTGCCCCCAACTTCCCCCCTTGCTGGCCTGATCGGCCATATAGCCTGCTGTTCAGTCATTTGGTTGTCCCTTACTAACCCCCCTGCCAGCTTGGTCATAGGCAGCCATTTTATGGGTTAACTTGCATATTGCCTCTTTATTATATAGGATATTCCCTGTGCTGCACTCAATATCCCTGTGACTTATTTTATAACTGGAAGTTTATACCTCTATTTCCCTTCACCTTTTTCACCTATCTCCCTATCCACCTCCCATCTGGTAACTATGAGTTTGTTCTCTGTGTCTATGAGTCTGTTTCTATTTTCATCTACTTATTCATTTCTCTTGATTTTTTAGATTCTACATATAAGTACAATCATATAGTATTTGTCATTTCTGGTCTGACATATTTCACTTACCATAATACTTTCTAAGGTCCATCTACCTTGTCACAGTGGCAATATTTCATTCTTTTTTACTACTGAATAATATTTCAGTATGTGTGTGTGTGTGTGTGTGTGTGTGTGTGTGTGTGTGTGTGTACATCTTCTTTAGCCCTTCATCTACTGATAAATATCTAGGTTGCTTCATACCTTGGCTATTGTAAATATTGCTACAGTGAACATAGTGGTTACCCTGCCTTGTTTTTCCTATGGGGACCTCACTACTAACTCTTCCTCCATCTTTCCCTCATGTCTTTTGACTCCTGACCCACCATAATGATTCTCTATGTGGCCCTGTGAGGTATATTTAGTGTATCCTCTCCTCTTAGGAATTGTGAGCAACAAACTATCTTTTCAATGGCAGTTGTTTCCTGATCTGCTAGCTTCACTATAGCTAAATAATAATAAAATCTACATTTTAAACACCTATGTGGCTTAGGCTTCTGACAGCATGGTGAGTATCCATAGTATCAATTTATAGTTAGGCCCAGAAATTAGTACAACACTACTTCTATCATATTCTATTGGCCAACGCAGTGACAACATCTGCCCACATTCAAGGGAAGAGTATGTGAATTCCATCTCTTCCTGGGATGAATATCAAAGAATTTGTGGCCATCCTTAGTCTGTCACAGTCCACCTTGTATCCACAAATTATTTATATATCTCTAATATGAAAAATGCATCTTATAAATATTAAATATCAGTCTAGGATCCCATTGAAAGAGGGGGGAATGAGTAACTGAGTCATAGTAGTCCGTGGACCAGAGCGATTCCAAAATGCAGGTGAGCATTTATCTCAGATTAGAGTTTAGTCTTATTACCAGAAATAATTCTTTGCAACTCTTGGAGTTACCTGATCAGTTCTGATTCTACTGGCTGAGTCATTCTGCCATTTTGGTAAGAAAATAGCTGGTATTTGCAACTGGAAAGGTTTCTGGGCTTTTTACCTGCCCTTAAAAGGTTCAGGAACAAAAAGATTCTTTTCACTTTGTACTGTTTATCTTATACTTTCTTGTGAGTCATGATGGTATATAAACTATTATCTAAAAGTGTTTCCCACAGATTTTCTTCAGACATCTTGTACCCAGTACTCTTAAAATCCTTATACCCAGTAGTCTTAACATCCTTAGAAGTTTAATATGTAATAGAGAGGGACTAGAAGGCAACTTCTTCAGATCTTTGGAAAGCTTTTTGCTGAACTAAATCAGTCAATTAAATTTGTCTATCTCACAGAAACAAAAAATTCTACAAGGGCACACTAGGGTGTCCATTGCCCTGAAGTCCTGTCTTCTTTTGTGAATTTTTTCTGGGAAAGGCAGGAGACATAAAACAGTGTTATTTTTAAATTTAGAAAGTTTAGCTCCTTTATGTTATTTTATAAATTCTAAAAAAACATGCATATTCTTTGTCAGTTCATCTTTTCCTTCTTGTATTTTATCTTAGGTAGTGTATTAGTTTCCTAGAACTGCCATAACAAATTGCCACCAACTGGCTGGCTTAAAACAACAGAAATTTATTCTTTCACAGTTCTGGAGGCTAGAATTTAAAAAGTAAGTGTTGATAGGACCATGGTGTTTCTGAAGATCCTGGGGGAGGAGGATCTGTTTTATTCCTTTGTCTTTGCTTCCTTCTAATGTTGCCAGGAATACTTGGTGTTCCTTGGCCTGAAGACACAACACTCACTCCACTCTTTGCCTCTATTGTAACATGACATTTTCTCTGTGTGTCTGCATCTCTTCTCCTTTTCTTATGAAAGCACCAGTCATATTTAATTAATGCCCACCTAACACGCTCATCTTAACTTGATTATATTTGCAAATATTGTAGTGTATCCCCATCTTACAAAGGACACCTCAAGAAGTTGAATTATGGAGTCATTTATTAAAAGCCTGCAATATACGAGGGAGCTATTCAGCATTCCAAATCTCGCAGCTCCGAATACCTTTCCACATCTGGCTTATATTGGCAGAATATCACAAAGGTATCGATTACATCTTTGGGTCTAGAATGAGGAACTTGTTTTGAGAAAAACATTTTTAAAGAAGTGAAATTGAGCAACTTAGTTATCTAAAGTATCTGAATCACTGAATCAACAGAAACACATAATCTGGGACCACGGGAGCAATTTAGAATAATTGTGCTGTCCAGATTCTGGGATCACTGAGTCAACAGGAATGCACTATCTGTAGCTACTGAGGCAATTTAGGGTTTGTTTTGATTCCGGGACCACTGAGCAAGCAGGAGGCTTGGGTTGCCCTCAGCAATGGAGGAAGCCAAGCTTCCCCGCCCAGGCCTGCCCTGGCCTCCTCTCAAGGCCACAAAGTCTCAATTATAGAAGATAAATAAATCCCAACAAATATGGCTCGTCATGGAGCTGGAGCAAGCAGGGGGCTTGGGTTGCCTGGTGATGAAGGAAGCCAAGCTTCCTGCACACACTGGCCTGCCCTAGCTTCTGCTCAAGGCTACAAAGTCTCAATTATAGAAGATATATAAATCCCAGATACTTCCAGCTGGTCCTGGCCCCCATTCGGGTTTTTGGCTGGGATGTGGACAACCTGAAAATCACCATAGGCCCCTCGCTCAGGCCACCCCATGCCCAAAGGGAACCTCAACCCTGATCCGGGACACCCTTCAGGGTAAACCAGCCAGCCCCTACCCATGCACCAGGCCTTTATCCTATCTAATAAAATAGTAACAAGCAAATTGACTGTCACTCTAATATACAAGATGGCTGCCCCCATGTGGACACAAGATAGCCACCACAAGATGGCCAACAGGTGAGGGCAGTTGGGAGGGACCAGGCCTTCAAGGGATGGCAGTTGGAGGCAAGCAAGCCTGCAGGAGAGGGCAGTTGTGGGGGACCAGGCCAGCAGAGGAGGAAAGTTGGGGGTGTAGCAGGCCGGCAGGGGAGGGTAGTTGGGGGCTGACCAGACCAGCAGAGAAGTTAGAGGCAATGAGACTGGCAGGAGAGGACAGTTAGGGATGACTGGGTTAGCAGGGGAGGTAGTTGGAGGAGACCAGGCCTGCTGGGGAGGGCAGTTGTGGGGGGGACCAGGCCTGTAGGGGAGGGCAGTTAGGGGGAATCAGGCGGGGAGGGGATGAGTTAGGCATCAATCAGGCTGGCAGGGGAGTGGTTAAGGGGTGATCAGACTAGCATGTAGAAGCATTTAGGGGCAATCATGAAGACAGGCAGGCAAGTAGTTGGGAGCCAGCAGTCATGGATTCTGAGAGGAATGTCCAACTGCTGTTTAGGCCCGATCTTACTGGTAGGATCGGGCCTAAACAGACAGTCAGACATCCCTCAAGGGGTCCCAGATTGAAGAAGGTGCAGTTTTGGTTGAGGGACCCCCTCACCCCCATGCATGAATTTTGTGCACCAGTCCTCTAGTAGTATTATATAATCAAATTTTAAAGAAAACAGAACTATGAACAGAGGGGTGCATATGTCCTTTCTGATTGGTGTTTCTGATTTCTTGGGATATATCCCTTGAAGTGGGGTTACTGGGTCAAATGGGAGTTCCATTTTTAGTTTTTTGAGGAAACTCCATACTGTTCTCAACAGTGGCTGCACCAGTCTACATTCCCACCAGCAGTGCACGAGGGTTCCTTTTGCTCCACATCCTTGCCAGCACTGTCAGTTGTCAATTTGTTGATGACAGCCATTCTGACAAGTGTGAGATGGTACTTAATTTTGATATACATCTCTGGGATAATTAGTGACTTTGCGCATGCTTTCATATGTCTTTTGGCCTTCTCTATGTCCACTTTGGAAAAGTGTTTATTTAAGTCCTCTGCCCAATTTGGGATTGAATTATTTTCCTTTTGTTAAGATGTATGAGTTCCCTGTAAATTTTGGATATTAGGCCCTTATCAGATGTAACATTGGAAAATATATTCTCCCATGGGCTTTCTTATTGTTTTGTTGATGATTTCTTTTGCTGTGCAAAAGCTGTTCATAGCAGCACAATTTACCATAGCTAAGATCTGGAAACAGCCTAAATGCCCATCAGCTGAGGAGTGGATTAAAATACTGTAGTACATCTACACAATGGAATACTATACTGCTATGAAAAAAGAAAGAACCCTTACCATTTGCAGCAGCATAAGTGGACATGAGAGCATTATGCTAAGCAAAATAAGCCAATTGGAGAAAGATGAATATCACATGACCTCACTCATTTGTGGAATATAATGAACAACATAAACTGATGAATAAAAATAGATCCAGAGACAGAGAAGCATCAAATAGACCATCAAACTTCAGAAAGAAGGTGGGAGGGAGGGGAATAAAAGATCAACAAAAGGACTTGTATACATGCATATAAATATAACCAATGGACACACATACTAGGGGTGTGAGGACATGTGCTGGGAGGTGAGGGTGGCTGGGGAGAGGTCAATGGGGGAAAAAGGAGACATATGTAAACAATAAAGAATTTTAAACAATAAAGAATTTTTAAAAAATTAAAAATAAAACATAACTAAAAGAAAAATATAAATTAAGTAGCTGGTTTATTGATTTCTAAATTTTGATGAATTATAAAATTTGTCTCTATTGATCATATATTTTAGCAACACAAAGCTCTAAATTTATTGCTCTTATTAATAATTCAGCTTATATAAGAATTTCCAAACCAAAAAAAAAATGTGCCCTGGGAGCTCTGGAAATGTTTGAATTTTTGCATATCATTTTAGTGTATGGTATGATGATTGTGTAAACTAAAAGTAGGAAAGATGAATATCTTATATCAGTATGCAAATGAGAGTAGTCTATCACCAATGCTCTGAATGAACTGAATTTGGCTTCAGAGAGTGATTTTATAATTTTAATTCTATGGGCCTAAATAATTACTTTTTGTGATTATATCACTTCATTGAAAATGTTAAATAAAATGTCATTTATTATCTTCTGATTGCTTTTTAATATCTTTTTGGCATGTAAAAGCTCCAATTTTCCATGTAATGATTTTGAAATGAGACTATTAATCTACATGCTGGTTCATTCACTGCAGATAGCTCTGATACAGGAAATTAGCAAAGATCATATATGATTGTGCTTGTAGTCTTATTTCTCATTATTGTCTTGCAATGAGTGGATAATGAAAATAATATCAAATTATTTATATACATTCAATTTTATAAACATGGCATAAAACACTTTATGAAACTTTTGCCATAATTTAGAAAAATAAGTTATATGCCATATTGAGAAAATCTTAAATAAAACTAAATGTGTCCAAATGAGAAAGTAATTATTGAGGTAATAACTTCTACCATTTTTATTTTCAAAATTTCATCAAATCTTCAAAAAAGGAAAGACTCCATATTCTAATGACTAAAATTAATAGACTCAAGTAACACTTATTTTTTAACACAAGAAACTTTAAATCATAAATAACCATAATAAAACACCATATTTTTTTGACAAAAATGAAGTATTTTTTATTCATTTTTTTTGTTTTATTGACCACCTGATGTTTCTATCAAAGTTTAATTATTTTTAAGCAAGATGAAAAGATGTTTCAATAGGAATACTATACACAGCAGCCAAATATAAGGCCCTGTTGTGGCCATGGAGATCAGTTTGTCTATCATTCAACTCTAGAATGCAGCTAATAAAAAAATAAAAGTTATATTAGGCAAGCTAACATGCACCCTGAGACACAGAACTCAGTGACTCCTGACAGGTATTTGTTGGTATACTTTGGGAAAATTTAATTGTTACTGTAAAACTAGAGGCTGGTGTTCAAAGTGGATTGTGTTCCTCCTATGAAATGAAGCATGTGCTACAGTCCCTCCTTGTCATTTTTCCAGTGGGTAAGGGGTTAGGTGATAAAGGCAGCTACTGTCTGTACTTCAGGCAGCAGGCAAGTTCTTCATGGGATTGAACTTGAGATTGAACAAGGAGTTAAAATGATGGGTCTCATACAAAGAACAAAGACCCCAAAACAAAAATACAACATATAACATACATATGTTATATTGTTATATATGCTATACACATGTACATATATGATATATATTTTTTACTAAGACATCAATAGCATATTTCTTTGGATTTGGAAACAGGGCAATTTTCTAATTATAATGGCCTTCTTACTAAGGCAAACTGAAGGGTGTACTTGGTATTATAAGTTTTCGTTGTTGTTGATCCTCATCTGAGGATACTTTTTCCACTTATTTTTTAGTGATCAGTGTGAGAGAGACACATCAATAGGTTGCCTCCCTCACCCAGCCTGATTGGGGTCAGCGAATGAACCTGCAACCTAGGTACTTGTACTTGACCATAATCGAACATGTGAACCCTTGGTCCACAGGCCAACACTCTAATCACTGAGCCACACATACCAGGTTAAAGTTACTTTTTATATCAAGTCCTTACATAATAAGCATTAAGAGTAGAAACAAATAAATATATATAGTCCTACGCTATTTTGGTCCAAATTTCTTGTGAGAATTTCAGGCACACCAAAATTATTAATAACTATTTCCACACAGGAAAAACATTTTAGGTTATAGTTTGAAAACTTCTTTCTAGTCTAGGTGGTGAGATTTGATATCAAGTACAGAATGGATAAAAGCATAAGGTGTGGGGGGGATTATATGACATACTGACAGTAGATCATTTAAATTGAATTGGTAACATCACTGTAGAAATGTACTCTTTCATGATAGCTAATTATTAGTCTACTGTGCCTTAAACTAAGTTGAAATAATACTGAAGGGTATTAATCATTCAATTTTCACAGCAGAGTGCCAGCATGAATTTATTTAGCCCAGTCACTTGCATTATTTTGACACATTAGAAGAAAATTTGTTCTGTATAATTGGCCTTCAAACTCCCACTTCCACCAAGATGTTGTGTTAATCTATTATTATTTCACATGATATGAGCAGTGTGGCACAGACTGAACACAGCCTAGGTTCAGATCTGCTAATAAAGTTTCATTGTGCCATCCACATATGCCTTTTAATCACTCCCCTCGCCTTCTTTTGCAGTGATTATGAAAGGATACATCTTCAAAGGAAGTAAAGAAAGACATTAAATCTACAGTAGCGTTCTCCATACAAACGCACAGGAAAGTGGAGTAGCACTGTCTGAACAGCTCATGCCATTTTGAAGGCTGAAATGAGAGGCACAGGCACCCTAAAGCACGACTGACCCACATACATTTTTCTCTTCATTTCATTATTGGCGAGTAGCTTTATTAGAGTCTATCACTGAGAACTGTTTACTACCCAGATTCTATCAAAAGTCAAGCTAAACTGATTTCACAGGAAGATAATCTGAGAAACTTGACCACATCACAACCTTCATTTGTATGTATAAACATGGTTTTATTGAGCTATTTAAAAGAAAGACCCAATGGAAAAGCATTTTCTCGGTTTAAGGACTATTCCATATTTCTCTTTTCCTTTCAAACTTCTTTCAATCCCTCCCTGTTTCCTTAGTCTTATGTATTATCTTGCCTTACATTTGATTTGGGAAATGAGAAACATTTAGGAACTTCGAATTCCTCCCACTAAGTAAGAACCTACCTACATCTGCACATAGGCAGTCCACCTTCTCTGTGAATTACAATGATGGAAATGTCTTTGCTTTTTATTAAAGGGAAACTTTAATTTCTCTGTTTGAATTCTGAACGCCATCCCTCTCACCTCAAAAACTTTGTACCTATAATTATTCTGTTCTCTACAGCATCAGTTTCTTCCTATCCACCGGGTTATTTTCATCAGCATGCAAACATGTTTTAGTACCATTTAAACCAAATAAACTCAATCCCACACCCTTTCCAGCAGCCTCACATTAAGCCTCTTCTCAAAAAAACATCTTGAACGAGATGGCTATGATTACTGTCTCCGTATTATCTACCTACATATATTATCGGCATCTTGCTGCTCTTGCTTCTCATTCTGCTAGATTTTTTCTGACATATTTCAAAACAAATCTCAAACATCATATGTTTTTTCTCATAAGTACTTTAACATGTATCTCTCAGATAAAATTATTTAAAAATAACTACAATACTAATACCATACCTAACAAAATAACAGTAAACCTGAATGATCTAACATTTGGTTAATGCTCAATTTTCCCTAATTGTTTTAAGATTACAGTGGACCTTTACCCTTTAAAAATGCCATTTAGCCCAGTCAATGTGGTTCACTGGTTGAGTGTCGACCTAGGAACCAAGAGGTCACTGTTCCAATTCCCAGTGAGGGCACATGCCCAGGTTGTGAGCTTGGTTACCAATGGGGAGCATGTAGGAGGCAGCCAATTGATGTTTTTCTCTCAGCAATGTTTTTATTTCCCTATCCTTCCCCCTTCCTCTCTCTCTAAAAAAAGTAAATAAATGTCACTTATTTGTTGAAGGAACTAGATGACAATATCATGGAATTCAGCTGATTACATTTTCTTGATATTTAATATTTTCCTCTATTTTGCCTATGAGATGATAGAGTAAGAGGTTCCGTAGATTAGGTTTGATTTTTTTTTTTTGTGGGGGAGAGATGTTAATGCTTATTTTGCCAGTAGCATGGGTCATGATTCCTACCTTAAAAAATAAAATCAGCTCTTTCCCCTAGTCTTTACTTTTATAAAATTTATCTTATTGAACTCCTAACAGTGTCACCTCACCCCAATTCCTACTTTGTATTCAACAAATGTTTTATCTAGCAGCATTCAAAATGAAAGGAAAGTCTCTCAACATCCTGCCAATGGATTTATAAACGTACCCACATGAAAACTTGCATTTGTTTTTGTTAAAAATTGGAAGTGATACCATTTTTTTTCCTATCCAAGATTCACTCATCCCTTCTCCAGAGAGTTACTACATTTATTTTGATCTTCTAGCCCAATCTATTTTTTATGTACTTTTATTCCATTAGGTCTTTAAGATGATCCCATTTAAAAAATAATGAAAGTTCTTTCTTTTAGTCCCTCAACCATATCCAGCTATCTTTTTCCTGCTGATTCACAACAAAACACTCATCATGAATTTTTTCTTACCTCCCACTCACTTCTTACCCAATTCTTTCTACCAACAATTCCACTGAAATTGCAGTTGCCAAGGAAATCAGCAATTTTCACATTATTAAATCAAATGAGCACTTCTCAATTCTTATTTGGTTTAGTGCCTAGGAATACTTGACAATCTTGATATCTCCCCCTTTGCTGAAAACCCTGTTTTGTTAAAAGATAAAGTGCTCTAGGCATACTTAGAAAAAACAACAGCAAATAAAATTCACAACTCTCAGTGACTTAAGAGACACCCCAAAATGAATGATTTTTGCCAATTGCAACTACTGTTGGTGGGATACAATTACCACTTGAGGATTTTTCTAAATTGATATTTCTAGAATATAGTATGATCATATTTCTAAGACTTGTTCTTCCTTTATCTTTTATAATTTCTTTTTTGTGTGTGTCTCTGAGGTTGTTGTTTTTTTTTTTTTTTTGCTTAATCCCTTCAACTTTTATACCCAGCCCCGAAAACCACATCATCTGACAGCTATCATTCTGTTCTCCATGAGTCTCTTTCTAATGTTAGTTTATTTTGTTCATTAAATTCCACATATGACTGAAATAATATGGCATTTGTCTTCTTCTAACTAATTTATTTCACTTAGCATATACTCTCTAGCTTCATCTATGCTGTTGCAAAGCATAAGGTTTACTTCTTTTTTATGGCTGAGTAGTATTACATTGTATAAATGTACCACAGCTTTTTTATCCACTCATCTACTGATGGTCACTTGGCTGCTCCCAAATCTTGACTACTATAAATAATGCTGCTATGAGCATAGGGTTGCATATATTCTTTCTAATTAGTGTTTTGGGTTTCTTTGGATATATTCCCACAAGTGGAATTGTGGGGTCATCAGTGGGACCTGCAGTTTCATTTTTAATATTTTGAGGTAACTCCATGCTGCTTTCCAATTTGCAAGACCACCAACAGTGCACAAGGGTCCCCTTTTCTTCCATCCTTGCCAACACTTATTATTCATTTATGAGCATAGCCATTCTCATAGGTGAGAAGTGATATCTCATTGTGTTTTCAATTTGCATTTTTCAGATGATTAGTGACATTAAGCATCTTTTTAAATGTCTATTGGCCATCTGTATGTCCTCTGGAACAGTGTCTATTCAGGTTCTTTGCCCATTTTTCACTTGGTTTGTGTGTGTTTTGATGTTGAGTTGTTTGAGTTTTTGCAAATGTGGATACTAAACCCTTATCAAATGCATAATTGGCAAATATGTTCTCCCATTTCCTAGATTCTCTTTTCATTTTGTTGTGCAAAAAATTTTAATTTGATATAGTCCCATTTGTTTATTTTTTCTTTTGTTTTTCTTGCCTGAGGAGATATATCATAAAGTATTGCTAGGTGAAATGTCTGAGATTTTGCTGCCTATGTTTCTTCTAGAGTTTTTTATCTCTTTTTTATAATTTAAGTGTTTGTTAAACAGAACCCTACCTAATTACTAATCCTAATTTCTGTTATACAAAGAATTTTAATCAAATAGTCAACTACTTAGGAGGAGAGTCACTTTTAAAACAAGTATACTCTTTTTACTTCACTATACTTCGGGCAGACAAGACCTTCGATTTTCTTTCTTTAAAAGCCAGCTAATTAGAATGAGTGAATGGAATCGGGAAATAGAATTCCTGATTATTACTGCAGAAGATTTATGCAGTTGATAATGCAGTATTTTTTTCAAATTCTTGAGCCCCTAGGAATTAATTAAAAGTGTATTAGAATAATGAATTTGAGGGCTCAGAAAAATTTTGTTGGTAAAGCCATATTTATAATTAGCTACATTCTCATAATTCCATTATATATATTACAACATTTGATTCTTATTGTTTATTTGCAAGCAGAATAGTAAGATAAAGCCATTAATTAATTATCATGCTGAACAAAACTTTTCAGTAAAAATACACTATGATTTTTCTTTTATAAAGACACTCTGAAGAAACAGTAATATTATCAAGAAGAAAATAACACAATCACAATTGTATTTCTGAGATTGATTTACCATTCTTGTTAAATCTTTTTGATGATCACTTTTGTTTTAGCTTAGTACTGAATTTTTTGCCCCAATAATAAAAGGAATTATTATTGTCTAGATTTGTTTCATCATGTTTGGCCTGATAATATACTTCTCCCTAGAATGGGAGAAGGTACTCTGCAAAGTTTGCTGTCACTTGGCAGCTCCTGCATTGAGTGTCTGCCCCCTGGTGGTCAGTGCACATCATATCTACCAGCTGTTGGGCCAGTCAGCTGGTCAGCCAGTTACTTAGCCTTTTATATATATAGTGAACTATATAAATAAACATAGTGTTAACTTCTATGTAAAGCTAAAAAAGACATAGGGATTACATATGGCACATATAATATCTATGATCTATAAACTCAGACCAAGGATTCTGGAGGTCCAAGGATCCTGATGGTTCTAACTTATAAAAACTGCTCTATGTAAAATGTCAACCTGGCTATATTAATGCAGAGAAATTAAATGTAAGAATATCCACTTTTCACAAGACTGTCAAGATGTGAAATAAAATTTTATTTCATATATATATTCTATCAATTTATTATTTATCTATATGTATAAACATATCAAGAATTTCTAGTTGTATTTGGGTAAGTAACATTTTATTCTCCCAAAACTACAACATTAGAATTATCTATTTGAATTAAGAAAAAGATCTTCATTTACTCAAATAATGTATTCAGGACAGACTCTAAATTTTAGGATAAAATTATTATAATATTTTAGAATTAGCAAGGATTATTTGTTCTAATAAATAAAAATAACACAAGGTTCTAATATAAATATATTTTTAAAGTCTTTATTGGAGTTATATTGCCAATAAAATACCAAGGTTGTCATACAACAATGTATGATTGCACAACACTTAGATTGGTTCTTAAGATTTTATCAGTCATCAATTAGAAGAAAGCAACTAAATGATGCTTACTAGAAGGGAAGAGCTTCCTTCTTAATGCTCATCTTAGATATATCCATGGAAGACTATGGAAAAGGTTATATACTTATTCATGTATTAATTTGATTACACTAGTATTTATTCCAGAACAATTATACTATTCAATATTTTATTCAAGAGAAATTCAAGCAAATATCTATGTCCACACAAACACTTGCAAGTGAATGTGCACAGCATATTTATTCATAAAAACTAAAATGGATGAATGTAACTATCATTCAATAGATAAATAGACAAACCATGGCATATCCATACAATGAAATGCCATACTACTTGGCAGTAAAAGACCAAGAGTACTCTTACACACAACATAAACCTATTTAATATCATTAAACTAACTAAAAAAAAGTCAGACATAAAAGGTGATATATTATGGGATTTCATCATATGAAATTTAGGAAAAGATAAAAACATTCCATCGGTCAGAAGGCATTAGACTAGTTGTTTGAGGCCTGACATAGAGAGATTAACCTAATATATGCAAGGACAATTTGGAGGTAATGAAAATGTTCTGGATAATATTTTTTATCTTTTATTTTAGATGTTACTTCTTTAGGGAAGCCATTTCTGATTTCTGTGTTCCTGTTCTGTACTTTTCATAATTTTCTTTATCATCTATGTAATCATTACAAATTCATTCTTATATGTGCCAGTCCAAAAATACCTTTCTTGGGACAAGAAAATTACTGTTTACCACAGTTCATCCATTTATCTATTGAATGATAGTTGCATTCATCCATTTTAGTTTTTATGAATAAACGTGCTATGCACATTCACTTACAAGTGTTTGTGTGGACATAGATATTTACTTAAATTTCTCTTGAATAAAATATTGAATAGATAATTGCTCTGGAATAAATACTAGTGTAATCAAATTAATACATGAATGAATATATAACCTTTTCCATAGTCTTCCATGGACATATCTAAAATGAGCTTTTCATTGAATTGTATTGCTTAAGCCAATGCTATCCAATAGAAGTTTCTTTGATGATGAAAATATTTTATATATATACTGTTCAATAATAGATATGAGCCATCTGTAGTTATGGAGTCTTTAAATGTGGTTCAAATGTGACTCAAATGAGGAAGTAAATTTTTACTTAATTAAATACCATATGTAGTTAAATATTAGACAGCACTGGTGTAAGTAATGGCATCATCTATAGAATTAATGTCAGCATAAAGCTCTTTGCATATATCTGAAAATATAAAATACATGAATAAATATAAATAAATACATTACATTTACAAAAATTTTCTCCTTTTCTTACAGAATTGAGAAGGTTTTTGGTAGAAAATCTACTTGGTGGTTCTGGAATATTTTATTGTAACCATTTGTAAAGAGGTAAAATAAATGCCCCAATTATTTCTACTTGACTCTCTCAGACATGGGTAGTGGCCTTTGGCAGCTACTGTTCCCTGTTATTCAATGCCCTGGTCCATGGACAAGATATGTTTTCCCCATTGTTTCAATAAGAGTCCTGAGACTGACTTGATTGTTTAGGTCAGACACTCACCCTAATTAATCGCAAGGACCAGTGGAATATGATGGTGCGTAGGCCTGATGAGTAGAGTTCAGTCCTTTGAGAAACATTTGGACTAAGAGTAGGGGAGCATTGTTTCCCAGAGAAAAATCAGGACATGGTTACTAAAGATGGAGACATATAATGAATGGCTTAAAAAGTTAATGTTTATTCCAAAGTTATTCTAAATCATTTTTCCTCTTTGCTTGTTTTGTAAAGAAAGGATTTAGAAACCTCTTAACAAGCAAGAAGCTGTTTTGCTTCTACTATCATTCAGAGTAATCAAAATGACACTATCATAATGTGACCTTCAAAGAAATATATGTCCAATATTTTATTTATCCCAAAATATTCTATGGTAATTAACCTTGACTTATTATTATTATTATTATTACTGCACTAGAGGCCCAATGCACGAAATTCATGCAAGAGTAGGCCTTCCTTCCTCCGGTTGCCAGCACCAGCTTCCCTCCAACACTTGGGACTCCAGTTTCCCTTGCAGCCCCAGGGTTCATGAGAAAGTATGTCTGGTTGGATGTTTGGTCTAATTAGCGTATTATGCTTTAATTATTATAGATTGACTTTACTATTGTCATACCCCTTTCAAAGAATATTGATATTTTTGTTGGTTTCTCAATGATGTTGTCATACCCATTTTGTGGTTTTTTCTTTTTAAAAAATATATATTTTTATTGATTTCAGAGAAAAATGGGGAGGGAGAGATAGCAACATCAATGATGAGAGAGAACCATTGATCAGTTGCTGCTTGCACACTTCACACTGAGGATCGAGCCTGCAACCTGAGCATGTGTCCTGACCGGAATCAAACCATGACCTCCTGATTCATAGTTGATGCTCAACCACTGAGTCATACCAGCTGGGCTTTTGTTGATTTTTCAATGGTATTTTTTATGTTTCACTAGAACATATCTACATATTATAAGTAAAATAATGGGAGCCAAAAAGTCTTAGTTTTGGGATGGATTTTAGATACAGCTATTTCTCTGATCTATTTTCTAGTTGTAGAAACTGAAATTCATATAGGTTAAATGGATGCTCAATGTGGTTTTTTAATGGACAAACTTGAAATAAACTTCATTTTCCCCCTATATTATTTCCTATATAATCTGAACAGATGGCAATTCTCATATTTAAATTTCTGGTTAAATTTTTTCTTTTGCTAAATTTATATTTATGAATAATGCACATGCATTTTGAGGTAGGGCATGGAAATAGGTTAAGCACTAATAAAACAAATTGATAGGAACTGAAAGGAAAGCCCTGGCATAAGTGTAAAAAATGGTCCAGTATTTGAAATTCTAATGTCACATAAGCAACAGGATCAAATATTCAAATGACAGAGACTATAGTGCTTTTCTGTCCTGATAGTAGTAGTAAGTGACTAGAACTCTGAGTCATGTGTTGCTCTGAATTTTAAAAGCAGCATCAATAGCATATTGCATGAAGACCATAAAATGCACGTGTTTTTTAAAAATTGATTTTTATGTTAGGTACACAATAACATATGGTGAATGGGGGGGGGGTAACTTTTATATTACCATTTTCTTGTTTACTTACCCTGAGGTCTCTTTACAGTAAAGATTTTTTTAATGAATATGTTTCTGAGTCTTTTGTATAAATACACTTTACAACATTGTAAAAAAGACATCCTCTTCAGATTTCTCTTTGAGGTTTGTTTCGTTTGAGGAATTTGTTGCTTTTAAATATCAGGGAAAATACTAAAAATCAATTCTATTCCATTGCAAGACATAAAAGGACAAAGGGTCTTTTAGCATGATTTGAAAATGTAGTGAGTTTATCATAGCATAAGGTCAGTTTTGATCTGTCTATGTAGAATTTTAAACTCATATTCCATTCACTTATTTCTATTTATTCTGTGGTCCTACCATACTGTACTACTATGAAGTTATCATTTCTTAAGTAATACTTGGCTAAGCACTGTTAAGTACTATGCTAAGCACTTCCCATACATAATATGAAACTTCATCACTCTGACAAAAGTATTATTACATCATCCTCATTTTACTGTAGAGGAAACAAACACTTAAAGAGATAAAGTCAAGTTTATGGTGGTCACTGTCAACAGTAGATGCAAGGATTCCAGTTTCCACATGCTCCCAAGCCTATGCCCATACTCAGTGCCACCTATACTGTCTCCTACTCACTTCTATAAACCACCACGTTATTTAACTCTCTTGTTGTTACATGCACTCAATTTCCACTGCTAGACACGCCCTTATTCTTGTCTATCAGAACAATTCCCATCCATTCTTCCACTGAAATCCCATTCAAGCATCAGTCCTTCTTTTCCTTCCAGTCTGTACCATGACACTTATCACAGGGCTGTGGAATTGTTTGTTTTCTAATATGATTTCCCTTAGGCTGTGAGTTCCTTATGAGTAGAGATTCTGTGCTACATACCTTTCACCCTACAGCCTATCACAAAGCTCAGGTCTACAAAAGGGATAGACAATAAACACCCATAAGCCTCTGTATCATTATGTATCTGACACTAGACCTTATTGTGTAAAAATGGCCAGTATACTCCATAAGTAAAATATCTTTTAGCTCATTGAGCACACAATAAAATCCTGAAGAATGTTAAATCAATTCTCTGTGTTTGTTTGTTTTTTCTTTTCCTTTTAACTTTAGGTTAAATCGAATCTGCAGTGTGGTAGATATTTTAGAGCAGCTTGTCTAAGATATCAATCTGGTCCCTGCTGGGAAGAGGGTCTGCAAAGGGCAGAGAGCTCCATGCCCCAACCACTTTCATTTTTGTCTTCTCTGCAATTTCTTATCCTATATATCCCCTAAGACCCTGCATTCAGCTTGGCCAATCAATCATTGTTTGATCTTGTTCTGCTCCAGGAAGAGTAGCAGGGAAGTAGTGCCATGAGGCTCCAACCCCGAGGATGAATCCTGGAGAGACAGGAGCCCCCATGCTGGTCAGGCTTCAGGTGACATATCAAAAATAAAATTACACCCCTAGCCAGTTTGGCTCAATGGATAGAGCATTGGCTTGTGGACTGAAGGGTCCCAGGTTCGATTCCAGCCAAGGGCATATGCCAGGGTTGCAGGCTTGATCCCCAGTAGGGGGTATGCATGAGGCAGCCAATCAATGATTCTCTCTCATCATTGATGTTTCATTCCTCTCCCTTCCTTTCTGAAATCAATAAAACTATATTTTTAAAAAATTTTAAAATAAAATTACACGATCCACACTGGAAGTATTAATCTCCTGTTAACATGGGTTTACAAATTATGGTAAACGGGTGCCCTTGTTCAGCCAATGTCTTACAACAGACTGCTTTTAAAAAACAACTACTATTTTAAAAATATGTTTTTATTGATTTTTAGAGAGAGGGGAAAGAAGAGGGGAGAGACAGAAATATCACTGATAGGGAAACATCAATTGGCTGCCTCCTGCATGTCCCAGACTGATAGAAAATTGAACTGGTGACCTTTTGATGCATGGGTTGGTGTTTAACCATTGACCCACATTAGAGGGGCCAGATTGCTTTTTGTATTAGTGTTTATGTAGGCCAGGCTCCAGAACATGGGAGTAGGAGATAAAATAAATCCCTACACTCTTACACAATATTAATTATTATTCTATTAGGTCTCTTGTCCCCACCCCCAAACTACCAAATGTGCTGATTGTTAGAAGTCATTGGGAGTTTAAACAGGCAAATACTTGATCAGTGGTGTGTTTCAGAAAGATCTGTCTAGCAATTGTGCAGAGTCCATGGAGAAAGTCAAGACCAGAAATAGAGAGACTGGCAGGAGACATTTATAATTATTTAGTAGTAAAAATGATGGACAGCAGAAGTTAATGAGGAACAGTAATTTGTTTTTCATAAATACCTCTATGGGGAAAGAGACCTTGATCAGCTTTTCTGAAATATGCATTATATATATGCTAGGTAGAATTGATACTGAGAATAGAGAAGCAGGTTGAGAGAGGAATTTAGTGTTCAGGTTTGGGAATTTTGAGTTTGAAACACTTCTGAATCATCCGGGAGGACCTGCTGGTAGCAATATAAAATTTGGAGCCTGGCCAGTGTGGTTAAGTGGATAGAGCATTGGTCCAAGCACTGAAGGGTAATGGATTCAATCCCCAGTCAAGGGTATGCACCTGGGTTGCAGGTTCAATCTTTGCCCCAGTGGGAGGCAACCAATAGATGTCTCTCTCACATTGATATTTCCCTTTCTCTCTCCTATGACTCCATCTTTTCCACTCTCTTTGAAAAGCAATAGGGGAAACAATGAACTTGGATGAGGATTAACCAAAAACAAATATAAATTTTGGAAATATAGTCATTATCACAGATACCAAAATCTAATGTCCCTGGAGTTTTTCTTCTGATCTATATTAATTCGTACATAACTCCTGTTATGATTTTGAAATCTTGAATGTTACAAAGATATTTACCTTTTTTACTTTCAACACAATCTCTGGCTTATAATTGGCTGAATGGGTGAATGTATGCTATAATTTTCAATCACTAGTCAAGGAATCAAGACATAGTAAAAAAATCCAATCTTATAGTCTTTAAATGTGAGCTCCAATTAATATTGAATTATTATTATTATTTGTATTTTATATAGTACCTTTTCCAAGAACAAGCTTCGTTTGCACAGGTGATTTATATGTCTACTCAAATAGTATTTTAGCCTTATTAATAATTATTTATGCTGTTCTCAGAGATATAACATTATTAAATATAAATGTTAAATACTGAGTGAAAGGGGGAAATTATCACACACTAGAGAAGATATGGTGACAATGATATTTAGTCAGGCTTTGAAGAATGGATAGGTACTGAATGAGCATACGAAAGCAGAAATATATTAAAGTTTGGGAACTTGCTATCAAAACAATATTTTCACTTGTACTTATTGTCTTCAACTCAGATATGATCCTATTAATTGTTTGTTCAGGTTTGAAAAGGAAAAGAAATGTGTGAATCACTCTTGTTTCTTTGTACTATTGAGCCATTAATCTGAATTAAAAGAAATCATAACTGTTCTGGATTTAAAATGACTTTAGAGCCTCCAAATTACATCCAATAGACAATTCCATGTATATGTTATTTATTAAAATAAAAAGGAATGAGAAGAGAAAAAAAGCAAAAAATAAATACTATAGTAGGCATGTTATATAAATTATATGTGATTGGTTGATGTTAGCAAGAGTAGGCCTTCTACAAAAGTAGACATTCAATTGGCACAACTTTGTAGAAATAAAATGAATATTAAATCAGATAAGTGCATGAAAGATCATTCTTTGACATTTGCTTTAGAAGTAGATATAGGGAAATCTCAGTGCCTTATGGGCTTTGAGATTAGTAATATTAAACACTGTTTCTACAACCAGTACATATGATATCTATGTGAACAAACAAAAGTATAAATATAAATTTGGTACAATTGTGGAAACATACCCTTGTGAGTTGTGTATCTGAGTAATATTATTACTCAGATAATAGTAAACCAGAAAAAACACATGTATTGGCAGATGTCATACATTAATCCCCATTTTAATTGTCAATTATTCTCAAGTTAGAGACAGAGAGAATGTGTGTTTTTTTTTTAAATCCCTTCTTACAGTCTTTAAATGTGAGCTCCAGCTAATATTGAATCTTTATTATTTTTTTTATTTTATGTAGTACCTTTTCTGAGAACAAGCTTCCTTTGCACAGGTAATTTATATGTCTACACAAAGAGAATTTTAGCTTTATTAATAATGATTTATGCTGATCTCAGAGACATAACAAACATTGAGTTCTTAATAAAGACCTTTCTTGACTTTTAGAGCTGCCATAAAAGTTAGGAATACTTCAGTTATTGAAGTCCCACTTTAAAGTCTTCACCTCACATATTAAAAACAAATTTGCCATGTAATCACAAAGGAGACCTTTCATTTCTTTCTCTTGAAATCCTTATTAGATCTAGTTGTTCCTCAGAGAGAAAGGGGAGCTGGAGTGAGCTTCAAAGGTCAGAGCACAGTTGATATGTATGCCAGTATTGCCACGGCTCCCCCTGATTTTTCAAAAGAAATTTCAATGGCTGGTATTAATTCTTGACAGTTTTATTTCTAACATCATCTGGTTGACAGAAAATGAAGAGAGGAAGAGAAAACCAGAGTAATATAAGAGTGAACCTAATGCACCTAAAATAGTGATTTTTGTTTATTTCAAAGAAATTAAGCAAATTGGTTTGTGAAGATATTGATTTTCCACATTCCCAATTATTAGTAAACACATATTTTAAACCCCATTTCCCTCCTATTGCACAAAAAAATGCAGTATTTTCTTGTTAGAAGCTCCTGTTGATGAAACATTTTATCTGGGGCACATTTTATTACATGAAGTGATGTACCTAACAAACTGGTATGATTCTTTGAGATGCAAATATAATCTATGTATTCTTTGCTCCAACATACTTTTTTGCAGTCATTAAGGTTGCATGGGGGTGGTCCGAGACACCTTTGCTTTGCAATGAATTGTCAATGAAACAATGCGGGGAAGGTCATTTAATATAGTTGTAATCGATTACTGCTGTTGCCTTTCCGGCCAAGCTGTTGTGCAGGAACAGATTTTTAATTAAATAAATAGCTGGGTTGGCAGGCAGGTGCGCCTGGGCAAGCAACCTGCCCCGGGATTTAGTTTGCAGCAGTTGCTTGGCAACACAACACAGCCAGTCCCTGAACAACAGCTGCACCCTCACTTAGCAATTCACAGATGCTCACACCTCAGAGAATGGCATCAGAAATAAGGACTTGCGAATAATAATTTGTGGAGCTCTCTAATAAACAGAAAAAAATTAGTTTGAATGATAAAGGCCAAAGATATTCCACACTGTTAATAGTGAATGTGAATTTGGATCCAGTGAAATTATCAGAAGACAATGAAGTTAAAATATTACTGCAGGCTGCAGTGGAAAGAGAAAAAAGAAACTTCTATTACACATGAAGCAAAGTGAGAAATGTTTTCACATACATTATCTTATTTAATTATCCTAATAAACTTCTAAGGTAGTATTATTACTATATTTCAGCAGAGACACTACTAGCAACTGGTAGCCATGTTAATTTATAATCACATTCCTGATTTTGTGTCTATAGGATCATGCTTAAATTTAAAATAACCAAAGGTTTGAGTGATTTGATTTGTTGCAGTTAATTAAAGTATGTTAAAATGTAGAACTGGAAATTCTTAATCTCTGCACTCCTAAAAACACAAAATTAAATTGTGGTAAACCAGGACCTCCTACTATTTATTCTTATCTAATTACCCCATGCCATGAACATATGGCCCTGATTTTAATGTTCCTTTTGGTACAAATTTAGTTGAATAAAATAATTATTGTCTGTCTGCATTTTAAGAAATAAATAAATTGCTTTAATATTTATTTACAATTTACAATTTTTGTATTTTACATGTTTTTTAAAGGCATTTTGCCAATAAATATTTTGTGGTTTTTTTTTCTCAGTTCATCATTCTAGGCACAAATCTTATATATTATATAATAAAGGCCTAATATACTAAGTGTCCAGTCATCCATTCAACCCTCAAAGCATAATATGCTAATTATATGCTAAGGCTGTTCAACCACTCACCATGACATGCACTGGCGACAAGGGGACAGATACTCTGACCAGTAAGTTAATTTGCTGCTGGGGTCCAGCCAATCAGTGGGGCCCCTAGGTCTGATCTGACACTATCACAATCCAGGACTCCTCAGGGATGTCAGAGAGCTGGTTTCAGCCCGATCCTGCAGGCCAGGCCAAGGGACCCCACTTATGCACGAATTCATGCACTGGGCCTCTAATGGATTATAAGAAACAGAGTTCAGATACACACTATCTAATCACATAAGAACCTGTCTCCCATCACAACCACAAATGTATGCACAATGTGCTTTTATTTTTTCTTCCTTACAGTAAATGGAGCAATAATGAGGCAGCTCTGCTATAAAATATATACAGTATAATTTTTCATTTTGAATACCTTTTTATGCAAACAGTAAATATTTTGTGAAAGCTATGTTACATAAAACACATCTTCAGAAATATTGTTCATTCACCATAATATCTTTTTATCTTTGGACAAAAGTGATGATTAATTTTCCCTTTCAAAACCTTAAAAACTTGCCCTAACTGGTTTTGCTCAGTGAATAGAGCATCAGTCTGCAGACTGAGGGGTCCCAGGTTGGATTCATTGTCAAGAACATGTACCTTGGTTGTGGATACATCCCCAGTAGGGAGTGTGCAGGAGGCAGCTGGTCAATGTTTCTCACTCTCTATCCCTCTCACTTCCTCTCTGTAAAAAAATCAATAAAACATTTTAAAAATCCTATCTAATAAAAGAGTAATATGCAAATTTGACTGTACCTTCGCCACACCCACAAGCCACACACACAGCCACCCCCACCTGCCAATCAGGAGCAAATTATGCAAATAAACCTCAACCAGGATGGCTGCTGCCACTGAGAGCAGGTGGAAGGCTTGGGTTTCCCCAGCAACAGAGAAAGCCAAGCTTTCTGCCTCCTTAGGCCTCCACTCAATGTTAAAAAGTTTCAATTATAAAAGATACAGAAATGGCAGCAGCCACTGAGCTAGAGAGAACAGAGGCTTGGGTTTCCCTGGAAATGGAGGAAGCCAAGCTTCAGGTCTGCCATTGATGACCTAGGCCTTCACTCTAGGCTACAATGTTTCAAACAGAAATGTCTGCCACCCAAGAGCTAGCAGAAGTCTTGGCTCTGCTCCAGGCTATAATGTTTCAATTGTAGACATAGATTAATCCAGGGCATCTGCTTGGGTTGCTGAGGGGTGTGGCTGTCCTGCAAACCTCCACAGACCCTTCACCCAGACTGCCCCTCACCCCAAGGGAACTCCCACCCTGATCTGGGCCACTCTTCAGGGCAAACCAGCCATGAACCAGGCCTCTATCCTATCTGATAAAAGAGTAATTTGCAGATTGACCATCACTCCAACACACTAGAGGGATGCCCCCATGTGGTCAAAGATCCTGCCCCCATGTGGACTCAAGATGGCCACCAGAAGATGGCCAGCAGGGGAGGGCCATTGGAGGTTCCAAGCCCTGCAAGGGAGGGCAGTTGGGGATGATCCAGCCTGCAGGGGATGGTAGTTATGGGTGACCAGGCCGGCAGAGGAGGGAAGCTGGGGGTAAACAGGCTGGCAGGGGAGCAGTTAGACATCAATCAGGCTGACAGGGTAGTGGTTAGGGGGTTATCAGGCAGGCAGGCAGAAGCAGTTAGGGGCAATCAGGGAGGCAGGCAGGTGAGTAGTTTGGTGCCAGCAGTCCTGAATTGTGAGAAGGATGTCTGATTGCCTGACGGGCAGTCAGACATACCTCGAGGGGTCCCAAATTGGAGAGGGTGCAGGCTGGGCTACAGGACATCCCCTGCTCCCTGTGCATGAATTTCATGCACTGGGCCTCCAGTAAATAAATAAAACCTTAAAAACTTAACTTATATAAACAGCATTTTATGTTATTATATTTTTTGAATGAATAGCCCTAGTTCTTTTAGTAGGAAATAAAAATATAAACTTCACCCTAGCAAGTGAATATATAAATAATTTTGTGATAAGGCATTAAGAATAATTTAATGTAGAGTAATTAAACTAAATTAATCCTTGTTGGGGCAGTGAATAAGTTGCAAATAATCTAGTGTTTCTTTTCAAATATTTTGTAAGATATAAACAAATCCAATGAATGAAACATACACATAAATAATTGCATAGCCTAAAAAAATCAGACTTTTAAGAGTAAAACTAAGGAAAGAATAGTACTTTCTTTTAAAGGGCAATGTTTAATGATTTAAAGCTAGAGAAAACCTTTTTGCTCATTTACCCTTAAGACAGAACTAAATGCTCAATAAATTTTTACATATTCTTTGTTGAGAGTATTCAATATATTTTTGAGTAGTACTCAAAACCCACTTCACTACATTTTCTCATCATTGTCATGTGTGTATTGAGGGCAAGGTATGGGAAGTGCCCTGTCCAGCTGCTTGTTCAGGCTGAATTTTAGTTAAAGTCTATCATGTAAAGACTTTTTCAACATCAAAGTTTGCCACTCTAGTTTATGTAGATAAATTGTTTTTTTTTAATTTAATAAATCTTTATTGTTCAGATTATTACAGTTGTTCCTCTTTTTTTCCCTTCCACTTGATTTCCATGCCACCCTCTGACTTACTTCCTCCTCACTGTCCTCATCCATAGGTGTACAATTTTTTTCCAGTCTATTCCCCCCAACACCCCTTTCCCCCTGAGAATTGTCAGTACACTCCCTTTCTGTGCCTCTGATTCTATTATATTCACAATTCTGTTAATCAGATTTTTAATTGATTTTTAGATTCACTTGTTGATAGATATGTATTTGTTTTTCATAATTTTTATCTTTACCTTTTTATTCTTCCTCCTCTTGTTAAAGATTACCTTTCAGTATTTCATATAATACTGGTTTGGTGTTGATGAACTCCTTTAGTTTCTCCTTACTTGTGAAGCTCTTTATCTGCCCTTCAATTCTGAATGATAGCTTTGTTAGATAGAGTAAACTTGGTTGTAGTTTCTTGTTATTCATGACTTTGAATATTTCTTGCCACTTCCATCTGGCCTGCATAGTTTCTGTTGAGAAATCAGCTGACAATAATATGGGTGCTTCCTTGTAGGTAATTAACTGTTTTTCTCTTGCTGCTTTTAATATTCTCTCTTTGTCTTTTGCTCTTGGCATTTTAATTATGATGTGTCTTGGTGTGGTCCTCTTTGGATTCCTATAGTTTGGGGTTTGGTGCACTTCTTGGACTTTTAAGTCAATTTCTTTCACCAGCTGGGGGAAGTTTTCAGTCACTATTTCTTCAAATAGGTTTTCATTATCTTGCTATCTCCTTCTGGCACCCCATAATTCTGATGTTGGTATGCTTGAAGTTGTCTCAGAGGCCCCTTCACTGTCTTCATATTTTTGGATTCTCTTTTCTTTTTGCTTTTCCGGTGTTTTTTTTTTGCTTCTTTATATTTTAAATCTTTGACTTAATTTTTGTTATCCTCTAGTCTGCTGTTAGATCTCTATATCATATTTTTTAATTCAATCAGTGTATGCTTAATTTCTAGTTGGTCCTTTTTCATATCCTCGAGGGTCTTGCTAAATTTATCAGCCTTTCCTAGGAAATTCTTGAAAAACTTTATAACCATGGTTTTGAACTCTATATTCAGTCATTTGTTTTTCTCCATTTCTTTCATTTGTGATCTGTTTCTTTGTCCCTGCATTTTCGCTGCTTCCCTGAGTTCGCAGAGTAGCTTTGTGTGCTAGGTATCCTATATGGCCCAGTGGCTCAGCCTCGCCAGTTACCTGAGGTGGACACTTGGTGCACCCCTTTGTGGACTGTGCCTACAGCCGAGTTACAGTTAATCCTTGAATGTTGTTGGTATCACTGGAAGGAATTGACTTCCAGGCCCATTGGCTATGAGGATCAGTTGTGTCTATGCTGGGAGAACTTCTGTGCTGGAGAAACCCTTATAAGACAAAACTTGCAAAATTGCAGAGCTTCTGTGCTCAGCTTGGATGAGGTGGAGTCTCAGGGCTGAGCTGACAGCCTTGGCTTCCCGTCATACCTGCCCTATGAGGCCCCTGGTAATCATGGCAAGCAGCTCTGAGAGAAAGCCACCCTTGAGTTTCACCCACTGGCAGACAGTCCAGTTTCTCCCCCAATGAATTCGGATTCCCAGATTCTCACCCAGACCTGGAGTTCAGCACAGTTGGAAGCTTCCATCTCCCTCCTGCTAGAGAAAGCCAGTGGTACACTCAGTAGTCAGTCCTCTTTGCATGCACTCACATGTGCACCTCCAGACCTCTGCCTTTCACAGCTCCCCTCAGTTTCCATGTGCTTTCTCTTTTCCTGACAGTCCATATTCCCTTCGTATGAGTCTGGGTCCCCAGGATCTTGCCTGGAACTGGGGTTCAGTGCAGTTGGAACTGGGTTTCAGTGTAGTTGGGAGCTTCCATCTCCCTCCTGCTAGAGAAAGCCAGCCAGGCACTCAGCCGCCCATACTCTCCATGTGCGTATCTCCGTACCTCAGCCTTTTACAGTTCTTCTGAGTCTCCATATGCTTTTTTCTTTTCTTCTAGTTGTAGAATTTCCACTCAGCCAGCTTTCCTGTGGTTCTGGATGATATCCATTTTGTCTTTTAGTTGTAGTTTTGAAATTGTTGTGTGAGGCAGCAGTTTATGTGTTTACCTATGCTGCCATCTTGGTTTCTCTATGTAGATAAATTTAATGTGTAGGTTGATTAACTGACCTCATAGTCAATCTCCTTCTAAGAGGACAGTATGTGTCTGTGATTTATAAAACCAATGGAGAGAAGTCAACATCATAAAGCACTTTATTATATAAAATTTAAACTATATAGATGTGAGAACTATCACTACAGAAGAGAAATGTGAAAATTTTACCTTTTATTATAATTTAAAAATTATGTAACTATATCCTAATATGATGTAATAAGCACATTATATCACTTCTATATTATTGCAAAAATACAGTCCAATTTAATTATGAAGAAATATCACATAAGCTAAAATTGAGGATATTCTACAAAATACTTTGCTAGTACTTTTTAAAACTATTAAGGACTTGAAAGAAAAGAAAGACTGAAGAACTATCCCAGAATAAAGGATACTGAAGAAGTATAACTAAATGTAATGTGTAATCCCTTACTAGATCCTGGACTAAAAGGACAACAGTGAGGCAGTTGACAAATTTTTTTTAAATTAATCCTCACCTGAGGATATTTTCCACTGATTTCTAGAGACAGTGGAAGGGATGAGGATAGACAGCAAGAAACATCAATGTGAGAGAGAAACATTAATTGGTTGTCTTTCACACTCACCCCAACTAGCCTGCAACTGAGGTACTTGCCCTTGAGCAGATTCAAACCTGGTACTAATGCTCCAACCACTGAGCAAGTCTGCTAGGGCTCAGTTGACAACATCTGAATAAAGTCTATGTTCGGGGCTCAATATTATATCAATATTAATTTCTGAGACTTCTCCTGAACTGGGTTTCTATATTTTCACTGTGATTATATAAAATGTTGACATTTAGGGAAACTGGTTGAAAGGTAAACAGGAATTTTTTTTGACTATTTCTGCAAAGATTTTGTCTGTCTTAATAATTCAAAATAAAATATTAAAAAATTTAAAACATTTCTTAAGATCAACCTGTTTTTAATATCAACATCATTTTCTTTGTGATAGTGAGTGACATCATTAAGGATAAAAGAAAATGCATACATTTACAAAAAGATAAAATCAGATTCCTTGTGAGTAAAATGTGGGCATTACAATATTGGCACAACAGGAGTAAACAGGAATAGGTCAGAGCAAACTGGAGTTTGTGGTCACCCTATTTAGAGAATAACTTTCTGGGCTTACTGAGGCACAGACTGTAATAACAGTGACTCATCCGTCTTTGTATTCCAACCACTTAGCACAGCCTTGTCTATAGTAAAAACTCAATACATGTTTATCGAACCACACAGAAGCCCGGCAAAGAGGTCAGCTTCCTATGAGGTAAAAATGGCATATTTTATCTGTTTTACAATTTAATATATGACTGCTTGGCCCACTTAGTAAATAAAGTTTGAGAAGATGTATTTCCCACTTCATTGTTGTACTTTTAGAACTATCAACATCCTTGGTTTTAATGACCACATATGGGATACAAATCCAAGCCCAAGTCAAACCTGTCAACTCAGGAGAAGTCTCAGAAAAAAATTAATTGGCTGCTGGGACATTCACTAGAAATGCTAGGAATTTCTGTAGTTAAGAAAAAAATTGGGTATATTTACTTCTTTAGAGGAAGTATAAACACTGAGTAATTGTCGAATAGAGAAATGACTTTGCAGAGGGCAATCTAATTGTGTAATGTGTCCCCCACCCCCTCTCCCAGGGTGCAAATCAGAAAATCATTGAACACTGCTCTTTCCCAAATTCTCTCTCATCACATACAGACAAAAGGCTCAACAATCAATCAAGCAATTCATTCAGGATCCAATGCTGTGTCAAAGTGATTGCTAAATGCTAGTTGTGATAGTACATTATTCTTCAGTAAGTAGGAATATAGTTTTTCTGTTACCTCTTAATAAAAAAACATATTTTAATATAGACCTGATGACTTTCACTGGTCAAAAATACCAACAAAGCTTTGGATTGCTTTAGACTGCATGAAGGTATCACGATTCATTCCCCTCACAGGTTTCCAGTCTCAAGTATGAATTCTATGTTTATCTGTTGCTAATTGAATGCCACTTTACCCTCCCTGACTAACTCTCTCAAATTAAGGAATAATTAGTAAGGCGTACATGTTCTTGCTAACTTTAAACAATGAAAATATGAAAACTTTTTGTTTTCTATGTTCACCACTTTAATAACTCAATGTTCTTCTAGGTGTTCAAAATGTAATTTTTTAAAAGAGAAAATGATTTATGCAAAGTATAAGGAATGATAAAAATGGGTGTCACTAAGCTATGCTGAGCTTAGTAAAACATAAGAATTTTAAATTTTTTATTTAGGAAAAAGCTCTTATAGAAAAACAATGAAAAGTGAAATACTTAGACACTAGGATTACATTTATCTGAAATATGAACATAGTTACCAATCATAAAAAGATCACACTGGTGTCCAGGGGCAGTGGGGCTGTGGGGACGGTCAAAGTGACAGGGGAAGTACTGGACATCCTGAGCCACCTTCCAGAGAGCGTGGAGAGGCTCACAGGCATCAGTATCTCCCAGGTGAACCACAAGCCTTTGGGAACAGCCTGAGCCCTCAACCTTCACTGTGCCTACCCTCATGGTCCAAGCTACCTGACGGATCCCCACGTTGCTTGTCAGCTGGCCCCCAGAGCAATGTCCTTGGACAACGGGACCCCACCGCTCATCTCTCCTTGCCAAATAGCCGTGCCTTGCCTTGGAGGGAAGGGTTGCCCCCTGCCCGGGCCCATACCACCAAGACTCCCAGTCCTCCAAGGGTTCCATGCCAGCATGGATCATCACTCCACCCAGCTTGTTTAGTTTCCTAATTAAACTATGCGGAGCCTGAAACAAACAAACAAACAAAACAAAACAAAACAAAAAGAACACTTCTGGAAATACTCCGAAAAATGTGACTGCTTATAGGGGAAAATTTAAGGATGTTTTAAATATCCCAGACAATTGAGAATTGATATACAATGACAGCTACTTTAAATTAATCTGAGGCATGGAGGAAATTGAAGGACATGTTGATCTTAGACTTGAGAACCAAAGGACTTGTATGCATGCATATAAGCATAACCAATAGACACAGACACCAGGAGGGTGAGGGCATGAGTGGGAGTGGGGTGAGAGGGCAATGGGGGATAAGAACACATATATAATACCTTATTCAATAAAGAAAGTTGTGGTCCCAAAGTTTGGGGATTGCATATGTGACAAGGCAGTAGAGAGCAGAAAGAGAAGTTAGGAATTATTTTTTTTCTTCATTTTGAAGTCCAGATACAAAGGAGAGAATCAAGTTGGAAATAGTCTATATTCCTTGGAGACAGACAGTATGTAAGTGAACTATATTTTGCTGCTATTAAATTTGGGCATCGAACAAGTCTTGTATAAAAATATTCCACTCTACTTTTAGTTTAACATGAATAAGAACACAAAAATTAGGTCATTTGTGGTTATTTAAATGTAAGTAAATTTGCTTTAGCTACCATCCATTTCACACATTAGGAATATTCACAGTTTAATGACCCATAGTCCCATCTCTAGTCTTAGCAAATTTCATCTATAAATGTATAACATATCATAATGGATTATCTTAATAAATCTTTAAAAGTATGAATTGCTTTTTAGCGTGTACATAATAGAAGCCAATGAGGTTTTAGAGTGAATCCCCTCTTAAACACTCAGAACCTAGGAAAGGTAATTGTTGACCTTTTATGTAAATTGGTGGTTTTCAATATGAATTGCAAAGTAGGATTACCCATAAATCTATTAAATAATAATAATGTCCAGACCAATCAAATAGTACCCTGGGTTGAGACCTGGGAAATTATATGTTTTTCCAAATTCCCCATGAGATTGCTACACTAAATAAATGGTTGATATTTGTATCACTGTTAGGACAGTGGTAATGACTATGTAAATTCATGTTAAATAATTTTTTTTTTAAATCAGGGTTTGAGGATAGAGGGGGAGAAAGTCTAGGTTTAAGGGGTCAGTGTGATAGTCTGAAGCCCTGAGAGCACTCACTACAGCAGAAATATCACTACAGGTTTACTTTGGGCTTGATCAAGAAGTCCAATCCAACAGACAGAAACTGTGGGGCTACTTTGAGGCTTTATTTAGTTGTACATAACTAAAACTGACTCAAAAGCATTGATGTGCATAATTGAAAAGACCAGTGGCTCAAACAGGATAAGTATTTGGAAATACTTTTTCTTCACGCTTGATTCCACTTTTATTTGCCACACTTCATTTTGAGGCATGCTCCTCCTCTCCACAGCAAGTAGTTCGATCGTACATGTGTCCCCCTCAGTAACTCCAGAAAGACCTTCCTTCCCCCAGGAGGTCCAAGAAATGTCCCAAGATTTGAGTTTCATTGGCTCTGGCTTGCCCTGCCCAGAATGATGGTAATGAGCCTTTGTATTCCTCATGTAAAAAAGCTTCTTGGCTTGCTAAACAATGAACTAATGGCCTAATCCAGGAAATGTAAGGCTCAATAAATTAAACTAAAATTATATGCTCACTTTGGGAGCCTAAATTAGAGTTAACACTGCATAACCCAATGAGATAGAATAAGGGTTTAACAATCTCTGAAAGAAAAATTGGGTACTGTTACTAAGAGAGAGAAAATGAAATCAGGATGGGTTAATATCAGCAGATGTCACTAGGGCTATGGAATAATAATGCTTTGCCCCTTTGAGACCAAACTAGTGGGCTCCTGTGTTCAGCTAGATTTGGAATCTATGGGGTCGAACTTTCAGAGACTGAAAAGGATCTCTCAAAGTACAAAGTCCTCCTGCTTGTTAATTCCTGAAATTCTTTTTAGGGAGAATGAAGCATTGGTGCTAACAATCAGGATGCAAAATAATCATGGGTTAGAGAACTCGCTTACCTATACTCAGTTTAAAATATAATTGACTGGCATAAGATCCTCTCTGGGGTCGGGGGGGGGGGGGGGATAAGTTTTGATGGGAGGAGAGGAGAGAGGAGCCAAGGAACAAGTAAATGGGTAGAGAAAGGTGAAGCTCTGGGCACTCCTGGCCAACAGCCAATCCTACTTCAGGTGGCTGCCAAGACTGGCCATGTCCCTTGTCAGCCTTCTAAAAAACTAGTTTCTCAGCACATTACATTCTGGCATCTGAGGGCGCTCAATGTAGTTCACAGTTTCACAATCTGTCTGAAGTGCCTTTGATTGAAAATCAATTTTTTTGGGTGGTTATCGATGGGATGGATTGTGGATGCCAAATCAATCCCTCATTTCAGTGTGGGCTTGTTGTTTGGCATTATGTGGATTAACTATTGTGGTTATTGACTAATTTCTTTCCCATTTAGGACAGCATGCAGACAAGCCAGTTTCAGTTTAAGCCACTGCCAGAATGGCCAGAAATGCCACCTTAAGACTTAAACATTTTATCTTGGAAACCTGACCATTAGAAAATTATGAAATATTTTGCTTCCTTTCCAGATATTTCTTGAAGGTGCTGTGTCTGCCTCCCTTTTTATTTGGCTTGCTCCTTCTGCCCTCCATCTTCAACTTCTGATGAACAAGTGTCTATGTAGTCATGATTACAGAGTCCTGTGCAGTGTAATAGAGGGGTTTTTAAGGAATTAGCTTTTTTTGTGTGTGACCACAGAGGTATTAAATCTCTGTCATTACATTTGCTATCCTTTTTTTTTTGTTTCTAAATGGACTGCTGATTTTATCCTCCCATTTCTAAGTTCTCTTTCTGTTTCTTCACTTTGCTGCCCCAAAGACTATGGCACTTCACTTGCATGCCATAGGAGTCCTCAGGTTACTCCTAATTTTTCCTGTCGGCTCCTACTCCGTGTTCCTCACCCCTTAAATGTGCTATTTTAACCAAATTTTCTTATCCTTTTAAACTGGGTTATGTTCCTTTTATGTGTTCTCATAATATCCTAGTTCCTGTAATTAGTTGTTTGCATGTTGGTACCCTTGCTTGAATTTAAACTGGAGAAAAGAAACCAAATATAATGACTGTCTTTTTTTCTTTTTGTGTGTGTTTGTCCCTGCATGGTGAAGGAAGCTAGCAACTATGTGGAGGTCTATATAGGGACGAGTCTACAAGACCAAGTCAGGGAGGCTGGGGAAGCTCGAAGGCTGAGTAACTCTCAGGAGCAGAATAATAATCAACACGTGCTGTTCCTATTATTATTATTTTAACCCTTATATGAGCATATATTTCCATTGATGAGAGAGAGAGAGAGAGAGAGAGAGAGAGAGAGAGAGAGAGAGAAGAAGAAGAAGAAGAAGGAGGAGGAGGAGGAGAGGAGGAGGAGGAGGAGGAGGAGGAGGAGGAGGAGGAGGAGGAGGGAGAGCAGCAGGAGGAGGAGGGGAGGAGGAGGAGGAGGAGGAGGAGGAGGAGGAGGAGGAGGAGGAGGAGGAGGAGGAAGGGAGTGAGAGAGAAAGAGAACGAGAGAGAGAATCCAGGGATCGAGCCTACACAATCTGAGTTTGTGCCCTGAACACATAATTTTTGGTGGGCAGAATGGTGCTCCAATCAACTGAGTAACCAGCCAGGGTAATATAATCTCTCTTTTAACTCCACTATCTAGTCCTAGACCAATGCCAGTAGCTGCAAATAACTTCTTTGCCATTGATAGGATACATCCAAAGAACTGCACGGCCAGAGAGCATCAGGCTGCTCCGGGCACACATCACATGGAATGAGCAGATCCAATGCTGTATGGCAGCTATTTCCAAAGCTGGAAAATCATGGTGTTCTTCTACTCCAGGCCCATGGAATCAGAATCTTTGTTAATCACCGGGCATTTGTGATGACAGGCAACCCAGCACCCTAAATTAGAAGTTAGTTATATACTTATGTCAAACTCAGAATCACAACAGTACCTTTTACCACTTAATTTAAAAGGAAGTTCAAATCTCAACACAGATGGATTTTAATACTGACCAAAAGAATACCTGGAGATCAGAGATTTTATGAAAGTCCGTGAACAGTGATAACTATTATTGAATCACTTCAGTAAAACTGTTTCTGTGCATCCGTTAAGAAACACATATTCACCTGGCCTATAACTTACTTCTAGAGATTTGTATGGTAATGAGATTCATAAAAATGGAGAAACAATGATGCAGGCAGGGAGTATTGCTTGTGCCCATGTTTTGGTTTTATTTACAACCAGGAGCAGATGGGATCGTATTTAGTATTATAGGTGGGTTGTTCATAGTCAAAATCAGAGTCACATCCTATAATAGGAAAAAAGGGCACATTCCGGGCAGACACACAGGTGAAATTGGCTGAATCCTCTTCTGTTTGTTCCTGTTTCCCCATTGACATAAATACAGCCCATTAGCTGAGAGTGAGGAAATGCTTGGAATTTTAAAAGAACTGTGAAAACGGGAAAAAGAATCTTCTTACAGAGTGGGAACTCAGTGAACGACTTCCACAAGGCTAAGACCACTGGTCAGTTCTAGGACAGGTACTTTGTTTTTTTCAAATCCAACAAATCTTTATTGTTCAGATTATTACAATTGTTCCTCTTCCCCCCTTCCCCCATAATTTCTCCTCCACTCAGTTCCCACCCCACCCTATGCCCTTACCTCCCCAACACTGTCCTCATCCATAGGTGTATGATTTTTGTTCAGTCTCTTTCCACACCCTTGACCCCTTTCCCCCCCGAGAATTGTCAGTCCACTCCCTTTCTATGCCCCTGGTTCTATTATATTCACCAGTTTATTCTGTTCATCAGATTTTTTTATTCACTTGATTTTTAGATTCACTTGTTGATAGATATATATTTGTTGTTCATAGTTTTTATCTTTACCTTTTTCTTCTTCTTAAAGAATACCTTTCAGTATTTCATAAAATACTGGTTTGGTGTTGATGAACTCCTTTAGCTTTTTCTTATTTGTGAAGAAGTTCTTTATCTGCCCTTCAATTCTGAGTGATAGCTTTTCTGGGTAGAGTAATCTTGGCTGTAGGTTCTTGCTTTTCAACACTTTGAATATTTCTTGCCATTCCCATTTGGCCTGTATAGTTTATGAGAAATCAGCTGACAGTCATATGAGTGCTCCCTTGTAGGTAACTGTTTTTCTCTTGCTGCTTTTAATATTCTCTCTTTGTCTTTTGCTCTTGGCATTTTAATTATGGTGTGTCTTGGTGTGGTCTCCTTTAGATTCCTATTATATGAGATTATGTGTGCTTCCTATACTTGTAAGTCTATTTCTTTCACCAGGTGAGGAATGTTTTCAGTCATTATTTCTTCAAATAGGTTTTCAGTATCTTGATCTCTATCTTCTTCTGGCACCCCATAATTCTGGTGTTAGTGTGCTTGAAGTTGTCTCAGAGGCTCCTTACACTATCTTCATATTTTGGTTTCTTTTTGTTTTTTGCTTTTCCAGTTGAGTGTTTTCTGTTTCTTTGTATTTCAAATCTTTGACTTGATTCTTGTGACTCTCTAGTATGCTGTTAAATCTCTATGTAATGTTTCTTTAACTTAATTTCTAGTTGGTCCTTTTTCATATCCTCAAGCGTCTCACTAAATTTATTGGTATTTTCTGGAAAATTCTTGAAAAACCTTATAACCATGGTTTTGAACTCTATATCCTATAGTTTGCTTTCCTCCATTTCTTTCATTTGTGATCTGTATCTTTGTCTTTGCATTTTGGCTGCTTCCCTGAGTTGATAGAGTGGCTTTGTGTGCTTGGTATCCTATAGGGCCCAGTGGCTCAGCCTCCCCAGTTACCTGAGGTGGACACTCATGGTGCACCCTATTGAGGCCTGTGTGCACAGTCTTGTTGTATTTAAGCCTTGATTGTTGTTTGTGTCGCTGGAAGGAATTGACCTGCAGGCCAATTGGCTGTGAGGATCAGCTATGTTTATACTGGGAGAACTTCTGTGCTGGATACACCCTTATGAGACAAGATTTGCAAAAGCCTCTGTGGTCAGCTTGGATGGGGCAGAGTCTCAGGGAGGAGCAGACAGCATTGGTTTCCCATCAGCCCTGCTCTAACAGGGTTCTGTGTCTCAGTGTCCCATGGTAATTGCTGCAAGCACCTCTGAGAGAAAGCTGCCCTCGATTTTTGTCCACTGCCAGACAGTTCAGTTTCTCCATTAATGAGTCTGGTCCCCAGAGTCTTTCCAGGAACTGGAGTTCAGCGCAGTTGGGAGCTTTTGTCTCCCTCCTGCTCGAGAAAGCCAGCCACCAGTCCTCTCTGCACATGTCTCAGTACCTCTGCCTCCTGCAGCTCCTCTGAGTCTCAGTGTGATTTTATCTTTCCTTCTAGTTGTAGAATTTCCACTCATCCAGGCTTCCTGTGGTTCTGAATGATGTTCATTTTTTCTTTTAGTTGTAGTTTTGAAATTGTTGTGCTAGGCTTTTTAGGTGTTTATCTATGCCATCATCTTAGCGGGCACTTTGAATGGTAGACTGCATTTGACAGTTTGTCATGCCTCCTTTTTAAAAATATTTATCCACACACTTTTCTCATTTTCTCCCAAGTTTCTGACCACTCCATCTCAGCCTCCTTCCTGGCTCTGCAGCATCTCCCTGAACTCAGAAAGTCAGAGTGCCCCACAGCTCAGACATGGACACCCTTTTTCTACCTACACTCCCGAGATGACCTTAACTATTCTTTTGACTTAAAAACCATCTATGTGCTGTTGGCTTCCAAATTTATATCTCCTGCCCAGATTTCTCTGCTGAATCCAGGTTAATGTCTGCAACTGTCTCATGTCTCCACTTGGAACTGTTCTATACATTTCTGCTTTATATGTCCAAAATGGAGTCCCTGACATCTCTTCAGTGCCTACCAAGCCTTCTGTATTCTTTTCAAAGAAGGTAACAGCTCCATCTTCTGATTATCCATACACAAAACATGGAGTCACACTTGGCTGGAGACTGTCAGCACACCTCCCTTCCAATTCACCAATAAATAGTTTTCTCTACAATTTCCATATCTATCTATCTATCTATCTATCTATCTATCTATCTATACATCCATCTCCAAATATATCGTATTATTCTCAATTCCACTGCCACTACTCCGATCTAAGCCACCCTCTTATTTAGCTTAACTAGCTACCCTTTAAAATGGTCTTTCACTTCATCTATCTGCTCCAGCTATATTTTCCACCTCCATCATTTTAGAACATGCCAAGCATGTTCCCAATTTAGTGCTTTTGACTTACTATTTTCTCTGCCTTGAACACTGTTCCCTTTGTTAGCCATATGGCCTACTCCCTCATTTTCTCCAAGTCTCTTTAGATGCATAGAAAAAGTATGAAAGATTGTATGTCAAAATGTTATCTTTAAAATTTATAGAATACACACATATGCAAACACACACACACACAAAAAAAAAACTCTCCAGAGAATGGAATTAAGGTGATTTTTCAGTTTATATTTTACTACTAAATATACTAAAATATAAACTTAAAGTACATAAGATATATTATTAATTTCATCAGTGAACATATCATAATTAGACTAATATAGTACAGGAATGTTTGTGGGTTTGTTTGTTTTTTTCCAAATGGAGCTAAACAGAATGGGGGAAATGGACACAAGCCAAGGAATGCAGGCAGACTCTAGGCTCTGTAAAAGTCAAGGAGACAAATTCTCCCCTAACACTTCCATAAGGATTGCAGCCCTCCTAGCACCTTGATTTTAGCCTACAGCAAGAGGAAACAAATACACAATTCAAGAAAAATGTCAAAGAGAACATGACATTGAGGATACTTTCAGCAGAGGCTTTCAATAACTGAGGAGTATATGTAACCATAAGCTTGTATATTTGCCTTCACATTCACTCTAGGGTTGTCCCTACTGTCTTTGGCCAATGGGACATCAGCACACATGTTGCAAACGGAGGCTTTAAAGGTGGGTGTGCATTATGTCTGGCCTTCTTTGAACACTGACTTGGAGCTGCCACATAAGAAATCCAGTCTAGCTCATTGAAGAATAAGAGGCTTATGTGAAGGAACAGAGGCATCATTGCTATGACCAATAGCTAGACATGAGACTTATATCTTCCTGGACCTTCCAGCCATGTGAGTGCAGCTACAAGAGCAACCCCAGGCAAAACCAGCAGAGTAACCACCATACCAACTGAGAATATAATCATAAATGATCAACCATTATTGTCTTAAGACATTTAGTTGTAGGATAGTTTGTTATTGGGTAATACATTCCTCACATACCCCCCCAAACTGGAGTTAAACAGTCTCATGAATTATTTCCCTGTTGATATAATTATTCTGTAGTAAATACTATTTGGGATATCTCTATCACTCATCTTTTCTCATCCATTATTCAGTCTCATCTTATATACATTTGCAACAAGTTAAAAATCAAATACTTCAGTTCTAGACTTTGCATTTAAGATACAGTATTTACCTTCTACTGACTTGAAAAATTCACATAAACCCCATCTGTAATTACTTATACTAAAATGAGCATTGCAGGAATAATTGGGACAGAGGTGATGACAGTAACAATAACTAACAGTATTGAAGATTTCCTGCGCATCAGACTCTCTCATAAGCATGGTATCTTATTAAACCTCCATAAAAGAGATACTATTATCTCCTTTGAAAGATAAGAAAACTGAGATGCAGAGAGATTAAGTGGTTAATTAACTTGCCCAAGAATATATAACAAATAAATCAGGGAATCTGAATTCAAAATGAGATCCATCTGACTTCAGTGGTTTTGGTCTTGACCACTATACTCTTCCACAACAAAAAGGTAATTTCTACAATAATAGCTTCCAAAGACAGGAATCAGAATAATCTAAATCCAGAATCAGACAATGGAGAAACCCATTAGAGAGGGTTTTTTTTTTTTTTTATGTGGAGCAGATAACTGCTGAATCACCTTAAAGTCTCCTATTAAAGTGAGCTGTGAAATTCTTGGTTTAAGAGACAGGCTTTAATAAAATATAAACAAATATCAACTTCTGATCCTTTCTCTTTTACTAATTGGGCATAATTTTCAATACATTTATTCTATGTCACAGATTTCACATTTGCAAAATTAATGTTTTTGATTTCTATTTCTCTAAGAACATTTTCAACTCAAAATTTAAAAAAGTATTTTATAAATGTTTGTTCCAAATGTGTAAATTATATACATGACACTTTTGTATTCCAGTTGGAGTCTCAAGAAACAATCCTATCTAATAAAAGAATGATATGCAAATTGATTGTACCTCTAATCAAGCCATGGGCAGAAGCCAATCAGGAGCAAATAAACCCCAACCAAGATGGCTGTGGCCACTGAGAGCAGGAGGGAGGCTTGGGTTTCTCTGGCAATGGAGGAAGCCAAGCTATCCACCTGCCCTTGCTAGCCTAGGCCTCCACTCAATGCTACAAAGTTTCAATTATAGAAGATATATCCCAACCGAAATGGTGGCAGCCATGGAGTTGGAGAGAGCAGAGGCTAGGGTTGCCCAGGTGATGGAGGAAGCCAACCTTCTGCAACCCTAGCATTTAGGCCTCCACTCCAGGCTACAAAGTTTCAATTATAGAATTTAAATAAACCCAAACAGAAATGGCTGTTGCTACAGAGCCAGCAGGAGGCTTAACTCCACTCCAGGCTACAAAGTTTCCATTATAGAACACAAATTAATCCCAGATCTCAGGGCCTCCACTTGGGTCACTGGGGGGCGTGGCAGGCCTGCAAACCACCACAGGCCCCTCACCCCGGCTGTTCCATGTCCCAAGGGAACCCCCACTCTGATCCAGGACACTCTTCAGGGCAAACTAGATGGCCTCCACCCATGCAGGAGGCCTCTATCCTACCAAATAAAAGAGTAATTTGCAGATTGACCATCACTCCAACACACAAGAAGGCTGACCCAGTGTGGACTCAAGATGGCCACCAGAAGATGGGCAGCAGGGGAGTGCCATTGGGAGGTTCCAGGCCTGCAAGAGAAGGCAGTTTTGGGCTATCAGGCCAGCAAGGGAGGGCAGTGGGGAGGAACCAGGCCTGCAAGGGAGGGCAGTTGGGGACGATCAAGCCTGCTGGGGAGGGCAGTTAGGGGTGACCAGGCCACCACAGAAGGGAAGTTTGGGGCAAACAGGCTGACATGGGAGAAGTTAGAGATTAAATAGGCTGGCAGGATAATAGTTAGGGGGTGATCAGGCTGGCAGGCAGAAGTGGTTAGGTGCAGTCAGGGAGGCAGGCAGGTGAGCAGTGTGGAGCCAGCAGTCCTGGATTGTGAGAAGGATGTCTGACTTCTCGTTTAGACCCAATCCTACAGGGCAGTCATAGATCCCTCAAGGGGTCCCAGATTGGAGATGGTGCAGGCTGGGCTGAGGGACATAACCACCCCCTGTGCACAAATTTTGTGCACTAGTCCTCTAGTTTTACAATAAAATAGTCAATATATAACGAGTTCTGATGAATAAATTTTGGATTTCTATTATGTTAGTAGGATGATAGTGGTAAAGAATATCACAAATATTATTGAAGTCCTAAAGTATGACCTCACATATTTTCAAACAGATATACTTAAAACAATAGCAGGCCATTGATGACTCAACTGAAATGGATTAGAATAGAAGGGTGGTTTGTCTTTGGAAATGTTTGACTTCCACAGACAAAGTCTCTAGAAGCAGATTTCTGATAGCTGTAAAGGGGAAGTTGAATGCTCAGAGCTTTTTGTAATGTTAATTGAAGTCTAGCATCCTTTGGAGAACTTTGAACATAATGAGCAATGGGAACATGGGCACTGCTTGGATAATCAACATTAAGTTGAATGTAGATAGAGATTGGGACTGTTATATAAATTCTCTCTGAGCTGGCAAATATTTAACTCTGGGAATGAACAAAATTATACTTAAAGGATTTTTTTGTTTATTTAAAAACTAGAAAGTGAATATAATGGAAACCAAATTATTCAATCTTCCAGTCAATAATCACATAGACTGAAGAAAGACTTGGAATTTGTAAGCCTTGGTTGAAAAGTCAAGAAGTTTCATTCCATTCAACTTAAAGGTACATGTTAACAAGGAGTTAACATGTGTAGAAACAGTGAGAAAGAAGCATTCATCTGAACTACAGTAAAAATCTTGCTGAAACTCAAGAAGCTTGCTTTAAAAATACAATTGAATAAAACTGGTTGCTTTATTTCAAGTTTAGTAAGTGCCCAGTCCTAACCTGCTTCAAGGGTTTGGCTGCCTGAGCAAAAGTGATGCTTTCCCCTCTCCCCTGTGGTTTGGCGCCATCTGGTGGAAATTTGCCTCTAGCTTAAAACAAGGAGTTGATATGATCATGTTATATCAAAATTGGTGTTATTGTAGGGTTTTATGTAATTTATGGCCATCCAAAAAGTGCCAGTTAAATCTTGATCCTGGAGACAAATATTAGAATCACTTACTCTTGCAGAAGTGGATATATTCTAACTTTAATTAATTTCCCAGCTGACCAAGCTTTCATTTTCCACTGCCTTTAACTTGGTGCTATTCTAAGATTGTCCTGGATACCCCACACTTTTCTAATTCATTTTTTTTGTGTGTGTGTGTAAAGGTTGAAAGTTCCTCAACTTAGTTCTGCCTCATTATATACTGTCCCGATTTCTTTATAACTTTCAGAATCTCTCCATCAATCTTGACTGTTGCTGGGAGTGTTAGTTCAGATTTAGTTTTGTTTGTTTATAGTTATGTAGTTTTTCAGGGTTAAATTGGATTTATTTTTAATTTTACATTTTATGGCCTCTTCAAAGAGATTTGCATAGGAAGGAGAAGTAAACATATTTGCTTAGGGAGTCATATTGATAGGGAGTTTCTGTTTTCTTTTCTTTTTTAAATTAAGTGAATTTATGTATCTCCATCCTACTTCCTATGCTGTTATGGACTGAAGGAGTGTGGCCTCCCACCCCCCTCCCCACACCCCCCCCCCAAATTAATATGTTGAAGCTTTCACCTCCAATATGTATATTTTGGGAGATGCAACCTTTGGGAGATAATTAGGTCTAGATGAGGTCATGAGGGTGGGGTTTTCATCATAATGGAATTTGTGCCCTTGTAAGAAGAGATCCATTGCTGTCTCTCTCTCATTGGCATGGAGGAGCCAAAGTGAAGAGAACTGTCTACAGGTCAGGAAGAGAGTTTCTACCAGATCTCCTCAGCCATGCTGGCACCTTGACCTTGATCTTCACATCACCCAGAACTATAAAAATTCTTTATTTTTTAAGCTTCCAATTCTATGGTATTTTGTTATAGTAGTCCAAGCTAATACACACTCTATGCTGTCTCAGATTTCAAAAGTGCTAGCATTTTCACTTTTTCTTCAAATAACTGTTTCCAGTAGTTGGAAAGGCTTATCTGACCCCTACAGGTCTGCTAATGAAAAATGGTGCTTATGACAATCCTCTCCACCCCACTCTATCAAAACCATGATTCCTATGCAAATATTTCTTTTATGAATTTGACTCCTCTGCCTGGCCAGAACAATAGAACTTGTAACCATTGTTTTTCTTTTTTTAGCTTTTAATAAAAATTTTGATCAGAAATGTGAAGAGCAAGGATTTGCATATCTTAAATTTTGTATTATATAGTAAGACTTAATGCATTGGTATGCATAGATTCTAGGATACAGTGGTTTGTATCTATTTTCAAATTTGTTCTCATCCACCTTTACTAGAAATCTCTGTCTCACTGGATTCCCCTATGTCTATGTTTTTTATGTTAAATTAGACAATGGGTAAATACTCTGTGATCTGTCCTAGGACTAACACTATAGTACCTATATTGTTATCACCAATACTTTATTTCTCTATCACTTTACTACTTACAAAATACTTTCGTATGGTATCAATTAAACTCCCAGTGACCTTGAAAGCCAGAGATTGTTATCAAGTATTTCACAAATAAGAGAAAGCAGGTTCTAAGTTATTTATGCAAGTGAAAAAAAAATTGGTAGGTAGTGGAGCTAGGACTCAAACCTGGAAATCTCTGATTCCAAATTTCATGTTCTCTATACTTTCCACAGTATTCCCTCATTTGGGAGATCCATGATCTATTTTTTCCTCCATAGTTTATTTAACAGTTTCTTTTATGTTAGATTAAGCTCATTCTAAAGTGACATAAAACCTGTTATACACATTGCTGCTCTTAAGCTGTTCCCAAAAGCCATTGATAAGTCAAAATTTACTTTTAATTTTGGTATATAAACTTCCCTTGATAATGTTAACTCCCACAAGTATAACAAGGCAATAGATATGTTTGGCAGAGCAACTATTTATGTCGTGTTGCCAGGGTGATGGTAGCAATATTGAAAACATTGGAGGTGGTTGTTATTGGAAAGGATCCTGACTTTCATTTCCAAATAGAACTGTAAAAAGCAAAATGTAGGCTGAGGTGTGGGCAGTGACTGTCCATGGCTATACATAAACCAGATAAATGGATTATTGATGATTAACTCAATGTGATGCTATCCTCAGAAATGTAATCCTCATGGGCACTATCTTCTTAATATTTTAAAATTAATGAAATTTTAATGATTACATAAAGTATTTGAATTTCTGTTTGAAAAGCTAAACCCATATCATTGCATGCTTCCAAAAGTTATGTTGCTGACCACTTGTCTCTTTTTCTCCTTTCTTTCAGGGGAGAATAATTCAAATGGTATACTGAGCTTTTAGTCTCACCTCTAAATAAGATTTGAAATGTTGTCAAAGGAAAAACCTTGCTTCTAAAGAACGTTTAAATAAAATCCAAAAGGACAGAGAAGTAACAACTGACACCACAAAAATACAAAGGATTGTAAGAAAATAGTATGAACAATTTATGGCAACCCCTAAGGACAAACTGGTATAACAGATAAATTCCTTGAAACATACATTTTCCAAAACAGAATCAGGAAGAATAAAAAAATCTGAATAGACCAATTATAACCAATGAAATTGAAGCAGTAATTAAAACAACAGCAACAAAAACTCCCAAATAAACAAAAGTCCTAGACTGTTTGGCTTCATAGGTGAATTTTACCAAACACTCAAAAAACGATCTAGTATCTATTCTTAACTATTCAAGAGGAGGGAAGACTCCCAACCTCATTTTACGAGGTGAACATTATTCCATAACCAGGTAAACATATTACAAAGAAAGGAAATTATAGGCCACTATGGGCCAAGGCTGTTCCAGCAATTTTTAAATTGTGTAATCCTCTATAAGTCACTTTCTGCTCAAAATACCTAAAGTAGTTTTGGTTTTTCTGTACTTAACATTGTCTAATATATATCTCATGTCATTCTCAAAAAAGATCAACACCTAACACTCTTTATGTGAAAGTATCCAAGTAATTAAGCACCATATTAATTACCATGTCATTGTGGGAATATACAATGACAAATCCCTCACAATTATAGATGTATCTTTTGTTATTTTTCCATACAATTTATTTTGCTTTCCCAAATTCATTTATTCATTATCCAGTATATTTAACATATCCTTTCTAACATTTCTCTTCTCTTCAACTTGTTTATTAAAATTCCTTCAAATTCTTATTCTAATCTTACCCTTATATGATAAACCTCTCATGGTCACCTAACAAGAAATGATCTTTTCTTTTCTTAGCTAAACTGATGTATCACTTGTGATTTTTTTTTAGGATCATGTTGAGTCTCTTCAACACCATTCAATTTCAAGTGAACACTGAAGATCCCCACTCCCAATATATATCATTAGTTTACCAGCCCAAATTTATAAGTACTTGAATCATGAGCCAGTCATTGAGCTAGGCACTGAAGCGAGGTGTGAAACATATAGTTCCTGTCTTCATGAAACTCATATCTTAGTAGATATTCCTATATATTCATTGAGAATGAACAAGAAAACATTGCAACGATTATTTTGCCAGCAAGAAAATGAATAAAATGAATAAATTATTTGCTAAAGGTGTGACTTGTAGAAAAATGGCCTTGCCACACACTTGCAGAATTCTTCACTATTGCATTAAAAAGGTAGAAGTAGCAGGGTTTTAAACAGATCCTGACTTGAATGCCTTTGGAAGCGTATTGGAGAATCAGTAAAAACAAACAAACAAATAAACAAACAAACAAAAAAACTCTCCATATGCCGAATAGCCAGTTTGGCTCACTGGATAGAGTGCCGGCCTGCTGATCAAAGGGTCTCAGATTCAATTCCAGTCAAGTGCAGCACGTACCTTAGTTGCAGGCTCCTCCCAACCTGGGCCCTGGTTAGCACATGTGCAGGAGGCAACCTACCAATGTGTTTCTCTCACACTGATGTTTCTCTCCATCTTTCCTTCTCTCTTCTACTCTCTCAAAATCAATAAAAAATATCATTGGGTGAGGATAAAAAAATAAAAATAAACCTCTATGCAGCCAGGCTATATGGTTCAGTGGTTGAGTGTCAATCCATGAACCAAGAGTTCACTGGTTGGATCCCCCATCAGGGCACATGTCCCAGGTGTGGGCTTAATCCCCAGCAGGGGGCATGCAAGAGAGAGCTGATTCATGATGTTTCTCATTGATGTTTTTACTCTCTATCCCTCTCCCTTCCTCTCTCTCTAAAAATCAATAAAAACATATTTAAAAAACTCTATACAAAACTTGTGTTTATTTATCTAAATGAATTTTGTGTGTGGTGGTGGTGGAGAGGAGAGGAGTCCATATCTTTTATCAGAATGGCCCACCACTAAGGTTTTAAAAACACTCATGTGGCAAAGTGATATAATTACGAATATTAAATAGATCCAAGACAATGTGTTCTATTTATAATTACCAGAAAAGTATTCATCACTCTCCATTAGATAAGAAAGGCATGGTTTTAAAGATGTACCAGATAAACCATTAAAATAAGCATCGATTTATATGTCTCTGCCCTGGATGAAGTCAAGATGGGCCTCAGGCAGATTGATCCCATGGAACTGTTTTGCTAGCAGCAAACTTTCCCTTGTATCAGCAGTTCATGTCAGCTTCATTATATATAAACAATATATATATATATATATATTATATATATTGTTAATACATATATTTTAACTTGAGGTGATCACAGTGAGATGAAGTTTTGAGATTTTTTTTTTAAGTTTAAATGTTCTGATAAAGAAAAAGTCATTCAAACTAATTTTCCTTCTTCTAACCTAACTCCCAGAAGGAACAATTATTTGGGTCTCAGAGATATCACAGTAGAATAATCTGATGGATAGCCATCTTCCTTACACAAAATTGGTACTTCTTCCTTAGGCAATGTTAGAAGGTCAACTTAATGAACATATTGTTGGTTTATGTAATTGTCTTGTTATCTATTAATCTGTATGAGAATTAAAAGTAAAATGTATTATTTACAATAAAAAAACAAAAATATACATATATATGAGATAAGAAATACATTTCTAAACAAGTTAATCCACATATCTATATTAATATCATATTTAATAGGTGACATACCTCAAAAACTAGTTTAATAAAATTAAAAAATAGATTTGTACAATACACTGATTTCATATAATATACTTGCATTTTTCTTTTTGTTATTTTCATAGCAGCTTTACTTGTAATATTAAAAAAACTTCAACTATTAAGCAGAAAATGGTTAAACTTGGGTAACCTAATAGTGGTACAGTCATTGAAGGGGTTGTTATGTAACCAATTTTTAAAACACTGAACTATTATATAGAACGACATAAAAAATATCTCACAAATAATGAAAAGAAGCCAGACCATAAAGAATACATACTATATAATTCCATTCATATAAAGTTCAAGAAAAAGCAAATTAATCTACAGAAATAGAATAGTTGTTACTGTGGAAATCCTTTTCACATCCCGCATGTCCAGGTTTCCAATATCAGGTTTCCAATGTCAGGGTTCAGCTCTGGAGAAGGCCGCACACAATGAATAGAGACTTAGAAAAGCATAAATTTGGGAAATGGGGGCCAGGCAGTAGCCAATCTCTAGTGGAAAGACTGCACCTTGCTCTGGCCTGGCCATCCCTTTTATTAAGGCTATGGGATCCACCCATAGCCCCCAGGCAGGAAATTCCAACAACAGAAATACACAAAGAACAAACAGGTGTTTCAGTTAACAATGTTTTTAGCTCTGACCTTTCAGAGCAATTAAGGGTGTTTACCAGCCTCCTGGACTTCCTGGCCACGTCTTTCTATTAGTGAGACAGGATTGGTTTCCTACATGTTACCATTTCCATCCTGGCCCCAAATTCCTCCTGCTGCACACTCACACCCTTGATTCCACTGTCCCAGTCATTCACTATGTCCATTCTAACTTCAAATCCCACCATTTCACTGTTTAAATACCTCTCCAATGTATTTCTTTTTTAAAAAAAAATTTTTTTTATTGATTTTTTTACAGAGAGGAAAGGGAGAGGGATAGAGAGTCTGAAACATCAATGAGAGAGAAACAGTAATCAGCTGCCTCCTGCACACCCCCTACTGGGGATGTGCCTGCAACCAAGGTACATGCCCTTGACTGGAATCAAACTTGGGACCCTTCAGTCTGCAGGCCAACTCTCTGTCCACTGAGCCAAACTGGTTAGGGTCCCAATGTATTTTTTTGTCTTCATCCCAGGTCCTGCTACAGCCCTCATTTACTTCATCTCTCACCTGAATTATTGCCTGACACATAAGTTGGTACTTTACTTGCATTTTTCTGATCTCTGAATAATCTGACCAACATTTATTTGTATTATGTGATGTTAAAAATGTCTTCATATGATTACTGCTCCCTGAAGTGAAACTTCTGAAATTCTATTAGAAAATTTTCTATTAGATAGACTACTCAGAATGAACTATATGCAAGAAGATTGACTTTTAAAAGAAAACTAAATGAACATCATACCTAAACTAAAGGAGGAGGGGAAATGTGGGAAGTGAAGGGTGTGGCCTTTGTGGCCCAGTTTGCTGGTTGTCCTCTAACTCTGTCCTGTCACCATTTTGATGGATGACTGGTCTACACTTTTCCTGGCCTCTTGCAGTTGATTGTCATCCTGTGATTGATTGATCTCCAGTGAAATGGACTGGAAGATATGCCAACTCCTAGGCCTACGTTTTCAGATTTCCACATCCTCCTCCCACCTCTACTCAGATTTGACTTTGAAGATGACATCAATGCTTTAGATAAGGAGCTTTTATGACCTTAAGCCAAGGGCCTCCACTGAATGAAATTCAATGTATCTGTGAAATTTAGATGGAAACAAAACTATCTTTTTTATTAATTTAGGATTTCCTTCTGTTGAAAATTTAGACAATAAACCAATAGTATTTGTGTCTTTGGCAAAAACAGAAATCATAGATATTTTCAAAACATGTTACAGCCATTGAAGTTATCTTAAAATATCATTTATGTTTTATAGTTGCTTTAAAACTATGGTATTTATACTATAATGTAGGCTTTAAACATAATATAAAGTGCCAAAGAATACAATTGCATAGTTTAATCATAATAGTTCAATGTAATTCATTTTCATTCTAATTTGATGCATTTATTGTGTGCATTAGAAAACATTATGGTGAAAAGGGATCCATAGAATTCACCAGATTACCAAAGAGTTCTGTGGCACAAAAAACGTTTAAGAACCCTGCCTGTCCTGGCAGATGGAGAAGCAAGAACTTGGAAGGAAATTGAATCCCTGAATGATTACAAGGCAAAGAGCTTCTTGACAGTAGAAGATGCAAGTCAAATTTTACCACAAGAGAAAAAAATATCTCTGTTATTTAAGACAACCTATTTTGGGTGCATTTTGTGGCAACACTTTCAGCATATCCTAATTCATATGTCCTATAATCAACTTCTGTTTACTTATTACAGAAAAAATCACTATTAACCATTTTTAAAGTAAGAATTATGTAAAATAAATACTCCAAAAATTTATATGGAACCAAAAAAGACCCGAATAGCCACAGCAATCTTGAGAAAGAACAAAGTTGGAGGGATCACAATACCAGATATAAAATTATACTACAAAGCCACTGTAATCAAAACCTCCAGGTACTGACACAGAACAGACATAAAAGTCAATGGAACAGAAGAGATAACCCCAAAATCAACCCAACCCATTATACTTAATTAATATTTGACAAAGAAGGCAAGAGCATAAAATGGAGTCAAAAGTTTCTTCAATAAATGGTGTTGGGATAATTAGACAGGTACATGCAAAAAAGTGAAACTAGACCACCAACTTACACCATATACAAGAATAAACTAAAAATGGATAAAAGACTTAAATGTAAGTTGTGATACCACAAAAATTGTAGAAGAAATCATAGGCAGCAAAATCTGACATCTCTGGTAGCAATATGTGTGCCAATACATCTCCTAGGGCAAGGGACTCAAAGGAGAAAATAAACAAATGGGGCTATCTCTCTATATATAAGCCTAAGTGACCAGCTGACCTTATGGTAGCTATGACACACATTGACCGCCAGGGGCAGACACTCAACACAGGAGGTGCTAGGCGAAGGCAACTTTGCAGAGTGCCCTCTTGCACTCCAGGACCCCTTGGAGGATGTTGGATTGCTGGTTTCGGCCCAATCCCCACAGCCCAGACCGAAGGACCCCACTGGTGCACAAATCCATGCACTGGGCCTCTAGTCTCAAAATAAAAAGCTTTTGAACAGCAAAAGAAACCAGCAACGAAATAAAAAGGGAGCCCACTGTGTGGGAGAACATATTTGCCAATGATAAGGAGTTCGTATCCAAACTATAAAAGAAACTCATGCAACTTAACAAAAGGAAGACAATCCAATTTTTAAAAAGGGCAAAGGGCCTAAATAGATACTTCTTCAAAGTGGACATATAGAAGGCTAAGAGACATATAAAAAAATGTTCACAGTCACTGACCATCAGAGAGGAGCAAATTAAAAGGACAATGAGGTATTACCTCACATCTTTCAAAATGACTTCCATCAACAAATCAACAAATGAAAAGCGCTGGTGGGGATAATGAGAAAAGGGAGCCCTAGAACATTGCTGGTGAGAATGCAGACTTATGTGGCTGCCATGAAAAACAGTATAGAGTTTCTCCAAAAAATTAATATGAAACTACATTTGACCTAGTAATCCCACTTGTAGGAATATTTCCTAAAAAACTGAAAACAACAACCAGACAGAATATATGCACTCCTATGTTCAATGCAGTGCAATTTACAACAACGAAGATCTGGAAATAGCCCAAGTGACTGTTAGCAAATGAGTGGATAAAAAAGCTGTGATACATTTACACCATGAAATACTACACTGCTGTAAAAAATAATGATATTTTATCTTTGAGACAGCATGGAGGGACCTGGAGAATATTATGCTAAGTGAAATAAGCCAGTCAGGGAAAGGCAAGTATCACATGATCTCACTTATATGTTGACTCTAATGAACAAAATAAATTGATGAACAAAATAGGTCCAGAGACATAGAAGCATAGAACAAATTATTGAATCTTAGAGGGAAGACAGCGGTGGATGGGTGGGAAGAGATTAACCAAAGAACTTGTATGCATACATGCATAACCCATGAACACAGACAATAATGTGGTGAAGGCCTGTGGGGCAGATGCAGGGTGGATGAGGTCAATGGGGGGGGGGGGGGGAGGATATTGAATCTGTAATACTTTCAACACTAAAGACAAATTTTTAAAAAGAATGAAAAGAAATCTGTTATATAGAATTATAGCACTTGATGCTTACCTATGCAAACATTAAACACCTAGCTAAAAAAAACTAAAAGTGATAAATAACTTTTGAGTGTGTCATTTTAAGAAATACAAATCCATATCATTGAATATATTCATTGTTATAATCAAGGCACAGATCAATAAACACATATATCTCCTGGGGTTAGTTACCAGTAATCACTGCAAACCCACACCATCACAATTTAAAGTGGCCGCTCTCTGGCCAAATAATCCTCAAACCCAGTAATACGTACATTTTTTAAAATCATATAAAAATTTCACATTTCCATGTTTCCCTCATGTACTCATTTCCCCTTTTACTCAGTTTACATTCTATAGTCAGATTTTCTAATCATTTTCTTGCCTATAACCCAAATTTCTTCTGTCTTCTGCTTTATTCTCTGCCTCTACTGAAACAGCAGTTTGGGTAGGAGAAAAACCTGCAGCCATAATCACCATATTCATTTAAACTTCATAACCACTAACTTCAAGTGTGCCCCGGAAACTCTTTAGCAGTAATACCACCTACTCCTAGTCTCTTCAATCTTCTCTCCTAAAAAATATTTCATCTTTCTCTTCTTTTCTTTTAAACTTCTACTTTACTCTCTCATATTCACTCTTAGTTAATGTCTGTGATTTCTTGGTCATGGAGAAACTGAGGAGAAAGGATCTTTTCCTGTCTCCCAGTACCACATCTACACACCTGCCGTCACCCGTGTCCTATCCTCAACCTTCACTTCCGTAAGGATGGATGGTTGATGCTCCAGCCACCTTCTCCACTTGGGCACCAGATTCCATTTCCTGTCCTCTCTCAAGGATGTTGCTCATGCAATCATCTGTGTACTTTCTCATTAGCATATAGAATATACTGTCATTTCTCCCATCAATAAAAATATCTCTGAACCCACATTCCTCCGCAGCAGCTTATTTCCCTTTTTTGTGTTAGCAAAACTCTTTTTAAAATCTTTATTGTGGAGAGTATTACAGATGTCCCTCTTCCTGCCCCCACATTGCCCCCTTCCACTTGGTTCCCTTCCCATCCCAGGCTTTTGCCATCCTACTGTCTGTGTTCAGAGGTAATAGCAAAACTCTTGATAGTTATCTTTTCTGTTGCCAATTTCTTTTTATTCATTTCTTCGAATCCATTTAAATCAACCTTAGCCCAAACCCCACTTCCACCACAAAATTTCTCACCACGGTCACCCATCAGTGACTTTGTATTCGTAAATGATGACAATAGTCAGTTATTGGCACCAGACTTATCTGCCTATGCACAGCATTTGCCACAATTAGTGACACTCTCCTTGTCTGAAGTATTTGTGAATTTTCAGGACAAAATTCACTTCTGATCTTTTCCCATGCCCATCACCAACCATACTCCCTTACTCTGTTCTGTCCCCCCGCCCCCACCTTTTAAAAAAAAAAAATCTTTTCTCCTGACCTGATAATATTAGAAAATTCCAGGGCTCAGGCATACTTCCTCTTTTATTTTTTACCTATTCACTTCTTTAATGACCATAACTAACATGTACATATTTAGCCCATGCTTTTTCTCTGAAATCCAGGGTCATACATAAATCTCCAACTGAACAATAAAGTGAACTCCTGATTTTTCTCTCCAAACATGCTCCATCTGCAATATTCCCATCTTAGAGTGAAAGAGTGTCTGACTCTATTTTTCAGTTTTTCAGCACAAAACACTGGAGTCAGTCACCCTTGCATCCTCTTTTTCTCTAGCACTCCACATGAATTCTATAAGAAAATTTTGTCTGTCCTGGCTTTAAAACCCCAAAGCCCCACTGCCTGTGTGCTAAACATAACCAAGTTTCGCTAATCACTTACCTGGGTTATGGCTATGTTCCTCTGCTTTTTCTCTGGGCTTCTGCCTTGCCCAACATCAGTGAATTCTCCATTGCATTCTCTGTGATCCTGTTAAAATGTAAGTCAAGGCTCAGTGGATAGAATGCTGACCTGCAGACTGAAAGGTCCCAGGTTCTATTCTGGTCAAGGGCATGTACCTTGGCTGCGGGCACACCCCCAGTAGGGGGTGTGCAAGAGGCAGCTGATCGATGTTTCTTTCTCATCGATATTTCTGACTTTCTATCCCTCTTCCTTCTTTTCTGTAAAAAAATCAATAAAATATATTTAAAAAAATAAATAAAATGTAAGTCAATAGAATACAACCTGTCAGTCTCATTTAGAGTAAAAGACAGATCTCTCATCATAATCTTATGATTTTGCTTCCTACTTTGTTGACCTGGTAACCCTTGTCCATCCATTTACACTGACCTTGCTATTTATTTTTTTTAAAAAAAATCCTCACCCAAGGATACATTTTGTTGTTGTTGTTTTGCATTGATTTTATTTTTATTTATTTATTTATTTTTGTTTTTACAATGATTTTATTAAAATGCTTATAATTATAAAAGAATATTAAAATGCACAGAAATCACAGAACATTACAAACTTTATATCTTATGCCATGGTGTATGAAGAGCATTATGAATATTTAAGTTCTACTTTACTCAGTTTAATTTTTTAAACATCTTAAATATAATACAAACATGACAAATGGCACAAAAAGTGTTTCAACCACAGGGCACATTCTGCCCCCCTATTGTGAATTCATGTTTCTGAAATTCAAGATGTGTGCGCCATTCAAAGGGAAAACTTTGGTGATAGTTTAGAAGATGCCCTTGTTTAGTTTTCCCACACAAATGGTAACTTTCCCCTTCTCTCTACTGACATAACTAAAACATTGGAGAGATAGTTAAACTCCTCTGAGTATTTTGGTCAAATGCTTCGCTCTATTAAAATTCACAGGCGTTACAAAAGGATAGGACACGAGCGTGTCTTTAGTGGTTAACGCTGGGCAGCTCTAGGGCTGGATTTCCCCCTTCACAGGCCCAATGCCACACCCATTCACCTTCCCAGGGGCCCCGCCTCTGCACACCGTAGACCAAGCCATGATGGCTGCAGACAGAGCCCCCCCATTCTTCTTCCCCACGGACAAGTCGGCACTAGACTTCCATTACCCGTGCTGGTGTCCGGGGTGACCCTGGGCGCCCACGGAGCTGCTTGGGAAACGGCGGCAGTGTATGTCACATCTGCTGCCTTAAAAAGGGTCGAGGTTTTATGCCCCTCTGTCCGAGGAAGCATATTTTAGACCATGATAATGTAGGAAAGACGGTTTATGAAAACATAAGTGCATAATTCTTTTAACGTTTTCTATACGAGGAGATGAGGCAAGAGCGTTTCCTTCCCATGCTTCCATACACGGAGTAACTGCCAAACCCAGCTCTAGGAGAGAGTCAGAGGGGTCAGGGAGAAGAGGTAATCCCAGAGGAAGCCGCCACTTCCGGGAGCAGTGCGAGCCAGGGAGTGGGGACAGGAGCAGTGTCTCCGGGGAGTGGGGAGTGGGGACAGGAGCCGTGGCACAGGGCATTGTGGGATAACGCTTCCCCCGGGAAGAACTTCGTTTCTCACTCCCGGTTGCCTGGGCAACTCGTGGCCACGTTCTGATGGCCGCAACAGCCTTCTCCAGACGGTTAGTGAAACGCTGGTCCTGGTCCATTGGGACAATTCAAACGTCCAGAGACTGCTTTGAGGAGTCCCACGTAAATACTGCTTTTTTCTTTCTTTCTTTTCTTTTTTTTAACATTCATGGCATGTATTTAGAACTGTGTCCTGGAGTTCGATTACCCTATGGTAATAAGCCTTGCAGCCACTGGATGTGTAGACTGTGTTGGAGTTAATCAAAAAGTCTTATCCCCACAAAATAGTTATTACTCACTCTGTCTTATAATTCCTTGGAAAATACCTATTTACAGAGTGTTGTCAACTTTTTTTTTTTACCTGACATGGAGCTTATTTGGAGGATATGTCTAATATAGAATTTGAATCCAAAAAGCATAAAAAAATTTATAACTCAACAATTCAAAAAAATAATCTTATTAAATTTGGGTAAAGGATCTGAATAGATATCTGTTCAAAAATGATACACAAATGGCCAATAAGTATATGAGAAGATGCTCAAAATTAGTCATTAGTCAATGAGCTACACCTCATGTCTACTAGGATGACTATAATAAGTCAAACAGATAATAAGTGTTGAGAAGGTTATGGAGATACTGGAATCTTCAGATATTGCTGGTGGAAATGTAAAATGGTGCAGAGACTTTGAAAAACAGTTTGGCAGTTTCTCAAAATCCTATATAATAAAAGCCTAATATGCTAAGTGTCTGTCTGGTTGGCCATTCAATCAATCAAAGTATACTATGCTAATGATATGATATACTAAGGCCACTCAAACACTAGCTATGATGTGCACTGGCCACCAGGACACAGACAGTAGACCAGTTGACCAGTCGCTGTGATGTGCACCTATCACCAGGGGGCAGATGCTCCAACAAGTAGTTTAGCTTGCTGCTGGGGTCTGATGGATTGGGATTGGGCGAGACGGGTTGGACACACTCTGGAGCTCTCGCATGGTCCCTCCTCAGTTGGTCAACCTCCCACATCTCTCCCCTGCCCAAGATCATGTACCTGTGGGGTCCCTCAGCATGGCCTGTGCCCTCTCACAATCCAGGACCCCTCAGGGAATGTCAGAGAGCTGGTTTCAGCCCAATCTTGCAGGCCAGACTGAAGGACCCCATTCATGCACGAATTTGTGCACTGGGCCTTTAGTGTTAAATAAACAACGAGTTACCTACAACCCAGTAATCCCACTCCTAGATATATACCTAAGAGAAATAAAAGCATATGTCCACATAAAAGCTTGTATTCAAATGTTCAAAGCAGCTGAAACTGATTTGGCTCAGTGGATAGAGCATTGGTATGTGGATCAGGGGGTCCTGGGTTCGATTCCAGTCAAGGGCATGTACTGAGTGGGAGGTGTGCAGGAGGCAGCTGATGGATGTTTTTGGCTTTCTATCCCTCTCCCTTCCTCTCTGTAAAAAATCAAAATATATTTTTAAAAAATGTTCATAGCAGTGTTATTCATAATAGACAAAATGTGAAAATAATCAAAGTGTTCATTAATGGAGGAATGGATAAAGAACATATGCAATATCCACCCAATGAAGTATTATTCAGTAATATAAAAAAATAAAATTCTGATACATGTGAGCAGTGATGATTCATGAAAACATTATTTGTAAGTGAAGAAGCCAGTCATAAAAGACCACATGGTATATTATTCCATTTATATGAAATATTTAGAATAGACCCATCTATACAGACAGAAAATAAATCTTTGGCTGCCTATGGCTGGATTAGAGGGTGGATTAGGGAATGACTCCTAATTACTCTTTTTGGGGTGGTAAAAATATCCCTAAGTTAGTTTGTGTTGATGGTTACATAACTCTGTGAATACATTAAAATTCACTGAATTGTATACTTAATCATATAAAACCAGACTGGTGAAATTAAAATGTTGAATAATACTGCCAAGATTATAGGGTATGAAGCAGTGGGAACCCTCACCCACTACTGGTGGGAGTGCACATTAGTGTAGTCTCTTCGAAACAGTTTCATGCTTAGCCATCAATTGCACTCCTAGACATAGACTGTAGTGAAACTTTGCATGCATGCAGTAGAAGAACCACACCATTCACGAGATTTGTATTTAAGAGATAAATATGGAAAACAGAACAAATATCCACAAGAAAATGAATAAGTACAACATAACAGATTCCTACACGAAATACCATGCCCCTGTTTAAGTGGTTGAAATACATCTCACACATTAATGTGGTTGATTATTTAAAACATTCAATAAAAAGTTAATTCATCCAGGACACATTGAATAGTACATAAGACACAATAACAGAAAAGGTAAAATATTTTTGTGGAGAAATGTGGTAAAAATATAAAGGGAAACAGTCAAAAGATGAACATAAGGTTTAGAATAGTGGTTTCCTCTGTGGGGTAGAAAGGAGCACATAGGACACATCCAAGTGTGACAATAGACCCATCTATACAGACAGAAAATAAATCTTTGGCTGCCTATGGCTGGATTAGAGGGTGGGATGTAGTAAATATCATTCTTGATCAATCCCTGTCACTAACCTCCTTGTACATAAACTTCCTAGCCACAAAGTGGGAGAAAATAGGTAATTTGGGAAGAAATTGTCTTTTTTTAAAAAAAAAAAACACAGGAAAATGGTTAAAAATTGCCAAGAAAAAGCCTACTTCCCAAATTTAAAGGCTATCTCTGTAAATGTATATATGTATGTATAATATAAACTGCTATTTACATAATTTTATATAATTATATATTACAATTTTGTATACTATTTAACATTTAATTTTGCACACATTTGACTAATATATGCCTCACATATATACATAGTATATGTATATAACATACACATATGCAAAATATAGGAATATGAAATCTAAGATTTTTAAAAATATATATTTTATTGATTTTTTATAGAGAGGAAGGTGGTACAAGCAAAGGAAACTGGTGGTTTGATTGAGGAAACTGAAATAGGATAGCTATGCATGGGGACTAATAAATAAGAGAGAGAAGAAAAGCATATGATGGAAAGACTGAAGATATAAGGACAGAAAGGCTGGAACTGAGAGAGCAAGAGGCAATGTGATATATAGGGAATATATAAAGGTTAAGCACTGTGATATATATTGAAGATATAAAGGTCAAGATTTCAAGTCAGGCAGGACTTTATTAACTATGTAGTTCCCTGTTCCCCAGTCCCCATCTTTATCTTATAAAACAATGAAAAAAACAACACTGAAGCATTATGCAATGTAGACACATTGCCTAACTTGTATTTGGGTATCAATCAGCTACATATTTCTGCAAGTAGTTATCCACAGCCTCCACCACTTCCCATCAACTCTCTTAGTAAGTTTCCATTTATCCTCATAATTTGTGCTGTATTTTCCAAAATTCAATTCAATTATCTGACTGCTCTTTGGCATGCATTCAACCTTGTGAGTTCTACATAGAATTTAAATTCTTCTAATATTCACTAGGCTTTAAATTCCTCTAAAATTTAATGGGCAATGAATACCTGTAAACATATACTTACTATGCAATGTGATAATAACTCAAGGCGAGACAGACACAAAATGCACAGGGTAATAGTGAAGGAAGTCAAGTATTCTGCCTGGAAAAAAATAGGAAAGCATAAGCATAAGTATATTTTATATATTCTTGAAAGGTATCTAAGGTTTTTTGCTCTGTGCTTTTTAAAAATATATATTTTTATTGATTTCAGAGAAGAAGGGAGGGAGGGAAGGAGAGCGAAAGAGAGAGAGAGAGAGAGAGAGAGAGAGAGAGAGAGAGATCAGGATGAGAGAGAATCATTGATAGGCTGCCTCCTGCTGGACCCACAATGGGGACCCAGCCCGCAACCTAGTCATGTGCCCTGACCAGGAATCAAACCGTGACTTCCTGGTTCATAGGTCAATGTTCAACCACTGAGCCATTCCAGCAGGTCTGTTGGGTGTTTTATTTTATTTTATTTATTTATTTGTTTATTCAGTTATTTATTTTTAAATAATTAGTTTTTGTTTATTAAATACAGTTATATATTATAATTACACATTTTTTGTTTTTTAAACTATAAATATCACGAAATTATGTTTTTTTTTTCTTGAAGTGACACACTGCCTGAGTTATGCTCGTTTTTTTTGGCGAATTTTGACACACCAAGCTCAAAAGGTGGCCCATCACTGTCCTAGTGCATGAGCTGATGCTCAATCCACTGAACAACACCAGTGGGGAAGCAGTCACTGATTTTTTTAAAAAAGCCTGCAGCACCCGGTATTCCCAGGTGGTCTCCCATTCAAGTACTAACCAGGCCCAACCCTGCTTAGCTTCTGAGATCAGATGAGATCAGGCGCATTCAGGGTGGTATGGCCGTAGACTGATTTTTTTTAAAGATATGTTTATTGATTTCAGAGAGGAAGGAAGAGGGAGAGATAGAAAAATCAATTGATCGGCTGACTCCTGCACACCCACCCGGGGATTGAGCCCGAAACCCAGACATGTGCCCTGACGGGAATCAAACTGTGACCTGCTGGTTCATGAGCTGATGCTCAACCACGGAGCCACACCAGCAGGCAGCAATCACTGATCTGTAAAAATGTTTTTCAAGAATGTCATATGGTTGCCGAAACCGGTTTGGCTCAGTGGACAGCGTGTCAGCTTGCTGACTGAAAGGTTGTTGGGTGTTTTTTTAAAGGGGGAAATGGGAACAGCATTCTGAGTAAAGAGAATTTTATAAAATCATAGATGTTTCCAGGGAAAAAAATTAGAAATTTTGTGTAAACAGAAATTCCACCCTTTAAGCATTAGATAGCCATAAGGGGAATACATTAAGCTGGAAAGCGACTCTCTGATGGTTAACCTTAGCATTGTTACAAGTGCTTTCAAGATTAGAATTCATATTTCTGAATGTCCAGTTGCATTATATAGCTGTCCACCTACTTTTTATTATATATAAAAACCAACTTGCTTTTATGTGTTTTAGGTCAGATATCAACTACTTGCTCCTTATATTTCATCTCCATTCTTAGAAACAGATGAAGAATATGAAACAGAATTTATGTTGACCCAGAGGCCATGCAGGCACCCAAACTAATAAGTGTTCTGCTCTTGTTTGACTTTCAAGTTCAAAAATTCTTGGTCTTCTCTAGAAACTAAACTTTTTCCAATTACCAAGTCATCTAAGCCCAAGAATTAAAATATATATTTATTTCAGTGAGATAACAAATATTTCCTCTCCAATTAGTGAATTAAAGTTGTAATTTAAAACATTTGGATCACAAACACAAATCATTAGCTATTTTATTAAGACAAACTAATTATAGCTTCTTCTTAAAATAAGATGTAGACATGGATAGGATGAGAAAAATCAATGTTCTAGCACAAGGGCAAATGCCAGGTTTTGCATTATACGTAGTGATGATTCATGGGCATCACCATAAATCTTAAATTACAGAGCACATATATCTTGGGGGATTGTCAGGAGCATATGGAACCTTCAGGTGCTGTGGTGACTAATGACTATTCGTAGGCCAGAGTGAAATGCCAGCTTAATGCCCAGATCCACATAAATACATGATAAACTATGTCCCTACCGGGGCATTTTTTTCCCACCGATTTGCTGTGAGTCCAGAAAATAAAATTATCACTCAATAAATCAGATCAAATGATGTATTTATTCAAAAGATGTTTTTCCCCAAAACAGAATAATTACACTCAAAAGCACAGCCTGTGTGTATATGTGTGTGTGCATGTGTATATTTGTGTGCTTAAATGTACAGGCAATAAACCTAGTCTTTTGTGTCATTGTGGACATTTGAACCTGTGTGTGTATGTGTGTGTGTGTGTGTGTGTGTGTGTGTGTGTGTGTGTGTGTGTATGAGTGTTGTGGTGGTTTAATTTTAACATACAGACATCACTTTTTTCAAATAACAAAAAAAGGAGACTAGATACAGAAAGAAAAGGATTTCAGATATTAACTAGAAAAGAAGGTGCTGCTAATGAATTGTGAGAACAAGAGCTCATTTAAATCCTTCCACTTCACCAGGGGCCATATATGGCTTGGGCAGAAAGGCTGTATTTAAAATCTGATGCAGTATTTTTTTTAGCTTTGAGAAACAGTGCTCAAAAACACTGAAACAACTGTGCTCAAACCAGAGAAAGGAAAACTCCCTCCTCAGCCTCTAGAGAGACCACTCGACAGTGTGAAAATTGCCGCTGGCTTCTCTGTTCTCTGTGAAACTGGGCTTAGAGAAAGCTGCCTACTTATTGCTTTATCAACCCACTGGGTTCCTCTTACATAATGCTTTCAGTACATACTATAGGCAGCCCTGGGGGACTCCATTTCTATCCCTTCCTTCATCATCATTTTTCCTGCTAAACCTGCCAGGTTATGTTTAGGTCTCGAGGAGCAAGAACAGACTGAATGGTCAGGCTGTGGGGCATTTTGAAACTTAGCTGCTAAAGTCTACTAAGTACCAACCATAACAAGAATGATCAATGTTAACATTTTTTAAAAAATTTAATCAATATCTAGCAAATTGATTGAGCACTTACTATGTGTCAGACACTGTTCTTGGTGGTAGGATATAGCATTGAACAAAATAAAAAAACACTCTATCCCCATGGATCTTCCAGAAGGGGAGACTAAATAAAAAGGACAAGTAAGTAAAATATATAGAATGTAAGACCATGTTAAGGGCCAAAAAGAAAAATAAATTAAGGAAAGGAGACAAAAAAACATCAAAGGTCAGAAAAATTTAAATTTAAATAGGGTGATTAGGAGTCCCTCAGAGAAAATGTAATTTTTGGAGGATGTGAGGGAGCTAGCAAAATAAGAATGCATATATGCTGACCGTGGGAGGTGGAAGGTCACGTTCTAGAACCAGTAAGGAGGCCACTGTGGAGAGAGAGCAAGGGACTACAAGAAAGGCAGTAAAGATTAGAAGGGTGAAGGGATCAGATTATGGAGGGCCTTGCAGGTGACAGTGGTGGGAAGCCTTTGAAAAAATTGCCTTAAATTTCTCAAGATTATTCTGGCTACTATGCTTAGATGCAGAAGAAATGAGAGCAAAGCCTTTAAAATACAGATGAGTGTGGTTTGGATCAAAGAGATGATAAATCTGGTAGTAAGAAGCAGTCTTCTACTATGTAGTAAAAGCCTAATATGCTAAGTGTCCATTCGTCCAGTTGGCCATTCAACAAATCAAATTATAATATTCTAATGATATGCTGAGGCTGCTCAACCACTCACTATGACATGCACTGACCACCAGGGGGCAGAGAGTTAATCAGTTGACCAGTTACTATGACATGCACCAACCACCAGAGAGCAGATGCTATGACTAATAGGTTAGCTTGCTACTGCGGTCTAGGAGATTGGGACTGAGCTGGACACACCCTAGAGCCCTCCTGTGATCCTTCCCTAGATGGCCAATCTCCCACATCCCTCCCTGGTCCTGATCATGCACTGGTAAAGTCCCTCAGCCCGACCTGCACCCTCTCAATCTGGGACCCCTCGGGGGATATGAGAGAGCCAGTTTTGGTCCGACAGCAGAAAAACCAATTACTATGACATGTAGGGACCAGCAGGGGGCAGACACTCAATACAGTAGATACCCCTTGGTGGTCAGTGTGTTCCCACAGGGGCAGCACCACTAAGCCAGAAGCCAGGCTCATGGCTTGGTGAGCACAGCAGGTTGGTGAGAGCCTCTCCTGCCTCCACCCATGGCAGTGCTGAGGATGTCTGACTAATGACTTAGGCCTGCTCTCCAGCCTAAGCCAGCAGTCAGACATCCCCTAAGGGCTCCTGGACTGCAAGAAGGTGAAGGCCAGGCTGAGGGACCCACTTGAGTACATGAATTTCATGAACTGGGCCTCTAATTTTAGATACATTTTATAGCTACCAGGTTTTGTAGATGGATGTGGGCTGTGTTGTTTAAAAAATAAAGAAGTCAAGGATGACATCAAAGTGACTGACCTGAGCAACTGGTGGGGATGGAATTGCCAAACACTGAAGTAGTGAAGGTAGCAGGAAAAGATGACTTTGGGAGAAGTATCAGAAACCCAAATTTGGCTATGTTGAAATTGAAATGGCTATTATATATATATATAATAGAATATAATTAGAATTTTGAGCAACTGTGATATATGTGATTCTAGATGAGAAAGTTTGGGACGTTAAATCTGGATTGATGTAATTTGTTTTGTTTTAAAATCATTGATAGTAATTAAAAGAACAGGTTGGGGATGAAAAGCCTATTAAGCAGAATCATTTACCTCACCTTCTCCCAACTTTAGCTTATTTTAAATACAATATTAAATATTTTGCTTAAATACAGAATAAATCTTTTCTATGCAAAAAAAGCAGAGAAATTCAGAAAACAATGACTATCGCCATAAGCCCCAACTTCAGGCTATTGTGGTGAATTTTAAACTTCACATCCATCAGGTTTAATTTTATCTCCTAGGAGGAAGTCAAACAATTCTGATAGAATAAGCATATCTTTGATTTTGGAGCATCTTTTTCTCCAATTGGATTTTTGTTTATTTCTCCCAGGAATATTTCCTGATGAATAATTAAATAGAGCCCATGTCAATTTTTCATGGTCATTGAGTTCTGCAGAAATCTTTCTTGAATAAAACTTTTGAACTGTAAAAAGTGATTTGCTACATGCTTTGCTTTCCTTGCAATTTTAAGGTCATCTGTATTCATAAGAGAACTGCCATTAAACCTGTTAGTCAAGGTGTAATCCCTGATACACTTCCCTTGTTACACTCTTCCTTTTATCACTTCAACAATACACAAAAATTATTATTGTTTGAATAGTATGTATGTTATTAACTTGACTATGGCTTAGCAACCACTTAGCACCAATGATATATTAGATTATGAAAATATGGCAAATCTCAGCTTCAGGCCTGGATGCAAACTGAGTCCTTAATGCCTTCTCCAACCCCTGGTGGTCAAGACCTACATGAATTCCTCAAAATAAATGAGTGTGTCTACATTAGTTCTGGAAAAGAAAGGCAGAAATTTGTGCTGGCCCTAGAAACCAACAGAACTGGAACTTTCTAGATTATTCTTTAGCCTTCCTGTTTGATCCATGTAGCCTCATGTCTGAAAAGGTTGTGCTTGATTATAAACAAGTATGCATTAAAATTTCAGATCTGTTGATATTTAGTTGAACTCACAAATCAAACCTATTTAAGCCTGAGATTTTAAGACAATAGGCCTATTTAAGCCTGAGATTTTAAGACAATAGTTGAATCTCACTTTGTATTTCTGAAAATTAAATTTATTTTTAATTTAAGTTTATGGGCAAATAAACTTAAAGTTTATGGGCAAAAAGAAAATTTAAGTTTATGGGCAAATTTCCTTTGGAGAAAAAGGATCAGCAGCAAGGTGTTTTTCATTTTTACAACACTCTATTTTGTGATCTCTGTGTATCATTTCTTCAGCATATTTTTAAAGTGTTCTAAAATATATGAACATAGTGAAAATTTAGAACAGTTTTTTTTTTAAATTTTACAGTGAGAAGTCCCCCTCATGCCCTCAATTTCCCAGCCACTTTGCCTTCTGGGTTCTTCTGGAAATATTCCCTATTTCTAAAAATAAGGATGGGAAGGGATGTTTTAATTTTTACTCTTAAAGCCTTCAAAAAATTAAAAAAGAGCAAACTAAAAAATATGTGGATGTAATATCTTATAAAATTTTAAATCTTTATTTGATGGAAACATTGTAAGAATTTCTGTAGTAGAAACAGTATGACTAACCGATAATGGAATCTAAGAATTAGAATAAAAGTCTATTTTTGAAATAAGGAAAAAAATCTATTTTTGGTTAATCCTTGCTCTAATACATGATAGTGGATTTTACAACTTTCCTCAGAAACCTTATATATTTATTATTTGTACATTAAGAATAGTTTTATTTATAACACATTCCACACATTAATAAAATTATCTTTCCTCAAAAAAACCTTTTTAAAAAGTATTTTCTTTTGAGTCTCACTTTTTAAAAAATTCTCTTTGATTTTAACCTTTGTAAAGTATTTAAAGCTTCAAATTCTTCCTTAAATCAAGTTCAGTATGGGTTCAATTAATTTTGAGTATGAAACATTCTATAACTTATTTCATCCCTACCACATAAATTCTTCCATACAGTTCTATTCCCTTAATAATAAAGCACAATATTGTTGACTTGAATTTGGTTAAACTCATTGAGATATATAAAAACTCATGTTACTTATTATCATTGTTTTATAATGATAATTTCTCAAGTTTATAAGTATTGACAACAATCATGATACTGGATAAAACATTATAATATATCTTTGAATTTCATGATTCATAACTCTACCATTTTCCCTAATCTGTATTACCTATTTTTTATTTTTTCTTCACTAACATACATTGAGACAAACAGATTTATTCTGTGACCCAAATTTTATATATTTGCTTTTTCCCTTTTCTCCACACCTCCTTCTCCTTGTCTTCTTTTTATGCTTTCACCTAAGATACTCTTAATTTTCATGAATATTCTTCATAAAGTTTTTCTTTTATCTATCAGCCTAAAATATAGCTTCCTTCTCCAAAAAGTCACAGCAATTATTTGATATGCAAATTAACTTGACTCCTTTTATTCAACAAAATGTCTCTCTTTTAAAAAAATATATTTGTATTGATTTTAGAGAGAAAGAGAAAGGAAGAGGGAGAGAGAGAAACCTCAATATCAATCGGCTGCTTCCTGCACGCCCCCTATTTGGGATCAGGCCCACAATCTGGGTATGTATCCTGATGGGGAATGAAACCACTAACCTCTTGATGCCTGGGACAATGCTCAACCACTGAGCCACACTGGCCAGGCTCAACAAAATTTCTTAAGTACTCATCATGTGTCAGGCAACACTGAATAAAGCAGAAACAAATTGATGTCTTAATAAAGCTTAGTAAGGTCCTCACCAGTTTGGCTCAGTGGATAGAGCGTGGGCTTGGGGACTGAAAGATCCCAGGTTCGATTCTGGTCAAGGGCATGTACCTTGGTTGCGGGCACATACCCAGTAGGAGGTGTGCAAGAGGCAGCTGGTCATTGTTTCTCTCTCACTGCTATTTCTAACTCGCTATCCCTCTTTCTTCCTCTCTGTAAAAAGTCAATAAAATATATATTTTTAAAAGAAAGCTTAGTAAGTAAGACAGACCGTAAACAAAATAAATACATGATTATATAGTATACTGAAAGTAGGAAAGACATAAAGCAAGGGGAGGGGACCAGAGAAGTGTACTAATGGGAATGGGGTTTTGCTTCTTTTTTATATTTTTATCTCTTGGTTTTCTGTCAAGTTCCACCTTCTAAATGCATGATTATTTTGGATTAAATGTCAGATTGCCTATGAAAACTTGCAGCAGTATTTTGAGGCTCTAATTATAATCCCTGTGAGGGCTGGTCTATTTTCATGCCACTTGTACGGAAGGACTAGGAGGCCTTTTCAGTTGTGCACAACACTTCAGCAAGGCTTATACTCACATTTTTCCTCCCCTGCCCTGTGAGGCAGCCAGGAGCTCTGCTCAGCTTCTCAGCATCTCAGTTGCCACGAGTGGAATTGCCCTGTGTAGGGCGGCACTGTATGAAGAAAATGAACCCTGGGTGAGAGTTGCTGACCATTTTTAACAGGAGTCAGAGAAGGCAATGGCACTGTGTGTTATTATAATGCAGCCTGTTGGTGTTTGGGCAGTGACAATGATCTGTAGAACCCTGATGAAGAGCTGGGCTTCCTCAGCGGACGCACGATTCTTTAGCAAGGTCTGGATCTTTGAAAGGAAGGCCATCACACATCTGCAGCACAGACTCTTAGCTGTCTGTCTGTTCAGGCCTCATGGACAGAGGTCATATGCAGGAACTTCTCAATCAGTAAGAAGTGCTAACCACATCTAAGACATTTAAAAAAAATGCCATTTCTTGCCCTAATCAGTTTGGCACAGTGGATAGAGCATTGGCCTGTGGACTGAAGGGTCCCAGGTTCAATTCTGGTCAAGGGCATGTACCTTGTTTGTGGGAACATCCCCATTAGGGGTTATGCAGAAGGCAGTTGATCATTGATGTTTCTAACTCTCTATCCCTCTCCCTTGCTCTCTTTAAAAAAACACACAACAATATTAAATATATTAAAAAATGCCATTTTTCTTAACATTTCTTTCACTGCTTCACACCACTCCAAGTGAATTAATATTTAAAACTATCTCCTAGAGACCCAGGAGGGTGGTAAAATCCCCTTGCCTATTGTGTTCCTCTTTAGTCTGCTTCCTCCTCCCACAACTTTCCAGGGCTAGAAGTCACAGACTTTCCTTTAAATATCTCCTATTGATGCCATTGTAATAAACACAGTTGTAAATAAATGGAAAGGAGCTAAGGGAAGGCCAGAATTATAAGCATTTCCAGTAAAGTCTGGGTGAAATATGGAAGGTGCTTTCCTGTCAATAACACCAAGAAACAGATAATTGGCCATAATAGATATAGCACAGTAAGATTTGAGATACTTAACTTTTAAACAGAAGTCTACACTCTCTTGTTGCTCTTGACTGGCTTAGTTACTATTGGGATTCTTTTTTGTAGGGGGCACACTCTTGTGGCTCCCCTGCATTTGCCCACATGGCCCACAGCATGTGGACCCCACACACAATGGATGAATGAACTGGCCTAATGCTAACCAGACCCCGTTCCACCTTGGCACAGAAACTTTGGACACTGGCTTTGTTTCTAGCTCTGCTGAATCCCCAGCTGCATATCTTCCAGGACTGAATTAAGAGAAATGGGACTAATCCTACACAAGTGAAAATCACTCATCTTCCCATGTGAGTCTAAGAAAATTATTTTTCTCAAGATATCATAAGGACCTGACTCCTACCAGCAATGGAGAAAGACCACCTACACATTTCTTTAACAACAAGCTTTGTGTCTAAGGTATTGGTTAAATACTGTGGAGGAACCCTCTGTTCTGGGTCTTCCTGCTTTTCCAGCAAATTATTGCACCACCAAAGCAAGTCGTGAAAGTGTTATCTTGGAAAATAACTCACATTTTAATTCCCCAACCTCACCCCCTTGTTCTTGAATGATAATTAATCCTCGTGATATGTCTTTAGAGATGGGAGACCAAAAAATCAATTCCTTACTTAATGAGGGAAATTAAAATCCATTAGCTTAATCTTTATAAAATATTAGCCTTGGTAAACTAGGGTAAGCTCTCTTACAAAATAATGCCCTCATAAGTGTGGCTCCTTAGACTTGATCTGTGCTATTTATACTGAAGAAATTATTTTACCAATAAATCCCAATAAACTAGGTAAGAATTCAACACTGGTACAGAATTTTATTTATCATCAAATGTCAATCTGCAAGCAGTAGTCTAAATAAGTCAGCATGTATTAAATATAAAAAGAAATGCTTATTCAGATACTCATTTCTGTAAATTCTGATTCAAAAGATTTCATCAAACCTTACTGAGTAGAACTTGATACAAAGGGAAAAGTTATCTTTTACTGATTGGTTTTGTTTCCCAGATTTGCACAATACCTAGTAGCATGGGTTTGGGATTGATGTTAAAAGTAGACTCATCACATATTTTCTAAAAAGGTTTTTTATCTTTTACTTTTTTTTTTGACTCAGTCTTTACCTTGATCTAATCCTGATTATTTATTTTTCTTATTTTATTGACTAGAAAAAAATGTAAATGAGAAAACAATATTTTTTCCATCTATTAAAAAGTTTTCTATTGAATTAATTGGGGTGACATTGGTTAATAAAATTATATAGGTTTCAATGTACAATTTTATAATACATCATCTATATATTGTATTGTGTTTTCATCACCGAAGGTCTATAGATTTTTAAAATATTTATTTTTATTTAGTTCATAGAGGAAGGGAGAGGGAGAGAGAGATAGAAACATCAATGATGAGAGAGAATCATTGATTGCCTGCCTACTGCACATCCCCCACCAGGGATCCAGCTCAAAATCCAGGCATGACCAGTGACCAGGAACCAAACTGGAACCTCCTGGTTCATAGGTCATCTCTCAGTCACTGAACCACAATGGCCAGGCCCAAGTCTTAGATTTAATTACAACAGCATTTTCCACTCTTATTAATCCCTATCTCCATCATCAAGAATTTCTTAGCTCAAATGGGTTATGTGGTATAAATGAGGAGAAAATAAGCCTATATAGACATCTGAGCAGTGCCACTTGGAGACTAATAATTTTGAGCCGAAAGAATCAGAGAAATCAGAGTTCTGGGAAGCAGAGCACTTTTTCCTTGTGACATTAAGAGCACAGATTTGAAGATCAACTGCCTGGGTTCACCTCTGCTATTTACTAGCTATGTGACTTCGGGCATGTCGCAAATTACTCACTCTTAGTGGATAATGTCCATGTAAATGTGGCTCCTTAGGACTAGCTGATCATGCCATTTCCACTTAGGAAATTGTTTCACCAGTTAAATTCCAATAACTTCTGTGAGAATCTAGCTTTAGTGCAGACTTTCATTTTCTTGATTTCTCTACTCCAGCTCCCTCACTTGTAAAACGGAGACAATGAAAATGCCTCCCTTACTAGGTTGTTAGAAAGATTAAATAACTCCATGTTTGTAAAGCACTTAGAACAGCCTAGGACATATTACACACTAAATAAATTAACATATGCAATATGCTAATTCACATAAGTAAATAAAAATTAACATAACTAGGAACTACTATTTCCTATTGAAAATGTCATGTTATATAAAATGGTTTCTTTTTTAAAAATATGTTTTTATGGATTTCAGAGAAAAAGGGAGAGGAAAAAAGAGATAAAAACATCAACAATGAGAGATTCACTGATCTTCCGCCTCCTGCACACTGCCCACTGGGAACTGAACTTGCAACCTGGGTATATGTACCCTTGACCAGAATAGAACCTGGGACCCTTCAGTCCAGAGGCCAATGCTCTATCCACTGAGTCAAACCAACTTTTAGTAGTTTACTGTTCAAATGATCAAATTTGATCACTAAAAGCTAGTTTAAGTTGAATATTGCTTCTTTTTCAGCCTTGCCTCTGAAATTTTTAGTGTCTTCAAGAGGATGATCACACCCTTGGGATGGTTTCTGGCCTGGCTCCTAAAATCAGTCATCCTCCAAGAAGCAGGGGTGAGTATAGGAAAGAGCCAAAGTGGCCGCTAGCAGTGTGCTGGAAGCTTTGGGGTCAGAAGAATAGAAAGATATAACTATGAGGTCAATCGGTCAATTCTAGTTATAGCACAATTGGGACATAAGTTTCATAATGTCATTTACATATATATATATATATATATTATACACACACACACATACACAGACAGACATTTATTGCTAACTAGCGGCCCGGTGCATGAACTTTGTGTACGGAGGGGGGGGTTCCCTGAGCCCAGCCTGCACCTGCTCCAATCAGGGACCCCTTCAGGGATGTGTGATCCCTAACCACCTCTGCCTTCCTGCCTGATCACCCCTAAGTGCTCCCCTGCTGGCCTGATTGCTCCTAACTGCCTCTGCCTTGCCCCACACCTGGGACCCAAGCTTCCCTTCCTCTGGCCAGCTATAGGCAACCAGGACCTGGGCCAGCTTCACTCAGGCTGGCTGCAGCCACAGGAAGCCTCAGGCACCAGGACCACAGGGCATGCTGCCTAACCCCAGGACAGGAAAGGGCCCCAGCCCCTCTATGTGCCTGCCTGGCCGAGTCCCACTACTCTGGCTGCCATGGCTTAAAGAACTTTGCCATATATGTTCTCCCCAGCCTCCTGGGGAGAGGGCGTGAGCTGAGAAACTGGAGATGCTGCAGCCCCGCTGAGGGCGCGCCTTCCTCAGCATCTCCAGAAGCCGGAGCACCTGGTTGGATGGCTCCCAGCTCTGATCCTAGCCTGAGGAGGCAGGGAGCCGTGGAGTGTGAGTGGTGCTTGGAGAAAGGGTGACCTTACTGGACTCACACACACTGCCACTGACAACAGCATGAGGTCATGGAGACTGAAGGAGCAGAGAAATGCATCCAGAACTGGGGGGTCCCACGCCAACCCAGCAGGTGGGCGCCTCTCTGACAGCACACTTTGTAGACAGCATGCCCTGCAGCCCCAGGGTGGCCTCCCACAGCCATCCCGCCCCCACCTGGGGAGCGCATGCATGCCGCCATTGCCTCCTGGCCCGAGGCGCCCACCTCCTCCCACCCCTACGCAGGGCTTCGGCCTGGGGAGCGCAGCTGTACCACAGCCACACCCCTGCAAGCCTTGCCAGCCTTGCCTCCCATACTGCTGGCCATGCCCCCTGCTCCTGATTGGCTGGTAGTATAGCCAATTAGGAGCCAAGGTACAGTCACATTTGCATGTTACTCTTTTATTAGATAAAATAAGCAGAAATTCCATGTTTGGCCATCAGTTACTAGTGACAAGAATTGTTCTTTGATCTAGTTTAAGCATTAGGAATTAAAGAAGCATAAGCGTAGAAAATTTTGTTTACACAATGAGTGTCCGGTTGATATGAAAATGATTAATTTGTGATATTAGATTTACCCTTTTTTTCTTTGACTTTCTTTTTCCATAAGCTGAAATAAAGTGCATGTTTTGATTTTATATAACTATTTTGTTCTATTAAAGCATTCCGTAAATACTTGATGAACATATATATACACATATATTAATATCGTGTACATATGTACATCTATATGTATATATACTAATACACTCCTCATTGATTTATAAAACAGACTAGTGATCTGACAAGTTCTTGGAAAAGAGAGTCCCAGTTTGTTTCAAAGTCATTTTCAACTCAGTAAATTTCTTAAAAAAAAAATATACATATATATATATTATTGATTTTTTTTACAGAGGAGAAAGGAGAAGGATAGAGAGTTAGAAACATTGATGAGAGAAACATCCATCAGCTGCTTCATGCTCACTCCCTCCCAGAATAGAACCTGGGACCCTTCAGTCACAGGCCAACACTCTACCCACTGAGCCAAACCAGTTAGGGATCAACTCAGTAAGTTTCTAACCCTTTTAGGCTCCTAGAAATAAAAAACAAAACACAGCATCTGAAATTAATAAATGTTAATTAACTATAAATTGTGAATGATAGCTATCGATCAGGTCCTATGAAGAATTCTCCAGTGGTATTATCTATTTTCATTTTAAATGAATCACATGAATTCAGAGTAAATTTAATTTTTGGAATGTTTAGTATAAAAAACTATGATGTTTCCTTTGCAGAAATGTACCTTCTCACCATCTTTGAAGAAAAATATATTTGGTAACATTATTATTACAATAAATGAAAACATTATTAGAAAAATTCTTTTTGGCATATCAGTTTAGCAAAAATTAATGTACTAGTTACATATCAGAAGTAAAAACTTTGGACTCAGACAAATTTTAATGAAAATCCTGGCTCTTAAACCTACTGACTACAAGACTCAGGGCAAGTTTACCTAATTACAGAAGCTTTTGTTTCCTGCCTCTTGCTGCCTCTTCACATGGTTGTCCTGCTGTGCATGTGTGCCCCTGGTCTGCCTCTCTCTGTGATATAATTTTCTCTTCTTGCTCAGCCAGTGTGACTCAGTGGTTGAGCACTGACCTATGAACCAGGAGGTCACAGCCAGGACACATGCCCAGTTGTGGGCTCAATCCTTAGTGAGGGATGGGCAGAAGTCAATCAATGATTGTCTCTTGTCATTGATGTTCCCATCTCTCTCTTCCTTTCTCCCTTCTTCTCTGAAATAAAAACATATTTAACAAAATAATAATATCCTCTTCTTATGACAATACCAGTTAGAATGAATTTGAGCACATTTTAGCAACCTTGTTTTAATTTAATTACTTCTTTAAAGATGTTCTCTTTATATACCAGTCACACATTCTGAGGTACTGGATATTAGAAATTCAGGATATGGATGTTAGGGGAGTATAATTCAATCCATAACAGTGGTCATGAGATAAAGGTAGTAGAGAACCATTATTCTCAGAGATGATGCTTTAGTGCCATTCCCAGCCTGACAAGGTGCAGTAGGCCAGGTGGTAATGGACTCAGATTGAAATAGAAAGACAAGCTTTTCATGGTAATCTCCACAAGAAAAACAGTCAACTGACAGATGTACCTGAACTGTTTGAAATATTGCGAGAATATTTACTCTTCTGGCAGATACCTGCGACTGCATTGGTGCTACATTACACAGAAAACTAAGCAAACAGAAAAGTTGGCAGTAATTGCCTCCATGGAGAAAAGAGTTGTACACAAAAGGAAACACAAGCATAGCCCATTATATAGCTTATCTACTAGTATGAGTAATATTTTCATAGTTATAGTAAAAAATACTCTGGTTATTTTTATAATAGAACTGGATCATAACTCTATTAAGAAGGTGGTCAGAGAAAATGTAAAAGAGGAAAATCCTTAGCTTCCATAATAGGAAGTGAATATATAATACCGAAAACTGGGAGGAAATCAAGATATAGTTTTATAGTATTTCATTTAGAATAAATATGAAATCAAATAGAAGAAAAGAACTCTACAGAGTGAAGTTTACTTGTGGGAATGAAAACAAAGGCATGGATAGAGATGAGGTGGAACATGCTATTTTATGTAAATTAGAACATATTAGTACCAAGGTTCTTAAAAACTAAAAGATTCAAAATTAGAATTTCCACTTAAAATCTCTTTGCTATTAATTACCAATCTAAAATCCCAATTCACATATCTGTGTGGACATAACTATATTATTGCTTTTTTGCAACCGCCATTAGCTATTTCATAGGTCGTTCTAATTTAGCTCCTTTCCCAAGCATGCTGCTTCTTCCTCCCCATTATCTCTGCCCATCCTCCTTCTCTTGTATTTTTCCATGCAGGGAAATAGCACCATTATTCAGCCAATCATCCAAGTCAGAAAACTCATCTCCCTTCTCTGAATTACCTCCAGCACATAATCCCTGGGTCCTATCAAATCTATCTCTTTAAGATGTCTGGAACCATTTTTTTCCCCTCCATCCCCACGGATTCTCACCTAGCTCTGGTATTACTGAATTTGTAGTTACTCTCAGTTGTGTCAGGTACTATCTTGCCTTTACTTCTAATCACATACTGGTTCTTCTGCTTGGACTAATGATCTGTCTTTCATTTTTAATGATCAGCAAAAGCATTGCCTCTTCCAGAAAGTTCTCTCACATATTCAGTCCATTATTCATCCCCCCAGCTCGTCTGTGTGCCTCCTAATGACTGACACACAGAATATACATAATTTTGTTAAAGAAGGGAATAAATGAATGAATCAAATGGATTGAAATTGCTAAATTCCAAGATAAGAGGTCTGATTCTTCCATCGTTGAGTAGGTATCATTTCTAGAACACTAAGGTTAAAGTAAAAAAAAAAAAGCATGACTCTTCCATGTAAGTTCTACACAGCCCAGAAAAAGAAATTGAAACTATTTTAATGAGGAATCCAAATGTCCTGGTTATCATCTGCACATTCAAATATTACAAATTTTACAGGAAACTGCCTGTCAGTGTGGGTGTTTCCTTCTAATGCATAGGTATCGTGAAAGAAAGGTCTTTCTTCTTAAGGAGGTATCCTCTGCCTGGGAGGTTAAACTCAAAGGAAGAACACTGCCTTCTTAAAGACACCTATCACAGCCTTAGCTATGACTTTCCCCCTTCCCTCTCGTAGGTGAACAACTGTCATTTTGCCAGGAAAGACCTCCACCCTTGCTCTGCTAGGCTGTCAGGGAAATGCATATTCATGTCACATTGCCAGGGACAGGGTGAACTTGAGTGGCTGCCTTTATTTTTAGATAAAATTTAAGATGAAAAACTTCTCTTCACATTAGGATATATTTTTGACAGCTCAGGGGGTAAACAGTCACAAGAGGTTGCTGAATGGAAAAATTCCAGTAGAGCTAACCAGGAAGAATTTTAAATGAAACGACTGTTGTATCAGCAACATAATTACCTTTGTCATCTTCAGACTTTCATTACCAGAACTTCCCAGTAGCTAAATGCACAACTGGAATGAATTAATGTTCATATTTTCTCATACACATTTGTAAGTAGAATGGGGCAAAATACAATTATGCCCTTGTGTGCTTTCCCCATTTTGTTTTACTGTGAATGTGATTTGGTAGAAAAAATTGCACTGGGAACAAAATGTGTGTGTTCTATCCTGATTCCTGCCTTACTTCGTGACCTTGAAAAATTATTTCAACAATTTAAAGCTAACTATTCTAAAAAATGGGGATAATTATGTCTTGACAAACACAAAGTTAAAAAACAATATAAATGAAAAGGTATTATAACTCTAAATGTGCTTTACAAATGAGAAATGTTTCTTGTATAGCATGTTTATTATCTCAATAGGAAAATTGTAATATTCAAACCTATGTAATTACATTATGAAATCATACTCATAATGTATAATAGGATGTATTATTCTATGTATATTATTTTACATATAATTATTATTATAAAATTACAATCATATGTAATTATCTATAATGTTTAAAATTTCTAAGCATATTTATTAGCTAGAGACATATACCATACTTAATATATATGTTATTTACATGTTATTTACAAGAACAATACTTGAGAGTAGGTTATGGCTGTGCTATAAAAGAACCTGTAACTATGATTAGAAATTATGATGTGATTTGATGTAAAAAAAGAAATATAACCCTGGTCATTATGGATCAGTGGTTGAGCATCAATCTATGAACCAGGAGGTTAGGGTTTGATTCCTAGTCAGGGCATATGCCCAGGCTGAGGGCTCGATCCCCAGTGTAGGACGGTGCAGGAGGCAGCTGATGATCAGTGATTCTCTGTCATCACTGATCTATCTCTCTATTCTTCTCCCTTCTTCTCTGAAATCAATAACAATATTTTAAAAAGAAAAAGAAAAGAAAGGAATATGATAGTTCTTATTTACACTTTTATTCATTAGTTCTCAAATATATTTGAGATACTCCTCAGTAACTAGCTATGTTACGTCTTTAGAATAAAAGATGCATATCACACTCAGCCACTGTCATCTAGCTATCTATGAGCAGTCTAGTAGGAATACACAAAGATGAAATTTGCAACAAGACACTCTATGTGTGCTGTAGCGTGTTAAGAAATCATAAAGAAAAAAGTGGCAACTTTGAATGGGAGGTGGAGAGGACAGGTCAGAAATGCCAGGCAGGGGAGACAGGTGGAGAATGGGGAGAATGAGTAAATAGAAAAGGCGAGATAAGGATTGTTCGGTGACAAAGGCACAGGAGCATAAAGGAACATATCTAAATTTGGGTATGAAGGGCAAGCTGATGACCAAAGATTAGGGCACAAAGCAAGGGAGAACTGGTTATAAAAGAGAAACGACTCATGTAGAACTTCTTATCATGCTAAAAAATTTCAACTTTAGACTTCAGATTCTGGACTATCTTAAGAAAGAGTTTTAAACAGACAAGTGTCCTAGTCAGACTGTGTATGTGTGTGTTTTCTGAAAGTAGTGTGGGGAGTAAATTCCAATGTGAAGAGGCCAAAATGAGCATAGGAAATTGTTGTGACATTAAAAAATGTTGAATCTGTGAAATAAAAGAATTTTTATGGGGATTAAAACTTGGGTGACCTGGAAACATGCTGATGAAAGATGAAGAGGAGTTAACTTCAAGATAGATTTGGGACTTGGACATTAGTGATTGAAGAAGTTATTTAGGATATGTTGACTTTTAATTGTAAGGTATCTAAAAGGAAGTTTTTATTTAAGAGTCATATGTACTAATTTGACCTCTGTAGATAATTGACAGGAGGAAGAGAGGGATAAACATTATAGTTATCATGTCAGAAGTTGATAGTTAAATTTATGGGCATTGATTAAAGACCTTAAGAAGATTGTAGAATGTTAAGGAACAAGCTTAAATGAAGGAGAACTGTGTGTTTTTCTCAGTTGTCATTAGGTCCAACAGCAATACTGAAATAAAGATTTCATGACTTGCTATTCTTTATTGAAATAGGATTATAATGTTATTGATTCCCTGTTTGTTCATATCTGCATAGTAACACCATGCCAGGATATATAATAGAATATAAATTTAAATAAATATTTCTAAATATAAACTATACATCACTCTCTACATTTCAGGATTTTAATGGATCAGTGCACAGCTGGAATACAATACATTCTGGAGAAATTTATTGCTTCCTATATTTTAGGTTCTTTAACTTTAAAAAACAGCTTTATTCTTGAAAGTATTATTTATGTCTCCCTCCCTTCCCCCGCATTGACCTCTCGCAGTCCACCCTGGCCCCCACCCTAGGCCTTCACCTGCCCACCTTTCTCTCCCTTACCTCTGAGGTTTGGCAGTCTATTTGATGCTTCTATGTCTCTGGATCTTTTTTTTTGTTTTTTGTTAATAGTTTATGTTGTTCATTATATTCCACATATGAGTGAGATCATGTGATACTTATCTTACTCTGACTGGCTTATTTTGCTTAGCAAAATATTCTCCAACCATGCTATTGCAAATGGTAAAAATTCTCTTTTACTGATGCATAGTATTCCCCTGTGTATATGTATCACCGTTTTTTAATTCACTCATGTGCTGATGGGCACTTATGCTGTTTTCAAGTCTTATGTATTGTAAATTGTACTGCTATAAAAATAGGGGTGCATATAATTTTTCTGATTAGTGTTTCTGATTTTTCGGGATATATTCAATGAGGACTTTTAATGGGAGAGCACTGGGCACAGATTAATATTTCCTTCATACTTGTTAGGATTTAGGCAGAGCTGGATTAGAATTCAGTCTGTACCATGTACTGGCAGTGTGCCTATATCATTGACTTTAACCATATTATTACATTTAACCATTTTATGTTCATTGTTGTTCACTAGACCAGGTAAGGTGACATGAGATATTGTCAAAATATTTAGGTAAAGTAATATAAAGTAGGTGACACTTAACTATCTAGATATCTTTGTTTAAAAATTTAATTCACAAGAACATGACATTTTATTATTTCCATCTTGACAAAATGTACTTGTCAAGTGGTATGAGCATACAATCACTTACAAAAAAGGAGTAACAGAGCATAGTCTATCATTTGATCCACAATATTCTAGCTCAAAGATGAGTTTGTAGTCATGTTCTGGTCCTGCCTTTTGAAAAAAATTGGTAATGTTTATATATATTCTATTACTAAAGTTATTTTAGCTAATAGGTTCTCAATGTTACTAATGTTTCATTTCACTTATTTTATAAATATACAATATAGATGCACATACTTTAAGGGCAGAAGACATGAAGCAATAATTTTTTCATTAATTCTTGGCACGATAGCTCCTTTAATAATTTTGACCTATGAGAAATTCTGTGACATTGTATATGACTTTATGCCAACACTAAATACTTTTCTACACGTTTCAAGGAGTGAATAATAAAAACTTTAATAATTATGCATCCTGTCTTGAAAAAAAAAGCTTTTTCCTTTTTTCAAAACATACTGCTTTTATTTCTTTATATTTTTGGAAAACATTTAAATTTTTGGTAGAAATTTACTACTATTATATTGAAGTATGATGTGCAAAGGGTAAACTTTCTTTGATATTTCTAAAAGGATTTGTCAACTTTTTGTAAGGATATAAAATAAATATTTTGGGCTTTGTGGTCAAGAGGCAAAATTGATGATATTACATAACTGTTCTTGTAAAAGAGAGAAAACAAAGTTCAATAATTTTTATTGACAATATTCAAAATATGATAAATGAGTATAATATTTTTATAATATTAGTTTGCTGATGAGGATGAAATTGTTTTGAGGGGATAACATTATACTTAATTGGTTTCATAGTTATATTTCCCTGTTATCAAGTTAATTGAAAATGTTCACATATTTAAAAACATTCTTAGGTTGCAGGTTATACAAAATGAGGTGGTAGGCCAATTTTGGCCTGTGGGCTGAATTTTGTCAACAACAAAATTTGAACACTTAAAAAATCTTGGATAAATTTTAATTGAATTTATTTGATTTAATGAACAATAACAGAAATGAAACCAAATACTATTAGCTACAGATGTTTCTGGAAAAATTGTACTCTATATGTTATACCTTTTTACAAACTTCATGTTTGATTATCCCCATTAGAAGTTGGAGACTGGCCAAAGCCAGTTTGGCTCAGTGGATAGAGTGTCACCCTGCGGACTGAAAGGTCCCAGGTTCAATTCTGGTTAAGGGCATGTAATTGATTGCAGGCTCATCCCCAGTGGGGGGTGTGCAGGAGGCAGCTGATCGATGTTTCTCTATAATCGATGTTTCTGACTCTCTCTTTCTTCCTCTTTGTAAAAGTATCAATAAAAAAAGAAGTTGAAGATTGATTGTTAGCAAATGAAAGAGAATCCATGTGCAGACGATAGATAGTATTAATGTTACATAGTGTTCACTCTAGAGGGGGAGTTATGTGGACTCTTTTCCAGGACTTATAAGCATAGTTGTTTTGTTTTACACAGACAGAAAAATATGCAATCATTTTAGCACGTTTTCCAAAGAAATAAAAAGTGACTACAGAGAGGCTTCCCATGAAGAATAATGTTGAACCACTTCATGCCACCCCTCAATGCAGACAGCTGCAAGGAGCCTCTCCCCCCGCCCCCATCAGCATAGTTGGGGATATGACTGCTCTGTAAAGATTCAGCTTCAGCCTCAGTGATGAAAATTAAATGTCTTTCCTTCTCAGTACTTCAAAGAATATTACTAGTCCAGAAACTGAGAAGATTCATTTAAGATTCCTTTGTGTTCTTGTTCTTATGCCAATACTATTAGCGGGGCTACAGAGTGATTACTGACATTTTACCTTTGGCCTTGAGAATTTTCTTAATATTTTGCCCTCCAAATCTGAATCAGATCTCAGGAACCTGGTTAGTTCCTGTTTTCTCCAAGGCTTGTGTGTTTTCCTCAGGATTTGAGGCTACCTATGAGCCCCACCCTTGAAATCTGCTGCTCACTTTGAACCTGTGGACGCTGCATGCCGGTTTGTTTCTCTTGGTCTGCAGAGGCTGGCCAACACCAGAATCTTCATTGCAGGCAGGGCCTTCCTAGTGCTCAGGAATGATGTTTCCATAATACCTATTATATGAAGTCAGTAAATGATTAAGTTTTCTATATCAAAAGATAAATATTAAGAAACTAGTTAAAATCACTGCTCAATATACTTTTATTTTTAGCTATGTTCTTCCAACCTTGAGGTCAAAATGCTCTTTTATTTGTAGAATAATTCTTGCATTAAGTGTTTGCTATTTCTTTATTCTATAGTGGAAAAAACAAGTTGATGATCATATATTTGCCTCAAGTTTTGAAATTTCACTAGATCATAAAATCCCAAAGCTGAGGATGAGGATAATTCTGGAGGATTGCAGTTACCCCCTGGTAGTCCTCCCAGACACTGGTGACCTGTCTACTACCACTCATTGTCAATTATCCTGCTAATTGTCAGGATCTCACTTTGCCCTATGGATTGAAGAATGCTCTGTCCCCAAGGATGGCTGTTTAGTGCGGCCGTTTCTTATATTTTACCAATCTAGACACTGTGACTGTAGGGCTCAAGTGACTTGCCTCAAGTGGCAGGGCTACATGGTCAATCAATGCCTAAGTGAAGACGAAAATAAATGCTATCAATTCAGCAAGTGACTACAAATCAGAGTGACCAGCTCTATTTATCACTTCCAATTCTGTTCCAGAAAACAGGTTTGAAGAAATACAATAACTGAATCCACACAGAAACAACTTGCTCCATACATCAAGCAAGCAAATCACCACCTTGATATTGTTTCTTTCAAAACAACTCAACTTCAATATAGAAACTTTCAAAATTTGTCCAAACCTCTCTTTGTGCTTCCTGTAAACTTGTAGTCGCCCTCATTTAGTCAAAATTAGGATTTCATTCACCAAGTATTAATAACATATGTATACGTTCACATGCATTTATATGCATTTTTTGCATTGTACTCATTTAGCATTTTTTATTTATTATTAGCATGGTAAGTATAATATTTAGGCTTGCAAAGAGATCTTATTGTTTTACAGGCAACTGAAAACAATTTGAACTGGCTGTATTTCGGAACAATCATTCTGCTATATTTTCCCACTTATGCAAATGCATTATGTAACAAGCATCATCTTAGATGTATATTATGCAATTGGGTCACTACTCAAGAACTAAAAATACACCAGAGATTAAAATAAATTTTTGAGTAAAAAAAATGTCTGAGGATGTGACAACACTTCCAATTCCCTGAGCACTTCAGCTTAATCGTCATCGTAGATGACTGAAGGACAATTGCAGAAGGGTTGTCCATTGATATGGAGAGGATTCATTACCTCCAACATTATTTGACATGAAAACAGATGTACCTCTGCCACTGCATTGACCTCTCTAATAAGATAAACAAATAGGCTGATACACTTATTGATCAGAGTAAAACCCATGCCATCAGAAATAGACAATAGATGCACATGAGCGTAAATGAGGATTTAACATCTCTCGTCAGTATATAGGCTATTTAGAATCTAAAACATGCAGTTGGCTGTTTGGGAGTACTACTTCTTATTGAAGAAACACAGATAAGAGCAATTCTTGTATCCCTCAGTAGGCATTATAAAAATAGGTAGATGTATATGAAACTTATAAATCAAATATGCCTGTAAATCAAACTTGTAAATCAAAAACTCAGTCTGCTCTCTAAGTATGTTGAAAATTGAAAGTGTTCATCATTTTACAATTAACTTCATTGCTTTTCTTGCTAAAGGTATCAAGAAGTATCTGAATATTGATGCTTATTGAGTAACTGATTCAGATGCTCTTTCATTTGTATAAATATTGTATAAATACAATATTTATATAACATAACCTTATAAAATATTACATTAATAAAATGTTACAATAAAGCTTGAATGTAGTAAGGTACAAACAGCCTTTTGAATGAGTGTGTTAAGCAAATTTAAATTTGTTTAAATTAGCTAGGAATAATTTTATAGACTTTGCCCATTCTAATTATTTTCAAGCCCTTGTATGGGTTCTATTTTTCATGGTTCCTAAAAAAATTTTAAAGGGTATCTAAATATTTTTAAAATATTTAGATCAAAAAATTTTAAAGGGCATCTAAAATATTTACTGCAAGTTATATAAATGATTAGGTAAGGACCAGGAATCATTAATTTATTTTATTTAACTGCATTAATTTGATATGTGTGTCTTGGGAAGGGGACAAGAAAACAGGACAGAATGATGGGGTTTCAATGTAAATTTCTCCTGAGATACTGTTTTCTATTATAACGTAGAAGCAACTTCAAGTTTTAAACTTTATGTTGGACACACACACACACACACACACACACACTTAATTAGACTTTGTATCCATTTAGTCAAACGTACAAAGGGAAAGGATGATGTGTGTTTATTGAGGCAAATAATTTATACCAGTGATACATGAAGCAATCAATAGATTTTTAAAATTATCTCAATAGAACTTTTGTGCCAACTCACATGCTATAAATATTTGATGTGTCATACAGTATTTGCTTTTCTCCATAGAGATTTGCTGATGAATCCCATCCCCTCAATGTTATAAATGCAGAGTCTGCTCTCATAAATATCATTAACCATCCTCTATCACTTGGTTTATTCCTTTGTCTATGGAACTATGTTCTTTTACTAGATCCTACAAAAGAGATGAAAGTTCTTAAGTTCTCTCTTTTGAAGAGGTCAATTCTTTTTCATATGATAGATGTTAAAATTGCTTAATAAATAGCATTTAATGAAATTGATCACAAAATTTTTTAAAAAATAAATTATAACTTATAAACATGTTCTCAGACTCCAAAGGCCATTCCTAAAATTTGGAAACACTTTTCAATATTAAGAATACATTTTGGACAATTTCTTTATCAGTGTCCAATCATTTCACCTCCTTTTAATAGTCTGCTAATCTGAATGTATAAAATGTATTACATAATCAGGACAATTGTAAAAATGGACTAAATAGATTTCATTTTCATATGAGTCAAACTTGCTTGAAGCACAGCCAATTTACTCATGTCAATCTTTTTAACGATTGAAGTTATCCTGCATTTGCTTTAATTACAGTGCTTGCTAAGAATTTAGAGTAGCAGATAGAAGTGAGTAGAAAAAAATGCTAAGATACTCTTGGTCCTTTTCTTTCAAACAAAGACATATTGGTCATGAGATATGGTATCCTGATGTTGTCCGGGTTACTATTACTTGTAAAAATTCATGTATTATATACCACTTTAATGGCATATAATCTTTTTATTTACAATTCTCATTTGAAATTCAAACTGATCTTAATAAACTTACAGCATAAATATAAGTGAATAGTATAATAACCAAAGAGATGTCTTTCCATTGATAAAAAAGTAGAGATACTGAAACAGAACATCTAAGAGACTTGTCCAAGATGTTATTTTGAGCAGTGGGAGGACAGAGACTCAATCACTTGTATTTCAATTCAGCATTAGTGTCTTTTTCCATCACGCTAAGCTGCTACGCAGTCATCTAGCAAGTTTAGATTATCTGCTTTATGGCTTATTAAAGGCCATTTATAGAATAATAAAATGTAATGGAATATGACCATGGGAAATTTCTCTACAAGTATTCACTATGGAGTGCCTTAATTTAATCTCTCCTAATTGGCTTAAGAGAGTGTTGAAAATACACAATTAACTTCTTGGTGGAGTGTTTGGGACTGAAGAAAAATAAGAAATTGTATAGGAATTTAGTGAGATAGAAAGATAAAGTGCCTATTGACATACAAGTTAACACAAAAAATTGTATTTACAAAAAATAGTTTACTCATCACAAATATATATAGAGGAAGATAACATTTTACAACATTACTGAGAACTTTCTCTGTATTCAAGAGCATCTGTGGGTTACTGTGAGGACCTGCCATCAACAGTGCAGACTGCTGACATCCATGTGGTTGATCCAATTAAGCACGGTCATCTGGGCCTGAGCTCTTCACTTGCAAGGAGAGGTTTTCTTTGGGAGTTGTTCCAAAACAGAATTTTTTCAATATAAATGAAGATAAATCTAATGATTCTAATTATATGTTTTATAGAGAATATAACTTTCTCTATTATCTGATAGTTTGTATTAATCTAAAGAAGACCCTGAACAGTGTAACATAGGAAATAGAGATGCAGAGTTACTTAGTTCACTTTTTGCTTAACAGAAGGATTCATTTTTAAAGGTAATAGTTTTAAGGACAAGGTTTCAGCAGGAGCTGTTCATTAGCAAGAAATATGGTTTGCATTGTATTGAATAAATAGGTGGAGCACAGGATTTTTTTTAAGTATTTGACTTGATACACATTATTGAGCTTTTATAGTCATTCACTTATTGTTCCAATAAATAAATCAGAAATATTATACCCCACAAATTGTAACTGATATTTAAAATTCTGGTTACAGAATATTGTTGCTCCTTATTGAACTCTCCTCAAGTGATATCTAAGAATTATGGTTGAATGCCATAACTGTAAGTCATTTTTGCTCTAGAGAGGTAAGAATAGGCTTATATTTCTTATTTTCAAACCAAATTTGGGTCTGAGCAAAACCTTTTGTGTTCCACCAACTTTAAAGCTTGCTGGGGATGAAGGTCCAAATTTGCTCTGACACACTATAAAAAGAATGCCATGAGTAGAGGGCTAAATCTGATTTTGTAATATGTGAATTATGTCCAATGCTATTCTAAACAGGTTCTTAACCAAAAATATATATATTCAAAGATTTTAACTGACCTATTTGATTCTTGGTTCTGAAACTCCTGCATGTCATACACAACATGGGCCCTCCCACAGTCCTGGATGGCACACCCCCCCTCCCACCTTTCTCTGTTATATCACAAGCACCTGAAGTTGGTTTGGTACCTGCTAGATGTGAGAGAAGTAGGCAGTAAAGGAGTAGTCCTCCTGCTTCCTACATTTTCCCATTTGCTTCACATATAACCGTCTCATTGTGAAATATTTACTTTAGCAATTTCTTTGACCTTTCACCAATGCCATCCCTTGCCTGGTGCCTGTCACCAGGCTTATCCTCCGGTTTGTTCTGATGCACACCTGACCAGAACCAGCCGATGTTTCCACAACAGCAGTCAGCCCTGAACTTCACCCAATGGATATGTGTGGGTACATCTTCTCTGTGATGATGTACCACTTGGCAAAAAAACAAACAAAAAAAAAAAACACCGAAAACACCTTGTCACTTCTCTACCTGCCATGGACCCTCATCATCAACCAGTGCTTCCTTTTCAAGACCCACCAAACCAGAACCATGCCATCGTGCCATCACCCTACTCTTCAACCTGCCTAGTATGTTGCCCTGCTTTGCCGGAATCACCTTGTAGCCTACCCCTCTCCTCGGTCCAGGTCACAGATTACTTTGTCCTCATCGTGTAGATGATAATTTCTTTCAGCAGCCTGAGCAGACTGAAACAGATGGGTAGATAAGCAGACAGACAGGCAGATGGAGAGATGATAAATACATACAGAGACCATGGTAGAGACAGAGCACATACATGCCTAGCACTTATGCTCAATGCTTTTCTGAGGTAGTATTCTTTGACTGCCTTCACTAGGCAATTCAAGTAGAAGATCCTCATTTTAAAGGTAGCATAAAGGTGTTTGCTTTTAAGAAGTAAAACACATGGAAAAATATAGCACTGCCTAAAAATGCACAGCGCTGAGTACAGGGCAACATTTGGGAGATGAGCCCCGTACAAACGAAAAGCACCATTACGGAGAGGCTGTGGGCTTCTCCCCGCACCCGGATGCTGGTTCATCCTCTCTGAGCTGTTGATTACAGTTCCAGAGGACAAACGCCCCTGCACCCGGCTTCAGAGGTTTGCCTGCCCTTTGTAGTCAGAACTGCCTCTCAGAAGCAAGGGTGACATCCACTTTGCTTCCAATAGTGCCACACCCTCTCTATGCCATGCCTGGCAATAGTACCAGGGACACATTCTTAAAATCCATACTACTTTTTTAGAATTGATTTAAAAAAAAGGAAGGGGGGGAGGGAGAGAGGGGGAAGAGTATAAGAGAGAGGAGAGAGAGAGAGAGAGAGAAAACATTGATTTGTTATTCCACTTCTTTATGCATTCATTGGTTGGTTTTTGCATGTGTTCTGACTGGGGATCAAACCCACAACGTTGGCCTATCAGGACAACACTCTAACCAACTAATCTACCCAGCTAAGCCCCAAATCCGTATTTCTTGACTTTTTTTTTAAGGGCTTCAAGCTAAGAACACCATGATGCCAGCTGAAATCAATTTCAGGTTCAGCTCTCTTATGAGCCAGGTGGTTTTAACCTGGGAAAGCTCTGTGCTCTGTGCATTGAAACTCAAGGCAGAAATCCTGTAATGAATGTGTGCTTTATCAGATTTGGTCAGCAAGAAAATACAGATTGTCAGTAAAAACAACAACATACCAGTTAGTACTATTATTAGAAAAAAAGGGGGGGAGGTTTGCTTCATCCTAAAAGGTAATGATCCCTGATAAGGCAAATATTTACAAAATGCACAAGAGATATGAAAATGATTTCAAATTCATGTTTGATACACTTACATAATTGAAGCTGTTTCTAAATAAATATTGTCTTTTATTTTTTACTAGAGGCCCGATGCATGAAAGTTGTGCACAAGTAGGCCTTCCTTCCCCCCGCTGCCGGCACTGGCTTCCCTCTGGCACCCGGGACCAGGGACCAGGGACCCAGGCTTCCGGTTGAGAGCCATTCTTGTAAAGCAGTCTATTTTCAAAGTCCCCGCAGCTCAGACTGCACCATCTCCAATCTGGATCCCCTCAGGGCATGTCCGACTGGCAGTCAAACATCCCTCTCACAATCCAGGACTGCTGGCTCCTAACTGCTTACCTGCTTACCTGCCTGATCGCCCCTAACTTTCCCCCCCTGCCAGCCTGATCACCCCTAACTGCTTCTGCCTGCCAGCCTGGTTGCTCTCAAATCCCTCCCCCCACCTCACCAACCTGGTCGCCCTCAACTGCCTCCATGCCAGCCTGGTTGCCCCATGCAGCCTGCTGTTCAGTCATTTGGTCATTCCTCACTAACACCCCTGACGGCCTTGTCACCCCATGCAGCCTGCTATTCCATTGTCCATCAGGTTGCTTCAGTCGTGATGGCCCCTGCCTTTTTATATATTAGGATTAACAGTCAGATAAAGAGTTTTACAGAACAACAACAACAAAAAAAGCTAAAGGAATTCATCATCACCAAACCAGTACTACATGAAATGTTGAAGGGCCTTTTTGAAGATGGAGGAGGAAGAAGAGGAGGATGAGAAGGAGAAATAAACAATAAAATATCAATGAATACATATCTATCAACAATTGAATATAAAAATCAAATAAATGAAGAAAGAATCTAATGAACACATAAACTGTGTTCATTAAAATAAAATGAGTGAGTGGCCTGGAACGGACTGATAAATCTCAGAGGGAAAGGGAGGAGGGTGGTGGGAAGAGATTAACCTAAGAGTTTATATGCATATGCATTACCTATGGACACAGGCAGTAGGGTGGTGAAGGACTATGGTGGGGTGGGACATGTACCAGGTGGAGGGAGGCATTGAGGGGAAATAGGGACATCCATAATACTCTTAACAATAAAGATTTATTAAAATAGTATAAAGTTTATCCCCAATGAATAATTATAAAATTTAATTTTAAGTATAAACAATATAATATTCTGCTCATATCAACTTTCCTATTGAATTTGAAGTTTTAGGAGTGATGTGTATAGAATATGTAATTGGGGAAAAAGGAGGACATCTGCCTGGCCAGATGGATCAGCTAAACTAATTCTAGCGATAAATAAATAGAATAAAAGCTGTTGCAAGTGGATCATCTAAGATTTAACCAGCTATTAGATCTCTACAGTGATAATTTGCAGGTGGGCATGTTTACCTATTTCATATCTTTTATTGAGCATCTACTCTATGGCAGATAAAGAATAAAATATTATGATACAAAAAGCTATCAAGATGTTAAAAGACCACATTCCTTTCCCTAAGAAGCTTAAAGTCTAGTGGGCTTGGGCAGGTCTACCAATTAATCATGAAAATTCAGTGTTATTTGAATTGCAATAAAAGTAGGTACAGTTTGCCATTATATCACAGTGAATAGTCACTAATGGCTTCAACTAGGTTAGAAAGTATCCCACTACCTCCACCCCTCCATGACATTTGTTTTTTGATAATGAATATAAAAATGTTTTTGTGTGAACTAAGGAGGACATGGGCATTTCACACAAAGGATACAATTCATGCAAAAGCACAGAGACAGGAGGGGCTGTGGGCTGCTGCAGGGCCTGTCTGAATGTGCATAGTAACTAGAGTGCAGAGCCCCTTGCAAGTATGGCAAGAGGTGAGGCTCTTTGCCACAAAGGTTAATTCTTTTTGTTGTGGTGGTGGTGGTTGCACTTGATCTTTATTTTTTACTGAATTTATTGGGGTGACATTGGTTGCTAAAATTATATAGGTTTCAGGTGTAGTATTCTATAATATATCATTTGCATATTGTACTGTGTGATCACCACCCCAAGTCAAGTCTCCTTCCATCACCACTTATCCCTCCTTTACTGTCTTCTTTTTTTTAAATATTTATTTATTTATTTATTTTTTCTTTATTGTTCAGTTTATTAATTACATTGTTTCCCCTTTTTCTCCGTATATCTCCCCTCCACCCTGTACCTACCCCACCCTCCACCCTCACCTCCCCCTCCCCAATGTCCTCTCCCATTGTTGTAAGATTTTTGTCCAATCTCTTGCTGTACTTCCAACAACACTTTTCTCCCCAAGAATTGTCAGTCCATTCCATCTCTATGTCCATGTTTCTGTTATAGTCACCAGTTTATCTTGTTCATCAGCCTATCAATTCACTTGATTTTTATGTTCATTTGTTGATAGATGTGTTTTTGTTGTTCATAATTTATATTTTTACCTTTTTCTTCTTCCTCTTCTTAAAGAATATCTTTCAGCATTTCATATAATACTGGTTTGGTGGTGATTAACTCCTTTAGCTTTTTCTTATCTGCGAAGCATTTTATGTGATCCTCAATTCTGAATGATAGCTTTGCTGGATAGAGTAATATTGGTTGTAGATTCTTGCTATTCATTATTTTGAATATTTATTGCCACTCCCATCTGGCCTGCATCGTTTCTGTTGAGAAATCCGCTGACAATCATATGGGTGCTCCCCTGTAGGTAACCAACTGTTTTTCTCTTGCTACTTTTAATATTCTCTCTTTATCTTTTGCTCTTGGCATTTTAATTATGATATGTCTTGGTGTGGTCCTCTTTAGATTCCTATATTTTGGGGTTCTGTGTACTTCTTGGGCTTTTAATTCAGTTTCTTTCACCAGGTGGGGGAAGTTTTCAGTCACTATTTCTTCAAGTAGGTTTTCATTATCTTGCTCTCTCTCTCTTTTTCTGACACCCCAATAATTCGGATGTTGGCATGCTTGAGGTTGTCCCAGAGGCCCCTTACGCTATCTTCAATTATCTGAATTCTTTTTGTTTCTTGCTTTTCCAGCTGAGTGGATTTTGGTTCTTTGTATTTCAAATCTTTGACTTGGTTCTTGTGGCCCTCTGGACTGCTTTTAGGACTTTGTGTAATATTTTTTATTTCAGTCTGTGTATGCTTGATTTCTAGTTGGTCCTTTTTTTTATCCTTGAGAGTCTGGTTTGTATCCTCAGAGGTCTTGTTCATTTCCTTGAGGGTCTTATTCATTTCCTTGAGGTTCTCATTCATTTCCTTGTAATTCTCATTCATTTACTGGTTGGTCTTGTTTATTTCCTGGTAATTCTCATTAAGTTGATTGGCCTTTTGTAGGAGCCTCTTGAAAAGCCTTATAACCATGGTTTTGAACTCTATGTCTAGTCGTCTTTTCTCCTCCATTTCTTTCACACCTGATTTCTTTCCATATCTCTGCATGGTGGCTACTTTATGTGGTAGATATCCTCAAAGGGACAGTGGCTCAGCCTCCCCAGTTACCTGAGGTGGGTACTCTTACTGCAATCTTTTATGGGTTGTACAGTATTTTTGAATTTAAACCCAGCTTGTTGTTGTTAGCCCTAGGAGGGTTTGACCTCCAGGCCAACTGGCTGTGAAGGGAGACTGTGTTCAAGTTGGATGGGCAGAGTCTCTGAGCTGCGCAGGCAGCGTCAGCGTCAGCTGCGTCCTATGCGGAGCTCGCGCGCTCAGGTCTGTGTTGGATGGGGATGGCTGCAGGCACCTCCAAGAGAAAGCCGCTAGTCTCTTCCCCTTGCCAGACAACTCTGCCTTTCCCCAAATATGTCTGCACACCAAAAGTCTAGCCCAGGGTTGTAAAATAGATGGTTTCCGGAACCAGGAGACAAGTTTCCAGGGGGCAAGTTGTGGGTTTGCGCGACCCTTGCGCGGAAACTTCTTTTCGCTGCCTCCGGGTTTCTCGCAGACTAAGAGCCTCTGCCACGCCCTGCTTCCAGGGTGCATCTCCTGGACCTCGGACCTCGCCTGGCACTGGGGAATCTGTGCAGGGGGACGTCTCCACCCTCCCCGCTAGCGAAATCCGGCCGGGGTTGCTGCTCCAGCCCCAGCCCGCGCGCTCGACCAGGACGGCTCCTAACCTGTTTCCGTCTGAGTCTCAGTGTCCCACCTTTACTTTTATTTGTGGAGTTTTCACTCAGCCAGCTTTCTGGTGATTATGGGTGCTGTCTGTTCTGCTGTTATGTTGTAGTTCATAAATTGTTGCGCGGGGCAGAACAAAAGGTGTTTACCTATGCCGCCATCTTGGTGTTCCCCCTCCTTTACTGTCTTCTATTCCCACCCCCACAAACTCAACATAGGTTAATTCTTGACTGATCTTCTAACCATGTTAAAGAGATTTAGCTCATCTTGTAGGAAAACTTATAAGTTTGGAGAATGATATGATGAGATAGTTTGGAAGATTGGAGAAATAGTTTGGAAGATTAGAGAAAGAAGTATGTGAGCATAACTGACCAGATGTGCTAAGAGTTCATATTTATCAGAATTCCAACAGATAGCATACTCAACCTAGGATAACTCCGACAGGGTGTACATACAGATTAATCTTAAAGATATGGGAAGAGTTTAGGGAAATCACCAAGGATAGTGCATGAACTGAGTACTATGAGCAAAAGAATGAGAGGGAATGAAAGGTTATAGGAACCCAGACAAAATGGGTAATGCAAAGTGGGCAGCTTCAAAAGGAGCAGTCACCTTCTATCACAATATAGCCATCCTTCAAAACCTCATGGGAAGAAACCAGGGAATTTGATACCCCAGTTTGTTCTCTTCTTTCAGTCCAAACTCTTGCTAAGGCTGTCCATTGACCAAACTGAATCTGAAACCAGAGGCCAGACCTACACAAGACAAGTGAGTGAAGGCAAGTGAGTGAAACTTGAAAGACAAGCCAAAGGTATCCAATATTGTACTAATTTAATAACAAAAACAATGGTCTTAGGGGTAGAGAGGAGGACAAGATTTTAAAAATATGTAAAAAGTATAATAAGTATGATGTGGACTCATTGGGCTCAATGAGTAGCAAGTAATGGTTAAATATGATTCCAGGATTTCTAGCTTGAATAACTGAGGAAATGCAAGTGATAGTGTCAATGATGTATTTTCTCTCATCTTGCTACCTCAGCTAATCTGGACCATTTTACTCTCAATTCTAGATTGCTCTCCCATCTCCATATGAAGGCTTATCCTCTTTTCAAGTTCATGCTAATAATCCAACTATAAATCTTCATCTCCTACAATCTAGTAATGATCTCCTCATCATTCCCAAGGGTCATTGAGTTCTAGCTTGCACTCATATCTTTGCTCACTCCTAGGTGTTCACAAAATCCATGTGAGACTCATCAAAAACTAAATCTAATTTCAGCTATTCCATCTCTGAATGATGCATGAATCTTGATAATATCTTTCACTTCTGTATGTTAGCAACCTTTTCTTAATTACATCTAAAATATTGCACATCAATATTAACTCTGATAAGCTCTTATTCTTTCAGCCTTCTTTTATGTTTTATGCATACTATCTAAATATGCAAATTATGTAACAGATACTCTGGTGGCTCAGAGGAAAGAGGATTTATTCTGCCTTCAAAAATTAGGCTTCACAGAATATGTAAATGCTAGTTGTAGGGCCCCAGTGCATGAATTCCTGCACCTTGAAAGGAACTATGGGCTGCGAGGCTTTGGTGGGCACAGGGTTGGGCCTCAGCCCATCATCTGGCCCTTGCCATGGCCCTTGGTCGCCTCTCTGCCAACAGCCCAACTCCCTCTGCCACTGCTCCCATGTACTGATGGCACCAGCCCCACTCACAGCAGTTTATGGCATGGAGCTATTGGGGCTGGTGCCATTAGCGGGTGTGAGCAGGGCAGGCGCCATCAGTGGGTACAAGTGGTGGCTGCTGCCTGGATCATCCCTCAGGAGCAGGGAAAGGTGCAGAAGCCCTCAGGGGCAACTGGGGCTGGCAGCAGCCACTTGCAAACACTGACAAATCCTCAGGTAGCAGGAGTGAGGAAAATTTGCACTAGGTAAATGTCATTTCCTTTTATTATATGGGCTACTAGAATGGTATATCTGGAAAAATAGTTACCACTACAAATGAACCAATTTAGTAATAGATATTTAATAAGATCTATAATATCCATTCATTAATACATAGACGGGCCTATGTAATAGTCATATATATGAATATGACCTTCTCTATTGTATTAGTCAGCTTGGCTGCCATAACAAAATATCATAGGCGGGATGGTTCAAAACCAAATTTATTTTTCCACAGTTCTGGAGACTGGGAAGTTTAAGATCAAGGTTCTAGTAGGGTTTGGCTCCTGGTGAGAGCTCTCTTCCTGACTTCCAAATAGTTGCTTTGTCCTCACATGGCCTTTCTTTTGACAGTTCACAGAGTGTATGAGCTCTCCAGTTTCTCTTCCTAGAAGGACACTAATTCTATCAGATCAGTGCCCAATCCTTGCAATCCTTTTCTTACTCTCAATATTTTTACATTGGATGTTAGGGCTTCAACATATGAATTTTGGAGGTATGCTGCAAACATTATCCCACAAATGTCTACACCTAAGCTACTGAATTTGTGAAGCCAATTATTCTACAAAAATAATCAGCAACTTAATTGGATATATTGACCAATATTTTATTTGTAGGTTCAATACTAAATAGAAGTATACTCTTCATTGTGTATGTTGAAAGCATATAGAGATTATTTTAAAATTTCCTGTATTCATCTTTGTAGTCAGTTGAGTTCTGAATGCTTTGATGCTTTTTTTCTTTAAGTCAAAAATTTTCCTTAGCAGATGTCCATAACAGATTGTGGAAAGTGAGACCACTGATTGAGCACAGGATCGTGGCTCTTCCTGGAGAATATGCCAGGCCAGAACAGTAGCTAAACAAGTTCATTATTACAGTTTGAATGTCTACAGTGCTGAACAACAGCCTTGGAATTTATAGCTTACGGTCTCACAAATATCTAAAGTTGAGCAAAATGCCAGAATAGTTTTCATCTGCCTTTGTGTCAGAATATTCATTTAATTCCAAATCAGAGATAGCATTATTATTCACATTAGCTCGTGAATATAACTAAGGGAATGCTGTGTGCCATTCATATTGTGTTTACTTTTCATTAAAAATTCACAAAATTTACTTGAAATGAATGAAAAATTCTGTGTTGTCTGGTATAGTGTGATCATCCTGTAAGCCAAACACAACATTTACTAGTGATATCAATTGCACAACTCTTGAATGGAGTTCACTGGAGTTTCACTGTCAACTCTTTATCAAGGTAGTTCTGGTTTCACCCAATGTGTCATTTTTATATTAAATGAACAATTTCACCATTAAGTCCCCCCAAAATGAATTTGTTTTTATTTCCTGTAAGCTCAGGATCTCTTTGAAGCATTAAAAATTTTTTTGGAGAAAAATGTTGGGTTTCAGGATTAAGGTAACTATATTTGAAGAACATGTGTTCAAATGCATTATTATACTATGGTTTAATTTTTTGTATATTTTTATTTACTTTCATTTTTTCTATTCTTGCCTATCTAGTACATTAACTTCCCTTAAATTGTCCAAAAACAATTTTTCCTTTAGTCAAATTAGAATAGCTGGGGACAATTTCTCCTTCCTCTAGAACATAAATCTTGTGTATTAACATATTCTCTCCCCTGGTGCTCCTTGGCAAAGGAAGGTAGGATCCTGGAGTTCAGAAGTGTGGGTTGGTGATTAATGATCATATAGGAAGTACTTCTAATTGCTGCTAATGATGCCTTCATGCCTCTTTCTGAGCACCTTAATCACAGCACCATTATTTAATCTTTACATTTGTCTCCACCATTAAATAGAGCTCTTCGAGGCAGGAGTGTTTTAAACAGGCTTACATTCCTAGTTAGAACACAGTGGATAGCAAAAATGTTTAATTACAAAAGGTAGTATGCGGGAGCACTTTAATTCAAACAGACCTCATGTTGAAGTATGCTTTTCACTGGAAACATGGGTAATTTTAGGCAAATGTTGTTTTCATTCCTGCCACTATTTCCCTTCTTTCTATTGCTGAACCCTGAGGTTTTTCCCCCTACTTCTAAGGCAAGAGGATATGGGTTGATTGGTCTGACCTCACCTCAGCTGGAGACTGGTCATGTGATTCAAGCTAACTAACCTGGACTTGACTCAAAGTACATCATCCAAGTCAGGCTTTATCAGATAAGCCCAGGGTTATCAATAGGTAGAAGAGAGAAAGTCTCTTCTCAGATAACAAAACTAAAACAACTTAGTAAGGAGTCTGACATGCTTTGTTTACGGAAATACATCCTGGATTGGTGGAGTACATTGCATCACAAGTAGTGAAACATTCAGATTTGGAGCAAGAGGGAATTCTATAGACACCTGGAAAACCAGGCATGATTGATTAGGACATCTTTTCAAGGCCCTATGTTATAGGGTAAGCTGGAAAAACTGAGTTGGAGGATTGTGATTGGTTATGTTGAATCCCTAAACTTAGGTGGCTTAGGTTTAGGTTTGTGAGGTGGACCAGCCATTGGGATGCCCTTCACTTTGTGGGTCCTGATACAGGAATTAACGTTGTTACTCTTTTCAACTAGGACTTAGCAGAAATTAGATAAAACCAGGGTATGGAGTTTTCCTACCAGAAGAAATGACTTGGAAAGAATAGTGATCCTGATACAAACATCATTTGAACCCCATGAATGCAAATCTTGCCTAAGTTTTACCTCTGGAATTTTCAGCTATGTGAATCAATAAATCTGCCCCCATACACATCCCTTTTTTTTAAACGATTCAGAGCATTTTGATTAGATCTGAAACTTGTAATTTAAAGGATCTTGATTAATTCATCAAGTTATTGAAACTCCTTAAGATGTTGTCTATCCTATCTAATAAAAGAGTAATATGCAAATTAACTGTCTCTCTGTGACAAAAAAATGGTGGTGCCCATAGCCACAAGATGGTGGCACCCAGACCCCTCAGCCCCACCACTGGAGTGTTTGGACCTGTCAGCCCAGCCAAGAGTCCCGGAGACCAAGCAAAGAGGTAGTATCTGCCAACTCCAGGGGCAGATCCAGCCTTGTCACTCCACCGCTGCTGCTGGTGTGTTTGGGCCTATCAGCCCAGCCAGGGGTCTCGAGGAATCTGCCCACTCCAGTAGCAGATCACGCCTTGCTGCTCTGCTGCCTTTGGAGTGTCTGGGGGTGAGCAGCGAGGCTGGAATGTTTGGGCCTATGGGCCTGGCAAGGTGTCACAGGGACCAAGGGGACAGGCAGGATCTGCCCACTCCAGCGGGGAAACCAGCCTCATTGCTCTCCAGCCTCTGGAAGTGTCTGAGCCTGTCAGTCCCTCCATGAGGCTGGATGCTGTGTTCAGGGAACACACACACACCCCCTTGACTTTGGGTCTTTTGGCGCAAGGGGACTTGATGCTGTGTCCCAGTTTGTGCTGGCCCAGACTCTGACAGCAGGGAGAAGGAAGTCCCACCCCCACAGAATCAGCCAGAATCAGCCATTGGTCAAACAGCTCTCAGTGGTCTGATAGCCATCTGACAGTAGGGAGGAGGAAGTCCCACCCCAGCTCTCTGCCACTTAACAGCCAAGACTCTCATTCACCTGACAGCAGGGAGGTGGGAGTATGTCTAAACATCTACTATTGATAAAGGTAGCTCTGAAGCCAAAAGAAGCAGATGTTATTGACAGAAAATATCTGAAGACCAACATGCATCTGATCTTGAAGGCAGGCAGGCCAGCAGCTGGGAACCAGCAGTCCTGGATTGTGAGAGGGATGTCCAGCATCAGGATGGGAAGCGCACCTTGAGGTCTCCCGTCAAGCCCATTTAGGTCAGATTCCATGTCCAATTGCCCATTTAGGCCCGGTCCCAACAGGATCAGGCCTAAACGGGCAGTTGGAAAACTCTTGATGGGTCCCAGGTTGGAAAAGGTGCAGGCTGAGCTGAGGAAGAACCCTCCCCCAAGCCCAAATTTCATGCACCAGGCCTCTAGTATATGTATAAAAGGGATAATACAGAACTCACAATTGGGTTAAGGGGTTTTAATAATACAATGTAAAATTATACATTATATATTGATAAATATAAAAATATTAGCCAATACTTAAATACTTCTGTTTCAGGCACTGTTCTAAATGCTTTATGTATATTAATCCTTAATCCTCATAAAGACTCTTTGAATTAGGTATTTTGCAGATAAAGAAATTAATATACAAAGAATTTTTAAATAATTCTTTTTCAACGATAGAGGTCTTAAATTTTAAGGGCGAGGATTCATCCAAACGCCTGACTCCAGAGTCTATGCTCTTAATCACGTGCCACACTGTCCTTCATCAATGTTTATAAAGTCCATGCTTGTCACAAAGTAAGCATTCTACAAGCCTATTATCATTGCTCCTATTATATGCAGGTATTCACTGAATAATATGTTTCTATAGCCACTGTTGCACTTTCCCAAAGCTGATTTTTAAACTAGTGACCTGTCCCACAAAATTCATGCACATTAAAAGGGAATTAGAGGAAATAATTTAATATTGCTACTTGCCCTTTCTCTATAATAGAAGTGTCAGAGACAAAAGAAAATTAGTAAAATGTATATGAAAACCTTCCTCCTGTCAGAGTCTGGGGCACACCACAGTACCCAGAGTCAAGTCCCTGCCCACACACATGCACCTCAAAATTGTTTGAGACCCAGACCTGGCTGTCCCCCAGCCCCACTGAACTAGATCCAGACCAGCCAATCCCACCCTTGTCAAGCCCTGCCAGGCAGGGGGTGTAGTCTCAGGTCCCCTGGCCCGGTGCCAGAATGGGGGGCATGGCCTGAGGTTCCCTAGCCCAGACCAGGGCAGAGGGCATGCCTTGAGGTCCTCCATCAAGTCCTTCCAGGTGGGGGACATGGCCTGAGGTCCCCTGTCAAGTCCCAGAGAGATGGGGGAGGGCATTACCTCAGGTTCCTGCTGATTTCTTGTTAAGGCTCCTGATGGGAATTTGGCCTCAGCCATGGGTGCAGCCATCTTTGTGATGGAGTGATGGCAATTAGCATATTCCCTCTTTATTAGATAGGACTAGAGGCCTAGTACATGAAATTTGTGCATGGGAAGATAGTCCCCTCAGTTCGACCTGCACTCTCTCCAATCTGAAACCCATCAGGACCTCTGACTCCTAACTGCTCACCTGCCTGCTGGCCTGATTCTCCTTCTGCTCTCCCCTGCCTGCCTGATCATCTCCAATCTCCTCTGCCTTGGCCCCACCAACATGGCTTTATCCAGAAGGACATCTGGAAGGTTGTCTGGAAGATGTTCAGTATAATTAGCATATTACGCTTTTATTAGTATAGATGCCACCTTGTCCTAAAAATGCAGGTTGTTCCCAGATTTTCATATTGTGGAAGGGGACCCCACAATAGCATCCTGGGTTCTGACCAGGGCCAATGCACTTGTGCTTTATTTCAGCAGATGAGAATCCTAGTAGAAGACTCTTGGATGTACCTTGAACATTTCTATCGAATTGCCAAATCAACCTCCAAAAATGTTGAATCACTTTAAACTCCCACCAGCAACCATGCATGTGCTCTCCATCCCACTTTGATGCCAATATTATTGATTTCACCCTAGAAACTTCCCTCCATCAGCCAGGACTGCTTGGTACTTGAGCCAACCCCATTTTTCAGCTGGGAACTTGATTTCCCAAGATAGAAGTATGGAGGAGGAAAACTATTTTTCCTCTACCTTTCTGAGTTCTTAATGGAGGCGCTTGTAATGAAAGACAGATCACCAAGACAACAAAAAAAGTTCATTAACATGTGTACCTCGGGTATTTGTGGGAGAGATCCCAAGGAATAACAAGTAACTCTCCAAGATGGCTTAGAATGCAGATTTAAATACCTTCTTCCTAGGGAAAGGGGATGGGAGATGTAGGCTTCTTAGAGGAGAGTAATTGATTTTTAGGAAAGATGAATGGGGTGGAGGGAAATAGTTTGTAACAAAGTTTGGGTGTGATGTCAACTTCTACTCTCCTGTCCTGTGACAGGTTTCAGTCTTCCTTGCTTGATGACACTTCTCCTGTCAAGAGAACCTATGACATTTAAGCTCCTTTTGGGGGGTCCAATTTTAGGCAGATCAGGAGACTTCAATGAAAGCCTCTGCATGTATTTGCTGTTTTTCAAGCATCTGCAGCTCAAGATCATCAATTTAACAATGCAGCATATATTGGGGTGGCATGTTACCTAACTGGTAACAAAAGCTTGTTTCCTCTCTTAGATGATTTGCCACAGCAGCATTATTCCCTGGAGAGGGTATTCTGACCAGACCTTCCTGGGAGTGGTCATAACATACCCTGTGCTTGTAGAAAGGTGTGGGCCACATCACTAAATAAACCAAGGTCAGTTTCCTCATCTTGTGGAAAGGGAGACAACATTATGATAGTTTATCTTCCTTTCCACAGGTTTCTTGCGGGTTTGTGTCTCCGCTGCCCCACCCTCACCCCCCCAGCAGCCCCAGTGCCTCAACTGTGGGGCTTGGGGCTGCTGGGTCCCAGGAATGTGGGTTTGTGTCTCTGATCCGGCCCCCAGCAGCTCCAGCATTGCCTGGACACTATGGGCATCGTCAACTTTGTTGGGTTAATTTGCATACTCACTCTTGACTGGCTGGTAGCGTAGTAAAGTGATAGTCATTTACATGTTTCTATTTTATTAGTGTAGATAAATGGTGCACATATTGGAGCTTGTATGCAGATCACCTATAGGGTTTATTTAAGCTTAGACTGCTAAACCCACCCCCAAAGCTTTGTATTCCCTGGGTTGGCCTGACAATTAGCATTTCCAACAAGAGTCAAGAGAAACTGATGCACATGACCCACCCAACACCACCACACATTGAGAACCACTGCTTTACAGTTAGTAACCTTACAACTCCTGTGTTGATTGCTTGTGCCAAGGGAAAAGAGACAAACTGAGGGAGATCATGTTCCATGTTATAATCCGGTGGAGAGAGGAGGGGAGTGCAGGAGACACATCTTACTATCTCTAGGGTATGAGGGCTTTAAACAGGTTCATAAAGTTGCCTAAATAATTGAATTACTAAGTTCTCACATAGCACTACATGAAGTATTTGTGTATGAAATACTAAAAGTGAGATCAGGGTCCATGTGAAAAAAAAATGAGTACATTTTATTTTGTTCAATAATAGATCACGTTTTTTAAAAAATGCAACTTTATTTTTTAAAGCACATTTTATTTCTCCACTAATGTGTTCCTCAGAAAATAGTATATCACTCACCTGACTCCTATCAGCTACATAAGATTGTCTTATAATTCCATCTTATACCTTAAAAAGAAATTTGCATCCCACATTTCTGTAAGTTTATGAGGGCTCACATCTGTATTTTGTTTTAGTGCTTTCTGAATTCCTGAATCCATGTTATATCCCCCAGCTGCATTTGGCCTTCTCTCAAAAGTGGGACTCAGTATGTTTTCCTGGGATTGATAAAAAACAAACAGAAACATTCATGGGCCTGACTGAAGATTAGGGAGGAGATGGAAGTTTTACATTACAGCAAAGCACAAGTTTGTTTACCAGTATACCATGGAATATTAGACCTTCTTCACCTGCTAAAAATCAAAGTTCTTTGGCCACTCTCATTATTTAATCATTCTTTTTCCCCCTTTCAGACTTTAGTGAGCTAATTAAGAGGCTCTCCCAGTAATCCCAACAGTACCATACAAGCTGAGGCCTTACAATAATATTCTTGGCATGCCTGTACAGCTTTATAAGAATCATTGGTTTCAATTTTTAAATCTTACTCTGAGTTTCCAGAGAGCATTTCTCTCTACTTTCACTATCTAATTTCAAAAAAGATAATTTTACATTCTTATGATCATAAAAAGAAATATTAAACAAAATTATTAACTTTACAGAAAGCAAATTTATGTAGTATTTGCAAATATCCTGACAGTGGTCGGCAAATTCATTAGTCAACAGAGCCAAATATCAACAGTACGACGATTGAAATTTCTTTTGAGAGCCAAATTTTTTAAGCTAAACTTCTTCTAACGCCACTTCTTCAAAATACACTCGCCCAGGCCGTGGTACTTTGTGGAAGAGCCTCACTCAAGGGGCCAAAGAACCACATGTGGCTCACAAGCCGAAGTTTGCCGACCACTGTCCTAACAGTTCAGTTACACATGTCAACAGTTCCATGTCTTAGATCGGTGAAAAAAAGAAACTTCAAAATCATGCTCTCATTTTTTAGTTGTCCAAGAAATAGGAAGTAATTTATACAGACCATAGTTGTTATATAAAGAATTAGAAGAAGAATTTTTTTCCTCCCTGAGGATATTTATTGCATGAATGCAAATTAGAGTTGGTTTTGGTATATCGGAGACTTTCTTAACCTGTCTCTCAATATCATATATTTAGCGATGCCATATTTTAAATCATGTTCACTCAGTAGGCGTGGATTAGTGTATCTCTCAGTTTTATACAGAAGGCCCATATAATGCTTGTTACTCTTCCCTGACCCTAGTAACGTTAGCATGAAGAAGAGACAGCAATATTTATGTACTTACAACAAGGACTCAGTACTTTGGTCCCTGGTTTCAAACACTTCCTGCTACAAACTATTGGCATCCTCCAATTTAAAAAAAATAAGTAGAAAGTTATTAAAAAGTGCAGATATCGACTTAAGTATTATTTTTAGCTTCCTGAAAATTAATATATTGTTTTAATAAACTCTTTTTACCACTGAATGTCACTATAAAGAATCATCTACCAGTGTGCTCATGTTCAATAGAATGTATTAACATTTATTACCACAAATGTCCTCATCAATATTTTATAGAATGGTTGGCACAGAAAGTGGCATTAAATCTCAGAGAGGCTGATGTCTTATTTATTTTATGCATTTACTTGAATTTTGTAGTAGCAATAAAGGATCAAAGATTTAGGTTATTCCACTGAATTTTAGGCCAATCTAGAGTTATTATTATATTTTTCATCCTCACCCAAGAGTATGTTTTAATTGATTTTTGAGTGAAAGGAAGGCAGAAAGAGAGAGAAACATCGATTGGTTACCTCCTATAAATGCCCTGACTGGGAAATGAACCTACAAGTTAGATATATGCCCTGACCACGAACAAACCTGCAACCTTTAGGTGGACGGAATGACACTCCAACTAACTGAGCCACCAGGCCAGAGCTAGAGTCACTATTTTCAATTTATTCATTTTTATCTTCCCCATTCTAAATATAAAATGTATCAATGAAGAGATAAAATATTTGGCTTGCAACAAAAAGAGATAAGTAACTATTAATCTTTTTAAAGAACCTTGAATGTGGACCTTCCCTACATTAGACACTATTAGGTATTATGAAGCTTGGCAGAACTTTATCATAGAGCAGCACTTTGCAACAGAATATTCTGTGATGAAGAAAATATTCTATATCTCCTGCACAGTGCACTATGGTAGCTATGTGGCATATGTAGATTTGACCACTTAAAATGTGTCTACTGAGACTGAAGCACTAAATCTTAAATTTTATCAACTTTAATTTACATTTACATGTGGCTCATGGCTACAAAATTGGACAGAGTAGCTAGCTATATAGGTATGTTTTTGCAGAGTTGAGGTCATATGTCACAGTTATGACTGATGGGACTATCTCAGTAAGTTATGAGAGCAGAACCACTGGTGTATATTAGTAATGATGATAATGATGATGATGATGATAATGATGATGATGATGATAATGATGATGATGATGATGATAATGATGATGATGATGATGATGATGATGATGATAATGGATTCATAACTGTTGGACAAGCTGAGTGTCCTAATTTATCAGTTAGGAATGTTTTCTACAACATGAAACAGCTTTTATAAAATCAATAAAAGATAGCATCATTATCAATAAAATAGATTTACTCTAACCCAGTGAAAAAAAATGACTGTGATTCTGTATGAATCCCAAATAGGAAGATTTCAAATAATGAATAAATTAGTCTACCATTTCCAGATTCCTTTTTCTATCACTAGAATCTATATTTTAAAATAGTAACAGAAAGTTTTGCTGGTCTTTTTTATTCATACTGTAATGTCTGGAATGTGATAAGTGCTCAAGAAATATTTGGTAAGTTACTTATTAATTAGTTTAGGCCAAGTGAGACTACAATTAAAAACGAAAACCAAAAAACTTAATACTCATTAATTCTGGACAACAAAATTTTATTTCTAGCTCAAGTTATACATCTATCACAGGTCGGCTATCGTTCTGCTCCGTGTCTACTTCATTCGGAACCCAGGCTGAAGGAACAGCCTCTAGCAGAAACATTGTTAATCTCAAGAGAGAACCAGAGGAAAGTTTGCAGAACCACACAATGGTTCTTAATGCTACTTTAAATTTTTTTTTAATATATATATTTTTACAGAGAGGAAGGGAGAAGGGATAGAGAGTTAAAAACATCAATTAGCTGCCTCCTGCACACCCGCTACTGGGGATGTCCCTACAACCAAGGTACATGCTATTGACGGAATTGAACCTGGGACCTTTCAGTCCACTGGCCAACGCTCTATCCACTAAGCCAAACTAGTTAGGGCAAAGCTGCTTTTTAAAAGTGGCCACTTTCACTCACAATTTATTGGCCCAGGCAAGTCATACAGGAAACCCATGGGATGAAAATAAAAAATCATTCCAGAGGGAAGGAAAAATTATTTTAAATTACAATATAATTTAATATAATCCTATCTAATAAAGAGGGAATATTCTAATTGACCATCATACCCTCATAAAGATGGCAGCAGCCTCAGCCAATAAGGAGAGAATATGCTAATTGATTGCCCATGCCCTCAAAGATGGCAGTACCCATAGCCACAAGATGGCAGCACCCAGTCCCTCAGCCCTGCTGAGGTGGTAGGTGGGTGGCAAGGCTGGGCCTGACCCCAGGCAGGTCCAGCCACTCCACATGCCAGCTTCTGGAGTCCCCCATTCCCTTCAGCCCCCCAGCCATCCAGGGCTGGCCTGAGGCATAGGCAAGCCTCAGATATTGGCTGCCCAGCTAATGCCCGAGGCACAGGCAAGTCTTGGATGTCAGCTGCCCAGCCACCCATGGTCAACCTGAGATGGCCAAACAATTGAACAAGCAGGCTATGTGGGGTGACCAGGTCAGCAGGGGGGTTGTGAGGAGCAACCAAGCTGGCAGGGGAGGCAATTGGGGGTGACCAGACCAGCAGGGGAGGCAGTTGGGAGAGAAGAGACCATCAGAATGGGGCAGTTAGGGGTGATCAGGCTAGCACACAGAGGCAGAGAAGGGTGACCAGGCTGGTGGGGGGGGCATTTAGGGGCAACCAGGCAGGCAGGCAGGTGAGTGATTAGGAGCCAGCAGTCCAGGATTGTGAGAAGGATATCCGACTGCCAGTCTAGACCACCAGTGCAATATCCCCCAAGGGATTCCAGATTGGAAAGGGTGCAGGCTGGGCTGAGGGAACACCCCCGTGCACAAATTTCATGCACCAGGTCTCTAGTTATCCATAATAACCCAAAACTTATCCTATCTAATAAAAGAGTAATATGCAAATTTAACCATACCTTCCCCACACCCACAAACCACGTCCACAGCCACACCCACCAGCCAATCAGGAACAGATTATGCGAATAAACCGCAACCAAGATGGCTGCTGCCACTGAGAGCAGGAGGGAGGCTTGGGTTTCCCTGGCAACAGAGGAAGCCAAGCTTTCTGCCTGCCTAGGCCTCCACTCAATGTTACAAAGTTTCAGTTCTAAAAGATACAGAAATGGCAGCAGCCACTGAGTGGGAGAGAACAGAGGCTTGGGTTTCCCTGGCAATGGCGGAAGCCAAGCTTTCAGTTTGCTGTTGCTGGCCTAGGCCTCCACTCTAGGTTACAGTGTTTCAAATAGAAATGGCTGCCACCCCGGAATAGGCAGAAGGCTTGGCTCCATTCTGGGCTACAAAATTTCAATTGTAGACATAGATTAATCCCAGATCCCAAGGCCTCTGATTGGGTCGCTGGGGAGTGTGGCTGGCCTGCAAACCTCCAGAGGCACCTCGCCCAGGCTGCCCCTTACCCCAAGGGAACCTCCACCCTGATCTGGGAACTCTTCAGGGCAAACCAGCTGGCCCCACCCATGATCAGGCCTCTATCCTATCTAATAAAAGAGTAATTTACAGATTGACCATCACTCCAACACACAAGAGGGCTGCCTCCATGTGATCAAAGATCCTACCCCCATGTGGACACAAGATGGCCATCACAAGATTGTCAGCAGGGAGGACTGTTGGAGGTTCCAGGCCTGCAAGGGAGGGCAGTTGTGAGCAATCAGGCCAGCAGGGGAGGGTAGTTGGGAGGGACCAGGCCTGCAAGAGAGGGCAGTTGTGGATGATCAGGCCAGCAGGGAAGGGCAGTTGGGAGGGACCAGAGCTGCAAGGGAGGGCATTTGGAGGCAATCAAGCCTGCAGAGGAGGACAGTTAGGGGTGACCAGGCCGGCAGAGGAGAGAAGTTGGGGGCAAATAGGCTGGCAGGGGAGCAGTTAGACATCAATAAGGCTGGTAGGGTAGTGGTTAGTGGGTGATCAGGCTAGCAGGCAGAAGCAGTTAGGGGCAATCATGGAGGAAGGCAGGTGAGCAGTTGGGAGCCAGCAGTCCTGGATTGTGAGAAGGATGTCCGATTGCCCGTTTAGGCCCAATACTGGGAGGATTGGACTTAGACGGGCAGTAGGACATACCTCCTAGGGGTCCCAGATTGGAGAGGGTACAGGCTAGGCTAAGGGACATCCCCCATGCCCCATGCAAAAATTTCGTGCACCGGGGCTCTAGTTATTATATAACCAGGAGAGTGTTAAGTACCTGACATAAACTATTCCCATGACAAGAAACTTGAAGGTCCTAGAGATCAAGTAATTTGTCAAATCATAGGTAGTAAATGGCAGAGCCTAATAACAAAGAAAGTTTAATTTAAAGATTAAACATTTGGCTCTCTTTCTCCACCATCAAGGTACGTGCATTCGCTTCTCCTTCACCATGTCTACCCACAAGACTTTCAGGATCAAGAAGTTCCTGGCCAAGAAACAAAAGCAGAATCAGCTCATTCCCCCAATGGATTTGGATGAAAACTGGTAATAAAATCAGGTACAACTCAAAGAGGAGACATTGGAGAAGAACCAATTAGGCCTATGAGAAATCACACATGAGAGATCACTCACATATTATTCTATATCCAGGTTGCCTACACCTTTAAATGATTGAAAAGATTCTACTGTCTGGACAGTTGGGGCATTTTAATTGGAGAATTAATGAACTTGTGATTTTGCTCTGTTGATTTTTCCCCACTGCAATAGTAGGATGGTTCAGTAATAAATGTGTGAGACCTTTTAAACTTCAAACAAACAAACAAAATAAAATAAAAATTAAACATTTGAATCTTACTATTTCTTCCCCATAAAATATTAATAAATAAATATAACTCTAAAGAAAAAAATACCAGAAGTAATATCAATGGGCTGCCTATTTAAATTATGATTTTTGGTTACTAACTAGAATACTAGATGATAAAATACACAGGTCTGTCTCAGTCTTTGGCTGGGGCAGTGGTTCTTAATCAGGGTCAATTTTGCCCTACAATTAGATGGATATATGACAATATCTGGAGACCTTTTTGGTTGTCACTAATGAAAAGGGGGGCTTTGATATTGCTATCCAGTGGGTAGAGGCTGTATTGTGGAAACAGTCTGCAATATTCAGGACAGCCCCACAACCAAGAACTATCCAGCCCCAAATGTCAATAGTGAAATGGTTGAGAAGCCTTAGTCTAGGGTGTGGGCAAAATATGTAAAACATTATTAAAGCAAATAATTATAGGAAGTCATGTTCTGCCTTGATTAAGGCATATCATTAATTTTTACTCCATATCAATTTAAAACCACCCCTAAATTTTTGTGTTTATACTTTTCTAAAAATGATACTCAATTGATTTAGAAGCAATTCAAACTCAACCCAAGTTTAGGAGGATTTCATTAAACAGGAAGGTGACATTTGGAGGACATGCTTGAGCACCACAGGATGCAGTCCCCCATCAAAGAGCTGAAGAGATGGACGCTGCTGGGAGCTCAGTTGATTATTGGAACCAAATCACTTTGTGATGTATTCTAGCAACATTATTTTCTCTTCCACAACTCACAAATTTATTTTGTATTAATTAGCTAATGGCTCAAATGTCTTAATAATGAAAATTCAAGTAAATAAGCAGTGTCATTCATATCCATTCAACTTTCTCATGTTGAAGAAAAGTAACTTAATTTGCATAGTATAGGCAGTGTTATTTCCTAATTTTATTAGACTCTTTTATAAAACTCTTGATATATCTTTTTGATTTTCTCTAAAAATGTTTTGTATTACTATAAAGTTTAAAAGAGTGTTTTCCAAGGTATTTTATGCCATGCTTAAATCTTAACTTCAATGAACAATTTATGTTTCAGTCTTTTCTTTACATCAAATAATTTAAGTGTCATCATATAACAGCAAAATTAAATAAGTACGAGTTTTATATGGGCCTCCAGCATTTTTAGATGGTAATCTGAGTCAAAGAATCAAAAAAATTAACGTTAAATCAAGAAATTCTTACCTGGTATTTTGTCTACATAGACAAATTGATCTGGTTATGCAAGTCAACTATATTAAATTTTTGAGAAAATAAAGTATAAGGGTTGCCAAGTTTTTTTTATAAAGGGCAGATTTTTAGGCTTTTCTGGCTGTACGCAACTTCTCAACTCAGCCATTGTAGCACAAAGCAGTCACCAACAATATACAAGCAAATGGTCCGGGCTATGTTCCCATAAAATGTATTCACAAACAACAAAACATTTGGCTGATTGAAAGAGCTCCGTGGGAAACATTTTGCTGTCCCTTATCCTACTCAAATTAAAAGAGTAGTCACAATTGCATAGAAGCAAAATTTTTTCTCCAATATGAAACCATAAATACATCACAAACCCTCTAGCCAGGTAATCACAATTTTCTACCATCTGACCAAAACTCCATTTTCAGTTTTTCCTTCAATGTTCCTTTACACACCTCATACTCCAACCTAAAGAAATGGTTCTTTGTTCTGTTTGAGATTCATTAATCCCATGCCTGTTGTCCCTACCTCACTTATAATATTGAGCATGCTGCCTCAAATTCCAGCTCATTATGTGATGCTTAATGCTGGGAAAGGGCTCTGTCATTGTCTGTGTTTGATCTTGTCAAATAGTTTCCTGCGTCTAATACAGGATGTCAAAACTGTATGGTTATGGAAAAAACATAGTCTTTAGGATCAGATACACATAGGACTGAATTTCAGCCATGCCATTTATTAGTTATGTGGCTTCACACCAGATGTTTAACCTCTTTAAAATTGTGTTTGTTTGTTTTTTTCATCTGCCATACTGGATAATTATAGAAGCATTATGTTTAGGAATAAATTAAGAAATGAGGGTTAATGTATTAAAAGATGGGGATAGCGAAACAAGGAAGGGCATAGCAAATGAGCAATGGGAGAGAGCCTAGGCAGGGCAGCTCTGGCTCACTGAGAAGTCAGAGGATAGGGGGCCTTGGACACAGGTTCAGAGAGTGAGCCCAAGATTAGCTGCCACTGCCCATTACTACCCTGGTTAGAAGTCTCATGGGGTCCCTTAGAGTTTAGGAGATGCAAGCCTGTAGGGGAATAAGAAGAGGAAGGTGTGCTCTTTGGAGGGAGAGCATGCAGAGTGACCATTAATTAAAAGATGATGTCAGAAAAATGGCGATGAGAGAGATACCCTGGGAACCTCTCCTTGAAATTTTAACTATTTGAACAGCTATAACTCATCAAAGGGTTCCCTGCTCAGTGCACAAAACATCTGAGAGATTCGCCACCTTGAGGGTGCCTCTCTTTTGTATTTCTTAACTTGTTTAAAGTGTTCATTTATCCTCTGCTGCATTCTGGAGCTCAGTTCTCAGTCACCTTTACCGGATTTTTCTATTACTCTCTGCTCTAAAAACGAAGCCTCTGCCCTGGCCGGTGTGCTCAATGGTTAGAAAGTCAGCCCAGGAACAAGATGGTCACAGGTTTGATTCCCAGTTGAGGACATGTACCTGGTTGCAGGTTCAGTCCAAGACCCAATCAATGGAGAAAAATATCCTCAGATTAGAAATAACAACAATATAAAAGGAAATGTAGCCCTTGCCAGAGCTTTCCTCTCCTCTAATTTCCTCTCTCTTTAGGCAAACTTAACTAGGTTCTCAACCTCCGCTACCACCTTTAACTTTACAATTTCCAAAACTATATCTTGAATTCAAACTGATCTCTATTCTGAGGATCCTACAGTCAGCTGCTTCAAGGACATTCCTATTAGATGCCTCACAGTCTATTCAAACGCCACACAACCACAACTGAACATTGCCTGTCCTTATCATCTTCAAAACTGAACACTCTAACTCCAAATTTGCTTCACATTGAACATTTTAAAAAATCAATGCCTCCCCCTCATGCTTTCACTGTCATTTTCACGTGCATACCTGGTTCTGGCATGACCACCCGCACAATACTATTTAATTTCCATCCTGGCTGTGTGGCCTGGTGGCGGAGAGGGATGGCAGCTGTGGGGCAGCATCCCAATCCAGCAGGTGAGGCAAGCAGCCTGGCTTAGTGGAAGAGCTCTGGAAATTATTTCTAAAAGCTCAAGTTAGAGCCTGAGGCTTCTGCTTCCCAATTTATTCTACCGGCCCATAGTAAATCTCTTGCTTCTTAATTTAGGTAGAACAGATTCTGTTCGCTGCAATTGGATCTTAACCAATACAAACTGCCACTGTAATTTTTCTGTAATAGCATTTGTTACTCTCCATCACATTTTCGTTGACATGTCCATTTCTTCTACTTGACTGTGGGCTGCTTGAGGACCATAGCCCTGTAATAGTGCAGACATAGGAGCTATTCAGTATTCATGAATTTAGTGAATTCATAAATAAATGGTATATGCTATACAAAGATAACTTCATAGTAATTGTCCTGTCTAGTAGAAGCTATTGAATTAAGTAATATTTCAATTCACCATGCTAAAAGTATCTTTTTATAATAGAAATTATTTTCCAAGACTTACCATATTTCTCTAGTACTCCTCCTTTTTAAAATTTTCTTTGACCAAGAAAACTCCTCTTGTTGTTGTTCTAGAAGTTTTCATGCACAATTTTATTTTCTTTGTTGCACTTGAAAATAGAAATTGAAGTTATAAAATTATGGCCTTAAGATACATTGATGCTGTCAAACTGAAGGCCATGTAATTTATTCGTGGCATTCCTTCGTGGCTCTTAGCATGTCAAGGATGACTAGTCACTTTCATTAAGCACTATGACCCGGGTATGAAAATCCAAAGATATTGCAGGGCTTGTCAAAACAGCTTATGGTAGCTCTCTTTCAGCATCCTCTGGTGCCATGTATTTTAAAGTTTAAGAAGCAGAAAACAAAGAGTGGTTATTGAATAATGACATAATTATGGTTAATAATTATGAGTGATTAGTTATAAATTATATTTAGTGGTGCTTATTTGAAATACAGTCAGCTTGGAATGAGAGGTACAGAATTAAATGTCTGCATGAAAGGGGCAGGTTGTGTAACCATATGAATTGACTGAACTTAATGAGTAGGGAGGACTGAAGGACATAAGATCATATTAATGGTCTTAAGGGTTTATGACTGTACAAGAGGAGTTAATTGCTGCCTTGAAAAACAGGCGGTTCCACAGTGGGCAGATCTAATTAATGAAAGTGAAAACAGGAATCCGGAGTTTGTATGAATTCTCCTGAATTTTAAATGTTGACAAATATGTCAAATTTAAATAAAAATTAAACTAAAACGGTGTGAGTCAGTTGCATATCAGCGGTTACTGGGAGCCAAGTCTAAGTAAGAATCTATTGCCCTGGCTGGTGTGGATCAGTTAGTTGAGCATCATCCAATGCACCAAAAGGTCACTGGATCGATTCCCAGTCTAAGCACATGCCCAGGTTGCAGGTTCGATCCCCAGTGTAGGGGAATCAGGAAGCAGCCAATTGATGTTCCTCTCTCTCTCTCTCTTTCTCTCTCTTTCTCTCTCTACCTCTCCTTACCTCTTTCTAACATCAACAAAAAGTTATTTTTTAAAATATGTTTAGGTTTTTCTATTAATACCCAAATACCACCTACCAGAAAAATGATGACCTAAAAAATCTTTCAAAGGCAGTATGAATGAGATCAGAAGTGAATTATTTTTGGATTGCATATTTTTCAAAACAATTTTATAAGTTCTCTAATTACTATCCATATTCCTTTAGAGGTCATTCTTGGCTCTTTTTTTGGATGAAAATTCTACTTTTTGTAAAACTAAAGTTGCAGAGTAAGAACTGTAATATAAGACTTCATAAATATTCTACTCAGATTTCTCAAAAGATTTAGCTGAAATTTTACCTATGATGACAGATGGGATAAGAAAGACAAGGCAACATTTTTAACTCTGCCTATATTCTGGACAGACAGGATTTATGTTCTTGTTTTCTACAAAGAACAAAAAGGCCAACCTTCCCTCATTAATCTATTTATATTGGCTATGGGATGAATATCATAGTCAAATTTTGAGTGGACTAATTCAGGGTTTGAAAGAGCAATTCTGTTTTAAAATGTAAAAAACATGGGATGATGGAAGATTAATATCAGTGGTGTACTGGTAAATGTTTAAAAGCAAGCTCTCTGGGGAAAAACAGCAACAAGAAAATACCCAAACCCACTCGGCCGGTGTGCTCTGTGGCTGAACATCGACCCATGAACCAGGAGGTCATGGTTCAATTCCCAAGCAGGCCACATGCCCAGGTTGTGGGCTCACTCTGCAGGAGGCAGCCAATCAATGTTTATAATCCATAGTTCTCTCTATCCATCCTTCTCCCTTCCTATCTCTAAAAATCAGTAAAAATATAGTAAAAAAAAACAACAAAAAACAACCCTGATTTGTGGCATTTGTTGATTTCTCGAGTGTAAGTACTTTCACCATTTCTAATCTCAAGTCACCAATGTGATGTCAACTGGTTTACAAATTCATAACACTTCATTGCTAGTCTTTGTTATCCCCATTATAAGCTGGTTTCAGCACACTGGTAAATAGAACATTAGATTCAGTCTTAGCAATCGGTTTCAAGCTCATTAATAGTATGGTCAAAAGAAGAATTACAGTTCATGTTTTAAGTGAAAGTGGACAAAGAACTTTAGCCCTTATTACACACATAAAAATGGTCCTGTATTATTGTTTATATATAGAAGAAAAACATAAATAATCTTTAGAAAAATGACACAAAAGATCTCTTTCTCATATTGTGAATTGCTTTGGGTATAATCCTTCAGCAAGCACCTACTTTTTTTGGATTCTACATTTAAAACAATAAATAATGGAAATTAAGGTCACTATTATGGTATATAACATTTTCTTGAATTAACATTGTAATAATACATCAAGTAATCAGAATCATTCTTATTTATAGATAAGGCAAGAAGTAAAAGAACTAAAAATTAGTAAATAGTAAGTCTCCTCAAATATATACAATTGTAGGGAAGGAAGAAATTTTCCTCTAACCTTCTAAATTTGTTTAGTTGTTTTAATAATTAAAGTGGTATGAGACAGATTAACAAGAGCAAGTAACAAATTGAATTATATATGCATGTTTGGGAACCTCACATATATGAGAGAATCAGAGGCCCACATACATGAGAGGTTCCAAGACAGAATGGTAAATGGGGTATATAGGTCATTCTGAGCCAAGGAATGAGGTAAGATTCCTTGGGACTTCACAGGGGAAGAGAGAAATTTGCCGAATATTAAGAAGGGCAGATGTTCAGTAGCTAGAAGTTTGCCTTGTCCTATGGATAAGTCATAAAAACTTCTCTCATAATAATTCTTATTATGTGCAAGACCCCAATTTAGAGTCTCCTAGGTAATTAAAGGAGGGGTAGAAGTTTCTCCTGAGCCTACAGGGTCTTGATTGATTTTAGCTTATTATAATCTACATGCTAGAATAGCACATTCTGGGGAGACCCTTTGCAATGCATATAAAATTTGCTATTCATAATACATTTTTATATTTTTATAAATCAAAATAAAAAAAACACATCTATTAGGGAAAAAAGTCCCACCACATAAACAGTAATCCTCATGAGGTAAGCCTTATATCATAATTTTTTAAATCTTTATTGTTCAGTTTATTAATTACATTGTTCCCTTTTTTTCCCCTATAGTTCCCCTCCACCTAGTACCCATCCCACCCTCCACCCTCACCCCCCTCCACTGTCCTCTCCCATAGTTGCATGATTTTTGTCCAGTCTCTTGCTGCACTTCCCACAACCCCTTTCTCCCCAAGAGTTGTCAGTCCATTCCCTCTCTATGTCCATGATTCTCCAGTTTATCCTGTTTACATTCACCAGTTTATCCTGTTCATCAGCTTATTAATTCACTTGATTTTTAGATTCATTTCTTGATAGATGTGTACTTGTTGTTCGTAATGTACATTTTTACCTTTTTCTTCTTCCTCTTCTTAAAGAATATCTTTCAGCATTTCATATAGTGTTGGTTTGGCGGTGATGAACTCCTTTAGCTTTTTCTTATCTGCGAAGCACTTTATCTGGCCTTCAATTCTGAATGATAGCTTTGCTGGATAGAGTAATCTTGGTTATAGATTCTTGTTGTTCATCACTTTGAATATTTCTTGCCACTCCCATCTGGCCTGCATCGTTTCTGTTGAGAAATTCGTTGACAATCGTATGGGTGATCCCTTATAAGTAACCAACTGTTTCTCTCTTGCTGCTTTTAATATTCTCTCTTTGTCTTTTGCTCTTGGCATCTTAATTATGATGTGCCTTGGTGTGGTCCTCTTAGGGTTCCTATATATTGGGGTTCGGTGTGCTTCTTGGACTCCTAAGTCAATTTCTTTCACCAGGTGTGGGAAGTTTTTGGTCACTATTTCTTCAAATAGGTTTTCATTGTCTTGCTCTCTCTCTTTTTCTAGCAACCGTATAATTCGGATATTGGTATGCCTGAGGTTGTCCCAGAGGCCCCTTATACTATCTTCAATTTTTTGGATTCTTTTGGTTTCTTGCTTTTTCAGCTGAGTGGATTTTCCCTCTTTGTATTTCAAATCTTTAACTTGGTTCTTGGGGTGCTCCAGAGCACTTTTAGGTCTTTGTATAATATTTTTTATTTCAGTCAGTGTATGCTTAATTTCTGGTTGGTCCTTTTTCATATCCTTGAGAGTCTCCTTTATATCCTTGAGGGTCTCCTTCATTTCCATGTTGGTCTTGATCATTTCCTTGCAGGTCTCATTCATATCCTTGAGGGTCTCGTTCATTTCCTTATAGGACTCATTCATTTCCTTTGCAGTCTCGCTTATTTCCTTATAGGCTTCAACCTTTTGTTGGAGCCTCTTGAGAAGCCCTATAACCGTGGTTTTGAATTCCATGTCCTGTCGTTTTTTTTCCTCCATTTCTTTCACATCTGATTTTTTTCCATGCCTCTGCATGGTGGCTGCTTCCCTGAGTTGGTCAATTAGCTTTGTGTGGTAGACTTCCTACTAGAGACAGTGGCTCAGCCTCCCCAGTTACCTGAGGTGGATATGGGTTGCACAGTCTTGCTGAAGTTAAGCTCAGTTAATCGTTGTTAGCACTTGGAGGGGTTGACCTCCAGGCCAATTGTCTGTGAAGCTGAGCTATGCTCAGGTCAGATGGGCGGAGTCTCCGGGCCAAGCAGACAGTGTTAGCTCCGCCCTATGCAGCCCCAGGGACTCTGTGCCAGGGGCAATGGCCGCCAGCACTTCTGAGAGAGAGCCACTGTGGAGCTCCACCGGCTGCTGGGGAATTAAGACTCTCCCCAAATGAGTCTGCACGCCCAATGTCTCACCCAGGGTCATAAAACAAAGCAGTCTGACGGTTTTCCAAATGAGAGAGGCAGTTGCAGAGCGCTCTCTGCGCGGTCATGCAGCTGAGCTGTTCGTGCAAGCTGCCTTCTCCACAAGCCAGGAGACCCCTGCAGCGCCCGAGCTTCGGCGTGCCCTCCCACTGTCCAGTTTTCACCCCGTATGATAGTGGGTTCCCTGGACTTCTCCCAAAGCTGGAGAATCAGTCCAGTGGGACGTCTTTGTCTCCCCGTTGGAGAAAACTGGCCAGTTTTCAGCCACCCACCCTCTCCACTGGTGCGCGCTCCAAACCTCTCTCCAAGTGAATCTTTAAACGCAGTCCACTGCCGCTCCTCCGAGTCACAGTGTCTTATCTTCACTTTTATTTGTGGAATTTTCACTCAGCGAGCTTTCTGGTGATTCTGGAAGGTGTTTGTTCTTTCGTTAAGTTGTAGTATTAAAATTGTTGAGTATGACAGCAAGATAGGTGTTTTACCTATGCCGCCTTCTTGGTTCTCCAAATCTATATCATAATTTTATATGTAAATTGAAGTATAGAAAGGTTAAATAATCTGCCTAAAGTCACACAGCAAGCACTCAATTTGAAGTACATGCTTTTAACCATGAATGTCCATTTGATATACTGCCTGAACAATGTCCCTTTAATAGTTATAGTTTAAGAGCATTTTTGCATTGGTTATTAATAAGAAAGGCTTGCTCAGGTTTCTTCACAGAATATGGGAATATTAAAAAACTAAAGGCCCAGTGCACAAAATTTGTGCACTTGGGGTGGGGAGGGGTCCTTCAGTCCAGCCCTCACCCTTTCACAGTCCTGGAGCCTTCAGGGGATGATCACTGGGAGTGTGCCTAAGCCAGCAAGCAATCAGACATCCTTAGCACTGCTGTGGAGGCGGGAGAGGGTCCTGCCACTGCTGCTATGCTTGCCAGTTGTGAGCCCGGCTTCTGGCTGAGCTCCCCCTATGGGAGCACACTGACCACCGGGGGGCAACTTCTGCATTGAGCATCTGCTCCATGGTGGTCAGTGCATGTCATAGCAACCAGTCATTCCACAGTTTGGTTGATTTGCATATTAGCCTTTTATTATATAGGACTAGAGATCCATTGCAGGAAGATTCCTGCAAGAATAGAGCTTCCTGTGGCCTGAGCAAAGCTCCCTCCCTTCTCTGCTGCCTCGCTTCCTTCTCTACTACCTCGGTCCCTCCTCCACTACCTCGCTTTCTCTTGTCTACACTGCCTTACTCCCTCCCATCTCCGCTGCCTCACTCCCATCTCCAGTGCCTCGCTCCTGTCTCTGTTGCCTTGTTCTGTCTCTGCTGCTTCATTCCTGTCTCCGCTGCCTTGCTCCCATTTCCTCTGTCTTGCTCCCTCCCTTCTCCCCTGCCCTGCTTGCTTACTTCTCTGCAGTTTTTCTCCCTTCTGCTATGCTTGGCTTCCTTCAACACCATCTTCTGCATGCAGATATGCAAATTAACTACCATCTTGGTTGGGTTAATTTGCATTCTCACTCTGATTGGCTTGTGAGTGCGGCTTGTAGGCATGGCTTGATTAGAGGTATGGTAAATTTGCATATTACTCTTTTATTAGAAAGGATAGTAATTTCCCTGGCTGATGTGGCAACTAGATTGTCAGTATCACTCATCACAATCCTATATAATAACAATCCTATATAATAACAACAGTTGGACATCCCCTGGGGGCTCCCAATATGTGAGAGGGGGCAGGTTGGGTTGAGGGACCACCCACCCCCAGTGCATGAATTTTGTGTACCAGGCCCCTAGTAGAAAATAAAGGAGAATTAGGAAGTGATGCTATCAGCATTTATTGACTTAAGCTTTAGTACTTTTATAAATGAATGCAAAAGCTTCATTTCTTTAATATGACTTTTCCCTCTCTCTTTCCTTGTGATTCAAACTGGCCCTGACTCACCTGTCTCTTTCTCACTTACATGTTCACTCTCTTAATCACTGAGTTCTCAGGACAATGAAGTTCTGATCAGCATCACATAATCTTAGACACAAAGACCACAGAGATAGAATTCCAACCAAATTAGAGATAACACCTAGGCTTAACTTGTATTTTTCAGCTCCAGGCCCAGGAAAGCAGGGAAACCAGAGAAAGTGACACTTGCTATGGATGACATCAGTACCAGATGCAATGATCAACCATCCCCATACCCTAGCATAGACCAATCAGTGGAGACCACAACCCTAACTCCCTTAGTTATCATAATTAATGATTTTCCCCTTCTATAACCCATCCCTGGAAACCATCAAGGAGCCAGGTCTTTAAGCATTAGCTCACTTGTGTCTCTGAGCATGAGCCACTTCCTAAAATAAAGACTTTTTTCCCTGCAGACTACTGTTCTGGTCTTATTGGGCTTTGATGTGTGGAGGCAAAGGAACCCCTGTAGTCCAGTAACACCTACAATATACATAGGGGTGGGCTATTCATTTTAGTGATCTATGGGTAAAGAGTAATCTATCAGTGTTCTTATGATTAAATTCAAGTGTTTCTTAGTCAGGCAAACATCTAGTATCATATCCCTTCTCTTATTTTTAAAGTCATGTTTCAATTAAATATTTAAATCAAATCCCAGTGCATTTTGGATGTGAAGTTTTAATTAAAAGTCAGGATGCTATGGTTTTCTCATGTAAATTTTTTGCTTGAGGGCTCCCTGGCAAATAAAGAAGGATAAAACATCAAATGTCTTTGAGGCAAACTCAGCAAAATCATAAATGCAGTTCCTCTGAGCCCTGCTATATTGAAAAACCCTTCAGAGATAGGAATGCTCCTGACTCCCTTAATGCACATTCCCTAAACTATACACTTTTGAAGCAGTCATTACCATTTATATCCTTAGTGTATAGTGTTTTATGGACTCACTCTATAGGACAACATTAAACATTGTTAAAAAGGTAATTAGAATAAAAATGAAAAATTCCATATATCTTTTGAAATAATTCAAATGTCATCTGTCCTTGAAACAAACAAAAAAAGGCACAATAATAAAGTTAGCTTTTCTCCCTTCTAAGATCCATAGGCAGAATAAGAAGTCTCTGGGTTGCTTTAAAAAACACAATTAACTCCATAACAAAATGTTAACAAGGAAATTTCAGTGCTTTATAAGATCCTTTAGAAAGTGAAATAATGTTTTTAAGGTCACAACAATATACTAGGAGTGGAAAGAAAAACAAAACACACCTAAATATCTCTTTGAAGAAATCAGTTAAGTAGATAAAATGTCCAATCTAAATATAAGACATCTTATTGAAATCAAAATGTGGGGTATGTTAGTCTGAGTTTGTTGTCTCACAAAACTGAAGAATGGGTGTCAGACAAAAATGGTAGCAGGCCAGTCCTGGGAAGGTGTAGCTGGAGTTCCAGGAGCAGCCCAGTGTCCAGAGCTTCCTTTCCATGTTACCATCTGGTGTTAAAGTCTATTAGTCCACCGTGGAGCTCCACATGGCCTTAAGCCACATGGGTGCAAGGCTGTGGCCCCCTACTCCCCCACAGGAAGTCGCCCAGCCCCCACCCCTGTCAGGAACTCACTGTTTGCTAAGGAGAGAGGGGAGAGAGAGAGGAGAGGAAGCAAGCACTTTTTAGTCTAGGGGCAAATATATTCCTTGCTCATTTTTTATTGGTCCTCTCAAAGAATTTTGCTTCAGCAACATCCTTGGGGTTGCTTTATATGTTTCATTGCTTTGTGACTGGTTATTTGCAAGTTGCTTGTCTTAGCAACATCCATACATTTTAAAGTTTGTCTCCTGTGTGCATCCTTCCTTCCCACCCAGCTGGGTTTCCTGGTTCTCTCTCCAGGGCCCCACCCCTGTCTACCTAGCTTCCTTCTCCTCATTATCATGACACATACAAACATTATCAGATATAGTTTCAAAATATAGTTAGTAATAGAAAAATAGTTCCATTATAACTGCAAGTAAAGAAAATGAAGCTACCCAATTCTATAGAGAATGGTTTAAAATCATGATAAGATAAAATATTTAGTAGCAATGTCTCACTATATATTCTCCTCCACATCATTAACTGGAAAACAAATAATAATAATAATAATAATAATAATAATAATAATAAAAACTATTTTAAAATGAGTTGGTTTTTTACATGGCTTCTCATAAATTTTCCCATCAAGCAAACTAAATACTGACCAGCCTAAGAATTACACAGGAATGCTGAGGATGGAATGCAAATTTAGGGGAAATGGTTATCTCTGTGAATCAGCTCAATATAAAGTGATCCCTCTGCTCCAGCCTAGAGAGATGCAATTTAATTGAAAAGATTATTCTTGATTTGTTCTGGAAAGATGTGTCTTAGCTTTGGGTTTAGGAAGAGCTGAACTGGTGCATGTGTTTTTGTTTATTATGCTTTTCTCTTGATTTCCACTGTGCTCTCGCCATTGAAAATTTGTTTACAATTAAATGGATACACCATTTACAAATGGCATTTTATATAATTTATAAGAAATGTATCATAAAAATGTTTTAATCTAATTTAAAACATTAAAATACCATGGAAAAATGAAAGATGTTTCTGACAAATCATTGGCCATCTTAAGAAATAATTCCTCTAAGCATGCTAGAGGTGGCTCATTAATTCATCAGGTACTTTGAGATTGAAAGCCATGATTTCTATTAGGAATGAATTTACATTCTGCTTCAGGGGAACAAGATGTCTTTCACTTCATCATTTAGTTTTAAGTACTTAGTCACAGTTTTAGCCTCAAGTCCCTATGGGGATTAGCAATCAGGCACCAGAAAGGAAAAGATTGACAATGCTAAATTGAAAGATTTGACAAAGTCCTGACTTAATAGACTTTTTTTTTCTTACCAAATTTAAATTTGTAACCAGGATCATATATATTTATATAAAAACCACTTTGAATGTTAAAGGATAAAAAAGAAATGCAAGCTTTAATATACATATGAAAGAAAGTCTTGAACATGCCTGCTTGATTCATGCTGCTTATCGAAATCTTAGTCACCCTGAAGAAAATTTGCAAAGATCCTTACAAAAGGCTTCCTTTTATGAAACCAGATGGTGTTTAGTCATTTGGTTGATAATCAGAATACACCACCTGTTACCACTTCCTTGTTACTGCTGAATATCACTGTTTTCAGGGTGTGCCTTACAGACATTCATGAGGACTTTGGTGCTCCAAGTATGGGCCAAGGTCCTAGCTGATTTGGCTCAGTGGATAGAGCATCAGCCTGTGGCCTGAAGGGCCCCAGGTTTGATTCCAGTTGAGGGCACGTGCCCAGGTTTCAGGCTCAATCCCCAGTAAGGGGCATGCAGGAGGCAGTCAATCAATGATTTTTTGCTCATCATTGATGTTTCTATCTCTCGCTTCCTCTCTGAAATCAATAAAAATAGGTTTTTTAAAAATATATATATTTTATTGATTTTTTACAGAGCAGAAGGGAGAGGGATAGAAAGTCAGAAACATCGATGAGAGACATCGATCAGCTGCCTCTTGCACGCCCCCTACTGGGGATGTGCTCGCAGCCAAGGTACATGCCCTTGCTGGAAGTGAACCGGGGACACATCAGTCCACCGTCCCTTGCTCTATCCACTGAGCCAAACCGGTCTCGGCTAAAAATAGGTTTTTTAAAAAAGTATGGGCCAAGGACCAATAGAATGAGCATCACTTGGAAGCTTGTTAGAAATGCAGAATCTCAGGTCTTACTCAAGACCTTTTGGATGAGAATCTGCATTTGAGTAAGATCTCTAGGTGCTATAAAATGAGAAGCACTGCTCTGAGCTGTTGAGGGTCTCACAGCTGGGGATTCCCACCTTCCTGATAGACTGTCCTCACAGTCTCTAGCTCTTAAATCACAACTATCCTAAGTACCACTGAATTCCTTCACTAAAATTACTGAGTTTTAGGTTCTCTCCTGTGTTTCAAAGTTCTAAATTATACCGAGTTAACTTTCTTTTGGGGAATACCTTGGCAGGGGGAGACAATACCCTGAGCTTCTTGAACTCCTGAGTTACAATGAATTTTTCTCTCAAGTACAGACATATCTTGTAATTATTTTACTGCAAAACCCTCAGCTGGTTTACATGAGTTATGCAATTTCTATTTTGCTTATAACTGACACCCTGATTTACTGAATGAGAATTTCCTCTGGTTCTACCCCTAAAAGGAGTTGTTACTTACATTATGAGTTTCTTAAAATCTTTTATTTTCTTAAAGGAGATAAAATTTTTTCCAGTTTCATCAAAATAAAGTCTAGAAAAGCCCCCTTGAATAAAGTAATCTATTATTATAGAAACAAACTGAGTTTTAATGACTTATTGCTAAAGGAAGAATATCTTAGTGACAGTTCGAAATGGCAGCTAATTATGGAGAACAATTTTTTTTATTGCTTATGCATTAAGCTTTGGAGTTGTTAGAGCAGGAAATCAAAAGAGGGTATGTCTTTGGATTGGTTGATTTCTTAAAGGAGAATGGATGGAAGTGAGGTTAGATTCTAAGTGAAAAAAATGTATGAGAGTCATTAGACATTGCAGGGGTTATAACACAAAATTGATGATAATGGTAATTCTGTTTTTCAGGACGATGGAGGAGAAAGGCAATTAAACTAAAATGTTATACTTTTCAAAAATTCAAATCTCTGTTTTTGGCGTTATTCACTATACTCCAACAATACTTCAAATGCACAAGCTAAAGTATCCAATGAAATGTCATCTTGTGCTCCCTTCAGCAGAACATATACTAAAACTGGAATGATACAGAGAAGATTAGCATGGCCCCTGCACAAGGATGACACACAAAAGTGTGAACATGCCATAAAAAGAAAAATGTCATCTTGCCCTCCACAGCTAAAAGCTATGTTAAATCGGTCCCATCCCATACTAGTATTTATGTAAACATCTTACTTTATAAAATTAAACAGTTTTATGATAGGAAGAGAGTTACTAAATCTCTTCATTTATTGGATACAGGAACTGAGATGTAAAGTTTCCATTGACTCTTCAAAATCATTTGTTCCTTCTTTCTTTGGTGTGCTCTGACTGCTAGCTAGCACACAGATTGCCTGGAGAGGCTGTGTTTTCCTGTATCAAAATTTAATGAGAGATATACACATAATTCAGATAGTTATACCAATTAATATCCTATATAATAAAAGACCAATATGCAAATGGTACCCTCACCCGGGAGTTTGACCAAGATTTGTTTTTTTTTTTTTTTAAATTATTTTTTATTGATTTTTTGCAGTATAATAGTAGTACATGTTTTCCTTTCCCCCTCCCCCTTATCCTCCCCCCAGCCTCCCCCACCCCCCAGCACATATTCCCAGCTTCCCCCCCTCCCCGCCCCAGTGTCTTTCATTCATTGGTTATGTTCATATGCATGCATACAAGTCCTTCGGTTGATCTCCCCCCGCATCTGCCTCCCATCCACCCAAGCCTCCCCCTGTAGCTTGACAGCCTGTTCAAGGCCATCCTGCCTCTATATCAATCACTCTCCCCTGTTTCTTTTCTTCAAAAATATCTTGCCTCTGCATACTAGAAATAAATGTATAAGAACAAAAAGTGTTTCAGTCTCGGTTTCAATGTCCAACTTTTCTGAGTCCCAGTTTCAGTGTCAAATAATTCATTATGTGTATAAGTCAGCAATGGTATCCAGATGGTGGACATATCGTGTCAATGCAAGATCCATCCTCTCTGGTTTGGTCCTGGGCTGCCTGCAGACATGCACAGCTGCTGACTGCTAGCATGACAAGGTGTCGTCAGTGTCCCCCATCTCTGGACCGTCCTCGTGACTGGAACAGATCCATCAGTTCCTCACCGTCGCAGGAACCCACATGGTCTTGGAGTTGTTCTCTGTAAACACACAAACACATTCTCGACCAAAAGTTAACAAAGGGATCCTCTATGCAAAATAGACTTGGGATTCTTTTTAATTTTTGCCTAAATGATTTTTCTTTGGCTTATTTTGACACCATGTGTGTTTTTTCATGGGTGTCCTGCAATTGTTTTTACAAATGGAATTTACTTTACTGGAGTAAGAATTTTCTAGATGTATTTTACTTACTCGATATTTTTTTTTTCCCTTACATGATATTACCCCGCTGTCCCCTCCCCTTTTTTGATTAATGGGGACTTTTGGAAATTTTCTATTGCAGTCTTGATAATTTTAAATTTTAATTTTTGCACACAAAGTGACTGCTTTAGGTTCTTTGGTTGTTAGGCAATTTTACAGTGAGATGAACTACTAATAGATTTTTTAGTTAATGTTTTAGGAAAAGCTTTTTGTCCAGTACACTATAATTTTCTTGAGTATTCTCATATTTCACTTGGCCAATTTAAATTAATCTGAAAACTTGATTACTATTTTCCTGTCAATTTTAATACTCAAGCAGAAATCTTAGTTTACCCTGTGAATACTAGTGGAAAGGAATATTTGCAATTTTGAGTAGGTCCCGAGCATTCCTGGTAATAGACTGAATTTAGATATAGAGCAGCTATTGCTGGCCAAGTCTCTGTCTGCCTCCTGGGTCCCCGTATGAGTTGTGTGTGGGAGTCGAAGCAGCCGTGGGGGTAGGAGACCTCCCTTAGGAGGGTTGAGAATTCAAACCCCTGCAAGGTTTGTGGATGAGGGTCTGTGCCCCACCTCTGTTGACCTTTTAGTTCTCTCCTGTTGGCCCCTCTGCGACTGTGCCTGTCTTAGGTTGTTCCTTCCCTGAGGAATCTTACCCGTCTCTGGCTAACCAGCCATCCTACGGGGCCAAACAGGGTGATGTGAGGTTCAATTCTGTCTCCTTTGTAGTCTATGCCCCCCTGTGGCCTCCACGTCCAGTACCTGCCTTGGGGTCCCCTCACCTGCTGGCAGGGTCCCGGTACTGATCACATATCTCGGGGGACCCAGGTTTCTTCTCCAGAGAGGGCCCAGCTCACACCATTGGTCGAGATACAGATCCATGGTGCCAGCTGCCCAAAGGCTTCAGCCACAGCTGGAACTGAAAACTCTGGCATCAGCTGTGTGTATTTGGATAGTAACAAGAAGGTCCCTCTTGGCAGAAAGGGCAAGAAGGGCCAATATAGAATGCTCGGATCCCTTCCCAGTGCCTTAATTCCTTCTGAAAGGGATTAATTTATTTCCTATCCTTTTTTAAGTTGCTGCCCAACATTCAAAGAATTAGTTTGTAAGTTTATTTTGGGATAATTGTATAATATGCTGTTGTCAAATATCAAATATTATAATGACATTGTAGAATAATATCATGTAAGGGTATTATGGTGTCATGGGATGTTAAGGAAGGCCTAGCCTAAGGACTGGTCTCCATAGGATATGACAAGCTCTAGGCCATGTCAATTCAATGTCAGACTAGCTGCCATTTTTAAATAATTTTATATAAACTTTGTCAGGGATGTAAAAACACAAATCACTTACCTCAGTTCAAGAGTTCAAGTATATTGACTTTTCCACTTACTCTCACCACCTGCCACTTACCCTGAGGTTTGACATTCTGATGGACTTTTCTCAGTCTCTGGATCCATTCTTGTTCATCAGTCTATGTCATTGATTGTATTCCTCAAATGAGTGAGATCATGTGATATTTGTCTTTCTCTGCCTGGCTAATTTCACTTAGCATAATGCTCTCCAAATCCATCCATGTTGTTACAAATGGTAGGAGCTCCTTCTTTTTTTCCGCGGCGTAGTATTCCATTGTGTAAATGTACCATAGTTTTTTGATCCACTCATCTGCTGATGGGCACTTCGGCTGTTTCCAAATCTTAGCTATGGTAAATTGTGCTGCTATGAACATAGGGGTACATATATCCTTTCTAATTCGCCTTTCTAATTTCTTGGGGTATATTCCTAGAAGTGGGATCACTGGGTCAAATGGGAGCTCCATTTTTAGTTTTTTGAGGAATCTCCATACTGTTCTCCACAGTGGCTGTACTAGTCTACAATCCCACCAGCAGTGCACGAGAGTTCCTTTTTCTCCGCATCCTCGCCAGCACTTGTCGTTTGTTGATTTGTTGATGTAAGCCATTCTGATAGGTGTGAGATGGTACCGCATAGTCGTTTTGATTTGCATCTCTCGGATAATTAGTGACTTTGAGCAAGTTTTCATATGTCTCTGGGCCTTCCTTTTGTCTTCTTTCGTGAAGATTCTATTTAGGTCTGTTGCCCATTTTTTTATTGGATCATTTGTCCTCCTTTTATTGAGTTGGGTGAGTTGCCTGTAGATGCTTGAGATTAAACCTTTATCACTAATAACATTTGCAAATATGTTCTCCCATACAGTGGGTTTTCTTGTTGTTTTGTTGATGGTTTCTTTAGCTGTGCAAAAGCTTTTGATTTTGATGTAGTCCCATTTGTTTATTTTCTCTTTAGCTTCCATTGCCCTCGGAGCAGTATCATCAAAGAAGTTCTTTTGGCATATGTCTGAGATTTTTCTTCCTGTAGATTCCTCTAATATTTTTATGGTTTCCTGTCTTACGTTTAAGTCCTGTATCCATTTTGAGTTTATTTTTGTGTATGGTGTAAGTTGGTGCTCTAGTTTCATTTTTTTGCATGTATCTGTCCAATTTTCCCAACACCATTTATTGAAGAGACTGTCTTGACTCCATTTTATGTTCCTGCCTCCTTTGTCAAATATTAATTGAGCATAGTGGTTTGGGTTGATATCCGGATTCTCTATTCTATTCCATTGATCTATATGTCTGTTCTTGTGCCAGTACCAGGCTGTTTTAAGAACAGTAGCCTTGTAATACAGCTTGAAATCTGGTATGGAAATCCCACCGACTTTGTGCTTCTTTCTCAGGATTGCTGTGGCTATTCGGGGCCTTTTTTTGTTCCAGATGAATTTTTGGAGAGTTCTTTCTAGGTCTGTGAAATATGCCATTGGTATTTTAATGGGGAGTGCATTAAATTTATAGATTGCTTTGGGTAGTATGGACATTTTAATGATGTTGATTCTCCCAATCCACGAACATGGAATGTTCTTCCACCTGTTTATATCTTCCTCTATCTCTTTTTTCAGTGTCCTGTAGTTTTCCACAAATAGATCTTTTACCTCCTTAGTTAAGTTTATTCCTAGGTATCTTAATTTTTTTGGTGTGATGGTAAATGGGATTGCTTTTTTAGTCTCTCTTTCTGTAGGTTCACTATTAGTGTATAGAAATGCCATAGATTTCTTGGCATTAATTTTGTAGCCTGCTACATTGCTGAACTCATTTATTAAATCTACTAACTTTTTTGTGGAGTCTTTCGGGTTTTTTATGTACAATATCATGTCATCTGCAAATAAGGATAGCTTAACTTCTTCTTTTCCAATTTGGATGCCTTTTATTTCTTCTTCTTGTCTAATTGCAGTGGCTAATACTTCCAGTACTATGTTGAATAGGAGTGGTGAAAGTGAGCAACCCTGTCTTGTTCCTGTTCTTAGGGGAAATGGTTGTAGTTTTTGCCCATTGAGTATGATGTATGCTGTGGGTTTATCATATATGGCTTTTATTATGTTGAGGTATGATCCTTCTATTCCTACCTTATTGAGAGTTTTTATTAAGAAAGGATGTTGGATTTTGTCAAATGCTTTTTCTGCATCAATTGATATGACTATGTGATTTTTATCTCTCAATTTGTTTATGTGATGTATCACATTTATTGATTTGCGGATATTGTACCATCCTTGCATTCCTGAGATAAATCCTACTTGGTCGTGGTGTATGATCTTTCTGATGTACTGCTGGATCCGATTTGCTAGAATTTTATTGAGGATTTTGGCATCTATATTCATGAGGGATATTGGCCTGTAATTCTCTTTCATTGTGTCGTCTTTATCTGGTTTTGGTATTAGGGTGATGCTAGCTTCATAGAAGGAGTTTGGAAGTGTTCCATCCTCTTGAATTTTCTGGAATAGTCTAAGGAGTATAGGTTTTAGTTCTTCCTTGAATGTTCGGTAAAACTCCCCTGTGAAGCCGTCTGGCCCTGGGCTTTTGTTTGCTGGAAGCTTTATGATGACTGCTTCAATTTCTTCCACAGTTATTGGTATATTGAGTTGTTTAGATTCTTCTTGATTGAGTTTTGGGAGGTTATATTTTTCTAGAAACATATCCATTTCCTCCAGGTTGTCCAGTTTGTTGGAGTAGAGTTGTTCATAGTATTTTTTAACAATCCTTTGTATTTCAATGGGATCTGTTGTTATTTCACCTCTTTCATTTCTGATTTTATTTATTAGGGTCCTCTCTCTTTGCTTCTTGGTGAGTCTGGCTAGAGGTTCATCAATCTTGTTTATCCTTTCAAAGAACCAGCTCTTGGTTTCGTTGATCTTCTGTATTGTTTCTTTGGTCTCTATGTCATTTATTTCTGCTCTGATCTTTATTATTTCCTTCCTTCTGCTTACACTAGGCTTTTCTTGTTGCTTTCTTTCTAACTCTTTGAGTTGTTGGGTTAGATAATTTATTGCTGCTGTTCCTAGTTTTTTGTAGTAGGATTGTAGAGCTATGAACTTCCCTCTCAGAACTGCTTTCACTGTGTCCCATAGATTTTGGATTGTTGTGCTATCATTGTCATTTGTTTCCATGATGTTTTCTATCTCTTCCTTAATCTCTCTAGTAACCCAGTCATAGTTTAATAGCATGCTGTTCAGTCTCCATGTGTTCGATTTCTTTGGATTGTTTCTATTGTAGTTGATTTCCAGCTTTATGCCACTGTGATCTGAGAATATACTTGATATGATTTCTATCTTCTTGAATTTGGAGAGACTTTGCCTATGACCCAATACATGGTCTATCTTTGAGAATGACCCATGGGCACTTGAAAAGAATGTATATTCTGTGGCTTTGGGGTGAAATGATCTGAAGATGTCAATTAATTCCATCTGGTCCAGTGAGTCATTGAGAATTGATGTTTCTTTACTGATTTTTTGTTTAGAGGATCTGTCCAATGGTGATAATGGGGTATTAAAGTCTCCTACTATGATTGTATTGCTGTCTATCTCTCCCTTGATGTCCTCTAGGAGTTTTTGTATATATTTGGGTGCTCCTGTATTGGGTGCGTATATGTTTACAAGAGTTATTTCTTCTTGTTGAATTGCTCCCTTTAGTATTATGAAGTGGCCTTCTTTATCTCTTGTTATGTCCTTCACTTTGAGATCTAATTTGTCAGATATAAGTATGGCTACCCCAGCTTTTTTTTCATTTCCATTCGCCTGAATAACTTTTTTCCAACCTTTCATCCTCAGTCTGTGTGCATCTTTTTTTCGGAGGTGGGTTTCTTGTAGACAGCAGATACATGGGTTGTGTTTTCTTATCCAGTCTATTACCCTATGTCTTTTGATTGGAGCATTTAAACCGTTTACATTTAAAGTTATTATTGATAGGTGCTTATATGTTGCCATTTTTGTTCTTTGCCCCTGTGTTCCTTCTTCGCTTCCTATTTCTTTTTACAGCAGATCCTTTAGCATTTCTTGCATTGCTGGTTTGGTGGTGACGAATTCCCTTAGTCCTTTTTTATCTGTGAAGCTCCTGATTTGACCTTCAATTTTGATTGAGAGCCTTGCTGGGTACAGTATTCTAGGATTCAGACCCTTCCTTTGCATGACTTTGTAGATTTCATTCCACTGCCTTCTGGCCTGATAGGTTTCTGTTGAGAGATCACTTGTTAGTCTGATGGGTGTTCCTTTGTAGGTGACTTTCTGTCTCTCTCTGGCAGCTTTTAAGATTCTTACTTTGTCATTGGTGTTTGCCAATTTAATTATAATGTGCCTTGGCGTAGGTCTTTTGGGGTTTATTTTGCTTGGGACTCTGTGAGCTTCTTGGATTTGTGTGGGTTTTTCCTTTCCTATACCAGGAAAGTTTTCTGTCATTATTTCTTCCAACAGGTTTTCTATTCCTTGCTCAGTTTCCTGTCCTTCTGGAAGCCCAATTATACGGATGTTGTTTTGTTTCATGTTGTCCCATAGTTCTCTTAGGCTCTCCTCCTGCTTTTTAATTTTTTTTTCTAGAAGGTGCTCTACTTGGTTATTTTTTCCTACCTGGTCTTCTAGCTCACTGATGCGATCCTCTGCTTCTTCTAGTCTACTCTTAATACTTTCTATTGAGTTCTTTACTTCAGCAATGTCATTTTTCATTTCTTCTTGGCTCCTCTTCATTTCTTCGTGGCTTCTCTTCATTTCTTCATGGCTCTTCATCATTTCTTCCTGGGTCTTCCTCATTTCCTCTTGGGTCTTACTCATATTATCAAATTTGTCTTCCATTCTTTTCAGCCACCTTATGACCATTTCTCTGAATTCTTTCTCTGACAGGTTGTTAACTTCCATTTCGTTTACCTCCTTTTCTGGCGAGCCTTGCTTTTCTTTCATATGTGGGCTATTTCTTTGTCTTCCCATGGTCTCTCTTCTCTGTGTATGTGGTTATGTAGTTCTCACTCTCCTGTGTTGATTTAAAGGCACAAAATACAACACAACCAGGTGCAATGCACCAGGCACTGAACCGGAATGTAGTCAAAGTAATTGTAATTCCAAATTAAGGTGACCGCCAGCGAAAGGCAAATTTGGTGATAGGTGGGAAAAAAGAAAGAGAACCTCCCCCAGACCCACACAGACACTCACACACCCACACTCACACAAAAAAGAAAGAGACCCCCCCAAACACATACACTCACAAAAAAGAAAGACAGGAATGCCAAAATGATAATGGGAAAAGGGGGAGAAGAAAAAAAGAAATAAAAGGAGTAAATTATAAATGTGGGGTGAAAACTCCTATAGGATAGCCCCTAATCCGAACCAAAACCTGCAACAAGTACTTGGAGATTGATACAAATTACATACAACTACTAATATCAAGAGAGGTGAGGGAACACAGAAGCAAAAATCTATCTCAAAAACAATGCAGATGAGGACAACAAAACAAGAAACAACACCAGAAATAAAAATAACCCCCCCTACAAGACAAACCAAAATAACAGAATAAGCAAATCAATCTCATAAACCTGCTTAAAAAATCAATATAATCAACAGTCAAGTAAACAACAACAACAGGACAGGGCTAAAAACACTTTAAGATAGTGAAGTCAGAGAAGCTAGAGGTATCTATGCACTTGGATTAGGTGGTTAGAGATTAGATATATCAGTGGGGTGAAATTTTAACAGGGGGTAAGGGGAAAGAATTAGGTAAATCTAAAGCGGGAAAAGTGTAAGGGAAACAAAGCACTAAATAGGGAAAGGTTAGCCAGAGAGTGGTGGTATAAAGGTGAAGTTGAGGTAGAGTAAAAGATACTAAAGTGTAGATGAAAATAGACTGTATTCCCAAGGTCGAAGAGAAGATATAATCAATTCCCTGTCACATAAGAGTCAATTTGTGATTTGGCCCCTGGGTGGCAGTGTTTCTAGATTGACTTCTGGGTCTATTGGTCCTCTTTATCCTGAACTAAACAATACTGCCTCTCTAATGGTGACTGCTGTTTTAGCAGCCAGAACCCTCCCAAAATCTTCCGGGCTTCCCCCCTCTGTCAGGTCCAAACTGATTGCGCTCCAGGGATCAACTCTGCCACCAGCTCCAAGGGCCCTCTCCCACGTTCACCAGCTTCAACAGCCACAGATTCTATTTCAGGTGCAGATCTCCAGGTTTTGAGTTCCAAGGTGCAGATCTCCCAGACTGCCAGCCCCCTCAGTTTCGCGCCCAAAGTACCCCCAGGGAAATCTGACCTTTCCTTGCTGGAGTTTAGAGCTCCCTGGGCTCTGCGCGACACCTGGTCGCCGGTGCTCCGGGAGCCCCAGAGGTCCCGCCGGTACCGCGAACGGCAGCTGTATGTTTCCGGCTCCTCTCGTTCAAGATGTCGTGGTCCGCCTCCGAGCGCCTCCTCGCGCAGTTGGCTCAGGGAGAGAACCCAGCAGTACTGGGGCTGCTCAGGCTAGGGAGGCCAGCCCAGCAGTCCTCTATCTTCTCCTGGAGCACAGCTGTCCCCCTAGTCGCCGACAAATGCTCCCTGCGCGACTCTCAGCTGCTCCCTCCCTCTACCCTGTGAGCAGATTCAGATCGAATCCCTCCGTTCCGCCGCCATTTTTTCCCCTCTGTTCTGACCAAGATTTGATCAGGCCCCCCCAACTCCTGACTGAGGGCGGCCAGCTGGACTCTACCCATGCACGAATTCGTGCACCAGGCCTCTAGTAAAATTATACAGTGTAAGAATTTTGAACCTTACCCAAGCTCTGTGATACTGCAGAATAATGCTGATTTAAGAAATCCCCTTTGGAAAAAAAAAAGAAATCCTCTTTGTCTCTAAGAAATAGCTTACTGCAAGAAGATGCTGCCCCATATGATTTAGGTAAGACAAAGATGCTCCAAATTCCCCTTTCCCCCCTCATAAATAATTAGATGAACTGCTTTCATCCACTGGTGAATGAAAACAAAATAATTTTTAAACTTGAAGCTTCTCTCATTCCAGGCACCTGAACTTTGATCCACCCTCAGTATTCAGCCTCTCTTGAGTATACATGGACCTCGGGGTAAAACATTCTTTGATCTACTATCCAATCAAGCTTCCCTTTCGTCTTGCTTCTTTGCAGCCTGGTTTCTTCCTCGTTGTACAAGAAACACTCTTTTGCCTAACCCTTGACAAGCTTGCAGATTTTATGGTCAGAGCTCTTATTGCAAGAGCCCCTCCCCAACCCCTCCACGTCCACCGCTTGCAATAACCCTTTCAAATAGTCTCTTCTTCCTTAGTCCAGATTTGTTTTTTATTTGACAAGCAAGGTAAGGGATTTAATGAAGGAAAAGCTGCTCATGAAATCTGTCTGCAAATCTACAGAAGTCTTACTTGAAGAAGCACTTGAGCTGAGGAAGGGGCTGAGCATGGGAGTTGCACTGGCAGAAGCCTGAGGAGTTTCTAAGAGAGCTGTTATCAATGAAATATGAGTCATAGAGTGGAAGACTTACACGATTCACAATCTATACTAATAAAAGAGTAATACACTAATTAGACCAGGAGACCTTCTGAAGACCTTCCAGATATCCTTCCAGACAAAGCCAGGGGCTTGGCTGGCCTATAAACTGCCCCCAAACAGCCTTCAGCCCCTAGCTCAAGCTGGTCACATCCACCAGGAGGGACCCCCACCTCCATGGGGGCCTGGCTAGCCTGAAAACCACTCCAGACCCCTTTGCCTAGGCTGGTGCTGCCCCCTAAGGGGATTCCCACATTGAACTCCCTTTAGAGCAGACCAGCCAGCCACCACGTATACACTAGGCCTCTATCTATACTAATAAAAGGGTAATATGCTAAGTAAACCAGAATGCCTTCCAGGAGACCTTCTGGACAAAGCCATGGTGACAGGGCCAACACAGAGGCAGTTACGGGTGATCAGGCCAGGAAGGGAGGGCAGTTGGGGGTGGTCAGGCTGGTAGGATAGCCAGTTGAGGGTGAGCAGGCCAGCAGGAGTAACCAGTTGGGGGCAAGCAGAGCTAGCAGGGTTAGCCAGTTGGGGGCAAACAGGCTGACAGGCAGAATGGTTAGGGGTATCAGGCAGGCCAGCAAGTGAGTGGTTAGGAGCCAGCAGTCTCGGATTGTGAGAAGGATGTCCCACTGTCAGTTTAGGCTTGATCCCACTTGGAGAGGGTGTAGGCCGGGCTGAGGGACACACCCCTGTGCATGAATTTTGTGTACTGGGCCACTACAGGAACTATAAATAGTAATGGGTGATATTCAGCTTATATACATATTTAGAGTGATTCAAACTTCCCTGGTATCTTCCTATAGCTTGTTAAATGACAAGTTTGGTACTTGTCGTTTTATATCAAGAGTAACACCTCAATAAATAAGTATCAATTTCAGGGTTGAATGGAGTTATTATTTCAGTGTTTTATTCACTATTGTATTTCCAGCACTTACGTCAGTGCAAGTTCATTTAAATATGTAATAAACATTTCTTGAATTAAATTATTATACTGAGTATAGTCATATTAAAATTCTCAAGGTCAAAGTTTGGAACATAAAGTAAATTTTTAGAAGACCTTTCTTTACTTAAAAATGGAGTAAAGATGACAAGTATACTCCATGTTATTTTGTGTGTTTATGTTATATTATTCCCTCTGCATACTCCGTACATTATATAATTTAATTTGTCTCTCATGAAAACCTTGTTTTTTACTAATCCCAGGACTAGTCTCAGTTTATATAGACTTCTAAACTTAAGTTTTGCCAAGTGTTAGATTTGGTGGTTGACTAATTGTAATAAAACTCTCATAGAGGGTGTGTGTGTGTGTGTGTGTGTGTGTGTGTGTGTGTGTGAGAGAGAGAGAGAGAGAGAGAGAGAGAGAGAGATATCTATTGTTTACATTAGAAATATAACTGCCAAGAGGAATATTATCATCTTTAAATGAGAAATAGTCATTTTCACATTTACATTTACCTGGTGAATGTATGATTCAAACTAGGGCTTTATTTTGATTTTTTTGTAAAATTTTTAAATTAATTTTAGAGAAAAGAAAGGAGAGTAAGAAACATTGATATAACAACAAAACATCAATTTGACTGCCTCCAGCACATGCCCTACTGGGGATTAAGCCCACAACCTGGGCATATGACCTGACTGGGATTCAAAACTGTAACCCTTGGATGCACAGAACAACGGACAACGCCAACCAACCTAGCCATACCAGCCAGGGCTATTTTGTTATTTTAACAGATAATTGTATTCAACGAAGGTATCTTGACAAATCATTTTCCTTAAAGGATTTGCCCACCACAAGGGATGGTAATGGGAAAATGTATACTTCAGAACTACTCCCAGAATAGTCAGCAAGAATGCTGTATGTGTTTTCACCAACCCCCTCCTGTTTTGGGGTAGATTTTCATGCAGACCAAGTCATTTACCTCTTCTTCCAAATCTATATTTTCTTACAATCTCCAATTTTAAAATGTCAAGCACTCAAGTAGATGGCAAGGAGCAGGAACTGGCCAGCTTGCCACACTTCCCTGTACTTGATTGGTAATGAGAAAATAAACCGAAATGCCTGTAGATTATTAGTCACGGCACAGCAGGCAGCATAACTTCATGTTCCCATTGGTTCCCTTTTGTCCCACATCCCAAAGGGGCAATGCGGAGGGCTAGGCTGATCCTGCACAAACAGTACATCTGTGCCACAGTGAGAAACATGCGAGACTGCGATTTCTATCTTTGTAGGAGTTGCTGGCTGACCTTGCCTTCGTGCAGTCTAGAAAGACATTATCTGTAATACTGTAGAATGTCCCCGAGAAGGGAGACTTTAGCTTTATTATCCTGAGATGTTAGCCAGTCTGGTTCTTGTTTGGAAGCAGTTTTGCAAACATTCTTGAACAAAACTGTAAATGCCATTTGCTCAGAATTGCTGCAGAAATACCAGAATTAGCTCCTGGCATATCTATGATGAAAATTTGAAAGAAAGGCTTAAAATTGTTCAAGGTAGAATATTATCAAATTGCTTCAATTTAAAAATCTCTTTCATGTCTACTGCTTTAAAAAATATATATTGTTTCATTGATTTTAGGGAGGAAGGGAGAGGGAGAGAGAGAAAAACATCAACAATGAGAGAGGATCATTGAATGGCTGCCTCCTCGTATGGATTGAGCCCAAAACCTGAGCATATGCCCTTGACCGGAATCAATCCCAGAACCCTTCAGTCCACAGGCTGATGCTCTATCCACTGAACCAAACCAGTGAGGGCTGTCTATTGCTTTTTATAAATGATTGTATTTTTTTTAAAAGCCTATATAGCATATTACTGTACTTAATACTCTAGTCCAGTGGTTCTCAACCTTTTTAATGCCCCAACCCTTTAATACAGTTCCTCATGTTGTGGTGACCCCCAACCATAAAATTATTTTCATTGCTACTTCATAACTAATTTTTCTACTGTTAAGAATCATAATGTAAATACCTGTGTTTTCCGATGTTCTTAGGCGACCCTGCTAGCAGTTCTCAACCTGTGGGTCGCTAGCAGGGTCACCTAAAAGCATCAGAAAACACAGATATTTACATTAAAGTTCATAACAGCAGCAAAATTACAGTTATGAAGTAGCAATGAAAATAATTTTATGGCTGGGGGTCACCACAACATGAGGAACTGTATTAAAGGGTCGCGGCATTAGAAAGGTTGAGAAGCACTGCTCTTGTCAATTCTAATACAATGGTACTTGTGTATCTAAATATAGAAAAGGTAGAGTAAAAACACATAAACCAGTAATATAGTCATTCACTATTATCCAGTATTATGTAATTGCATGTTCTATACTTTTACACGACTGGTGGCATAGTCATATAAATAGAGGCTTACACCAGCATCACCACAGTAGTGTTGTGCTATGATCTTATTACAGCTACATCACTAGGCGATAGGAACTTTTCAGTTCTATTATAATCTTAGGGGACACTGTCATATATGCAGTCTGTCATTGACCAATGTATCATTAACTGGCACATGACTATATATTCAGAACTTATATATTTAGAGAAAGGGATGTTCCTTTGCATCTTATTTTGTCATAGATAAGCAGGTCAATAAAATATTTTTGTGATTATGATGGCATGTGTATTTATTTTAAGAAATTCAAAATGATATCTGTCAAAAGTCACTTGTCTAAGATTCATGACAATTGGTTTTCTTAACTCTCTCCGTAATCAAAATAAGGGCGTTATTTCAGCCAGATTTTTAGAATTTATCCTCTGAAAGAAAGAGTAAGTTTATGCAAGATTGTGTAATGTTCTCCCTTATTCTACAAATGTATGTTTTTATAAATTATAATATTATGATTCATAAAATGTTTTAAATATGGCATTATTCTGACCTGCTGTGTTCCTTTTCTAAAAATAACTCACATTTGTTATATTTTCTTATTGAAAATTTAATATGTAGGTATTCTAGTAATAAAACTGTTCACTAAATATGTAATGAGTGGTACTGTTATGTTAACTACTTACTTTATATTACAGTAATACATAATTTTGACATCCATAAAGATGATTAAATATTATAATAAATTTTAAGGCAGTTGTACCATTTTTAAGTTTTATTTCAGGTAACAGAATATTTTGTTCCAAGCATGTGGTAACCACAGTATTTGAATATTTAATCCTATGTATGGAGTTCAAGCTGTCATGTTCCATTAAAATTGTCCTTGGACTAGAATTTAAAAATTGAAGTTTTTAATCCAAGTTCATTATTACATCAGAAGCCATATGAATTCAAGCAAGTTCTTAACTTAAGCACAGTTTCTTTTTCTGCAATATTCATTTCACTCAGTAAACATTTTCAGAGCACCAGCTATATTCTAAAAACGGTAGATGTAGGTTAAAAGGCACAGACTCTAAGAGATTAGTGATGTCAAAGTAAAATTTTCAAAAAGTTAAATATATAACTTTCATATGAATATAAAGTGAGCCCATGTCAAATATTTAATTCATTGATTAATGATAGAAACTGCAAGATGGTTCAAAAAGAATTGGAAAAAAGAAATTATTTAGCGTGGCTGAAAGAATGAATGCTCAGTAAGATTACTAATTTAGATATGAACCTAGTTAATATTTTACAGGGCAATAAAACCACATTGCTATAGGACAAGATCATTTAAGACCTCTTTCCAGAGTTATAAATTATAAACCAATGGTAAAATGGCAAGTTAAGCAAAGGCAAAACTCCTAGGAATCAGATAATCCCTGGGTGGGCCTGGCAATGCTCAGTAAAAACACTGGGAAAAAAAAAACCCCAAAAAACAACAACAACAACAAAACACAGAGCAACCCCTTTAGTTTATTTATAAGTTTTGGATACTTTTTGTTTCTTTGTTTTGTTTTCTTAATCCTTATCTGAGGATATATTTATCCCATTAATTTTTATTTTTATGTTTTAGAGAGAGGAGAAGGGTCATGCGGTCGAAGCATACCAGCTGACACCTTGACTGTAGCCTTGTGAAAAAAATCAAGAGCAGAAAATCCAGTTTAGCTGTATGTAGACTCCTGAACCACAAATGGTGAGTAAATGCATGCTGTTTCAAGCTGCTAAGTTTGTAGTAATGTGTTATGCGGCAATAGACAGTTAATAACATAGTCTGTAGAGTTGCCTCCAATTCTCGACAACATTCAATGATAGCAAAGCTTCACTTCCTCCAAACTGTCCCAAAAATCACCTAACAAATGCTCAGAGTTTAATAATGCAATTCTAACACACTTTTACTGAGACACACCTACACTTCTCCGTGGTGTGCATTTTCCTTCTTGCAATCATTCACTCCCCCCAATTCCAATTCTGTCCAGCTGTAGTGTATTTGTGGACTTAGGCCTCTGGCCACTGACACTTGATCTTCGCCTTTCAGCACTGAACTAGCTATACTACTTATCTCCTAAAAGGTCATCAGGGACAGCTATTGATTAAGCAAAACAAAATGTATTAGATTGGCTGCAGAATACTGGCTTATCAGAGTCTCAGCAGTGTCTTAAATTGCAGAATTTAAGGGAGAATACTTGTAAGTGTTAGGGCTTTCTTTGGCTAGGTGATTTGAAACTAGGTTTTGAAAGGGGGCGAACTGCTTGAAACTGGACTGAGTTTATGGCATAGTAATTTCTGTTAATAATTGGATAAAGACAAGAATCTTGAAATAAGGTTGATGAACAAATATTTACATTTTGATAATTAAGTTATTTTAACTTGTTCAGTGCCATTTTCTATAAGAGCAAATATTTGTTGGACGAAGTAGCTAAGTTATTTTTTTCTTTTCCTCAGTATTTAACACAGGGATATAGGAGTATGTTTTCTCTCCTACTCTTCGGCATGGGGCCGGGAATCACTTGATGTCAATTTTTATATTATTGTATCACAGATTTATTGCTATTTGTAGGTGATGATCTGCTTAATAGCATAGTTCAGATTTCACTTTCAATTCCATCCGCTCTGTTGCTAAGGAGGACTGGCTTAACTCTAGTTACCTCACATTTAATTTCCATTCACATCTCTTCCCAGCACCTTCTATTCCCTATGAGAAGCCCAGTGCACAGATTTGTGTACCAGTGGGGACCCTTGGCCTGGCTTGCAGGATTGGGCCGAAACCAGCTCTCTGACCTTAGGGTCCCGGATTGTGAGAAGCCACAGGCCAGGCCCAGGGACCCCACCAGTGCACGACCAGGGTGGGAAGTTGGCCAGCCAGGGAGGAACCACGGGAGGGCTCCAGGGTGTGTCCAGCCCATCTTGCTCAGACTGGTGGGCCAGACCCCATCAGCAAGCTTACCTACTGGTCAGAGCATCTTGCCCCTGGTGGTCAGTGCATGTCATAGCAAGCTGATGAGTGGCCTTAGCATATCATTAGCATATTATGCTGTGATTGGTTGAATGGCTGACTTGACACAGCATATTAGGCTTTTATTATAAAGGATTTTCATGATAGAATCCTATAAAAATGTAGCAGGTAGAACACAAAGGAAAAGTTCTTAACCTGCTCTCTTTTTGGTAGGATCTTAGACTCAGGTCTGACTTATGAGTATATCTCTTCCTGTACACAGCATGCAGGTTCTGACCCTATTGAGCAAATTATTAAAAATCCTTTTAGGTCACATCATTTTAAAGTTTTTTATTTAACAGCTTCCTATCCTCTGACCTAAAGTATAAACATCATTACAATCAATGGTGTTTATACTTTAAGTTTCCAATATTAACTTTCACCTCCCAATCTTCAGCACCTGCACAGAGCCCTCTCCTCTGGTGGAATGGGGCACAGCCCATGTGATTGCCCTGTCTGGAGGAGAGGGGATAGTGGCGAGTGGCAGGGATAAAAGCACCTCTGCACTGGGCAGCCTTTTTCCAAGTTCAAATGTCCAGGGGACAGGAATATAGATCTTTTCATTCCACTAAGGCTAAGGACAGAATAGGAACTGTGATGCGGGGGAAGTCATGGCAGGACAGACATTTAGAAAGTTTCTTCCCCTCTTTGACCTAGTAGTAGTTAAAAGAAGTACATTGGAAACTGTAACCAAAGGAAACACTATACTTCCAGAAAAATCTCAAGGAAAAGCACTGCAAGCAACAGTCATAGCTGTCGAATCCAGATCCAAAGGGAAGAGTGGAGATATTCAGCCAGTGAGTGTGAAGATGAAGATATAGAAAAATATTCCATGTAAATTGAAACCAAAAGAAAGCTGCAATAACTACACTTAATATACTTTTAGAGAAAGTATATTTAGCAAAATATACTTTTAAAAAAGAATATACTTTTTTAAGAAACCATGGAGGTAATTATATAACTAGGGGCCAAGTGCATGAATTCATGGAGTTTGAAAGGAACTGTGGGATGTGAGGCTGTGATGGGCACAGGGGTGGGTCTCAGCCCCTCCTCCACATCCCTACTCAGTCCCTCCTACTGTGGCCACCGGTCCCCTGTCTGCCAACAGCCCCACTCCTATTACTGCTGCTCCCATGCCCTGATGATGCCAGCCCTGCTTGCACCCACTGACAGCATGGAGTGATTGGAGCCAGTGCCAGGAGGGGGTGCAAGTAGTGATTGCTGCCCTGATCTCTACTCAGGAGCAGGGAAAGGTGGAGAAGCCCTCAGGGGATATCAGGACCAGCAGCTGCCACTCACACCCACTGATGGTGTGATTGAGGCCAATGCCAGACACTGACAGTGGGTGCAAGTGCCAGGTGGGACCATGACACACAGGAGCAAAGAATTTTCAGTAACCATTGAGGCTCTCCCCAGTGATAGCGACAAGCACCCTGTCTTGGTCTGGAATCCCCACTCACCTGCTCCACCATCCCACTGAGGCTGAGGCCCACCATGTACCATGCTCTGCCATCTGCTGCTGACTCCCGCCATGTTCTGCATGCAGCCTGGTGGTCAGGGCACATAATAGTGACCAGTTGTCCCGCTGCTCGGTCTATTTGCCTATTAGCCTTTTATTATATAAGATAAAGGGATCAATGCAAAAAGAGAATATAACATGTGCAAATATTTATGCACTAACATAGAAGCACCTAAATATAGAAAGCAAATATTGGCAGGCCTAAAGGTAGAAATAGAAAGCAATATGATAATAGGAGACTCCAATACCCCATTTACATCAATGAATAGACCATCTAGACAGAAAATCAATAGAGAAATTTTGGACTTAAGCAACATATTAAGTGTGATGAATTCACATTTACAGAACATTTTCTCTAAAGGCAACAGAATATCCATTCTTCTCATATGCATATGGAACATTTTTCCACAACAGATCATATGTTAGGCCACCAAACACATCTTAAGAAATTTAAGAAGACTGAAATAATATGAATTATCTTTTACCAACAATGGTATAAAACTAGAAATTAATCACAAGAAGAAATCTGGAAAATTCACTAATATGTGGAGATTAAACAACATGCTACTGAACAACCAATGGAACAAAAGAAAAACCTAAAGAGAAATTTAAAAATATCTGTAGACAATTAAAATGGAAATACAACATTACTAAAATGTATGAGATGCAGCAAAAGTAGTTCTAAGAGAGAACACATGAATAAATGCTACACCCCCAAAAATCTTAAATAAGTAACCTGACCATACATCTCTAGGACTTATAAATAGAAGAACAAATGAAGCCCAAAGTTAGAAGAAAATAACAAATATCAAAGTAAAAATGAATGAAATAGGCACTAAGGAGAGAATAGAAAATATCAATGAAACTAAGAGCTGGTTCTTTGAAAAGATAAATAAAATAGACAAAAATTTAGCCAGACTCAGCAAGAAAGACGAGAGAGGACTCAAATAAGTAAAATCAGAAATAAAAGAGGAGACATTACAACTGATACCATAGATATAAAAAGATCATAAGACACTACTATGAAAAAGTATATGCCAACAAATTGGACAACCCAAAGAAATGGATAAATTACTAGAAACACACTTACCAAGAGGGGATCATGGGAAATAGAAAACCTAAACAGATTTATTCCTAGTAAGAAAATTCAATCAGTAATCAAAACCTCTCAACAAACAAAAAAATCTAGGACTGAATGTCTTCACTAATAAATTCTACCAAATATTTAAAGAATAATTAATACCAATCCTCAAATTCATCCAAAAAATGGAAGAGTAGAAAACACTTCAAACTCATACTATGAGGCCAACATTAACTGATGCCAAAATCAGATAAGGATACTAAAAGAAAATTATCCTATCTAATAAAAGAGTAATATAAAAATTTAACTGTACCTTCACTATACCCACAAGACATGCCCATAGTCACACTCACCAGCCAATCAGGAGCAGATTATGCAAATAAACCCCAATCAATATGGCTGCCGCCACTGAGAGCAGGAGGAAGGCTTGGGTTTCCCCAGCAACAGAGGAAGCCAAGCTTTCCGCCTGCTGTTGCCAACCTAGGCCTCCACTCAATGCTACGAAGTTTCAATTATTAAAGATACAGAAATGGTGGCAGCCACTGAGTTGGAGAGAACAGAGGCTTGAGTTTCCCTGGCAACTGAGGAAGCCAAGCTTTCCGCCTGCCGTTGCTGGCCCAGGCCTCCACTCTAGGCTACAAAGTTTCAAACAGAAATGGCAGCTGCCACGGAGGGACCCGAGGGTTGGCTCTGCTCCAGGCTACAAAGTTTCAATTGTAGACATAGATTAATCCCAGATCCCAGGGCCTCTGCTTGGGTCGCTTGGGGACATGGCCAGCCTGCAAACCTCCACAGGCCCTTCGCCCAGGCTGCCCCTTGGCCCAAGGGAACCCCCACCCTGATCCAGGACACGCTTCAGGGCAAACCAGCTGGCCGCCAACCATTCATCAGGCCTCTATCTTATCTAATAAAACAGTAATATGCAGATTGACCATCACTCCAACACACAAGAGGGCTGCCCCCATGTGGTAAAAAATCCTGTCCCATGTGGACACAAGATGGCCACCACAAGATGGCCAGCAGGGGAGGACTGTTGGGAGGTTCCAGTCCCTACAAGGGAAGGCAATTGGGGGCGATCAAGCCTGCAGGGGATGGTAGTTAGGGGTGACCAGGCTGGCAGAGGAGGGAAGTTGGGAGCAAACAGGCTGGCAGGGGAGCAGTTAGACATCAATTAGGCTGGCAGGGTAGTGGTTAGGGGGTGATCAGGCTGGTGGGCAGAAGTGGTTAGGGGCAATCAGGGAGGCAGGCAGGTGAGCAGTTTGGAGCCAGCAGTCCTGGATTGTGAGAATGATGTCCAACTGCCCAATAAGACAGGGCCTAAACGGGCAGTCGGACATCCCTCAGGGGTCCCAGATTGGAGAGGGTGCAGGCTGGGCTAAGGGACATCCCCTGCCCTCAGTGCATAAATTTCATGCATCGGGCCTCTAGTAGTCAATATTCCTGATGAACATAGATGTAAAAATTCTCAATAAAATATTAGCAAACTAAATTCAACAATACATTACAAATATCATAAACCATGATCAAGTAGGATGTTTTCCAGGGATGCAAGAATGATTTAATATTCTCAAGTCAATCAATGTGCTACACCACACTAGCAAAATGAGAGATACAATCATATGATCATCTTAAGAGCTGCAGGAAAGGTTTTAACAAAATTCAGCCTTCATTCATGATAAAAACTCTCAAAAAGTGAGTATAGAGCAGGCATGGGGACTCTTTCTTCTGCCAAGGGTCATTTGGCTTTATAACATCATTCAAGGGCCACACAAAATCATCAACTTAAACAATAGCCTGCTGTATTTGGTCAAACATTTAATTAACTCACCCCTAATGCTTTGGCAGGTCCAGACCAAATGATTTCCTAGGCCTTATGGAGCCCTCAGGCTAGATGTTCTCCAACCCTGATATAGAGAAAACATATCTCAATATAATAAAAGCCAAACCATTATGTTGTACATCTAAAACTAATCTAATATTATGCATTCATTATATTCAATTTTTAAAAGTTAGTAGAAGTCCTACATAGAGCCAAATTGCCTAGGTTTGTGTACCCGCATCTTGCTCAGTCAGTAGGAGCCGGCTGCCCTGGGAAGAACATGACCTCCACAGCTGCAGGTTGTTCTCCGCAGCTGAGACAAAAGGAGCTATAATTAGAGGCTAGCTGAGCCACATCTGGAAGGTACACTGAAATGCCTACAACAATAACTAATATAAATGTTTCAGTTTGAGGAGATTATGAATACAGCTGCTATCAATATACTATTTTTAAAAGGGAATTAGAAATTAATATTTAAAAATCCAATTTTATAATAAACTTTTTAAATAGACAAACTCGACAATTTTATAATAAACTGTTTAAATAGACAAACTTTTTAAATAGACAAGTTCGAAAAGGTAAATTTAAGCCCTATCTGGTTTGGTTCAATGGATAGAGTGTCAGCCTGTGGACTGAAGGGTCCCAGGTTTGATTCTGGTTAAGGGCACACGCCAGAGTTGTGGGCCTGATCCCTAGTGGGGGGCGTATAGGAGGCAGCCAATCAATGATTCTCGCTCATCATTAATATTTCTCTCTCTCTTTCCCTCTTCCCTCCTCTCTGAAATCAATTAAAAATTAAAAATAAAAGGAAAGTTTAGGGCAAATGAAAAACACATACAATCAGAGACACAATCCCACTATATTGCTCATATTACAGAATCCCCGTTAATGTTGGGTTACTTCCAGATTTAGGTTGTTTTTCTAGTGCCTTAGTGCCACCTAATGTCATTTCTTGGTACAGCAAACAAGAGTTTCAAAATATGTCAGGTTTTTAAAAATCATTTTAAAGACAATATCACTTGTCAAATTGGTAGGAAAGGAATAGAAATTATAGGTGTATTGGCAACACTGAAATACTAATTAATTAATCCATTTAAGGCCTATTACAATCATGACAGAGGAAACAATAAAACATAATAAATGAACAAGCAGAACAGGAAAAAAAATTTGGGGTGGTAAGGGCCTGGTACAGGGAGTAGTCTCAATGGGGGAAAAGGGGGGACATATTAATACTTTCAACAATAAAGAATTATTTTTAAAAAGAAGAAGAAAAAACTCACAAGGACAGAATATTTTGACAGTTGACAGATGGAAGGGGAGTTGGAGGGATGGGTGAAAAGGTGAAGGGATTAAGATGTACAAATTGGTAGTTACAGAATAGTCGCAGAGTTCAAAATTACAGTGTAGGAAATATAGTCAATAATATTGTAACTATGCATGGTGTCAGATGGGTACTAGATTTATTGGGATGAACACCTAGCAAATTACATAATATCCAATCCCTGGGTTGTACACCTGAAACAAATATTATTCTGTATATCAACTGTAATAAATATATATATTTAAATATATATATATTTAAAGTAAAAAAGAAAGCATTGAAGTACCTGAATGAACATTATGTTGATTTTATAATCTTCATTTTTAAATATTGAGGTAAAACTTTTAAAAATAAATTATTTTAAACATTATTGTAAGAAGGGTAGTTTAGCCTAAATACAGCAATCAGTTCATAATTTTTAAATGTGTTTGATGATAAGAACCTTAAGGCACATTTGTATAAAATAGTAGTTTTCTATGTTCCCATTGCAGACCTAATGAATTAGAATCTTTAGGTAAGGAGTCTGAAAATTTCACTTAAAATATATATACTCATGTATTCATGTTCAATTATGAAACACGACTCTAATTCAACTTAAAAACTCAATGTAGGACATATTAAAAATTACATAAAAATCCCTACTAATCTAAGCTTTTTTTTTAATTTGTAAAGAGGATGAAATGGTTGTATTTAAGTAATTATGGGCAGTAAGCATGCAGTCATGTGTGTGAAACACCTAGCACAGTGTCTAGCAAAAAATAAGAGCTTCTATGTCAGTTGTGATTATTGCTTATAATTATCACCATGATTTCATTCTTGCAATTTATATAGTTGTTTAAGAAATAATTCACAATAGACAATTTTCTACAACTCTTAAAACTTAAGAGAAATTAAACTGTGAAATTAAAAAAAAAGTTGTACTTATGTCATATTTGTCTTTATAAATCTTGAAATAACCACTTTTTTAAAAAAACCTCAAAGAGTTATACCACCACCTTGTGGCAAAATGACCATATAGCAAAGGCAACAATTTACCAGCCCGTTCCTTAGTTATGATGGAAAAAAGAAATCGTTCTACAAATGAGGAAACAAATGCAATTCTACAAATATTGGCCAATAAATGTAAAGGAATGAATGAACATATATATCTCTAAAAATAGTAAAATTTGGAAACTAAATTTTAACTTGAGAATTGCAAATCTTTTGGAGGCCAGAATCTGTCAACTTGCCTTGATGCCTGGTGTGCAAGTTGCCCCTGGGCCTGCAAAGAGCCAAGTGAATAGCTGCAATTTGAACTTTGAAAAGTCAGTGCTTTGGGGTATTAAGTGTACAGGTTAGAGGCAACTCCCCCAACATTTTCGACAATTCAGCCTAGGTAGGATATTAGACAAGTGTGTAAGTTTGATGCTTACCATAGCCTATCTGTGGATACATACATCACACAGAGAATGCACATTTCTAAAAATTAATATATAAGAATGTTTTTAAAATCTTCATAAACACTTAAAATGAGTTTTACATAGAACCCATCTTTTTTATCTTTATTGTTCAGTTTATTAATTACATTGTTTCCCCTTTTTTATCCCCCTATATCTCCCCTCCACCCTGTGCCTATCCCACCCTCCACCCTCACCTCCCCTCCCCACTGTCCTCTCCCATTGCTGCAAGATTCTTGTCCAGTCTCTTGCTGTACTTCCCACAATTCTTTTCTCCCCAAGAATTGTCAGTCCATTCCCTCTCTATGTCCATATTTCTGTTCTATTCACCAGTTTATCCTGTTCATCAGCCTGTCAATTCACTTGATTTTTATGTTCATTTGTTGATAGATGTGTATTTGTTGTTCATAATTTATATTTTTACCTTTTTCTTCTTCCTCTTCTTAAAGAATATCTTTCAGCATTTCATATAATATTGGTTTGGTGGTGATGAACTCCTTTAGCTTTTTCTTATTTGCGAAGCACTTTATCTTATCTTCAATTCTGAATGATAGCTTTGCTGGATAGAGTAATCTTGGTTGTAGATTCTTGCTATTCATTATTTTGAATATTTCTTGCCACTCGCGTCTGGCCTGCATCGTTTCTGTTGAGAAATCCGCTGACAATCGTATGGGTGCTCCCCTGTAGGTAACCAACTGTTTTTCTCTTGCTGCTTTTAATTTTCTCTCTTTATCTTTTGCTCTTGGCATTTTAATTATGATGTGTCTTGGTGTGGTCTTCTTTAGATTTCTATATTTTGATGTTCTGTGTACTTTTTGGGCTTGTAAGTCAGTTTCTTTCACCAGGTGGGGGAAGTTTTCAATCACTATTTCCTCAAGTAGGAAATTTTCATTAACCTGCTCTCTCTCTTTTTCTGGCACCCCAATAATTCGGATGTTGGCATGCTTGAGGATGTCGCAGAGGCCCCTTACACTATCTTCAATTATCTGAATTCTTTTTGTGTCTTGCTTTTCCAGCCGAGTGGATTTTGCTTCTTTGTATTTCAAATCTTTGACTTGGTTCTTGTGGCCCTCTGGACTGCTTTTAGGACTTTGTGTAATATTTTTTATTTCAGTCTGTGTATGCTTGATTTCTGGTTGGTCCTTTTTCATATCTGTGAGGGTCTCGTTCATACCCTCAGAGGTCTTGTTCATTTCCTTGAGGGTCTCATTCATTTCCTTATAAGTCTCATTCATTTACTGGTTGGTCTTGTTTATTTCCTTGTAGTTCTCATTAAGTTGATTGGCCTTTTCTAGGAGCCTCTTGAAAAGCCTTATAACCGTGGTTTTGAACTCTATGTCTAGTCGTCTTTTCTCCTCCATTTCTTTCACACCTGATTTCTTTCCATATCTCTGCATGGTGGCTGCTTTATGTGGTAGATGTCCTCTAAGGGTCAGTGGCACAGCCTCCCCAGTTACTTGAGGTGGGTACTCTTACTGCAATCCTTTATGGGTTGTACAGTATTTTTGAATTTAAACCCAGCTTGCTGTTGTTAGCCCTCGGAGGGTTTGACCTCCAGGCCAATTGGCTGTGAAGGGAGACTGTGTTCAGGTTGGATGGGCAGAGTCTCTGAGCTGCGCAGGCAGCCTCAGTGTCAGCTACGTCCTGTCCTATGCGGCGTTCGTGCACGTGGTTCTCTGTTGGGTGGCGATGGCTGCAGGCACCTCCAAGAGAAAGCCGCTAGTCTCTTCCCCTTGCCAGACAACTCTGCCTCTCCCCAAATGAGTCTGCACACCCAAAGTCTAGCCCAGGGTTGTAAAATAGGTGGTTTCTGGGACCAGGAGACCAGATTCCAGGGAGCAAGTCACGCGTTTCTGCGACACTTGCACGCAAACTTCTTTTCCCAGCTACCGAGTTTTTCTGCAGACCAGGAGACCTCTGCCCCGCCTGGCTTCCAGGGTGCATCCCCCGGACCTCGGGCCTCGCCTGGCATTGGGGAATCTGTGTAGTGGGACGTCTCCGCCCTCCCGGTTGGCAAAATCCAGCCTGGGTTGCTGCTCCCGCCCTATAGCCGTGCGCATGACCAGGATGGCTCCTAACCTGTTTCCGTCTTCAAGGCTGCGCTCCTGCCACTCTTCTGAGTCTCAGTGTCCCACTTTTACTTTTATTTGTGGAGTTTTCACTCAGCCAGCTTTCTGGTGATTCTGGGTGATGTTTGTTTTGTTGTTATGTTGTAGTTTTTGAATCATTGCGCGGGGCAGAACAATAGGTGTTTACCTATGCTGCCATCTTGGTTCTCCTCTAGAACCCATCTTAATACTTCCACTGCCCTCCCTTCAATTTTCAAAATGATGGGATAGTTTATTTAGTTATGGCAGCACAACCTTCATTAAAATTTACATGTCAGTTTCAACGTTCAAAATTAATATATAAAAATCAAACATATACTTAATCTACCAATAACATGAAACACATTGATATTTTTATTTGTCAACTTTTATCAGCTCAAATGTAGATTGTACTGCTATTGATGTCTTTCTGACCACATAAAATTAATTTTAAAAAGCCAGGTGATATTTAATAATTAAGTAAATGCTTCTCAGCATCTTCTATATTTTTTTAAATGAAGCTTCTCTGAACACTCCTTGACATTTCCTATTTAATTCTCACCCATTGGTATCCAATTATCACTCTATTAACGTGTACACTCATAACGGCTTCCTTAATTTACCATTAGTAGGGGATTATGCATGAATGTGGAGATGTGAAGAGGAACATTTCCTAATTTACAGTTCTCTGAATTTAGAGAACTACAATAGTCCATAAACCAATATAATTTGAAAAAAAAATCGTTTTTTTTTTTAAAAAACATACCTTTAAAAATTGAACATAAAAAGATTATTTTTAACCAAAAAAAATGAAAGACTCCGGGCTTCTGTACTTGATAATGAGATAATACAAGGTTCATCAAAGTTTTTTTTATTACTCAATGATTATTAAAAAACTGTCTAGTTATAATGCTTCATGTCATACACATATACTCATCATGTTGTACTTTGGAAATTATGACTTTTAATGAGCTCTTTGGACAGGGACAAGAAAAAGAAAACATACAATGGCAACAATTCTAATGCAAAATAGCAACTGCTAACCTTCAGAGGTTACTCTAATTACTTCCTTGCTACTAACTCTCTCCCTGACAATATTTAACACAATGTGACTGTATCCAGATTTGTATCTGATTCTAAAAATGCAAAAATGTTTAATATGAGTTTATTCACTTTGACTTGGTGAGGTTTGTACTTTCCTATGTTTTTCTTCTCTCCACCCACCACCAAACTTGCTGCTGTATTAGAAAAAGTGAATTTCAAGAACACAGTAAGGGATTTTTGTGTGAGTGCCTCCCCACATATCACTATCACTTTTAAAAAAACAAATCTCTGTTATTTGCAACTTCCCAATTAGGTGTCCTGAACACCCCAATTCCAACATGCAGAAGAAGGATGTTTCCTACCACCAGGAAAGGCTCTGGACACTGTATATTTCAGATACAAATAGAAAGTGCAAGTTGTCCCTTGTGCTTCTGACCCATCAGCTGTAGATCAGAGGTTCCAACCACTTCTTCATTGGGTCCATTAATTTGCAAGAAGAGCTCACAGAACTCAGAATACCAGTCTATCCACAACATAGCTAGTTTATTATAAAAGAAAATGCCATAGGAACAGCCAAATGAAAGAAATGCATAAGGCTAAGTATGAGGAAAGATTGGGATGCACCCATGCTCACGCCAGATATGCCAATTTCTCCAAATCTTCTCCTGTTCACCAACCTGGAAACTGTCTGGACACATTGTCCCTTTGGGTTTTTATGGAGACTTCAATACGTAGGCATGGCTGATGAATCACTGGCCTTTGTGTGTGTTTTCAGTTACAGTTGGCTTTCAATATTATATGGTTTCAGGTATACACCATAATGGCTAGACATTTATATAACTTATGAAATCATCCTTTAATAAATCTAGTACTCACCTAGCACCATACATATTACAAAATTGTTGACTATATTTGCTATGCTGTACTTCACATCCTTGTGACTATTTTGCAATTGCCAACTTGTACCTCTGTTTTTTGTAACTATAAATTTGTTTTGTTTATTTTGCTTTTTAGACTCCACATATAAGTGAAATCATATAGTATTTGTCTTCTTCTGTCTGACCTATTTCACTTAGCCTAATACCCTTTAGATCCATCCATGTTGTCCCAAATGGTAATATTTCAATCTTTTTAATGGCCAAGTAATATAACAGTCTTTGAATTTTACTATTTTTAGGTATACTGCATATGAAAAAGTTACAATCTTACTATTTTATTGCAGACACAGACTTTGGAATATGACTAGACAGGTGTAAATACTAGCTCTGCCATTCATTAGCTATGTAACTGATCAGATTATGCTGTCTTTCTGAGTTTAGATTTTCTCATCTTAAAATGGAAATTCTGATAGATACACTGTGAGCGTGTTGTAAAGATTGCAACCTTTGTATAATACTAGAGGCTCAGTGCACAAAATTCATGCATGAGGAAAGGGGTGTCCCTCAGCCCAACCTGCACCCTCTCCAATCTGGGATCTCTCAGGGGATGTCTGACTGTCAGGCCTAAATTGGCAGTCAGACATCCCTCTCACAATCTGGGACTGCTGGCTCCTAACCACTCGCCTGCCTGCCTGCCTGATTTCTCCTAACTGCTTCTGCCTGCCTGCCTGCCTGATTGCCCCCAACTGCCCTCCCCTGCCAGCCCAATCACCTCCAACTGCCCTCTCCTACCAAAGTGGGGGTGGCCATCTTGTGACAATGTGGGAGCAGCCATCTTGTGATAACACAAGGGTGTGAGGGTCAATTTGCATATCACCTCTTTATTATATAGGATAATAGATACTGAACAAACTATTATTATTGCTATTACTTTAGAATACTTGGGAAAGGAAAGTAAATGCATCTTATTACATCCAAATTATCTAGCATGTGATGCCTCCTTAATTATTTTTTCTACTGTCCCTCTTGGAAACAATTTATTTGGTATCAGGAAAAACTATCTTTTTAAAAAAATATATCAAAGCCTATATTTTTAGTTTTTTTAACTTATTGGGGTGTCATTGGTTAATAAAATTACATGTATCAGGTGCACAACCTATAATACATCATCTGTATATTGTATTTGTGTGTGCTTCATCCCATGTAAAGTCTCCTTCCATCACCGTATCCCCTCTTTAGCCTCTTCTACTTCCCCCAAACTCCATTTCCATCTGGTAATCACCTTACTGCTGTTTGTATTTAAAATCTTAAATTTACAGTTATCTTATTTGTTTCTTTGGACATAACATACAACGGAATAGCTTTGGGGTGTCCTTAACAAACTGCAAACACCTTATTTTCTGTTTCCCACTGGAATGGCTTTGTGAATCCTTTTAGGACAGCCTGAGTAGGTATTGGTGGTGTTACAATGTATAAAGTATTAATTTTGGTTCATAATAAATGCAATTTTCTTTAAACAATGGACTTCCCCACCACCACAACTACACTCTTTCCATAAAGAAAACTTTTAAAAATATTTTTTATTGTTTAAAGTATTACAAATAATAATACATATGTTTCCTTTCTTCCCCCCATTGACCTCCTCCTGGCCTCCCCTATCCCCAGCACATGCCCTCACCTGCGCACCCCCTCCAGTGTCTTGTATCCATTGGTTATGCTTACATGCATGCATACAAGTCCTTCGGTTGATCTCTTACAGTCCCCTCCCCCCACTTTCCCCTGCCTTCCCACTGTAGTTTGACAGTCTGTTCAATGCTTCTTTGCCTCTGTATCTATTTTCCCTCATTTATTTTCTTTAAAAAATTTTGCATCTGCATACTAGAGATAAACATATAAGAACAAAAAAATGTTTGAGTCTCAGTTTCAGTGTCCAACAGTTCTGAGTCCCAATTTCAATGTCAAATAGTTACTTATGTGTACATGTCAGCAATGATATCTGGATGGTGGACATATGGTGACAATACAGGTCCCACACATTCTGGTTTGGTACGGGACAACCTGCAGTGACACACAACTGCTGACTGCTAGCATGGCAAGGTGTCGTAAGCATCTTCCGTCTCTGGAGTGTCTTCGTGGTTGAAACAGACCTGTCAGTTCCTCTCTGTTGCAGGAATCCATATGGTCCTGGAGTTGTTTTCTGAAAATACATAAACATATTCTTGATCAAAATTTAATTAAGGAATCCTTTCTGTAAATTAGACTTGCGATTCATTTTATTTTTGCCCAAATGATTTTCCTTTGGCTTATTTTGACACCATGTGTTCCATAAAGAATACTTTTGTAGAAGACAAAGTTCTCCACAAAATGTTGGGATGTAGAAGTAGGGGAGGGTTCATTTGTATGGGATACATACATCTTCTACTAGTTTATATAGCTGAAGAGAAATCTAAAACACTTTAAATAGAGACTTTGCTATTATGGAAATGATGAAATGATAAAACCAGAAAGCTGAGGACCCAAAGCTGTCAGAAAAACCTGACTAAGCTACAATAGTCATTTAAGAAACTAATCTTTAAAAAGATTTGGAAAAGCTGTCCCTGAGGCACTGCTGAGCACACGTTTGGTGCACCTTCTCCATTAGTGAGATCATCATTGATTAAAAAGTTCTCCTTAGTGCATTCGGTATAATCTTGCAGAATTGACTCTACAGCCTTAAAGCAAACTCGTGGGGCTCTAGCAGAGGGCATGAGTCACGATTGCAGCAGCATTCACCTATGGGGAGAGAGAGAGGAAAGAGAGAAAAAGCAGGGAGGGGGAGAGAGAACTTTTTTGGAAATTGCATTTAAAAAAATATCTGAATATGTCTCTTTCTTTGTGAATATGAGTTGCTGTATTGAACCCAGAATCATCTGGGATGGGGGAACAAATCCACATGTTTTATAGCCAGTTAACAGCTATCTTAGGGAGGAAAAGTGACAGTAGTGAGAATGTACCCATAACTCAAGAGAGTTCCTAAGGAATTACAAAGAGCATAAAAAAACCCTAAACAAATAAACAAACCACTCCCACTGAATAATAATTAACTTTACTTCTTTGTCCAGTGCCATATTATATATGTTGTACTTAAAAAGATTATTTCTGGTATCAAAATATTCAGAAAAAATGAAGAAGCTGATGGAAGAGGAAAGGAACCAATCTCCGTCAGCATGATTGCTCAGACCCCTCAAGATCTCCTGACCTCAGAACAGCTTCCATACTCAGATTCCCCTTGGTAGGGTCAGACCACTCCATGTCCAAGTCAGGCTACATTCAATGACTGGCAGAAAAAAATTCTCATAAGCTCTCTTACCTTTCAACTCAAGATCCCAATATTTGGCCATGATGTTTCTGAGCACTTTGGGTTTGAGATTTTAGCTTTAACTTGTATTTGGTCTTCAGTCCTGCATCTGTCCTATTGTACATAGGAAACATCAGTTCAGGCAAAGAGGTACTTTGATAGTGACTTTTGATAATGCAGTAGAATGCACCATAGTGATGAAGATGGAGTATAAGAGATAACATAGAAAATAAACATCAGTGGAAAGAGCAATAGGTTAGGTATGTTTCAACTAAGGCCCTAGACACCAAAGAAAAAATATTTCTGCCTCTATTATGATTTGAATGCATCTAGGTTCTGGGGTGTCTTTTCTTCCTTAGGAGCAGACACACTTGAATGGTCCATTTTATGAGCGTGCTAAATTGCAGAGGCAGCAGCTCAGCATTCCCTTGAATACAAAGGAGGCGTTTCAGTCTTCATTAAAACTTTACACCACCAGTACATCCTGGCCAATGTGGTCCCAGTTTGTTGAGTGTCATCCCAGGCACCAAAGGATCACTGGTATCTTGGTCAGGGCACATATCTGGGATCTGGGTTCAATCCCCATCATCAGTGTTTCTCTCTCCCTCTCCCTTCTCCTCTCTCTAAACTCAATAAAAGCACACACACACACACACACACACACACACACACACATATATATATATATTCTATCTAATAAGAGAATAATATACAAATTGACTAACTCTGCTACACTTACAAGCCATGCCCACCAGTCAATCAGGACTGAGTATATAAATTAACCCAACCAATATGGTTGAGGCCACGAAGAGAGCTGGAGGCTTGGGTTTCCCTGGCAATGGAGGAAACCAAGCTTTCTGCCTGCCCTGGCCACCTGCCTTGCCCTCTGCCTAAGGCTACAAAGTTTCAATTATAGAAGATAAATAAATCCCAGATACCAGGCCCTCCACTTAGGTCACCAGGGGACATGGCTGGCCTGCAAACCACCAGAGACCCCTCGCCCAAGCTGCCACCTGCCCCAAGGGAACCCCCACCCTGATCCAGGACACCCTTCATGGCAAGCCAGCTGGTCCCCACCCATGCACCAGGCCTCTATCCTATCTAATAAAAGAATAATAATATACAAATTGACCATCACTCCAACACAAGATGCTTGTCCCCATGGGATCAAAGATGATTGATCCCATGTGGACACAAGATGGTCACCACAAGATGGCCAGTAGGGGAGAGCAGTTGTGGGAAGTTAGAGGTTACTAGGCCAGCAAGGGAGGGCAGTTAGGGATGACCAGGCTGGCAGAGGAGGGAATTTGGGAGTGACCAGGCCTGTAGGGAAGGGCAGTTGCGGGGGGACCGAGGGCTGCAGCCAAAGGCAGTTAGGGTTGACCAGGCCTTTAAGGGAGGGCAGTTAGGGGCAAACTGGCTGGCAGCGAAGCAGGTAGACATCAATCAGGCTGTCAGGAGAATGATTAGGGGGTGATCAGGTGGACAGGCAGAAGTGGTTAGGGGCAATCAGGACAGCAGGCAGGTGAGCAGTTGGGAGCCAGCAGTCCTGGATTGTGAGAGGGATGTCCGACTGTAAGTTTAGGCCCCATCCTGGATCAGGCCTAAATGGGCAGTCAGACATCCCTTGAGGGGTCCCAGATTGGAGAGGGTGCAGGCTGGGCTGAGGGACAAACCCCCCATGTACGAATTTTGTACACCGGGCCTCTAGTATATATATCCTATCTAATAAAAGAATAATATGCAAATTGACTATACCTTCACCACACCCAATAAGCCATGCCCAGAAAGCCACGTCCACCATCCAATCAGGAGTGATATGCAAATTAATACTCAACCAAGATGGCTGCTAACCATGGCTGGGTTCCCAAGGCCAGAAAAAGCCTCACCAAGAGGATTTTGTGACCTTGGGCAGGCAGGCCAGGGCTGGGGCAGAGCCAGCCAGCAATCAGCTGGATCACAGGGCAATTGCTGGCTAGGGTCTCCTGCCTGAGGTCCCCTGCACAAAGCTGAAAACCTCAGCCAGAGGCTTTCTGCCTTGGGCACGCCTGAGGTGAGCCATCATTAGGACATCCCCTGAGGGCTCCCAGTATGTGAGAGGGGGCAGGTTGGGATGAGAGACCACCTACCCCCAGTGCACAAATTTTGTGCACCAGGCCCCTAACATATATATATATATATATATATATATATATATATATATATCCTATCTAATAAAAGAGTAATATGCAAATTGACTATACCTCTGATCTGGCCATGCCCACAGCCATTTTCATCAGCCAATCAGGACCAAATTATGCAAATAAACCTCAACCAAGATGCTGTGGCCACTGAGAGCAGGAGGGAGGCTTGGATTTCCCCACCAATGAAGAAAGCCAAGCTTTCCTCCTGCTGTTACCAGCCTAGGCCTCCATTCAATGTTACAAAGTTTCAATTATAGAAGATACATAATCCCAACAGGAATGGCAGCGGCCACAGAGCTGGAAAAAGCAGAGGCTAGGGTTGCCCAGGAGATGGGGAAGCCAAGCTTCTGCAGCTCTGGCCAGCCTAGGCCTCCACTCTAGGCTACTAAGTTTCAATTATAGAATTTAAACAGAAATGGCTGTCTCCACGGAGCAAGCAGAGGCTTGGCTACAATCCAGGCTACAAAGTTTTAATTGTAGAACATAAATTAATTCTAGTCTCAGGGCCTCTGCTTGGGTCACTGGAGGACATGGCTGGCCTGCAAACCTCCACAGGTCCCTCGCTCAGGCCGCTCCATGCCCCCAGGGAACCCCCACCCTGATCCAAAACACCCTTCAGGGCAAACCAGCTGGCCTCCACCTATGCACCATGGTTCCATCCTATCTAATAAAAGAGTAATACACAGATTGACCATCACTCCAACACACAAGAGGGCTGCCCCCATGTGGTCAAAGATCCTGCCCCCATGTGGACACAAGATGGCCACCACAAGATGGCCAGCAGAGGAGGGCCATTGGGAGGTTCCAGGCCTGCAAGGAAGAGCAGTTGGGGACTATCAAGCATGCAGGGAAAGGCAATTAGGGGTGACCAGGCTGGCAGAGGAGGGAAGTTGGGGCCAAACAGGCTGGCAGGGGAGCAGTTAGACATCAATCAGGCTGGCAGGGGAGTGGTTAGTGGATGATCAGGCTGGCAGGCAGAAGTGGTTAGGGGCAATCAGGAAGGCAGACAGGTGAGCAGTTTGGAGCCAGCAGTCCTGGATTGTGAGAAGGATGTCCTACTGCCCGTTTCGGCCCAATCCTATCGGGATTGGGCCTAAACGGGCAGTTGGACATCCCTTGAGGGGTCCCAAGGATGTCCCAGATTGGAGAGGGTGCAGGCTGCACTGAGGGACACCCCCCCACCTCCTGTGCACGAATTTTGTGCACTGGGCCTTTAACACACACACACACACACACATACACACACACACACACACACACCTACATACACATACATACACAGACACATATATATAAAGGTCTAAGTGACCTTTCAACTGGTAGCAATGACATGCAGTGACCACCAGAGGGCAGATGCTCAACATACAGGCATGGGAACATGGAACAGACTGATGAAGCTCAGAGGGAAGGGGGAAGGGCAGGAAGAGATTAACCACAGATCTTATATGTATACTAGAGGCCTGGTGAGGTCCCTCAGCCTGGCCTGTGGGGATCAGGCCAAAACTGGTAATCCAACATCCCCCGAGGGGTCCCAGATCACAAGAGGGTGCAGGCCAGTCCAAGGGATTCCACCAGTACATGAATCCATGCACCAGGTCTCTAGTATCTATATACATACCTACACACACACACACACACACACACACACACACACACACATGTATGTACATATACATATATACACACACATATATACATATACATATATATATATATATATATATATATATATACATGTACTAGGGACCTGGTGCATAAAATTTGTGCACTGGGGGTAGGTGATCCCTCAGCCCAACCTGCCCCCTCACACATACTGGGATCCCTCAGGGGATGTCCTACTAACCACTCATCCCAGCCTTCCCAAGGCCTAAAGCCTTGGACCTTGGGCCTTGGGCACCCAGCCATTGCCCTGCAATGGGTCTGATGGTTGGCTTCATCCCAGCCACATATCCCCGCCTGGCCCAGGCCTTTGCCCCAACCAGCTCGAGCCATGATAGCACGAACCTCAGCCCTGCACTCCCAACCCAGGCTTTCTCTCTGGCCATCATGCGCTGGCCGCCTCGACCCCGCACCCCCATACCCCTGGCTGCCTCAGCCCTGCCCCCCAGGGCCCTGGCCACCTTGGCCCTGGCCCCTGTGGCCTGGGCCACCTTGGCCCACCTCCCTGCTCCCAGCTCCTGATTGGCTGGTGTGCGTGGCTTGTGGGTGTAGCAAAGTTATGGTCAATTTGCATATTACTCTTTTATTAGATAGGATACATATAAATATATATACATACACACACATACACTAGAGGCCTGGTGCATGAAAATTGATGCACTGGAGCGGGGACGTCCCTAAGCCCAGCCTGCCCCCTCTCACAGTCTGGGAACCCTCAGGGGTTAGATGCAACCCAGTTATCAGGGGAAGGTGAGACCCATCATATCTCTGCTGCTGCCATTGCCAGCAGCAAAAGCCTCCAGTGGCCCTGGTTACCTGAGCCATACCTATTCCTCGGGCTGGACTTGGGCACCACCGCATGAGACCTTTTGCCCCTGCGCCAACTCTGCTGCCGCCTTCGCCACCAGATGAGACATTTTGCTCCCGCACCAACTCTGCTATAACCGTTGCCACCACATGAGACCTTTAGCCCCCATGCCCACTCCGCTGCCTCCGCCACTGCATGAGACCTGATGCTCCCCTGCAGCTGCTGCTGTCACAGCTGCCACCACAGGGGACTTGATGCTCCTGTGCCCCTGCCACCACAGCCACCCCAGACCTGGGGGAGCCACTTGTGCTACTCAGGGAAGATGGAGAGAGAGCAGGAACTGCTGACCTACCACCTGCACTTTGGAGGGTCGTCTTGTCTTCAAGTGTTAATTTGGGAATGTTATATTTATTTCATGTGGGTTTTTTTCCCATTTTTTACACGTTTTTTCAATTTCTACGTTTTTTAAAATTTCTACACATTTTTTAATTTCTACATTTTTTAAATTTATACACATTTTCAATTTCTACGTTTTTTAAATTTCTACACATTTTTCAATTTATAGACATTTTTAAAAGTTGTTTTTCAAATTCTACACATTTAATTTGTTCCTTATGTAATGCATTTTATCTGTTGTTCTATAGTTATGTATTTCTTTAATTTATAATAAAACTTTGTTCTCTTGTCTTTCATATACCTCTTCATTTATCTCTCAAAACTGTGTCCATTATGTTTCAGAAAACATATAATGGACACAGTTATATGTGAGATAAATGTTATATATGAATTTTGGCTTTGCCATTTCTTCCTGCTATTATCCTATTTTCATTAGCTTCTCTGTACATTTCCCACTGTCCATCCTTGAGCTTCGCTGTACATCTCATAGTGCCCATCCTCTTTTGCTTTATCCCACATTTCCATATACAATATCCTTGTTACCCCAGATTTGTTTCCCTTTGGCACTCTATGTCAAGCATTGTGGGGATGATGCTCGCCAGGTAAGTATGGGCAGCCCAAGATTGACTGCCATAGCATTCTGACAGAGATGGAGCAGAATGGTCCCTGCGTCCCCACTTCAACAATTCCCAATCCATACCTCCTGCAGGCAGGAAGAGGGATTCAGAGGCCAGAGAGCAGAGTGGGAGCCCCAGTGGACAACTCCTTCCAACCGGAAATCAAATCCCGGATACCTGGTCACCTGTGACAAGCTGTGGATAGGAAGGGAAAGAATGGACCCAAGTGGAATGTTCTCTTTTTGTTTAGAAAGGAGCAGACACCCCACTTTTAGCAGCATCCAGAGAGCTTGCACTGGCTCCAGGCTAACTCTTCCTGCAGGATCTACTTGCATTTCCTTTCTTTCCCATGTCAACGCCAAAGCATTTAAAGTGTCATCAACTTCCTCCTAAATCCTTTCCTTCCTGATCCTGTTCCTTTCCTGTCTGAAACCAACTTTCTTGGTTCTCTTTATATGAAAGCTTAATTCAGATTTCTACCATCTCCAGGTATCCCATCCTATGTAATCACTTCCCCAGCTCACACTCTTCTGTAGACCTACCGTTACCTGGTACTACAGCTGCTAAATGAGGCCTTTGAAGGCAGAAATTACTTTAAAGTTTGCAGCACACCCATACTCTGTCCCCCTGCAGTACCAAGGACAGTTCCTTACAGAGACTATGCAATCAAAACAGAAGCTATTTGTCATAGTGGAAGATGTATCTTTTAGTATCTCTAAACCCTGACTTGTAGGTCACAAAATATCTTGGGTATTTTTTCTACAGGTAAGGGGATGGGGTAATAGAATGACCATTTATAACAACGTTCTCTGAAAAGTCTCCATCTTTGAATATTACTTGAAATCTACTTTCATGAATCAGTAACTAAGTATTTTAAGGAAACTTTTAAAAATCCTCACCCAATGACATGCCTTTATTGGCTTTAGAGAGAGAGGGAAAGGGAGAAACAATGATGTGAGTGAAACATCGATTGGCTGCCTTCCAACCGGGAATCGAGCCCACAACAAGGGTATGTGCCCTGCCTGGGTGTCAAACCTGCAACCTTTGGTATATGAAAGGACACTCTGATCAACTGAGCCACACTGGCCGGGTTCAGGGAACTATTTTTTTTTAAAGCCAATTAGGTCAAGTGTGTTTTTTTTTTAAACTCTAAAATCTAGCTAAGTGTTTAATTAAATATTTTAAATACATTTTTAAAATAGTTGCCAACGCTGAGAGACAGAATAAAAACCAACTTCAGTGGCGCTTGAGATGGTACAGAAAGGGATAAATTTTATTTATCACTCAAAGACCTTTAAAAAGAGGAACAGCTTCATAAAACAAAAAATGTAGATAGAAAAAATATATCCCAAGTACTTCCTAGAAAGGGTTCTAGAAACTTTGAACACTATTCCTAGATACTTCTTAAAAAGAAAACAAATATTCAGTTTCAGGTCGCCTCAGGCCTTGATTCAGGTGGTCCAGATGTCCAGACACCCTAAGTCACAGTCAGGGCCAAGGTCCCCTAAGGCGCAATTATCCCGATTTACCTCAGAGGCATGCTACAGAGGAAGTGCACCCACAGAAAGGAAGTGCGCCGACAGGAACCTGTGCCTCCAGCTGAGGTGCAGGAGATGGAAAAAGACAGGCCACTTTCTCCATTTCCCCCTTTCCTCGCCTTTGCTTCACAAATAGAAACAGGGAAATGAGTCAGAGGCCCTCTTCCCAAGGTGTAAAAATCCTACAGGAACATCAACTCTCAGAAAGCAATGGTCCAGACTCTGTCAGCAAGAAGATGGGAGCAATCTCAAGGTGCTCTGGGAGCAGAGCATGCTGGTACCTTGGAGCCATTGAGGATGCAATGATCTCCTTGCTGTTTAGCTGAGGTCAAAAGGGAGGCAGCATCGCTCCCACTCCCTAAGGCAGAGATCAGAGAGACAGCAGAGGGTGGGGGAGAAAGTCAGTTAAGTGAAGAGAGCTCCAGTGTGGCCCCATCTCCTAGGAAACCTTCCCTTCTAAACAAACTCAGAGCCTGGTACTTTAAAATCCAGATGGCCAAAGGAACTCTCTGTACTGGGTGAAAACTGCATATATGTTCAGACTGGTTTCCACCTTCATCTCATAGCTGACAGTGAGCCTCCTGGAACAGCAGTCTCCAACCTTTGGGACCTCACAGGCCACCAGTGGCCCGCAGCCCACCGGTTGGCGACTGCTGTTCTAGAGAAACTGCCTTCAAGGCTTCTTAGTCTTGTACCATCAAATCATGACAATCTGTTCCTCTTGGCAGCTGTGGTGTGAACAGGAGCATGCACCCGAATGCTCACCCTGCACTCAGCTGTCTGCACTCAAGGCCGGCAGCACAGAGGAGAGAAGGCAAAGGAAAATGAGGAGCAACGGAGGATAGCTGAGTCCCTTGGCTCAGTGGAGAACATGGTCTTCCATTAACAAAATAGGAGAAAAGCCGAGGTTGCGGGGGAGGGTTGGGACACAGAGCAAGTCCAGAGGTTGTCAGAACCCCTTCCCTTCCAGGACAGAGACCAGAGACCCAGAGATGGGACAGGGAGGAAGAGAAGCAACCACCCTCATGCTGCCTCTCCCTGCTCAGGCGCCCACAGCACCAGGACTGGCATCTGTGACCAGGACAAGGATTACAGCAGGGGTTCGGGAGCTGCGGTTTACCGCTCTATTGACTAATGAGTTTGCCAACCACTGCCTTAGGGAAAAACACTTAAAAAAAACATTTTAATAATGTACTAATGTCTTTTACCTAAAGGCAAAACTTCAGGGAAACTTATTAGTCAATAGAGCGGCAAACTGCGGCTCGCAGTTTGCCACAGTACCTCATTGACCGAGGGTACTATTTTGGAGCAAGCTGAAGTTCCCTATGGCAGTTACAGTCCCAGCTCCAATTCTGGTGAAGGGCATATACCTTGGTTGCGGGCACGTTCCCAGTAGGAGGTGTGCAGGAGGCAGCTGATCGATATTTCTCTCCCATCGGTGTTTCTAACTTTCTATCCCTCTCCCTTCCTCTCTGTAAAAAAAATCAATAAAATATATATTTTTAAAGAAGAATGTGTATGCTGCATTATGGCAGCATTGACTGTATTTTAAGATCTGCTGTTGTGAGTAGGAATAAAAAGTTGCTAAGAACTTCAGACATCAATACACATTGAGAGAATAGAATAAAACATTTTGCTAAATTATGCTTACAAGTGACTTAAAAAAGAACATTGCTGAAAAGCGTCAGAAACAAAAAGATGGGAAAAAGGCATAGGTGAGGCGAAATTAATCTTAAATGGCAGGCAGAATAGATTTAAAGTTAAAAAAATCAAATATATGCTAACAGAGGCGTAACATAATAATAAATGGAACAATTCATCAAGAAAATATAATAGCCCAACTGGTGTGGCTCAGTAGTTGAGCATCTACCTATAAACCTGGAGATCATGGTTTGATTTCTGGCCAGGGCACATGCCTATGTTACCGGGCTCCATACCCATTGTGAGGTGTGCAGGAGGCAGCCAATCAATGGCTCTCTCATCACTGATGTTTCCATTTCTCTCTCTCTCTCCCTTCCTCTCTGAAATCAATAAAAATATATTTTTAAAAGAAGATATGATTATTGCCTTCTCGTGATCTTAACATTATAGCTTGAGTAAAGGCGAAGTTCAATGAATGAGAGAAGAAATGAAGACATCCACAGTCACAATGAGAAGATTTTAAATACTACTCTAAGAACCATATATAATAACAGAAAAAAAAGGTAGGATATAAAGTTGAACAACACAATTAAAAGGCTGAATCTAGGCCCAAACTGGTTTTGGCTCAGTGGATAGAGCGTCAGCCTGCGGACTCAGGGTCCCAGGTTCGATTTCAGTCAAGGGCATGAAGCTTGGTTGCGGGCACATCCCCAATAGGGGTGCGCAGGAGGCAGCTGATCAATGTTTCTCTCTCATCACTGTTTCTACTCTCCCTCTCCCTTCCTCTCTGTAAAAAAAAACAACAACAATAAAATATATTTAAAAAATAAAAGGCTGAACCTATTAAACACATAGAAAACTTAGCAGCCAACTGATGGAGCATAGATATCCTCAAAAAACACATGCAACAGTTACAAAATACAGTGAGAGGAGGCACCCGCCCTGAGCAGGCCAACCCTTTGGCCCCAGCTTCTTCCACCCACCCCCCGCCACCCCTCCCAGGGAATCCTCTGTCCATCGCCCAGGATGAAACTCAGGAGGATGAAACGATTTTGAGAAAATGCTTAGAAAATGTCCAGCCATCAGTAAGAACAATTTGTGTATGGAAAGTAATGACTACATTGATAATAGAATGGAGAGAAATCAGCGTGGAAACTTTGTGAAACCTAAACTGCAAGAGGTTGTAACTTGGGTGAAGAATTCATGGGAGAAAATCACTGACAGTTGCATTGCAAATGCACTACGAGCAGGCTACCTTGACAAGAAGTACTCATTTAAGGACAGTGCTATTGCTAAACATGAGAGATTTGGTCCACTGATTCTGCAAGAAATGGCATCACAAGAAATTCACCAGGAAATTCAGGGTTTATTGTGATGATGTTCCAGAAGATGACATGGCTGTCATTGAATAAATCTTACTTTGTGTTCATACTGGTAAATATCAGTATCAGTAAATGTACCATAAAGGGTTGTACATGGAAATAATGTTAGTAACAAGAAATTCTTGATACCATAGGATTCAGTTTGGCTGGTTATGCTGGTTTGTGATGACAACTACTACTGTACTGTACACAAATAATAAATTTCCTTTCTTTGGGTTCAAAAACAAATGTGTACCATATTCTTCTTAATGAAAAAAATAAGACATCCCCTGAAAATAAGACCTAGCTCATCTTTAAGAGCAAATATTAATATAAGACACTGTCTTATTTTTTGGGAAACAGGGTATGTACCATCATCATGAGGGACATTTTTCATAGCAATAAGATAAAGGTTTTATACCACAGAATCATCAGCACAGACCTAGGAGGGGATGGTTACTCTGCCATTAGCAGAGGTGACCGTAGGGCCTGAGATGGGATGGCTGGAGGTGGGGCTGGGACTAAGACAGGTCGGTCTGACCACTAAGCTTAGGCTCACTCCCTTTATTCCATTCACCCTCACCAGTGTGGTTCTAGTGGTGTTAGACACTCATCTCTATACTCTCCTTCCTCCATATGTGCGTGTCCGTGTGCACACATGAGAACTGTGAGTCTCAGAGGCAGGCGGCCCTTCATCATAAAGGCTCACGCTAGACAGGGCTCATTGCAAGGTCGATGCTCTGGCTGGGCTCCTGCCCAAACCAGGAGCCAGAGATAGACACTCTCTCCCTGTGGGCAGTGGGTAACAAAGACACAGAGGGCGGCGGCTCTCACATGGTGACAGTGTTGAAGCTGCAGGCCCACAGCTTCAGGATGCGGTCCTGCCAGTACCCTCTAGGCACCCGGAAGTAGTGGATGGAGCCCCCAAAGACCAGGAACTTGTGCCCCTCCATTGTGAAGTGCGGGCTGCTCTCAGGTGTGCTGTGTGTCTGAAGTCTCACTATGCAGTCCCTCAGCTCCGAGGGGTCAGATGTGACCAATTAAACCTGCTGAGAGAGATAGGGAGAGGGGGGAATGTGGATAGAGAAAGACAGAGAGAGATGAAGAGAGAGGTGAAAAGAGAAGTGAAGAGAGAGACAGAGAGAGATTTGAAGAGAGAGGGAGATAAAGAGAGACAGAGAGAGACACTGGTAAGAGAGATGAAGGGAGAGAGAAGGGGGAGAGAGAGGAAGAGAGAGAGGGAGATGAAGAGAAAGAAAGAGAAGAGATGAAGACAGAGAGGAGATGGAGAGAGAGACAGCGATAGAGAGATGAAGAAAGAAAGGAAATGGAGAGAGAGAGAGAGAGAGAGAGAGAGAGAGAGAGAGAGAGAGAGGAGATGAAGAGAGATCAAGATGAAGAGAGAGGTAAAGAGAGAATGAAGAGAGAGAGATGAATAGAGAGCAGAGACAGCTAGAGCCCAGCAGAAGTCATTGTTGCTAGCAGGAGACACCAGCTCTGTCCAGTCTTCTGACACTCTTTTCCCCAGAAAAGAAGACCTCTATATCCCCCCTTCTTATTCCCCCTCTCCCCAGACATACCTGCCCTGCTTTGACTATGGCCCAGTTTCTCCGACAGGAAGGTTCTTTTTCTCTTTATATTTTGCCCAAGGAGCAAAGCCTGATGAGATCAATGGCAGGAAAACGATGCTCATGATTCTTTTCCAGGAGAGACGAGGGCTGGAAAGAGGAGAAACAACACTGAGACGCCGGCACTGTCCTCATCCGAATCCAAGGCCCAGAACTCCCCTCCAGGCAGGCCAGGGCCCTCCAGGCAGGTGAGTGGCCAGGGTACCAGGAGGCTGGGCACAAGCAGGGCTCCTGGTCAGCCCATAACCCTCCCCCTGGCCCCTCCCTTCCTCTACAATCCCTTCCAGTTGGGAAGAGACCTTCAATCCTAGGAGCCTCTCAGGAGCCAGACAGGGCAGGGCACTTGGCAGGGTCCTAGGGAGGCAGGGAGGCTGGGAGTGACCAGTGGAAGCCCATCGGCCACTAGGCTCAGGAAGGACAGGGTGTCCTGCTGCTGGGGCAGGGAACAGACACTCCGAGGCACTGGCATCACTAAGGTGCCGGTGGAAGAAAATTGGAGGGGAAGAACTTGTAAGGGGGGCTGATACCCCTCAGGCAAATTTAGGGTCCAGGAGGGCAGCCAGACCAAAGGGCCCCAAGCCGCAGGTAGGGCACTATGAGTTACCTGAGGGGCCTTGGGGAGCTCTTAGCCAGAGGCCAGGGCACTGAGGTCCTGCTCTGCTCTAGCTGCCTCACCAAACGGGACTGGGTTCAGGGAGTCCAGGAAGTCTGGGTGTTGCTAGACAGGGAAGACTGAGCAACAGGTCTGGGCTCAGGGCAGCGAGGATAGCCTTCTGTGCCCACAGGGTGTGGGACCACCTGCACACAGGGAAGTGAGTCGGGAGGGTCCCTCCTTAAACTGGGTGTCACCAACCAACCCACTGAGACAGAAAGCAGACCTGAGTGGGAGGGAAGGAGGACAACTTGGACCATACGGTGTTCCAGAGAGCAGGGGGGTTGCAATCCACCCTAATGGCAACTTGATAGCGAAGGCCTGATTTTGCTTTGACATAAATAAAAAAGGTGAAATGTTTTGCGTGCCACCAAGTGCATAGGTCAACATCATTCATTCGTTCCAATGAAATGTTCTTTTGCCTTCTGTAATTGGAAGTAGCAAGCCTCAAGGCGATTGATTCATTTAACTAAAGCTGTTACACCAAAAATGTGGTAGGAGATGCTTATGAAAAAAAAAAAAAAGTACAGGTAAGTAAACATCAGTTGTTCTGTTAGGATAATGTTCAAAAAAAAAGTATCCCTAGCTGAAACCGGTTTGGCTCAGTGCATAGAGTGTCAGACTGTGGACTGAAAGGTCCCGGGTTTGATTCAGGTCAAGGGCATGTACCTTGGTTGCGGGCACATCCCCAGTGGGGGGTGTGCAAGAGGCAGCTAATCTATGTTTCTCTTTCATTGATGTTTCTCTCTCATTGATGTTTCTAACTCTCTATCCCTCTCCCTTCCTCTCTGTAAAAAATCAATAAAAACATTTGAAAAAAAAAAGCAACCCCAAAGTGAGGATGGAGGGGAAATTCAGCGAGGTGGGCATTATTTGCCACGGGGCCCTTTACTTACAACTTTCTCTCAGGAGGATGCCTGTGGCCTCCGGGGCAGAAGTCGAGTTCTGACTCTGGGAATTGTGTCATTGATGGACAAATAAATCAGTTTTTCAGCCCCCCAAAAGGAAAATCTGTCTGAGTAGACAGAGCCTAAGAATGACCAATGACAGTCTGGCCCTCCTGCTGAATCTTGTACAGAACAAACTCTGACCTCAGTTTTGTGGGCGAGGAAAAAAATCTAAGTCGTTTGCAATCTTGCACAGCAACCTTCAAGGTTTCAAACTTCATATAGCAGAAGGTGCGCTGAAGTCAGAAAGTATCCTTTCAGCTGGTCCAGAAACTAACATTTTGCTGTGTCTTTGGAGAGAGATAATGTAATCAGTTCAAGTCAGTTGTTCAAAACAGATGGACCCTGTCTGCATCCCAGCATGTTCAGTTCCTTGCTACTCATGATGTGGAAATGTTAAGTGCAGCCACCAAAGGTGTCAGTCCTGTGAAACTCTGCTGAGTAGAGGAGACTTGGAGTATGTCTAGCCATAAAGAGGATGGGGGAGTGGTGGTAGGGCAGATAAAGAGAAATTCGCCAAAATTATTTAGTCTCCATGTTAAAGTCTATTCAGTTAAACTAATTTTCTTTGGCCAGGTATATCAGTACAGGAGCAAGTTAACTACAGTGCTTGCATTGCTTTAGAACAGTGGTCGGCAAGCTCATTAGTCAACAGGGCCAAATAACAACAGTACAACTATTGAAATTTCTTTTGAGAGCTAAACTTTTCAAACTTAAACTTCTTCTAATACCACTTCTTCAAAATAGACCCGCCCAGGCCGTGGTATTTTGTGGAAGAGCCACATTCAAAATGCCAAAGAGCCCCATGTGACTCGTGAGTCACAGTTTGCTGATCACGGGTTTAGAATATAAAATTTTAAGCTCCTCCAACATTGTGCTAAAACATGTCAATAAAATCATGCTGTCCACCTCTTCCTTAAAAAAGAAAACAGTACTCAGTGTCCACCAACCTATTCTCTGTAGGACAAAGAGTGTCTAGTTCACTATTGGATCCTTGTGCCTGAAAACCCAGCTGGCATATAGCGAGCCCTCAACAAGGGCCTCTCACCATGGAAGTGGTTTGGGCAGCCGCAGGAGAGAGTGGGGTGCCTCTCATACAGAAGAATGACAGCCTGAGATGGGAAACATGGGGCTCAGGCTCAGGGAATGCTCTGGAGTCTCGGGAAATCCATTTGGGCAACAAGAAACAGGGAAGACAGAGCTAGCCATTCTTTGAGATAAAAAGATTAAAAGTCATTGGTCTAGCCCTCGCTGGTTTGGCTCAGTGGATAGAGTCTTGGCCTGTGGACCAGAGGGTGGCAGATTCGATTTTAGTCAAAGGCGTGTACCTCAGATGCAGGCTTTTCCTTGGCCTGGTCAGGGTTCCTGCAAGAGGCAACCAATTGATGTGTTTCTCTCACATTGATATTTCTCTGTATCTTTCCCTCTCTCTTCCACTCTCAGGTGAGGATTAAAAAGAGGGAAAAAAGTCTTTGTGAAACTACTGCTATTGGATGAAGTGAGGGGTCTTTTGCCCCCATGGCTGCTGGAAGTGGCATCTTTAGATAGCTGGAGAAAAAGAATTGTCTGAGACTCGTGTGGGAGAATGAATGTGTCTGCTTTATTTTTCTCAACTTGAAATTCTCATGATTGACTGTATTTTGGGGGTTCTGTCATTTTTCAATCCATCTTGTCCTCAAAGACAGAGAGGAACAATGGGTGCCTCTGGCTTTAAGGATGTGAAACTCTGGCTCTGAGCCACAGAAGCTGTGCCCACCGGGGCATTATGACATCACACCGGAGGCCAAGAATGCTGTTACTAAAATGGTTCTGGGCTACATCCAGCTGGTGCCTCATCCTGATGGCCACTCTCTGTGCTGAGATTCAGCAGGAGATATTGCGAGTTGTATGTTGAATCTTGGAATGGGGAACCTGGTATCGTGGAGCGTAGGTATGTCTGGGGGCCCAAGGAATGCTGTACCTTCTAATGGCGAGGCGATATGTCTCTCCACGTCTTCTAGGCATGTTCATTCTGTTTCCTATATATCTATATATCTATATATCTATATATATATAGATATATATATATAGATATATATAGATATATATATTTGATTCTTTACAGAGAGGAAGGGAGAGGGATAGAAAGTCAGAAACATCAATGAGAGAGAAACAATCATCAGCTGCCTCTTACACACATACCCCCTGGGGATGTGACTGGAGCCAAGGTACATGCCCTTGAATAGAATCAAACCCAAGACCCTTCAGTCTGCAGGCCAATGCTCTATCCACTGAGCCAAACCGGTTTTGGCTCATTCCTTTCTTGACAGCTATCATGGAGAGTTGTAAATATCTAGTGTTCTGCGATGTTCGACACCCTCGGCTCTTAGAAAAATGCTCATTGGGAAAACATGAAATGTACATTTTTACTTTCTCAAAAATGTATTAAAATCATGAATTACAGAAGCCTTAAGTGAATCCAGAACTGTAGATATGTGTAGGTAAGCATTTCACACAGTGAAGGGAAATTGACATTGTGTTTAGCCCACCTTATCTCTCTTTTATCCGGAAATGTTTATTGTTCTCAGGATAACTAGGGCATGTTGCTTCCATTTGTGTGATAGTTTCCCATTCATGTTGTTTGAATGTGTGTCTAGGTGTCAGTTGGTAACATGGAACACACATTTCCTTTTCCACTTTCCATGTTGTCAAACATTCTTCTTTAACTGAGATATCTTTATCTTATCATTCAACTTATTCACCTCAACAAAGGTAATGATTTTGAGAATGTAGTGTTTGTTTTTACTTAATTACCAACCAATAGCCACTGTTTTAAACAAGCGATGACAGGTGGGAGAAATAGGCTCCTGAAATGATGGGGACAGATAGCTAATCAAGTAGATAGAGGGTTAAACATATACAGAGAAAAGTAGGTCACGTCCACAGTGAGAGAAATAAAACTTTACATAAATAGAAATTACCTACCGATTTACATACATTTGTAGCTTTAAGAAAAAAGGGGTCTGCCTTAAGAATATCTTAAAATAATGCTTGGATGTTTCCATTCTCACCCTTCAAGTGTTTTTTCCATGACTGGTCACCTGTCTCATTATAGAAAAATTCCCATTTGACCGGATGAAATACTATATGGTGACATTGGTTTGAGAATACAAGACTTTTCATAGATAAGACTCCTTCTCTAGAAAGTTGGTGTCCGTCTTCTTTGCACACACAGCTTGCGACCGTGTCAGGACCTGATTATGACACGAGAGCCATCCTGTGCCTGTTTGTGACCTCTGAGTGTGGGCTGGGCATTCACCAACACCATTGTTGATGCCTTTGCCGGATTCATTAAAAGTGGGGTTGCCTTAGGGTAAATAGGTTATAGAAAGAAGAATGGCCTAGGAATTTTAAGTCCTGAACTTGAGCAGATGTCTGAATCTTTTATATATATATATATATATATATATATATATATGTAAACTTATATATATATATATATATATATATATATATATAAGTTTAGAGAGGAAGGAAGGGAGAGTGAGAAACATCAATAATGAGAGAGAAACATTCATTGATCGGCTGCCTCTGGCACGCCCCATATTGGGGAGTTCGAGCCAGCAACCTGGGCATGTGCCCTTGACCAGAATAGAACCTGGAACCCTTTAGTCCGGAGGCCCATGTTCTATAATCACTGAGTCAAATCTGCTAGGGCTGAGTATTTTAAAGTTGTGAGATCTACATGCATGCTTTTCACTAATAAGGAATGTCTCTGACTTTGCACATCTAATTTGTTAATCCCCAAAGTAACAGCCTGCATGGTAATGCCCTCAGCTCCTTTCAAGTAACATCTTATTGTCAGTCTTCTGACCACAGATGCTCTCAGTTAGAGGCAAATTCAGCCATCACAGGGGCCTTTGCTTTCCAATGCTCTGAGCTCTGGTTGCCTTGGGAAACAAGAAGAGCCCTGGTCCCTAGGAGTGGTCACTAATCTTCATAAACAGCAGGAGGTGGCTGACAGTGTAAGGAGAGGAGAGAAAAAGGTCAACCTTGTGCCCTCACCAAGGTCACTCACTCACTGGGCTTCCACTGGAGGAGAGGCATTTATTTCAGGCATCTTTTCCCAGGTTTCCCATTCTTTCATCTGGAACCTGAGGTAAGAGAGTATGAAAAACTGCTCAGTACAGTCTTTCAATCTCTGTCTCCAGGATTTAAAAAAAAAAATCCCTGGGCCGGCGTGACTCAGTGGTTGAGCATTGACCTATGAACCAGGAGGTCACCTTTGGATTCCAGATTGGGGCACATGCCCAGGTTACAGGCTCAATTTCTGGAGAAGGGTGTACAGGAGGCAGCTGGTCATTGATTATCTCTCATCATTGATGTTTCTATTTCTTTCTTCCTCTCCCTTCATCTTTGAAATCAATAAAAATATTTTTTTAATCCCCTTGTAGACCAATCAGAAATTAGCATGGTAAATCTGAGAAAGTCACTCAACCTCTCTAAAGGTAAAAACAAACAAACAAACAAACAAAACAAAAAAGCAAAAAATAAACCACCTCAAGAATAATGTTAGGGTTACAGACCCTACTTTTCCCACCCCACAGGACTGCTGTGGGGTCACAGGAGATGATTCTAGATCTTCTCCACAAGCTGTAACACTTCACATCCCTGTGAAAAATGAAGAGAAATGTCCATCTCCTATGACCTAGAGTTATCAGTGCCTGTGCAAATTCAATCAACACCAAGTATCTAACTTATTTTCTTCAGATATGACCATAATTCAACACATAGATCACTTCTGAAGTACTAGATCTCTGTGCTGAATAGTTACCTATATTTAATCATTTTAGCCTCATAAGAAAACCTAGTAAGTCAGCTTTATTAAAATCGTAGAGCCCGGCAGGTGTGGCTCAGTTGTTGAGAGTGGACCTGGGAACCAGGCGATCACAGTTGGATTACCAGTGGGCACATGCCTGGTTGCAGGCTCGATCCCAGTAGAGGGCATGCAGGAGGCAGCCAATTATTCTCTCTCATTATTAATGTTTCTCTATTGCCCTCTCCCTTTCTCTCTGAAATCAATATAAATAATAATTTTTTATTTTTTTATTTTTTATTTATTTTTTAAACATTTAATTTTTATTGATTTTTTTGCAGTATAACTTATATTTAATAGTAGTACATGTTTTCCTTTCCCCCCTCCCCATTATCCTCCCCCCAGCCTCCCCTACTCCCCAGCACATGTCCCCACCCAACCCCCTCCCCGCCCCAGTGTCTTTCATTCATTGGTTATGCTCATATGCATACATACAAGTCTTTCAGTTGATCTCCCCTAGCATCCGCCCCCCACCCTCCCCAGCTTTCCCCCTGTAGCTTGACAGCCTGTTCAATGCCTCCCTGCCTCTATATCAATCACTTTCCCCTGTTTCTTTTCTTCAAAATATCTTGCCTCTGCATACTAGAAATAAATGTATAAGAACAAAAAATATTTCAGTCTCAGTTTCAATGTCCAACTGTTCTGAGTCCCAGTTTCAGTGTCAAATAGTTCTTTATGTGTACATGTCAGCAATGGTATCCAGATGGTGGACACATTGTAGCAATGCAAGATCCATCCTCCCTGGTTTTATTCCTGGGCTGCCTGCAGCCATGCACAGCTGCCAACTGCTAGCATGGCAATGTGTTGTCAGTGTCCCCCATCTCTGGACCATCCTCGTGACTAGAACAGATCTGTCCGTTCCTCACAGCTGCAGGAACCCACATGGTCTTAGAGTTGTTCTCTGAAAATACACAAACACATTCTCGACCAAAAGTTAACAAAGGGATTCTCTCTGCAAAATAGACTTGGGATTCTTTTTATTTTTGCCTAAATGATTTTCCTTTGGCTTATTTTGACACCATGTGTGTTTTTTCATGGGTGTCCTGCAGTTGGTTTTACAAATGGAATTTACTTTTCTGGAGTAAGAATTTTCTAGATGTATTTTACTTACAGGATATTTTTCCTTACATGATATTACCCCACTGTCCCCCCTTTTTTGATTAATGGGGGTTTTTGGAAATTTTAACTTGCAGTCATGGTAATTTTAAATTTTAATTTTTGCACACAAATATGATTGCTTTAGGTTCTTTGGATGTTAGGCAATTTTACAGTGAAATGAACTACTAATAGATATTTTAGTTAATGTTTTAGGAAAAGCTTTTTGTCCAGTACACTTAAAATTTCTTGAGTATTCACTTATTTCACTTGGCCAATTTAAATCAATCTGAAAACTTGATTACTATTTTACTGTCAATTTTAATACTCAAGCAGAAATCTTAGTGTACCCTGTAAATAGTAGTGGAAAGGAATATTTGCATTTTTGAGTAGGTTCTGAGCATTCCTGGTAATAGACTGAATTTAGATATAGAGCAGCTATTGCTGGCCGAGTCTCTGTCTGCCACCTGGGTCCCAGTCTGAGTTGTGCATGGGAGGCAAAGCAGCTGTGGGGGCAGGAGACCTCTCTCAGGAGGGGTGAGAATTCAAGCCCCTGCAAGGTTTGTGGGTGAGGGTCTGTGCCCCACCTCTGTTGACCATTTAGTTCTCTCCTGTTGCCCCCTCTGTGACTGTGCCTGTCTTAAGTTGTTCCTTCCCTGAGGAATCTTACCCATCTCTGGCTAACCAGCCATCCTAAGGGGCCAAACAGGGTGATGTGAGGTTCAGTTCTGTCTCCTTTGTAGTCTATGCCCCCGTGGCCTCCATGCCCAGCACCTGCCTTGGGGTCCCCTCGCCTGCTGGCAGGGTCCTGGTACTGATCACATATCTCAAGTGACCCAGGTTTCTTCTCCAGAGAGGGCCCAGCTCACACCAGTGGTCAAGAGACAGATCCATGGTGCCAGCTGCCCAGAGGCTTCAGCCACAGCTTTAACTGAAAGCTCAGGCATCATCTGTGTGTATTTGGATAGTAAGAAGAGGGTCCCTCTTGGCAAAAAAGGGCAAGGGGGGCCAATATAGAATGCTTGGATGCCTTCCCAGTGCCTTAATTCCTTCTGAAATGGATTAATTCCTTTCCTATCCTTTTTAAAATTGCTGCCCAACATTCAATGAATTAGTTTGTAAGTTTCTTTGGGATAATTGTATAATATGCTATTGTCAAATATCAAATATTATAATGACATTGTAGAATAATATCATGTAAGGGTATTATGGTGTCACGGGAGGTTAAGGAGGGCCTAGCCTAAGGATTGGTGTCCATAGGAGATGACAAGCTCTAGGCCATGTTAATTCAATCTCAAACTAGCTGCCAATTTTTAAAATAATTTTATATAAACTTTGTCAGGGATGTAAAAACACAAATTACTTACCTTAGTTCAAGAGTTCAAATATATTGACTTTCCCCCTTACTCCCACCACCTGCCACTTACCCCGAGGTTTGACATTCTGATGGACGTTTCTCAGGCTCTGGATCCATTCTTGTTCATCAGTCTATGTCATTCATTATATTCCTCAAATGAGTGAGAACATGTGATATTTGTCTTTCTCTGCCTGGCTAGTTTCACTTAGCATAATGCTCTCCAAATCCATCCATGTTGTTACAAATGGTAGGAGTTCCTTCTTTTTTACTGCAGCATAGTATTCCATTGTGTAAATGTACCATAATTTTTAATCCACTCATCTGCTGATGGGCACTTAGGCTGTTTCTAAATCTTAGCTATGGTAAATTGTGCTGCTATGAACATAGGGGTACATATATCCTTTCTAATTCGCATTTCTATTTTCTTGAGGTATATTCCTAGAAGTGGAATCACTGGGTCGAATGGGAGCTCCATTTTTAGTTTTTTGAGAAAACTCCATACTGTTCTCCACAGTGGCTGCACTAGTCTACAATCCCACCAGCAGTGCAGGAGAGTTCCTTTTTCTCCTCATCCTTGCCAGCACTTGTCATTTGTTGATTTATTGATGTAAGCCATTCTGACAGGTGTGAGATGGTACCGCATAGTCATTTTGATTTGTATCTCTTGGATAATTAGTGACTTTGAGCAAGTTTTCATATGACTCTGGGCTTTCCTTTTGTCTTCTTTAATAAAGATTCTATTTAGGTCTGTTGCCCATTTTTTATTGGATCATTTGTCCTCCTTTTATTGAGCTGTGTGAGTTGCCTGTAGATGCTTGAGATTAAACCTTTATTTTTTTATTGGATCATTTGTCCTCCTTTTATTGAGTTGTGTGAGTTGCCTATAGATGCTTGATATAACATTTGCAAATATATTCTCCCATACAGTGGGTTTTCTTGTTGTTTTGTTGATGGTTTCTTTAGCTGTGCAAAAGCTTTTTACTTTGATGTAGTCCCATTTGTTTATTTTGTCTTTAATTTCCATTGCCCTAGGAACAGTATCATCGAAGAAGTTCTTTTGGCATATGTCTGAGATTTTTTTCCTGTAGATTCCTCTAATGTTTTTATGGTTTCCCATCTTACGTTTAAGTCCTGTATCCATTTTGAGTTTATTTTTGTGTATGGTGTAAGTTGGTGGTCTAGTTTCATTTTTTTGCATGTATCTGTCCAATTTTCCCAACACTATTTATTGAAGAGACTATCTTGACTACATTTTATGTTCATGCCTCCTTTGTCAAATATTAATTGAGCATAGTGGTTTGGGTTGATATCTGGATTCTCTATTCTATTCCATTGATCTATATGTCTGTTCTTGTGCCAGTACCAGGCTGTTTTGGGAACAGTAGCTTTGTAATACAGCTTGAAATCTGGTATTAAAATCCCACCGACTTTGTGCTTCTTTCTCAGGATTGCTGTGGCTATTCAGGGCCTTTTTTTAATTCCAGATGAATTTTTGGAGAGTTCTTTCTAGGTCTGTGAAATATGCCATTGGTATTTTAATGGGGAGTGCATTAAATTTATAGATTGCTTTGGGTGGTATGGACATTTTAATTATGTTGATTCTCCTAATCCATGAACATGGTATGTTCTTCCATCTGTTTACATCTTCCTCTTTCTCTTTTTTTAGTGTCCTGTAGTTTTCTGCGAATAGGTCTTTTACCTCCTTAGTTAAGTTTATTCCTAGGTATCTTAATTTTTTTGGTGTGATGGTAAATGAGATTGCTTTTTTCAGTCTCTCTTTCTGTAAGTTAACTATTAGTGTATAGAAATGCCATAGATTTCTTGGCATTAATTTTGTAGCCTGCTATGTTGCTGAACTCATTTATTAAGCCTATTAGCTTTTTTATGGAGTTTTTCAGGTTTTTTATGTACAAAATCATGTCATCTGCAAATAAGGATAGCTTTACTTCTTCTTTTCCAATTTGGATGCCTTTTATTTCTTCTTCTTGTCTAATTGCAATGGCTAATACTTCTAGTACTATGTTGAACAGGAGTGGTGAGAGTGGGCAAACCTGTCTTGTTCCTGTTCTTAGGGGAGATGGTTGTAGTTGTTGCCCATTGAGTATGATGTTTGCTGTGGGTTTATCATATATGGCTTTTATTATGTTGAGGTATGATCCTTCTATTCATACCTTGTTGAGAGTTTTTATCAAGAAAGGGTGTTGGATTTTGTCAAATGCTTTTGCTGCATCAATTGATATGACTATGTAATTTTTATCTCTCAATTTGTTTATGTGATGTATCACATTTACTGATTTGCAGATATTGTACCATCCTTGCATTCCTGGGATAAATCCTACTTGGTCATGGTGTATGATCTTTCTGCTGTACTGCTGGATCTGATTTGCTAGAATTTTATTGAGGATTTTGGCATCTATATTCCTGAGGGATATTGGCCTTGTAATTCTCTTTCATTGTATCATCTTTATCTGGTTTTGGTATTAGGGTGATGTTAGCTTCATAGAAGGAGTTTGGAAGTGTTCCATCCTCTTGAATTTTCTGGAATAGTCTGAGGAGTATAAGTTTTAGTTCCTCCTTGAATGTTTGATAAAACTCCCCCGTGAAGCCGTCTGGCCCTGGGCTTTTTTTTTTTTTTTGCTGGAAACTTTATGATGCCTGCTTCAATTTCTTCCACAGTTATTTGTCTATGGAGTTGTTTAGATTCTTCCTGATTGAGTTTTGGGAGGTTATATTTTTCTAGAAATATATCCATTTCCTCCAGGTTGTCCAGTTTGTTGGAGTAGAGTTGTTCATAGTATTTTTTAACAATCCTTTGTATTTCAATGGGGTCTGTTGTTATTTCACCTCTTTCATTTCTGATTTTATTTATTAGGGTCCTCTCTCTTTGCTTCTTGGTGAGTCTGGCTAGAGGTTCATCAATCTTGTTTATCCTTTCAAAGAACCAGCTCTTGGTTTTGTTGATCTTCCGTATTGTTTATTTGGTCTCTATGTCATTTATTTCTGCTCTGATCTTTACTATTTCCTTCCTTCTGCTTACACTGGGCTTTTCTTGTTGCTTTCTTTCTAACTCTTTGAGTTGTTGGATTAGATAATTTATTGCCGCTGATTCTAGTTTTTTGCAGTAGGATTGTAGAGCTTTGAACTTCCCTCTCAGAACTGCTTTCACTGTGTCCCATAGATTTTGGATTGTTGTGCTGTTGTTGTCATTTGTTTCCATTATGTTTTCTATCTCTTCCTTGATCTCTCTAGTAACCAAGTCATAGTTTAATAGCATGCTGTTTAGTCTCCAGGTGTTTGATTTCTTTGGATTGTTTCTATTGTAGTTGATTTCCAGCTTTATGCCACTGTGATCTGAGAATATGCGTGATATGATTTCTATCTTCTTGAATTTGGAGAGACTTTGACTATGACCCAACACATGGTATATCTTTGAGAATGACCCATGGGCACTTCAAAAGAATGTATATTCTGTGGCTTTGGGGTGAAATGATCTGAAGATGTCAATTAATTCCATCTGGTCTAGTGAGTCATTGAGGATTGATGTTTCTTTACTGATTTTTTGTTTAGAGGATTTTTCAATGGTGATAGTGGGGTATTAAAGTCTCCTACTATGATTGTATTGCTGTCTATCTCTCCCTTGATATCTTCTAGGAGTTTTTGTATGTATTTGGGTGCTCCTGTATTGGGTGTGTATATGTTTACCAGAGTTATTTCTTCTTGTTGGGTTGCTTCCTTTAGTATTATGTCATGGCCTTCTTTATCTCTTGTTACATCCTTCACTTTGAGATCTAATTTGTCGGATATAAGTATTGCTACCCCAGCTTTTTTTCCATTTCCATTTGCCTGAAGAACCTTTTTCCATCCTTTCACCCTCAGTCTGTGTGCATCTTTTTTTTTTGGAGGTGGGTTTCTTGTAGACAGCAGATATATGGGTTGTGTTTTCTTATCCAGTCTATTACTCTATGTCTTTTGATTGAAGCATTTAAGCCATTTACATTTAAAGTTATTATTGATAGGTAATTATTTGTAGCTATTTTTGTTCTTTGCCCCTGTGTTCTTTCTTGGCTACCTATTGCTTTTTACAGCAGACCCTTTGGCATTTCTTGCATTGCTGGTTTGATGGTAATGTATTCCCTTAGACCTTTTTTGTCTGTGAAGCTCCTGATTTGACCTTCAATTTAGATTGATAGCCTTTCTGGGTACAGTATTCTAGGATTCAGACCCTTTCTTTGCATGACTTTGCATATTTCATTCCAATCCCTTCTGGCCTGATAAGTTTCTGTTGAGAAATCACTTGCTAACCTGATGGGGTTCCTTTGTAGGTGACTTTCTGTCTCTCTCTGGCAGCTTTTAAGATTCTCACTTTGTGGTTGATGTTTGCCAATTTAATTATAATGTGCCTTGGTATAGTTCTTTTGGGGTTTAATTTGCTTGGAACTCTGTGAGCTTCTTGGATTTGTGTGGGTTTTTTCTTTCCTATATCAGGGAAGTTTTCTGTCATTATTTCTTCCAACAGGTTTTCTATTCCTTGCTCAGTTTCCTGTCCCTCTGGGGGCCCTATTATGCGGATGTTGTTTTGTTTCATGTTGTCTCAAAGTTCCCTTAGGCTCTCCTCCTGCTTTTTAATTTTTTTTTCTAGAAGATGCTCTACTTGGGTGTTTTTTCCTACCTTGTCTTCCAGCTCACTGATGCGGTCCTCTGCTTCATCTAGTCTACTCCTGATACCTTCTATGGAGTTTTTTACCTCAGCAATGTCACTTTTCATTTCTTCTTAGGCCTTCTTCATTTCTTCTTGGGTCTTCTTCATTTCTTCATGGCTCTTCTTCATTTCCTCTTGATTCCTCTTCAATTCCTCATGGTTCTTACTCATATTGGCTTCTGTTCTCTTCAGCCACCCTATGACCATTTCTCTGAACTCTCTCTCTGACAGGTTGCTTGCTTCCATTTCGTTTACCTCTTTTTCTGGTGAGGCTTGTTTTTCTTTCATTGGTGGGCTATTTCTTTGTCTCCCCATGGTCTCTTTTCTCTGTGTGTCTTGTTATGTAGTTCTCACTCTCCTGTGTTGATTTAAAGGCTCAAACTACAACACAACCAGGTGAAGCACAGCAGGCACTGAAGAAGAATGTATTCACAGTATTGGTAACTCCAAATTAAAGATGATTGCCAGAGGAAGGTAAATTAGGTGATAGGTGGGGGAAAAAGAGAGTAAGAGAAAACACACTCACACACAAGAGAAAGAAAGAAGAAAGAAAGAAAGAAAGAAAGAAAGAAAGAAAGAAAGAAAGAAAGAAATGCCAAAATAAAATTGGGAAGGGGGAAGGAGTAAAAAGAAAGGAAAAGGGAGTAAACTATAAATATGGGTTGGAAACTCCCAAAGGACCACCACTAATCCGAGCAAAAGCCAGCAATGAGTACCTGGAGATTGATACAAACTACATACAACAACTAATATCAAGGGAGGTTAGGGAACACAGAAGCTTAAATCTATCAAAAAAACAATGTAAACATCACCAAAACACAAAACAATGCCACCCCCCCACACACAAAACAAATTAAAAGAAAAGAAAAACCAAACCAATCTCACAAACATGCATAAAATATAAATATCAGCAGGACCAAGAGAAAAACAGTTTAGGATAGTGGAGTTGGAGAAGTGTTAGATGTGTATGGACTTGGAGCAGGTGGTTGGAGATTGGATATAAAAGTGGGGTAAAATTTTAACAGGGAGTAAAAAGAGATAATAAGGAAAATCTAAACCAGAAAAAGTGTAAGGGGAACAAGACACTAACTAGGGAAAGGTTAGCAAGAGAGTGCTGGCATAAGGGTGAAGTTGAAGTAGAGTAAAAAGATACTAAAGGGTAGATAAAAAAAAAAAGACTGTATAACACTAATCTCTAAGTAGAATAAAGATGCCAGCCTCAGCAAAACAGCTTGCCCCTGTGGTCTCCCAGGTTATCCCCCACCAGGGGATCCCCCGTTCCTCATTCAGTGTTAAGAAATTTGGATTTGAAGAGGACAAACGCAGGCGTGCGAACTCACGTCCTGCTCGTATGTTTGCATGAAACCTCTTTCCCCTTGGGTTTGGCAGCCCGCTCCCTCCCAAAACTGCCAGGCTGGCCTTCTCTGTCAGGTCCAAATGGGTTGCCCTCTATGTATCCCCCCTGCCACCAGCTCCAAGGGCCCTCTTCCACGTTTGCTGGCTCCAACAGCCATGGACTTTTCCTCTTTATTTTCCCCTAGGCGTGAGTCTCCCTGTGTTACCAGCTCCCCTAACCCCAGGAGAAATCTGACCCTTCCTTGGCGGAGCACAGGGTTCCTCGGAATCCGCTTCTGCGCCAACTAGGAACCATGTTGGGGGGTGGGGGTCTCAGCCACCCAGTGGGTACCACATCTGCAAAATCTTCAGGCTCTTCCCCTTTAAGATGGTGCAGTTCGCCTCTGAGCCTGTGGCTCCTCAAGAGAACCCAGTGGCACCGGAGCTGCTCCGTTAAGGGAGGCTAATCTAAGCAGTCCCCCTCCTTCTCCCAAAGCCCAGCTGTTCCCCTACTCGCCAACAAACACTCCCTGCTCGACCCTCAGCTGCTCCCTCCATCTACCCCAGTACACAAATGATTATGCGACCTTCTGTTCTGCTGCCATCTTTTCTCTCGAGAGCATAAATAATAATTTTTAAAAATTGTAATGACAGCCTTAATCAGTTTGGCTCAGTCGATAGCGCGTCAGCTTGCAGATTCAAGGGTCCCAGGTTCAATTACAGTCAAGGGCATGTACCTTGTTTTCAGGCACTCCCCAGTAGGTGTGCAGGAGGCAGCTGATCAGTGTTTCTAACTCTCCATTCCTCTCCCTTCCTCTCTGTAAAACATCAATAAACTATATTAAAAAAAATAAAAAATTATAATGACAGTGAAAAAACAGCAGACAATGGGCCAATGGGACTTTCCCAGGTTCTTGTGGCTTCTGTGTGGGATTTGAACCCAGGTCCTGAGACACCAGCATCCAGAGTCTATGTTCTTATGCTCCGCTTCCTTCTAGATGGTCTCATCTAAATAAAGTATTTGTCCCACACTCACTATGATAGGTGCTCTAATTGCACACAAAACTCCGTGATATTTCTGAAGTCCAACATTGACTCAGATGGCACTTATGGACACCCCTTAAACAACAGGTGCTAAATATTGAACTGACAATGATTTATGCTTGTCCCCTGGTCTTTAACCAGCAAAGTGTCCATAGCTGTGTGTGGTGTGAATGCCTCTCTCATCATCTCTCCTTCTGGCTTTTCCTATAGAAGGATATCCGGACCAGCAGGTTATCCAGTGCATCCACAGGTATTTCTACGTTCGATCAATCCGGGTCTACCCCTTGGATCAAGGTACTGTGGGAATTCCATCATTAACTTGATGCACTTTTAATATTCCATTTCCCATGTGTAAGAAAATATCTATAAAAAGATTTTTCAGCCCAGCTGGTTTGGCTCAGTGGTTGAGCATCAATCTGTGAACCAGAAGAGTCAGGGTTTGATTCCCGGTCAGGGTACATGTTCTGCTTGCATGCTCCATCCTCAGGGTGGGGGGGCATGCAGGAGGCTGCCCATCAATGATTCTCATCATTGATGTTTCTATCTCTCTCTCTCCCTTTCCCTTCTTCTCTGAAATCAATAAAATGACATTAAAAAAAAGATTCTTCAACTCACACCATTACTTCTCTTCTTCCTTGCCATCTTTTCCACCCAATATGATGACCCAGCAGTAGCTCATCCATACTTGGTACCCAGCACCATGGCCCCTTATCCACAGCAAGCAGAGCTTCCTAAGGAACTTATGGTGAGCAGCCACCAGTTTACTGACTATTGTTCTGTGTTCCGCTAGATGCTGAGATGGCACCTTTTCGAGGAAAAGAAACTGATCTCCCGGTAAGGCCCTCTTTGTTTCATTCTATTTAAATGTTGCTCTCATAGTGTCTCCCTGTTAAGTCCACTTCAAATAGAACAACCTGACAAGGTGAGTGTACAAGACATGCACACTGCCCTGGATTCTGTGAGTGAGTGCTGATTGGAAGTCTTCCACGGGCTCATAACTGATAGAAGGAGACGTCTTGAAGGGATAGCACCCAGGACATAAAGTACAGCCTAAGGAATGTAGTCAATTATACTATAAAGCTATGCGTTCTGACTGGAGGGCACTAGTTGTTTTGGAGTGATTGCTTGTACGATACATACATGTCTAATCCCTATGCTGTAATCTGGAGGTAGGCCAATATTTTTTAAAGTATAAGTTTGATTTAGAGGCAAGGAGACTTATCATGTATGACCTTAAGTTCTGTTAGGTTTGACACTGGTCACTCTACTTACATTAGCATCATATAAACCAGGAGTTTTCTTACAATCAACCCTATTGTGCAATGAGAAAACAGAGGCTCATACATGATATGATTTGGATAATGATACTAATATAGGAATGCAGAACAGAGGCTCATATATGAGATGATTTGGATAATGATACTAATATAGGAATGCAGATTGTGTGCCTGGGATGGTGAAAAAGTGCTGGAGATGAATGGTTGTGATGGTCACACAACAAGGTGAATGTCTTTAAGGCCACTGAACTACACTTTAAAATGAGTCAAGCTGATATTGCTCAATGGTTGAGTATTGACTCATGAATCAAGAGGTCTCTGTCCAATTCCTGGCATGGGCACATGCCAGGTTACAGGCTCAATCCCCAGGGGGCCCTGAGGACATGGAGTAGAGGGGAACAGAGAAAAAGGGCAGAATGCCCTGGGTTGGACATCATCTCCTACACCAAATGGTTTTGGGTTCGATTCTAGGTCAGACACATACCTAGGATGCAGGTGTGATTCCCGGTGGGTACATGAGTATGGGAGGCAACCAACTGACTTTTCTCACATCAATGTTTGTTTCCACTCGCCTCCAACACCTTTCTCTCTCCTGCTTTCTCTCTGTAAACATATCCTCTGGCAGGGATTAAAAACTAAATAAAAACAACAAAACAAAACAAAACAAAAACAGCCCTCTCCTTTGGTTTTAATGTGGTTTATTTTTGGTATCAAGTTTGTAAACTGTCAGGTGCTATGAGCAGAAGATAAAGCCATCCTAGTTTTTTGTTTTTTCCTTTGAGAGCTGAACACGTTTGTGTCCATTTAAAACCTATATGAGATGTCCAACTTTTCAAATAGAACCTTCCTGAAAGTTTTCATTGACAACCTTCCTGATGAGAGGACACAGACACTTGGATTTATTTGTGTGAAAAGCACAGCACAGACTGGGGCTTAGCGAGGGGAACGGGCCATGATCCCTGGACTTGGAGAACCTCTAATGTTTCACATTTCAGCAGTGTTTCCCCAGCTCCTCGTACCTGCCAGAACCCGTAGTGACCATATTGTCTGCAAATTCCCTCAGCGTTCTAGAACAAAGGCTGTTTTAATAGTAAGAATAGAAAACTGGCAAAGTACAGTAATTTAAGGCTTTCTATAAGATACAAATTAAAATGAAGAATGTGACATTGATTTCTAATTCATATTTTATGTATATATCATTAAATAATGGTTAAACAACTTTCATTGAAATTACTAAAAAGTTATATTTGATCACATAGATAACATGTTCTGGTAGATTATAGACAAAGAGTTGATTTATTAGTATTTTCTTAAAGTCATTAGACATTGGCACAGGGAAAGCCAAAAAGATGGGTTTTCTTTGGGGAAGCCAACGAATGGCCCTAGAAATGAAAGAAACAACTACACTACAATGGAGATTCTAGTTTAAAATAGAAATACTTACAAGATTATGTTTCTTGCACAGGTCATTTCCTTTCCCATGTACTTCTTTCCCGTCCCTGAGCAGAAGGTCATTGTGATGAAACCAAGACCTAAAAGTAAAAATCATCTCTGTTCAAAGTATTCGTGCTTCTCCCCCTCTAACCTTTTTGTGAGGAGGCATTAAAGAGGTAAGTGAAAATTAGCAAGCATTTCCCTTCCCGGGTGAGAACGATGTCAATGTTTATTCTACTAGGATAGCCGTTGCATCCTTGTTTACTCCTCCAACAAAAACTCCATCCCAATTCTAGTCAAGGTCAGCCTCCATTCCTGGTCCAGTCTGAAGTGTGCAGAGACAGAGTGGGCACTCTAGGATGTCTGTATTTGTGATGTTTGCACATGGGATGATGCTGAGGAACCCAGGACTTGGGTCAGGCTGCCAGGATCCAATCCTGGCTGTGTGACTTAGTCACATTGTGACCATAAGCTCATTTCTTGATTGTCTATAATCTGATGATGAACTGTGTACCTGTTTTATGAGGTTATTATAAGGTTGAGCCGCCTAAAATAAGTGTTTTGTTTTTTAAATATATTATTAACTTTTTACAGAGATGAAGGGGGAGGGATAGTTAGAAACATCGATGAGAGAGAAACATCAATCACCTGCCTCCTACACAACCCTCTACTGGGGATATGCCTGCAACCAAGGTACATGCCCTTAACTGGAATCAAACCTGGGACCCTTGAGTCTGCAGGCCAGTGCTCTATTCACTGAGCCAAACCAGTTACGGCTGATTGTCTCTTGTTTTGTCTTTTCCTCACATTCCCCTACATCAGTGGTTCCCAACCTTCTTTTGGCCATGTCCCACTTAAGCATCTCTAAAATCCTGATGCCACCCCCTTGGACAATAGAATTCTTATTACTCAAAAAGTGAGCTCCTATTCACCTGGAGGAAGCATAAAAGGCCATTAGGTTGGTCTAAATCAGCTTCCAAAGAACATGGCATCCATGAAAACGAAAAATAAAAGAACAAAAGGACAGTTGAAGTCCTGAGGAAGAAATCACTAAGAAATTGTTTAAAAAAAAAGTGAAGGGATATGAAAAAATAGCAAATAAAGTTTCAAAACATATTGGAGAACTGAAATGCATAAATATGTCACAATAGATACTTACTATTGTATCTGAGGCCCCAGAACCATAAAAATGCAGACAATTCACTGTGAATAACTCATTCTGAAATTGCCCCCCTTAAGAATCAAATTGCCCTCCTGTGGGGCATGTGCCCCATGTTGGGAACTGCTGCCCCGGCAGACGGGGCCTTCACCTTCATTGCGCCGCGGCGGCTTTCGTGCACGTGTTAGACTCCTTGGTCCGTGCTTCAAGACGGGTCGGGTGGGTGGCCAACATCGCCAAAGACCCCGTGCGCTCGCTTCGCTTGCAAAACCCCCGGGCCCGACGGCGCGACTTCGCCTAGGGCGCACTGAGGACAGTCCGCTTTTTTTTTTTTTTAAAGAACTCCATCAGTGTTTGTTTGATTGTTTTGAAAGACATCCAACTCTCACCTTTTAAAATGGGTTAGTGAATCATCTATAAAAGTTTCCATGCATGTCACATAACGGAGATAAGAGATGAAGCCATCCACACACTCCACAGATGAGTTCATTCAAGATCAGGCCACGTTAAAAAGAGACAGACTCTGGGAAGAGACTAGTTCTAAGAGGCTGCTTGGAAAATTATGTCAACTCAGAAGATCCTGAGAATTCCAATGGCTCTAAAGGCAGGGGAGGTGGGGCAACAAAGAAAAAAGAATGGTCCATATTCCTCTAAAAGAACCAAAGCAAAACACACAATATAGAAAACACACAAAATCTAAGTGTACGCTCAGGGATTTATCATACAATGACCACCTAAGTAAGTACCAATCAGGTAAAAAACATGGAAATTACCTGCAACTAGAAGCTCCCCTTGGCACCCTACTTTCCAAAATTAACCAGTTTAACATTTCCCACTTTACCATTTTCCAGCTTTGCATGCCAATAAATACAAGCCCATGTGCATGCCCTGACCTCTGGGTTATTTTTCTCACGATACCTTTGTGACCTTAAACCGAGTTGCCGTGTGGAACTGCAGTTCATTTATTGTTTTCAGTGCTCACTATAGGAATGTATGGTGACCTAGCCACTCCACTGCTGATGGACTTGATCCTTTTAGCCATGTACCATAGGGCACATGCAGATAACCTTTCTGTTACATGGTTTACTGGAAATGTGCATATCCTCTCCTGTCAGTTATGTAAAAGGCAGTCATTGATGTTCGGAAAGTAATGTTTGGAGGAAGAGGCCTTACAAGAAAATAATTTGATTTTGACTCTTGCAAAAGTGATAGCATTAATACTGTATCCTAATGACACATTGTGCCATTTCTTTGTGTGTGTTTGTTTTTTGCTAACAGCTTAATGAGATGACAGCCTGTTATCATTCACAAATTAACAAATGATGCTTCTTTAACAGCCTCTGAAGGCAGGCAGTATACAACCAGATGCCTGGTGCTCTTCTCTTACCCCGGAACCTCCCATTCTCGTTCTCCTCGGTGCTCTCACTGAGTGGGGTCAGCGGTGCACCAGGTAGGAGCCCTCAGGGCACCCCGGAAGGGCAGTGCTTGTGAAGACCACTCTTTCTCGAGCACTGCTGGGTGTTCGGGGTAAGATGGTCCAGAAACACTGACCCCCTGTCTGTAAGATTGTGATTTGTGGGTGACCATGATGATCGATTTAGTAAATCAAACCCTTGTGGCTGGGAGGCTCCAAGGTCTCCCCTTGCCCAGATGTGGACAGAGGGCGAATGCGGTAAGATTCAGTAAGCCCGCAGGGTCTGTGCTGGAGAAGTGCTGCCTGGAGCTCAGGATGACTCCACTGCAGGGGTCTCCTTCATGGATATACGAGGGTCGGCACAGAACTTCTTAAGTGTCAGTGATAACTCATGGCCCTTCCTCGTTCTCTCCCCTGTTAGCGGATGTCTTCTCTTCCCCACTTCATCCTATGTGTGTCTTTGTGGATAAGACAGACAAGTGGTTCCAGTTGCTACACTCAGAGGGAAATGAAAGAGCAGGATGGAAGTTCAGTTGCACAGGTGCTCACTGAGTCCTCCTTGAAGAGGAAGCATCTGAGGAGAGCCCCGAGCAAGTGTGGAGGGAGCCCCAGGGCTCATGGGAAGAGCAGTTTGTGCAGGTCCTCCCCAGTCACCTGAGGGCGTGTGAGGACAGTAAGAGGGAAGAGTCGACCCTGCGCAGCAAGTGGGACAGCGATAGGAACAAGGTGGTAAAGGTAGTAGGATGGGAGGTCCTGGAGGTTCGTTTCGGCCCCCACAGCACTCTAGATTTTATTCTACATGTGACACTAGGGAAGTGTATCGAAGGGGCTGGGGAGTCAGAGGTGTGACATCTGATGCCATAACATTTAGACACTGGAGGTGGTGTTCCTTGACTTCTCCCTGTGTTCTAGGTGCTGGGCTCTGTTTCCCAGGGTTTCGCACGTTCTGTTATTGGATGTCATGGGAGATTCATAAAGTTAATGGGGTCACTGAGCCTCAGTCTCTTGCCCACATGTCTGCCTTTCTCTTCTCCCAACGCCCACTTTTGTCTCAGGTGAGCACGGAGCTCTGCTGGCCTTTTTTTGGCAGTCTAGCAAATTCTAGATAATTTGAGTTGGAAAGATTAATAACTCATTCTCTCCATGGACTTCAAGAGCCTCTATTAGGTATGTTTGCTGCTCACTATTATGTAGTCAATTCTTTCTCCCTCTGGGAGTTCATTCTTATTAAAATGCACAAAATATTCTTTCTACCCAATCTGTATTGAATTGGCTATTATAATAATATCTCTGAACTGACTTAGTTTGCTTCATGCATGGAAAAAAAAACACAAAAATCACAATGTTTTATCATACAAATCATTACATATTAATAGATTTTTTTTCATTTTAATTAATCAATTATGTATATCATGTTAGAGGATGATTTATACATTGCTTAACTTTTAACCATATCACCAACAAATGCTTAATCACATAGACAAGACTCTGCAACCACGGCCAACATATGGACCTTCTGGTCACACGCCAACTCTGCAGCCTCTTTGCCAACTCATAAGACATTTGCCCACACCCCAAATCTGCAACCATGGAAACCATATGAGATCTTCCACTCCTGCACCAACTCTACAGCCTTCAATGCCACCTAAAAAGACCCTTCTATTCATCACTTTGAATATTTCTTGCTACTCCCATCTGGCCTGTATCATTTCTGTTGAGAAATCCGCTGACAATCGTATGGGTGCTCCCATATAGGTAACCAACTGTTTCTCTCTTACTCTATCCAGCAAAGCTATCATTCACAATTGAAGGTCAGATAAAGTGCTTCACAGATAAGAAAAAGCTAAAGGAGTTCATCGCCACCAAAGCAATATTATATGAAATGCTGAAAGATATTCTTTAAGAAGAGGAAGAAGAAAAAGGTAAAAATATAAATTATGAACAAATACACATCTATCAACAAATGAATCTAAAAATCAAGTGAATTAATAAGCTGATGAACAGGATAAACTGGTGAATATAACAGAATCATGGACATAGAGAGGGAATGGACTGACAATTCTTGGGGAGAAAAGGGATGTGGGAAGTGCAGCAAGAGACTGGACAAAAATCATGCAACTATGGGAGAGGACAGTGGAGGGGGTGAGGGCGGAGGGTGGGATAGGTACTGGGTGGAGGGGAGCTATGGGGTTGGGGAACGAACAATGTAATTAATAAACTTAAAAATAAAGATTAAAAAAAAAGAAAAATAAATAAATAAATAAAAAGACCTTCCACTCCCGCAAACTCTGCATCCTCCCTCGCCACCTAAAAAGACCTTCCGCTCCCCTGTAAACACTGCGGCCACAGTCTCCAACTAAAAATACCTTCCGATCCCGCCAACTCTGCATCCTCCATCACCACCGGAATAGACCTTCTGCTCCCGCTAACTCTGCATCCTGCATCAACAGATAAAAACACCTTCCGTTTGGGCTAAATCTGCATCCTCCCTTGACACCTAAAAAAACCTTCCACTCCCCTGTAAACCCTGCGGCCTCATTCTCCAACTACAGAAACTTCCTCTTGCGCCAAAACTGCATCCTTCCTCCCCACCTAAAAAGACCTTCCGCTTGCGATAACCCTGCATCCTGCATCTACACCTAAAAAGACATGCCACTCCCCTGTAAACACTAGGGCCTCAGTCTGCAACTAGAAAACCTTCCACATGCGCCAACTCTGCATCCTGCATCAACACCTAAAAAGACCTACCGCCTGCAATAACTCTGCATCCTGCATCAACACATAAAAAGTCCTTATGCTCGCACTACCCCTGCATACTCCATCGACCCCTAAAAAGACCTTCTGCTCCGCTGCAAAACCTATGGCCAAAGTCTCCAACTAGAAATCCTTCCGCTCAGACCAACTCTGCATCCTCCCTCGCCACCTAAAAAGACCTTCCACTCGCGCCTACTCTGCATGTGAATCAGCACCTAAAAAGAACTTCCACCTGTGCTAACTCTGCATCATCCATCCACACCTACAAAGACCTTCCCCTTGCCCTAACTCTGCTTCCTCCATTGCCGCCTAAAAAGACCTTCCGCCTGCGCTAACTCTGCACCCTCCATCGACACTTAAAAAACCTTCTGCTCCCCTGCAAAACCTAAGGCCTCAGTCTCCAACTAGAAACCTTCCGATCCTGCCAATTCTGCATCCTCCATCAACACCTAAAAAGACCTTCCCGTCGCGCTTGCTCTGCCTCCTGCATTAACTCCTAAAAAGAACTTCCCGTATGCACTAACTCTGCATCCTCAATCGACCCCTAAAAAGATCTTCCGCTCATGCCTACTCTGTCTGCATTCTGCATCAACACCTAAAAAGAACATCCGCCTGCACTAACTGTGCATCCTCAATAGACCCCTAAAAAGACCTTCGGCTCCCCTGCAAATCCTACCGCCACAGTCTCCAACTAAAAAACCTTCCAGTCGCGCAAACTCTGCATCCTCCCTCGCCACCTAAAAAGACCTTTCAGTCCCCTGCAACACCTACGGCCTCAGTCTGCAACTAGAAAACCTTCCGCTCGAGCCAATTCTGCATCCTCCATCAACACCTAAAAAGAACTTTCACTCGCGCCTACTCTGCATCCTATATCAACACCTAAAAAGAACTTCCGCCTGCACTAACTCTGCATGCTCAATCGACCCCTAAAAAGGACCTTCGGCTCCCCTGCAAACCCTACGGTCACAGTCTCCAACTAGAAAACCTTCCCCTTACTCCAACTCTGCATCCTCCCTCAACAACTAAAAAGACCTTCCAATGACACTAACTCTGCATCCTCCCTCGCAACCTAAAAAGACCTTCCGCTAGCGCTGACTCTGCATCCTGCATCAACACCTAAAAAGACCTTCCGTCTGCACTAACTCTGCATCCTGCATCAATACCTAAAACCACCTTCCGTTTGGGCTAAATCTGCATTCTCCCTTGACACCTAAAAAAACCTTCCACTCCCCTGTAAACTCTGCTGCCTCATTCTCCAACTACAAAAACTTCCTCTTGCGCCAAAACTGCATCCTCCCTCCCCACCTAAAAAGACTTTACACTTGCGATAACCCAGCATCCTGCATCTACACCTAAAAAGACCTCCCGCCTGCACTAACTCTGCATCCTGCATCAACACATAAAAAGTCCTTATGCTCGCACTACCCCTGCATCCTCCATGGACCCCTAAAAAGACCTTCTGCTCCGCTGCAAAACCTACGGCCATAGTCTCCAACTAGAAATCCTTCCGCTCAGACGAACTCTGCATCCTCCCTAGCCACCTAAAAGACCTTCCACTCCTGCCTACTCTGCATGTGAATCAACACCTAAAAAGAACTTCCTCCTGTGCTAACTCTGCATCCTCCATCCACCCCTACAAAAACCTTCCGCTCCAGCCTACTCTGCATCCTGCATCAACACCTAAAAAGAACTTCCACTCCCCTGCAAAACCTACGCATCAGTCTCCCAACTAGAAAACATTCCACTCACGACAACTCTGTATCCTCCCTCAATAACCAAAAAGACCTTCTGGTCACACTAACTCGGCATCCTCCCTCGCTACCTAAAAAGACCTTCAGCAATCGCCTACACTGCATCCAGCATCAACACCTAAAAAGACCTTCCACTCGCGCCTACTCTGAATCCTGCACCAACACCTATCAAAGAACTTCCACCTGCCCTAACTCTGAATCCTCAATCGACTCTTAAAAAGACATTCAGCCCTCCTGCAAACCCAATGGCCACAGTCTACAACTAGAAAATCTTCTGCTCGCACCAACTCTGCATCCTGCTTCGCCACCTAAAAAGACCTTCTGCCTGTGCTAAGTCAGCTTCCTCGATCGACATATGAAAAGACCTTCAGCTCGCACCTACTCTGCATCCTGGATCAACTCCTAAAAAGACCTGCTGCCTGCACTAACTCTTCATCCTCAATCGACCCCTAAAAAAATCTTCCAATCGCGCATACTCTGCATTCTGCATCAAGACCTAAAAAGACCTTCTGTCTGCACTAACTCTGCATCCAGCAGCAACACCTAAAAAGTCCTTCCAGTCGTGCTAACTCTGCATCCTCCATAGCCACCTAAAAAGACCTTCAGCTGGCTTTAACTCTGAATCCTCACTTGCCACCTAAAAAGACCTTCCACTCGTGCCTACTCTGCATCCTGCATAAACACCTAAAAAGACCTTCCGCCTACGCTAACTCTGCATCCCCCATTGAAACATAAAAAGCCCTTCCACTCGTGCCTACTCGGCATCCTGCATCAACACTTAAAAGACCTTCCACTTGCGCTAACTCTGCATCCTCAATCGAACCCTAAAAAGACCTTCGGCTCCCCTGAAAACCCTATGGCCACAGTCTCCAACTAGAAAAGCTTCCAATCGCGCCAACTCTGCATCCTCCCTCGCCAACTAAAAAGACCTTCAGGTGGCATTAACTCTGAATCCTCCCTCGCCACCTAAAAACACCTTCCTCTCACGCCAACTCTGCAACCTGCATCAACACCTAAAAAACCTTCCGCCTGCACTAACTCTGCATCCTCACTGGCCACCTAAAGACCTTCCGCTCATGCCTACTTTCCATCCTGCATCAACACCTAAAATGACTTTACGTCTGCACTAACTCTGCATCCTACAGCAATACCTAAAAAGTCCTTCCACTCGTGCCTACTCTACATCCTCCATCGACACATAAAAAGACCCTCTGCTCCCGTGCAAAACCTAAGGCCTCAGTCTCCAACTAGGAAATCTTCTGCTCCTGCCAACACTGCATCCTCCCTCAACAACTAAAAAGAACTTCCACTGTTTCCTACTCTGCATTCTGCATGAACACTTAAAAAGACCTTCCGCTCGCGCCTACACTGCATCCTGCGTCAACACCTAAGAAGAACTACCATCTCCCCTAACAATGCATCCTGTAGCAACACCAAAAAATCCTTCTGCTCTCGCTAACTCTGCATCCTCCATTGACCCCTGAAAAGATCTTCAGCTCCCCCGCTAACCCTAAGGCCACAAAATCCAAATAGAAATAATTCCCCTAACTCGAACTCTGCATCCTCAACCTACAAATAAAAAGACCTTCCAATGGCACTAAGTCTGCATCCTCCCTCACCACCTAAAATGACCTTCCGCTAGCACAGACTCTGCATCCTGCATCAACACCTAAAAAGAACTTCAGCCTAGACTAACTCTGCATCCTCCCTCGCGACCTAAAAAGATCTACAGCTCGCGGCAACTCTGCATCCTCCCTCAGCAACTAAAAAGACCTTCTGCTCATGCCTACTCTGCATCCTGCATCAACACCTAAAAAAACCTTCAGCTCCCGTGCATACATAAGGCTTCAGTCTCCAACTAGAAAATCTTCCGCTCCCAACAACTCTGCATCCTTCCTCAACAACTAAATAGAACTTCCACAGTTGCCTACACTGCATCCTGCAGGAACACCTAAAAAGTCTTTCCGGGCGTGCTAACTCTGAATCCTCTCTTGCCACATAAAAAGACCTTCAACTGGCTTTAACTCTGAATCCTCACTCCCCACCTAAAAAGACCTTCCGCTGGTGCCTATTCTGCATCCTGCATAAACACCTAAAAAGACCTTCCGCCTGCGCTAACTCTGCAATCCCCAGCGAAACCTAAGAAGACCTTCCACTCATGCATAATCGGCATCCTGCATCAACAATTAAAAAGACCTTCCGCTAGTGCTAACTCTGCATCCTCAATCGATCCCTAAAAAGACCTTCAGCTCCCCTGCAAAACCTACGGCCACAGTCTTCTTCTAGAAAACCTTCCAGCCGGGACAAATCTGCATCCTCCCTTGCCAACTAAAAAACCTTCCGATTGTGCCTACTCTGCATCCTCCCTCGCCAACTAAAAAGAACTTCCACCTGCACTAACGCTGCATCCTCAATCGACCGTAAAAAGACCTTTGGCTCCCTTGCAAACCTTAAGGTCACAGTCTCCAACTAGAAAACCTTCACCTAACTCCAACTCTGCATCCTCCCTTGCCACAAAAAAGACCTTCGCTTGCGCCTACAATGCATCCTGTATCAACACCTAAAAAGAACTTGTGCCTGCACTAACTCTGCATCCTCACAGGCCAACTAAAAAGAACTTATGCTTGCACCTACTCTGTATCCTGCATCAACACCTAAAAAGATCTTCCGCCTTCACTAACTCTGCATCCTTAATCGAACCTGAAAAAGACCTTTGGCTCCTCTGCAAACCTTAGGGTCACAGTCTCCAACTAGAAAACCTTGACCTAATTCCAAATCTGCATCATCACTTGCCAACTAAAAAGACATTCGCTCGCGCCTACTCTGTATCCTGCATCAACACCTAAAAAGAACTTCCGCCTTCAATAACTCTGCTTCCTCCCTCGCCATCTAAAAAGAACTTACCACTGCACTAAATCTGCATCCTCAATCGACCCGAAAAAAGACCTTTGGCTCCCTTGCAAACCTTAGGGTCACAGTTTCCAACGGGAAAACCTTCACCTAACTCCAACTCTGCATCCTCCCTTGCCAACAAAAAAGACCTTCGCTCGTGCCTACTCTGCATCCTGCATCAACACCTAAAAAGAAATTCCTCCTGCACTAACTCTGCATCTTAAATCGACCCCAAAAAAGACCTTTAGCTTCCCTGCAAAACTTAAGGTCACAGTCTCCAAATAGAAAACCTTCCAATGGTGCCAACTTTGCATCCTCCATCACCAACTAAAAAGACATATGCTCGCAAGTACTCAGTATACTGCATCAACACCTAAAAAAAACTTCCGCCTTCACTAACTCTGCATCCTCAATCGACCCGTAAAAAGACCTTTGGCTAGACCTTAAGGTCACAGTCTCCAACTAGAAAACCTTCACCTAAATCCAACTCTGCATCCTCCCTTGCCAACAAAAAAGACCTTCGCTTGCGCCTACTCTGCATCCTCCATCAACACCTAAAAAGAACTTCCGCCTGCTCTAACTCTGCATCCTCCCTCGCCAACCAAAAAGAACTTCCACTGGCGCCTAACCTGCATCCTGCATCAACACCTAAAAAGAACTTGGGCGAGCGTTAACTCTGCATCCTCACTCGCCAACTATATAGAACTTCCGCTTGCACCTACTATGCATCCAGCATCAACACCTAAAAAGAACTTCCTCCTGCACTAACTCTGCATCCTCAATCGACCCCTAAAAAACCTTCTGCTGGAGCCTACCCTGCATCCTGCATCAACACCTAAAAAGAACTGCGCCTGCACTAACATTGCATCCTCACTCGCCAACTAAAAAGCACTTCCGCTTGCACCTACTCTGCATCATGCATCAACACCTAAAAAGAACTTCCTCCTGCACTAACTCTGCATATTCAATCGACCCATAAAAAGACCTTTAGCTCCCCTACAAACCTTAGGATCACAGTCTTCAACTAGAAAACCTTCCAATCGTGCCAACTCTGCATCCTCCCTCGCCAACTAAAAAGACATTCGCTCGCGCCTACTCTGTATCCTGCATTAACACCTAAAAAGAACTTCCACCTTCACTAACTCTGCATCCTCCCTCGCCAACTAAAAAGAACTTCCGCCTGCACTAACTCTGCATCCTCAGTTGACCCGTAAAAAGACCTTTGGCTCCCTTGCAAACCTTATGGTCAGTCTCCAACTAGAAAACTTTCACCTAACTCCAACTCTGCATCCTCCCTTGCCAACAAAAAAGACGTTCGCTTGCGCCTACTCTGCATCCTCCATCAACACCTAAAAAGAACTTCTGCCTACACTAATTCTTCATCCTCCCTTCCGAACCAAAAAGACCTTCCACTGGCGCCTAAACTACATCCTGCATCAACACCTTAAAAGAACTACCTCCTGCCCTAACTCTGCATCCTCAATCGACCCCTAAAAAGACCTTTGGCTCCCCTGAAAACCTTAAGGTCAAAGTCTCCAATGAGAAAATCTTGACCTAACTCCAACTCTGCATCCTCACTTGCCAATTAAAAAGATATTCGCTCGCGCCAACTCTGCATCCTGCATCAATACCTAAAAAGAACTTCCACCTTCACTAACTCTGCGTCCTCCCTTACCAACTAAAAAACCTTCCGCTGGGGCCTACCCTGTATCCTGCATCAACACCTCCAAAGAACTTCCACCGGCACTAACACTGCATCCTCACTCGCCGACTAAAAAGCACCTCCGCTTGCGCCTACTCTGCATCATGCATCAACAGCTAAAAAGAACTTCCTCCTGGATTAACTCTACATCTTCAAACGACCCATAAAAAGACCTTTAGCTCCCCTGGAAACCTTAGGGTCACAGTCTCCAACTAGAAAACCTTCCAATCGTGCCAACTCTGCATCCTCCCTCGCCAACCAGAAAGACATTCGCTCGCGCCTACTCTGTATCCTGCATCAACACCTAAAAAGAACTTCCGTCTTCACTAACTCTGCAACCTCCCTCGCCAACTAAAAATAACTTCCGCCTGTACTAACTCTGCATCCTCAATCGACCCGTAAAAAGAGCTTTGGCTCCCTTGCAAACCTTACAGTCATAGTCTCCAACTAGAAAACCTTCACCTAACTCCAACTCTGCATCCTCCCTGCCAACAAAGAAGACCTTCGCTCGCGCCTACTCTGCATCCTGTATCAACAACTAAAAAGAACATTCGCCTGCACTAACTCGGCATCCTCACTCGCCAACTAAAAAGAACTTCCGCTTGCGCCTACTAAGCATCCTGCATCAACACCTAAAAAGATCTTCCGCCTTCACTAACTCTGCATCCTTAATCGAACCTTAAAAAGACCTTTGGCTCCCCTGCAAACCTTAAAGTCACAGTCTCCAACTAGAAAACCTTCTCCTACCTCCAACTGTGCATCCTCCCTCCCCAACAAAAAAGAACTTCGCTCGCGCCTACTCTACATCCTGCATCAACACCTAAAAATAACTTCCGCCTTCACTAACTCTGCATCCTCCCTCGCCAACTAAAAAGCCCTTCCGCTGGCGCCTACCCTGCATCCTGCATCAAAACCTAAAAAGAACTTCCGCCTGCACTAACTCTGCATCCTCCCTCGCCAACTAACTATAACTTCCGCCTGCACTAACACTGCATCCTTAATCGAACCTTAAAAAGACCTTTGGCTCCCCTGCAAACCTTAAGGTCACAGTCTCCAACTAGAAAACCTTGACCTAACTCCAACTCTGCATCCTCACTTGCCAACTAAAAAGACATTCGCTCGCGCCAACTCTGCATCCTGCATCAATACCTAAAAAGAACTTCCACCTTCACTAATTCTGCATCCTCCCTCACCAACTAAAAAACCTTCCGCTGGTGCCTACATTGCATCCTGCATCAACACCTAAAAATAACTTCCGCCTGCACTAACTCTGCATCCTCCCGCCAACTAAAAAGTACTTCCACTTGTGCCTACTCTGCATGCTGTATCAACACCTTGAAAGAACTTCTGCCTGCACTAACTCTGCATCCTGAATCGACCCCTAAAAAGACCTTTCGCTCCTCTGCACACCTTAGGGTCACAGTCTCCAACTAGAAAACCTTCACCTAACTCCAACTGTGCTTCCTCCCTCGCCAACAAAAAAGAAATTCGCTCGCGCCTACTCTGATCCTGCATTAACACCTAAAAACAACTTCGGCCTTCACTAACTCTGCATCCTCCCTCACCAGCTAAAAAGCCCTTCTGCAGGCGCCTACCCTGCATCCTGCATCAAAACCTAAAAAGAACTTCCGCCTGTACTAACTCGGCATCCTCACTCGCCAACTAAAAAGAATTTACCCTTGCGCCTACTCTGCATCATGCATCAACACCTAAAAAGAACTTCCGCCTTCACTAACTCTGCAACCTCCCTCGCCAACTAAAAATAACTTCCGTCTGCATTAACTCTGCATCCTCAATCGACCCGTAAAAAGAAATTTGGCTCCCTTGCAAAACTTACGGTAACAGTCTCCAACTAGAAAACCTTCACCTAACTCCAACTCTGCATCCTCCCTTGCCAACAAAGAAGACCTTAGCTTGCGCCTACTCTGCATCCTGCATCAACACCTAAAAAGATCTTCTGCCTTCACTAACTCTGCAACCTTAATCGAACCTTAAAAAGACCTTTGGCTCCCCTGCAAACCTTAAGGTCACAGTCTCCAACTAGAAAACCTTGACCTAACTCCAACTCTGCATCCTCACTTGCCAACTAAAAAGACATTCGCTCGCGCCAACTCTGCATCCTGCATCAATACCTAAAAAGAACTTCCACCTTCACTAATTCTGCATCCTCCCTCACCAACTAAAAACCTTCCGCTGGTGCCTACATTGCATCCTGCATCAACACCTAAAAATAACTTCCGCCTGCACTAACTCTGCATCCTCCCGCCAACTAAAAAGTACTTCCACTTGCGCCTACTCTGCATGCTGTATCAACACCTTAAAAGAACTTCTGCCTGCACTAACTCTGCATCCTGAATCGACCCCTAAAAAGACCTTTCGCTCCTCTGCACACCTTAGGGTCACAGTCTCCAACTAGAAAACCTCCAATCGTGCCAATTCAGCATCCTCCCACGCCAACTAAAAAGACATTCACTCTTGCCTAGTCTGTATCCTGCATCAACACCTAAAAAGAACCTCCGCCTTCACTAACTCTGCATCCTCCCTCGCCAACTAAAAAGAACTTCCGCTTGCGCCTACTCTGCATCCTGCATCAAAACCTAAAAACAACTTCCGCCTGCACTAACTCTGCATCCTCACTTGCCAACTAAAAAGAACTTCCGCTTGCGCCTACTCTGCATCCAGCATCAACAGCTAAAAAGAACATCCTCCTGCACTAATTCTGCATCTTCAATCGACACATAAAAAGACCTTTAGCTCCCCTTCAAACCTTAAGGTCACAGTCTCCGACCAGAAAACCTCCAATCGTGCCAACTCTGCATCCTCCCTCGCCAACTAAAAAGACATTCACTCTTGCCTACGCTGTATCCTGCATCAACACCTAAAAAGAACTTCCACCCTCACTAACTCTGCATCATCCCTCGCCAACTCAAAAGAACTTCCGCTTGCGCCTACTCTGCATCCTGCACCAACAGGTCACCAACTTAAAAACCTTCCGCTGGTGCCTACATTGCATCCTGCATCAACACCTAAAAATAACTTCCGCCTGCACTAACTCTGCATCCTCCCGCCAACTAAAAAGTACTTCCACTTGTGCCTACTCTGCATGCTGTATCAACACCTTAAAAGAACTTCTGCCTGCACTAACTCTGCATCCTGAATCGACCCCTAAAAAGACCTTTCGCTCCTTTGCACACCTTAGGGTCACAGTCTCCAACTAGAAAACCTCCAATCGTGCCAATTCAGCATCCTCCCACGCCAACTAAAAAGACATTCACTCTTGCCTAGTCTGTATCCTGCATCAACACCTAAAAAGAACCTCCGCCTTCACTAACTCTGCATCCTCCCTCGCCAACTAAAAAGAACTTCCGCTTGCGCCTACTCTGCATCCTGCATCAAAACCTAAAAACAACTTCCGCCTGCACTAACTCTGCATCCTCACTTGCCAACTAAAAAGAACTTCCGCTTGCGCCTACTCTGCATCCAGCATCAACAGCTAAAAAGAACATCCTCCTGCACTAATTCTGCATCTTCAATCGACACATAAAAAGACCTTTAGCTCCCCTTCAAACCTTAAGGTCACAGTCTCCGACCAGAAAACCTCCAATCGTGCCAACTCTGCATCCTCCCTCGCCAACTAAAAAGACATTCACTCTTGCCTACGCTGTATCCTGCATCAACACCTAAAAAGAACTTCCACCCTCACTAACTCTGCATCATCCCTCGCCAACTCAAAAGAACTTCCGCTTGCGCCTACTCTGCATCCTGCACCAACAGGTAAAAAGATCTTCTGCCTTCACTAACTCTGCAACCTTAATCGAACCTTAAAAAGACCTTTGGCTCCCCTGCAAACCTTAAGGTCGCAGTCTCCAACTAGAAAACCTTGACCTAACTCCAACTCTGCATCCTCACTTGCCAACTAAAAAGACATTCGCTCGCGCCAACTCTGCATCCTGCATCAATACCTAAAAAGAACTTCCACCTTCACTAATTCTGCATCCTCACTCACCAACTTAAAAACCTTCCGCTGGTGCCTACATTGCATCCTGCATCAACACCTAAAAATAACTTCCGCCTGCACTAACTCTGCATCCTCCCGCCAACTAAAAAGTACTTCCTCTTGCGCCTACTCTGCATGCTGTATCAACACCTTGAAAGAACTTCTGCCTGCACTAACTCTGCATCCTGAATCGACCCCTAAAAAGACCTTTCGCTCCTCTGCACACCTTAGGGTCACAGTCTCCAACTAGAAAACCTCCAATCGTGCCAATTCAGCATCCTCCCACGCCAACTAAAAAGACATTCACTCTTGCCTAGTCTGTATCCTGCATCAACACCTAAAAAGAACCTCCGCCTTCACTAACTCTGCATCCTCCCTCGCCAACTAAAAAGAACTTCCGCTTGCGCCTACTCTGCATCCTGCATCAAAACCTAAAAACAACTTCCGCCTGCACTAACTCTGCATCCTCACTCGCCAACTAAAAAGAACTTCCGCTTGCGCCTACTCTGCATCCAGCATCAACAGCTAAAAAGAACATCCTCCTGCACTAATTCTGCATCTTCAATCGACACATAAAAAGACCTTTAGCTCCCCTTCAAACCTTAAGGTCACAGTCTCCGACCAGAAAACCTCCAATCGTGCCAACTCTGCATCCTCCCTCGCCAACTAAAAAGACATTCACTCTTGCCTACGCTGTATCCTGCATCAACACCTAAAAAGAACTTCCACCCTCACTAACTCTGCATCATCCCTCGCCAACTCAAAAGAACTTCCGCTTGCGCCTACTCTGCATCCTGCACCAACAGGTAAAAAGATCTTCTGCCTTCACTAACTCTGCAACCTTAATCGAACCTTAAAAAGACCTTTGGCTCCCCTGCAAACCTTAAGGTCACAGTCTCCAACTAGAAAACCTTGACCTAACTCCAACTCTGCATCCTCACTTGCCAACTAAAAAGACATTCGCTCGCGCCAACTCTGCATCCTGCATCAATACCTAAAAAGAACTTCCACCTTCACTAATTCTGCATCCTCACTCACCAACTTAAAAACCTTCCGCTGGTGCCTACATTGCATCCTGCATCAACACCTAAAAATAACTTCCGCCTGCACTAACTCTGCATCCTCCCGCCAACTAAAAAGTACTTCCACTTGCGCCTACTCTGCATGCTGTATCAACACCTTAAAAGAACTTCTGCCTGCACTAACTCTGCATCCTGAATCGACCCCTAAAAAGACCTTTCGCTCCTCTGCACACCTTAGGGTCACAGTCTCCAACTAGAAAACCTCCAATCGTGCCAATTCAGCATCCTCCCACGCCAACTAAAAAGAACTGCACCTGCCATCAAACACCTAAAAGGAACTTCCGCCTTCACTAATCTGCATCCTCCCTCGCCAACTAAAAGAACTTCCGCTTGCGCCTACTTGATCCAGCATCAAAAGCTAAAAAGAACATCCTCTGCACTAATTCTGCATCTACAATCGACTCATTAAAACGACCTTTAGTCCCCTTCAAATCTTAAGGTCAAAGTCTCCGCCAGGAAAACCTCCAATATTGTTTTTTTTTTTCCCATGCCAAACTCTGCATCCTCCATCGCCAACTAAAAAGACATTCACTCTTGCCTACGCTGTATCCTGCATCAACACCTAAAAAGAACTTCCACCCTCACTAACTCTGCATCAACCCTCGCCAACTCAAAAGAACTTCCGCTTGCGCCTACTCTGCATCCTGCACCAACAGGTAAAAAGATCTTCTGCCTTCACTAACTCTGCAACCTTAATCGAACCTTAAAAAGACCTTTGGCTCCCCTGCAAACCTTAAGGTCGCAGTCTCCAACTAGAAAACCTTGACCTAACTCCAACTCTGCATCCTCACTTGCCAACTAAAAAGACATTCGCTCGCGCCAACTCTGCATCCTGCATCAATACCTAAAAAGAACTTCCACCTTCACTAATTCTGCATCCTCCCTCACCAACTAAAAAACCTTCCGCTGGTGCCTACATTGCATCCTGCATCAACACCTAAAAATAACTTCCGCCTGCACTAACTCTGCATCCTCCCGCCAACTAAAAAGTACTTCCACTTGTGCCTACTCTGCATGCTGTATCAACACCTTGAAAGAACTTCTGCCTGCACTAACTCTGCATCCTGAATCGACCCCTAAAAAGACCTTTCGCTCCTCTGCACACCTTAGGGTCACAGTCTCCAACTAGAAAACCTCCAATCGTGCCAATTCAGCATCCTCCCACGCCAACTAAAAAGACATTCACTCTTGCCTAGTCTGTATCCTGCATCAACACCTAAAAAGAACCTCCGCCTTCACTAACTCTGCATCCTCCCTCGCCAACTAAAAAGAACTTCCGCTTGCGCCTACTCTGCATCCTGCATCAAAACCTAAAAACAACTTCCGCCTGCACTAACTCTGCATCCTCACTTGCCAACTAAAAAGAACTTCCGCTTGCGCCTACTCTGCATCCAGCATCAACAGCTAAAAAGAACATCCTCCTGCACTAATTCTGCATCTTCAATCGACACATAAAAAGACCTTTAGCTCCCCTTCAAACCTTAAGGTCACAGTCTCCGACCAGAAAACCTCCAATCGTGCCAATTCAGCATCCTCCCACGCCAACTAAAAAGACATTCACTCTTGCCTACGCTGTATCCTGCATCAACACCTAAAAAGAACTTCCACCCTCACTAACTCTGCATCATCCCTCGCCAACTCAAAAGAACTTCCGCTTGCGCCTACTCTGCATCCTGCACCAACAGGTAAAAAGATCTTCTGCCTTCACTAACTCTGCAACCTTAATCGAACCTTAAAAAGACCTTTGGCTCCCCTGCAAACCTTAAGGTCACAGTCTCCAACTAGAAAACCTTGACCTAACTCCAACTCTGCATCCTCACTTGCCAACTAAAAAGACATTCGCTCGCGCCAACTCTGCATCCTGCATCAATACCTAAAAAGAACTTCCACCTTCACTAATTCTGCATCCTCCCTCACCAACTTAAAAACCTTCCGCTGGTGCCTACATTGCATCCTGCATCAACACCTAAAAATAACTTCCGCCTGCACTAACTCTGCATCCTCCCGCCAACTAAAAAGTACTTCCTCTTGCGCCTACTCTGCATGCTGTATCAACACCTTGAAAGAACTTCTGCCTGCACTAACTCTGCATCCTGAATCGACCCCTAAAAAGACCTTTCGCTCCTCTGCACACCTTAGGGTCACAGTCTCCAACTAGAAAACCTCCAATCGTGCCAATTCAGCATCCTCCCACGCCAACTAAAAAGACATTCACTCTTGCCTAGTCTGTATCCTGCATCAACACCTAAAAAGAACCTCCGCCTTCACTAACTCTGCATCCTCCCTCGCCAACTAAAAAGAACTTCCGCTTGCGCCTACTCTGCATCCTGCATCAAAACCTAAAAACAACTTCCGCCTGCACTAACTCTGCATCCTCACTTGCCAACTAAAAAGAACTTCCGCTTGCGCCTACTCTGCATCCAGCATCAACAGCTAAAAAGAACATCCTCCTGCACTAATTCTGCATCTTCAATCGACACATAAAAAGACCTTTAGCTCCCCTTCAAACCTTAAGGTCACAGTCTCCGACCAGAAAACCTCCAATCGTGCCAACTCTGCATCCTCCCTCGCCAACTAAAAAGACATTCACTCTTGCCTACGCTGTATCCTGCATCAACACCTAAAAAGAACTTCCACCCTCACTAACTCTGCATCATCCCTCGCCAACTCAAAAGAACTTCCGCTTGCGCCTACTCTGCATCCTGCACCAACAGGTAAAAAGATCTTCTGCCTTCACTAACTCTGCAACCTTAATCGAACCTTAAAAAGACGTTTGGCTCCCCTGCAAACCTTAAGGTCGCAGTCTCCAACTAGAAAACCTTGACCTAACTCCAACTCTGCATCCTCACTTGCCAACTAAAAAGACATTCGCTCGCGCCAACTCTGCATCCTGCATCAATACCTAAAAAGAACTTCCACCTTCACTAATTCTGCATCCTCACTCACCAACTAAAAAACCTTCCGCTGGTGCCTACATTGCATCCTGCATCAACACCTAAAAATAACTTCCGCCTGCACTAACTCTGCATCCTCCCGCCAACTAAAAAGTACTTCCACTTGTGCCTACTCTGCATGCTGTATCAACACCTTAAAAGAACTTCTGCCTGCACTAACTCTGCATCCTGAATCGACCCCTAAAAAGACCTTTCGCTCCTCTGCACACCTTAGGGTCACAGTCTCCAACTAGAAAACCTCCAATCGTGCCAATTCAGCATCCTCCCACGCCAACTAAAAAGACATTCACTCTTGCCTAGTCTGTATCCTGCATCAACACCTAAAAAGAACCTCCGCCTTCACTAACTCTGCATCCTCCCTCGCCAACTAAAAAGAACTTCCGCTTGCGCCTACTCTGCATCCTGCATCAAAACCTAAAAACAACTTCCGCCTGCACTAACTCTGCATCCTCACTTGCCAACTAAAAAGAACTTCCGCTTGCGCCTACTCTGCATCCAGCATCAACAGCTAAAAAGAACATCCTCCTGCACTAATTCTGCATCTTCAATCGACACATAAAAAGACCTTTAGCTCCCCTTCAAACCTTAAGGTCACAGTCTCCGACCAGAAAACCTCCAATCGTGCCAACTCTGCATCCTCCCTCGCCAACTAAAAAGACATTCACTCTTGCCTACGCTGTATCCTGCATCAACACCTAAAAAGAACTTCCACCCTCACTAACTCTGCATCATCCCTCGCCAACTCAAAAGAACTTCCGCTTGCGCCTACTCTGCATCCTGCACCAACAGGTAAAAAGATCTTCTGCCTTCACTAACTCTGCAACCTTAATCGAACCTTAAAAAGACCTTTGGCTCCCCTGCAAACCTTAAGGTCGCAGTCTCCAACTAGAAAACCTTGACCTAACTCCAACTCTGCATCCTCACTTGCCAACTAAAAAGACATTCGCTCGCGCCAACTCTGCATCCTGCATCAATACCTAAAAAGAACTTCCACCTTCACTAATTCTGCATCCTCCCTCACCAACTAAAAAACCTTCCGCTGGTGCCTACATTGCATCCTGCATCAACACCTAAAAATAACTTCCGCCTGCACTAACTCTGCATCCTCCCGCCAACTAAAAAGTACTTCCACTTGCGCCTACTCTGCATGCTGTATCAACACCTTGAAAGAACTTCTGCCTGCACTAACTCTGCATCCTGAATCGACCCCTAAAAAGACCTTTCGCTCCTCTGCACACCTTAGGGTCACAGTCTCCAACTAGAAAACCTCCAATCGTGCCAATTCAGCATCCTCCCACGCCAACTAAAAAGACATTCACTCTTGCCTAGTCTGTATCCTGCATCAACACCTAAAAAGAACCTCCGCCTTCACTAACTCTGCATCCTCCCTCGCCAACTAAAAAGAACTTCCGCTTGCGCCTACTCTGCATCCTGCATCAAAACCTAAAAACAACTTCCGCCTGCACTAACTCTGCATCCTCACTTGCCAACTAAAAAGAACTTCCGCTTGCGCCTACTCTGCATCCAGCATCAACAGCTAAAAAGAACATCCTCCTGCACTAATTCTGCATCTTCAATCGACACATAAAAAGACCTTTAGCTCCCCTTCAAACCTTAAGGTCACAGTCTCCGACCAGAAAACCTCCAATCGTGCCAACTCTGCATCCTCCCTCGCCAACTAAAAAGACATTCACTCTTGCCTACGCTGTATCCTGCATCAACACCTAAAAAGAACTTCCACCCTCACTAACTCTGCATCAACCCTCGCCAACTCAAAAGAACTTCCGCTTGCGCCTACTCTGCATCCTGCACCAACAGGTAAAAAGATCTTCTGCCTTCACTAACTCTGCAACCTTAATCGAACCTTAAAAAGACCTTTGGCTCCCCTGCAAACCTTAAGGTCACAGTCTCCAACTAGAAAACCTTGACCTAACTCCAACTCTGCATCCTCACTTGCCAACTAAAAAGACATTCGCTCGCGCCAACTCTGCATCCTGCATCAATACCTAAAAAGAACTTCCACCTTCACTAATTCTGCATCCTCACTCACCAACTTAAAAACCTTCCGCTGGTGCCTACATTGCATCCTGCATCAACACCTAAAAATAACTTCCGCCTGCACTAACTCTGCATCCTCCCGCCAACTAAAAAGTACTTCCTCTTGCGCCTACTCTGCATGCTGTATCAACACCTTGAAAGAACTTCTGCCTGCACTAACTCTGCATCCTGAATCGACCCCTAAAAAGACCTTTCGCTCCTCTGCACACCTTAGGGTCACAGTCTCCAACTAGAAAACCTCCAATCGTGCCAATTCAGCATCCTCCCACGCCAACTAAAAAGACATTCACTCTTGCCTAGTCTGTATCCTGCATCAACACCTAAAAAGAACATCCTCCTGCACTAATTCTGCATCTTCACACTAACTCTGCATCCTCCCTCGCCAACTAAAAAGAACTTCCGCTTGCGCCTACTCTGCATCCTGCATCAAAACCTAAAAACAACTTCCGCCTGCACTAACTCTGCATCCTCACTTGCCAACTAAAAAGAACTTCCGCTTGCGCCTACTCTGCATCCAGCATCAACAGCTAAAAAGAACATCCTCCTGCACTAATTCTGCATCTTCAATCGACACATAAAAAGACCTTTAGCTCCCCTTCAAACCTTAAGGTCACAGTCTCCGACCAGAAAACCTCCAATCGTGCCAACTCTGCATCCTCCCTCGCCAACTAAAAAGACATTCACTCTTGCCTACTCTGTATCCTGCATCAACACCTAAAAAGAACTTCCACCCTCACTAACTCTGCATCATCCCTCGCCAACTCAAAAGAACTTCCGCTTGCGCCTACTCTGCATCCTGCACCAACAGGTAAAAAGATCTTCTGCCTTCACTAACTCTGCAACCTTAATCGAACCTTAAAAAGACCTTTGGCTCCCCTGCAAACCTTAAGGTCACAGTCTCCAACTAGAAAACCTTGACCTAACTCCAACTCTGCATCCTCACTTGCCAACTAAAAAGACATTCGCTCGCGCCAACTCTGCATCCTGCATCAATACCTAAAAAGAACTTCCACCTTCACTAATTCTGCATCCTCACTCACCAACTTAAAAACCTTCCGCTGGTGCCTACATTGCATCCTGCATCAACACCTAAAAATAACTTCCGCCTGCACTAACTCTGCATCCTCCCGCCAACTAAAAAGTACTTCCACTTGTGCCTACTCTGCATGCTGTATCAACACCTTAAAAGAACTTCTGCCTGCACTAACTCTGCATCCTGAATCGACCCCTAAAAAGACCTTTCGCTCCTTTGCACACCTTAGGGTCACAGTCTCCAACTAGAAAACCTCCAATCGTGCCAATTCAGCATCCTCCCACGCCAACTAAAAAGACATTCACTCTTGCCTAGTCTGTATCCTGCATCAACACCTAAAAAGAACCTCCGCCTTCACTAACTCTGCATCCTCCCTCGCCAACTAAAAAGAACTTCCGCTTGCGCCTACTCTGCATCCTGCATCAAAACCTAAAAAGAACTTCCGCCTGCACTAACTCTGCATCCTCACTTGCCAACTAAAAAGAACTTCCGCTTGCGCCTACTCTGCATCCAGCATCAACAGCTAAAAAGAACATCCTCCTGCACTAATTCTGCATCTTCAATCGACACATAAAAAGACCTTTAGCTCCCCTTCAAACCTTAAGGTCACAGTCTCCGACCAGAAAACCTCCAATCGTGCCAACTCTGCATCCTCCCTCGCCAACTAAAAAGACATTCACTCTTGCCTACTCTGTATCCTGCATCAACACCTAAAAAGAACTTCCACCTTCACTAATTCTGCATCCTCACTCACCAACTTAAAAACCTTCCGCTTGCGCCGACTCTGCATCCTGCACCAACAGGTAAAAAGATCTTCTGCCTTCACTAACTCTGCAACCTTAATCGAACCTTAAAAAGACCTTTGGCTCCCCTGCAAACCTTAAGGTCACAGTCTCCAACTAGAAAACCTTGACCTAACTCCAACTCTGCATCCTCACTTGCCAACTAAAAAGACATTCGCTCGCGCCAACTCTGCATCCTGCATCAATACCTAAAAAGAACTTCCACCTTCACTAATTCTGCATCCTCACTCACCAACTTAAAAACCTTCCGCTGGTGCCTACATTGCATCCTGCATCAACACCTAAAAATAACTTCCGCCTGCACTAACTCTGCATCCTCCCGCCAACTAAAAAGTACTTCCTCTTGCGCCTACTCTGCATGCTGTATCAACACCTTGAAAGAACTTCTGCCTGCACTAACTCTGCATCCTGAATCGACCCCTAAAAAGACCTTTCGCTCCTCTGCACACCTTAGGGTCACAGTCTCCAACTAGAAAACCTCCAATCGTGCCAATTCAGCATCCTCCCACGCCAACTAAAAAGACATTCACTCTTGCCTAGTCTGTATCCTGCATCAACACCTAAAAAGAACCTCCGCCTTCACTAACTCTGCATCCTCCCTCGCCAACTAAAAAGAACTTCCGCTTGCGCCTACTCTGCATCCTGCATCAAAACCTAAAAACAACTTCCGCCTGCACTAACTCTGCATCCTCACTTGCCAACTAAAAAGAACTTCCGCTTGCGCCTACTCTGCATCCAGCATCAACAGCTAAAAAGAACATCCTCCTGCACTAATTCTGCATCTTCAATCGACACATAAAAAGACCTTTAGCTCCCCTTCAAACCTTAAGGTCACAGTCTCCGACCAGAAAACCTCCAATCGTGCCAACTCTGCATCCTCCCTCGCCAACTAAAAAGACATTCACTCTTGCCTACGCTGTATCCTGCATCAACACCTAAAAAGAACTTCCACCCTCACTAACTCTGCATCATCCCTCGCCAACTCAAAAGAACTTCCGCTTGCGCCTACTCTGCATCCTGCACCAACAGGTAAAAAGATCTTCTGCCTTCACTAACTCTGCAACCTTAATCGAACCTTAAAAAGACCTTTGGCTCCCCTGCAAACCTTAAGGTCGCAGTCTCCAACTAGAAAACCTTGACCTAACTCCAACTCTGCATCCTCACTTGCCAACTAAAAAGACATTCGCTCGCGCCAACTCTGCATCCTGCATCAATACCTAAAAAGAACTTCCACCTTCACTAATTCTGCATCCTCACTCACCAACTTAAAAACCTTCCGCTGGTGCCTACATTGCATCCTGCATCAACACCTAAAAATAACTTCCGCCTGCACTAACTCTGCATCCTCCCGCCAACTAAAAAGTACTTCCACTTGTGCCTACTCTGCATGCTGTATCAACACCTTAAAAGAACTTCTGCCTGCACTAACTCTGCATCCTGAATCGACCCCTAAAAAGACCTTTCGCTCCTCTGCACACCTTAGGGTCACAGTCTCCAACTAGAAAACCTCCAATCGTGCCAATTCTGCATCCTCACTTGCCAACTAAAAAGAACTTCCGCTTGCGCCTACTCTGCATCCAGCATCAACAGCTAAAAAGAACATCCTCCTGCACTAATTCTGCATCTTCAATCGACACATAAAAAGACCTTTAGCTCCCCTTCAAACCTTAAGGTCACAGTCTCCGACCAGAAAACCTCCAATCGTGCCAACTCTGCATCCTCCCTCGCCAACTAAAAAGACATTCACTCTTGCCTACGCTGTATCCTGCATCAACACCTAAAAAGAACTTCCACCCTCACTAACTCTGCATCATCCCTCGCCAACTCAAAAGAACTTCCGCTTGCGCCTACTCTGCATCCTGCACCAACAGGTAAAAAGATCTTCTGCCTTCACTAACTCTGCAACCTTAATCGAACCTTAAAAAGACCTTTGGCTCCCCTGCAAACCTTAAGGTCACAGTCTCCAACTAGAAAACCTTGACCTAACTCCAACTCTGCATCCTCACTTGCCAACTAAAAAGACATTCGCTCGCGCCAACTCTGCATCCTGCATCAATACCTAAAAAGAACTTCCACCTTCACTAATTCTGCATCCTCCCTCACCAACTTAAAAACCTTCCGCTGGTGCCTACATTGCATCCTGCATCAACACCTAAAAATAACTTCCGCCTGCACTAACTCTGCATCCTCCCGCCAACTAAAAAGTACTTCCACTTGCGCCTACTCTGCATGCTGTATCAACACCTTGAAAGAACTTCTGCCTGCACTAACTCTGCATCCTGAATCGACCCCTAAAAAGACCTTTCGCTCCTCTGCACACCTTAGGGTCACAGTCTCCGACCAGAAAACCTCCAATCGTGCCAACTCTGCATCCTCCCTCGCCAACTAAAAAGACATTCACTCTTGCCTACGCTGTATCCTGCATCAACACCTAAAAAGAACTTCCACCCTCACTAACTCTGCATCATCCCTCGCCAACTCAAAAGAACTTCCGCTTGCGCCTACTCTGCATCCTGCACCAACAGGTAAAAAGATCTTCTGCCTTCACTAACTCTGCAACCTTAATCGAACCTTAAAAAGACCTTTGGCTCCCCTGCAAACCTTAAGGTCGCAGTCTCCAACTAGAAAACCTTGACCTAACTCCAACTCTGCATCCTCACTTGCCAACTAAAAAGACATTCGCTCGCGCCAACTCTGCATCCTGCATCAATACCTAAAAAGAACTTCCACCCTCACTAACTCTGCATCATCCCTCGCCAACTCAAAAGAACTTCCGCTTGCGCCTACTCTGCATCCTGCACCAACAGGTAAAAAGATCTTCTGCCTTCACTAACTCTGCAACCTTAATCGAACCTTAAAAAGACCTTTGGCTCCCCTGCAAACCTTAAGGTCACAGTCTCCAACTAGAAAACCTTGACCTAACTCCAACTCTGCATCCTCACTTGCCAACTAAAAAGACATTCGCTCGCGCCAACTCTGCATCCTGCATCAATACCTAAAAAGAACTTCCACCTTCACTAATTCTGCATCCTCACTCACCAACTAAAAAACCTTCCGCTGGTGCCTACATTGCATCCTGCATCAACACCTAAAAATAACTTCCGCCTGCACTAACTCTGCATCCTCCCGCCAACTAAAAAGTACTTCCTCTTGCGCCTACTCTGCATGCTGTATCAACACCTTAAAAGAACTTCTGCCTGCACTAACTCTGCATCCTGAATCGACCCCTAAAAAGACCTTTCGCTCCTCTGCACACCTTAGGGTCACAGTCTCCAACTAGAAAACCTCCAATCGTGCCAATTCAGCATCCTCCCACGCCAACTAAAAAGACATTCACTCTTGCCTAGTCTGTATCCTGCATCAACACCTAAAAAGAACCTCCGCCTTCACTAACTCTGCATCCTCCCTCGCCAACTAAAAAGAACTTCCGCTTGCGCCTACTCTGCATCCTGCATCAATACCTAAAAAGAACTTCCACCTTCACTAATTCTGCATCCTCCCTCACCAACTAAAAAACCTTCCGCTGGTGCCTACATTGCATCCTGCATCAACACCTAAAAATAACTTCCGCCTGCACTAACTCTGCATCCTCCCGCCAACTAAAAAGTACTTCCACTTGCGCCTACTCTGCATGCTGTATCAACACCTTAAAAGAACTTCAATCGACACATAAAAAGACCTTTAGCTCCCCTTCAAACCTTAAGGTCACAGTCTCCGACCAGAAAACCTCCAATCGTGCCAACTCTGCATCCTCCCTCGCCAACTAAAAAGACATTCACTCTTGCCTACGCTGTATCCTGCATCAACACCTAAAAAGAACTTCCACCCTCACTAACTCTGCATCATCCCTCGCCAACTCAAAAGAACTTCCGCTTGCGCCTACTCTGCATCCTGCACCAACAGGTAAAAAGATCTTCTGCCTTCACTAACTCTGCAACCTTAATCGAACCTTAAAAAGACCTTTGGCTCCCCTGCAAACCTTAAGGTCACAGTCTCCAACTAGAAAACCTTGACCTAACTCCAACTCTGCATCCTCACTTGCCAACTAAAAAGACATTCGCTCGCGCCAACTCTGCATCCTGCATCAATACCTAAAAAGAACTTCCACCTTCACTAATTCTGCATCCTCACTCACCAACTTAAAAACCTTCCGCTGGTGCCTACATTGCATCCTGCATCAACACCTAAAAATAACTTCCGCCTGCACTAACTCTGCATCCTCCCGCCAACTAAAAAGTACTTCCACTTGCGCCTACTCTGCATGCTGTATCAACACCTTAAAAGAACTTCTGCCTGCACTAACTCTGCATCCTGAATCGACCCCTAAAAAGACCTTTCGCTCCTCTGCACACCTTCGCGTCACAGTCTCCAACTAGAAAACCTCCAATCGTGCCAATTCAGCATCCTCCCTCGCCAACTAAAAAGACATTCACTCTTGCCTAGTCTGTATCCTGCATCAACACCTAAAAAGAACTTCGGCCTTCACTAACTCTGCATCCTCCCTCGCCAACTAAAAAGAACTTCCGCTTGCGCCTACTCTGCATCCTGCATCAAAACCTAAAACGAACTTCCGCCTGCACTAACTCTGCATCCTCACTTGCCAACTAAAAAGAACTTCTGCTTGCGCCTACTCTGCATCCAGCATCAACAGCTAAAAAGAACATCCTCCTGCACTAATTCTGCATCTTCAATCGACACATAAAAAGACCTTTAGCTCCCCTTCAAACCTTAAGGTCACAGTCTCCGACCAGAAAACCTCCAATCGTGCCAACTCTGCATCCTCCCTCGCCAACTAAAAAGACATTCACTCTTGCCTACGCTGTATCCTGCATCAACACCTAAAAAGAACTTCCACCCTCACTAACTCTGCATCATCCCTCGCCAACTCAAAAGAACTTCCGCTTGCGCCTACTCTGCATCCTGCACCAACAGGTAAAAAGATCTTCTGCCTTCACTAACTCTGCAACCTTAATCGAACCTTAAAAAGACCTTTGGCTCCCCTGCAAACCTTAAGGTCACAGTCTCCAACTAGAAAACCTTGACCTAACTCCAACTCTGCATCCTCACTTGCCAACTAAAAAGACATTCGCTCGCGCCAACTCTGCATCCTGCATCAATACCTAAAAAGAACTTCCGCCTTCACTAACTCTGTATCCTCCCTTGCCAACGAAAAAGACCTTCGCTCGCGCTTACTCTGCATCCTGCACCAACACCTAAAAAGAACTTCCGCCTGCATTAACTCTGCATCCTCTCGCCAACTAAAAGTACTTCCGCTTGCGCCTACTCTGCATCCTGTATCAACACCTTAAAAGAACTTCTGCCTGCACTAACTCTGCATCCTGAATCGACCCGTAAAAAGACCTTTCGCTCCTCTGCAAACCTTTAGGTCACAGTCTCCTACTAGAAAACCTTGACGTAACTCAAACTCTGCATCTTCACTTGCCATCTACAAAGACATTCGCTCTCTCCAACTCTGCATCCTGCATTAATACCTAAAAAGATGTTCCGCCTTCACTAATTCTGCATCCTCCCTCGCCAACTAAAAAGAACTTCCGCTTGCGCCTACTCTGCATCCTGCATCAAAACCTAAAAAGAACTTCCGCCTGCACTAACTCTGCATCCTCACTTGCCAACTAAAAAGAACTTCCGCTTGCGCCTACTCTGCATCCAGCATCAACAGCTAAAAAGAACATCCTCCTGCACTAATTCTGCATCTTCAATCGACACATAAAAAGACCTTTAGCTCCCCTTCAAACCTTAAGGTCACAGTCTCCGACCAGAAAACCTCCAATCGTGCCAACTCTGCATCCTCCCTCGCCAACTAAAAAGACATTTACTCTTGCCTACGCTGTATCCTGCATCAACACCTAAAAAGAACTTCCACCCTCACTAACTCTGCATCATCCCTCGCCAACTCAAAAGAACTTCCGCTTGCGCCTACTCTGCATCCTGCACCAACAGGTAAAAAGATCTTCTGCCTTCACTAACTCTGCAACCTTAATCGAACCTTAAAAAGACCTTTGGCTCCCCTGCAAAGCTTTAGGTCACAGTCTCCAACTAGAAAACCTTGACCTAACTCAAAATCTGCATCTTCACTTGCCATCTACAAAGACATTCGCTCGCGCCAACTCTGCATCCTGCATTAATACCTAAAAAGAATTTCCACCTTCACTAATTCTGCATCCTCACTCACCAACTAAAAAACCTTCCGCTGGTGCCTACCCTGCATCCTGCAACAACACCTAAAAATAACTTCCGACAGCACTAAAACTGCATCCTCACTCGCCGACTAAAAAGCACTTCCGCTTGCGCCTACTCTGCATCATGCATTAACACCTAAAAAGAATTTCCGCCTGCACTAACTCTGCACCTTCCATCGACCCATAAAAAGACCTTTAGCTCCCCTGCAAACCTTAGGGTCACAGTCTCCAACTAGAAAACCTTCCAATCGTGCCACATCTGCATCCTCCTTGGCCAACTAAAAAGACATTTGCTCACGCCTACTCTGCATCCTGCATCAATACCTAAAAAAACTTCCGCCTTCACTACTCTGCATTCCTCAATCGACCCATAAAAAGAACTTTGCCTCCCTTGCAAACCTTACGGTCACAGTCTCCAACTAGAAAACCTTCACCTAACTCCAACTCTGCATCCTACCTTGCCAACAAAAAAGACCTTCTCTCGCGCCTACTCTGCATCCTGCATCAACACCTAAAAAGAACTTCCGCCTGCATTAACTCTGCATCCTCTCGCCAACTAAAAAGTACTTCTGCTTGCGCCTACTCTGCATCCTGTATCAACACCTTAAAAGAACTTCTGCCTGCACTAACTCTGCATCCTGAATCGACCCCTAAAAAGACCTTTCGCTCCTCTGCAAACCTTAGGTTCACAGTCTCCAACTAGAAAACCTCCAATCATGCCAATTCAGCATCCTCCCTCGCCAACTAAAAAGACATTCACTCTTGCCTAGTCTTATCCTGCATCAACACCTAAAAAGAACCTCCGCCTTCACTAACTCTGCATCCTCCCTCGCCAACTAAAAAGAACTTCCGCTTGCACCTACTCTGCATCCTGCATCAAAACCTAAAAAGAACTTCCGCCTGCACTAACTCTGCATCATCACTTGCCAACTAAAAAGAACTTCCTCTTGCGCCTACTCTGCATCCTGCATCAACACCTAAAAAGAACTTCCGCCTTCACTAACTCTGTATCCTCCCTTGCCAACTAAAAAGACCTTCGCTCGCGCCTACTCTGCATCCTGCATCAACACCTAAAAAGAACTTCCGCCTGCATTAACTCTGCATCATCTCGCCAACTAAAAAGTACTTCCGCTTGCGCCTACTCTGCATCCTGTATCAACACCTTAAAAGAACTTCTGCCTGCACTAACTCTGCATCCTGAATCGACCCCTAAAAAGATCTTTCGCTCCTCTGCAAACCTTAGGGTCACAGTCTCCAACTAGAAAACCTCCAATCGTGCCAATTCAGCATCCTCCCACGCCAACTAAAAAGACATTCACTCTTGCCTAGTCTGTATCCTGCATCAACACCTAAAAAGAACTTCCGCCTTCACTAACTCTGCATCCTCCCTCGCCAACTAAAAAGAACTTCCGCTTGCGCCTACTCTGCATCCTGCATCAACACCTAAAAAGAACTTCCGCCTGCACTAACTCTGCATCCTCACTTGCCAACTAAAAAGAACTTCCGCTTGCGCCTACTCTGCATCCAGCATCAACTGCTAAAAAGAACATCGTCCGGCACTAATTCTGCATCTTCAATCGACCCATAAAAAGACCTTTAGCTCCCCTTCAAACCTTAAGGTCACAGTCTCCGACCAGAAAACCTCCAATCGTGCCAACTCTGCATCCTCCCATGCCAACTAAAAAGACTTTCACTCTTGCCTACTCTGTATCCTGCATCAACACCTAAAAAGAACTTCCACCCTCACTAACTCTGCATCATCCCTCGCCAACTCAAAAGAACTTCCGCTTGCGCCTACTCTGCATCCTGCATCAACACCTCAAAAGAACTTTCACCTGCACTAACTCGTTATCCTCACTCGCCAACTAAAACGAACTTCCGCTTGCGCCTACTCCGCATCCTGCACCAACAGCTAAAAAGTTCTTCTGCCTTCACTAACTCTGCAACCTTAATCGAACCTTAAAAGACCTTTGGCTCCCCTGCAAACCTTCAGGTCACAGTCTCCAACTAGAAAACCTTGACCTAACTCAAACTCTGCATCTTCACTTGCCATCTACAAAGACATTCGCTCGCGCCAACTCTGCATCCTGCATTAATACCTAAAAAGAACTTCCACCTTCACTAATTCTGCATCCTCACTCACCAACTAAAAAACCTTCCGCTGGTGCCTACCCTGCATCCTGCAACAACACCTAAAAATAACTTCCGACAGCACTAAAACTGCATCCTCACTTGCCGACTAAAAAGCACTTCCCCTTGCGCCTACTCTGCATCATGCATTAACACCTAAAAAGAACTTCCGCCTGCACTAACTCTGCACCTTCCATCGACCCATAAAAAGACCTTTAGCTCCCCTGCAAACCTTAGGGTCACAGTCTCCAACTAGAAAAACTTCCAATCGTGCCACATCTGCATCCTCCTTGGCCAACTAAAAAGACATTTGCTCACGCCTACTCTGTATCCTGCATCAATACCTAAAAAAACTTCCGCCTTCACTACTCTGCATTCCTCAATCGACCCGTAAAAAGAACTTTGGCTCCCTTGCAAACCTTACGGTCACAGTCTCCAACTAGAAAACCTTCACCTAACTCCAACTCTGCATCCTCCCTTGCCAATAAAAAAGACCTTAGCTCGCGCCTACTCTGCATCCTGCCTCAACACCTAAAAAGAACTTCTGCCTTCACTAACTCTGTATCCTCCCTTGCCAACTAAAAAGACCTTCGCTCGCGCCTACTCTGCATCCTGCATCAACACCTAAAAAGAACTTCCGCCTGCATTAACTCTGCATCCTCTCGCCAACTAAAAAGTACTTCCGCTTGCGCCTACTCTGCATCCTGTATCAACACCTTAAAAGAACTTCTGCCTGCACTAACTCTGCATCCTGAATCGACCCCTAAAAAGACCTTTCGCTCCTCTGCAAACCTTAGGGTCACAGTCTCCAACTAGAAAACCTCCAATCGTGCCAATTCAGCATCCTCCCTCGCCAACTAAAAAGACATTCACTCTTGCCTAGTCTGTATCCTGCATCAACACCTAAAAAGAACTTCCGCCTTCACTAACTCTGCATCCTCACTTGCCAACTAAAAAGAACTTCTGCTTGCGCCTACTCTGCATCCAGCATCAACAGCAAAAAGAACATCCTCCTGCACTAATTCTGCATCTTCAATCGACCCATAAAAAGACCTTTAGCTCCCCTTCAAACCTTAAGGTCACAGTCTCCGACCAGAAAACCTCCAATCGTGCCAACTCTGCATCCTCCCTCGCCAACTAAAAAGACATTCACTCTTGCCTACTCTGTATCCTGCATCAACACCTAAAAAGAACTTGCACCCTCACTAACTCTGCATCATCCCTCAGCAACTCAAAAGAACTTCCGCTTGCGCCTACTCTGCATCCAGCATCAACAGCTAAAAAGAACTTCCTCCTGCAATAACTCTGCATCTTCAATCGACCCATAAAAAGACCTTTAGTTACCCTGCAAACCTTAGGGTCACAGTCTCCCTCTAGAAAACCTTCCAATTGTGACAACTCTGCATCCTCCCTTGCCAACTAAAAAGACATTTGCATTCGCATACTCTGTATCCTGCATCAACACCTAAAAAGAACTTCCGCTTTCACTAACTCTTTATCCTCCCTCGCCAACTAAAAAGACCTTCTGCTGGTGCCTACCCGCATCCTGCATCAACATCTAAAAAGAACTTCCGCCTTCACTAACTCTGCATCCTCCCTCAACAACTCAAAAGAACTTCCACTTGTGCCTACTCTGCATCCTGCATCAAAACATAAAAAGAACTTCTGCCTGCACTAATGCTGCGTCCTCACTCGCCAACTAAAAAGAACTTCCGCTTGTGCCTACTCTGCATCCTGTATCAACACCTAAAAAGAACTTCCGCCTGCACTACCTCTGCATCCACAATCGACCTGTAAAAAGACCTTTGGTCCCTTGCAAACCGTAAGGTCACAGTCTCCAACTAGAAATCCTTCACCTAACTGCAACTCTGCATCCTCCCTTGCCAACCAAAAAGACCTTCGCTCGCGCCTACTCTGTATCCTGCATCAACACCTAAAAAGAACTTCCGCCTTCACTAAGTCTGTATCCTCCCTTGCCAACTAAAAAGACCTTCGCTCGCGCCTACTCTTCATCCTGCATCAACACCTAAAAAGAACTTCCGCCTGCATTAACTCTGCATCCTCTCTCCAACTAAAAAGTACTTCCGCTTGCGCCTACTCTGCATCCTGTATCAACACCTTAAAAGAACTTCTGCCTGCACTAACTCTGCATCCTGAATCGACCCCTAAAAAGACCTTTCGCTCCTCTGCAGACCTTAGGGTCACAGTCTCCAACTAGAAAACCTCCAATCCTGCCAATTCAGCATCCTCCCTCGCCAACTAAAAAGACATTCACTCTTGCCTAGTCTGTATCCTGCATCAACACCTAAAAAGAACTTCCGCCTTCACTAACTCTGCATCCTCACTTGCCAACTAAAAAGAACTTCCGCTTGCGCCTACTCTGCATCCAGCATCAACAGCAAAAAGAACATCCTCCTGCACTAATTCTGCATCTTCAATCGACCCATAAAAAGACCTTTAGCTCCCCTTCAAACCTTAAGGTCACAGTCTCCGACCAGAAAACATCCAATCGTGCCAACTCTGCATCCTCCCTCGCCAACTAAAAAGACATTCACTCTTGCCTACTCTGTATCCTGCATCAACACCTAAAAAGAACTTGCACCCTCACTAACTCTGCATCATCCCTCAGCAACTCAAAAGAACTTCCGCTTGCGCCTACTCTGCATCCTGCATCAACACCTCAAAAGAACTTCCGCCTGCACTAACTCTGCATCTTCAATCGACCCATAAAAAGACCTTTAGTTACCCTGCAAACCTTAGGGTCACAGTCTCCCTCTAGAAAACCTTCCAATTGTGACAACTCTGCATCCTCCCTTGCCAACTAAAAAGACATTTGCATTCGCATACTCTGTATCCTGCATCAACACCTAAAAAGAACTTCCGCTTTCACTAACTCTTTATCCTCCCTCGCCAACTAAAAAGACCTTCTGCTGGTGCCTACCCGCATCCTGCATCAACACCTAAAGAGAACTTCCGCCTTCACTAACTCTGCATCCTCCCTCAACAACTCAAAAGAACTTCCACTTGTGCCTACTCTGCATCCTGCATCAAAACATAAAAAGAACTTCTGCCTGCACTAATGCTGCGTCCTCACTCGCCAACTAAAAAGAACTTCCGCTTGTGCCTACTCTGCATCCTGTATCAAAACCTAAAAAGAACTTCCGCCTGCACTACCTCTGCATCCACAATCGACCTGTAAAAAGACCTTTGGTCCCTTGCAAACCGTAAGGTCACAGTCTCCAACTAGAAATCCTTCACCTAACTGCAACTCTGCATCCTCCCTTGCCAACCAAAAAGACCTTCGCTCGCGCCTACTCTGTATCCTGCATCAACACCTAAAAAGAACTTCCGCCTTCACTAACTCTTTATCCTCCCTCGCCAACTAAAAAGACCTTCCACTGGTGCCTACCCGCATCCTGCATCAACATCTAAAAAGAACTTCCACCTGCACTAACTCTGCATACTCTCGTCAACTAAAACGAACTTCCTCTTGCGACTACTCTACATCTTGTATGAACACCTTAAAAGAACTTCTGCCTGCACTAACTCTGCATCCTGAATGGACCCCTAAAAAGACCTTTGGCTCCTCTGCAAAACTTATGGTCACAGTCTCCAACTAGAAAACCTCCAATCGTGCTAACTCAGTATCCTCCCTCGCCAACTAAAAAGACATTCACTCTTGCCTACTCTGTATCCTGCATCAACACCTAAAGAGAACTTCCGCCTTCACTAACTCTGCATCCTCCCTCGCCAACTAAAAAGAACTTCCGCCTACTCTGCATCCTGAATCAACACCTAAAAAGAACTTCGTCCTGCACTAACTCTGCATCCTCAAACGACCCCTAAATAGACCTTTGGCTCCCCTTCAAATCTTAAGGTCACAGTCTCCAACTAGATAACCTTCCAATCGTGCCAACTCTGCATCCTACTACGCCAACTAAAAAGACATTCGCTCGCGCCTACTCTGTATCCTGCATCAACAACTAAAAAGAACTTCCGCCTTCACTAACTCTGCATCCTAAATCGAACCTTAAAATGACCCTTGCTCACCTGCTAACCTTAAGGTCACAGTCTCCAACTAGAAAACCTTTACCTAACTCCAACTCTGCATCCTCACTCGCCAACTAAAAAGACCTTCTGCTGGTGCCTACCCGCATCCTGCATCAACATCTAAAAAGAACTTACGCCTGCACTAACTCTGCATACTCTCGTCAACTAAAACGAACTTCCGCTTGCGACTACTCTACATCCTGTATGAACACCTTAAAAGAACTTCTGCCTGCACTAACTCTGCATCCTGAATCGACCCCTAAAAAGACCTTTGGCTCCTCTGCAAAACTTATGGTCACAGTCTCCAACTAGAAAACCTCCAATCGTGCCAACTCAGCATCCTCCCTCGCCAACTAAAAAGACATTCACTCTTGCCTACTCTGTATCCTGCATCAACACCTAAAGAGAACTTCCGCCTTCACTAACTCTGCATCCTCCCTCGCCAACTAAAAAGAACTTCCGCTTGCGCCTACTCTGCATCCAGCATCAACAGCTAAAAAGAACTTCCTCCTGCACTAACTCTGCATCTTCAATCGACCCATAAAAAGACCTTTAGTTACCCTGCAAACCTTAGGGTCACAGTCTCCCTCTAGAAAACCTTCCAATCGTGACAACTCTGCATCCTCCCTTGCCAACTAAAACGACATTTGCACGCGCATACTCTGTATCCTGCATCAACACCTAAAAAGAACTTCCGCTTTCACTAACTCTGCAACCTCCCTCGCTAACTAAAAAGAACTTCCGTCTGCACTACCTCTGCATCCACAATCGACCTGTAAAAAGACCTTTGGCTCCCTTGCAAACCGTAAGGTCACAGTCTCCAACTAGAAAACCTTCACCTAACTGCAACTCTGCATCCTCCCTTGCCAACAAAAAAGACTTTCGCTCGGGCCTACTCTGCATCCTGCATCAACACCTAAAAAGAACTTCCGCCTTCACTAACTCTTTATCCTCCCTCGCCAACTAAAAAGACCTTCTGCTGGTGCCTACCCGCATCCTGCATCAACATCTATAAAGAACTTCCACCTGCACTAACTCTGCATACTCTCGTCAACTAAAACGAACTTCCGCTTGCGACTACTCTACATCCTGTATGAACACCTTAAAAGAACTTCTGCCTGCACTAACTCTGCATCCTGAATCGACCCCTAAAAAGACCTTTGGCTCCTCTGCAAAACTTATGGTCACAGTCTCCAACTAGAAAACCTCCTATCGTGCCAACTCAGCATCCTCCCTCGCCAACTAAAAAGACATTCACTCTTGCCTACTCTGTATCCTGCATCAACACCTAAACAGAACTTCCGCCTTCACTAACTCTGCATCCTCCCTCGCCAACTAAAAAGAACTTCCGCTTGCGCCTACTCTGCATCCTGAATCAACACCTAAAAAGAACTTCGTCCTGCACTAACTCTGCATCCTCAAACGACCCCTAAATAGACCTTTGGCTCCCCTTCAAATCTTAAGGTCACATTCTCCAACTAGAGAACCTTCCAATCGTGCCAACTCTGCATCCTCCCTCGCCAACTAAAAAGACACTCACTCTTGCCTATTCTGTATCTTGCATCAACACCTAAAAAGAACTTCCGCGTTCACTAACTCTGCATCCTCCCTCGCCATCTAAAAAGAACTTACACTTGCGCCTACTCTGCATCCTGCATCAACACCTAAAAATAACTTTGTCCTGCACTAACTCTGCATCCTCAATCGACCCCTAAAAAGACCTTTGGCTTCCCTGCAAACTTTAAGGTCACAGTCTCCAACTAGATAACCTTCCAATCCTGCTAACTCTGCATCCTCCCACGCCAACAAAAAAGACCTTCGCTGGCGCCTACTCTGCATCCTGCATCAACACCTAAAAAGAACTTCCGCCTGCACTAACTCTGCATCCTCACTTGCCAACTTAAAAGAACTTCTACTTGTGCCTACTCTGACTCTGCATCTTCAATCGACCCCTAATAAGACCTTTGGCTCCCCAGCAAACCTTAAGGTCACAGTCTCCAACTAGATAAACTTCACCTAACTCCAACTCTGCATCCTCACTAACCAACTAAAAACAACTTCCGCTTGCGCCTACTCTGCATCCTGCATCAACAACTAAAATAAACTTCCGCCTACACTAACTCTGCATCCTCACTCGCCAACTAAATAGAACTTCCGCTTGCGACTTCTGTGCATCCATGATCAACACCTAAAAAGAACTTCTGCAGGCAATAACTCTACATTGTGAATCAACCGCTAAAAAGACCTTTGGCTCCTCTGCAAACCTTAAGGTCACAGTCTCGATCTAGAAAACCTCCAAGCGTGCCAACTCTGCATCCTCCCTCGCCAACTAAAAAGACATTCACTCTTGCCTACTCTGTATCCTGCATCAACACCTAAAAAGAACTTCCGCCTTCACTAACTCTGCATCCTCCCTCGCCAACTAATAAGAACTTCCACTTGCGCTTACTCTGCATCCTGCATCAAAGCCTAAAAGAACTTCGTCCTTCACTAACTCTGCATCCTCAATCGACCCCTAAACAGACCTTTGGCTCCCCTGCAAACCTTAAGGTCACAGTCTCCAACTAGATAACCTTCCAATTGTGCCAACTCTGCATCCTCCCTTGCCAACAAAAAAGAACTTCGCTAGCGCCTACTCTGCGTCCTGCATCAACACCTAAAAAGAACTTCTGCCGTCACTAACTCTGTATCCTCCCTCGCCAACTAAAAAAACCTTCTGATGGCGCTTACCCTGCATCCTGCATCAACACCTAAAAAGAACTTCCGCCTGCACTAACTCTGCATTCTCACTTGCCAACTAAAAAGAACTTCTACTTGCGCCTACTCTGCATCTTGCATCAACACCTAAAAAGATCTTCTGCCTGAACTAACTCCACATCCTCACTCACCGACTAAAAACAACTTCCGCTTGTGCCTACACTGCATCCTGCATCAACACCTAAAAAGAACTTCCTCCTGCAGTGACTCTGCATCTTCAATCGACTCCTAATAAGACCTTTGGCTCCCCTGTAAACTTTAATATCACAATCTCCAACTAGATAACCTTCCAATCGTGCCAACTATGCATTATCCCTGGCCAGCTAAAAAGACAATCGCTCGTGCCTACTCTGTATCCTGAATCACCAACTAAAAAGAACTCCGCCTTCACTAACTCTGCATTTTAACTCGAACCTTTAAAAGACCTTTGGCTCCCCTGCAAACTTAAGGTCACAGACTCCAACTAGAAATCCATCACCTAACTCCAACTCTGCATTCTCACTAGCCAACTAAAAAGAACTTCCGCTTGCGCCTACTCTGCATCTTGCATCAACACCTAAAAAGAACTTCCGCCTGCACTAACTCTGCATCCTCTATCGACCCCCTTTAAAGACCTTTGGCTCCTCTGCAAACCTTAAGGTCACAGTCTCCAAATAGAAAACTTTCACCTAACTCCAATTCTGCATCCTCACTCGCCAACTAAAAAGAACTTCTGCTTGCGCCTACTCTGCATCCCTAATCAATACCTAAAAAGACCTTCCGCCTGAATTAACTCTGCATCCTCACTCGACAACTAAAAAGAACTTCCACTTGCGCCTATTCTGCATCTGGCATCAACACCTAAAAAGAACCACCGCCTGCACTAACTCTGCATCCTCACTTGCCAACCACAAAGAACTTCTACTTATGCCTACTCTGCATCCTGCATCAACACCTAAAAAGGTCTTCCTCCTGAACTAACTCTGCATCCTCAATCACCGACTAAAAACAACTTCCGCTTGCGCCTACACTGCATCTTGCATCAACACCTAAAAACAACTTCCTCCTGCAGTGACTCTGCATCTTCAGTCGACCCCTAATAAGACCTTTGGCTCCCCTGCAAACTTTAATATCACAATCTCGAAATAGATAACCTTCCAATCGTGCCAACTCTGCATTATCCCTGGCCAACTAAAAAGACATTCGCTCGTGCCTACTCTGTATCCTGCATCAACAACTAAAAAGAACTCAGCCTTCACTAACTCTGCATCCTAACTCGAACCTTTAAAAGACCTTTGTCTCCCCTGCAAACTTAAGGTCAGAGACTCCAACTATAAAACCGTCACCTAACTCCAACTCTGCATCCTCACTAGCCAACTAAAAAGAACTTCCGCTTGCGCCTACTCTGCATCATGGATCAACACCTAAAAAGAACTTCCGCCTGCACTAACTCTGCATCCTCAATCGACCCATAAAAAGACCTTTGGCTCCTCAGCAAACCTGAAGGTCACAGTGTCCAACTAGAAAACCTTCACCTAACTCCAATTCTGCATCCTCACTCGCCAACCAAAAAGACCTTCCGCTTGCGCCTAATCTGCATTTTGCACCAACACCTAAAAAGAACTTCCACCTGCACTAACTCTACAGTCTCAATTGACCCCCCTTAAAAAGACCATTGGCTCCCCTGCATACCTTAAGGTCACAGTCTCCAACTAGAAAACCTTCACCTAACTGCAACTCTGCATCCTCACTAGCCAACAAAATTACCTTCGCTCGCGCCTACTCTGCATCCTGCATCAACACCCAAAAAGAACTTCCGCCAGCACTAACTCTGCATCCTCAATCGACCCCTAAAAAGTCCTTCCGCCTGGGCTACCTCTGCACCCTCCATTGCCATCTAAAAAGACCTTCCGCTCCCCTGCAAAACCTATGGCCTCAGTCTCCAACTAGAAAACCTTCCGCTCCTGGCAATTCTGCATCCTCCATGGACACCTAAAAAGACCTTCTGCTCCTCAGCAAACCTATGGCCTCAGTCTCCAACTAGAAAACCTTATGCTTGTGCCAACTGTGCCTCTTCTGTCCCCACCTAAATAGTCCTTCTGGTTGTGCCAACTCTGCATCCTCCATCTACCCCTAAAAAGACCTTCAGCTCCCCTGTCAACCCTGAGGACTCAGTGGCCACCTAAAAAGTCCTTCAGCTCCCGCCCACTCTACATCCTACGTCGCCTCCTAAAAAGACCTTCAGCTAGCGCCAACTCTGCATCTACGGCCTCCACATGAGACATTTTGCCCCAAACCAACTCTTTTGTGACCAGCGAATGAGACCTTCTGTTCTAGCACCAACTCTGCTGCTGCCTTTGTCATGGGATGAGATCTTTTGCTCCTGCTCCAACTCTGCGGCCAGGGCCACCTCAGGAGACCGTCTGCTCCCGCGCCAATTCTGCTGCTTCCGTTGCCATCTAATAAGACCTTCTGCTCCTGCGCCAACTTTGCTATCACCGGCACCATATTAGACCTTTTGCCCCCGTTCCAACTCTGTGGTCACCGCTACCAAATGAGACATTTTGCTCCCGTGTCAACTCTGCTACCATCGCTACCACCACAAGAGACCTTTTGCGTCCGTGCCAACTTTGTGGCGTCTGCCACCGAATGAGTCATGTTGCTCCCCTGCCATATCTGCTGCCACCGCCACCACCGCATGAGACCTTTTGCTCCCGCACCAACTCTGCTGCCCTCTTTACCACCAGATGAGACCTCTGTTCCCGCAGCAACTCTGCAATCACCACCACCATATGAGACATTCTGTACCAGCGCCAACTCTGCTACCACTGCCACCACTGCATGAGACCTTTGGCCCAGGCACCAACTCTGCGGCCACCACCACATGAGACCTTTTGCTCCTGCGCCAACTCTGCTACAGCTGCTGCTACCACCTGAGACCTGATGACCCCCGGCTAACTCTGCAGCCGCTGTCACCACAGAAGACCTTTTGCTCCCTCGCCAACTCTGCTGATGCCTTCGCCACCATATGATTTTCCATTGGCTTATTTTGACATCATGTGTTCAATAAAGAAAACTTTTTTTAGAAGACAAAGTTCTCGACAAAATTTTGGGATGTAGAAGTAGGGGAGGGTTCATTTGTATGGGATACATATTCCTTCTACTAGTTTATATAGCTGAAGGGAAAACTAAAACACTTTAAATAGAGACTTTGCTATTATGGAAATGATGAAACAATAAAACCAGAAAGCTGAGGACCCAAAGCTGTCAGAAAAACCTGACTACAATAGTCATTTAAGAAACTAATCTTTAAAAAGATTTGGAAAAGCTGTCCCTGAGGCACTGCTGAGCACACGTTTGGTGCACCTTTTCCCTTAGTGAGATCATCATTGATTAAAAAGTTCTCCTTAGTGCACCCGGTATAATCATGCAGTATTGACTCTACAGCCTTAAAGCAAACTTGTGGGGCTCTAGCAAAGGCCATGAGTCACAATTGCAGCAGCATTCACCTATGGGGAGAGAGAGAGGAAAGAGAGAAAAAGCAGGGAGGGGGAGAGAGAACTTTTTTGGAAATTGCATTTTAAAAATTACCTGAATATGTCTCTTTCTTTGTGAATATGAGCTGCTATATTGAATCCAGAATCATCAAGGATGGGGGAACAAATCCACATGTTTTATAGCCAGTTAACAGCTATCTTAGGGAGGAAAAGTGACAGTAGTGAGAATGTACCATAACTCAAGAGAGTTCCTAATGAATTACAAAGAGCATAAAAAAACCCTAAACAAATAAACAAACCACTCCCACTGAATAATAATTAACTTTACTTCTTAGTCTAGTGTGTTATTATATATGTTGTACTTAAAAAGATTACTTCTGGTGTCAAAATGTTCAGAAAATATGAAGAAGCTGATGGAAGAGGAAAGGAACCAATCTCCGTCGGCATGATTGCTCAGACCCCTCAAGATCTCCTGACCTCAGAACAGCTTCCATACTCAGATTCCCCTTGGTGGGGTCAGACCACTCCATGTCCAAGTCAGGCTACATTCAATGACTGGCAGAAAAAAATTCTCATAAGCTCTCTTACCTTTCAACTCAAGATCCCAAAATTTGGCCATGATGTTTCTGAAAACTTTGGGTTTGAGATTTTAGCTTTAACTTGTATTTGGTCTTCAGTCCTGCATCTGTCCTATTGTACATAGGAAACATTAGTTCAGGTAAAGAGGTGCTTTAATAGTGACTTTTGATAATGCAGTAGAATGCATCATAGTGATGAAGATGAAGAATAAGAGATAACATAGAAAATAAACATCAGTGGAAAGAGCAATAGGTTAGGTATGTTTCAACTAAGGCCCTAGACACCAAAGAAAAAATATTTCTGCCTCTATTATGATTTGAATGCATCTAGGTTCTGGGGTGTCTTTTCTTCCTTAGGAGCAGACACACTTGAATGGTCCATTTTATGAGCGTGCTAAATTGCAGAGGCAGCAGCTCAGCATTCCCTTGAATACAAAGGAGGCGTTTCAGTCTTCATTAAAACTTTATACCACCAGTACATCCTGGCCAATGTGGTCCCAGTTTGTTGAGTGTCATCCCAGGCACCAAAGGATCACTGGTATCTTGGTCAGGGCACATATCTGGGATCTGGGTTCAATCCCCATCATCAGTGTTTCTCTCTCCCTCTCCCTTCTCCTCTCTCTAAACTCAATAAAAGCACACACACACACACACACACACACACACACACATATATATATATATTCTATCTAATAAGAGAGTAATATGCAAATTGACTGTAATTCTGCTACACCCACAAGCCATGCCCACCAAGCAATCAGGACTGAGTATGTAAATTAACCCAACCAATATGGTTGAGGCCACAAAGAGTGCTGGAGTCTTGGGTTTCCTTGGCAATGGAGGAAACCAAGCTTTCTGCCTGCCCTGGCCACCTGTCTTGGCCTCTGCTTAAGGCTACAAAGTTTCAATTATAGAAGATAAATAAATCCCAGATACCAAGCCCTCCACTTAGGTCACCAGGAGGCATGGCTGGCCTGAAAACCACTACAAGCCCCTTGCCCAGGCAGCAACATGCCCCAAGGGAACTCCCACCCTGATCCAGGACACTCTTCATGGCAAGCCAGCTGGTCCCCACCCATGCACCAGGCCTCTATCCTATCTAATAAGAGAATAATATGCAAATTGACCATCTCTCCAACACAAGATGGCTGCCCCCAGGTGATCAAAGACGACTTACCCCTTGTGGACACAAGATGGCTATCACAAGATGGCCAGCAGGGAAGGGCAGTTGTGGTATGTAAGGGGTTATTAGGCCAGCAGGGGAGGGCAGTTAGGGGTGACCAGGCTGGCAGAGGAGGGAAGTTGGGGGTGACCAGGCCTGTAGGGAAGGGCAGTTGTGGGGGACCCAGGGCTGTAGGCAAAGGCAGTTAGGGTTGACCAGGCCTTCAGGAGAGGGCAGTTAGGGGCAAAGTGGCTGGCAGGGAAGCAGGTAGACATCAATCAGGCTATCAGGATAGTGATTAGGGGGTGATCTAGTTGGCAGGCAGAAGCGGTTAGGGGCAATCAGGACAGCAGGCAGGTGAGCAGTTGGGAGCCAGCAGTCTTGGATTGTGAGAGGAATGTCTGTTTAGGCCCAGTCCTAGATGGAATGGGCCTAAACGGGGAGTCAGACATCCCTTGAGGGGTCCCAGATTGGAGAGGGTGCAGGCTGAGCTGAGGGACACACACCCCCATGCACGAATTTTGTATACCAGGCCTCTACTATATAGTCTTCACTGTCATGATCCTTCCATTTCAGTCTGAAGTCTCTCCCTGCCTACACCCTTCCCCACCACCCAGCTTTATTCTTCAGAGGAATTCCCTTAATCCCTTGTACATGTAATCTTACCCTGTTATCTACTGCTTGGAAGACCCAGACTGATACATGAGATACATAGGTGGCCAGATGGGATTTGGGGAGCAGGTTACTCACTATTCAGCTGGCAAGTAAGTGAAATTTGAGGCATAGATAACCAAGTGGCAGGTATGATTTATACTTGGGAAGATGTCCCCATGGAGAGGATTGTCCTTGCTGATGTGGTAACAAAGATATTTGAAAGATACAGGGTGAAAAATGCCTATCAGCACAGCATAGTGACTGCTGACTGATAAAGTAAATTGAGGCCTTATACAGAGATAATGAAGAGTTGAGGCAGTTAACAAGATAAAGTTAAGTGTGACATTTGAAAGGCCTTTACATAGAAGTCCTTGCTTCCTGCATTGGAAGTGCAGATGCAGAAGAGCAGCTGATCCTGACTTCCTGGTTAGAATTGCAGAGTTCCAGAGACATTTATTCAAATGTTCAGCAAAGTCAGACCTGGCATCCAAAACCTGGAAACTGACAGAATTGGAACACCTTAGTGAATGCCAACCAAGATGGCTTAATGTTCCCCTCAGCTGGGCTAAACTTACACAGTTTCTTTCTGCCTCCAAGGCCCTAACCTCCCTTTCCTTAGAGAATTTATTTTAAACAACATGTAATTATATTTTTTTGCTTTGCCCTTATGAGATATAAATCCTTTTAAAACTCTTTGAACTGTTTCACAACTGACAAGCATTTTTCTAAAGGACTTCAGAGCTATCCTTCCCAAATCTCGTTATCAGGAAAGATAGTGCACCATTTCACAGTCTCTGTGACAAGGTAGGAGCCCAGCTTCCATAAACACCAATTAGCGAACACGGATGACTAATAGCAGAGAAAAGCATTTGCTAACTCAGAAATAAGTCAATTGCTAGACACATCCTATTGATCAACTTCTTGCCCTTCCTCCCCCCATTCTCTACCACTTTTCCACTAGCTCACCCAGAGTTTAAAACTCTCCCAGCCCTTTCTTTCCATGGAGTTGAGCTCAGATGGAATTCTGCCCCCCCCCACCTTATTTCAATAGCTTTGAATAAAGTCTTCATGTGCAATTTTTTGCTTCAACAATCCCCCTCTTTCGATTTCTCTGACCCTGAGAACCTACAGAGAGGAGGAGGCTGTTCCTCCTCCAAAAGAGCTAGCACTTCTCCCATTTGGGAAGAGACTGCAAGACAATAGCTGGCCTTCTCAAGAGTTGCCTGCCTCCTTGCCCCATTTCATCAACCAGGCTAATAAGTGTGATTAAATTACAGACAAATCTAATGAGACAAGATGGGCCTGATTATAGTAGAGCAAGATCACACACTGAAGAAGTTGCAAGAATCAGCTACCATGTATAAGCAGAAGCTAAGGGAGTACCTCAGGGGTTAAATTTTGAGGGCATTTGATCAAGGAGGCCAGAATTCAAAACTGAGTAAGAAAAACTATAGAGTTAACAGCATTTTCTTGGAAAATTTGATTTTATAACCTGGTAAGGACCCCAGAAATGGGACAAAGTAAGTGCTAAGAGTAGCTCTTTGAAGCCAGGAATAGGTATTTATCTTCTAATTTGTACTGAACAAAGTACAAATGCTTATGTTGCCTGGAAAACTATAGAGGAAGAAGAAAAATATAGGAAGAAGCCTGGTTGGTGTGACTCAGTGGTTGAGCATCCACTTATGAACTGAGAGGTCATGATTTGATTCCAGCTCAGGGCACATGCCCAGTTTGCAGGCTCTATCCCCATAGGGAGCATGGGGGAGGCATCCAATCAATGATTTTCTATCATCACTGATTTTTCTCTCTATTTCCCTTCCCTTCTAAAGTCACTGAAAAAAAAATATTTTTTTAAATATAGGAAAAAGAAAAGGGTGAAATGGATGCTATGTGAGGCCAGAATACCCATTAGAGGATTATGCTTTCTGGGAGGTCCTAGGGAATCCAGCATTCAGCAAGGCCAGCAGGGATGCATTGGTAGGGGGCATCAGCATCCATAAGAAGTTCAGTGGCAGCTCATTTTGAAGTGACAAGGCAGTCAGTAGGAGAGGTATACACAGAGCTGGTCTGATCAGTGTTCTTGAAGATGATGAAGTCTGAAAGTAATTGAAGTGAAGTGGCAGTGCTTAACTACCAAAAGCAAGAACTCACAAAACTGACGTAGCAGTCAAGGGAGGCTTGACCTTCAGGAAGTTATAGAGATTGTTAATAGAACATGACATCACCAAGTACAAATTAGACAGATAGCCAATGAGTGTGCTGTTTAACTCTTCGATCAAAAGGAGGTTAGAATGGAGGAACAGAAAGCTGAGAGTTGTTGTCTCAATAAAACTTGCAATTCTTTGCCCAGTTCTCAAACCTAAACCAGTTTTGAAAAGCAGAATCCATTAATTGAAGAGATGACCAGGCATCACCTTAGTAAATATACACTGTAATGATTTTCTAGAGAGTTATAGCTATTTACTTGTGTGAACTTACACTAGGGAAAGAAAAATACCCAGAGCACTATTGAGCACAGTCTGAGTTGACATTGATAACTGGAGACTCAGGGTATCATCGTGACTCCATAGTTAGGGTGTGGATTATAGGAGTCAAGTTATAAATGGAATTCTGCTGAAGCATGGCTTACAATGAATCCACTGTGTCCATACACACAATTTATGGTCATGGTCATTTCCTGGTCTCCAAATATGTAACTGAGATTGCCACTTGGTAGTTGGAGCATTTTCTATGTTACATCGTTGGATTTATTAGAAAGGCCAAGTGGAAGACTCCAGAATTTCTCCCAACCATGATCATAGATCAAAACATCCATGAGGTATAGGACAGAATAGTAGAGCACCATCATTAGAGACCTAAAGGATACGGGAGGATGGCCATGAGATATCTCTAAATCACCATTATGGCCCCTGGAGAATGACTGTAGACTACTGTAAGCTCAGCCTAGTAATTGCTCTGGTCTATAGTGGCTATGCCTTATGTGGCATTGGTGCTAGAGCTAACAAATAAGGCTTGAGTTACGTGGTATACAGGCATGGGTTTTGCAGATGCACATTTTTAAAATTCTGATAAAAGATCAGGAAAATTTGCATTTATGTGGAATAGACAACAATACTCACAGTTTTCCACCAGGGCTATATTAACTCTCCCATACCACTATCACATTCAAAAGAGAAATACATCATCTGGTGTAGGAAACCAATCCTGTATCTCTAATAGAAAGATGTGGACAGGAAGTCCAGGAGGCTGGTAAACAACCTTAATTGCTCTGAAAGGTCAGAGCTAAAAACATTGTTAACTGAAACACCTCTGTTTGTTCTTTGTGTATTTCTGTTGTTGGAATTTCCTGCCTGGGGGCTATGGGTGGATCCCATAGCCTTAATAAAAGGGATGGCCAGGTCAGAGCGCAGGGCAGCCCTTCCACTAGAGATAGGCTGCCGCCTGGTCCCCATTTCCCAAATTTATGCTTTTCTAAGTCTCTATTCATTGTGTGCGGCCTCCTCCAGACGCTGAACCCTGACATGGGAACCCTGGACACGCGGGACGTGAAAAGGATTTCCACAATCTGGTTATTTCACATATTATCAGGTTGGTCATTACATTGATGACATTATGTTGATATTAAATTGGGTATCATGAAAAAAACTGGTGGCTGGCACATTGGCCCTTGCTAAGACACATTTTAGGAAACTGCTATTTCAGTCTCATTTTTATGTGTCTAGTTGCCAGGATCATTTGAGACCCCCTGAAAGGTAAACGACAAAATGATGCATTTTCCAAACCTATAATAGAAAGGAAGCGCAACATCAGGTAGACCTTTTTTGGATCCTGGCTGGAACACAGTCTACACAGAGCAGTACTTTTATAGACATTGAGTTCAATGATATGCAAGGTTCCCAATTTTGAATGAGTCCCAGAGTATAAAGGAGCCTAGTAATTGCTCTGGTCTATAGTGGCATGAATATGGTACAAATAGCCCAACCACCTGGGCCATGTAATCTGGTAGGCTCTATAATGTTGAAAGCCTCAGTATGGGAAAAGATGGCATATAAGTTTATGGCAAGTCCCATTTGGAGAATAAAAATGCATGCTAGTCGGATTCTGGAACAAGGCCATGCCACCTGCAGTGGAGAATGATACTTCATTTCAGAATCACCTGCTGGCATGATACTTGGCCCTACTATAGAAACTTAATCTTGGGGAACCAAGTGACCACACATCTGGAGCTACTCAGAATGACCTGAGTTGTCTTAGAGCCTCAATGTCATAAAGTCAGAAAGCTCAGAAATGGACCTGTAATAAGTTAGAAATTGTAATTTGAAATGAAGCTTAAATGACAATAGAGGGCACAGGCAAGCTGCAGAAGCAGATGACGCAGACTCCATGTCAATGGTTGCCCTTTGTGAGTAAATTCCCTAGAACCAGATGAAGAAAGAGGAAAAGCCCAAGCTTGATTCATGGATGGGTAGACTCAGTGTGTGAGTCCAAACTGAAACTGGATAACAACAGACAGCAATATTGGTTGATAGAGTGCAGAATACCAAGTAGTGCTATTGTATTGATATGGCAGATAACATCAATAGTGGAATAATGGGGAGAGAAAATCCTCCCAGTGGGTTGAGGTACAAATGGTGAACTTGTTTCTGTGGAAAGAAAAGCAACCTAACGGGGAGAATACAGGTAGATTTCTAGACATTTGCTATTGGCCTAGTACTGTGGTTGGCAAACCATGGCTGGAGAGCCTCATACGGCTTTTTGGTCCCTTGAATGTGGCTCTTCCACAAAATATCATGGCCTGGGTGTGTCTATTTTGTAGAATTGGCATTATAAGAAGTTCAAGTTTTACAAATTTGGCTCTCAAAAGAAATTTCAATCGTTGTTCTGTTGATATTGGCTCTGTTGACTAATGAGTTTGCCGAACATGGAAGCAAAAGAATGGAAGAGACAACAAAGTATGGAAAAGCATGTGGACCTTTGGTAGCAAAGCATCCACCAGAAAACAGGCGTTGAACAATGAGATAGAGAAAATAATTTGGCTAGTTGACATTGGTTACTTTTGTCATTGACCATTCCAGAACTGACATTTTAGAATGTCCACAGTTACAATATGGGTACATCTTCATCACGAGCAAAGATTATATGATGTTTATGCTTATTGCTTTTTCTTAATTGTCCATACCTCTCTATTGTATTTATAAACTAGAAGCCAAGATTATGACAATGCACAGACGTCATAAGTTACAAATACAGAATTAGCAAGACAGAATTCTACCAGAAGCACAGTAAGAGCTACAGAAAGTGAGCCTTATTTTATTGATTACATATATTTGATTCAGATATTGACTCATAGTGAGCATAAAATCTTGTTTTATTTATTTTACTTATTTATTTATTTATTTTAAATATATTTTACTGATTTTTCAGAGAGAGGAAGGGAGAGGGATATAAAGTCAGAAACATCGATGGGAGAGAAACATCAATCAGCTGCCTCTTGCACAGCTCCAACTGGGGATGTGCCCGCAGCCAAGGTACATGCCCTTGACTGGAATCGAATCCGGGACCTTTCAGTCCGCAGGCCGACACTTTATCCACTGAGCCAAACTGGATCGGCTAAAATCTTGTTTTAAAACTTGACTAATTATAGTGACTTTTGGGAGGAGATTCCATAAAATGAGCAACAAACTAGTCAAAGGTTTTGTTTAGTGTTCTCAGTTTTGTTAGATTTATAGGAATCCTTGTGGATTATGCAGTCCTTTAGTCTTAGAAAACTGAGGCCTTGAGAAGGGAGATAAGTGTATGTAACAGCACAAATTAGTGGTAAAACTATGGTTAGAAGGCTGTTATTCTGACTAGTGTTTTCCACTGTCATAGAGTCTATTGTACCTAGGATTATGTTATTTGAAAATACTGTGCTTACCCACATGAAATTCATATTTCTTCAATAACTCAACTCTTCATTTAATCTATCCTAATGATAGCTGAGTCTAAATAACTTTTGCATTTGTTTCTTACAAAAAGGGTATAAAGAATGCAATTTAAGACAACTGTGATAATACTGAAAAGTGCAAAAAGGGACAGGAGTTTGAAAATTCCCAATTTACTAACTTGTTCCAGTTATCTGTTCACATATTTGACAGTAAACATCAGCTGGGAAGTGTTAATTAACATAGTCTAGCCCTGAACACTTTTTTGATTACCATGTACCTTCTAGAGATGAAGTAGGTTTTTCCATCATCAACTATAAGATCTCATTTAAAATTTTAATGTCTTTATTCACTTTCCTGACAACAGCTCACTTTCAGGGTGTTTTTCATTTTAGATTCTTTAAACTTCAGGTTATTTCTGAGGCAATAGCTAATCAGCATTTCACACTGATTTTCCTTAAGCCTTTTTTTTTCTTCTTTTTCTCAGATTCTTGTCATGCAAGTATTTTCATCACTCAGGTGGTGATACTGAGATAATAAGGTGATAAAAGCTTAACTGAGAATAATTTTATCCTCCTTCCCTATATATTTTACAAATGCAATAGTCTTTTACAGTGAAATATTTTTATTATGTAAAATATATTCTGTGTAATATAAATCACTTTATATGAAATTCACTGTCAAGATTTAATTACAAGAAATATTCTTCAGAATGTGTTAAAAAAAAGTTTCATTTGTCTAAGATTTGATTGACTGCTAGAATCTGGAAGGGACTTTAACATAAGGCAAAAAAAAAATTAAGCAACTGTCCATCTCTCCTATTCTCTAGAATACTGAAACTCACAAAAGTCTTTTCTATTATACCAACACTGTCCTTTGTCCTCCTTTCCCTTTCTAAACCATACTTCCTGAAAACCTAACCCCCTCCTCCTAAACCTCCTCCTTAGAGTTCTGAAGGAATTGTAGTTCTCTGTTCTATCAGTGTTTCTTCTGACTCTGGTTTTTGTCCTTTTTCTTTCCAGATAAAAGGAAAGCATTCATCCACACATGTGTGCATGTGTATTGGAGATGAGGGTGTGTGAGAAGTAAGCCGGGGGACAGCAATGTGGCGAGCCGGCAGGGCCATGGCAGACTCAGCCCCACGTTGGGTGCTTTATATGCTGCACCAGCTCAGCCAGGTTTGGTGACCCTGAGAGGAGATGGCGAAAAGACAGACAAGAGAAGAAAGCTGGGTCTGGATGGGATGCTGTCCTCTCTTGATGGAGAGCTAGTGACAGGGCCACGGACTCCAAACTGTGTCTTTATTTTGTAGCCAAATTCCACCAGGCAAAGTAAAGGCCTGGTCAAGATGTTTACAACATTTTCTGGGTTTTGAATCTACTTAATTACATGCACCTGAACTCTATCAAGCCCACATCACTCAGGCACATGGGGTCACGTATTCGGAAAATAGGGTCAAGCTTACAACTATAGCTGTTGGCTATAATTGTGCTGGGAGGGCTCTGCCCTCCAAGCTGGGACTTGCATGTGGCAATGAGAGGACTAGTCCGAGGCTTGAACCTGTCCAAACACTGTACCTGCTCTCCACACAACAAGGCCTTAACATTTCACTTAGCAGTCAGTGGTCGGCAAACTCATTAGACAACAGAGTCAAATATCAACAGTACAACGATTGAAATTTCTTTTGAGAGCCAATTTTTTTAAACTTAAACTTCTAACGCCACTTCTTCAAAATAGACTTGCCTGGGCCATGGTATTTTTTGGAAGAGCCACACTCAAGGAGCCAAAGGGCCACATGTGGCTCATGAGCCAGTTTGCCGACCACAGATTTAGCTCAACAAAACTTAGGCTTGGTCCTGCCTCTAGAAGCATGACCTCCCTTTCCTTAGATCTTTAGTTTTAACAGCTTCATCAAGGTATAATTGTAATACAAAAAATATATTTAAAAGATATGATTCAATGAGTTTGGATGCATACAAACAGACACCCATAAAACCATCACCACAATCAATGTAGTAATCGTATTCATCACCTCCAAAAGTTTCCTCATGGTAAAAATACAACATGAGATCCACCCCCTCAACAAATTTTAGTGCACAGTATCAATAATTTGTGTTTCCTTTTCCTAGTCCACTAGTCTTGACCTTTCTTTTTTAAACTTCCATTTTTAACAATTACACATCCTATGGTCTAATCAATTTGTCTTGAGATCAGAACTCCTTTGCACATCTGTCTTTTTTTGTCTAATCTATCTGGTAGGACTCAGTCTAGTTAAAATTTACCATATTTGTTCTTTGCTCTTATATATAAACCAAGATGGGGAAAATCATGTGACAAGACAGAACGGTATCACTGTGTATATTCACTAAGCTCCAAAGAGCCTTCAACATAGCGCAGCATTTTACTCTTCTTTCCTACTTACTCTCCACTCTTCTTCAGGACTACTTTATAGTTCCTTCCCTCTCTTCAAATCTTCTACTGATATTCAGTTCCTCTTCACTCTAAATACATGCCCTCATATCATATTTCACTGAGAAAATCATAGCCATCATAATGAAACTCTCTTAACCTCCTCGTATCAGATCACCTACAATCTGTCTATGCCTGCACTAATCTGTTTTTCTTTTTGTTTCATTAGTGTAGTAGCTTAAAACTTGCTACACATTGACAGCATCTGAGGAGGTTTACCAGTATTCTTCTGCCTGAGTCCAACATCAGAGATGATGATTTAAGTGGTCTGGGTTGGGGTATGGGTATCCACACTTCTTGAAGTTCTTCAGATGATTGTCATGTGTAGTGAGAGCTGGGAACCAGCCATTAGAGAAATTTTCCTTTCTTCTCTTAAAAAGGAGTTCTTGAACTAGTATTTAGGGTTCATCTTTCCATATTGCACACTAGAATTTATTCATTCCCTTTTCTCTGTATGTAGAGGGAGAGTACTCCCTCTCAAATATATTCTTTCCAATGACTTTGCAATTTATTCAGTCCTCTCTCATCTTAACAACCAAACCAAATTAACGGACCAACCAAGAAAAATCTTCATATTTCTCCTTCACACTTGGCTAGGCTGTAGTACACAATTATTCATTCAAATACCACTTGAGGCATTGCTGTGATGGTACAGGCATACCTGGAAGATATTTCAGGTTCAGTTCCAGATCACGACAATTAATCAAGTTGTAATCTTCTTGCTTGTGGTGGGTGTTACCATCACTTTGTAAAAACCCTTAACATATTTGAAGCACAATGAAGTGAAGCACAAGGAAACAAGGTATAACCGCATTTTGTAGAGATAAATTATATCTCTAATCAGCTGATTTTAAGGAGGTTATACTCAATAACCTGGGTGGGCATGCCAGATCTCATCAGCTGAAAGACTTTAAAACCGTTCCCAAA